>CM040128.1:98779139-100081796 GCA_022559845.1 Amorphophallus konjac
AGAACCAGGCCCGCAGGGAGAGGGGGTCCTGCGCGCGCTCACGAGAAAAAATGCCACGGGCGGTGCCGATCTCTGAATGAGGCGAGACCACCTCGCACGCGTCGATGACTCGTAGAAGAACCACAAAAAAAATGGGCTGGTCGCCCAAGATCCTCACGAACAGGGGGTGGTCGTCGCTGCTCTTGGAGGAGAAATCTGGGCGCACCGAACTAGAACTTGAGAAGGGATAGGGGAGAAAGGGGCCCTCGGCGTCGCACCGAGGGTTGGGGAGTCACACCCCGAGCTTGCTCCCGTCGCAGGAGCAAGGAGGAACAAAGGATGGGGCGCAGCCACCTTCAGCAAAAGCTTCTCAATTCTATTCAATAATTATCCCTCCAAAGAAAATACAAAGCTTTTATATGGGGAGGGGGAAGGCTAGGGTTGAAACCCTAGCCACAAGGGAAAGGGGGGGGGGTGCGCAATGTGGCATGGGGGAAAGGGGGTGCGCACATTGGCTAGGGGGGGAAAGGGGGGGGGGACGCACCACTCCTAGATTCTAGGGATGGATTGGGGAAAGGGGGCGGCCAAGGAGGGAGGGAGGAGGTCGGATGGGGAAGGGAAAGGGGAGGGGCCGCACCCCTCTTCCTACAATCTAGGAGAGGGGCGGCTGCCACCTTCCAAGAGGAAGGAAAGAGGTGGGGGCGCCCAAAACCCTAAGCCTAGGTGGGCTAAGCAAGGGAGTGGGTGGCCAGCCCAAATGGGCCAGAAATTGAACCAAAGAAATGGCCCAATAGCCCTATCTCCTATCTAATAAGCATAAAAATGGCCCAACTAAAGCCTAATTGGCTCCAAATGGCCTACAAAGGTCCATAACAATGCAAAAAGTGTCCACGCAGGGACTAAACTAAGGCCCAGCATGGCCTGAAGCATAAAAAGGGACTCTGCTAGTCCGCCAAGTGGTCGCCGAGCCAAAGGGATGCCGGCATGCTCCGTGTGCTCCGTCGAGTGATGCGGCGCGTGTCCTCACCAATTCTCCCCGGGTGGGAAGAACTCGACCCCGTCGAGTAAGGGTCACGGTCGCTCAAGTAACGCTCCAGCAGGTCCGGGTCGATCCGCTCCAGCTCTCCACGTGTGATCCAGGTGTCGTCTGTCGCAGGGCGCCCTCTCCAACGCACTAGAAAGCGCTGGTAGGCTCCGCTCCTGGTCGTGGTCACCTGCTCATCCAGTATGCAATCTATATGCTCGCGTGTCTGTAAAGGGGCTGGAGGAGGTGGGCGCTCCGAAGGTGAAATGCTCTCAACAGGAGGGGTAGGCCCAAAAAGCTCACTGGGAATCACCGCGGGATCCCGATATGCCACCAGATCTGAAACATTGAACGTCGAACAGATCCCATAGTCGTCTGGCAGCTCAATCTCATACGCATTTGACCCTATTTGCTTCAGAACTCGGAAGGGTCCGGCACCGCGGTCCTGGAGTTTCTTCACGGCCCCCGAAGGGAACCGTTCAGGTCTAACCCTGATCATGACGTACTCTCCCACTTGGAACTCACGGGTGCGTCGATGCATATCAGCTAAATCCTCATATCGTGCGTTGCTGGCCTCAAGATGGTGATGATGATGTAGACTCCGAACTAGCTGTGTGGACTCATACCTATATGAATGCAGGGGTGGTCCTGGACATCCAAATATGGATCTAATAGGCCTATGACACCTACCAGACTTGACAACGTGGGGAGGACCAGGACAACCAAAGTTGTATCTATCATGCATGGGTGTCCTACGGAATGTGGTAGACTCATGGGGACTAAATTGCCCAAACTCACTCATGACATTCCCTATATGAGACAAACCCCTATATGATGGTGGACATGAAGAAACATGGGGAAGAGACATGTGTCCCTGGCCTCCTAAGCTCGGGCATCTGGATGCCGGTAAGGTGAGGTGTTGACTAGAAGGCCTAGGTGGTGTATGATAGTGGACCTCCTCGACAAGGTGGTGAAAAGAATATGGGTCGAGAGGCTCACTAGGGAGGGGATCGAAAGGGTCAAAGAAATGATGACCCCTCCCGACAGGTCCCTTCACTATACTTGCCCATGTGCGACATTCGCCCAGGTGCAGATAATCACCTTCAGGCACTCTCATGTATGGGGCAAGAGGCTCATGAGGAAGGCAAGGAAGGCTAGGTTCCTCCCTCGGGACCGTGAAACCATAAGCGGGGGCAAAATCAACCTCCATGGGTATGGGAAATAATAAAAGGACCTCGGATGTGATATGTCCTATGGTGTAGACCGAGGTAATAGACCCCAAAGCAGGGAGTGTAAAGCTATGACTATAGGGTTGGTCAGACCCTAAGGTCAACATGTAAGTCAACTCCCATTGATAATCTAAACTCCTAAGGAAGTCCTTCACATTTTCAAGAAAGCAGAAGGACCGAAAAGTGGTGTGAAAGGAGTTAAGGGATATTATTGGGAGGGCTGGTCCCATGGGTGTATAGCAAGGAATGGAGACATCTAGAAGTGGACCCTCCCTTAGCCAGCTAGCTAAAGACTCTCCAATGACCAGTTCACCCTCGGAAGGTAAGAATGATTCTATATGAGGGTCTAAGGGTGAAGCCTCTCTCTCGGGAGTGGAAACTGAGTCCTCTATGATGTGGGGGGGGTCACTCCCTAACTCCTCAACCTCAGTTAGGTACTCCTCCATCAACTCCTGTTCAGCCTCATAACTCACTGGAACAAACCCAGGTGATGACATGGAGGTGGTCGGCGTAACGCCGTCATGGAAGACAAACTCACCGGGAAGGTGAGATGGGTGTAAGGTGCAAGTCCTCCTATCCAGGTCGATGGTCGCACTTCTTTCCTCCAACCAAGTTCGCCCTAAAATGATGCATGGACCAGCAAGTGTGCTGATCTTGCACCAAGCGCCATCGAAATATTTAACGGGGCCAAACCACCGTTGGAACTCGATAAAAGCTAAACCATCACGGAGAACAATCTCCCCAGTCTTGGAGAGTGACTCAACAATGTCTTGTGAGACACAGTTAGACGACACCCTACTGATGAAGTCGATCTCCGTATGCATCCCATTAGGTAGGATGGCAGTGGACATGACAGGGCGCTGGAATGACTCGGTCATCGGTATAGGGATCGGGTCTCCCGACGACTGAGTGGTAGGGGCGACACTTAGGGGTCGTACCATAAGAGCATCGAATCGGGCCAATAGGGATGACGATGCATGGGCTCGAGGAATCGCCATGGGGCTGGCGGGAAGCTGGACATGCAAGACTCAACGAGATAAGGGTAAAACTCTAACTAGACACAAACCTAAAATGACAATGCAATGGTACGTTACCTAGATGAACTAAGAGACTCAATGCACCCTAGACAACCTAAAGACTCAAATGAACTCCAGCAAATCTAATGACTCGACATGGCCTAGGACCTCAGTCTGTAGGGACAAACTGGACGACCATGCTCTGATACCAAATTTGATGCGGGACGGAACTGACAAATGGACTAAACCTATGATGAAGACCAAGTGCGGCCAGCACTCACACGTGACAAGGCAAGCCGAGAGATCGACCTCCGTACTATTCCTCCGAAGAGAGGCGTCTCTCAACAAGAAACCCAAGTCCACGGCCGTCCCTATGAGGGAAACGAGTGGATCAAAGCGGCAAAGGGAGCCGACGCGCAACTATGGGAGTCTAGTCCGAGCTCGGTGCTCGACTAGGGCCACGGAATGGGATACTCTCACTCACGATCTCGCGGTGTTGAATGCTAGCTAGGATCCCTACGCTCTCACGCGGCATATAAGATCACATACTAGTAAAGCAAAATGCCAAGGGGAGAGCGTCGCACGTACCTCCACGCCTAGGCGTGGGGAAGGAACCCCGGCCGAGACCGACAACCCCGATACACACAATGAAAGAATAGGTACAAGCCAGCAATGGTGCCCACTCCTCGCAGGGAGATAACAGGCTACAACAATTCCATTCGGGGCGGCCGATACACGGGCTGACGGGCTGCACTCGGTGAAGGGTTGGCCACGAGGAGGGTCCGGATGACGATCGGCAGAATCGCAGCAACGCGCGACTCGGTGGTAAACGTTCCCACGAATGGATCCGGAGTCCGATTGGGGCGCCGTCAGCGAGGGCGCGTAGTTAGGTCGCAGGAGGAAGCCTCGGCCAAAAGGCGTGCTCAGATTCTGTCCGTGGAAGCCGTGGCCGCACCTGCAAGTGGGGACAAGGAATCTGCACCCAGAACTGCGCTGTCGAGCGGGGAAAATGGTAACTCGCTGCTCCGGTAGGCGAACGAGGCCCCGCTTGTGGGAGGACGTCGGGGACGCAGAGCAGCAGGTCCCGCCCAAAGGGCTCGATCAGATCTGATCGTGGCTGAGAGCAGCAGGCTCTGAAATCCGCTGGTGGCTCTGGCGCCGGTTGGGCAGGGCAGACCTGCGTGACTTCACGGGAACGGATGCCACGAGCAGCTCGGACGTCGGAACGACGTGAGGTCGGCGGCGTTGGACAGAGGACGGGGAGAGGTACGATCGGTGAAGATCCCGCGCCCAAACTCGCAGATGTCCGTCCTGTGGGAATTTTGTAATGGGGCGAACAGAACCAGGCCCGCAGGGAGAGGGGGTCCTGCGCGCGCTCACGAGAAAAAATGCCACGGGCGGTGCCGATCTCTGAATGAGGCGAGACCACCTCGCACGCGTCGACGACTCGTAGAAGAACCACAAAAAAAATGGGCTGGTCGCCCAAGATCCTCACGAACAGGGGGTGGTCGTCGCTGCTCTTGGAGGAGAAATCTGGGCGCACCGAACTAGAACTTGAGAAGGGATAGGGGAGAAAGGGGCCCTCGGCGTCGCACCGAGGGTTGGGGAGTCACACCCCGAGCTTGCTCCCGTCGCAGGAGCAAGGAGGAACAAAGGATGGGGCGCAGCCACCTTCAGCAAAAGCTTCTCTCAATTCTATTCAATAATTATCCCTCCAAAGAAAATACAAAGCTTTTATATGGGGAGGGGGAAGGCTAGGGTTGAAACCCTAGCCACAAGGGAAAGGGGGGGGGTGCGCAATGTGGCATGGGGGAAAGGGGGTGCGCACATTGGCTAGGGGGGGAAAGGGGGGGGGGGACGCACCACTCCTAGATTCTACGGATGGATTGGGGAAAGGGGGCGGCCAAGGAGGGAGGGAGGAGGTCGGATGGGGAAGGGAAAGGGGAGGGGCCGCACCCCTCTTCCTACAATCTAGGAGAGGGGCGGCTGCCACCTTCCAAGAGGAAGGAAAGAGGTGGGGGCGCCCAAAACCCTAAGCCTAGGTGGGCTAAGCAAGGGAGTGGGTGGCCAGCCCAAATGGGCCAGAAATTGAACCAAAGAAATGGCCCAATAGCCCTATCTCCTATCTAATAAGCATAAAAATGGCCCAACTAAAGCCTAATTGGCTCCAAATGGCCTACAAAGGTCCATAACAATGCAAAAAGTGTCCACGCAGGGACTAAACTAAGGCCCAGCATGGCCTGAAGCATAAAAAGGGACTCTGCTAGTCCGCCAAGTGGTCGTCGAGCCAAAGGGATGCCGGCATGCTCCGTGTGCTCCGTCGAGTGATGCGGCGCGTGTCCTCACCAGTGGGCCAATAGTAGCCCAGCTTCTTGATTTCTATCTTCATCTTAGGGCCAGCTTGGTGAGCACCTGCCGTCCCAGCATGTATTTCTTTCATCGCTTGCCAAGCTTCCTCAGTGGACAGGCAGCGGAGCAGAATCTTCTTACGTGCATCTGCCATTATTCGGAACAGCGTTCCATTTCTGAATTCATAAGAATCTTTAATCCTTAGAAGTTTCATCTTTTCTTCTCTTTTCTGTGGCAGCTGTTGGTGTAAGAACCATTGTAGCAGGTGCTGTCTCCAATCAGATGCCTGTTCTGTACTGATCGTGGCGACTTCATTTTCTTCGGGGCAGCCTTCTAGCATGCTGGGGACTTGCCGCCGATTTATAACAACAATGTTCAGTGTCTCATCCGGCGGGACTGCTATTGAGCTGGCTAGCTTTGCCAATGCATCAGCCTGGGCATTATGTGCACGGCCCACATGCTTGAGCTCAATATGATAGAATTTCGCCATGAGGCGCACAGCTTTTTGGTGGTAGGGGTTCAACTCTGGCTTTCGTACTTCGAACTCACATTGGATTTGCTTTATTATCAACATTGAATCCCCGAATACCTGAAGCATCTGGATACCCATGTTGAGGCTGATGTGCAACCCGATTATCAGAGCTTCATACTCGGCTTCATTATTAGTGCAGGGCTTGTTTATAGAACAGGAAGTATGCACAACCTCCCCCTCTGGCGATCTTAGCACAATACCGGCTCCGGCCCGTATTCTGGTCTTTCCATTGGAGTCCGTCTCTGTCCTAGATGCTCCATCAAAGAATAGCTGCCACATAGTTGACTGAGCCTGGCAGGCTTCTAATGTTTCATCATCGGGTAACTCAGTCCCTAACATATCATTCTCTGGTACAGGGTGCTCTGCGAAGAAATCAGCCACGGCCTGTCCTTTTATTGCCCTCTGGGGTATATATGTGATATCGAATTCCATCAGAATTATTGCCCATTTGCCCAACCGGCCTTTCAGTGTTGGCTGAGTCAATATGTATTTGAGCGGATCTACTGCAGATATCAATCTGATTTCGTGTAACAGCATATAGTGCCAGAGTTTTTTAACGGCAAAGACTAGTGCCAAGCATGTCTTTTCTATATAGGTGTAGCTTTCTTCAGTTCTAATCAGCCTCCGACTCAGGTAGTATAGAGCCTGTTCTTTGCCTTCTTCATTTATCTGTGCTAGCATTGCCCCCAGGGAACAGTGTGTGGCTGCGATGTATAGTATCAGGGGCTTGCCTTTAATAGGTGCCCCCAACACTGGAGGGGTCTTGAGATATTCTTTCAGCTTCTCAAAAGCTTCCTGACAGCCTTCGTCCCAGAGGAACGGTACATCTTTCATCATGAGCTTGTGAATAGGGTGGCATCTCCCCGACAGATTTGATATGAATCGTCGGATATAGGCCAAACGCCCTTGCAGAGATCTCAGCTCGTGGAGATTCCTTGGTGGAGGGAGCTCCTGGATAGCTTTAATCTTGGATGGGTCGATCTCAATGCCCCTATGACGGACAACGAACCCAAGGAATTTTCCACTGGACACGCCGAAGGCACATTTCATAGGATTCATCTTGAGTTCATATCTGCGCAGCCTCTGGAACACTATCCTCAGATCTTGCAGATGATCTTCTCTTCTGCTGGTTTTCACCACTAGGTCATCGATGTAGCACTCCACTTTCTTGAAGAGTAAATCATCAAAGATCTTTGTCATAGCTCTTTGATAAGTAGCGCCGACATTCTTAAGGCCGAACGGCATCCTTTTGTAGTGAAATATCCCCTTCGGGGTGCGGAATGCAGTATGCACTCTGTCTTCTTCAGCAATCCAGATCTGGTTGTATCCGGATGACCCATCCATGAATGACAGGGCTTCATGGCCAGTGGTTGCATCGATCATTACTTCAGTGATTGGCACTGGGAAATCATCTTTCGGGCAAGCCTTATTCAGGTCCCTGAAATCTACACATATTCTGATCTGCCCATTTTTCTTCTTCACGGGCACTATATTGGCCAGCCATGTAGTATATTGGTTCTCTTCAACAAAGCCCACATCGATCAGCTTGTCGACTTCTTTGTTGATCTGATTTATCAGTTCGGGACGCATTCTCCTGGCAGGCTGCTTCACAGGGCTTGCCTCTGGGTTTATCGCCAATCGGTGCTGTGCCACATCGGAACTCAGTCCCGGCATCTCATCATACGTCCATGCAAAGCAGTCTCGGAATTCTTTCAGAAACTAAATATACTGTTCTTTGACAGCTGGCTCCAGCAGTGCACTGAGGAACGTAGGCCTTGGTTCATCTGCTGACCCCAGATTCACTTCTATCAGCTCATCGACGGTGGCCTGGCCTCCGTCCTCAACTTCGGGCGGGGCTTCTTGTAAATCAATGAAGCCTCCCGGGATATAATCTTCTTCATTCTCATGACTTTCTGTTTCATCACACCGATCATCAGCAGATGTTGGTGCATCGTATAAGGCCAATATAGCCGGATTCTGTCCAGTCTGCCCCGAGGACGTGACTGGCTCAGTGGAAAACTTCGACGTGGAGTCTTCTGTGCTTAGAGGCTCTTCTGATGTGGGCTCCCCTCAGAGGTTATCATTATGTAGAGCTCGGAACTCTTCAAGAATGCGCCCAAACTCCAGGCACTCTTGCAGCTCTCTGACTACTTGGTCTTCATCCGGGGTTCCGGTGTCGAATTGTGCTTCGGCCTGGAACAGATCCTCTTTGCAGGATGGATTCTCCCAGCACCAACCCTTCTTGGTCTCATCAGACGCCCTTGCCTCCGGCTGATTGTCTTGGGCTTCATTGTCTGTTATGGATTGATACATAATCTCTTCATCTTCAAAGGGGTATTGGTCATACCCTACTTCTGGGGAATCTTCATTCGGGTAGAAGGCTGAGATGACATCCACCTCGGCTTCATAGTATTCTTGCAGGGTATAACCCAGTCCCGGGTGCTGTGTGATCTTCCTCAGCTCCTTGCTATCTCGAGGCGGATCCCATAACTCCTTGAATGCCTTCTTCTGAGCAGCAGGCTGTATCGATGGCATTTGTATCTTGGAGAACATTTGTGAAACCCGTTGGGTAGTATAATCCAGGCCCGTAATTGGTACCATCAGGTTTGCAGCTTCTTCAGGGGCCATGCAATCTTGATCATCTTCTTCGACTGCCTCCCCGGTGTAGAATATGATAGGGGGTTCGCCAAAGCGAGGGATTTCCATAGTCTTTAGGGGCAGCACTGTCTGGTATTCTGTGCTGGCTATGGGCTTGACTAGACCCTGAGGAACTTCCACCTGTGTGTATTTTTCTTTCATCTTTTCTTCAGTATCATCTGGGTGTATGCCGGGAGGAGTGATCCGAGCAAAATCACCAGCATGGGAGATGTGAGACACCCCATGCTTTTTAATGTAGCCTTTTGGCGGTGGCGGAGACCAACTTCTTGCTTTCGTCGCCGGCTTTTCTTGGCTGACCACAGTTTCTTTTCCTTTATCCCTTTGTGACACCTCGGTGTAATAGGATGCATCGAGCATATGGCACTCGAACACTTCGAAGGGATGTAGGTCTGCAAACACCCTTTCCTCTTTTCCTTCATGGCAATATTTTATGCATTGGTGTAGCGTGGATGGCACTATCTGATATTCGTGCAGCCACGGTCTTCCCAGCAGGGCCTTATATGTGGTGTTGGAGTCGATTACATAGAATCGTACCACTGTAGTGAGGTCGCCCAGTGTGAGATTGAAATCAGCCACCCCGAGAGGTGTTTCACATTTCTGGTTGAATCCTGCAATTTTCATGTCTCTGACCTTGGTGAGCTGCAGATCAAAGTAATATTTCTGATAGATGCGGTATGGGAGAATATTCACAGCAGCCCCTGGATCTATTAGTATTCTGCTTATCGGCTGACAGTTCAGGGAACCCCTCATATATAGCGGTCTATTATGGTCGGAATTTGGGATTAGCATATCATCCTCGGTGAATGTGACTGATGGCCCAGCATTCACCTCTGTTAAGAGTGCTTCACATTGTGCCGGAGACTGCAGGGCATCCACAATCGCTTGGCGAGCTTCTTCACTCAGAGAGAGAATTTCCCAGATGGAGAATCTGGTAGGGAGCTTCTTCAGCATTTTCAGGACTCGACTGCCTAGCCGGACATTAGATAGTCTCATCTCCTCTGCCCATCGGGGTCTTGGAGGTTCATGTGGTGCCTGTGGCCTTTGCTGCCCATTTTCAATTTTATTTTCTTCATCGGTCTCCCGGAAGGCTTCTTCTGTAGCGACTGCCCCTGGTTTTGCTAGAGGGTTACCTTCTTCATCTTCTTCATGCTGTTTCTGCTTTCCAGCCGCTGTCTGCTGGCATCTATTGCGTTTATCTGGAGCAGTATGAGCCGGTTGCTCATTTTCTAAGCTGGACAGGAACTCCAGGAATGAAGGGGCTTCATCTGCCTTCTTTTTGTCCTGGTACAGACTGGCAGGGGGAGGAACCTGGACACCTCGTATCTCTGGTTCCGGGATTTGATAGGGTTGCTCCCCTCTGAACATGATATTATGGTTGGCTGGTGGTGGGCGCCCCCATCTTCTCCCAGAACGTGTTGCATGGGCCGAGGTAGAGGCTTCGGCATGGTTAGCTTCTAGCGGAGCGTTGGATGCTTCCGACTCATCATCCTCCCCGGGCAAGGAGAAGAGTACTGACAGAGTGTTACATTGTACTGTCGTGACCTTCTTTCCTTTCTTGGATTTGGGCCGTTTCTTCTTCTTTTGGGAATTTGACTTTGCTGGCTCCTGCCCCCAGAAGGGCTCATTTTCAGCTTTTTCTTGTTCTGCCTCTGGCTGTTCTTTGATTTTCAATTCTTCGAGCTGTTCCCAGAGTATACAGTCTTTCATCAGCAGATGCTTGGGCTTCTTCTGCTCGTACTCATCGAGCTCATTAATGTATTGCTGCAGACGCCTGGCTGCAGGGCTTACTTCTTTATGTGTAGGGAGGGGAGTTTGTCTCCTCCAGTTGTGAGTAGGGATCCGGATGACTGGTCCAGTCTCAGTTATATGCCATATTGACATTATTGGAGGCGGCTCAGGCCTTGGTGTAACACCCCAAATAACTGCTCCGCTGGTACTGGCTACAGGAGTCTTCTTCTTTTTGCTTTTTATGGGTATCATCTGCCATCCTTCCTGATCTTTCTGCGGGGTGAGGAAGCAAGCTTCATAGGTATTCTTAGTGCATTCTTCAACGGCCTCTTTGGGCAGCTGTTGGTAGACTGAGATCATATTGGCAGCCACTCTCCAGGGTGGAGGCTCATGTGGGTGAGGCGGCTCTACCTGGTAATCTCCCAGCTGCAGCTCACCTTTCTTGACCATTCCCTCCATGATATCTTTGAAGACATAACAATCTTCAATTGCGTGCCCCAGCGCACGGTGAAATGGACAGAACAGCGGATCATCTTTCTTTGCTACATCTGCTGGTCTTTTGGGTTCAGGCAATGTTACCTTATTGAACTTGTATGCCCAGTTGAACAGTGCGGCCGTCTTATCCTTTGGGAAGGAATATGCATTTCTCATCTTGTCTCTCAGAGAGACTTTATCCTTCCTTTCTGCTGTATCTGCCAGCGGGGGAGCTTCATCTGCCCCTTTCTTCCCCTTCTGTTGCTCGAAGGTTCTGAAATCGACGGTGTTGGCCTCAGAGTGTGATGGCCGTCGTTCATTGGATTTTCCCTTCGGCATAGTGGGAACATTGGCGGTCGGACGTTTGGACAAGAACGTCTCGACCTCTGCCACTATATTGTTCAGTCGGTCAAATGTTCTGACATCTGCGCCGATCATTTTTTCTAGCACCTCCCTCCTGAGGCTCTGCTTGCATATCTGCACCGCATCTTCTTGATGAGGAGGCCTTCGGCACCTCATGGCTAAGTTCCTCCATCTTTTGATGTAGTCTAGTGCGGTCTCATCTTGTTTCTGCCTAGTTGCATACAACTCTGCTATCGTGATTTCCCTTTCCGTGACATGAAATCTGTCGCGAAATTTTCTTTGCATATCAGGCCAATCAACCACTGACCCAGCTGGCAAGCTTGAGTACCATTCAAAGGCCAACCCAGTGAGGGATGAGCCAAAGAACTTGAGCAGATAAGCTTCATCGACTGTTAGGTCGCCCATGATTGTAGTGTAGTAGGCTATATGCTCCCTAGGGGAGCCTTGGCCATTAAATTTCTCAAACTTCGGCGGCTTACTGACGCCTGGGGGTAGTTTCTTAGCAGCATATTGGGGAGGATAGGGTACCCTGTACACATCATAGGTACCCGCATCACCACCAGTATTTTCTGACAGCTTCATTTCCACAATTCTTTCAATCATCTGCTTGTGGGCCACAGCTGGATCTATCTCTTCTGGGAAGAAGTGAGCTTGTTGCTGGCTGTGAGGAGTTGTCATCACAGTGGCGCGCAAGATGGGCGCGGTAGGCTGTGTCTGAGACACAGAGGGCTGAGCTGCTGTTTGCTGTGGAACAGGTTGGCTCGGTGTCTTGCCCTTATCAGCTAGGAGAGGATTAGCCAGGATAGTTGTTTCTGTGGAGCTGGATGTCTGCCCCGTAGGTTCAGCTTGCTTCGAGACTGATGTAGCTTCCTGTCTCTCATTGAGCTGTCTTCGGAGAGCGCTGATCTCCTGCTGGTATCTTCTGAACATCATCTGGATCATGGGATCCATAGTTGATGGGATTTGTGTCTCTTCAGAAGTCCCTTCAGCATCATCAACGAAGGGGTTATCTCCATCTTCCGCTGTTACCACATTAACTGTCATAGTGGTAATCCTGCGAGCTTCATCATCAATTTTCATTTTATCCTTTGCGGCCTGGCCTCTTCTTGTGACAGGGCCAGGTCTAGTTGCCAGTCTGAGCAATTCATCTGGCTGAGTTGGTAGTATATCTTGTCCCCTGGCCAGTCAGCCATGTTGCAGGCGAAGAGTTGCATCTTTCCTTTTCGCCTGTAGACCTTTCTTTTTATTTGGCTAGGATATCTGAGCCGGTCAAAGACCGATATTCTTTCTTTGTCTTCTTCCCCGTGCAGGTCTTCTTCATTATATCTGGCCCTGAGGCCTTCTCCATAGTCATTTGAATCGGAGGAGGAGGCCCCGATCATCATTTCTTGGAAGGTTTCTTCTTCTTCATCATCCTTGGTGCCCAAGGCACGGGATAGTCTTCGTTGACCTAGGGCAGAGCTCCCTAGGTAGTGGAAGTAGTCTTGGGCTACTTGCTTTGTCTCTTCAGAGTTGTATCTTTGCGGCTCAGGTTGGAACATCAGTCTTTCCCGGCTTCTTTGCTGATAGGCCAGTCTTGTTATCTGAGCATTCAAATGCTCGGCCTTGGAATACTTAAAGATGTCGGCCTATCTGGCACAGGCCCTCGCTCTTCTTGGGACGGCAACCATGACTGGTTCACACGTTCCCGCATCGTTATTCCGGCAGCAGCTGGCAGCAACATCATGGTTCTTTCTCTGCCATCTTCTGCCCCCGGCCCTGGGATGGGTGACAGCAAGGTCTTCTTTCTTCTCAAGTCTCCTACCCCTCATTATGGGGCGAGCAGCAGTCAGTTTCCTTTCTCCATTGTTTCTTTCATCTCTCCCACCCCAGGCTCTGGGGTGAGCAGTAATAGCATTTCCTGTTTCTTTTCCCTCTCTTCTTTGGCTTCCCGCCCTGAAGTGGGTGACAGCATCATTGGTAGCCTTCTCCTCATCTTGAGCTGGAGCCCAGCTCTGCATCTTCTTCGGTCGCCATACCTGTTTGTGTTTTGCTGGCTTGGGCGCCAGTGGCTTCCTCTCATCGGCCTCCCAGTTGGCATGCCTGGTGGCCAGAGTTTGGAATCTGTTCGTAGTGGGTACTTGCGGGACGATCACGTCTGGGTTGACCTCCCTCGGGCGGCCGTTGAGGTTCGTCCGGATCCCTCCGATCATCATGGTCTTTCCGGAGTTGGAAAGACAACGGTCAGCAGTGACATACCGGCTCCTCCGGTTGGTCCTCCTCCCCTTTTGAGCAGCAGCGGGGACCGTGCCCCTTTTCTGGACGTGGTGGACATAGCAGGCGACGGCCGTGGGGGCCGTCTTCTCTGGCAAGCTGTCCTTCTGGACAGTGGTCTCCATTGGGGCACTCGCAGCAGTGTCTTGCTCGTTATCGTTGACCTGTAGAAGGTCAGTGAAGATGACGCCCAAGCAGTTGGGCAGCCCAACGGCAGGCGGCAGTGATCCGAACGCAAGGGGTACCGCCAGGTAGCCTTCGCGCACATGCATGTCAATCGGCTGCTGGTCGAAGCAGACAGACATGATTCCAGCTGTCATTGTAGATTCCTGGAAATAAGGAAAGTACACAGAATCAGAAGTTTCAGGGGGGCCCGTCGGGCCTCCTACTTTAGCGTAAAGATGAAGGGAGACCAAGTCCCACCGGGCGTGCCAGACTTGTGGACGCGGATTTTTATTTATTTATTAATTTATTCATTTATTTATATTTACGGATTTATTGGCGTGCCAGTCACATGTGTGACGATTTCATTGTGCGCTCGATCTGACATGGTCAGTCGATTGTGAGTGATCGTGTCGGGACCTGAAGTCCGTCATACCATGAACGTTATGACGTTAATTACGTCCTTCCGGGGAAGGACAACCCTTGATTAAATGCTAAAGTAAGAGGCCTCGAGAGGCAAACAGATATTCACATGCTCAACTTTAAACTTCATACCAGGGCCGGGGAGGCGGGTAAGATAATAACATCAACCACAGAAACCGACTAGATCGTGTGGTTGGCAATTCAGAACAGTTATACTTGGTGGAAACAAGGATATAGAAGATATTTATCACGGGAAGGCAAAGTCATGGCCATGATATAGGTTTAAAGCTTCGATCGGTATTTCGACGGCCTTTTCTCTTAATCTGGGTTATGCCCAGGGGGAAATAGACTATCACCCACGGAATGCCGAGATGAAAGCCGAGAGCTAGAGAGGCCGAACCTCCCGACCCGTGTACATATGGGCTATGGGGCAATGTGTGATTTTCCCTTTGACAAGCTAGCGGGATTCATGCAGTGGCAAGACCCCCCCCGAGCAAAAGGGTTATTCGTAAATCCGTTGTAGTTAGGTGGAACATAGGGGTTATGACTCCCCTTCAATTTTATCCCCGGGACATATCGGGTGATCCACAGATATCCCTTGTGTGGGTTCGCTTTGGGTATTGGAATTCATTGGGTGGTAGATCGGGCTCTCGGCACGCTCTGAATGGACACAGGCTCTCGGCACGACCCAAAAATGGGAAGGCCAGGGCTTCCGGTGCCAAAACAAGAAGGCTGGGGGTTCCCGGCGCCAAGACGGGAGGGCTTGGGTTCCCGACGCGATGAAGAGGAGCCAAAGGGGAGAGGGCCTTCGGCGCAGGCTTCCCGACGCGAGGAAGAAATGCTAGAAGAGGGTCTCAGCGCGACGCGGCTGAGGAAGGCTCCCGGTGCGACGCGGCTGCAAGGGGGGTGGCTCCCGGCGCGCTCAGCCGAAGGGGAGGAAACCTCCCGGCGCGGCCAGAATGCAGGGCTCCCGGCGCGACGGCCAGAGTACAGGGCTCCCGGCGCGACGGCCAGAAAGCCAAAATCAGGTCTCGGCGCCCGAAGGATGGCGCCGAGAGCTATTCACCGTGTTTACTGTAGGTTGATCCGAGAGGTATGAGGGCGCCGGGACCATAACAGAGCTTACGGTACTCTGTTTTGGGTTTCTGATTGATTCAGGCCAAGGGGAAGGGTTTCTTTGGGGTCAAAAATAGGTCAGGGCATCAAAGTTGAATTAGATTAAGCTTGGGCTTCATAGGAACATCAGGATCTAGGAGGACTTTGGGAAGGCCAAGGCATAGAGAATCCCTGTCACCAGTGTCATACAGAGTCCCGGGGACAGTTTAATGTCGGCTTTCGTGGTCCTGGGAGAATTTTGACAGCATCTCCCCTGGACTCAGCATTTGCCAGGGAATGATAGACGATCACCCACGGAGTGCCGGGGTGAAAGCCAAATAGAGGGGTATTGGACCCCTGATCATATACATGCCTACAGCACTGTTCCGATGTCCCTTTAGAGGTCAACGAAGCTTACGCAGTGGCGGAGCTTCATTGCCTCGGAAGGTTATAAAAACCGATCGAGTCCGGAAAACCTCGTAGAAAAGGGGAGGGTTATCCCCATTAATTGTCACCCCCGAGATGCACATGATGGCCCAGGGCGTCCCTTGACATAACAAGAGTATTGATGGGGTTTCTTCAGTGGTAGCAAGGGCCTTACGACTTGAGGTTTACAGATTGGCCAAGAGGCAGGCTTCTCGGCGTCAATGGCAAGGATGCCAGAGAGTTCCCGGCACGGGCTTCCCGGAAGGCTAATAAGGTGGCCAAAGGGGCTCTCGGCACGTGGTCTTCCCGGCGTGAAGACAAATCGGCCCCCGGCGCGATGGTGAGAAGGGGAATGGGTGGCTCCCGGCGCGCCCGGGAGATGGGGTCTCGGCGCAAGAAGGCTTGCGCCGAGGGCTGTTCATCAATTTTACTGTTGGCGGGGCCGAGAGCTGTGAGGGCGCCGGGAGAAGAAACAGAGCTTACGGTACTCTGTTTTGGGTTTCATGTTGGTTTTGGCAAGAACTGATGGACTCTATGGGCTCTAGACTGTTCAAGGCATCCACTCTGAGTTGGATTAGGTCTAGAACTCAAAGGAGTATTAGGATTTGAGAGGCATCTGGGAGGCCAAAGTTTGAATACCCCTGTTCATCGCCATTATCATGCAGAGCTTGGGGACAAACTTAATATAGTCATTCGTCACCCTGGGAACCAAGAGATAGCTATCTCTGGCCCCAGAGGCGACTTCTGTAACATCAACGAAGGAGACACATAGGCTTGGAACCCCGGAGTTTCTCAAGCCTCAATCATTGCACAGCGCGGTTTCATCCCAGCAGCCAAGGAATAGTCTGTTCCGGGCTCTGGGGTGAGCAATAATAGTGCTACGAGGCAGAGAAAAGACACAGACGAAACTGATCATCATGCTATTGATTTACAGATAAAACGGGGAATAGCAATAGGGCTTAAGAAGGAGAAGCGAAAATCAAGCTCAAACTACAGCCCATCATACATATATATCCATTCGTTTGATGATGCCCATCACGGAAGGCACATGGTCAGAAAACCCATATGAAACATCATTCCCACACCCAAACTGATTACAGGGAGAGAGTGAGGGAAAGGGGAACGGACAGATGCCGAGATATTTCGGCTACATTGCATGAATCGAGATAAGATTCGAAAGTATTACATGAAATAGAAGAAAAGAGAAAACAAACATGGGGGAGGGCGGAGCATTGACTCCTCTCCCTCCCCCGGATGCCCACCTGGAGCTTCTTCCCTGGGAATGGGTCTCTTCTCTCTTTCTTTTTCAGCGGAGGAGGCTCTCTCTCTCTCTGGTCTCCTCTCTTTTTCTTTCTTTTTGATCGATGGTCTGGCTTCTGATCCTCTAATCCTCCGATCCTCTGATCCTCCGATCCCCTTTTCTTTCAAAGGGGGTATGTTTATATAGGTCTCATCCTTCTGTGCTCTCGGTGGAGGGCAGTCGGTGTGTCCAGTTCCATTCGAGACATCTCCCGGCGCGACAAGTAGCCCTTCGTTGAGGCTCCCGGTGCCATTCTCAGAAGCCCAATCGGCCGGCCCATTTGGTGCTTTTAGGCCTCATAATTGCCTTGGCTCCTAAGACTTTTGAATTGACTTTCATAAGAACCGAAGGAGGCCCCTTTAATAGTGTCATAACTTTGTTGAGCTCATCTTGAGGTTCCATCAGTGGACAAACAGGGGTTTAATCAGTATTGCCGTCTGAATGACGACAAAACCGGATATGTTTCATCGGCATTGTCATCCGAACGGTGACAAGACCAGACATCAGCTTCAGTCTGACAGACTTCGGCCGGGTATGTAATCTGTGGAGAGGATTGCTCTTCTGTTCTGACTTTGTAGGAGCCCTGACAATCTTTATCTGTCGGTGGCGGCTTCGTCTTCATCTCATATTACATCCATCAGTAAGCTGACATCTGGCTTACCCTGACATATCATCCGTGGATTCTTGGATGAAGCAGTAGTACAGCTCTTCTTAAAGGGCTGGGAGGTCTCATCAGTCGAGTGACTGCGGCTTCATTGGCGCTGCCGTCTGAATGACATCGGCACCGGGCATCAGCTTTGGCCGACAAGGGCTTTAGCCGGGTGAATGGTTGACGAGCTTCATCATTGATCTTTCACTGCTGGTCAGACCCTCTTTTCAATTGTGCTTCCACCCTTGTTCATTTTCCAGGTGTCAACAGGTCCCGACACGATCACCCATAATTATCTGATCAGTCAGATGAGCGCATAATAAATTATCACGACAGTGACTGGCACGCCTAATTAATAACCAAATAAACAAGCAAATAAATATGAAATAAAATAAAAGAAATAAAAATCATTCCACCACCGTGTTACCTCGATTAACGTATCCATGGGTTTGGAGGGTCCGGGTGACCCTTTGTGTTCCGGGCTTCTGTGTTCTCGCTAGATCGAGTCACTGTGCGTCGGTATGAGTGCGGTGAGATTTCCCCGCACGTCGTGGGTTCCTCCGGAAGGTGGTTTCCGAGTAGGCCATGTGTGTGGCCGTGGACTGCGAGTCCAATCAACCAGCTTGGGGCTGGAGGGTTTTCTTCGTTCCCTTTGGAAGGGATTGAGCTCGGCGGTCACGAGCCGCCTTGAGTAGTATATTACAGTGGTTTCGGACCTAGGATAGGCCAGATTGATGGCCTTGAGCTGTTCTGCACAACGGTCTTGACCCTGAGTCCTGTGACTCAAAGACTGTTGGTTTAATAGGTTTTAGTGGACTGCCTAGAGTCCGGTGGCACGGTGCCACCTGTTTCCCAAGCTGGACGTGATAGGGCTTGTGAGTAGCCTGCCCGTGTTCCGGTGGTTTCCACCGAGAGTCGTTTCTGTGGTGACCCCTGTTGGATTTTCCAGCGTCTCCCTTAGGGATTTGCTGTTCCACGTGGATTGTGGGGTCCACGTGGGGCATCGGTGCATTGGCAGCCCATACCGTCGCATGGATTATGGGGTCCATGTGCGATGCCCCTCCTGTCCGCCCACAGCACTATTGTTGTGTCTATGTGATTTTGATGATAGCAAACACTATAAGTCATCATGTGCTTGCATGAAGATTGAATGATGATTGCAATATGCATCTGATTATGCATTTAGTCATTTCATCGAACAGGTAGCATGCACACTTTTCATATAGGCCATCCTGCTCAACTAAGGTCAACTTAAGTGCTCAATCAGTTCATGGTCAAGGTCGGTGCTAGTGTCATATGCATTGCATGCTAGGTCGATGCTAGTTGCCTTATTTGTATCATTTGCAAGTCAGTGCACATGCTTTAAGGTCAGTGCATTACCATCATATAAGTCCAAGCATGTTCATGTAGAAGTTAGAGCATATGCACTGGGTCGGTGCTGGTTTAGGTATCAAATGCATAAAGGTCGGTGCATTGATTGTCTCATGCATATATACATAAGGTCGGTGCACCTTTTGGCCCTTGCATGTTGCAGGGTCGGTGCATACTTTGTTGTTGCACACATGCATAAGTTCGTGCACATTTGCCTTGTATGCATACAAGGTCAGTGCACTTCTTGCATTCAATTTATATATAGTCGGTGCATGTTTTTACATGCACGCATATAGGGTCGGTGCAGGTTTACTGCAAGCGAGCACAAGTCGGTGCACATTCTATTATGCGCACGCATGAAGGTCGGTGCATATATTTTGCTGCGAGCATAAGGTCTGTGCAGGTTTGCTGCACGCATGCAAGGGAAGTCGGTGCAGGTTTCGTAGCGCATAAGGTCGGTGCTAGTTTTGCCTAAGGCATTCACACGGTCGGTGCAGTCTGCGTCTCATGTTACGTCTAATGCACACACACGGTCGGTGCAATGCCTTCCCTAGCATAAGCACGATCGGTGCAATGTTGGTCGGTGCATGTCTGTGTTACCAGCACATTAGGTCGGTGCAAGCCTTTGCATTCTGCATAACAAGGTCAGTGCACTTATTAGCTGCATGCATATAAGCTCTGTGCATCCCTTGCCTCGAGCCAGATGAGGTCGGTGCATTCTTGTGTGTCATGACATATATGGGTCTGTGCACGTGTCTGTAGAATGCATACAACATCGGTGCATAGTTTAGTTTTCATGCTTTTGCGTCTGTGCATACCGTGTTGTTGAGCACACAACATCAGTGCATGCTCAGTTGGCTTACATATAATGTCTGTGCATACCTTGTTGATTGAACAGACAACATCAGTGCATACTTCATGTGTTCACATATAAGGTCTGTGCACAGTTAGACGTGTCTGCATATAACATCAGTGCATCTTTTCGCTCAGGCATATATATGCATTCAGGGTCGGTGCTAGTTGCACCTTTGCTTACATAGAGTCGGTGCATTCTCAGTTTCATACATATAAGTCTGTGCATGTTCTTGCATTGTGTACACCAAGGTCTGTGCACATTTGCACACTGCATTACCAAGTTTGTGCACATCTGATCATATGTTATATAGGTCTGAGCATATGTGCATTCCAAGTCTGAGCACGTTGTTATGTTCGAGCATACTTCACGACTGAGCAAAATAGGTCTGTGCACACTTAAAATTGTCCAACTACAAAATGGCTGACGAAGTGCCTCACTTGTGTCTGACAGGTTTAAAGCAGCACGTGGGCTCGAAATGAAGCAGGCACGTGTTCCCAAAAGGCTGCAGGCGGGCATGTGATCCAAGGCACCTTAACAGAGGAACATTCTCGTCCCTGCCACGTGGACCAATGGGGTCTGCATCATCCATACGGAGGCTCTGCGATATATAAAGACCATCTCATCCTTCGATGAGAAAAGGGAGTGGAGAAAAAGAAAGCGACAACGAAAAGAGACAGGAGATAGAAGAAGAAAAAGAGTAGAAGAGAGGACAGCCAGAGAGCTCGAGAGAAGAAGAAGAAGAAAGAAGAGAGAGAGTAAGGAGATAGTGAGCTTGTGAGGAAGAAAGAGTGAAGAGTTCAGTTATAGGACCAGATCATGAACTGCTGTGCTCCTGCGTGAGCTACATGTTTTCATTGAGTTTTATTCGCCAGTTCATTTTTACCTTTTGTTACCTTCATCTTCCAGTTTCTCTGTTCTTCCGATACTCAGGTTGAGTTCGGGGTTCCTCCTGTGGGCACAGGAGAAGGGAGATTGTATCTCTGGTTTGCCCTCTGTGGATTCAGAGGAAGAGAGACGTGAGTCTCTGGTTGCGAGTAGTGGTGTGCTACTCGTGGGTTTCCCTCCGGTTTGGAGGAAGGGAGGGTTGATCCTCCAGTTCTGGTTCTGTGGGTTGCAGAACTTGGTTGAGGGATTTGTTTCCCTCGGTTGTCAAGCTGTTAGGTAGCGTCCTGTTTGCAGACTGAGTCTGTGTCTTGCATTTTGCAAGGGAAGCCTCACTCCGGTTTGGAGTGAGGGGTGGACGTAGGTCGGGAAGACCGAACCACCTAAAAAATCATGTGAGCAGCGGTTTGCATTTGTGTGTTTGTTCCCTATCTCCCTTCTCCTTCACAGGTTTTGTTTATTGTTAGCTTGAGCACAATTTACTCAATTCGATGTCCGCTTTGCTTGAGCCTGAACGCTGTGGATTATATATGTTGTCGTTCACTAATCCTATGCTAGCATGTTAAGTGTTTGCTCACTGGTTCAATAGAAGATTTTACTTCTAGGCATCTTCGGTGGTGATTCTTTCAATCAGTCCTTAGAAGCGTGTTCATTATTTTTTGTTGGGCGATATTTCCAAAAGATCCATTCACCCCCCCTCTGGATCTATTTTCGCGTACCACTTGTTCTAACAACCCCCGTTGGTCGTAGCTTTCTGGGCACGCTTGTGCCGACCCACCTGGAGTTAGGTGGAGAGCTACAATAGCTGCCTTGGCACGCGTGTGCTGACCCACCTAGGGGGTAGGTGGAGAGCTACACCCGAGAGAGACAGTTTTTAGGCTGGTTACCGTAGGGCCCCTCGTCTTTACAGCCTGCGTCCGGGCTGGGGGAAAAACCAGCTAGAGGATCAGACCTAGAGCGCATGGTCTATATGTGCACATGTGGTTGGGGACTGTCGGACCCGCGCTGACGAGTGCGACCCTAGCTAGTCCTTGTTCGTAGTACTAGTTACTGCTAAGTCTCTGTCTCCGCCTGGGGCGTAGTAGAGAGACACCTGATGTGATGACCCGGATCCCGGATACCAGATATACCCGATAGGATAATCGAATACACCTGATATCACTTGGAACCCGCGAGGCCTCCCAAGAGCGGTAAAGCTCTGAAGGGAAAAAGGATTGTCGTGTAGTACATTGAACTGACAGATATAGCAGTAAGCAATTAAATTTCATTAGACCGGGTTGCTGAAATAGCAGAAATAAAATTACTTTTTAATTAACAGATTACAATTAATAATTATATACCCAGAGTTAAGTCCAAAGGAAAGACAGCAAGTCTACCAAGTACAGTCGACAGAGAAGAAAGACATACCAGAGAGTCAGGGGAAACCCGACGAGGTACCAGCTGGCCACGACAACACGCAAACCCAGGAGCCACGGAAGCAAAACGAACATCACCCCACCTGAAAAGCAGGGGTGAGCCTCGTGTCACTGGCTCAGTAGGGGTCACGCTGATCCCCACTGAAAAACACGTAGTAACACGCTAAAACTGCAGGTAAACGACAGCAGTAGCCAAATAGAAAAGCTACACTAGAAAGCTGCAAGTCTACACTAGAACGCAGTAAAGGAACAGACGGGTAGCAGGAGTAGGGAGCAAGCTAAGGAAGAGGGGGAAGAGCCCGTGCCAAACAACGGCTACCAAACTAACCTCGGCACCCCAAACTACTCCAAGCAACAGCAGGAAGGCGACTCAGAGCTGACACGGTCAGGAGTTGCCGATCTGCCAACAAAACGCCAGGCCTAAAGCGAAGACCTACAAGGATAACAAGAAAGCCTAGGAAAACCTAGACCGACAACCGACAACACGACCAGAATGTCATGCACACTGCCCCACGCACGACCAGAATGTCGCGGAGGCGACAGAACACCGACCTCAAGTACAACCACAGAAAGGCTAACCCGGGAAGGTCGTGACGCACAGAAACACCGAGAGTCACGTGTCACGTGACAGGAGTGGATCTCCACAGTCAGCTGCATCCACTGACGTCTTATCCTGCACCACCCGTACCGAGCCTAACCACGCCTAACCGAACAGGCGGAGTCTCCGGTACTCACTGTCCGAACCAGAACCAGGACATCAACTGAGTTCGAGTAACTAGACAGGGGAACGCCCGTCGGCGTCTCGTCCAAATCCCCTGACCACGTGTACACACACTGGCTCTCGCCTAAGCCAGGCCTCTAGCTAGTATTCTCCCCCCGTAGGACGCTACGGTAACCGAGCCGGGAGCCCACGGAACTAGCTTAGGAACCATTTAACGGGAACATCCCTCCCACCACTCCTGAGGTGGGTCGACAACTGAAAGTCGAGGGTAACAGAAAGTGGAGGCTCACGAAACACGGAGACCTAAAACACGAGTGTCGAAGTACAGACAGGTTAAACAACCACTGTCACCCGTACTTCCAAGCACCCATGGCGACATTGACAACTGTCGATCGACTCAGGGCAGGGCAACTAGACCTACCAGCGTAACGATCCTTGAGTCCGACGACTCGAAGGCAAGATCGTCATGAACAGCGGAACAAGCCGCCAATCGGTCTAAAACCTAAGCCAGAGAAAATGACATACTCCGCAAGAACACAACGCACGGAGACATGAGGGAACACCGAGAATTCTCAACACACCTGGACACACAGACCGAGGTAAGACAACACCTCGAGGTATCCAGAACCAATGTCTCTGGCTGGACAGAACTGCCGAGACACGCAGGGCCACCCGTCAAACCCTGGGTGACCCCCGGTTGACCAGAGCCAGACAACACCGACACAAGCAAACGACGCACACACAGCATGCACATGCACTCCTGGCTGTCCCATCATGGTTACTGCCCTCATAGGATGTCAACAGACATCCACGGGTCACGGGCAAACCACGAGACCAAGCCAAGACAAGCAGAAACCGAAACGGCAATAACAACGCTCTGGCAGAACGAACCGTTATTCAACCTGCTGGGCAGACCCATCAGTCAAGGAACAGTCGCCACGCAACCAGAGGCAAGGGCATTGGCATTTCTAGATTGCGTCGTTAGGGAACTGTCGCAGTCAGGGAAAAGACCGCACCCAGTCACCTAACCCTGACCGATCCAGAAGACCACTGCCACACAAACACATCCCTAGAACATAAACCTACGACCGACCAACACATGGGCGAACACCGAACAGCCCAACGGCCATCACGGCCACAACAGGACTGTAATGCACCTCCATAGGCGCGTTACCTGCTTTGACGCACCCAGGCAGGGGCGTCAGGGCAACCAGGCCAACGACTACAACACGAACCACGTAACTCACCAGGCCAGGCGCGTTACAGAACCTGACACACCCGGACAGGGCCGTCAGGGCCAACGAACCCGAAACCTCAACACCGGCAAATAGCGTGTGACGGATCAGCCTGAGTCCGCAACAGCCACCTGGCGCATGGGGTTAGGTGCGTTACACCAACCGACCTAGCCAGTCAAATCAGGTCAAACAGCATGTAACGGCCCAAGGAAGGCGCGTTACAAGGCTGTGATGCACGAAGGATGAGCCGCTACACAAACCGACTGACATGGTTTCGCGAGACGCCCAGGCTGTGACGCACTAACATAGGCGCGTCAGAGGTGTGTGACGGTCAAAGACTGACTGTCGCGCTCACCCAGCCTCGAAAGGACCCACAAGCCGTGACACACCTCCCCTGGTGCGTCACAACCATGTGACGGTCTAGGCTAGACGCATCACAGAACGCTCACTCCGAAAGACCTAAAGCAAGCAGTGAGCGTAACGGCCTATCGAGGGACCGTCACAGCAGGTGACGGCCTCTGGAACGATCATTACAGCGACCCGACGCGTAGAACAGGGGAACGACCGAATCGGCCCTTTCCATGCCCCATTCATGCCGTAGCGCAGAGGAAACAGCGTCACGCGACAGGAAAACACCCCCGGAGCCTGAAAACGCCACATGCACGCATCGAAATGCATGAATGGGGCGATTCTGACGAATCGACCCAAAACGGGTCACCGGGGTTCACGGACTCCTACCGGCCCCGAATGACAATCGATTGACACGAAACTAACGTGAATGGGATCCAGACATCCCAGCGGACATATTGACGCTAACTACGCCGCGAATGGTTGCCGTTTTCCAGCGAACCCTGAAAATCCCAAAAACTATGATTTTCACTAAAACTACCCGACCTCCCCCGATCGAGCACCAAATCACGTGCATGGGTAGGGAAAATGTGCAGAACGAAGTGGCGGTCCATCTCCCTACCTCCACCGAAGAAACCGAGCGCCGAAGCGACTAAACCACGCCGGAAACCACACCGCGAACTGAACCGTCGACTTTCAATCCACAGTTCGGGATCGCGCCTAAACCGCACTGATCCTCGCTCCACCACGCGCCTCAGCAGCTCCCCGGCGTCGCTACCTCGCCCACGGTCGCCTCCGTCAGCAGCCAGAGCTGAGAGGGTGAGTGAACGAGAGAGAACGGGAGAGAGAGGGAGTGAGGGCGTGAGTAAGAAGAGAGAGAGGGGGGTTATAAAAAAAAGAAATTTGAAAATTTTCTAATTTCCAAAATTCCGTAAAATGGGCCGAAAATGCCCTAATTCAGAATAATACGTAAAAATCGTCGAAACGATCGGCTCGAAGAGTACATCGCAACTGCGGCGTCCACGAGTCGATGAATTGAGAAACAAACTCACTGTAGGGTTCCGTAACTAGTACGAGAGAAAAATCTACACGGATCGTAAAACTCAACTCGGGAGCTACAAAAGCGATCCGAAACTCTCCAAAAAGGATCCGAAAGACCTAATAGAAATCCGACAAAGATCCACTAAGGATCCGGGATATTACACCTGAGATGCGGTGTAAGACGTCAGTGGACACATCCGGCCTTGCTTCTGGTGGGCAGGTGCCCCATCGCGGGACGTGAGTTCCCGTGACCCTAGTGTCCGTTTTCTGACCACGAGGCGTGGTTTCCTGGACCGTTTCCATGTGTTTTTCGAGGTTGAAGCCAGGGATGCTCGGTTGGATTACCGAGGCTTCACCCCCTTGGAAGGGTCGGGTTCACGATAGTGAGGTCGTGATGGTACCCGTGGACCAGGTGGTCTAGGTTAGGCCCCGTCTTTGTGACAGGCCTTTTCCGCATAGTTGTCGTGTGCTTTCCCTCGGTAGCTATGGTGTTAGGTAGTTCGGTGGTCCCCCGACTGTGAGATCGGGGAGTGTTCCGTGTACAGTAGGAGTAGCTGTAGTGCCGAGTTTTTATCGGCCACCGATTTGCTGTTCCTACTGTAGTTACTGCTTTCCGTTACCGTCGTTGTTTACGTTTGGGGTTCCGCGGGACCCCTACTGAGCCAGTGATAGGAGCCTCACCCCTACTTTTATGGTGCGGCGGTTCTTCCTCGAGGTTCGAGGGTGCTGTGCTGAGGTTCTTAGTTGCCAACTCACCGAGCCAAGAGTTCACTCGGTGTTAGGTACATTCTTCTACCTTAGACTGTACTTTCTGTTGGACTGGACTATATTGTAGTTATTTATTTACTTCTGTTAATTGTTGAATTGTCCTACTTTATTTCTTATTTCTTTGTATCTCCACACTCCTTTTAGCCCTTCCGAGCCCTCCGGCTCATGGGCGACGGGCCAGGATTCGAATGGTATCGTGTTCTTCCCGGTATCTGGATCTTGGGTCGTTACAGAGCCTGCGGGGGTGAAGCGGACGGACACAGGGACCGACTCTAAGTGATGCGGACCTCGGACTCTAAATGCGGACGCGACCAGCAACATACAACAATGGAGACACTTTGGCCCGACACTAAGAGTTCCTATGGGCTATACGTCGCTAACAGAAATGCAAGCTCACTCGTCATCCCAAGCGAGAGGAAACGCGGATCCGCGCGGTTGAGAAACTGGCAGAGTCAAGGGTGGTCGACTCACTTCCGTGCTCGGATCGAGCCACGGGACGGGTCACTCTCTTGCTCACAGTGGTGACATGGACTCACGGGCTAGATCCCTACTCTCTCATAGCGGCATATGACCATATACTAGCTAAGCAAAGTAATGCCAAGAAGTTACGATCGTACCTCCACGCACCCGGCGTGGGGAAGATAACCCCGGCCAAATCCGTACTCCCGGTTAAACAAGTTTTACTGCAGTACAAAGTTTTGACCCACTCCACGCAGGGAGGTAATAGGTCACATGTGGGGCCCGGGAGTAGCGGGAATTGGGTTGACGGGCAGCATCTTGATGTCGCCCGTCGGTGCCGAAACCCGCATTTTAGTGCTGTCCGGAAGGCGCGATCTGCGGGTATATGGGGCCCACGCGCTGCTCAGCCCTCCGGATTTGACGGGGTAGGTCCCGCTGTGGTGGGGACACCTGGAGGTGCTCCTCCCTGGATGGCGGCAGGGCTGGAACGCCGGTTGGAGGTCGGACGGCTCCGATCACCACTTGTCGGAAGTGCTGTCCACGGATCTGTAACCTCTATTTTCTGGCGCGCGACCCGGCGAGATTGGCTACTGCGATGAGCACCGATGTCGGATCGGCACAAAACTAGCGCCGTTGGAACGCTGACTTGAAATCCTTCGACCCTATGGGACTCAAAAAAATTCACCGGAGCCGTGCTTCTGATGGGCGATTTTAGAACCGGCCTGTTCTCAGTTTCAGATCTGGCCAGGCAGAACAAAAATTTCCTGAGAGTTGGCATTGACGGTGAAGTAGACCTCCGATGCAGACCTCAAGCTCTTCATAACAGTTGTAGAGGGGAGAGAGAGGAAAACGACAATAATTATTATGACCGATTTGGTGGAGGTTTGGATGGGGAAAGATATTTTATACTGGTGGGTGGTCGGATCTGGATAGAGGCAGACAGAACTAAGTGGAGATCTGAAAGTGATTTTTAGAAAATAGGTGAAGGCCTTTATAAATTCCACGAAAATTTGTGGATGGAGGGGGTGTTGGACAGAACCTCCAATAAAATTGGGGGCTCAAGAAAAAATCAAGAAGAGGTCCGAAGAGGGGAAACTCAAAGCTACTGTGAATCTGGACTGAGAGCTAGCAGATCTGGGTGGAAAGGAAGAATGAAAATGGAAAATTACAAAATGGAACCTTGAAGCCCAACCAAAATTTCTGGAATGTGGTGAAGACCCCTGGAACTCACCCTGAAAGTTTGGGCTCCAGATGAACTCGTGGCTGAGAGCTAAAAATCTGAGAATGGCCTGCTGTCATCCGATTGGCAGAATACCGACGGAGGCGGTGGCAGTGCAACGGCGGCTCGATGGCGGCGGCAACGACGAACTCCACACCAGATAGATGAGGCTTCCCACCTCAGAACACAGCCTTTCCAGCTGCAAGAAGAAGAGAGGAGAGAGAGAGAGAGAGGGGCGGCCCTTGCTTGGAGCTCCAACAAAATTCTGATTTTCATATGCATTAATTCTAATCAAATGAAAATACAAGGTATTTATGTGAAATGACAAAAGACACTAATTAACCCTAGATCTACAGTTAGGGAGGGTAAAAGAGGGAGTCTACAAACTATTTCTCCCATGTGGTTTGGAACAAATAGAATAAGAATAAAAACCATATTAAACTATAATAAAAATGAGGCGCCCCCTTGGCTTTGTGCCATTTTTTTTGAATTTTGCTATCCTTTGTCCCCCCTTGGTCCAACCCTTCTAGATACCCACCATGGAAGTTTGACTGACCCCACATGGGCCCAAGAGATGAGGTGGATCAATGGGAGAAGGGATGGGGGGCCCGCGGGACCCAGGTGGTCCCAAATTACAAATGAACCCCTCTTACAATCCGAATTACAATTCGAATAAAACACACAATACACACAAACAAAGTCCCAATAAACTATAAATATCGAGACTCAAGGGGGAGTCTCCAGGCTATCTCCGAGCCAGATGGAAGCCGATGTAGCCCGAGTGGTGCTCCGCGTACGATACCGACGACTCGTCGGTTCGTGCTTCCTGCTCGCTCTGGTGTCCGCACCAATTCTCCCCGGGTGGGAGAAACTCGACCCTGTCAAGTAAGGGTCTGCATCGCTCTGGTAGCGCTCCAGTAGATCCGGATATATCTGCTGCAACTCTCCACGGGTGATCCAAGTATCCTCGATGGCGGGTCGCCCTCTCCATCGCACTAGGTAGCGCGGGTAGGATCCACACCTGGTAACTGTCACCTGCTCATCTAGTATATGATCGATATGCTCTCGCTGCCGTGGAAATGTGGCTGGTGGTGGACACTCAGGTGTGGGATCACTCTCAATGGGAGAAGATGGCTCAAAAGGCTCACTAGGGATCACCGCTGGGTCCCTATATGCAACTAGATTCGACACATTGAAAGTTGAGCTTATACCATATTCCTCGGGCAGGTCCACAACATACGCATTGGATTCAACGCGTTTCAACACTCTAAATGGACCTGCTCCGCGAGCTTGCAATTTCTTCACGGTTCCAGAGGGAAACCGTTCAGGTCTTACCCTGATCATGACATATTCACCCTCTTGGAACTCACGGTGGTGTCGATAGGCATCGGCTAACTCCTTATACCGTGCATTGCTGACCTCAATGTGACGACGGATGTCATCATACAAACTCCTAACATGCCTAGCAAAAGACTCAGCAGACTCAGACGCTCGTGCA
This sequence comes from Amorphophallus konjac, assembly GCA_022559845.1. Taxonomy (NCBI): domain Eukaryota; kingdom Viridiplantae; phylum Streptophyta; class Magnoliopsida; order Alismatales; family Araceae; genus Amorphophallus; species Amorphophallus konjac. The sequence continues at coordinate 98,808,613 of CM040128.1, forward strand.
TGAATGGGCATGGGAACAAGATCCACTGGTTTCCTAGGCCTACGACCTGTGACAATCTCAAATGGACTCATGCCGGTAGACCTGTTAACCGAATCGTTGTATGCAAATTCTACCAGTGGTAATATGAGATCCCAGTCCCCTACACGGTCCCTGACAAGACACCTCAAAATGTCACCCAGACTCCTATTGACCACCTCGGTCTGACCATCTGCCCGGGGATGATATGCAGTGGAAAACTTGAGGTGAGTACCCAACATATGCCACAGTGTCTTTCAAAAATAGCTGGTGAATCTAACATCACGGTCAGACACTATGGTATGAGGCAACCCGAACTTGCACACCACATGAGTAAGGAATAGGCGGGCTACCCTCGAAGCATCCGAAGTCTTCGAGCAGGGAATGAAAAGGGCCATCTTCAAGAATCGGTCAACCACCACATAGACCGAATCATGCTTCCTAGAGGTACGTGGCAATCCCAAAACAAAGTCCATGCTAACATCATGCCACGGAGCATCAGGCACGGGGAGAGGCATATAAAGACCCGAGCTTTGCTTCTTCATCTTGGCCGTAGCACATGTACGGCACTGGGCCACCATATGAGCGACATCTCTCTTCAGACTCGGCCAATAAAATCTGTGCTCAACAGCTTCAATAGTCTTATTCCGACCAAAGTGGCCGGCTAGACCTCCCGCATGTAGCTCCTAGACTAAGAAGTCTCGAACCAAAGTTCGGGGAACACAAAGCCTGCCTCCTCGAAAGAGGTAACCCTCCTTAAGCACATAATCATGATGGTCTCTTGAGGGTCCGACCTGGAGAGTGGTATAGATCTGACCGAAGTCAGGATAGTCAACATAGGCCTCTCTCATCTTCTCTAACCCTATGACCTCGACACTCATGGTGGTCAGCAGACAGGCACGCCGACTCAAGGCATCGGCCACCTTGTTCTCCACTCCAGCCTTATGTTTAAACACAAATGTGTACTGCTGGAGATACTCAACCCATCGGCTGTGACGCGCATTAAGCTTCTTTTGGGAATGGAGGTACCTCAAAGCCTCGTGATCGGAGTACAAGACAAACTCTTGATGTAATAGATAGTGCCTCCAATGCCTAAGAGCCTGAACAACTGCGTAGAATTCTTTATCATAAGTGGAGTATCACAGTTTCGCGTCATTCAGCTTCTCACTGAAATATGCGATCGGGTGGGCCTCCTGACTCAACACTCCTCCTATCCCAACACCCGACGCATCACAAGAGACCTCAAACACCTTCGAGAAATCTGGCAATCAAAGGATCGGTGTCTGGGTCATGATCTCCTTGAAGTCCTTGAAGGCAGCAGCTGCGGCCTTCGTCTATACAAATGTGCCCTTCCGAATACAGTCCGTGATCGGGGCAGTGACGGAGCTAAATCCGCGGATGAAAAGATGATAGAACGTCACAAGGCCATGGAAGCTGCGAACATCATGGACCGTACGGGGTTCCGGCAACTCAACAATGGCCCGGACCTTCTCCGGATCGGCGGAGACCCCAGTACTAGACACAATAAAACCCAAGAAGGTAAGCTGAGGTGTCATGAAGGCACACTTCTGTGGGTTCACAAATAGCTGCTCTCGCCTCAAAAGCAGACGGACCTGCCGTAGATGGCCCAAGTGGTCCCCTTTTGTACGACTATATATAAGGATATCATCAAAATACACAACCACAAAGACTCCAATGAATGGTCGAAGGACTTGAGTCGTGAGTCGCATGAAGGTACTAGGGGCATTGGTCAACCCAAAGGGCATAACCAACCACTCATATAGACCATCCTTGGATTTGAATGCGGTCTTCCCCTCGTCACATGGCCTAATCCTCACCTGGTGGTAGCCACTCTTAAGATCGATCTTCGAGAAGATAGTGGCACCGGCCATCATGTCTAGCATATCATCTAGGCGGGGAATAGGGAACCTGTACTTCACGGTGATTTTGTTGATGGCACGACTATCAATGCACATTCTCCACGTGCCATCCTTCTTTGGGGTGAGTAATGCGGGAACAGCACACGAACTCATGCTGTCCCGAACAGACCCTCTCTGCATCAACTCATCGACCTGCCATTTTAGCTCGGCATGTTCCGTGGGACTCATGCGATAATGAGGAAGATTGGGTAATGAGGAGCCCGGAATCAGGTCGATAGCATGCTGAATATCCCGCATGGGTGGGAGTCCCTCGGGAAGCTCCTCAGGAAAAATATCAGCGAACTCCTGCAGAATATGAATGACATCGGGTGGGAGTTCACCCTCGGACTTCGACTCCACCTCTCGGACCGTAATAGCAAACACAGGGCAGCCCCTACTAGCCTCCCGCTCCATTTCCCGGGAGCTAATCATCATCAATCTCCTAGTTGAGGGCTCGCCTGGGCCAGATGTAAGGGTCATAGCCCGAGCTGGGGGTGGGATACTGGGCCCGGGGATGGAAGGCTATGGAGTACTAGGACCAGTAGGACTTCTAACTAAGGGCTTCTTGGGATGAGAGGGTTGGAGGAGAATCCGTTGGCCAACATGGTCGAAGGTACATGTGTTCGACCGGCCATGAAGTGTGGCATCTCGATCAAATAACCAAGGCCTACCAAGAATAATGCTGCCCACCTCCATGGGGAGGACATCACACCAGATCTCGTCACGGTAGGCATGAAATTGCAGTGGGACCAGACACCGCAGCCTGATCGGAATGGAGGTGGAATCCACCCATGGTACTCGATAGGGGCAAGGATGATCTACGGGTGTAAGACCAAGACTGGAGACAGTGCCCGTGGAGATTGCATTGATGCAACTCCCACTATCGATGATCACCTTACAAACTTGTTTGCCCAGCCTACAGAATGTATGAAAGATAGTGGTCTGACGCCAGTCATCACTGGCCTGTGGCTGGGTGAGAATACACCTGACGACCCCCAAGTGGGTATCGTCCGGATGCTGGGCATCCTGGCCATCACCTTCGGCCTCATAATACTCATCAGCTAGCTCGGATCTACTTCATAGCTGACTAACACGAGGTCCATAGGGGTGGCATCCTCGGCCTGTGTGTCCCCCATGACAAGAGATGGGCGAGTGGGACACTGGTTGGCGAAATGGCCAAACCCATTGCAGCGATAACACTGCTGCCGTGATCCACTAGGCTCCCCAATCAAAGGTCCTTTCCCTTTATCCTCCCGACGGATAGGAGGTGAAGGCAACAAGGGACGAGCAGGAGGTGTGGGTGCCGGTGGACGGGCGATGGGTGCCATAAGTTGTTGGGGACGAGGAAGGTCCCTCGGAGGTGGAGGGTGAGGCCTAGGAGCGAACGGCTCGGGACGAGTGGGCTCCTGAGGTCGGACCATGGGGGCTCTCGGATACGTGCCAGAAGAGCCACGTGGCTCGACACTACGAAGGGGGAAGGAGCCCAACCGATGGGTAGACTTGAACTCGGCCTCGAATTGCTCCAATTCGAGAGTAACCTGATACGCCTGTTCCAAAGTAGTCACGTTGCGGCGAAAAAGTTCATATTGATAGTTTGGCCGCAGACCCCTTCGAAAGCGTGATATGGTCATGGTGCTCTCTTCCGTAACTCCACACCGCAAATAATACTCATCAAACTCGGCGGTGTACTCAGTCACGGATTGATTCCCTTGGGAAAGACTTTGCCATTTGTCTATGAGACGTTGGCGATATGTGGTAGGAAGGTATTTCTCCCTCAATTTCATTTTCATGTCATCCCAAGTACCGATTGGGGGTTGACGTCGCTGATGTAGCAGGCTCTCCACATTGGTCCAATAAGTTTGGGCCTGCCCATGCAGCTTCATCTTCACGTATCAAACTCTCCGGTGGTCCGTCATCTCAAACCACTCGAAGTACCGGTCCATGCCGGCCTCCCAATCTAAATAGGCCTTCGGGTCCAAGGACCCGCTAAAAAGGGGAGGGTCCGCACGCACGCTTCGAAGAACGCGGTCGTCATCATCGTCATCATGATTCTGTCGTTGGTTACGACGACCATATCCCCCTTGCTCTTTATCAGATGCATAGTCAGCCACCTCATGCACCTGTTGCCTCCCAACATCTACCGTCTGAGCTCTTGGCACAGCAGGTTGCTGAGTCGGCTCTTGTTGGCCATTCGTCGGCGCGGGTTGCGCCGCTACTGGGGCCCTCTTAAGGACGGCAATCCTCCCTACAAGACCCTGAATGGACTGGTCCGAAGCTTCGGCCCGATCCTCGAGGGCTTTCATTCTCCCTTCTAGACGCGTTCCTACGCCATCCTGACCGTACTAAGGCCATCCATACGCGTATCGAGACGATCCATGAGGGCTCGGAACATCTCGACCGTTGAGGGCTCGTCGGAGCTACGGGCTCGGGAATCCGCCATAGGTGGTGGTGGCGAGTATTCGGTACCTTGACGGGTGGGCATGCAAAGACACACAAACTAGGAGACACAAACTGATGCAAACATCGACTAATGCACCTAGACCTAAACCAATATCTGGTATGTGGCGGAGTTAATCGATCCGAAGATCACTCGCGCAAGTGTGCGGCCTTCCCGATAGGCATAGCCTAACGTTCGGACAACACCTTTTAAAATATCGAATTATCGGGATGAAATGCAATTTTAAAACATATTTTTTTGTTTTGAAAATAATGATGATCCTAGACTCGACTTAGACCGTGCAAGACTCATGCAACGACTACCCTAGACTCGACTCGCTCTGATACCAAATTGATGCGGGACGTACACGGGGACCGACTCTAAGTGATGCGGACCTCAGACTCTAAATGCGGACGCGACCAGCAACATATAACAATGGAGACACTTTGGCCTGACACTAAGAGTTCCTATGAGCTATACGTCGCTAACAGAAATGCAAGCTCACTCGTCGTCCCAAGCGAGGGGAAACGCGGATCCGCGCGGTTTAGAAACCGGCAGAGTCAAGGGTGGTCAACTCACTTCCGTGCTCGGATTGAGCCACGGGATGGGTCACTCTCTTGCTCACAGTGGTGACATGGACTCACGGGCTAGATCCCTACGCTCTCACAGCGGCATATGACCATATACTAGCTAAGCAAAGTAATGCCAAGAAGTTACGATCGTACCTCCATGCACCCGGCGTGTGGGAGACAACCCCAGCCAAATCCGTACTCCCGGTTAAACAAGTTTTACTACAGTACAAAGTTTTGACCCACTCCACGCAGGGAGGTAATAGGTCACATGTGGGGCCCGGGAGTAGCGGGAATTGGGTTGACGGGCAACATCTTGATGTCGCCCGTCGGTGCCAAAACCCGCGTTTTAGTGCTGTCCGGACGGTGCGATCTGCGGGTGCGTGGGGCTCACGTGCTACTCAGCCCTCCGGATCTGACGGGGTGGGTCCCGCTGTGGTGTGGACACCTGAAGGCGCCCCTCTCTGGACGGCGGCAGGGCTGGAACGCCGGTTGGAGGCCGGGCGGCTCCGATCACCACTTGTCGGAAGTGCTATCCACGGATTTGCAACCTCTATTTTCTGGCGCGTGACTCGGAGAGATCGGCTACTGCGATCATCACCAATGTCGGATAGGCACGAAACTAGCACCGTTGGAACACTGACTTGAAATCCTTCGACCCTATGGGACTCAAAAAAATTCACCGGAGCCGTGCTTCTGATGGGCGATTTTAGAACCGGCATGTTCTCAGTTTCAGATCTGGCCAGGCAGAATTTAAGTTTTCTGAGAGTTGGCATTGACCGCGGAGTAGACCTCAGATTCAGACCTCAAGCTCTTCATAAAAGTTGTAGAGGCGAGAGAGAGGAAAACGGAAATAATTATTATGACTGATTTGGTGGAGGTTTGGATGGGGAAAGATATTTTATACTGGTGGGTGGTCGGATCTGGATAGAGATAGATAGAATTGAGTGAAGATCTGAAAGTGATTTTTAGAAAATAGGTGAGGGCCTTTAGAAATTCCACAAAAATTCGTGGATGGAGGGGGTGTTGGACAGAACCTTAGTAAAATTTGGGGCTCAAGAAAAAATCAAGAAGAGGTCCGAAGAGGGAAAACTCAGAGATACTATGAATCTAGACTGAGAGCTGGCAGATCTGGGTGGAAAGGAAGAACGAAAATGGAAAATTGCAAAATGGAAGCTTGAAGCCCAACCAAATTTTCTGGGATGTGGTGAAGACCCCTGAAACTCACCCTGAAAGTTTGGGCTCTAGATGAACTCGTGGTGGAGAGCTGAAAATCTGAGAATGGCCTCCTGTCACCCGATTGGCAGAATACTGACAGAGGCGGTGGCGGTGCAACGACGGCTCGATGGCGGCGGCGGCGGCAACGACGAACTCCACACCAGATAGATGAGGCTTCGCACCTCAGAACACAACCTTCCCAGCTGCAAGAAGAAGAGAGGAGAGAGAGAGAGGGGCGGCCCTTGCTTGGAGCTCCAACAAAATTCTGATTTTCATATGTATTAATTCTAATCAAATGAAAATGCAAGGTATTTATGTGAAATGACAAAAAACACTAATTAACCCTAGATCTAGGGTTGGGGAAGGTAAAAGAGGGAGTCCACAAACTATTTCTCCCATGTGGTTTGGAACAAATAGAATAAGAATAAAAACTCTATTAAACTATAAAAAAATGGGGCGCCCCCTTGACTTTGTGCCATTTTTTTTTAAATTTTGCTACCCTTTGTCCCCCCTTGGTCCAACCCTTCTAGAAGCCCACCGTGGAGGTTTGACTGACCCCACATGGGCCCAAGAGATGAGGTGAATCAATGGGAGAAGAGATGGGGGGCCCGCGGGACCCAGGTGGTCCCAAATTATAAATAAACCCCTCTTACAATCCGAATTACAATCCGAATAAAACACACAATACACACAAATAAAGTCCCAATAAACTATAAATATCGAGACTCAAGGGGGAGTCTCCAGGCTATCTCCGAGCCAGATGGAAGCCGATGTAGCCCGAGTGGTGCTCCGTGTACGATACCGACGGCTCGTCGGTTCGTGCTTCCTGCTCGCTCTAGTGTCCGCGCCAGGGGGTGCGCAGGGAGGAGGCCGGTACCACGCTCCCTGCTGGGCCGAGCATTGCTATGCCGAGCTCGGGAGTTGCTGGAGGAGATGTCCCCGTGCAGACTCCACCTCGGAGGAGTCCCGGTCTGCAGCATGGGCGGTTTGTCATTCTGGCTTCCTTGCTCCAGTGTTGCCGAGAGTTGGATTCCCCATCCGTCTAGGAAGAATTTTGGCGATGCCCCCTCCGATGCTCCTCGAGAGGGTTATGGAGGGCGGCTTGTTCATGTCCCAGCTAGGGGTGGAGATTGCCGGTCACTGGATGAAGATGGAGAGCAGTGAGATGGCTCAGGCCAAAGGTCGCGCTGAGTCCGATCGGAAGGCCGAGAAGCTGTCCTCGGAGCTTGGGGTCCTCCGAAAGGAGGTGGTCTCGCTCTGGGTGCAGGATCGGGCACATCAGGAGGGTGTACAGTCCCTGTCCGAGCAGTTGTCCCAGGCTGGCTGTACAGCCGAGCTAAAAACTCGCCTCCTAGAAGAGGAGCGCCAGACCTATGTATCGAGCTCGAGGCAGTGGGAGGCCGAGCGGGATGAGCTCAGGAACCGTCTCCTGGAAGCTGATCGAGCGAGGGAGGAGGCTGAGGTAGTACGGGCCGAGGTCAAGGTAAAGGAGGCCGAAGCCGAAATGAAGCTGGTCGAGATCGAGGCGAAGTTGGCCGAGGTCGAGGCGAAGCTAGCCGAGCTCGAGGCGAGGAAAGTAGAGGCTGAGGTGAGGGCCGTCGAGTGATATCTGAGCTCAGAGGAGTACGTCGAAGCCTCAAAGAAGAGTGCCTTCGCTTACTACGAGCCGGGCTATCACCGGGGGCTGCGGAAGGGTTTCACCCAAGGATTCAATCGGGCCGTTAGGGAGGCCCAACGGTAGGTTCTCGATGAGCTCGTCTTTCTTTCCGGTCAGCGATATGACTCGAATGAAGGAGGCTCGACTCCTCCCTCCTCTACGGCGTCGAGCGGCGATTCTGGCAGCCGTTGACACCCATTTTTTGCCTATGAGTTTAGTCATTCTTCTTACTACTATTTTAGATGTCTCAAGTGTTGAACATGTGTACAACATGATTACTTTTATGGTTTTGATGATGTCTGCCTCTGTAGTCATTAATGAGCTATACCTGCACTTGATAATGTTAATATTCATACATTTCAGGTCATTATACCTCCAATGTAGATGATCAAGATCAAGAGACATGGTTCAGCAAGTCTATACATACATCCAGCAAGTCTATACATCCAGCAAGTCTATACATCAGTAAGTCTATACATCCAGCGAGTCTATACATTCTTCAAAGTCTATACATTCTCCATGCATCTTCATAGCAAGTCTATACACTCGGCTCTAGCAAGTCTGTACGTTGGCTGATTGCAAGTCTATACATTCAGCGAGTCTATACATTCTCTATGCATCTTCGTAGCAAGTCTATACACTCGACTCTAGCAAGTCTGTACGTTGGCTGGTTGCACAAACAAAAAGTCTGTACGTTGGCTGATTGCACAAACATAAAGTCTGTACGTTGGCTGCTAGCACAAACTCAAAGTCTGTATGTTGGCTGCTAGCACAAACATGAAGTCTGTACGTTGGCTGCTAGCACAAACTCAAAGTCTGTACGTCGGCTGCTAGCACAAACTCAAAGTCTGTACGTCGGCTGCTAGCACAAACACGAAGTCTGTACGTTGGCTGGTTGCTGCAACACGAAGTCTGTATGTTGGCTAGTTGCACAAACATAAAGTCTGTACGTTGGCTGGCTGCTGCAACACAAGTCTGTACATTGGCTGCAACACAAGTCTGTACATTGGCTGGTTGCTGCAACACAAAGTCTGTACATTGGCTGGCTGTTTCAAACGCAAAGTCTGTACATTGGCTGGCTGCTGCAACACAAGTCTGTACATTGGCTGGCTGCTTCAAACGCAAAGTCTATACATTGCTTTCTGTTGTGTTCGTGCATCAATTTACCAAGTCTGTACATTGTGTTCCATACACTCAGAGTTTATACATTCATGTGCATAGTCAATGCATTCGGTTGCTTCATGGCAAAGTGAAAGCCATATGATCGCGTCCAAGCCTTGATGCAAATCTCTTCCATAAGCTTCATTCAAATAGCCAAGGCCACTGCACAAGATGAGAGTCCAAAGACAAAGATCCAGTTGGTACTTTCTAGACCAACAAGGATGAAGTTACAGACATGAACATGCTGCTAATGGACACAAGCGACGGAGCTGAAGCGGTAACGGACCGACCCGGGATGGACCGGGGTCTGCCCAGCTGGCGGTTGACTGCTAGCATAGGGGCGGTCGACTGCCCCAGCCAGAGACTCCTAGTCTGCACAAGTTTCAGTGCAGGTCGACCGCCAGCCCAGTAGAGGTCGACCGGAAATCCTAGGGGCCATCCGTCTACAGCATTTCTCAGTAGCGGTCGACCGCCAGAAGCTGCAGGTCGACCGCCAACCCCGATGCAGCCATATTTGACTTCGAATTCCACCTCGTGGCCAGCCCCTTTCCATGGAATTCTTTAATCTAAAAGGCACCAAACTTGCCACAAATTGTGGATCTGGTCTGGGGGTGTCCAAGGACCATTCCAAGGGTTATAAAACCAACACAAGAGGGTTACAAACCCTAGTTGATCATTTGGAGCAAAGAGAGATGAAGAGAGGCTAGAGGAGCTCCAAGGAAGAAGAGGTACTATAGCCGTGAACAGTACTCCATGCAGAAGTTCTACATCCAATCCAAGGGATTCAAGCCTACATCTGAAGCCTTCAATCTCCAAGGAAGAAGAGAAGCAAGCAAGCTCACAAAGGTGATCAAATCTTCATCCAAACATCTTCATCAACTCAAGGGAAGATCAAAGCTACATCCAATATTCTTCTTCATCAACTTAAGGAGATTCAAAGGAAAGATCAAGCTACATCCTATTTCTGCTCCATCAACTCAAAAGGATCAAAGGAAGATCAAAGCAACAGATTCAAGATCCAACAATCTCAGACAAGATCTAGTTCATTCTAGCATATCTTCATATCTTGTTTGAGCATTTTCATCTTGTTCTATCTTCATTTCATTCAATCTATTGAAACTGAAGATCGTCCATACCGGTGGTTAGTAGGAAGGTAATTGGGGGTTCTCTGATCTGTAGTGTAGCCGTCCCTGCCGGCTTTGTGTGTAGGAAGACAGAAAGAGGGTTTTCTCTGTTCTGTGGTTTGGGGCGTGTCCCCGGTCAAGCTGTGAGTCAGCAGGAAAGCCTCACCGGGTTTTGGTGAGGGGTGGACGTAGGTTGCGGGGTTGCAACCGAACCACCTTAAAAATCCCTGTGTTGTGGGTTGTTTATTGTGTGTGATTGCTCTATATCTTCTACCCCCTATTCACAGGTTCGTGTGGTTCCATACTTGGTAATCTTGTTTACACACTCAAGCACTCAGATTTGCACCTTCGGTTTTATCTACGGTTTAATTGAGCTTAGCACTTTGACTGCATCCCTTGGGCGGCTTGCTGCACCCTTGCACACAGGCCCCAAGGTGAAAGACTCGCATGCACCTTAGTTGATCACCAGTGCATTCACACACATATGAACTTTGAGTGATCAACATAGCACACACACACACGTACGGTTGTTGCAAGCTATTGCATGCTCTGTGCCACTCTACTTAATTCCGCTGTGCATTGTGTCTAAGTGATTCATTCACTTTATAGGAGTGGTTCATGCTTCCGATAGCTAAGAGTTTTAAATAGGCCAAAGCTTTTGATATGATCTATTCAACCCCCCCTTCTAGATCCGTTTACACCTCGCGGGACCCAACATCAAGTTGTCCATTACTCATTGGGCCATTTTTCAGGCATGTCTTTGAACTTATTTTATGGATATTTCCTCCCTGGGTAGGTTTGCTCTCGGATTCGGGCTTAATGGGCCTTGATTCCACTTGGTCTTTGGGGTAAATAGGCTTATTTACCCCATTTTTATTAATTTCCACCGCCCAGCCTAATGGCGATCTAATGATAGACTGTTTGGGATGTTGGGCGGTGTGGACACACTTTTTATTAAGGTCATTGGTTGTTCGTTTATTGGGTTTATTAAGTGCGTGGGCGTGCCAGTCACCTAGGTGACGATTTATTCGGGCTTCATGGAAGCCCATGGTGCGCGCGATCTGACTAATCAGACAATTGTGTAGTTCGTGTCGGGACCAAAACCCACCGTGCCATAAAGGCCACGGCGTTATTTACATCCCCCATACGGGGGAACACCCTTGATTAATTGCCGAGAATAAGGGCCCTACGGCCTAAAGAGCATACTAATAATGCAGGAGGATAGTGAAAGATGAACTATGCTAGAAACCCGTATCGGGACGCGAATGTTCAGACTATGTCGGCCACTCACGGGTCACTTCATGTTCGGACGGAGGTCCGTGTTTATAGTATAAAAGACGGTAACAAAACCGCGCAGATGTCCGCCACGAACAAGGCAAGTTTAATGAGAATGCGAGATTGGATCCCGGTAGGGACGGGTCAAGTTGATAGACTGTTGGCCGGAGATGATTTCGGACTATGGCCATGTCGGAAATTCCGTAAACCACGTTCGATACCATAAGGCGTCGTTGGTTTTCTCTTTGCACCCAGTCCGAGGGAGTGAATTATTAAGTGCGTAGCCCGAGCTCACTAACGTGCGCCCTCACACACGGATCGTCCTGCGCGGTCAGGTCACGGGGTTACAAAATTTTAATTGAAGCACGGGTGCTAGAGCTCCTTTCATTCTTTTATTAGCGTTGACCTTTTACTATTATTCTCTTTGGGCCCTTCTATTTTGGCTATTTATTCATTTCTTGTATTAAGGAGGCGCGCCGGATAAGTGTATTGAAGGAGATGTATTTGTACGCGCCGAATTAAGAGCCATGCAAGGGTAGAAGGGCGCGCCGTGTATGTGATTTCAAATGGTGCGTGCCGGATTAAAGGACCCAAGAGGATGGAGATGGGCGCGCCGTATTCGGGCAACGAGATGGAGATGGGCGCGCCGGTTTAAGGGAACCAATGGGGGGGCGCGCCAGATTTGGGCTTCACAGAAGGAGATGGAGGGGGGGGGGCGCCGTTTTTAGGATTCAAAGAAGGATATGGAGGGGAGCGCGCCATTTTTGGGTGTTCACAGAAGGAGATGGAGGGGGCGCACCGTTTTAACATTTGAAAGGAGAAGATACGGGGCTTTTGTGAGGAGGGTGCGCCGGTCAAGGCCACGCCGGGTTACGGTGTTGAAGGCACACGCCGGTTGAAGGTTCAAAGGGGGAGATGGATTTTGAGAGTGATGTTAAAGCGGCGCGGTGGAATAGTCACCGCGCCGTATTAAACTCTCCCGAGGGTTTGTTTCACATGGATTGACTGTGCGCTCCTTTTCTTTCACCCGTAGGTGGATTTTAATGGTTAGTTTGTTCGTTCAGTTGATAAATTAGATTGGCAACGAAGGGGTTTAAGTGATTTGTTCGGAGGAGTTTGTTGTGCAAGAGTTTAGGGGTTAATTCACAGAGGGTGTCTTTGTTCGTTTGTTCTTAAGTGTTCTTGTATGTTCTTGGCCCTGGCGAAAATCCGGCAGCACCTCCCCTGGACTGGGGCTGGCCAAAGGAAAAGGAAAGTCACCAATCGGATTGCTCCGGGGTAGACTCTCGAAAATCGGAGTGGCCTCACGACGGTCCGAACCCAAATGTGAGTATGGAACGTTCGAGGGCTAGCCTTCAAGAACGACCACAGCTCGCGGGCGAGGAACTTTCCAAACGGGACAGGTATTTGCCACAAGGGCCATAAATGTTCATCCGGCGGTGGGTACCTTTGAGGGTCATGCCATGGACAGGCAGCCCTCAAGGGCCCGGGATGATCGGAGAATGAGCAGACGGAGCAGAGACTGGAACGGAGAACACAAGAGTTGCGAAAACGGATTTTCTTCTTTTTATTCATCCACACAACGGGGAAGGAGTTTTGCATAGAAAGAGATTCATCCCAAGATACAAATGGACTACATCAGAAAGGGGGGGGAGAAGATACTGTCGAGGAAGAAAGAAAAGAACACGGAACCCCACCCGGCTCACCTCTCACACTCACCCCTCTCTCTCTCCCTTTTCTTCTCCAGCACCAGAACAAAACTTGCTCACCCTTCGGCCTTCTTCAATGGAAGCTCCCCAGAGGAGGAGAAAAAGAAACTCTCTCACCCCTATTCACCTCAGAGAGCCACACGAGAACCAGAGCCACCCCTTCTCCTTCTCTTCTTCTTTTTTTGATCCCTCTCCCTTTGGGGGAGAAGCCCCTCTCCTTATATATGTCCCAGAAGAGGTTCTCTCTATTCGAAGAAGAGCATGCCCCGCCGCTTGCCCACGTCGCGACCGTGTTGCTGTCGAGCTCCTTCGCGTGCCACGTTGCTTTCATCACTTGCAGGAGAATGGGCGGCCGACCGATGGAATGAGCACAAGGAGGGACGGGGCTCGAGAACTTCCATTCACGACATATGCTCGGTTGCCCGCCGGATCAAAGTGGGAGTTTTAACCACTTCAGGCGTGTTCGTCGTCATGTCGTTCCTAGGAAACAGGGGACCGCATTGATGACGGGATGGGTTGGTTGCGGCGCCGGGTAAACGCTTCAGAGAATAGTCTACTGTGGGCTTTGAGAATGAGGGGTTTAAACGGCACTGTTTTAGTGCATTCAAAGGGGCGCCGTTTTAAGCATCAAAGGGGGAAGGCCCCTTCGACAGGAGCGCGCTGGATAGCCAAAGAAAAAAAGGGGGCGCGCCGTTTTGAGAAGGGGGGGGGGGGGCGCCGTTTTAAGGCGCGCCGTTTTAAGGCGCCTTCGTGCCGTTTCAAGCACCAAACGGATTCTTTTCGAAGTCGAGGCCGTTTATATGAATGTCGGCATTCCCAGAATGTTCCGTTTGCGATGTATGGCCTCTGCAATATTCCGTTTGTAGCCTCTGGGACTCGGTCCCAGATTCTGCGTGACTTTCGGTGCATGCCGAGACTGTGTCGGAGTTCCCGACTTCTCTCTGATTCAGCTCTCGGCATGGCCGGTCGGAGTGTTGTAGCTGTATCTTCTGCTTAGGGGGGGCTTCCTTAGCGGGTAGCGAACCACCAAGCAAGTTCTCGTCTGATCGGGTGAGGCATGAGGTTTATTCGGCATTTTCATCTCCGGCTTGCTCTCGAGTGTTACGACGTGCATGCCGTATGATCGACGCCGTCATTTTTTTTGACGTCCACAGGCGGTCTTTTAGAGACCATTTATATCGCTCAGAAGTCCTACATCGGTTTGCCTTTGGATTAATTGGCTATTTTCTTAATTTACACCAACAACCTGATAAACGGTCCTCCATTAGGCCATTTATTTAAGTTGGGCGGTCCCTATAACGACAGTTTATGGGCCAGAGTCCTAAATGGGTCAGTATTCTGGATAAATATCTATTTATCTCGTTTTATTGATTTACCACCGACACTTATAGGCGGTCTAGCGTTGGACTATGTATTGAGGTGGGCGGCCCATCGAGCGACCGTTTTCAAGGCCGAGATCCTTGGACTGGTTGGCATTTCTCTTTCCGCCCGTGGTTTAATTAGGTGATTGTTCCACCTTTTTCTCCAGGGATTCTGATGCGGGACGGACACGGGAACCGACTCTAAGTGATGCGGGCCTCAGACTCTAAATGCGGACGCGACTAGCAACATACAACAACGGAGACACTTTGGCCCGACACTAGGAGTTGCTATGGGCTATACGTTGCTAACAGAAATGTAACCTCACTCGTCATCCCAAGCGAGGGGAAACGTGGATCCGCGCGGTTGAGAAACCGGCAGAGTCAAGGGTGGTCGACTCACTTCCGTGCTCGGATCGAGTCACGGGACGGGTCACTCTCTCGCTTACAGCGGTGACATGGACTCACGGGCTAGAATGCTACGCTCTCACAGCGGCATACGACCATATACTAAACTAGCAAATGAGCGCCAAGGAGTTAAGACCGTTACCTCCGCGCTCCCGGCGTGGGGAAGACAACCCCGGTCAAATCCGGACTCCCGGTTAACAAAGTTTTACTGTGGTACAAAATTTGACCCACTCCACGCAGGGAGGTAATAGGTCACATGTGGGGCCCAGGAGTCACGGGAATTGGGTTGACGGGCAGCATCTTGATGTCGCTCTGGCGGTGCCAAAACCCGCGTTTAGTGCTGTCCGGACGGCGTGATCTATGGGTTCGTGGGGCCCACGGACCACTCTATCCTCCGGGCCTGATGGGGTGGGTCCCACTGTGATGGAGACCCCTGGTGGCGAGCCTCCTTGGAAGGCGGTCGGGCGGGAGCACCGGTTGGAGGCCGGGCGGCTCCGATCTTCAAGACTTGGAGTTGCTGCCCACGGGTCTGCTGCTTCTGTTTTTAGGCGCGCGACTCGGCGAGAATCGCCGCTGTGATCAGCACCGATGTCGGATCGGTACAAAAGTAGCGCCGTTGGAACGCTGACTCAAAAAAATTTATCGGAGCCGTGCTTCTGATGGGCGATTTTAGAACCGGCCTGTTCTCAATTTCAGATATGGCCGGGCAGAACTGAAGTTTCCTGAGAGTTGGCATTGACCGTAGGGTAGACCTCTGATTCAGACCTCGAGCTCTTCATCAAAGTTGTAGAGGGGAGAGAGAAGAAAACGGCAATAATTCTTATGACCGATTTGGTGGAGGTTTGGATGGGGAAATGTATTTTAGACTGGTGGGTGGTCGGATCTGGACAGAAGAAGATAGAACTGTGGAGGGATCTGAAAGTGATTTTTAGAAAATAGGTAAAGTCTTTTGAAATTCCACGAAAATTCGTGGTTGGAAGGGGTGTTGGACATAACCTCCAGTAAAATTGGGGGTTCCAAGAAAAATCAAGAAGTGTGTCGAAGAGAGGAAGTTCAGGGTTTTTGTCACAGTGGACAGAAACTTGACTGATCTGGAAGGAAATGAAGATCGAAAATGGAAAAATAGAAAATAAAAGCTAGAATCCCATCCAATTTTTTTGGGACGTGGGTTGGATCCGTAGAACTCACCCTGAAAATTTGGCACTCAGAAGATCTCGGAGCTGAGAGCTAAAATTCCGGGATCAGCATGCTGTCTTGAGTTGGACAGAAATCCGACGATGATAGTGGTGTTGCGATGGCGGCTCGGCGGCGGCGGCGGTGATGGATATGAGCTTCCCACTCAGGAGAGGAATGATATGGGAGGCTTCACACCTCTGGAGGCAACCTTCACAGCTGCAAGAAGGGGGAGGAGAGAGGGGGGGTGCGCACCAAGCTTGGGGCTCCAAAGAAATTCCTGAATTTTATGGCATTAATTGTGATAGAAATGAAAATTACAATATTTTATATGAATTGACCTCCCATGGTAAATGACTAGCCATGCCCTCAGATCTGTGGTTGTTGAGGGGCATCTTGGGAAAGCTAAAATCCCATATTTCCCATGTGGTCAAAGAGAGGAAAGGAAAGAAAATAAAATAAATCAACTAGCCTAATAGAGACAAAAAAAAGGTGCGCCCCCCTTCATGGTCTTCTCTTGGGCCAAAGAGATCCAAGGCCATCAAAGGCCACCCACAAGCCCATTCTACTCCAACCTAGGTGGCCCATGAGAGGGAGAAGCTTAAATGGGCCTTAAGTGGCTTAAGGACCCATTATGAAGCCTAATAGTCCAATATGGCCACACCCCTTAATGGACTCTAAAGGGCTTAATCCAAATGACTTATTAAGAGCCTTACAAAGAGCCCAAAATGACAAAACCAAATAAAACACACATTACAGGCCCAAATACAATGCAATAGATGCTAAAAGTGTCCAAACTCAGGGCGGAGATTCCAGACTATCTCCGAGCCAAAGGGAAGCTGAGGTAGCTCGAGTGGTGCTCGGCGTACGGTACCGACGGCTCGCCGGTTCGTGCTTCTCGCTCGTACTGGTGTCCGCACCAATTCTCCCCGAGTGGGAGAAACTTGACCATGTCGAGTAAGGGTCTGCATCACTTTGGTACCGCTCTAGTAGGTCCGGATCTATCCTCTGCAACTCGGCCCACGTGATACAAGTATCCTCGGTGGCGGGTCGCCCTCTCCATCGCACTAGGTAGCGCGGGTAGGATCCACTCCTGGTAACTGTCACCTGCTCGTCCAGTATATGATCGATATGCTCTCGCTGCTGTGGAAAAGGGGCTGGAGGTGGACACTCAGGTGTGGGATCACTCTCAATAGGAGGAGATGGCTCAAAAGGCTCACTAGGGATCACCGCTGGGTCCCTATAGACAACTAGATCCGATACATTGAAAGTAGTGCTTATACCATATTCCTCGGGTAGGTCCACAACATACGCATTAGATCCAACGCGTTTCAACAATATAAATGAACCGGCTCCGCGAGCTTGCAATTTCTTTACGGTTCCAGAGGGAAACCGTTCAGGTCTTATCCTGATCATGACATATTCTCCCTCTTGAAACTCATGGTGGTGTCTATGGGCATCCGCTAGCTCCTTATACCGCGCATTGCTGGCCTCAATGTGACGACATATGTCATCATGCAGACTCCTAACATGCCTAGCAAATGACTCGACAAACTCGGACACTCGAGCATGAATGGGCATGGGGACAAGATCCACTGGCTTCCTAGGCCTACGACCTGTGACAATCTCGAATCATGCCGGTAGACCTATTTACCAAATCATTATATGCAAACTCCGCCAGTGGTAACATGAGATCCCAGTCCCCTATACGGTCCCTGACAAGACACCTCAAAAGGTCTCCCAGACTCCTATTTACCACCTCGGTCTGACCATCGGTCTGGGGATGATAGGTAGTGGAAAACTTGAGGTGAGTTTCTAACATATGCCACAGTGTCTTCCAAAAATAACTAGTGAACCTAACATCACGGTCAGACAGTATGGTACGAGGCAACCCGAACTTGCACACCACATGAGTAAGAAAAAGGCGGGCTACCCTCGAAGCATCCGAAGTCTTCGAGCAGGGAATGAAAAGGGTGTTGTGCCTTGATGATATTGTGTAGTTTTGATGATAGAAAACACTATGAGTCATGTGAGATTAGAATATATAGATGTTCTGCATGCAATCTCTACTTACATGGTTCAATGCATAGTTTTATTTTTCAGTATACATACTGTGTGCATACTTTGTTTACGCATTGAAAGTCGATGCGTGTACATTGCATCTGTCGGGACTATACATCGCTGCATGCTATCAAGTCTGTACAACCTCCGTTGTTTCACTCGACCAAGTCAGTACACTCAACCAAGTCAGTGCAAGCACTATTCATCCATTAGCTCAGTTCGCAGCTAAGTCAGTACAGTCCGTGTTCTTCATGCATGTACATAGTCAGTGCATCTTTTTGCATCGTTGTGCTTCACGCATACACATAGTCGATGCATCCTTAGTTGTTGCACGTAATTAAGTCAGAGCAAGTGTCAACCATGCGAGAGTTGAGTCGATGCAACTCCTGTTGCTACATGCGATTTAGTCCGTGCATTTGTGCATCTTTCACAACAAAGTCTGTACACTCTTCAGTAGCAAGTCGATACATCTCTTGCTCCATGAAAACAAAGTATGTACATTCTTCAGTAGCAAGTCGATGCATCTTTTGCTCCATGCACACAAAGTCTGTATATTCTCGATGCCATGTCCGTGCATTCATCTTCAATGTGCATGCTTTCCTATATGCATACTGCATTACACACCATCAAGTCTGCACATGCTTAGTTCAAATCTCGAACTAACTCGATGCATCCTTTTCTTTTCCTTCAGATTGATTCAAACTGATAATAAGTTTGACCTGACAGGATCTCTGTTCGAGGAATCTAAGAAGGGCACATAACTCAAGAATGAAAGAAAATGCCAGGATCGTGACACGTGGAATGCAACGATGCTATGATGCTGACACGTGACCTAGATATTCGGGAGGGAATCGTGATGACCACACGTCCTATCTGTTCACTGCTCTATAAATAAGAAGCTTCCTCCTGAGGAGCAGAGTGATCGAAATAGGGAACTTACTTGAAAGAGCAGAAGCAGAAAGAGCCTGCATGATCCAGAGAGAAGAGAAAGAGAGAAGAAGAGAAGGAGAGAGAAAAAAGAGAGAGAGTAGTAGAAGAAGAAAAAGGAGAGTGAAAAGAGAGATAGAGAGTTCGTGAAGAAGAAGAGAAAAGACTTCATTGAAGATCTGTTATCTGTTGGCTCTTGGATCAGATCCAGACCAACTTGCTCCTGTGGGAGCCACATTTATGTTGCTATCTTTTACAGCTTTCAGTCGCTGTGTTTTATCATATTTTATTTTCATTTGAACTCTATTTCAAGCTGTTAGTCAGCAGAGCTAAGCTGTATTGCTCAGCGTTGCAGAGGAGGATTCCTCTGGTCAGCAAGCTGTGTTGCTCAGCGGGCGAGGTGGATACCTCGGACAGCAAGCTGTGTTGCTCAGCGGGCGAGGTGGATACCTCGGACAGCAAGCTGTGTTGCTCAGCGGTTGTAGGCAAGCTATGAGGCCCAGGGGTTTAAGCTGTGTATCAGCAGGAATCCACACTCAGGTTTGAGTGTGGGGTGGATGTAGGTCTGGAGGACCGAACCACCTAAAATTTCTTGTGTTCTGTGGTTTGCATGTTTTTTTTATCTATCTCGGTTAGATGAATGCGTAGGCCGATCATTTGTTCTTTATCTCTGGCTTATGGTTGCTGTGCACATCGATTGTTTGATCTCAGCCTCGTGAGAGCTACGTGATCACACGTTCTGTCACCTAGATGTTCTGCTGAGGTGTGTATTTTAGTTTGTTTGTCCAACGTCTGTTTAGTGTGAAGTGCTGTCAAGTTACTCGAAACACTGCTTCAAAAGGCTTAACTCTGATTGCTTAAAAGTGTCAAGTGAGCGAAATTTTAAAAGAGGGATTCATTCACCTCCCTCTGAATCCATCGCACCGGTCCCAACAATTGGTATCAGAGCGGGTCACTGATTCATCAGATCCAACGATCTGTAGTGGATCCTGCTATTTCCGGTGCCTTAATTGATTGTGTAGATTGTCTAGCATCTCGTTTAATTGTCATGGATTCTGTGCCTGAAGTTCCAATGTTCGATGGATTGTGTTTCTCTGACTGGCATAGAGAGTTTAGGGATTACATGAATTTCGTAGATTCAAATCTACTGATTTTGATTGAACATGGACCTTATGATATACCAGTGAATAAGTCAGACTAGAATATTGGTCACGAGTTGATGAATACTGAAAATAGAAAAGCCCTGAAAATGTTGAAAGGGGCTATAAGGGCTAATGTACTTTCATGTGTGACTAAGTGCAAGAATGCAAAGGAGTTGATGGATGAGCTGATCCTCAGATATGGTGAAGAGAACCATAAGTGCCTTATGACAAAGGATCAAAGCAATGATCAGTCTGATGACTCTTCATCAAAGGTAGACTCCGAACCAGAACAAAATTCATTGGATGAACTGATTGAGATGCATGATAATTTGCTTGACAGTTATAAATCTTATAAACGTGAAATGAAAGAGATGAAAAAGGCCATGTTGCATGAAATTAAAGAGTTGAAATGTGAAAACGCCAACCTAAAAGGAAGTCTGAAAATAAGTGAAAATTCATGCAATAAATGTGATTCTGTTAAAACATTAAATAATGATCTCCTATCTGAACTTAGGCTGCAAGAGCAACAAGTTGTGTCTCTTAAAGGAGAGATAGAAGATCCGAGGAATAGAAATTTGGAACTTGAGTTGCATGAACAACAATTGATTGAAAATATGAAAGCTATGAATCAAGATAGTTTGATTGAAGAAAATTACAAATTGAAAGATCAAAACAAAAGACTAATGGTTTTGAACACTGTCATGTCAGAAAAATGGATATCTATTGAAAAAGGGAAATGTGCTGTAAAGGAAGTTGATGCTGATAAGGAACAAAAACTTATACAGGAAATTGAAACTCTAAAGAGCCTAAATGATGCACTGCATCAACAGATCATTTCCTGTGAAACTGAAATTGCAAGCTATGAATTGAGCATTACCTCCTTGAACTTTGAAATTCATGATCTTAAAAATTCACTGACCAAATTTGTTCAAGGAAAAGATAACCTAAACAA
This sequence comes from Amorphophallus konjac, assembly GCA_022559845.1. NCBI lineage: Eukaryota > Viridiplantae > Streptophyta > Magnoliopsida > Alismatales > Araceae > Amorphophallus > Amorphophallus konjac. The sequence continues at coordinate 98,829,718 of CM040128.1, forward strand.
GATCCTCGGTGTTAAAACAAATTTTCAAAAGGAAGCTGTACATATTTCCTCTGTAGAGTCAAGCTGCAACAAATGCTCGGTTCTGCGAGAACGTAATGAGGAACTCTACAGTGAAAATGAATGGTTGAATAAATAAATTACCTCATTTAAAGAGGATCACAAAAATTTGCTTGCTGAGAAAATTAAAGTAGAAGAAAGAAAAGAGGAAGAAATTGAGAAGTATAAAACTGCAAACAAAGTCCTAAGCGAATGTGTTAATTGCAGTGAACAGGAGATAGTCAGTTATGAACTTCACATTACTTCTTTGGAAGATAAAATTCATGATCTGGAAAACTCAGCATCCGAGTCCGCTAAAAATAAAGGAAAAATGAAAGTTGTCATGAAAGGAGAGGATGCTAATTCAAGAAGGGGGATAAGTTGTAGTTCTGATGTTAAGGAAATTACTAGAAACCAGCTACACACAAATTTTGTGTGAAGCTCTGATCTAGCTGGTACCTCAAATCAATCCCCAAAACAAAGTAAAGGTCAGAAATCACCTTCATCATCTAAATTTCAGTTCAAGGTTGGGAAGAATGAAAAATAAACAAAAATTGTTAAGAATAATCAGAAATTGAAGAAGAAAAGTCAAACGAAGGAGGTAAAGACTGTTCCTGTTCATGCCCTAAAATCTGCTAGCTCGGTTGAATCTGATGGGTCAATGCACACTGCTCATTCACATGCATCCAGTCAATCTGTTAGTAACCATGCCGCCAGAAAATCACAGGTGTCATGTCATTACTGTGGTAGACATGGTCATTACATGGATGACTGTAGTGAAATGAAAAATGATGATATGATACATAATACATTTTTTATAAATCATCATCATAACCCCAAAAGAAACGAGTTTGCTTCAAACCAACACATCATCTGTTATAACTGTAACAGACGGGGTCATAAAGTTGTTGAGTGTTGGTTTGGATCTTCATGGGGAAACAATGACTCAAGAGGCAAGCACCTAAGGTGCTTCGAGTGTGGGAAGCATGGCCATACAGTCAAAGACTGTTGGCATGCCCAAGGAAGCCATGTTAATGACAAATTTTTTAAATTCTCTGCCAAAAGACCTGTGAACTTTTCAAGTTTTAACTGTGGCAAGTCAGGTCATAAGTATGCTGAATGTTGGTTGTCAGACAATAGGAAACAAAATGTGTAATACCCCGGTTTTAAAAATTTGAAATAAAATTGAAATGAATGAATTTCGGAATTTAATATTTAATTCCTTAGTAAATAGAACTACTGAAATTTTGACTATCTTATAAAAATCTAGAAAAATGGTAAAATGGTAAAAGATGATTTATTTAACAACTTTGTCTTCTGTGGTCGACCCAACAAAAATCTGTAACTAGGTCTAATCTTTGATTTGAGCCCAAAGTGCACACTTACCTAACCTTAACTTAAACCGTGGAATTAGGGCTCAATACTCCATCAAATGAGCCCAAATTGGTGGCAAATGAAAGGCCACGATCTAAGGATCATTTCCCCTCTGCCAATTCATCGAAACCCTAACCCTAAAACTTGTAGTCGACCGAGCTTTGGTGAGGTCAACTATTGCGGCGCCGTTTCAATCACTTCACTTGCTTCGACGAATTCTCCCAGCACAGAAAGATCTAGAAGGTGTATGAGCTATAAAAATGAAGCTCTGTAACCCTAGAGTCCTTTAGTAGCTGTGGCGGCCGCAGTGGAGATCGATCAAGGGAGATATCTGGTGATTAGTGGAGACGTGTTGGCGTCCGTTCTACTTCCTTTCTTCTTCCTTCTTCACTCGATTGAGGTAGGTAATAACGAGCCCAATATAAAGTGTTATATATGGATGGAATCAGCGTCTAGTCCTCTTTCTTTTGAGCCTGAAAGCCCTAAATTCTATTAGGTATCCTGCGTTAATTTAATGGTTTAGTAGAGGCATGTCAGAATTAGGGCAGAACCTGTTCCCCTTTGATTTCAGTAGCGATTTCAGGCTGTACATCTCAAATTGATTCATGCATCTCGTAGAGTTTTTCATGCTCTTTCTATTGGTAGTAAAAGCCCCAAATTTCATGTTGTATACTATTCGAATTTCATGTTTTATTGAGACCCTTTGAGCCTCGTCGAAGGCGGGCAAGGGTTGGTTCAATCGGCTTCTTACCAGACTTGGACGGTCTTACGATAGACCACATAACCTAGGATGGGCGGCCATCACTGGACCGTCCAACCCCTTGGGCGGCTCCCAGTAGACCACACAACAGAGGATGGGCGGCTCCCAGCTGACCACACAACCAGGATGGGCGGCGCCCATCTGACCACTCAACCCTGGCAGGGATGGGCGGCTTCCAGACAACCACATAACTGGATGGGCGGCCATCCCTGTGACCGCACAACCCAGAGATGGGCGGCCATGCCCATGACCGCCCAACCCCATGGGCGGCTCTACCCAGACCGCCCAACCCTTGGGCGGCCCTGCTCTGGCCGTCCAAGTCCCCATCAGCCCAGGGGATATAATGATGGGGGCATCCCCTGCCCCTCCACTTTTTTCGAAGCTCAGTTGGATCGTCGGCATGCACCATTATGTTCTTCATATGTTCCTGAGTCTAGTCATGTAATTTTCATACTTTCTTTGAGTCTTAAACTATGTAATTTTCCCTTTATTTGAGTCATGTACCTAGGTTAGTAAGTCATTTTCCTAAGTCTTGAGTCATTATGTTGGTTTGATAGGTTAGTGGGCCCAATTCATTGGGCTAGGCCCAGGGGCGCCCTCCCTTGGGATAGGCTAGTCAATTAAGAGTTTGTCAGGGGCACTTTGGTCCTAGGAAGAATATGGAGTCTATAAATAGCCCCTCTCCTCTCTCATTTGTAACAACTTTTATGATCAATTCAAAAAAATCAAGTGTGCCTTAGTGTTATTGGAGAGGATTCTCCACTTCTCTCTCTCTCTCTATTAGGGTGGATTCCCCTCTTTCCTCTCTCTTCTCTCTCTCTTCTCTCTCTCCCCAAGGAGGAGGTCGCCCCCCCTCTCTCTCCTCCCCTCCCAACCACCTCCACTCTCCCACCTACCCCAATTAAGGCTTCTCCTATTCCCCACACCCCCCCATTACTCCACCCTTGTTCCAAGAGAGCCCCACCCAATCCACATACCACCCTCCAACCCCCAACCACCCAATACCCATTCCCAAAGCAACCTTCCCACTACCCCAAGCACCCTTCCACCTCCCTAGGCCATTTGAAGTTCAAACTCACCTTCCCTCCACCCACTTGTGCCCCCCTCACCTTCCCCTCTCCCTCCAAGCCCCAAATTCGCAGCTCCTCTCTCACCCATAGCAAACACTCCCTTCCAGCCCCCATTCTCCCCTTCCCACACTTTGAAACACCCCCTCCCAGACCCCCTCACAGCTGGGGGTTGCCCCTACACACAACCACCTCATTTCCCCTCCCATCTACCCCATTCCCCATTACCTATCACCACACTCTCAAGTTCTGGTTGCAGGCAGCAGATTGGCCGCAGGTTGCAGAGGCCACCCCGTCATCCCCTAGGAGCTTCAGGTGGCATACCATACATCAAGGAAGCGTCTGCAAGTCAGATTTCCAACGGTGGCGGCGCCGCATCCATCGAGCTCGGAGCTGACTGGAGGAGCCATTCTCGCCCGACTACGCAAAGTGTCTCCGACAGGAAACCAGAACCTGAGTGGAGGATCTACTGCGACAATCCTACTAGGAATCTGAGCAAGAGTTCTTCATCAAAAGTCTTCTACTCCAAGTCCTCTTTCATCCCAAAAAAGAAGAGCTCTATTTAGCGTCCGGATCCAGAAGTTATCAATTTTCTCCCCCGGGTGCGCGGTTCTGCTTCTACTCAGTTTGCACCGACCCTTCCTAAGTGTTCAGCGTCTACCGGCCGACCCCGACAACATCTGGCATCCCCGTCAGTCTTGATTCGAAGAGGACTTGTCAACGGTTCCAACGACTCCAGCGGCACCTGATTTGGAGCTCTGGAGTGATCGTGGAAGTCTCTTCTTCCTGCTGTTGTGATCCTGAAGCAGTCAGAACTGACAACCTGTTCCCCTGTTCAAGCTCCTACTCCGACCAGCAGCGGTGCCCGCAGAAATTGGCAAAATTCTGAAGTCATCCTGATCCAGTTACAAAGATTTCTCCACTGGCCCCGCCATCAGAAAAAATCAGGAGAGGTCGCAGAGGTGCCATCTTCGACTGCTGGTCCCTGATTCCAGAACGTGGACAGAATCGGCGTCGGCGGCCTTTCATCACTTCTAGCTCGAATTCCCCTCCCCGCTTGGCCGGCTGAAGGCCCCTCCCTGCGTGGAGGTAGTATTGAGTGTAACCTCATAATCCCCACCCCGAGATCCCCCCCCCTTGCAAGGGGTGTAGTTCATGTATTAATTCAGGTCGCAGGTTTGAAGCTCCGTCGACGCGGCGTGCGGGTGCATACCCACGTCTCCCCGCTCGCCCCCGTCTCCGGCCGGAGTCGGCGTCTTCACGCCGGCTAGGTGAGCCTCGGTCCCTCTCTTGGCTGGTTTCAATTCATTGCTAGCATAGTATTATCGCCATTATTTCGTCGGACGGTGAATGAGAGCTCGGCCCTAAATTGCTAGTGCCGTGAGTGACCACCGCGGGCGAGTTGTGAGTGAACCATTACATCCCACACCCTTGGTGTGCTGGCCACCCATGATTTGGGCATCCCAGGCCCATTTGGGGTTCTCCCCAAGCTAGCCAACCTTTGGAGCCTCAAGGATCCGCCTCGGGCCCTCTCCATCATCGCCAAGTTGCCTTCGGGCACTAATGTGCGCCAAGCGAGTGAGCTCGCTAGTGTGAGTCCGCTGCCCAACTTGAATGCTTGCAAAATAGGTACAAGGGTGGTTTCACATCAAGTGGTATCAGAGCAAGTTCACAACTTGTCTCTATCAAGTTGGTCCTAAGGCATGTTTATGCGTTTAGAGTCATTGGTTGCATCTCTTGTCCACTAGTATGGTCACCTCTTACTGACCTTACCAATCGGCCCTCTCCATAAGTCTAAACCACCAAAGGATGCCTACCACTAACACACATAACCTCCCTGGCCATGTCAACTACCTCATGAAGGCCTTGACCCATGCCAATGAGCGGCTTGATAATATATCGGGTCGACTCAACCAACTTGGAGAAAATGGTCCCGCCCCAAGGGCGGATGATAGAAGGACGTGTCCCCCACCTCCCACCTTTGATGGAACTCATCCTAGTGACTATTTGGATTGGGAGGCTTCCATGGACCATTACTTCACTTGGTATCCCATGACCGATAACGAGAAAGTCCAATTTGCCAAATCACAACTTACCAAACGGGCTCAAACCTATTGGCTACAAATTGTCAGGCTAAGGATAATTAGAAGGGAAGATCCCATCACCACTTGGGTAAACATGAAGGAGCAACTTAGGGCTAGTTATGTGTCCCCTTCCTACTCGGATCACCAAAGCCCAAGGAGCACTTCAACTCCACCATTCCCATCCGGCCAACCCAAGACTCCAATTCCCCAATTCCCCACAATGCAACCAAAACCCCATTCCACAACCCACATTACCCAAGCCCCTTTGACCACCCCTCGCCTCACCCCTTCTCAAAAGGGAAAGAGCCCAATGGAAATAGAAGTGAGTGAAATAACCCCGGGTAAGTGCGATCCGGAATGTTATAGGTGCCACCAATTGGGGCACATCGCCGGACAATGCCCCACAAGGAAGCATCTTCCTATGTCCCAAGTGGTTGAAACATCTCCCACCCCGGCCACCATTACCCCTCCATCGTTCCCCAACAAAGACACTCCTCCCAAGAATAATCTTTCCAAAATCCCTCAACCCACCCATCTTCCTCTTCCTACCCCAACCCAACCCCAACCTAGACCTCCACTACTTCCCTTACCAATCCCAACCCAAGCCCATACTTATTCACCACCTCGGGTGCACCATGCATCGGCTATCACCAATTCCCTCGCATTAGACCTACCCAACCCATTATCATTAGAAGTTTCAACCCACACACCCACCCACATGGAAAGGGATGTTAGTTCGGATCCACAACCCACCATAAAGGAAATCCAAGAACCTCCACTTCCACCCACCTCTCCTAGTCCGGATCCACGCACCCTCAGCGTGAATGAGTCCATACTCCAATGGCTCAAACGAGGACCCACCATTCCTAGCTCACCCCCACCGCTCTCACCTTTGAGATATCCATCCCAAATTGTCCCCCTCCACTCCTATCACACCACAATCCAATCCTACTATGAGGTAGAATGTTGGGATGATCTCCTCCAAGGTCTAGAGTGGCAATTAGACTTGACTTCTTTGTTGACCCTAGGGGCGGACCGACCCAAGAGCCTTGACCTAATCCATCCATGCATTGGGTCTATCACCTCGGTTTGCACTATTGGTTACTACACTAGTGACCTCCTTTTCATTCTCCCCATAGTTGAAGAGCCCATCCCGGTCCACTCCCCTACCATTGTGATTCCTAGAACCTTGACCAACCAACCCACCCCATACACCGGCCCAACCATTTCACTAGAAGGAGGCGACTCCCCACCATATGAGGACCTTAAGGACATGGAGTACCCCTTTCTAGGTGACCTTTACCATGATCCCTTTGACCCTTTCCTATGGGAGCCTAGATCTCTATGTAACCCACTCACCTTATTCACCACCCACCTTACCCTACCCTTACCACCCATGTTGAACCAAACGCCTCCCTTTCTAGACTCGGGTTACACCATGGGAGCCTTGACCATAGGTAACATACACCTTGGGAATGATGAATTGCCCCACTCCATGATGACCCCCTTCTTAGATCCTTTTGATCCATACGAGTGGAAGCTCAAGGGCCACCCCACACCCATGCACATGGAAGTCCTCTCTAGGATAGAAATGCATAAGTCTTGGCATAACACACCACTTGGCATGATTAGAAAGTCGGGTCCATTCATTCACATCACCCACATGTCAAGTAGGAAGCATGAGTGGTCCCTATTTGGGTGTAACGGTCCTCCCCAACTCACCATTGGTCTTATGTATGCTAGGAGCCTACATGGGTGTCCGGGTCCTCCAACATTCATCACACTCACTCATAAGAGGGACACCTATGGATGTCCCGGTCCTCCCAAATCATTCAAAGTCTTCATAACATCAATGCACGATAGGTCTATATGTGCTTGCCCTGGACCACCTTTGCATACCACACCTTGTCCACTCACACCGCATCATAGTACATGGCATATGCATCCAAGCAAGTATCAAACAAAAGGCGGTGAGATTCATAAGAAGCGGACAAAAACTCGTAAGCGCCACTTGGAATTCCAATTTGAAAACTTGGCGATGATGACTTTGGAGTGGCTCTACCCTGGGGTCACCTCCAATTTGAGGGCACGAGGACTTGGACCTTGCCAAGTTTCGAGTGACTTTGGCAACCCGGCTTACGGGTTGGACTTACTTATGGGTTTTGGGATTCACCCCACTTCCCACGTGGCAGATCCGGCACCCTCTAAGGGCACCGCGGTGGATCCTAGTGAGTGTCTTGAGCTTACACCTATCCTTGTGAGAGACACCCTCGGAGTGCCACCACAAAATAGCCTGAGAGCCCGACGTGAGCACATGGCGCCAATACTAGACAAGCAAGATCTCATCGCCAGCATGAAGGTGTGTCCGAGCCACCTTGACAAGCGGAAGCGCCATTCCCCGGCTATGGACGTAGGTTGAGTTTAGAGATCGTGGCTCACCCGGAGCTGCCTTTAGTGTTCTACTACCCCAGTGGACCCATACTCGACGGGGTCGAGTTCTCCCCACCCCGGGGGTATGATGGGGGCATCCCTTGCCCCTCCACTTTTTTCGAAGCTCAGTTGGATCGTCGGCATGCGCCATTATGTTCTTCATATGTTCCTGAGTCTAGTCATGTAATTTTCATACTTTCTTTGAGTGAGTCATGTACCTAGGTTAGTAAGTCATTTTCCTAAGTCTTGAGTCATTATGTTGGTTTGATAGGTTAGTGGGCCCAATTCATTGGGCTAGGCCCAGGGGCGCCCTCCCTTGGGATAGGCTAGTCAATTAAGAGTTTGTCAGGGGCACTTTGGTCCTAGGAAGAATATGGAGTCTATAAATAGCCCCTCTCCTCTCTCATTTGTAACAACTTTTATGATCAATTCAAAAAAATCAAGTGTGCCTTAGTGTTATTGGAGAGGATTCTCCACTTCTCTCTCTCTCTCTCTATTGGGGTGGATTCCCCTCTTTCCTCTCTCTTCTCTCTCTCTTCTCTCTCTCCCCAAGGAGGAGGTCACCCCCCCTCTCTCTCCTCCCCTCCCAACCACCTCCACTCTCCCACCTACTCCAATTAAAGCTTCTCCTATTCCCCACACCCCCCCATTACTCCACCCTTGTTCCAAGAGAGCCCCACCCAATCCACATACCACCCTCCAACCCCCAACCACCCAATACCCATTCCCAAAGCAACCTTCCCACTACCCCAAGCACCCTTCCACCTCCTCAGGCCATTTGAAGTTCAAACTCACCTTCCCTCCACCCACTTGTGCCCCCCTCACCTTCCCCTCTCCCTCCAAGCCCCAAATTCGCAGCTCCTCTCTCACCCATAGCAAACACCCCCTTCCAGCCCCCATTCTCCCCTTCCCACACTTTGAAACACCCCCTCCCAGACCCCCTCACAGCTGGGGATTGCCCCTACACACAACCACCTCATTTCCCCTCCCATCTACCCCATTCCCCATTACCTATCACCACACTCTCAAGTTCTGGTTGCAGGCAGCAGATTGGCCGTAGGTTGCAGAGGCCACCCCGTCATCCCCTGGGAGCTTCAGGTGGCATACCATACATCGAAGGAAGCGTCTACAAGTCAGATTTCCAACGGTGGTGGCGCCGCATCCATCCGAGCTCGGGACTGGAGGAGCCATTCTCGCCCGACTGCGCAAAGTGTCTCCGACAGGAAACCAGAACCTGAGTGGAGGATCTACTGCGACAATCCTACTAGGAATCTGAGCAAGAGTTCTTCATCAAAAGTCTTCTACTCCAAGTCTCTTTCATCCCAAAAAGAAGAGCTCTTTTGGCGTCCGGATCCAGAAGTTATCAATTTTCTCCCCCGGGTGCGCGGTTCTGCTTCTACTCAGTCTGCACCGACCCTTCCTCAGTGTTCAGCGTCTACCGGCCGACCCCGACAACATCTGGCATCCCCGTCAGTCTTGATTCGAAGAGGACTTGTCAACGGTTCCAACGACTCCAGCGGCACCTGATTTGGAGCTCTGGAGTGATCGTGGCAGTCTCTTCTTCCTGCTGTTGTGATCCTGAAGCAGTCAGAACTGACAACCTGTTCCCCTGTTCAAGCTCCTACTCCGACCAGCAGCGGTGCCCACAGAAATTGGCAAAATTCTGAAGTCATCCTGATCCAGTTACGAAGATTTCTCCACTGGCCCCGCCATCAGAAAAAATCAGGAGAGGTCGCAGAGGTGCCATCTTCGACTGCTGGTCCCTGATTCCAGAACGTGGACAGAATCGGCGTCGGCGGCCTTTCATCACTTCTAGCTCGAATTCCCCTCCCCGCTTGGCCGGCTGAAGGCCCCTCCCTGCGTGGAGGTAGTATTGAGTGTAACCTCATAATCCCCACCCCGAGATCCCCCCCCCTTGCAAGGGGTGTAGTTCATGTATTAATTCAGGTCGCAGGTTTGAAGCTCCGTCGACGCGGCGTGCGGGTGCATACCCACGCCTCCCCGCTCGCCCCCGTCTCCGGCCGGAGTCGGCGTCTTCACGCCGGCTAGGTGAGCCTCGGTCCCTCTCTTGGCTGGTTTCAATTCATTGCTAGCATAGTATTATCGCCATTATTTCGTCGGACGGTGAATGAGAGCTCGGCCCTAAATTGCTAGTGCCGTGAGTGACCACCGCGGGCGAGTTGTGAGTGAACCATTACATCCCACACCCTTGGTGTGCTGGCCACCCATGATTTGGGCATCCCAGGCCCATTTGGGGTTCTCCCCAAGCTAGCCAACCTTTGGAGCCTCAAGGTCCGCCTCGGGCCCTCTCCATCATCGCCAAGTTGCCTTCGGGCACTAATGTGCGCCAAGCGAGTGAGCTCGCTAGTGTGAGTCCGCTGCCCAACTTGAATGCTTGCAAAATAGGTACAAGGGTGGTTTCACATCAAGTGGTATCAGAGCAAGTTCACAACTTGTCTCTATCAAGTTGGTCCTAAGGCATGTTTATGCGTTTAGAGTCATCGGTTGCATCTCTTGTCCACTAGTATGGTCACCTCTTACTGACCTTACCAATCGGCCCTCTCCATAAGTCTAAACCACCAAGGATGCCTACCACTAACACACATAACCTCCCTGGCCATGTCAACTACCTCATGAAGGCCTTGACCCATGCCAATGAGCGGCTTGATAATATATCGGGTCGACTCAACCAACTTGGAGAAAATGGTCCCGCCCCAAGGGCGGATGATAGAAGGACGTGTCCCCCACCTCCCACCTTTGATGGAACTCATCCTAGTGACTATTTGGATTGGGAGGCTTCCATGGACCATTACTTCACTTGGTATCCCATGACCGATAACGAGAAAGTCCAATTTGCCAAATCACAACTTACCAAACGGGCTCAAACCTATTGGCTACAAATTGTCAGGCTAAGGATAATTAGAAGGGAAGATCCCATCACCACTTGGGTAAACATGAAGGAGCAACTTAGGGCTAGTTATGTGTCCCCTTCCTACTCGGATCACCAAAGCCCAAGGAGCACTTCAACTCCACCATTCCCATCCGGCCAACCCAAGACTCCAATTCCCCAATTCCCCACAATGCAACCAAAACCCCATTCCACAACCCACATTACCCAAGCCCCTTTGACCACCCCTCACCTCACCCCTTCTCAAAAGGGAAAGAGCCCAATGGAAATAGAAGTGAGTGAAATAACCCCGGGTAAGTGCGATCCGGAATGTTATAGGTGCCACCAATTGGGGCACATCGCCGGACAATGCCCCACAAGGAAGCATCTTCCTATGTCCCAAGTGGTTGAAACATCTCCCACCCCGGCCACCATTACCCCTCCATCGTTCCCCAACAAGACACTCCTCCCAAGAATAATCTTTCCAAAATCCCTCAACCCACCCATCTTCCTCTTCCTACCCCAACCCAACCCCAACCTAGACCTCCACTACTTCCCTTACCAATCCCAACCCAAGCCCATACTTATTCACCACCTCGGGTGCACCATGCATCGGCTATCACCAATTCCCTCGCATTAGACCTACCCAACCCATTATCATTAGAAGTTTCAACCCACACACCCACCCACATGGAAAGGGATGTTAGTTCGGATCCACAACCCACCATAAAGGAAATCCAAGAACCTCCACTTCCACCCACCTCTCCTAGTCCGGATCCACGCACCCTCAGCGTGAATGAGTCCATACTCCAATGGCTCAAACGAGGACCCACCATTCCTAGCTCACCCCCACCGCTCTCACCTTTGAGATATCCATCCCAAATTGTCCCCCTCCACTCCTATCACACCACAATCCAATCCTACTATGAGGTAGAATGTTGGGATGATCTCCTCCAAGGTCTAGAGTGGCAATTAGACTTGACTTCTTTGTTGACCCTAGGGGCGGACCGACCCAAGAGCCTTGACCTAATCCATCCATGCATTGGGTCTATCACCTCGGTTTGCACTATTGGTTACTACACTAGTGACCTCCTTTTCATTCTCCCCATAGTTGAAGAGCCCATCCCGGTCCACTCCCCTACCATTGTGATTCCTAGAACCTTGACCAACCAACCCACCCCATACACCGGCCCAACCATTTCACTAGAAGGAGGCGACTCCCCACCATATGAGGACCTTAAGGACATGGAGTACCCCTTTCTAGGTGACCTTTACCATGATCCCTTTGACCCTTTCCTATGGGAGCCTAGATCTCTATGTAACCCACTCACCTTATTCACCACCCACCTTACCCTACCCTTACCACCCATGTTGAACCAAACCCCTCCCTTTCTAGACTCGGGTTACACCATGGGAGCCTTGACCATAGGTAACATACACCTTGGGAATGATGAATTGCCCCACTCCATGATGACCCCCTTCTTAGATCCTTTTGATCCATACGAGTGGAAGCTCAAGGGCCACCCCACACCCATGCACATGGAAGTCCTCTCTAGGATAGAAATGCATAAGTCTTGGCATAACACACCACTTGGCATGATTAGAAAGTCGGGTCCATTCATTCACATCACCCACATGTCAAGTAGGAAGCATGAGTGGTCCCTATTTGGGTGTAACGGTCCTCCCCAACTCACCATTGGTCTTATGTATGCTAGGAGCCTACATGGGTGTCCGGGTCCTCCAACATTCATCACTCACTCATAAGAGGGACACCTATGGATGTCCCGGTCCTCCCAAATCATTCAAAGTCTTCATAACATCAATGCACGATAGGTCTATATGTGGTTGCCCTGGACCACCTTTGCATACCACACCTTGTCCACTCACACCGCATCATAGTGCATGGCATATGCATCCAAGCAAGTATCAAGCAACAAGCGGTGAGATTCACAAGAAGCGGACAAAAACTCGTAAGCGCCACTTGGAATTCCAAGTTGGAAACTTGGCGATGATGACTTTGGAGTGGCTCTACCCTAGGGTCACCTCCAATTTGAGGGCACGAGGACTTGGACCTTGCCAAGTTTCGAGTGACTTTGGCAACCCGGCTTACGGGTTGGACTTACCTATGGGTTTTGGGATTCACCCCACTTCCCACGTGGCAGATCCGGCACCCTCTAAGGGCACCGCGGTGGATCCTAGTGAGTGTCTTGAGCTTACACCTATCCTTGCGAGAGACACCCTCGGAGTGCCACCACAAATTAGCCTGAGAGCCCGACGTGAGCACATGGCGGCAATACTAGACAAGCAAGATCTCATCGCCAGCATGAGGGTGTGTCCGAGCCACTTTGAAAGCTGAAGCGCCATTCCCCGGCTATGACGCGGGTTGAGTTTGGAGTTCGTGGTTCGCCCGGAGCTGCATTTTACGTACTACTACCCCGGTGGATCCATACTCGACGGGGTCGAGTTCTCCCCACCCCGGGGGTATGATGGGGGCATCCCTTGCCCCACCACTTTTTTCGAAGCTCAGTTGGATCGTCGGCATGCGTCATTATGTTCCCCACATGTTTTTGAGTCTAGTCATGTAATTTTCATACTTTCTTTGAGTCATAAACTATGTAATTTTCCTTTTATTTGAGTCTAGTACCTAGGTATAAGGGTCATTTACCTAAGTCTTGAGTCATGTAGTTAATTAAGCAGTCTAATGGGCCCAACTAATGGGCTAGGCCCAAGGGCGCCCCTCCCTTGGACTGCTTTGGTCATTAGTTAGTTTGTCAGGGTCACTATGGTCATATGAAAGTATGGAGCCTATAAATAGGCCTCCCCTCCCTCTCATTGTAACAACTTTTATGATCAATTCAAAAAAATCAAGTGTGCCTTAGTGTTATTGGAGAGGATTCTCCACTTCTCTCTCTCTCTCTCTATTGGGGTGGATTCCCCTCTTTCCTCTCTCTTCTCTCTCTCTTCTCTCTCTCCCCAAGGAGGAGGTCACCCCCCCTCTCTCTCTCCTCCCCTCCCAACCACCTCCACTCTCCCACCTACCCCAATTAAGCTTCTCCTATTCCCCACACCCCCCATTACTCCACCCTTGTTCCAAGAGAGCCCCACCCAATCCACATACCACCCTCCAACCCCCAACCACCCAATACCCATTCCCAAAGCAACCTTCCCACTACCCCAAGCACCCTTCCACCTCCTCAGGCCATTTGAAGTTCAAACTCACCTTCCCTCCACCCACTTGTGCCCCCCTCACCTTCCCCTCTCCCTCCAAGCCCCAAATTCGCAGCTCCTCTCTCACCCATAGCAAACACCCCCTTCCAGCCCCCATTCTCCCCTTCCCACACTTTGAAACACCCCCTCCCAGACCCCCTCACAGCTGGGGATTGCCCCTACACACAACCACCTCATTTCCCCTCCCATCTACCCCATTCCCCATTACCTATCACCACACTCTCAAGTTCTGGTTGCAGGCAGCAGATTGGCCGTAGGTTGCAGAGGCCACCCCGTCATCCCCTGGGAGCTTCAGGTGGCATACCATACATCGAAGGAAGCGTCTACAAGTCAGATTTCCAACGGTGGTGGCGCCGCATCCATCCGAGCTCGGGACTGGAGGAGCCATTCTCGCCCGACTGCGCAAAGTGTCTCCGACAGGAAACCAGAACCTGAGTGGAGGATCTACTGCGACAATCCTACTAGGAATCTGAGCAAGAGTTCTTCATCAAAAGTCTTCTACTCCAAGTCCTATTTCATCCCAAAAAAGAAGAGCTCTTTTTGGCGTCCGGATCCAGAAGTTATCAATTTTCTCCCCCGGGTGCGCGGTTCTGCTTGTACTCAGTCTACACCGAACCTTCCTCAGTGTTCAGCGTCTACCGGCCGACCCCGACAACATCTGGCATCCCCGTCAGTCTTGATTCGAAGAGGACTTGTCAACGGTTCCAACGACTCCAGCGGCACCTGATTTGGAGCTCTGGAGTGATCGTGGCAGTCTCTTCTTCCTGCTGTTGTGATCCTGAAGCAGTCAGAACTGACAACCTGTTCCCCTGTTCAAGCTCCTACTCCGACCAGCAGCGGTGCCCGTAGAAATTGGCAAAATTCTGAAGTCATCCTGATCCAGTTACGAAGATTTCTCCACTGGCCCCGCCATCAGAAAAAATCAGGAGAGGTCGCAGAGGTGCCATCTTCGACTGCTGGTCCCTGATTCCAGAACGTGGACAGAATCGGCGTCGGCGGCCTTTCATCACTTCTAGCTCGAATTCCCCTCCCCGCTTGGCCGGCTGAAGGCCCCTCCCTGCGTGGAGGTAGTATTGAGTGTAACCTCATAATCCCCACCCCGAGATCCCCCCCCCCTTGCAAGGGGTGTAGTTCATGTATTAATTCAGGTCGCAGGTTTGAAGCTCCGTCGACCCGGCGTGCGGGTGCATACCCGCGCCTCCCCGCTCGCCCCCGTCTCCGGCCGGAGTCGGCGTCTTCACGCCGGCTAGGTGAGCCTCGGTCCCTCTCTTGGCTGGTTTCAATTCATTGCTAGCATAGTATTATCGCCATTGTTTCGTCGGACGGTGAATGAGAGCTCGGCCCTAAATTGCTAGTGCCGTGAGTGACCACCGCGGGCGAGTTGTGAGTGAACCATTACATCCCACACCCTTGGTGTGCTGGCCACCCATGATTTGGGCATCCCAGGCCCATTTGGGGTTCTCCCCAAGCTAGCCAACCTTTGGAGCCTCAAGGACCCACCTCGGGCCCTCTCCATCATCGCCAAGTTGCCTTCGGGCACTAATGTGCGCCAAGTGAGTGAGCTCGCTAGTGCAAGTCCGCTGCCCAACTTGAATGCTTGCAAAATAGGTCCAAGGGTGGTTTCACATCATATAAGCCCTAGTCCCTTCAGCCCAGTAGATATAAGGTCAGCTAAGGACCGTACATCTATGCAGAAAATGACTTAGTGTGAGTTCTACTTGATTCTTATTAGCATCTTAATGGATAATTAGTAAACTAGAAACCCATATGATAAGTGGTAAATCATGCAAGTAAATTTTTGTAAAATGCATGCTATTTCATTCCTACATGATCTTGTTCATTATCATTAGCATCTTGATTAATCTTTTTGGCAATCAAATTAATGTAAATCATGATTCTTGATAAATTGACATGAAAATTAGGACTAAAATGAATACTAGGTTGCTGGACAGCCATTCTACTCCAGTAGAACGGTTTGACCCTTTGGCGGACTTCTAATAAGTCATCAGCCCCATTAGTTGTGCTAGTCTTGAACTTACCCCCGGACACTCCATCCGGCGGACTTACCATTATCTTGGGATCTCTGTATATCCCTGCTAAGAACCTAGTGAACCACCAGAACTTCGATTTACATGACTGAACCGCTGGTTTATAAGTCTTGGATCGAATTGGGCTAAGAGAGGCATGTGCGGCCAGTAGTGGACCGCATATCCTTATAGGCGGCCCAATAATGACCGCATATACCTGGCTTATGCCATTAAGTGTTGGTCGATTAACCTTGATCAATCTTCGACCAAAACATTAAGCCTTGGACTGACCAATAGACAGTAGACTAGGCCCTGGTTTAGTTTTACCCTGTCTTTGGCAGCCCGGAGTCCAATAGGGCGATTTCTTAACCTTCTAGCCAAGCCCGGGTGGTGCGGCTGGAATATTACCGTTCAAACCTTATGAGGATTCTCTTGGACCGCGTATCTTTAATACGGCCCTGTATGGACCGTATATCTTGTTCATGGGTCTTAAGGTCTTCCTTACCTACGCGGCCCAGAACTTACCATTCGTCCTTTAGAGCGGCACACTGTCAGCCGTTCATTCTTGACCTCGTGGGCTGAGTTTCAGTCCAGCTCCTGTAAGTGCGGCCCTGTGTTAGCCGCATATATCCTTTGAGCGGCCTCTGTATGACCGTACATCTCTCAGAGATGAGTTTTATCGTGTTTTGTGCTCTTGAATCCAAGGACGGATTAGTCCTTAAATCTTAAAACTTCTGGACAGTAATTCCTCTGATTATTTGGCCACAAACTTGACTAAATGGCTAGACGGAACTTGGGATCTTGGATCCGATAAATCAATGCCAACGCATCATAAGGGCCCAGTCTGGTCTTGGGGAGAGCCCCCGAAAAGTACTTGTGCCTATGGGAGTTTGTAATGATAAGGTGAGGCATTGCACCGAGTGCATGACTAGCGTGATGTCTACAACAAAAATATCTTGTTATATCTTGTTACTTGATCGTGCTTGACTTGCTTATCTCTTGTTACTTGCTAGTGGCCATTTCCTCATTACAATTTCCTATTACACTTGTTACATAATATTCTTGTTGAAATCCAGATATCTTATATTTCTTGACCTTGTAAGATCTTTATATTATATTGTTTTTCTTCTGTATCGTCATTTTATTTCTTATCATTGCATATGAAAATGGAATAATTGGTTAATTACGTAAACTTGCATTTTATTATTTACTGAGCGTCAGCTCATAGTTGTTTTTTCCCCCCTTTCCAGGCAGTTCAGGTGATGATGTGCATACAGATGGGGAGGGACAGGAGTGATATCTTTGAGTGTACCAGTTATTAGATGGAGTTGGCATAGACTATTTACCTCTAGTTATTCCTTCGAGTTGTGTTAGTACTTTATTACTTTTTGGAGTCAGTTATTGTATTAGAATCAGTTTGGAAGTTATGTTTGATCATGTTTAAGTGGTTGATGGTTATTGTAATAAAGTTATGTATCTTCTTGACCAATAGATTTACTTCTTTCCATAGCACCTGTGTAATTGTTTAGTTTAGCATATTAATGTGATTTCTAGCTAGTTTCTGACTGTACGACCCGATATTCCGCGTCGAGGCGTGACAATTTAGGTGGTATCAGAGCCTAGGTTTCACATTCCTAAGTTTTTTAAGTTCTAGGGGTCTAAGTGATGATTTAGGACCCATAACCTTGTTATAAGTCTAAGAACCCAACCTGGTGAGATTTGGGTAGAAACTTGGGTTAAGTTCATACCTTAATTGCGATATTATCTATTTTTAATGAACCTAAGTAATCTATTCCTCGTGTAGGCCTTTGCAATGGCAGCTGATCGTGCGGAATAGAGGAACTTGCAGCACACTGTTCAAGGCCTTACTCAAGTTTTTGTAACAAGTGGCCCAAGCAGGAGCTACAAACCATGGCATTGGTGATTTATATCG
Organism: Amorphophallus konjac; assembly: GCA_022559845.1. Classification (NCBI taxonomy): domain Eukaryota; kingdom Viridiplantae; phylum Streptophyta; class Magnoliopsida; order Alismatales; family Araceae; genus Amorphophallus; species Amorphophallus konjac. Next base: position 98,847,544 of record CM040128.1, read on the forward strand.
AAACTTTCGAGGGATGAATCCGCCGAGATTTGGTGGCTCGACTGACCCTGACGAAGCCGAGCACTGGCTAGATGAAATGGGAAGGATATTCAAAGTAATGCAGTGCAGCAATCAAGAACGTGTCCTTCTATCAACCTTTCAACTTGAACGTGATGCTAGAACATGGTGGGATTCAGTGAAGGCTACCCTTGGTGATCAGCAAGTCACATGGGAGGAGTTCGAGGAATTCTTTAATAGCAAATACTTTTCTGATAGAGTGCAAGAGAAGAAGGCAGCGAAGTTCGCGGCTTTGAAGCAACGAAATCTATCTGTGGCAGAATATGAAGCTCAATTTTCTCGGTTATCCCGTTATGCTACTCACTTGATATCCACCGAGAAGATGAAGGCTAAGCGTTTTCTCAATGGACTGAGGCTGCATTATATCAACCAATTGGCACCAATAGAAATCTCCACTTATTCCGAGATGGTGAGGAAAGCTCAAGTCCTAGAAGATACTCTAGAAATGACGGAGAGAATCCGTGGAAAAGGTGCAAGAAAGAACAACCTACGGGTTCCGGGAATATCAAACCCAGGTATGGCAAGAAGAGGCCCATTAGTGGACCTGGTTCGTGGAGTGGTTCTGGATCGTGGAAGGGCAAGATGCCAAAGCATGAAGATAAGAAACCTGGCCCTATTGTCCCATTTAAGGGCGTGTGCAAGTTTTGTGATCGTCCTGGTCACAAGATGGAGGATTGTTGGCGCAAGCTAGGCGCCTGTCTGTGATGTGGAAGTAGGGAGCACCGTATCCCTAACTGTTCTCTTCTATCGGAGCAAGCTACCCCGGTAAAACCACAAGGCATCAAGAAGCCACAAGGCAAGCTTCAATCTTTACATGCAGATGAAGTAGGAACCGCCAAGGATGGTGGACTCATCGAAGGTACTCTTATTATACTCGACAAGTCAGCATTTGTTCTTTTTGATACTGGTGCCACACATTCATTTATTTCTCGGAGTTTTGCTAAGTCTTTAGCTGTGAAGCCTATTTTGATGGAATCTCCGTTAGAAATTTCAACCCCTATTGGTACTAGATCAGCAATTCAGTATTTCTATCATCTAGTAAGGTTATGATTGATGAACAAAATTTTCCAGCCGATTTAGTTTGCATGGACATGAAAGATTATGATGTAATCCTAGGAGCAGATTGGTTGGCTAAATATGAGATAAATGTTCACTGCAGTTCTAGCTCTGTGTCTTTTACTAGGCACCCGAAACTTTCTCTTGTAGGAGTTAAACACCATAACTCCATATCACTTATCTCGGCTCTTCGAGCTGATAAGCTGATGAAGCATGGATGTAAAGCTTTTCTAGCCTTTGTCTATGCGACCCCTGAGCAGCAGATCGGGATTAAGGACATTCCTGTTGTCCAAGATTTTCCTGATGTCTTTCCAGAGGAATTACCAGGACTTCCGCCTGAGCGGGAAGTTATCTTTTCTATTGATCTCATTCCTGGCACATCTCCTATTTCCAAAGCTCCTTATCGTATGTCTCCTGCAGAGCTGAGGGAATCAAAGCAACAGTTGATGGAATTACTCGAGAAGGGTTTCATTCGTCCTAGTACTTCCCCTTGGGGAGCCCCTGTATTATTCGTCCGAAAAAAAGATGGTTCGATGAGATTGTGCATCGATTATCGGCATTTGAACCAGCAGACTGTCAAGAACAAATATCCTTTACCGAGGATTGATGAATTATTTGATCAGATAGCGGGAGCTCAGTATTTTTCTAAGATCGATCTTCGATCTGGATATCACCAGTTGCGGATTAAGGAAGAGGATATCTATAGAACACCTTTCCGCAGCAGGTATGGTCATTTCAAATTTGTCGTTATGACTTTTGGTCTAACGAATGCACCAGCAGCTTTCATGCAGTTGATGAACAATGTATTTCGGCCCTACCTTGATCAATGGGTCGTGGTATTCATTGATGATATCCTGATTTATTCCAAGAATGAAGAGGAGCATGCTGAACATCTGAGGATGGCATTGCAACTATTGAGAGATCATCAGCTATATGCCAAGTTCAGTAAGTGTGAATTCTGGCTGCAAGAGGTGTCCTTTCTCGGACATATCATCACGAAGGAAGGAATTTCTGTTGATCCTTCAAAGGTAGAGGCAGTGAAGAATTGGGATCAGCCTACCAGTGTAACTGAAGTTAGAAGTTTCCTAGGCCTGGCAGGCTACTACCAAAGATTTATCCAAGATTTCTCTAAGATTGCGGTACCTATGACAAGATTAACCCGCAAGGAGAACAAATTTGATTGGTCAGAAGATTGCCAGCGAAGCTTTCAGACTCTGAAGGAATGTTTAACTACTGCACCTGTATTGGCTTTACCTTCTGGTGAAGGAGGTTTTGTCGTATACACTGATGCTTCAGGTATTTGTTTAGGCTGTGTACTCATGCAGCATGGGAAAGTGATTGCCTATTCTTCTAGACAGTTGAGGAAGCATGAAGAGAATTATCATGTTCATGATTTGGAATTAGCAGCAGTGGTATTCGCCTTGAAGATATGGAGGCATTACTTGTATGGAGAAACATTCACAGTGTTTTTAGATCATAAGAGTCTGAAATATTTATTTTCTCAGAAGGAACTCAATATGAGGCAAAGAAGATGGTTGGAGTACTTGAAGACTTCGACTTCTCGATTGAGTATCATCCTGGAAAAGGTAATGTTGTGGCAGATGCATTAAGCCGGAAGTATGTAGCTAAATTGTCAAGTCTCATGTTACAAGAGTGGAGGCTACTGGAACAATTAGCTAGCCTGGACCTCAATGTTGACAATGATCGGGTTAGGATTGCACAGATTCGACTTAAGCCCGAATTGTTGATGGAAATCAAGTCTTTGCAAGATAATGATCCCGAGCTAGTAGAGATCAAAGGAAGCTTGAGCAGCAGACCTAACTTCATGATGGCTGACGATGGAAGATTGTTATTCCAGGGTAGAACTTGTGTACCTGATGAAGCTGAAATAAAGAACAAGATTCTTGAGGAAGCACATAGATCCAGATACACCATTCATCCTGGAGGCACTAAAATGATCAGAGATTTGAAAAGATCCTTTTGGTGGACGAATATGAAAAGGGAAGTTGCAGACTTCGTGAGTAGATGCTTGGTTTGTCAGCAAGTTAAGGCTGAACATTTCAGACTGGCAGGAAAATTGAAACCACTCGACATACCCCAATGGAAGTGGGAAAGTATTGGCATGGACTTCATTGTGGGTCTACCTAGGACTCGTGGTGGACTTGATGCAATATGGGTGATCATCGATCGATTGACAAAGTCAGCTCATTTCTTACCCATTAAGTCTAAATGGACAGTTGATGTATTGGCTGCTTTGTATTTGAAGGAAGTGGTAAGGCTCCATGGCATACCAGTCAGCATTGTGTCTGATAGAGACCCCAGATTTACTTCACATTTCTGGAAGGGACTGTAAGAGTCTCCGGGTACTCGTCTGAATTTCAGTACTGCTTTTCATCCACAGACAGATGGACAGACTGAGAGAACCAACCAGATAGTGGAAGATATGCTTAGAGCATGCATGATTGATTGATTTCGTAGGCAGTTGGGGTGATCACTTGGCATTAATTGAATTCACCTACAACAACAGTTATCAATCCAGCATACAGATGGCTCCTTTTGAAGCATTGTATGAAAGAAGTTGTCGTTCCCCGTTATGTTGGGATGAGGTAGGTGAGAAACAATGGCTTGGACCGGATCTTATTTTAGAATCATCACAGAACATCTGTATTATCCGAGACCGGTTACAAGTAGCCCAATCAAGATAGAAGAGTTATGCCGACAACAGAAGGAGAACATTGGAGTTTCAGGTTGGCGAGCATGTATTCTTAAAGGTCTCTCCTACGAGAGGGATTCGAAGATTTGGCATTCAGGGTAAGTTAAGTCTGAGATATATTGGTCCATTCGAGATTCTAGATAGAGTGAGAGAGGTTGCTTACAGACTGGCATTACCGCCTCAGTTGTCTAGCGTACACAATGTTTTCCATGTGTCTATGTTACGGAAATATGTGTATGACCCCACTCACATCATTCAGCATGTGGATTTCGAATTGAAGGAAGATTTGACCTATGAAGAAAGACCTATCAAGGTTCTAGACCGGAAACAACAGCAACTCCGGAATCATTCCATACCGATGGTCAAAATTCAGTGGAGTCGGCGTGGGACCGAAGAAGCTACTTGGGAGTCTGAAGATGCTATACGGAAGCGGTATCCCAACTTATTCTAGGTGAACTATCTCATTCCCTATTTTCTGTATTTAGTGCAGTGAATTTAGAGGACCAAATTTCTTAAGTAGGGGAGGGTGTAATACCCCGGTTTTAAAAATTTGAAATAAAATTGAAATGAATGAATTTTGGAATTTAATATTTAATTCCTTAGTAAATAGAACTAGTGAAATTTCGACTACCTTATAAAAATCTAGAAAAATGGTAAAAGATGATTTATTTAACAACTTTATCTTCTGTGGTCGACCCAACAAAAATCTGTAACTAGGTCTAATCTTTGATTTGAGCCCAAAGTGCACACTTATCTAACCTTAACTTAAACCGCGGAATTAGGGCTCAATACTCCATCAAATGAGCCCAAATTGGTGGCAAATGAAAGGCCACGATCTAAGGATCATTTCCCCTCTACCAATTCATCAAAACCCTAACCCTAAAACTTGTAGCTGGCCGAGCTTTGGTGAGGTCAACTATTGCGGCGCCGTTTCAATCACTTCACTTGCTTCGACGAATTCTCCCAACACAGAAGGATCCAGAAGGTGTATGAGCTATAAAAATGAAGCTTTGCAACCCTAGAATCCTTTGGTAGCTATGGCGGCCGCAGTGGAGATCGATCAAGGGAGATCTCTGGTGATTAGTGGAGACGTGTCGGCGTCCGTTCTTCTTCCTTTATTCTTCCTTCTTCACTCGATTGAGGTAGGTAATAACGAGCCCAATATAAAGTGTTATATATGGATGGAATCAGCGTCTAGTCCTCTTTCTTTTGAGCCTGAAAGCCTTAAATTCCATTAGGTATCCTGCGTTAATTTAATGGTTTAGTAGAGGCATGTCAGAATTAGGGTAGAACCTGTTCCCCTTTGATTTCAGTAGCGATTTCAGGCTGTAAATCTCAAATTGATTCATGCATCTCGTAGAGTTTTTCATGCTCTTTCTATTGGTAGTAAAAGCCCCAAATTTCATGTTGTATACTATTCGAATTTCGTGTTTTATTGAGACCCTTTGAACGTCGTCGAAGGCGGGCAAGGGTTGGTTCAATCGGCTTCTTACCAGACTTGGACGGTCTTACGATAGACCACATAACCTGGGATGGGCGGCCATCACTGGACTATCCAACCCCTTGGGCGGCTCCCAGTAGACCACACAACAGAGGATGGGCGGCTCCCAGCTGACCACACAACCAGGATGGGCGGCTCCCATCTGACCACTCAACCCTGGCGGGGATGGGCGGCTTCCAGACAACCACATAACTGGATGGGCGGCCATCCCTGTGACCGCACAACCCAGGGATGGGCGGCCATGCCCATGACCGCCCAACCCCATGGGCGGCTCCACCCAGACCGCCCAACCCTTGGGCTGCCCTACCCTGGCCGTCCAAGTCCCCATCAGCCCAGGGGATATAAGCCCTAGTCCCTTCAACCCAGTAGATATAAGGTCAGCTAAGGACCGTACATCTATGCAGAAAATGACTTAGTGTGAGTTCTACTTGATTCATATTAGCATCTTAATGGATAATTAGTAAACTAGAAACCCATATGATAAGTGGTAAATCATGCAAGTAAATTTCTGTAAAATGCATGCTATTTCATTCCTACATGATCTTGTTCATTATCATTAGCATCTTGATTAATCTTTTTGGCAATCAAATTAATGTAAATCATGATTCTTGATAAATTGACATGAAAATTAGGACTAAAATGAATACTAGGTTGCTGGACAGCCATTCTACTCCAGTAGAACGGTTTGACCCTTTGGCGGACTTCTAATAAGTCATTAGCCCCATTAGTTGTGCTAGTCTTGAACTTACCCCCGGACACTCCATCCGGCGGACTTACCATTATCTTGGGATCTTTGTATATCCCTGCTAAGAACCTAGTGAACCACCAGAACTTTGATTTACGTGACTGAACCGCTGGTTTATAAGTCTTGGATCGAATTGGGCTAAGAGAGGCATGTGAGGCCAGTAGTGGACCGCATATCCTTATAGGCGGCCCAATAACGACCGCATATACCTGGCTTATGCCATTAAGTGTTGGTCGATTAACCTTGATCAATCTTCGACCAAAACATTAAGCCCTGGACTGACCAATAGACAGTAGACTAGGCCCTAGTTTAGTTTTACCCTATCTTTGGCAGCTTGGAGTCCAATAGGACGATTTCTTAACCTTCTAGCCAAGCCCGGGTGGTGCGGCTGGAAAATTACCGTTCAAACCTTATGCGGATTCTCTTGGACCGCATATCTTTAATACGGCCCTATATGGACCGTATATCTTGTTCATGGGTCTTAAGGTCATGGGTCCACCACGCTTCCACTGCGTAACTCTGCACCGATTATACCGTAGAAATAGGGGGGAAACCTGACATCTGCCATGACACGACCTCCATTTTAATTAGCTGAATCCAGAAATGGAGGGTGAAAGAGCTCACACTCCTCGATTCTAGAACACAATCTCTCTTCCTCACCTGACAATCCACCTACACACGTAGGTCTTAATATCAAAATACATCGGGAGGCTTAACACCAGCCCTACACCATGACATGTTAACCCAGCTAGTGATCCTCCTCACCCGATTCTACAGGACCTTATCTGCAACTAAACACCAAGACACAAAGAGGGATGAGTGCATAACCCCCACAAGAAGCTCCACTGCCAACACACAGGACACTCTCAGAAACTCCCGAACACACTTCGGGGGAAAACACAAGTACATGAAAATGCAATCATAACAAGAAAACAGTGGAATTAACGCAAGCACAACATATATTAGCCAAAATTCGCACATACCTTCTACGAGGTGGGTACTACTAACTCTACTTTGTCAGGTGCCTCGCGCATGCTAGGATCCCTGCCTCACCAGGCTAGTGGACTATTGCTGAGATGGCTGGGACTAGGGCGGCCGCCATGGGCACTCGCATGCAATATGTCCGATTTGACTGCACCAAAAACATTCCAATTCAGCTTCATCTGTGCATGGCCTGCCCTAATGAAACCCGCCACATCTCGGATATTGTCCTAGCTGCTCATTCATACCATGCCGCAGTGGTCGAACCACTGCTTGTTGAATAGTCACTGTTGAAACTTGCTCCTCCTGCTCCCGGCGTCTCCTGCCAGACCTACTTCTTCTGAACAACCTAGTCATCCGATTGGACCTCGATCTCGAAGGGGAAGAACTCATGCCAAGAGATGGAAGAGATGCCAATTCTAACTGCCTCTAAAACTGCTGGGGAACACTGCTACTGAAGGGTCCTCAACTGACCCTAGCTAGCTTGACTAGGACTGCCCTGCTCCGGCCTGCTCTTGGGTCCTCAACCAATCCTCCTCTAAATCTGCCGCGGCTTGATAGGCTGATTCCATATCTACCACACGGGTCGCAATCACTGGATGTCTAAGTTCTGCATCAGACCGCTGACAAACTGTTGAGTCTTCAATCTTTCATCTGCCATGATATGGGGTGCATAGTGACTCAACTCTATAAATAGAGATCGGTACTGCATCACTGTCACATCTTCATGTGACAGCTCCATAAATTGGTATATCCTCCTTGTTCTGACATGAGCCGGGCTAAAAGCACGCTCAAACATTGTAAGGAACTCCTGCCATGAAGTATGCCAAAGGAGACGAGATTGGAAAGTCTTTTCCCACTCCGAAGTCATTTCCCGGGCATTCCTACATCCGGGAAATCGCATTTAAACAATAAATTGAGGCCTAGATCGGCCGGAATCCGTCGCTTATCCTCGAACATGAACATTCCCCAAAACATGAAATACTCCCGCTCTTGGCCTCACCGTGGCATGGAATCGCGAGGAAAACACAGGGGAAGAGCAAGGATCCGCCCCCCTTCCTTTTCGAAGCCTAAAACCGTCGGAACCTCGCAGAAATGCCAATCCTCCCCACACGGTCAACTCCCATGACCGCAACTCGCTCCCGCCTCACCGTTCACTACATTCCTCGCCTTCATACTCGCTGCGTGATGCCGCCTTCGCTCCACCCCGGACCTTCCCACCACCGTCGGCCATCGACCATCGGAGGTGAGAATGGGTGAGGGAAAGAGACGGGAGAGTGAGGGTGAGGGTGAGACACGAGAGAGAGATGAGAGAATAGAGGGAGAGAGAGTGGGGTATAAAATAGGGTTTTAATTTTTAATTTTATTATATTTTATTTTTTCCAATCAGAAAATTCATAAGAACTCCAAAAAATCTCAAAAAATATATTCTGACCCAAAAAAAATCAAGAAACAGCAAGGCCCCTCAATGCACCACCCCGACCCAAAATCATCCACATAAACACCATCTAAGGGTCTGAAAAACCAATATTAAAGTCTAAAACTCAAACGGACATGATCCACAACCCACAGAAACACGATCCAAGACCCAGGGACGTTACACCCCCAAACCTGTGGAAGATTCCATAGCTGATGAAAATATGCAGTCTGTGTGGGGTCTTGGACTTGAGGGATACATTGTTTTTTGCAAATTTCCCTGATGTACTCTAGTACATCATCCATTTTCTGGACTGACTCCGGTGCATTGTTGGCGGGAATATCCCAGCCAAAATCATCCTTAGGAGGGCTTGGTAGGACCAAATATCCTTTATAAAAGACAATTGGCTTGTCTTCCATGCTTTTCTTGCTCTTCCTCTTCCGCTGGTAGGAGACTATGAAAGTCTTCAGTTGCTCTACCTTGTGCTCTTCCCTCTGAAACGAGAGTTGAACACAGTTGGGCGGTAAGAAGATGCTCCGGTTGATGACTCGACTGATGAGGTTGGCTTCAAAGTCAACGGTTCGCCTCTCCGGTCGAGTCAGCTTGGAGCTAGTTTTGAGACTTCGCCTATGCAATCTTGCCAAGTCTTGATTGACCGTGAAAAGTTGTCCTTCCTCCAACTTTGTAGCCCACCTTTTGCTTTCCTTTGTCTTTTGCAGACCCAGAGATTGCTAGAGTAGGTTCCCTAAAATACAAGGTAGCGTCTGTCAAGTGAATGCATATGCTAGAGGCACTGCATAAACCATGATAATAATAAATTCAAGATACACATTCATCACAATAGTACCCAAGAGTGAAATGTGAGGTAATGAGCAATGAACTTCTAAAATAATGGATGTAATCAGAGTTTCTAATGAACACTAGAGGATTATTTCCTCTCTACACTTTCATTTAGATCCTCGACTATCGATAGCTTCGCACAACCCCCTTTTGTTTTGTTTATTGGACATCACCATTTGGCGCGAGTCACCTCATGTGTCTCAATGGGATTTCCCGACTACTAGGATTCATCACAATTTTGATTCTTGTGGATTTTAGCTTCACTTTTCGACGCGAGTTTTCTCATTTATTTCAGTGGGGATTCCCAGTTACTCAATTCCACATCCCACTTATTGATTGTTGTGGGGTAGGTAACTTTTCCTCACGATTACTCTTCATTTCCATGTAGAAATTTTGTTTCCCTTAAAGTGTTGAGAAGAATTTCTGAAATCCTTATCGATCAAAGTCATAAGCATCATTTTGTGTAAAATGTTTGGATAATTACTTTTGATGTTGAAAATGAATTTGCCAAAATATAGTTATGACTCCCCCTAAATGTATGCACAGTTGGAAACAAATCCTCCTCCTTTGTATATGTCATGATTCACAAATGATCAAAATCACTACATTTTTGTTTATCAAGGAGGCAAGGTCTTAGAAAGTTTCAAGAAAATGTTTTATAGCATATATACATGAAATCAAGCAAGGATATGGAAATATGTTCATGCAAAGTGATTTCTAGTATGTGGCAGAGAACTTAGGTTTGAAGACCACCTCACGCGTAGTGAAAGCTTCCGACTGGACATAATCCAACCTTCTACAAACAGCATTTTATATACCGAAAAATCATGACATTAGAGCACACAAGTATGTAAAGTATGTACACGTGTATGTATGTGAATGAAAGGTGATGAAAGATTATTTCTATTCACAAATATGCAAGGATATGTGCATGTGTTTTCTATGTATGCAAAAGTGAATTATTATTTGCAAGAAAAATAAACATGAGTGAAAGTATGAAAGACTCTATGTGCAGTGTCAAGCATTTAAGGACTTAATTTATCACTACCAAAAGATAAAAGCAAGATTGAAGTAGGATCAAAACTAGTGCTCCCTTACCTTTGCCTTGAGAAACCATTATTTATCAACATTCTTCATGTCCTCAACGCATCCCTGCACTCAGGGAAATCTCATCCAATTTGTTTGGGTACCCAGATTTTAATGGGTCCCTTGGCGTTAGTTCCATTTTTAACAAACAACTTGTTGTTCTTTCTCTCATACCATTCATCATCGGCCCTCATCAGATCATAGACATACATGGAATGACCGATCATACCACAATAAAAGCATGTGACATTCGATTTTCTAAAATGACTCCTATGCATATATGATTTATCAACATATGAATTCATGCATGAGTCAACATGATAATGATAACATGAATCACAAGATTTCTGAACTTGATTTCTTACGAATGAATTTTTCTTTTTGGGTGTGTATTCTACACCTCTCTCTTCATTACTAGCATTTCCATTGCTAGTTTCACCAATTTTCTATTTTCCTTTTAATTGCTTTTCAACGAGACCGTTCAATTTTCTTAGTTCATCTTGCATGGTATTGAAGTTGGTTTCAATTTGTTTCTTGGTTTTCTCACATTCACTCAATTTTGATTTAACTTCATCCAACTCCTCAACCAATTTTGCATTTTCAGTGTTCAACTTCTCCACATTCTCATAGGCATTTTGTTTTTCAACTTCCAAACATCCAAGTTCATCCTCGTACAAGGTTAGCTTAGATTGAAAATCTTCCTTCTCATCTTTGAACTTTTCAATTTGCATTTTTAAGAAGCTACACCTATCACAAGGATTAGTGGAACTAATCAAATCATGAAATTTCTTTTTAGATTTTTATTTTCAGATTTAACCTTCTTATAACTTTTATACATGTCAACATATGCAAGTTTCCATTGATCACAAGTAAGGTTTTCGTCATCAGAGTTTACCTTGGTGCCGTTCTCCTCATTAGCCATCAAACAAAGATTCTGGACCAGCTCATCCAATTCATCCTCCTTCTCGGATTTGGACTCGCTCTCGTCCTCATCGCTCCAAGCAGCTTTCATCGCCTTTTGCTTGCTAGATTTTCCTTTCTTTACTTTCCTCTCATGATCTGGACATTCATTCCTCATGTGTCTGACCTTGTTACATTCATAGCATCTAATCTCTCATTTCTTCGACAGTGATTTTTTATGAACTTTTCTAAAAGAAGTGCCATCCCTTCTAGCCTTCATGAAATTTTTTCTAGCTCTTCTAGTGATGAGGTCCACAAGTTCTTCCTCATTACTATCAAGACTTGACCCTTCATCACTTTCTTCAAAAGACTTTGGGTTAACCTTAAGTGCAATTGATTTCATCTTACCTTTCTCCTCCTCTGTCCTTTTAATATTTATTTCAAGGTCATCAAGGACCCAATCAACTCATCTAGCGTAAGTTTGGTGAGATCTTTAGAGTCTTCTATCACGGTCACTTTCGTCTGCCATTGTGGTGGCAAGGACCGTAGCACCTTTCTCACTAGGTCTTGATTTGTGTACTCCTTTCCCAGTGCTTTCAAACTATTGGTGATCTCACTTAACCTTGCAAACATCTCCGAGATAGTCTCATGCGGCTTCATCATGAAGAGCTCGTATTCTCGGACCAATAAATTGGCCTTTGTTTCTTTGGCTTCAGAAGTGCCTTCATATATCAACTTCAACTTGTTTCACATTTCCTGCATAGACAAACACATAGATATACGTGAATATTCATTCGGATGTATAGCACATTGAACAATATTCATAGCTCTAAAATTTGCACATGATTTTTTAATATGTTCCTCAGTCCAACTGTCCTCATCATTGGGCAATTGATAAGGACTTTTACTTATGACTTTCCATGAATCATAATCCTATGCTCGCAAGAACACAATCATTCTATTTTTCCAGTAGGGATAGTTCGTACCATCAAAAAATGGTGGCCTATGTATAGAGTGTCCCTCGGAATCATTCCCTTACTATCCATCGTCTAATGATCTTTCCACTTCAACTGTGAGATTGAATAAAATTCAGAGGCCTCGCTCTGATATGCACACCATAGAAGATCCCCGCGACCTGACCATGCAGGTCGATCTGCGTGCGAGGGCGCCGATGGCGAGTTTTGCAAGGGCTTGAAACCTCATGAACTAGGTGCATATGAACACTTTGAAACACACATGTTCTGAGGTAAGGATCAAGTTCTGGGCTAAGAATCAAGAGATAAAACTCAATCATCCCAAGTAAATTATTCATGAAATAACCTCATGGAACACTCAATAACAAGGAGTGTATAACAGGGTAAGAGCCTTACCAATGGTTCTTGACAGTACATGACATATACCACCTATTTTGGATTGTTGAGGAGCAGGGTGCTTATCCACACGTTTGGTTCACCAGGTGACTGTCATGAGTTAGATCCTGCAAGCAAGATAGTAAGGGTTAATACCATACTTGTTCACATTAAAGAGGTTATGAAACCTCTTACCTCTTGTAAAACCAATGCAATCAAGCAAGAATCAAGACCATGTACCATTGCCATTTGTATTCTCAATCATCTTTAAACATGAATGTACACAATCATCAAGAACATGTGCAATCAACTATAAGTTTAGTTATCATCACTCAATCACACATTAAGTTTAGTTATCATCAAAACCATAACGCCAACAATCATCAAAACTATAACTCAACACAATTAGCACTTGTGCAAGTGTAATACTAAATCCACAGCATAGATAATTGCATCTCTCATTTGCCATTCTAGATAGGTGTCTTTCATCTCTGCACCTCTTGGATCGGATCATTGAGTACAATAGCTTTTATCTGCCTTCTTTCTTCAATTTTTTTTTCAATACACACGTGATGCTACACATCCCTTCACTGTTTGGCGCGAATCTCAACTCTTACCTTAGGAGAAGCAGGCCTGGTTACTAGGATCAGGGATATTTTTCATAGTATTTTTTTAATGTATTTTTTCACTTATTTAATGGATAATTTTCTGTAACATTTGGCAGATAGCTTTATCAAAAAAGATCTCTTCTCTAAGAAAATGCAGAGTATTAGACACCACTTCAAAATAACATAAGGCTTGTCCTGGTTGTTTCGTTAGTGTGCAAAGTGATTTTTCTTTCTCTTTTCTAAAGTGCTAATGAACTTTTAAAGAGATTCTTAAATCAATTTTCCATGGTTAGATTAGATAATATCCCATCATCCTTTTCCCTCGCTTTTCTTATTCCAGAATCACTTTCAATTCAAGTATGAATCATGAAACTCCATTGGGGATTTCAATCATTTTTTTCATTTTTTTTTTCACTTTTGATGTGAATGCAGGTTAAATGTGATGCAACATAAATTTTATTCCCCCCCGCCAAACTTAAATGACATTATCCTCAATGGCATAAACAATATGGAATAATGGAACAATGTAGAATTGAATTTTGCTAAGAAGGAAGTGTACAACCTGGTGCGTATGATGCCATTTCCTTGAACAGAACTGAGCATGGACAGCGGCCTCTCCTAGTGGCTACTTCTGACTCCTGACAAGACCAAAGCAGAAAATCATTGGGTTGCCTCCCAAGAAGCGCTAAGTTTAACGTCTTCAGCCAGACGCAATAGAACTCTATAACCAACGCGTTGAGTTAAGAATGAGCCACCAAGTTATCTTATCTTCTTTTAAGTTCCAACATTTATGCCAAGGGAAAACAAGATTAAATATGTGAATGTGAGGGCTAGAATTATGTTGGTTGTTATCATGATTGATTTTGTTATTAAGTGCATGTGTTAACAACTTCTCCTCCGTGGGGGTCATGTAAAAATCAACAACCATTATTTTGGGTCTGGCCGACATTGCATACCATGGTGGATCAAACAGGCCAAAATGACATCTGCGATCAGAGAATGATGGAGGAATTATTATATCACCAATTCTAAAATATTCCTCTTCAAACTTAAGGTCTTTATAAGTGTTAAAAACATGAATAAAGACCTTATTATGTTTCAAAAATTCTTCGACAACCTCAATTTTAGGAATTACGTGAATATTGGTGAGGTGAGAATAGATCAAAGGGGAAGGGGATCCCATCAAATGTTTAGTGTCAAGGAGATAAGAAATATCAGGAGTGAAAGAAACATGCTCCTCAACACAATGATACTCGTGGGGCTCAATAGGATCAGACAGATCGGCTAATTGTAGAATGTCTACAACAAAATTAGATTCACCGAGATCATGAAGAAGTAAAAGAGTAATACCCTCCCCTTGATAAAAGGATGCCCAATCGAGATGAAAGTCATAAAGGGTACCCGACTCCTCATTTACCCAAGAGAGATTATTTATAGTCTCACTCAATTCATTCTCCACCCACACATCTTCTTCGTCATTCTCTTGGAATGAAGTCTCTTCAAATTCGGGAAGGGAAATTAATAAAATTTGATCATTAAGTAGCACATTGCCTTCCTCTTCTTCTCCCCTCAACTTGAGATTAACAACTTCTTTATAACTCTCCTCATAAGTTTAATTAAACTCAAGCTCCTCGAGATCATCTTTTTGATCATTATCATAACTACAACTAGCTCTCTCCGAAATTTCCAGATAAGACTCCTCCATAATACCCCCATTATCTAAATCAAAAGTGATCTGAGTATTGTGTTCTTGGGGAATCATAAGTTGATCATAAAAGCTTTCATTATGGCCAAATTTTGGAA
Organism: Amorphophallus konjac; assembly: GCA_022559845.1. Lineage (NCBI taxonomy): Eukaryota > Viridiplantae > Streptophyta > Magnoliopsida > Alismatales > Araceae > Amorphophallus > Amorphophallus konjac. Next base: position 98,862,600 of record CM040128.1, read on the forward strand.
GTTGGTAATTAGAACTTGCATTAGAGTAGCTAGGTAATTGATCCACTTTCATGCCCTTGATGTTCTCAGCAAGTCGATCTAGTCGAGTCTGGATGGATTGATTTTGAGCCATGATAAATTGATGGAATTGATCAAAGCTCTCCTCCTAATTGAGAGTTGGGCATGGAGGAGATAAATATGTAGACTGAGAAGTGGAGTTCAAAGGATAAGAAGTTGAATGATGATCAACTTGATAGTGAGATAGTGAAGAGGATGTGAGTTGTCCTTCGTAGTGGGTTTGATCATGAAAGTTATTTGAAGATGAAGCCCAATTTTGAAAGAGTTGATCCGAAGGACTTTGGGACGGGCCTTGATATGAATCATAGGAAGGTGTGGAGAGTCTTTGAGTAATTTGGGCTTGTCCTTGGGTGCAAGATGAATCATAGGGCCCATGAAAGAATTGAGTGGATTGGGAAAGCTCATGAGTAAGGGATTGAAGTTGGGCCGCCATGAATGACGGGCTTTCATTGTAGGCTGACCAAGAGTTTGGGCTCTCATAGTGGGTCAGGCCAGGTTGGGTGAAGGGTGAAGCTTGAGTTGGACAATTATCAACATAATGGGCCGGTGTGGCCCACATGTAATTATGCTCTTGATAATAAGGTGGCATAAAGAAGTTTGGATTCATTGCCCAAAGAATGGATCAAAGAAAATGGGCCAACAAGTCCACCTTATTAAATTTACGAGCCCACTCAAAGATAGGAATATTTTCACCCCTTTTTTCATTTTTTTTGTTTCATGCACTAGGACTAAGAAAGAGAGAAGAAAAGAGTTTTTTTATTTTTTTTAAACAACCACAAACAAGTTATCAAACAATTAACCTATACCTAAGTGGATGCCCTATACCTATGAGTGAGATTTCTCACAAATCAACCTAAGTCCACGCAAGTCCACTATCAAGATCTTTCACTAGCCACGTAAAAGGTGGGGTTGTGGGAGGCTCCCCTACTCTCGTAGGGACCTAGTTAAGTAATCACAAGCCCGTTTAAGGCATTTGCCATTGGACCTCTTTCCTAGACACCAGCTTCCAAATTGATAATGGGCCTAAGTAGACCCAAATCTCAATGTGAACCCTAGGGCCAATGTCTACTGAATTTTATTAGGCTTAGGAAATGCAAGATGCAAGGGGTTGTGGTTTGTGGGTCAAGGAAGGGTGATCAAATCTCCACCTTATGTTGTTTAGAAGGTAACGCCCATAGGATATTTTAAAATGATATGCAACAAACACAGTTCAAACAAGGTGTGCTGTAGGCCCATATAAGTGCACAGACAAGAGGGCGGGGTTGAATTGTCCCCTTAAACGAGTTGATAGATTTTAAACTAAAATGTGAAATTAACAAGATTTATGAGAATAAGCTGAATAGAAATAACTCTAGTTCTCTCCATCTCTCCTAGCACACTCAGTCGTGTTGGAATAAAATAATACGCAAGCAAGCAACAACATGACATGGGGATTTTAAGGTGGTTCGGGACCACGATGGACTCCCTGCGTCCACCCCTCACCGAACTGGTGAGGCTTCACTTGCTTCACAACGAAGCACACAGAGAAAATATCCAATACACATGGAGACGCGGTCTCCAACACGATCCTACCACCGATCAAAATACACACACACACACACGCTGCTATAACCGCAGCACAATAAACCACAACCATACGAAGACGGTTCTACACACACACAGAGTCAGAGTTCGGAAAATAAAGATATGATCAATACATGCTCATAGACCGAATGCAAATCATTAGAATATATGTAAAAGAAGTGAAGAAATAGATCCCCATATGTTGAAAGGGTTGTAGATGATTTTCTTTGATGCTCAGGTCGGAGGGAAGCCGGATGCCATCGATTTGAACATCAACACGTTCCTCTCTTAAATCTGCTTCTCTTTATCTTCTATCACGATCTCCAAAAACACTAGGATGTAGATGATATCCACAGATCTTCTCCTCCTTTCCTTCTTCCATTTCTTCTTATGCAAGATAGAAAATACTAGCTCTTATTACTTTCTCTCCAAATTCGTAGGTCACATATAGAGGGTTGAAAGATAATATGAAATGACCACAAACCCCTTGCTAAACCCTAGCAAAACAGTATGAGTATGATAACCCTAGGGATAAAGGGGTCAAATATCACCCAAAAACGGATCATGCTTAATGGGTTTCGAACACAAGAAAACTGGGTCGCCCGCCGTATTCGGTCGACCGGTCGACAGGGGTCGGTCGACCGAAATGTTGCAAGCTTCAGACTCCTGCAACCTGTTGATTTCGATCGACCAATTGCCCATGGCTGGTCGACCGAACTGTGACTGGTTTCAGTCCCCAGCAAGCTGTGTTATCATGTTGACCGATCACCTCCATTTGGTCAACTGAAAACCTACAGTTAGTTAAAAAAAAGGAAATTGAGTTGGGATTAAAGCTCAAACGCTCCCAATAAAAAACATATGACGTATGATCATGAAAAGCCATTAACAAAAAGCATATGGACACTTTCAACCTATACTCTCAACCCATCAGATCCTCTAGTTAGAATCAAAATCATTAAGCCATGCATATAGACACTTTGAACACTTAAGCATTCATTTGTGCAATTAGAAAGCAACATGAACCAAAATGCCATAGGTTGTGAGAGAATGATACATTTAACTTCAACCACGGGTTGATGAAAGAATCAAGTAAATAGTTGGCCCAAAGACACCCAAGTTGAATAGGCATGAACCACATTCGAAATATTAAAAGTTCATTGATTTTCTACATGAAAAACCCATTCATGACACTTGAGGACAAATGAAAGTATATCCATGAAAACCCATGTATTAAGTGCAATACACAATGAAGGGTCGACACAATTCAAGAATGCATCGACGCTATCAAAATGAGAATGTGTGACTTGGCTTGGTGAAAATAAGAAGAGGTCGACGCCATGCTAGGTGAGGTCGACTCCATAGACCAAAGTTGCAACATTTGAGAACTTAACCCTTACCAAGAGTTCTTGAGCGATGTGCATGACAATACCATCTGTTCTTGGTCCTTGGTAGCATGATAGCATTTTCACTTGATAAGACACAAGGATTCAATACTCATTTTCCTGCAATGCAAGATGAACAAAGAATGCACACCTTGGTTAGCAAAGTTCTTTAGTCAACATTTCAATAACACAAGCACACAAGATTTATCATCATTGAAACTTAACTACCAAAATTAACTAGGGGATCCAACAGTCTCCCCCTTTTTGATGATGACAAAATGGCGTGTGCATGATGTGTGCATGAATTCTTAGTGACAGTAGTTTGACAAACATGGCATCTAAACTGTGATATTAAAATAATGAATTATTAACATGTATGAGAGCTTTGAACATGAGATCTCTAAACATGATGTATAAAGTCTATGAACATAGAAAACTTCCAACTATATTGAATTGAAATGTATGTATGAAAATATCTAGATTGAAATGTATGCACATTAACTATGAATTGAAATGCACTTTGTTCTCCCCCTTTTTGTCATCAACAAAAATCGGCTGACAATGGGGTTATTTAAACCTGTTATAAACAAGTATGATCTAGAGATGTGTATGAAATTATTCATGCAAGCAAACAAGCAAGCAAGCATGTAATACTATATCTCCCCCTCAAAGGGGTAAAAGGATAACAAGTGAACAGTTGATTCAAAATCAAACTGTGAGACATGAAGCATAATCAAAAAAGGTAGTACATGCATATACTAGAGGCACTGCATAAACCATGATAAGAATAAATTCAAGATACACATTCATCACAATAGTACCAAAGAGTGAAATGTGAGGTAATGAGTAATGAACTTCTAAAATAATGGATGTAATCAGAGTTTCTAATAAACACTAGAGGGTTATTTCCTCTCTACACTTTCATTTAGATGCTCGACTATCAGTAGCTTCGTACAATCCCTTTTTGTTTCTTTTATTGGACATCACCGTTTGGCGCAAGTCACCTCATGTGTCTCAATGGGGTTTCCCGGCTACTAGGATTCATCACAATTTTGATTCTTGTGAATTTTAGCTTCACTTTTCGACGCGAGTTTCCTCATTTATTTCAGTGGAGATTCTCGACTACTCAATTCCACATTTCACTTATTGATTGTTGTGGGGTAGGTAACTTTTCCTCACAATTGCTCTTCATTTCCATGTAGAAATTTTGTTTCCCTTAAAGTGTTGAGAAGAATTTCTGAAATCCTTATCGATCAAAGTCATATGCATCATTTTGTGCAAAGTGTTTGGGTAAATGCTTTTGATGTTGAAAATGAATTTACCAAAATATAGTTATGACTCCCCCTAAATGTATGCACAGTTGGAAACAAATCCTCCTCCTTTGTATATGTCATGATTCACAAATGATCAAAATCGCTACATTTTTATTTATCAAGGAGGCAAGGTCTTAGAAAATTCAAGAAAATATTTTATAGCATATATACATGCAATCAAGCAAGGATATGGAAATATGTTCATGCAAAGTGATTTCCAGTACGTGGCAGAGAACTTAGGTTCGAAGACCACTTCATGCGCAGTGAAAGCTTCCGACTGGACATAATCCAACCTTCTACAAACACCATTTTATATACCGAAAAATCATGACATTAGAGCACACAAGTATGTAAAGTATGTACACGTGTATGCATGTGAATGAAAGGTGATGAAAGATTATTTCTATTCACAAATATGTAAGGATATGTGCATGTATTTTCTATGTATGCAAAAGTGAATTGCTATTTGAAAAAAAAATAAACATGAGTGAAAGTATGAAAGACTCTATGTGCAGTGTCAAGCATTTAAGGACTAAATTTATCACTACCAAAAGATAAAAGCAAGATTGAAGTAGGATCAAAACTAGTGCTCCCTTACCTTTGCCTTGAGAAACCATTATTTATCAACATTCTTCATGTCCTCAACGCATCCCTGCACTCAGGGAAATCTCATCCAATTTGTTTGGGTACCCAGATTTTAATGGGTCCCTTGGCGTTAGTTCCATTTTTAACAAACAACTTGTTGTTCTTTCTCTCATACCATTCATCATCGGCCCTCATCAGATCATAGACATACATGGAATGACCGATCATACCACAATAAAAGCATGTGACATTCGATTTTCTAAAATGACTCCTATGCATATATGATTTATCAACATATGAATTCATGCATGAGTCAACATGATAATGATAACATGAATCACAAGATTTCTGAACTTGATTTCTTACGAATGAATTTTTCTTTTTGGGTGTGTATTCTACACCTCTCTCTTCATTACTAGCATTTCCATTGCTAGTTTCACCAATTTTCTATTTTCCTTTTAATTGCTTTTCAACGAGACCGTTCAATTTTCTTAGTTCATCTTGCATGGTATTGAAGTTGGTTTCAATTTGTTTCTTGGTTTTCTCACATTCACTCAATTTTGATTTAACTTCATCCAACTCCTCAACCAATTTTGCATTTTCAGTGTTCAACTTCTCCACATTCTCATAGGCATTTTGTTTTTCAACTTCCAAACATCCAAGTTCATCCTCGTACAAGGTTAGCTTAGATTGAAAATCTTCCTTCTCATCTTTGAACTTTTCAATTTGCATTTTTAAGAAGCTACACCTATCACAAGGATTAGTGGAACTAATCAAATCATGAAATTTCTTTTTAGATTTTTATTTTCAGATTTAACCTTCTTATAACTTTTATACATGTCAACATATGCAAGTTTCCATTGATCACAAGTAAGGTTTTCGTCATCAGAGTTTACCTTGGTGTCGTTCTCCTCATTAGCCATCAAACAAAGATTCTGGACCAGCTCATCCAGTTCATCCTCCTTCTCGGATTTGGACTCGCTCTCGTCCTCATCGCTCCAAGTAGCTTTCATCGCCTTTTGCTTGCTAGCTTTTCCTTTCTTCACTTTCATCTCAAGATCTGGACATTCATTCCTCATGTGTCCGACCTTGTTACATTCATAGCATCTAATCTCTCATTTCTTTTGTAGTGGCTTTTTCTGAACTTTTCTAAAAGAAGTGCCATCCCTTCTAGCCTTCCTGAAAATTTTTCTAACTCTTCTAGTGATGAGGTCCACAAGTTCTTCCTCACTACTATCAAGACATGACCCTTCATCACTTTCTTCAGAAGACTTTGGGTTAGCCTTAAGTGCAATTGATTCATCTTACTTTCTCCTCCTCTGTCCTATTAATGTTTATTTCAAGGTCATCAAGGACCCAATCAACTCATCCAGCGTAAGTTTGGTGAGATCTTTAGAGTCTTCTATCACGGTCGCTTTCGTATGCCATTGTGGTGACAAGGACCACAACACCTTCCTCACTAGGTCTTGATTTGTGTACTCCTTTCCCAGTGCTTTCAAACCATTGGTGATCTCACTTAACCTTGCAAACATCTCCGAGATAGTCTCATGCGGCTTCATCATGAAGAGCTCGTATTCTCGGACCAATAAATTGGCCTTTGTTTCTTTGGCTTCAGAAGTGCCTTCATATATCAACTTTAGCTTGTTCCACATTTCCTGTGTAGATAAACACATAGATATACGTGAATATTCATTCGGATGTACATCACATTGAACAATATTCATAGCTCTAAAATTTGCACATGATTTTTTGATATGTTCCTCAGTCCAACTGTCCTCATCATTGGGCAATTGATAAGGACTTTTACTTATGACTTTCCATGAATCATAATCCTATGCTCGCAAGAACACAATCATTCTATTTTTCCAGTAGGGATAGTTCGTACCATCAAAAAATGGTGGCCTATGTATAGAGTGTCCCTCGGGAATCATTCCCTTACTATCCATCCTCTAATGATCTTTCCTCTTCAACCGTGAGATTGAATAAAATTCAGAGGCCTCGCTCTGATACCAATTGTAGGCCCAGATAAGTGCACGGACAAGAAGGGGGGATTGAATTGTCCCCTTAAACGAGTTGACAGATTTTAAACTAAAATGCAGAATTAACAAGATTGATGAGAATAAGCTGAATAGAAATAAGTTAGTTCTCTCAATCTCTCCTAGCACACTCGATCGTGTTAGAATAAAATAATATGCAAGCAAGCAACCACATGACACGGGGATTTTAAGTTAGTTCGGGACCACGACGGGCTCCCTACGTCCACCCCTCACCGAACCGGTGAGGCTTCACTTGCTTCACAATGAAGCACACGGAGAAAATCTCCAACACACACGGAGATGTGGTCTCCAACATGGTCCTACCACCGATCAAAACACACACACACGCTGCTACAATCACAGAACAATAAACTACAACCGTACGCAGATGGTTCTACACACACACAAAGTCAGAGTTCAGAAAATAAATATATGATCAATACATGCTCATAGACCGAATGCAAATCATTGGAATATATGTAAAAGAGGTGAAGAAATAGATCCCCATATGTTGAAAGGGATGTAGATGATTTTCTTTGATGCTCAAGTCGAGGGAAGCCAGATGCCGTCGATTTGAACGTCAACGCGTTCCTCTCTTCAATCCGCTTCTCTTTATCTTCTATCACGATCTCCAAAAACACCAAGATGTAGATGATATCCATAGATCTTCTTCTCCTCCTCTCCTTCTTCCCTTTCTTTTTCTGCAAGATAGAAAAATATTAGCTCTTATTACTTTCTCTCCAAATTCGTACGTCATATATAGAGGGTTGAAAGATGATATGAAATAACCACAAACCCCTTGCTAAACCCTAGCAAAACATGTCCTAGTATGAGTATGATAACCCTAGGGACAAAGGGGTCAAATATCACCCAAAACGGATCATGTTTAATGGGTTTCGAACACAAGAAAACTGGGCCGCCCGCCGTATTCGGTCGATCGATCGACAGGGGTTGGTCGACCGAAATGTTGCAGGTTTCAGACTCCTACAGCCTATTGATTCGACCGATTGCCCATGGCTGGTTGACCGAACTGTAACTAGTTTCAGTCCCCAGCAAGCTATGTTATCAGGTCGACCGATCACCTCCATTTGGTCGATCGAAAACCTACAGTTTGCTAAAAAACATGGGAATTGAGTTGGGATTAAAGCTCAAACGCTCCCAATAAAAAATACATGAAGTATGATCATGAAAAGCCATTAACAAAAAGCATATGGACACTTTCAACCTATACTCTCAACCCATCAGATCCTCAAGTTAGAATAAGAATCATTAAGCCATGCATATAGACACTTTGAACACTTAAGCATTCATTTGTGCAATTAGAAAGCAACATGAACCAAAATGCCATAGGTTGTGAGAGAATGATACATTTAACTTCAGCCACGAGTTGATGAAAGAATCAAGTAAATAGTTGGCCCAAAGACACCCGAGTTGAATAGGCATGAACCACATTCGAAATATTAAAAGCTCATTGATTTTCTGCATGAAAAACCCATTCATGACACTTGAGAACAAATGAAAGTATATCCATGAAAACCCATGTATTAAGTGCAATACACAATGAAGGGTCGACACAATTCAAGAATGTGTCGACGCTATCAAAATGAGAATGTGTGACATGGCTTGGTTAAAATAAGAAGAGGTCGACGCCATGCTAGGTGAGGTCGACTCCATAGACCAAAGTTACAACATTTGAGAACTTAACCCTTACCAAGAGTTCTTGAGAGATGAGCATGACAAATACCACATGTTCTTGATCCTTGGTAGCATGATAGTAATTTCACTTGATAAGCCACAAGGATTCAATACTCTTTTTCATGCAATGCAAGATGAACAAAGAATGCACACCTTTGTTAGCAAAGTTCTTCAGTCAACATTTCAATAACACAAGCACACAAGATTTGTCATCATTGAAACTTAAATACCTAAATCAACTAGGAGATCCAACATGTTCTATGCAAGCATGGAATTGCATGAGCATGCTTTTAGGAGAAGTAGAGATCTCACCTTGCCTCCCGCAATCTTCAACAAAGAAAAATTTGACAAAAATAAAAACAACTAAGAATGCAATTCTAAATGATGCATGTCTTAAAACAAAAAGGTCTGGTTGCTAATCTTGAAGTGAAGGTTTTCATTGGATTCAAGTTTTTTTTTAATTATTTGAACTATCTAGCCACAAGATATGGAAAGTGAAGAAATGAAACTAAAATGAAAGAGAGAAGTTTGGGTACTTACGTGAAGAGCCATCCATCGTTCCTTTTTTTTTGATATAAATGACTCAATAAAAAAAATAAAAAGAGGAAAGAGAATTTACCTCTGAATATTTTTTTTTGTTTCTGATTTTTTTTCAGACTTTCTTTCTTTAGAACATGACCTTCGCCTACAGATTTCTACTTTCTACGGTAGTTATTTTCTTTGGATTTTATGCTTTCTATCCTCTGCATCTACGCTTATGCTTTCTGCGACAGATTTTCTGACAGATTTTTTTCTGGATTTTCATATTTGATTTTTCTCCCATTTTTTCCTTTTTTTCTACAAAAATAAGAAAAGAGAACTTTATTAGTACACTATAAACACAAGGAAATCAAAGTTCTTAAATCAAAAATCGTCAGTCTTCCCCGGCAACGGCGCCAAAAATTGATAACATGAAAGTTCATCGTTTCAAACACGCGTATCAATCTTAAAATTTTCAACTCGCACTAGATGAAAGAGAGATGTAATATAATGACAAGAAGGGTTGAATCTACATGGAACAAGAGATTTTGAAATTAAGAGCTTTAGATTCGGTTAGAAAAATATTTGTGATTTGATTGCTTGAATAAAAGTGATGAAACAAAGCACAATTCTAACAATTAATTGAAAACGCCTATGACTATGCGCCTATGCTATAGAAAATAATTACATGAAATGAAAAAGAAGAGATAGAAGAAGGAGGTAGAGAGGGAAGAAGAGCAAGATCTAGATCAAAAGAACAACTCCTTTCATTAACTTAAAAGAAATAGTACATGAAATGCGAGATAAAATTACACTAACGACGCAACGAGATTACAATGAAATTAAATAAAATAAAAAAATAAAAAATATGAAGAGCCTGGAGTGTGAAGATGGTGGCATCAATGGTGATGACGGCGCCGTCCTCTCTTAGCCTTGGATCCTGAACCACCTCGCCGATGATGTCGTCTATGCCGGGAGGAAGTCACCTTCGCCTTTGGAGCCGCCTTTGGAGGATGTTACGTAGAGGGAGGAGAGAGATCTAGGGGGAGAGGGAGAGAGTGATATGGAGAGGTAAGGAAGAGGTAGAGGAGAGGCTATGGTGATCTAGATGTGAGGGAGATAGCAAAGGCTAGAAGGGAAGTAGAAGGAGATAGAGATGGTGATCTAGGGCGCACTAGGGTGTTGAGAAAAGAGGAAGAAGATGAAGGATGGAGCTAAGGCCGCACTAGGGTTTAGAGGGAGAGACATGGGATGACCTAGGGAGAGGTGAAGGAGGCTAGGTGCAAACTAGGGTAGAGGGAGAGAGGCTAAATGGTTTAGGAAAATTTTTTAGCAAGCCAAAAATCAAAGATCCTTTTCTCTCCAAGGAATGGGGTATTTATAGGTAAAATGGGGTCAATGGAAGGTGGAGATTGCATCAAAAGAAGATGGATGGATGGAATTTAGGGAGAATGTGATGAATGGGGGAGAGAAAGAGGAGGTGGGCGCCCCCTTCCTTGGGTTTTGTGCGCCCCCTCCAAAGTTTCCTAATTGGGTGGGATTCTCCCCCCATTTTCCTCCTTGATTTTCTCCTCATTATCCTCCTTGATTCTCTCCATTTAAAACTTTGACTTTTCTTTTCCCTCCAACAAAAATAGGTGGCGGTTGCATTGACTTGGTCAAACTTGAAGGAAGAGAGAAGAGGGCGCTCTAGGGCTTCCCCCCAGGGGTCTTGAGACCATTTGTCCGTAGTTCTTCCTGCATATGCCTTCAATGTCCTGCATACATATAATTACGATTTAATCCATAAAAATTACCATAATGTGCACATAAATCACAAATGCTCATAATTATGCAATGGAGAATTAATGATCATGGCCCTCAACTCCAATTTATTAAATGATATCACCAAATTAATCAATTTACGTGGAAGGCCCAATTTATACGCGGAGTTGAGGTTGACTATGAAATATGCATAATTACCCAATTATATGCACATAAAATGGTGTGTGTGAAATGAATTATCGTATAAAATGGACAATTATCAAGCCACTCTTATTTCCAACTCTTTGGCTTCATACCAAAAAAGTTTTGTGAATCCTAATTTCAAACCTTGGCTCTTAAACTGCGAAGGTCAGCCACCCAATGCAAAATTCCAAAACTGCGACATCCAAACCACAAAGGTTAGCCACCTGAAGAAAATAAAAAAAATAAAAAAACCTAAAACCTTTGGCTTCAAGCCACAAAGGTCAGCCAGTTCAAGCCTAAAAATCCAAACACCGACTTCAAACCACGAAGGTTAGTTAGTTCAAACATAAAGTCTAAACTCCGGTGTCAAACCACCAAGCTTAGACGCTCAATCCAAAAGCTTACCCATACTACAAAGGTCAAACTATCTCAAACTTTTGGCTTATACCATAAAGGTCAAGCCACCTCAAACCTTTAGCCCATACCACTGCAACAGTCAAGCTACCAATTTTAAACACTAAAGAAGACTCCCTTCCATGCATTCATGAACATGCCCCAAATTTCCTTTGACAATTTTTTGGTAGAGGACATACTGTCCCGTCATTGGAAGGGGGATATTTTCTGGTTTGGGGAACAATAGTTGAGAATTACCATGGAGGATGCAACATTGAATCTAGGACTTCCATGTTGTAGAAGGAGGATCCAGCATGCATGGACCCATGGCAAAATATCTCATTTGAAGGAGAGGTTTGAAGGAGAGGTTTGGGAAGAGGATGACCACCAAGAGGCAAGGGGTGATCTAGCTAATTAATGAGCAGAAGCAATCCAATGCATAGGAGAACATTAAGGACATTGTCCGGTTGTGGATTATTTTGATGTTGTCTTCTTTCATTTGCCCATATTCTAGTTTCACATGTCCAAAGTAGCTACTTCATTATCTTGATGATCTAGCTGCAATTGGATCTTTCGCTTGGGCTAGGGCCGTCAAGGAAGTTATAATGCTCATTTTATGTTCAATTTCTCATATGGTGAAGATGAAAAGTTCCAAGAAGAAGATCCAATCTGAGGGTGGAAGTGCAAGTTCAGGTAGCTTATTGGGCTATACAACAGCTCTATATGGAGGTTTCTGAATTTATTTTCTTAACTTCATTTTGTGGTAGTGTGTATACATTGACTACATTTTGGTGAAAAACTGTAGGTTTGGGCTTTGGAGCACACCAAGTTGAGGAAGCCCACAAACACCAATGTATTCCCACGATTGTTGAGGTGGGATTCATAGTTGAAAAGGAAGTCGGGGAGGTCTTTTAAATCCTTGATTGCACCTGAGGTACATGTTCTTATAATTGGGTTTCATAATTATTTCATGTAAATAATACTTATAAATACACATATATTGTAATGTAATAGATAATTGACAAGCTTCAAGTGCATATGTCAGAACAATGGCTCCTAGAGGGGGAGTATGAATAACTTCTTTGGGACTGGTTAAGTCCCACCGAAAAAATTTCAAAAAAAGCAAAGTGGAGCCGCGGGGTGAAGTCTCACATGAATTTCAGAGGAGATGAGGAGGAAAGATACTACTGAATTGAAAGACCAAATATAGACTTTGATTGAAGAAGTCCAAGACTTGAAGGCTAGAGTGGCTTATAGTGGGGTGAGGAATGAGGTAAAAGTGGAGGAGGAAGAGGTTGAGATGGAGAAAGCTGAGGAGGTGCAGAGGGAGGAGATAGAGAAAGTTGGTGGGGAGGAGGGTGGGGAAGGTGAGGTGGTTGAGAGGGAGAAAGTTGAGGAGGTGTAAAGGGAGGAGATCGACAAGGATGGGGGGGAGGAGGGGGAGGAGGGTCAAGAGGTTGAGAGGCTGAAAGCTCAAAGTTGAGGAGGGAGGAGACAGAGAAAGTAGGGGGAGGATGAGGAGCTTGAGAGGGAGAAAGCTCAAGGGGTGGGGAGGGAAGAGAAAGAGAAGGGGGAGGGAAGAAACTAAGAAGGTTGGGAGGGAGAAGGTGTAGGAGGAGGAAGAGGAGGCAAAGGTGAAGCTGGTCCCAAAGGAAGGGGTTGACATAAGGGAGGAAGGTTGGTAGAGCATAGTGGTTGTGGGTAACGAGGTTATCAAGCTAAGCTCCTGTAACGACCCAAGATACAGATACCGAGTCAAACCCGATACCATTCATATCTATGCCACCACCCATGAGCTAGAAAGCTCGGAAGGGTTATTTGGAGTGTTGTGGTTATGTATTGAAATTCTAAACAACAACAAGTAATAAATTGCAGAATTAATATATAATTGGTAGAAATGAAATTAACATTTTATAACAATTAATATAACTATAGAGTCCAGTCCACAAGTATAGTCAATGAAGAGAGAAACATACTCTACTATGGGGTACACCCCGGCACTGGCAAGCTGGCCACTATTGGTCCTCCGACCAAGATGCTCCACCTCCAGGAGAAGCGTTGCACCAAAAAAAGCAAGGAGTGAGCCTCATCTCATTGGCTTAGTAGGGGTCCCGCGGATCCCCACCACAACGAAAGCGGTAAGCAATAACAATAGTAGAAACAATAGTAACAACAATAACAGTAATAATAAAATAACGACAACGGTCGGAATAGCAAGAACAGTAAACGGTGGAACCATGGAGCCTCTACGCTACCCTACTCATGCTGTAACGACCCAGGATCCAGATACCGAGAATAACCCGATACCATTTGAATCCTGGCCCGCCACCCATGAGCCGGAGGGCTCAGAAAGGTTATAAAGGAGTATGGAGGTACATTGAAATTTAAAATAATGCAGGCAACAATTATATAATAAATAGTTTAAATAACAGAAGATAAAATTACATTTTCAATTAAATAATCTAACTACAGAGTCCAGTCCAACAAAGTACAGTCTATAGGGGAAAGGAACGTACTCTAACGTCGGGTGCACACCCGACACTGGTGAGCTGGCAACTACGAACCTCCGCGCTGCACCTCCGAATCTCAAGGAGGAACCGCCACACCTAAAAAGACAGGGGTGAGTCTCATCTCATTGGCTCAGTAGGGGTCCCGCAAAACCCTTCCATAAAACAACGGCGGTAACAACAACGCTAGCACGAACAACAAACATAGTAACAGGAGTAGCAACAGTAACAATAACGGCGGGAGGAACAGCCGTAACAAGAATAGTAAACAACGGTGGCCGAACTATGGCCCTATAAGCTACTCCTAACGACACGGAAAGCAAACCCCGATCTCATAGTTGGGGAACTACCGAACTAAAGGAAAACCCTGGCTACACTACCAAAAGAAACACCACGATGCCTCTGTCATGGAGGCCCATCCTCACAGACGAAGGCCCAACCTAAGACCACTACGTCGGGAAAGCACGCAGAAGCTACTCGAAAAGTCACATCTCGTAGACGGGAAACTAAACGTTGAGTCATGAGAGTCACGCGTCGTGTGATGGAAGTACCAGCCCACCAGAAGCAAGGCCGGATGCATCCACTGATGACTTAGTCCGCACCCCGGGTGTCTCCATACTCGCCCCAGGTAAAAACTGAGACACAGTACAAGTAACCATTGAACAAAGACTAGCTGGGGTCACGCTCGTTAGCGCGGGTCTGTCGCCCCCAATCATGTGTGCACACATTGACTATGCACTCTAAGTCAGGTCCTGTAGCTGGTTTTCCCCCCAGCCCAGACTTAGGTTGTAAAGACAAGGGCCCCTACGGTAACCATCCTAAAAATCGTCACACCGGGAAAGCCACTCTACCACACCCGGGTAGGTCAGCACACGCGTGCCGTAAGAAGGCTACGACTAGTGGGGAGTCACTAAACATGGACACTCTCCGTACATAGGAAACACCGAAGGTCGTACACACACCCGTCGCAAGTAACACGAAGTACCGGGTGGCTCAGCGCCACCAGACCTTGGATGGCTAGCTAGACCTACTAAACAAATGGTCCTTGAGTCACGGGACTCGGGTCAAAACCGTCGCATAACACGGCATCTTGCCGTCAATCTGCCTTACTCCTAGGGGAAAAAACCACGGTTAAGATAACTCTTAAGGTAGATCACAACCACCGAGTTCATTCCCTTTCCAAGGGAAACCAAGAAACTTCCAGCCCCAGACTGGGTCACAAAACTCACAGTTCATAGGCCATATGCATGGCCCACACAGAAATCACTTCCCGAAGAAGCTGACGTCGTACGAGGATAGCCCTCTGCACTTATACCAACACACAGTGACTCGATCTAGAAAAACAGAAAAGCCTGGAACATACAGGGTCACCTAGACCCTCAAAATCACACAGGCACATTAATCGAGGTAACATGGTACCTCCAGACACCCAAAAATACGATCTCGATAACCACGGGGTGTCCAGGACATTCACGGGGCCAAGGGTCAACCAAAGGGTCACGACCAGGTCGACTTGGGACCAAAACGAGCAAAAGAGGTAGGGGTCGGTCGACCTACAGCTGGGGTCGGTCGACCTCCCCACAGGGGGTTAGTCGACCTGCCCTTTGGATTTGGTCGAGCGAACCCAACAGAGCCCCCCTTTTCCTGTTGAGCCGATCGGTCGACTGAAACAGGCAGAGACCCTGTCCGAACCCACCCTAGGGGTTCGATTTCCACGCCCTCTCGATCCCAATCGAGAGGAAAAACATTGGGGACCATTCCCTGGGTCCCAAACCACAAAATGCACAAAATAAAACGGTGAAACATCGCCCCATCCAGCGAAAATTGTCACTCACCCTAAACAAGGAAAAACCACCCCGACAAGAAGATTAACCGACTCTCGACCCTGCCTCAGCCTACCAAAGGCGGGGAAATGAAGAACAAGGGCCTGGGATCCATCCCCCTACCTCCACCGAAGATTTATCGCACCGAGGATGCCGATTCCTCCCGAAAAAGCTTCTCAAACCCACGCCGACATCTCGAACTCGCGAACGAGCCACGTCATACCACCGCCTCATTCCTAGCTCCATCCTCGCCACTCGCCACCCTCGCGCCGTCTCCACCTCGCTCCCCTCTGCCTCTGTCGGCCAGCCGGAGAAGAGAGGGAGAGAAAGAGAGAAACGAGAGGAGAAAGGGAGAGAAATGAGAAGTGAGGGTGAGGGGGGTGAAGGGTTGATATTTATAGGAAATAAATTGAGATTTTTAAAATATAGAAAATATAAAAATAGGAAAAAATCATTCCCACGATCCTTAGAAAATGCACAATACGCCCGCAACATACCGGAGCTCGAAAACATGTCGGTTCACCCTACACAAGGGTCCGAAGGCCCGACAGCCAAAAATCTGATTTAATCGTAAAACACGATCCGGGACCCACGAAAGCGCTCCGAAACCCATGGATTCTGATCCAAAAAATCTTGGGTATTACACACGAGGTCGTAAGAACTCGTCTATGCTGATAGAACGACTAACAAGGCCACGCGGCCAAACACATAACCTCTACCCTCGGGGCGACATCCACACACTGGTAAACCTTGGTCTCGAGCTAGGACCAATGAGAGAACCATGCCCTACACACAGGGTGACACCAGCCTATCTGCCGGAAGGGCCACGACAACGCTATCCGTAACTAAACCTTCACCGGCATAGGGTCTGCTACTCAATTATACATAGCAAGGCTAGATACGTCCACTGACGTCTTATACTGTGTCAAGGTCTCATATGGGTGTACACTACCCACACCCAGTCTCGGGAGGAGTAGAGGAGACACACACACACACACTACACCCAGGGATTGGCTAGGATTCGTGCCCCTACACCCATCAGCATGGCCGTGTCTTGCTACCTGACACGGGGTACATGTCACTACACCCGTCAGCAACGTACTATTGTCCCAACTAAGGTACATATGCTCAGGCGATTTTGCCTCTACACAAGGAGCGTCGTACACACTAGGCGGTCTCACCCGATCCAACCACGATCAGCCACTAGGATTTTTCGTGGTCTCGCGGAATCCTACCGAACTCTATCATCCGCGGTCTCGCGGGAATCTACCAAAAAACACCATCATCTGCGGTCTCGCGGGAATCTCTAGAAAGGTGTACACATGCATGCAAACCACCATAAACCACGGTATGACACCACTAGGTGCAAAGAAAACTACCCACGATCGGATGACGGAATTAGTGGGTATCAGCCCACTAAACTCCCACAAGGACTACTCACCGCGATCATGGAACTCATGCGGATATGACCCTCCGTGGTCACAGGACTCACGCGATATATAACCCACCACGACATGGAAGCCGCGTGGAAACTAAGCTAAGTGAATACAGCCAAACCCACCGTAGGAAATTGATAAATCTCGTATTACGTGAATTCATTCTCGGGCGACTGCTGCCTTTACAGGGACGAAATGGCCTAAATTTCATGTGAATACGTGAATATAATGTTAATTTTCATATTCTGGGGCAAAAACCAACTTACGGGACTCAAACGGGTTAAAAAGTCCTCATTCTTGTCGACCTGGGCCACAAGTTGGTCGACCTAGGCCTCAGGTCTATCGACTAGCCCAGCATGGGTTGGTCGACAGGCCAAGCATGGGCCAGACGATAGGCTGGGAACGCGGTGGGGGGGTTGGCCACGTTAAGGTTATCGCGGTCTACTGGAGGACCGCGATCAGCCCAAGTCCCGGTTGGTCGACCGACCTCGTCCACAACTACCTCACCATGGACTTCTCAAATGAAAGCGGTATCTGTTCACGCCGCGTTCATTATCTAGAAGCTAAACGCGGTTGGGGAACTGACCGCGTTCTCATTCCGATCAAGGCTTTCCCGAACCAGCGCGAAATCACCCATTCCACTCCCCATTCGTCTCGAGCGAAGGGGGAAACATGCAAAAACCTTCATATGCCTTCCACACGCTGAAAGGACTCAAAAATATAAAGAAAAGACCAAGGAAAAGGGCAATTCCATCAATTGGCCCAAACACACACCCACGCCACACACAACACATTCGGCCTCATCCCGGCCTCAAATCGAGAGAAAAACTCGACCAAAGCGAGGGGAATCACACCCCGGCATGCCATTAGCTCGAAATATAGCATTTAAATCGAAGATCGCCACCCAAATCGGCAAATTCATCTCACACTCCGAAACATGTATTTTAACGCCAAAAATAGGAAAACCTGCTCAAACTCACCCTAATTGGCATGAAATCAGGGGCAAACAAAGTAAAAGGGTTATGGATCCATCCCCCTACTTCTTTCGAAGAAACCACGTGAATCTAGCATCGATTCACACCAAAAATACCTTGTTCCACGTCCGGTTTTTTATGAAACCTCAAAAATCCTCCACCACGACGCTACCTCCCATTCCATGCTCCGGTCCTCACTACTCGTCGCCCACGCCATCTTCCACCTCGCCCACCAGTCCTCTCTGTCGACCGCTAGAGAAGAAGAGGGAGAGAGATATGTTGGGTCCCTTGGTGCAACCATAATCAAGTGGGGGGTGAATTGATTACGCCCTTTAAAAAATTTAACTAGATGAAACTCTGGTTTCAGCATACAACAGATTCAACGATAGCACTTAAAAGTAATTGAGCGAAACTTAGATACACTTAGTATTAGAAAGATCGTGTTAAAGAACTGAGTGGCTTGTTAGAACAAACTAAGCTAAGCTTTTTATGTGTGCAGATAGAATGCATGTTGCAGTCTGATTTAGTTCAGTGTGTGTGATAGTGTCTCTATCCGTCCTTGCCCAAATGAAAATCCTGGCAGATAGAGAGATCTGCTACACCACTGTGCAGAGATCTATCGAACACTTAGTGGGTGTGTGTGAGCAGTGTGTTCGACTTTAGCTCGATATGTAGAGATTGATATTCACACAAGAATCTGTGAAGGGGGGTAGAAGAAATGGATCAGTCACACAATCACACAAGCCACTGCTCAGAGATTTTAAGGTGGTTCGGCTGCTATCTAACAGGCTTACGTCCACCCATCACCAAAACCCGGTGAGACTTCCAGTGCTGCAAATGCAGCAACACACACGGGGACAAGTCCCCAAGAACACGCTGATACACAACTTGACGAGGATGAACCCCCCCACACACACGCTGTTTTCACAGCCACATATGGGGACGAACCCCAAAGACCACCACAGACGTTGATTCACAACTTGACCTCAAGGAACACTCTCCTCGATTGCACACAGCTACTCAGCAGCCAAAACACAGTCCAATCCCCAAAATAGAGTACCAAAAAAGCCGCTGTCAATACAGCACTACACACGGAAAAGAGATGCAGAGTTTCAAAAGAAAACACAAAATGAAACTCGGAAACACAAATGTAGCTTCAGATCGAAATCTTGAAGCTAAAGATGTAGATCTGAACTCAGATCTGAAAACTGGTCCGCTTTTCTATTATGTAGCCACATAGTGACTCAGGGAGGAAGGTTCTCTCCACTTTCTTTCAGATTTCTTCTATCAATGCTAGGGTCGCTCAGGCAAACTGATGGAGGGCTGCTCTCCTCTCTTTTCTTCTTCTCAGATGCTCTTTGTAATGGCTCAGGGCGTCTCTAATGGCTAAGAGCTACCACAGCTTCTTCCCAGATGATAGGTCCATATTTATAGAAGAGAAGCATGATAAGTTCCCTTTTTCAGATCTATTTTTTGATTGGTTCATGATTATAGAAGAGAAACATGGAAAGTTCCCTTTTTCAGATTTGTTTTCTGATTGGTCCTTGATAAAAAAGAATATTCTAACCTAGGACTTTTCTAGAAACCAAGGCACGTGTCCTGGAGGCGTGTGCCATTGACTGGGAGTAAGTAATCACATGACCACATGGCCCGCTCGTAGTCTACACGTGCTGCGACTTTCAGACAATATCAGTCGACTGAGTTGTAGATCAGTCAATTGAACTTCCATGTCTGTCGACTTGATGCTTTGCATGGTCTGTCGACTTAGTGTTGTGAGTTTCAGATGATATGAGTCGACCTAGTTGGCTTGGTAGGTCGACTCAGTGTATCCTCACATGAGCATCAACACACGAGCATTAGCACAGTCAGGCTGAGCAACCTCGAAGAAGTCTATCGACTCTTCTGCATATCTGTCGACTGAGTTGGAACTCAATTGACTGATATTTATTTTCTGTCTACTGAAGTGGGCCTTAGTCAACTGATTTTTCTTTTCTCTATCGACTCTTTTTCTGCGGGTGAATCAGTCTTCCACACTCTACCATCTTCATTTAATTTTGTTGACACACAAAATTGCTACTGTTTGCATGGCAGCTTGAGCTTCTCATTTTAGTTGACTTATCTACTTTCACTCGGTTGCCCCAACCATCTGTAGTTGCTTTGGCCCAGCTGCTTCCAAATCCATGTTCGCCTTCAGTTGACTTTTCTGCCTTAGTCCTATTTCTCCAACCATCATAGGTTGCTAGTTGAGACCTCTGTTCTTCAGCATTACCTGAATGTTCTACTGGACATCCATTGCCTGAATTTACTTTACTTCTCTTATGGATTATCTCCTTGCTCATTACCTTCAGTTGTCTTGCCATGGCCCTCAAGTTCATCATCATTCTTTCTATCTTTCTTCTGATGTCTGTTGGGTCTTCTTGTGGCTAGAGTTGCTTTGTCTGTAGGAAAGTCTATCGACTTGTTGACATATCTGTCAACTGAAGTCTGATATCTGTCAACTTGGACTCATATCTGTCGATTGAATTTGAACTCGGTCAACTAATTTAACCTTGTTCTATCAACTGAATTTCTTGAAAGTCAGACACTTAAGAATATCTTGAATCATATCTCCACAACAGGTTTCCAAACCATTCAAAGTCTCATGAAGAGCACAACAGCATGATAATAATGAATCATAAAAATCATCAACCCACACATTGAATCATAGTTGGATCATTATCAATAGCACAATAATGAATCATAGTTGCACATCTTCAAAACCACGCATGAACCACACATGCACGACAAGAGAGAGATGTGAGAGTAAGAGGGAGATAACGTGAGTAAGAGAGGGGGAGAGGGTTATGACAATGAGAGGGGGAGAAATGAGAGGGGAGGGGGTTAAAATATGAAAATTTTATTTCTTTTCCTTTTTTCCATTTCATTTAGAAAATTCACAATAACTCTGAAAAAACCCCCAAAAATATATTCTGACCCAGAAAAATTCAAGGAAAAATCTAGGCCGCTCCACGCGCCGCAACGGACCTAAAATAACTCACACAAATATCATTTAAGGGTATGATAATCTAATATTAAAGTCTAAAACTAACACGGACATGATCTGCAACTCGCGGAAAGACAATCCGAAATCTGGGGACATTACAGTCCTCCCCCCTTATAGAAATTTCATCTTTGAAATTTAAGACATGCTCAAGACTCACGGGGAAGAGCTCACCCAATGGGAAAGAGCTTGCAATCACCTCACAACCCCTATACTCACCACACAACATCTCGGACTGATTGGGGTACACAAATCTGACAAGTCTAGCATCACCTCAGCTTCCTTGAAACTCTCAAGGGCACAAACAATGTCTGATACACTCTGCACGTGGAGGAAGCACACAATCCTTGATTGGGGAAAGCACACTTAGCTGCCTACTTGGGACATCAGCTTCTCCAGCTGCTAGACATCGAGTACTCCTTACAAGGAGCACAATCACACTCCATCCCGAATGACAATCTCACCGCCAATCTTAACTGGATGCAACTCTTCCGTCAGCTCCTCATAGCCAATGACACACGTTGCCGAGCCAAACACTTTAAATGCTCACCAGACTACACCAGCCTCAAAACCAATGCCTCGCTGGTCACCATCAACTGAAAGTTCTCTGACCTTATTCCTCTCCTGGTTCTCTACAGGGCTACCAATCAGTTTCTCTGAGCACTAGCCACACATCGCTTAGCACCGTCTTGGTCCTCCCTGGCCATCCGACTAATTCCAGCTTCTCGAGAGGAGAAACAACAACGAGGTCATTCACGCGAACCTCGAACTCGTCAATCACACTAATCTAGCACCTCAAATCATTTCCCAATGGAGGGGCCCTGTGGACGCACTGAAAATTCTCTTCTTTTGTTTATTTGTTTATTTATTTCATTTATTTAGTGCGTGGGCGTGCCAATCACAAAGTGACAGTTTGTTTGGGCTCTAAGAACCAAGGTGGCCTAGAGTTGCTGGTGCGTGCCATCTAACTAATTAGACGATAGTGAGTGTCGTGTCGGGACTAAAACCCATCGTGTCGTAAAGGCCACGGTGTTAATTACATCTCCCGAAGGGGAGAAAACCCTTGATTAATCGCTAGGAAAAGGGGCCATACGGCCTGAAATTAGCATTAATGAAATGAGATAATGAAAATCTCGAACTGTGTTAAACTGCCCCGTGGTAGGGTGTAAACATTTGAATTGTGTTGGTCGCTCATCGACCCTTTCATGTCCAGACAGAAGTCCGAGTTGAAAGCATGACAAAGGTGGAGATAAAACTCGTGCAAATGTCTGCCGAGTGCACGACAAATTTGATATTGGGATTTAAAGACGCGGGATTAGCTTAGTGGGCTATTGGCCCAAACCAAGGTCAGGCCATAGCCACAATAGGGATGGTCCCCAAGGTCCAAGCGCGACCTGCTGAGGCGTCATGTGTATTCCCTTGTTCAGGGCCCAGGGGAGATGAGGTCTCTAGAATGCACGTCAATATAGGCGTGTTTGCACTTTTATCTTACTGTTTTAATTCCACTTAAGTGTAGATTTTATTCCAATTGCGTGGTCTTATCATGCGTTTTCCTTTTAGTTCAGACTGTATTATCATAGCCCTTTCCTTCTTATTATCATTTATTTTATATTTTTTATTGCTCTGCCTAAGGCTGGGTCGATTCTGCCTAAGGTTGGGTCGACTCTGCCTAAGGCTGGGTTGACTCTGCCTAAGGCGGAGTCGACTCTACCAAAGGCTGGGTCGACTCTGCCTAAGCCAGGGTCGACTCCGCCTAAGGCCGAGGTGATTTGGAAAGGGCTGAGTCGACTCCAGCCTTACTACGCGTCGACGCAAACTTGAGCAAATCAGCAGAGTATGGCATTTTCTTCACTTCTTCTTCTTCATATTCTGCATTGGAGTTATGGATTTAGCGCACAGGGTTGAGGGCTATTAACTCACATTTTTCTTCTTTCAATTCATGCTCTTTTTATGTCTTTTCCTCTTCTTCCTTTTTTTTTATTTATGCATGATCATGCGTGCATATGCATGTGTATGTGTGGGAAGGAGGAAGGAAGAGTCTACTGGCAGGCAATGGGGTGCGTCGACCTGGCCTGCCCCCTGCGTCAACGCACCCAGGGTTCGGTCGACCGCAATCACCAGTTGGTTGACCGAATCCCGTGGTAAGTTGACTTAAGGGGCAGGGCCAGTCGACTTGCCCCTGTCTTGCAGCAAAACCCTGATGTGCATGTCCTTTGACAGTGGTATGCAGTAGGCCTAAATTGAATTGAAGGCTTATTTGTTTGTCCCTTAGAAAAATCAGGAAGTGGCTTTGCAAGCTATTTGCACACGGTATTCAAGTGTTTGATGAAATGTTTATGGAGAGTGACTTCCAGTACGAGGTAAAGTATTTCACTCTTGTATAGCAACAGCTTCCGACTGGATGTGATTCGACCTTCCACGCATCACCATTTCATATACCACGAAATCATGGCACGCAAGCACCCATGAGATGCAATACGCATGAGGTTTAATTCACGTTCATAGTAGATGCGAGGCCCAATGTGCATGGAACGTGGGATGCATGATACTGTCAGATTTGCAGTTAATGTGGAGAGTCTTCTATTTATTCTTCTTTTTTTTTATGTTCATGAGATGCCATCAAAGAATTTGATGCAATTTTTTTAAGTGTGTGAGGTCTGATTTTTATTATAGGGCATGGGCAGTCCCCGGGCAATAGCCTGGGTTGGCAGGAGTCAACTCTTAGAGTCGACTCCTATGCACATTTTTTGCACAGTGGAGAAAAAAAATAGAACCCCCTTAAAAGGGGGGTCGACTCTTGGAGTCGACCCCTACCTAGCTTTCCCAGTTCTTTTTTTTTGGGGGGGGGGGTTTGTTTCTTGCTTTGTATTTTTTTGTTTTTTTATCAACATATATCTCATTACTGTGTTTTATGGTCTGAGACTGCTGAGATTTATTGACACAATTTCTTTGATGTTCATTTCATTATTACCTTTTTGTTCGTTTCTTCTTCATAGTTGGAATCATTCAATCATTTATTTCTTTCATTTATTAGTTGCATCCTTGACGAGATTTCGGCAACATCTCCCCTGGATCTGAGGTACTCGGGGTGGGGGGGTTTGTCAAGTAGATGTCCATCCACGGAAGCCCGAGATGGCCCCAAAATTTATATGGATGTGCTCAAAAGCAGCAACATCCGAGTTGGAGGAATGGCGGATCAAAACCGGCGGGTTTAAGAAAATTTCGAAGGTGAAATGGTCTCCAAGGACCTGGGTTCAGAGCCATACCCATGGCGCGAGGGAAGCCCCAGGCCTCTACCTGGGGAGGCCTCCTTCATGCGTTTCTGCTAAAAATGCAAGAAGTCTATTTCTATGGGGCACACGGGGCCAAGGCACGATGGACAGAATGAAAAAGCATATCCATTGAGAGATCTGAACACGCTCGAAACTGAGTAGTAGGAAACGGAGAAATACGATTAAGATGGAAGGAGGGATAAGAAGAAACACGCATCATTGACCCCAACTGATCTGAGATATTCTTTTCTTCTCTATAAAAATAGACAAAAGGGAGACATACATCGTAGCCGAAGAAAAGAATAAAAAAAGACGAAACAAAATACAACGGGGGGATGGAGCATTGACTCCTCTCCCCCCTGAAGCCTCTGCTCTCTTCCTCTCTTCTCCCCTCACTCTTTTTCTTCACTCTGCAGACGCAGGTGTGGATGGGCTCTCAGCCCACCCTCTCTTCTTCTTTTTTATTCCTCTCTTCTCTCTGCACACGTGGCCTTTTTCTTCATGAGCTCTCTTCTTCCCCGCCTCTAACCTGGTGCAGTCGGACTTCTAGGGCCGGAAGGCTGGAGGGAGAGAGCCAGAGCTCCAGAGAGAGAGGGAGTCTCCGGGTCCAAGCCCCCCAGAGAGCCGCCTTCACCATGTGGCCAATTTATAGAGACGGATGCAAGGCCCACTTCTTCACCACAGTTGAATACCGAAGTCGTCAAGCTTCTGCGGGACAAAGTAGCGCTGTCGGTGAAAGAGATGAGGCCATAGGTCAATGGCAGGGGCCTTGCCAGATATGGGAAGATCCCGCTGGCGACGCTTTTGAGCTGCCATCCTGCCATTCGAGCAAGGGTATATAGGCTTCCATTTTTGGGCACGCAAGGCCTTTGTTGCGGCATCGAATGCTCGCAGGGGGCCTGCCGTTCGTAGCCCCGTAGCACTATCGAACAAGGCTTAGATATGTTGTCATTTATGTTTTTTTTGCTGCCGATTATGGAGAGGCCCTGCCAATTAAGGCTTTGAGCTGTCGGATAGGTCCCTTTGCTGCCGATTAATGGCTTGCTACCAGTTAAGGGGTAGGCCCTACCGATTAAACCATTTCCTGTCGTTTAAGGTGTGAGCTACCGGTTAATGGCAGTAGCTGCCGGTTAATGGCCCATGGCCTGCCGTTGAAAGGCTGTTGGGAGAAGACCTGTTGTCGTTCATGTATAGGGTACTGGGCTGCCATTTTTGAGCTGGTGAGATGCCGTTCAAAGGCTCCAGGGGTTGCCGTTGGGGGTTGGTGAGCTGCCGACTAATGTCCCTGCCGGTTAAAGGCTCTTGGGGGGCCTGCCTATTAAAGAGTGGGGCTGCCGACTATGGCACCCTCAAGGGGATGCCGATTATGGACAGTACCTGTCGATTAAGGCCGTGCAGGGGTGCTACCGTTTATGCATGTACAGGACCCCGCCGGTTAATGCCTGTTGGAATAACGATGGTGCTAGATAGAGATTCAGAGGGGGGGGTGAATGAATCCCCTTTTAAAAAATTGAATTGAAGTTCTCTTCAAATGATTTGAGTAGATACGAACTAGAATGACTCTAGGCAGATTTGCTAACTAGCTTAAACTCAATCAACTATGATGACCTTCAGATAGATGGTAGTATAATAAACTTCAGATAGACAGTGTTCGAATGGTTTCACTAATTATAAGTGTTGACATGGTTTTCCCCCCCTCTATTTCCTTTACCTTCCTTTTCTAAATCAAAATAAAGAGACAATCAAAATGAAGGGAGGAAAGAAAGGGTGGAGAAGTGTGTGTGTGTGATCGTGATCGCCACCAAGACACGGGTACCGAAGAGTACTACGTACCTTGGAAAAAAGGGAAGACACTCGCCCAAAAATGCAGCACTGCAATAGTACGCGGTCCAGGAAGAACCACTCAAGGATGGCACGGCCGCTCGATAGACCGCTCACAGCACTAGAGAAGGAAGTGGGACGAAGACTGGTCTGGCTTCAAACGGTTCACAGACGGCAGCAGGAAGGCATTACGCAGTCCGATCTGGGCCGCGTATCCTTGCAGGCGGACGGACGATGACCGTGTGATGCTGCCAAACTTTAGGATGCAGGACTTGATCCTCCACCCCTTCCAGTCGGCCAGAGGGGATGGGCCTCATGCTGTGCTGATGCTGACCTGCAAAACAACATAGACAACAAGAGAATGACGCCCAAATTAGCCCTGGAATGTATAGTAACTATAGGAAATAATGGAAAGTTAACATAATAACATGAAATGGGCGATACCTGGGGTGGTTTTTAAACCCCTATAGGGCATCAAAATAATAGGAGTGGTGTGAAAATGATGTTGAGCAGTGAAAAACGTGGAAAGAAACAGTGATGAAAAGAAGTATGCAATGGACAAAAGGACGACTAAAGCTTAAACTAGAACACCAAACAACAACTACTCCCTTGAACCGGAGGATTAAAAGGACATAGAAAGTCTCCCTCCCTGGCTATAGCTTGCTCAAGAATTCGGCAGAGCTTCGCCGTCGACCTTGGATCTCCCCCTTTCAAGCTTGGACTAGGGGTTCTATTTATGGAGCCCTAAAAGTCCAGCCCCGAATTAGGGTTTTCCAGTGGATATTAATCCAAGTTTACAAAATAAAATATGTAGATAATACTCTAATCTCTCACCCAAATCAAACGGCACCCCATTTGGTTGAGAAACCGTGGAGAAATGGGTGGGAGAAGTTAGGGGTTTTACCACAGATTGAGAGAGAAAATGTCAAATAATCCACAGATCTCGAGCATATACACGGTCGATCGATAGGCCACCCAGCAATGTAGGCGGTCCATTTCTAGACCGTTTACTACTGTCGGTGGTAAATAAATAAAATATCAAATTATCCAATTATCCACCGAACTGACCGGCTATCACGGCGCTGGACTCTTTAAGATAAAACGGTCCAATGGAGGCCGTGTAAAGCGTGTCGGTGATAAATCCAGAAAAATAGGATAAATAGATAATTATCTAAAAAACCCACCGGCTTAGGACTCTGGGAGTTGGATGGTCTAACGTCAGGCCGTTCAACGGAAGTAAACGGCTGTTTTCAGACAGTGCAAAGGCTTGTCGGTGAAAATTCAGATAAATCATTCCGAGCTGGTAAACGGTTCGAAGAAGACCGCCCAGTCACTGAACGGATAGTCGTTAGACCGCGTGGATCCTGGACGTTTAAAATTAAGAAAATGGGATAAATAAGCCTATTTACCCCAAAACCAAGCGAAATCAAGGCCCATTAAGCCCGGATTCGAGAACAGACCTAACCAGGGAGGGAGATACCCATAAAATAAGCCCAAAGACGTGCCTGGAAATAGCCCAATGAGTAATGGACAACTCGAGGCATCAATAGATAATGATAAGAGGAATGAATCAACGCATAGGTAAAAAATGGGTGTCAACAGATGCCCCTCCTTAACATCCTCTTTGCAGGGGAGCGAGCGGAGATGAAGCGAAAGTGAAATAGAACATGGAGATGAAGCGGAAATGAAGCGGAGCGGACTGAAAAGCGGGCGTTAAGGTAAAAGACACCCGTTTCATTGCCAATGAGCGATAGGAATATTCCAGAAAACTCTGAACCAAACACAAGGATCGATTGGACCAAAACGACACCAGTCTGGAGAAACTAACTAAATGAAAAGAAAAACACACGATCAACCTCATGGGGGACACAATCCCTCGGACCAATGAGGAGACCGGAGCAAGCAGCAAAAAAGTAAAGAAGCAGGCTAAAACTCCAGACAGGGACCTTCAGTCAATCAAACCAGGTGAACAGACCAGAGAAAACCTTCCAACTCTGAGTGGAATAGTTCCTCTTACTCAAGCACTGAACGCATAATTATCCTTCACAAATGAGATATTTTTAGACAGATCATGGATCATGAATGCTCAAAGGATGTGCATGATGCATGCTGGGCTAAAATAAAAGAAATCATTAAATCAAATGGAAAGAAAGTCACAAAATAGAAAATACTCAAGAATAATATTGCTAGACTGGAAGAATCAGGGTCAAGACACTATCTGCACCCACGGCGTGCAGGATAGAACCGTCGTCCCCTAATTTTTCCAACCTAACGGCCTATCCGATGATTAAACACATGAACCTGGATCATCATTATTTTTGTTATAGGGGAACATCAGATCCTGGAACACGTAGATAACCAGCTAGTTCTCGAGATAATATAACATAATATCATATAGTAATGCAATAAGGGATATAGGGATCGGGATACTTACCTGGCTTACCTGACGGCGATGAAAGGCAAGTTAGAAGTGATGCTGCAAAAGATTCATGAACAGGGTTTGCAATATTACATCATGAAATAATCATTCGAGCTAAAAGATTAGTCACTTAATCACATAATGCAGCAAAGTGGGTTCATGAACGGTCTAGCAACAGACCACTCCAGAATGTAAATGGTCCAAAGGGGGCCGTTCAAGCCTTGCCAGTTTGAATATGATCGTGAAAATAAATGGATCCTCAAGAGGCCGTTCAACAAACTGAACAACCATAGTAAAGCCGTTCCATGGAAGCGCACCGTTAGAGATTAAACGGCCATATTGGAGACCGTCCAGTAGTTACACGGTCTATCGATAGATAGTGTAATCACTGGCGGTTTCAAAAAAAATAAAACACTTCCTCTTCCTCTCCCTCCTTCTCCACCGTAACCGACGGAGGAGAGGAGCACCCCCATGTTCTCCATCTCCATTTCTCACCCTACTCTCTCATCCTCCCTCATCCCCCACTCTCCCCCTAGTCTTCTATGCGCTTCAAGCATCAATCGTCGAAGCATCTTCATCGTCAGATGGCCCGGGAGGATGCCGCCGCACCACCGCCGCCCGTTGCCGCCGCGGAGGAGGCTCCGTCGTCGGAGGAGACCGTAGTGCCACCGCCCGTGGCCGAGGAGGAAGCAGTACCACCGAAGATGGCGGCCACTGTTGGGCATGTATGCAACATGCTTGAATTCTATTATTTTGATGATGTCTACTTATAAGTTATTAATATGTTTGACCTGCATTTAATAAATGTCAACATTCATGTATTTCAGGTCAAGCCACCACTGGCAACATAAGGTCGATGCTAGTTTCGCCTTCAAGCATTCAAGGTCAGTGCAACTGCTGTAGTCTATATACATGCTGAAGAGAGAAGTGTCGACACCAACTACTGAAGTGTCGACACCAACTAGAGAAGTGTCGACACCACAATCATCCCTGAGCCAACTAAGGTCGATGCTAGCTATGCTCTCAAGTAATTGAGGTCGATGCCACTTCAGTGTTCCAGCAACGGAAGGTCGGTGCACGTTTGATGGCAAGCTTCCAAGGATGATGCCATTTTTGCCTTCAAGCAACTAAGGTCGGTGCAATCCTTATTAAGTATAGATGAAGGTCTGTGCACATCTGTCACAAGGTCGGTGCAACCTCCGGCCAGCACATAACAAGGTCTGTGCACGTTTGTCATCCATGCGATACAAGGTCGGTGCACATTCTTCCTTCAACACTAGAAGGTCCGTGCACATATGAAGACAAAGTCTAAGCACGTTGATGAAGGTCTGTGCAATGCTTCCTTCAAAAAAGTAAGGTATGTGCATGTTCACCTTCTGGCAAGACAAGGTCTGTGCAAGCCGCTAAAGGTTCAAGCTCAAATCAAGTCTGAGCATTTCTCAAGGTCCAAGCATCAAGGTCTGAGCATATTCAAGTCAAGGTCGGTGCACACAGTTCCCAAGCACCATCTATCCAAAGAAGGTCAAAGGAATGTGTCGACCTGTCTCTCTCAAGAGGTCGACCTGTGACCATTCCTGAAAGCGTAACATTGGCTGTCTCACTAAGTAGTGTCGACACTTTCCAAGCAGGAGGTCAACACCCTTGTTCAGAAGCACTCAAGCCAAAAGTTTGTCAGATCAATGGGCCATCCAGAGAGAGAAAAAGGAACCGTAAATCATTAAAACTAAGGATTTTGGGGTCTGGACCACGTCCCGAGGTCTGACCCTTGCTCTACAATCTTTTCACTTACTTGGCTACCTTTTGGAGATGGTTTTGGTTAGAGATACAGCTGGAGAGCCACTTCTGTCTGCCTATCCATACTGTCTGCTACTGGGAATAGGACACTCCGCAGTCTGCCACAATCTTGCTATCAACCAATGGGCTGGCTAACCAGACAGAGTGAAGTCCCAAGATTAAATGGCACCCAAGAGGGGGGGTGAATTGGGTATAAAAATTAATGAACCAAAGGTGGATAAAAAATCACGTTTACGAGGCAAGCGACCAACAGAAAGGGATATAGTGAAGCACAACTTGAGTCAGGATAAAGAGACTCCTCCAGCAGTCCCTTGGTACTTGGTGGAGTCCAAGAATCCGAGGATTCCCTCACACAAGATATTTTCTTCTTGACAGGACTAGTCTTGTCGATCCGAATTTACCTTTTGATATACCATGGAACTTCCATAAAAGGATTAATGATTTCAGATTAGAAAATAGATCTAAAAAGATAATGCAATGAAGAACTGAGCTAAAGAGAATGGAGGTAGAAGATATGGATCAAACCATTCAGAAGACAGTGATTTTAAGGTGGTTCGGCTGCAACAACAGCAACCTACATCCACCCCTCACACACGGTGAGGATCCACACACTATCTTGTAGAAAAATTACAAGACGAATGCCAACCACACACACACACACATGAGGAGTATAGAACTCCCACTAAAGTGCAAGAGCACGGTCACACAGGGACACAGATGGACAACGAAACACATACACACACACACACACACGGATCTTTCTAGATCCACTCACACGAGTGCATGAATATTACAAGGGAGGCACGAATCGGCTCAAACGTGAATGGAAGAAATGTAAACAAGAGATAAGAACATAGATCAGGCTCCCCCTTAGTGGAAGAAGATAGTATTGGATGAAGCTTGATCTTGGCATGCTCTTCACTTGATTTGGATGTAGATTTGCTCTTGAAAGCTTCAGCTCTTGGATGAAGAATTCCTCTCGGATCACTGTTCACGTGAACAATATCATCTCCCTCTCCTTTGATAGCCTCTCCTTCCTCCCTCTTGTTGATTAAACTAGGTTTATGACCCCAAGGAGATCTTTTATAGCTCTTGGAGGGTCAGGAGACAAGTCCCTAGACCAGATCCATAAAACACTCCAAGGTAGAGACAAAAAGGTTTAAACAATTGGGAGAAACTCCCTCTTTTTGAGCTTGGACCAAAAGTCAACAAAGGAGGGCCTCGGGAATTTCGGTCGACTGGAATTCCATGGGCGGTCGATCAAAACCTGTAACTTCTGGAGTTTTTAGTTGCTGGGAGAACCGGTCGGCCGGTCCTGGGGTCCTGGTCGACCGAAACCTGTAAAACTTGCCATTTCTCATCTCTGGGAAAACTGGTCGACCGGGCCTATGGTCCTGGTCGACCGGAATGGCCTGGACCTGCAAAACTAAGTTGTTAGCCCGGAGAACTTGGTCAAGATGAGAAGGGCTTTAAGTGAATGAATGTGACAAGCATCTTGGGGTTAGGTTAAACAGAATTAACTCAATTTAGAACACATTAATTTAATTGAAATTTATGAATTTAAACTTGAACCTCATAACTTTATATAAAGAGCTAATAACACGGGCCGAGATAAAACCTCCACTCAGAGTTTTGTTATCATCAAAATCACTCACGGAGACTCAACAATATCCCCCTTTTGATGATGACAAAACACAAGTAGAGAGAGAGTGAAGACGAGTCAACCAAGGAACCAACCTCTTGAGACATTCATATACGCCAGATATTAATATGAGATAATACGAGGGAATCCATTAAGTGGCCAAAGCCAAGCGCATTACATCATGTCATTTCAGTTCAAGGATTTCTGATACAAGGTTGATATAGAGCAGGAAGTACTAACCAAAAGGACGCACAATATGCAATATAGATATGCAAGCTAACATGATGCTACACAACACACAAGGACTCAAGCATGCAGGCAAGCAAGTAAACAACCAAAATACATATAGATAGAACCTGATACATACTACTTATCCCCCTTTGGCATCATCAAAACGGGGAGGGGGATACATGACTCGTGGACAGAAAAGACACTACTAGGACACAAGAACAGCTACGGAGCAGGAAGATCCGGAGTCCCCTCGTGAGCATCATCACCAGAAGCATCGGTAGCAGGAGGAGCAGGAGTAGGAGGGAGACGGCTCACGATGTCATGCAGGTTATCATCATGATGAAGGAGCTGTCTACGGATGACGAGAAGGGATTGGTTGGTTATCCGGAAGGCTTCACGGTTATCTTCGTGGCTAGCATAAAGTGTGGCCATGTGGGTGGAGAGATCATCCAGAGCATGGGAGAAGGAATCCATTTGGCTAGTTATGGTGTCCATAAAGGTGTCCAGTCTGTCAAGGGATGAGTAGAGCCGGGTTTCCATGCCTAAAACACGTCTATCAAGAGCTTCGTAATTCCCCCAAGAAGGCTGACAGGCACCCTGAGCAGAAGACTCCCCGTGAACAAACTGTGGAGGAGGTGGCATCTCCACATCCATATGGTGAGGTGAAGGTGGGAGAGGCTGATCCTCCGCCTGAACTGGAGGGGGTGCATCCCCATGAGCCTGCTGCGGCGGTGGTTCTTCATTGGCAAATTATTCAGCATAGGTAGGAATGTCCCTGGTGAGCTCACCATCATCATCCTAGTAGTAACCAAGATTGAAGAAAAGCTTGTGTTCATTATATATGTCATCTTGGCGAATTTGAAGCGACCTTTCTTCTGACAAATCTACCCCAGCATATAGAAACACTCCTGTCAACTGTGATGCATAGGGTAGGGATCTCCCCAAGTTGGTGCGGCAAGAATCAATCAAAGTGGTCATGAGTCGACCCATATTCACGGTGTTCCCATTCATGACATGATAAAAGAGGAAACGATGAACCAATGTCACTTCATTACGACTTCCACCCTTGGGAAAAATCAAGGTAGTGAACATATGATGTAGAACACGCTGCAGGGGCGGAAAGTAGTTGGCATTAAGTTGGATATTCTCACTCACACCGCGGACATAATCACAACCTGTCATAGCAAGGAATGTGTCCTCCACTTCACCATGTCCAAAAGTCATATTGGCACCCCATGCTAAAACTCCTAAGGCACGCCAGAACAGGTCGGGTCCAATATGTCTCTCAATGTCTTGAACAACTGTGAATAAGTTTCCATTCCATTCAACAAGATTCCCATAAAACTGCTACACTAGGTTAGGGTAATACCTAGTATATCTTGAGACAAAATCAAGCCACCCGTCTTGAATTGCAAAAAGTGCAAACAAATCTGGCAGTATGTCATTCACCTCTTGAAAATCAACCAAGCGAGGGTTGATGATAGGACGTAGAGGAAGACGGGGTGCACGACGGGGTTCCGGTGCCCGCTGTGGATGAGCCGGGGCCTCTTGTCTCGGATTGCTGGCTTCCCCTTGAGTGGAACACCGAGAACTCCGTCTAGGCGGCATCTTAGGAAGGAAACTGGCGGTGGAAACCTTCGAGATGAAGGAAGTCTACCCTTGAGATGGAGACGGACCAAAGAACACTCCTGGAGCCCTGGAAGATCGTTCCCCACGCTCTGAAACTGAGGAAGGAGGTTGGTGGTAGCACGATCGCCCGCGGAGATCACGTCCCGGAGTGGTGACGAATCCGATAGAGATTGTGCGGATGGAGGAATGGGGAGGTTTGAAGGCTTGAGAGAGGAAGGGTTGGTGTTCTAGGGTTTTTAGAATATGTGGGAGAGAGAAGGAATGAAGTGGAATGAGGTGAGAGAGGGTGAAAACCCCTTTAAAAAGGGGGCGATCGAGTCCCTGTTGGGCTGGCCGCCGGTTTTGGTCGACAGGGCCGGGTTGGCCGGTCGACCGGAAATGGTCGAGCCCAAAAAATTGCTTCCCCCCCTTTTTTTGACAAGTTGGGTAAGGGAAGCCTCCAGAACTGATGCGGGACGGGACCACGGACATGACAAGCTCGTGACTGTCCCTTAACGAGGGAAGCATCGGACGTGCGCGGTTGAGAAACCGGCAATGAGCTAAGGTGATCGGCTCTCTCGTGTGCCCGGATCGGGTCACGGGACGGTCTCACACTCTCTCGCAGCAGCGGTAATGAATAGATAAAGCGAGCTAGATATCCCTACACATGCTCTCTAGCAGCGGCATAAACAAATATATATGAAGTAAGCAAAATGCCAAGTAAGGGAGCGAATGCGATACCTCCACGTGCTCGGCGTGGGGAAGACGGACCCGGTCGAAACTCGTACTCCCGGGATAAATATTACACAATGATGACGGCAATGAAATATCGCTCACTCCACGCAGGGAGGTAAGGGGCTACACAACTGGGCCTGGGAGGACCGAATTCGGGTTGACGGGCGGCTTCTTGCGTTGATTCGGCAACACCCGAACACGTGACGGTGGGGCCCACGTGCCGTCCGGGGCCGTGTGGGACCTGGTGTCACCACTGTGGTGGGGACACTTGTGGAAGTGTTCCCTGGGCTGGCTGCACACTGGTTCGCCGGCCGGAGGCCAGGCGGCTCCGTTCGGCACCGGTCGGGATAACCGGCCACGGATCTGCAGCTTCTGGTTTTCAGCGCGCGTCCCGGCGAGAACGGGCGCTGCGATCAGCCCCGATGTCGGATCGACACGAGACTGGTGCCGTTGGAAAGCTAACTTCAAATCCTTCAATCTAGGCATAAAGATCTGGCCTGGATCTGCACGGATCTGGGCTTTAATGAATTTACAACTTCCTATTGTACAATATCTGAACACTCAGATCTGCAGGGCTATTCTCTGAGAACTACCTTTGACCGCTATGGAACCCTTGGATTCAGACTTCGACCTCTTCATAAACGTTGTGGGAAATTGAGCTAGGAAAACGGAAAAACTAGTTTGTACAAGTTTGGATGTGGCTACGAATTGATAGGAGTTTTTTGCTAACAGTGGGTCGGATCTGGAAGTGGGCTGAAAG
This sequence comes from Amorphophallus konjac, assembly GCA_022559845.1. Taxonomy (NCBI): domain Eukaryota; kingdom Viridiplantae; phylum Streptophyta; class Magnoliopsida; order Alismatales; family Araceae; genus Amorphophallus; species Amorphophallus konjac. The sequence goes on from CM040128.1 coordinate 98,898,152, forward strand.
CACTGTAGCTGAGATAGAACATGAATTGTGAAAAATGGATAGAGGGTGGATCAAAAATCAATAAAAATGGTAGATGTAGGGGATAATGGAAAGAACTCCCGGTAAAATTGGGAGGGTTTGGAAAAATCAAAAAGAGGGTCGGAGGTGAGAAACACAGGGCTGCTGTCACTGTAGACAGAGACAAAACAGATCTGGGAGTGAAAGATGCACAAAAATGGAAAAATACTAAACGAGAGATTTTGGACCTGAATATTTTTGTGGATGATGGGGTGGAATATAGGAATACACCATAAAAATTGTAGACCACGAAGAGGCTGTGGCTGATAGCAGAAATTTCAGGAAGACACCTCTTTCCAGCAGGACAGAATACCGAAGACGGTTTTGCGGCGGCTCGAAGGTGGCACGAATGGCGGCGGCGGCGGCACAGATGATCACCGGAGATAGAGAGAAGGGGATAGGAGGTAGAAATCACTCTAGAACTGGAGGTTTGAGGAGATGAACACCAGGGGAAGGGAGAGGGGCTCAAGAATCACTCTTGAATTTCCAACAATTTTCTCTTTATTAATGCCAACAAATGGAAAATACAACCTTTTATATGCCTTACATCAAACCTAATCTACACCATTAGATCTAGGGGTGGGGAATGGAGGGCCTAGATTGGATGTGAATAACACACAAAAAATAATAAAATATTAAGGGGAGAGGGGTGCCCCCTTGACCATGGTTAATGGGGTTGAATGGGTAGGTGAGGTAGGTAACCCACCTTGGACTAATTAAGCCACTTGTCTCCCATGTGGTCAAATGGCATTCAACCTTTCTAGATGGCCACCTAGGATGGTTGACCAGCCCCACATGAGTGACATGGACCAATGGGAAAGGGCTGAGGGCCCCCTTGCTGGTCCTACTGACAAATTACAAAGAAACCCAAACAATCCGTGGGAATGACGCATTGGCTTATAAAGCCGTACAATTGCGCATATACTTTCCCATGGATATACAAATAAACTAAAGGACATAAATGTAAAATAAAATGTACATGCTCGGCGTCGATTCCCATCAACTCTCTCCGGGTGGGAGGAACTCGACCCCGTCGAGTAGGGGTATGGATGCTCGAGTACTCCGGCGGATCCGTCACTGTGCCAAGTAGCGCGGGTATGCTCCACTCCAAGTGATTGGCACTTGCTCATTCCATATATACTTGATATGCATAAGCTGCCATGGGCTAGAGGTGGACACTTCGGGTGGGGCACTCGCAAAGGGAAGGAAGCAGCTCGAAGACTCACTAGGAATCACCGCTGAGTCCCTGTAGGTGACTGATCCGGGTATAGATGTAGAACCGATCCCATACTCATCGAATGAGTCCACTCGCCTCTTACTCATAATAGAACGACAACGAGCTTGCACAAGACACATGCAGACAAACAAACGACACACAAACCATGCAAACAAACCACACAAAACAAACCACACAAGAAAAAAAAACACACGGACTCATCTATGACCCTAGACACACCTAATGTTAGTCCGACCCGTACATGGGTGACGGCGGACCAGGACACCCGAATATGTGCCATGCATGCATGTTATGCAACTGGGAATGGATGGCATGGGGAACACCTATACGTCGGGTGTGGTTATGCGTGGATGGTCTTTTGTATGTGGGTGACTCGGGTGGTTTAGAAGGGCCGGGTGTAGGTGGGTCGGGATTGGTGGATGTAGATGGACCATCCCGAGGGGAAGGGGCATAAAAGTGGGCTTCCTTGAAGAAGGGGAGTACGGGTGGTAACTCGGGAAGCCTAATAGTGAAGGGGTCAAAAGGGTCAAAGAAGGTATGACCCCTTGTGGTGGGTTCCCACAAGTCACGGTCCCACGTGTAGAAGGTTTGAAGATGTGGGTAGTCACCTTCTTGAATTGTAACGGGTGGGACGGGGATCGTAGGCAAGAAGTATGATTCCTCCCTCGGACAAAAGGGTATGAATTCTGGGCTCATCCGGTAAGGGGAGGAGTAAGAGAACCTCCGTGGTGACACAACCCATGGTGCACTCGGAGGTAATGGACCCGAAGGCCGGATGGGTGAAGCTAAGACTAGCGGGTTGGTCAAAGCCTTGGGCCAAAAGATGCGTCAACTCCCATTGTGAATCTAATCCCATGACAAGATCGTCCAACGTATCAACATGGTGACGAGATCGAAATGTGGTATGGAATGAGTTGACCGGCACTATAGGTAGGATGGGGTCCATGGATGGGAAGGGATGTGGGACCAAGCCATCCTTGAGCCAACTAAAAAGTGGCTCGGCGATGTTTAGTGTACCCGTTAGAAATACGGGTGGCTTGGGCCTTGGTGGCTCCAAATGAGATGGTTCCGAATCACGTTCAGAAAGAAAGGGCGGTGAGCATGGGTCCGTAGGCGGAGCGGACTGGTACGAGTGGACGGGTGGTGACACGGAGATGGTCGGCCGAAGGATGTCGCGGAAGACGAACTTGGCGGGTAGGTAAGGTGGATATAAGGTGCAGGTCCTCGTATCCCGGTCAAAGATCGCTCTCCTCTCTTCCAACCAAGGTCGCCCTAACATAATGTACGGGCCTGTTGGCGTACCAAGGTTGCACCATGCACCATCATAGTAAAGAGTGGAGCCGATCATCCTTTCAAACTCGACAAAAGCAAAATCTCCATCGCGGATAATCTTACCCACCTTGGAGAGGGACTCCACGATATCAAGAGAAACCCAATTATCTGAATCCTTATGAGCAAAATGGAGTCTCGTTGTGGACCCATTGGGTAGAGTAGCTTTAGTAACGAGATGAGTGAAAGCTAATGGTCGGGCCATGAAGGCATTGGATTGGGCTACAAAGGATGTCCCTTCGGATGCATGGTCTTGGGGAACGGCCATGGTAGCGGACATGGACATGCATACACACGGTGACAAGACACTAGATCGACTATGCACGTTTGGAATGCATGCACACTAAGGACCCTAGACGTAAATCAAGACTCGGTACGGGGCGGAGTTAATCGATCCGAAGATCACTCGCGCAAGTGTGCGGCCTTCCCGATAGGCGTAGCCTAACGTTCGGACAACACCTTTTTATATACCGACTAATGGTATGCAAATGCGACCCAAAAGACACTTTTTTTGTTTGTTTTAAAACAATGATGACCCTAAACACGACTTAGACGTAAATGACTAATGAATGACACTTTTTTTTTGACACCCTAGACTCAAACTCGCTTTGATACCAAATTGATGCGGGATGGGACCACGGACACGACAAGCTCGTGACTGTCCCTTAACGAGGGAAGCGTCGAATGTGTGCGGTTGAGAAATCGGCAATGAGCTAGGGTGATCGGCTCTCTCGTGTGCCCGGATCGGGTCACGGGACGGTCTCGCACTCTCTCGCAGCAGCGGTAATGAATAGATAAAGTGAGCTAGATATCCCTACACATGCTCTCTAGCAGCGGTATAAACAAATATATATGAAGTAAGCAAAATACCAAGTAAGGGAGCGAATGCGATACCTCTACGCGCTCGGAGTGGAGAAGACCGACCCGGCCGAAACTCGTACTCCCGGGATAAATATTACACAATGATGACAGCAATGAAATATCGCCCACTCCACGCAGGGAGGTAAGGGGCTACACAACTGGGCCCGGGAGGACCGAATTCGGGTTGACGGGCGGCTTCTCGCGTTGATTCGGCAACACCCGAACACGTGACGGTGGGGCCCACGTGCCGTCCGGAGGGGCCGTGTGGGACCCGGTGTCACCACTGTGGTGGGGACACTTGTGGAAGTGTTCCCTGGGCTGGCGGCACGCTGGTTTGCTGGCCGGAGGCCAGGCGGCTCCGTTCGGCACCGGTCGAGATAACCGGCCACGGATCTGCAGCTTCTGGTTTTCAGGGCGCGTCTCGGCGAGAACGGGAGCTGCGATCAGCCCCGATGTCGGATCGACACGAGACTAACGCCGTTGGAAAGATAACTTCAAATCCTTCAACCTAGGCCTAGATATCTAGCCTGGATCTGCACGGATCTGGGCTTTAATGAATTTACAATTTTCTATTGTACAGTATCCGAACACTCAGATCTGCAGGGCTATTATCTGAGAACTGCCTTTGACCGCTATGGAACCCTTGGATTCAGACTTCGACCTCTTCATAAAAGTTGTGGGAAATTGAGCTAGGAAAGCGGAAAAACTAGTTTGGACAAGTTTGGAGATGGCTACGAATTGATAGGAGTTTTTCACTAACAGTGGGTCGGATCTAGAAGTGGGCTGAAAGCACTGTAGCTGAGATAGAACACGAATTGTGAAAAATGAATAGAGAGTGGATCAAAAATCAAGAAAAATGGTAGATGTAGAGGATGATGGACAGAACTCTTAGTAAAATTGAGAGGGTTTGGAAAAATCAAAAAGAGGGTCGGAGGTGAGAAACACAGGGCTGCTGTCACTGTAGAGAGAGACAAAACAGATCTGAGAGTGAAAGATGCACGAAAATGAAAAAATACTAAATGAGGGATTTTGGACCTGAATTGTTTTGTGGATGATGGGGTGGAATATAAGAGCACACCATAAAAATTGCAGACCACGAAGAGGCCGTGGCTGGTAGCAGGAATTTCGGGAAGACACCTCTGTCCAGCAGGACAGAATACCGAAGATGGTTTCGCGGCGGCTCGAAGGCGGCACGAATGGCGGCGGCACAGATGATCACCGGAGATAGAGGGGAGGGGATAGGAGGTAGAAATCACTCTAGAACTGGAGGTTTGAGGAGATGAACACCAGGGGAAGGGAGAGGGGCTCAAGAATCACTCTTGAATTTCCAACAATTTTCTTTTTATTAATGCCAACAAATGGAAAATACAACCTTTTATATGTCTTACATCAAACATAATCTACACCATTAGATCTAGGGGTGGGGAATGGAGGGCCTAGATTGGATGTGAATAACACACAAAAAACAATAAAATATTAAGGGGAGAGGGGCGTCCCCTTGACCATGGTTAATGGGGTTAAATGGGTAGGTGAGGTAGGTAACCCACCTTGGACTAATTAAGCCACTTGTCTCCCATGTGGTCAAATGGCATTCAACCCTTCTAGATGGCCACCTAGGATGGTTGACCAGCCCCACATGAGCGACATGGACCAATGGGAGAGGGCTGAGGGCCCCCTTGCTGGTCTTACTGACAAATTACAAAGAAACCCAAACAATCCGTGGGAATGACGCATTGGCTTGTAAAGCCGTACAATTGTGCATATACTTTCCCATGGATATACAAACAAACTAAAGGACATAAATGCAAAATAAAATGTACATGCTCGGCGTCGATTCCCATCAAGAACTCCTCTCTACTCGAGCTCCCATCACAAGTAGTATTCAACCCCTCATATTTTTCTTTTTTTTTTTGTTTTCTTTCTTTTCCTTTTCGTTCCTTTTTTTTTATTTGGGGAGAATTTCAGTAAAGAACAACCAAAGAATCAACCAACGAGGTTTTTCTGAAAGCTCCCCCTCAGTGACTGACGAGTGTCCCTAGGTCAATTGTCCACATTTATTTGACAAGGAGTATAAGGTATTAGAAGCTTTCAAGGAGGGCTATAAAGATAAAATAATATAAACACACAAGAGTTATGGTAACTAACAGAGAAAAGAAAAACACACAACATGGTTATGCAAATCACACTATCTACCCGTTATGCTTCTGATCACCACTCATCCTAATGCAGACTTAAGTGTGAATGCCCTCACCCTTGCACATGCCAAGCTCCCTTCTAATTATGTTGAATTCCTCCTGGTTTAAGGGCTTGGTGAAGATATCAGCCAGCTGATTATGAGTATCAATGAAATGTAGTTCAAAAACCCCTTTACCTACATGATCTCTCGAGAAATGGTGTCGAATGTCTATATGGTTGGTTCTAGAATGCTGAACAGGGTTTTTAGAAAGACTGATTGCACTTGTATTGTCACATAAAATTGGAACACACTTTATCTCTATATCCAAATCAAGCAATTGATTTTTGATCCAAAGTACTTGGGCTCCACAACTTCCGACGGCTACATACTCAGCCTCGACCGTTGAGAGAGCTACTGAATGTTGTTTCTTGGAGGCCCAAGAGACTAGGCAACCACCAAGAAACTGACAGTACCCACTAGTACTTTTTCGATCAACAATGTAACCAGCATAATCGGCATCGGTATATACAATCAAATCAAAAGAGCTGTCGATTGGAAACCACAAGCCAAAGTCTAGTGTGCCGATCAAATACCGAAAGATCCGTTTAACAGCCATGAGATGTGATTCTTTAGGACATGATTGAAAGCGAGCACACAAACACACACTATACTGAATGTCAGGGTGACATGCAGTTAAATACAATAGAGATCCGATCATACCTCGAAACAGTGTAGGATCTTCTGTTTTACCATTTTCATTCTTGTCCAACTTCGTGGTTGTGGCCATCGGAGTTGATATGGGTTTTGTTTCTGCCATCCCATATTTTTTCAACAGTTCCATCGTATACTTGACTTGGTTTATGAAGATGCCTTCGGGCGTTTGTTTTACCTGTAAACCAAGAAAGAAGGTTAGTTCACCCATTAAGCTCATTTCAAACTCTTCTTGCATTATTCTGGCAAATTCATCACATAGGGCATTGTTAGTAGCTCCAAAGATTATGTCATCAACATACACTTGAACTACCAGTATCTCTTTACCTGATTTTCTTGTGAAGAGTGTTTGATCAACCTTACCTCGTTTGAACCCATTTTCAGTCAGAAAGGAAGTAAGCCTTTCGTACCATGCCCTTGGTGCCTGCTTAAGTCCGTACAATGCTTTTTGGAGCTTGTACACATGTCGTGGGTGCTTGGAATCTTCAAAGCCTGGAGGTTGTTCTACAAAAATATCCTCTTTGATATACCCGTTAAGAAAGGCAGATTTGACATCCATTTGAAACAGTTTGAAGTTCAATGAGCAAGCAAAGGATAATAAAATCTAGACGGCTTATAGCCTAGCAATTGGGGCAAAAGATTCATCAAAATCAATCCCCATCTCCTAGCTATACCCCTTGGCTACAAGCCGGGCCTTATTCCTTACTACCATACCCTTGTCATTCAGCTTGTTTCTGAAGACCCATTGGGTTCCTATTACCGGCTGATTCATAGGTCGAGGCACAAGAGTCCACACTTTGCTTCTTTCAAATTGGTGCAACTCTTCATGCATAGCATGGATCTAGGAGTCATTTTGCAAAGCATCAAGAATGTCCTTAGGCTCCTCTTGAGAAATTAAAGCAATCAAGTCCTCCTCTTCTACTTACCTTAGAGAGGACCTAGTTCTTACCCCGTCTTCAGGATTACCTATAATGTTCACAGTGGGGTGATCCTTCAGAAGAGTGGATGGTCTTGGCAGATCCGGATGTTGCACTTGCTGTTCCTGAAGTGTTTCAATTGAGGGATCCTCATCTTCTTCACTTTTGCTTGATCCATCTTCGGTTGGCTCATTCTTGCCCTTGACATCGTTCTGACCTTTGGGATCCTCATCTGCATCCATAATTTGGACAGATTGATTTGTTAGCTTAAATTTAGATTCATCAAAAATTGCATGAGGACTTTCTTCTACAACTAAGGTCCTCTTATTAAACAAACGGTAGGCTCTAGAGTTAAGTGCATAGCCTAGGAAAATTCCTTTGTCACTTTTCTCATCAAACTTTCCTAGATTAGACTTACCGTTGTTCAAGATAAAACATGAGCATCCAAAAGGTTTAAGATGAGAAATGTTAGGTTTCTTACCCTTGTACAGCTCATAAAGAGTTTTCTTTAGGATGGGCCTTACCATTGCCCTGTTGATGATGTAACACGCTGTACTTATCGCTTCGGCCCAGAAGTACTTGGGTAATGAGTTCTCACTTAACATGGTTCGCGCCATGTCTATCAAGGTTCTATTTTTTCTTTCCACCACTCCATTTTGTTGAGACGTTCGTGGTCATGAAAAGTTGTGCGTGTATCCTTGATCCTCACAGAACTTGCAGAAGTCATGATTCTCAAATTCTCCACCGTGATCACTTTGAATGGTGGTAATGAGATAGCCTTTATCATTCTGAACTTTCCTGCAGAAAACTTGAAATTCCATCACGGCATCATTTTTATTTGCTAAGAAGAGCACCCACGTAAACCTTGAAAAGTCATCAATAATCACAAAGCCATAGGATTTTCCTCCTAGGCTAGATGTTTTAGTAGGACCAAAAATATCAAGATGCAATAGTTCTAAGGGCCTAGTAGAAGAAACAATGTTTTTGTTTTTGAAGGAAATCCGTGTTTGCTTACCTTTTGTGCAAGCTTCACAGATTCTATCACTTTCAAATTTTAATTTTGGCAGTCCAAACACTAGGTCATGTCTAGACAATTTAGAGATAACTCCAAAACTAGCATGTCCTAACCTTCAGTGCCATAACCATGCATTTTCATGATTGTTCGCAGCCAAGCAGAGATCATCACAAGAAACATTATCAAGATCAACAGTATAGACATTGTTGTTCCTTTTCCCAAGAAATTTGATCTCATTTGTGTTTTTGTTCAAGACAATGCAGTGGGTTTCATCAAAAACAACTTTAAAACCCTTATTGCACAATTGGCTTATCCTAAGGAGATTATGATTTAGACCTTTCACCAAAAGCACATCTTCAATAAGAATTTCAGAATTCTTACCAATGTTGCCAATTCCAACGATTTTACCTTTGTCTTGACCTCCAAAGACAACTGAACCTCCATCCTTGTCTTGCAGTGTAGAGAACACTTTCTTGTCCCCTGTCATATGCCTTGAACAGCAGCTGTCCAAGTACCATTTGCTCCCCCTGGCTTCAAGACATATCTGCAAAAAGAAAAATTCTCATGCAATTGATTTTGGTACCCAAGCTAGTTTGGGTCCGTAGGAGTTAGTCCAGTTCTTGGTATATCTCTTCTTGGTCCAAAAAATATGATTTCTAGATGGGCTTTGTCTGAACCAGCAATTTACAATAGCATGACCAAATCTACCACAATGATAACAATTAACAGGCACAAATTTTCTTTGAAACTGTCGTGGTTTGGGTTGAGCATGTTTTGGTTCAGGCTTGGAACATGAAGCATGGTTTTCATCTTTTTCATGAACAAATGATGTTGTGATCTTATGCTCAAAAGATTTTTTGTTTTGAGGAGTGTATCCAAGACCTTCCTTTTGAAAATTGATTTTAACTCCCAACAAATTATCTAGATTTTGCTTGCCCTTAACATATCTTGACAATGTGGATTGGAGATCAGCCACTTCTTTTTCTAAGCTCATACTCTTTTCTTCAAGTTCTGAGTTTGTAGATTTAGAATTTGTTCTTCAATTTTGATCTTTTCACATGCTTTCTCCATTTCAACTATTTTGTAGGATAGTCTCTCTTTGGCTTTATCACAGTTTAAAATTGTTTGTAATAGACTTTCCTTTTCTTCCGTAGCCTCAAACCATTCCTATTCTAGTTTCTCAAACTTGATAAAGATATCTTCATGTGACAAGTCATCAAGTTTCTTTTTGAGAGTTTTATTTTCAGATCTGATTTTCTTGTATTTCGTGTACAATTTTTCATATTCAGATTCCCATTGTTCATTGGAAATGAAATCAGGATTAGAGTTTACCTCCGTAGATTCATCTTCATGTGCCATGAGACACAGGCTTTCCACGAGTTCCTGGAATTCATCATCAGATGGTTCCTGGATTTCTTCATCAGATGGTTCATCTTCTTCGTCGCTCCAAGTGGCGACCATGGCTTTGGGTTTCTTGAAATTCTCCTTCTTGAATTTCTTTTTCAGATCTGGACATTCACCTCTCATGTGCCCAGGCTTCTTGCATTCGTAGCATATGATGCTACTTGGCTTGCTTGATTCACCTTTGGTTTGCGTGGGCTTTCTTTTTCCCTTTCTGTAGTTTCCCTGAAAGTTTCTCTTCTTCCTCAGAAATCACCTCACTTGGTGAGTTATCATCGCCAATTCTTCTTCTTCATTGCTTCCGTCACTTGATTCACCTTCTTGAAATTCGTCATCCGAGTGATGAGCTTTCAATCCAATGACCTTTTTCTTCTTGATGTCTTCATCAACTGTCCTCTTTATATTTATCTCATAGGTCATGAGTGACCCTATGAGTTCGTCGAAGGTGAGTGTAGACAGGTTCTTTGAGTCTTCAATTACCGTGGCCTTTGTGTGCCAAGTCGACGGTAGGGACCTCAACACCTTCCTCACAAGGTCGGAGTTTGAGTATTCCTTCCTGAGACTTTTAAGACCATTTGTGATCTCTGTCAACCTTGTAAACATCTCCGAGATGGTTTCTTCAGGTTTCATCTTAAATAGCTCATAGTAAGTGGCTAGTAGATTTGCCTTGGTTTCCTTGACCTCTGAATTTCCCTCGTATATGAGTCGTAGCTTATCCCACATTTCTTTGGCCGAGCTGCACATAGACACACGAGAGAATTCATTAGGATGTATTGCACATTGCATAATATTCATGACATTGTAATTAGCGGTGCATTTCTTAATTTCCTCAGGTGTCCATTTATCTTCATCATTCCTGAGTTTATGAGGACCCTTGTCCACAACTCTCCAAACTTCGTACTCTTGAGCCCTCAGAAAGACATGCATTCTATTTTTACAGTACGAGTAGTTTGAACCGTCAAAGAAGGGAGGACGGTTGATGGAGTGACCCTCGGGCATCATACCCTTGTTTGCCATTTAACCGGATCTTACTCTAGATCGTTAGATCTGAAGGGAAAGAGCCTTAGCTCTGATACCAATTGAAGTCCCGAGATTAAATGGCACCCAAGAGGGGGGGGGGGTGAATTGGGTATAAAAATTAATGAACCAAAGGTGGATAAAAAGTCACGTTTACGAGGCAAGCGACCAACGGAAAGGGATATAGTGAAGCACAACTTGAGTCAGGATAAAGAGACTCATCCAGCAGTCCCTTGGTACTTGGTGGAGTCCAAGAATCTGAGGATTCCCTCACACAAGATATTTTCTTCTTGATAGGACTAGTCTTGTCGATCCGAATTTACCTTTTGATATACCATGGAACTTCCATAAAAGGATTAATGATTTCAGATCAGAAAACAGATCTAAAAAGATAATGCAATGAAGAACTGAGCTAAAGAGAATGGAGGTAGAAGATATGGATCAAACCATTTAGAAGACAACAATTTTAAGGTGGTTCGGCTGCAACAACATCAACCTACATCCACCCCTCACACACGGTGAGGATCCTTACACTATCTTGTAGAAAAATTACAAGACGAATCCCAACCACACTCTGGTCTCAATATGCCTCTTCCAAATACATCAAGGGACACCTCAGCCTCATTGATAGACCTTTTCCTGCTGGTGTCAGGAAGGAGGTCTTTAGGGAGGCTAAACAAATTATTCTATCCAACACTCAATGGATTCCGATGGATGGAAACCGGATTGATTTTTTGAAGGATAATTGGTGTGGCTCTCCCTTAGCTCTTTATGCTAATCTCCCCAAGATAACCTTGAGGGAGGCGGTGTCCAACTGGAACCACCCTGTCTGGGACCACATCCCTGAACATTTAGCTATCCAAATCAGAGGTATGTAGCTGCAACAGAAAAATGACAAATGTGTGTGGGCTTTAAACATGGATGGTTCTTTTTCAGTTAAATCAGCTTATAACTGTATACGCCCAAAAGGTTTTAGTAGACAGCCTTTGAGGAAAATTTGGGGAGCCCATATTCCCCCTAGGGCATCTCTTTTCTGTTGGAAGTTACTGCATCTTGCTGTCCCGGCTGACTGCATCATCAAAAATAGTGGGGTTAATCTGCCTTCAAAGTGTGTCTGCTGCGTCAAGGATAATCAGGAAGAAAACCGCAATCACCTTTTCCTGGAAAGTCAACTGGCAAAACCACTTTGGAGATATTTCAGATCCTTATTTGACTCTCGGTGTTGCCCCTCCAATTCTATCACTAGTTTCTATTGGGCAGTGATCTGCTCTGCTGATATCAATTCCCCATATGGTTTTTCTGCACTAAGCACTATGCTTCTTATATTGTGGGAAATCTGGAAGGCTCGCTGCAAGCTCAAGTTTGAGGGCAAGGGTGTTTCAAGTTCAATTCTGCAACATTATATATTGTGGCAGGTTGAGAACTCTTTAAGACAGATTAGTTTTAAGAAGTCCCCCACTGTCTCTGAAAGGGATGTTTTAACTCACTACCAGCTCACATTCAGCTATAAGGTGCAATCACCTAAGATCGTTAGATGGACTTGCCCTATCTCAGGATTTGTTTTGCATGTGGACGGGGCTGCCAAGGGAAACCCCGGCCATGCTGGTGGTGGAGGGTGCATTAGGGGCAGCAGTGGGGAAATCATCCATGCCTTTTCTTACTACTATGAAGTGGGAAATAACATGGTGGCAGAGGCAAGAGCCCTCCTAGATGGTATGAGAATTCTTGAAAGGAGTGGCCTCCCTGTTGAAGCCGTATACTCTGATTCCAAGGCTCTTGTTCTTTTAATTAATCAAGGCAATCATCATCCTTGGAGGATAAGTAAATGGTGGGATGAAATTCTGGACATCATCAAGAGAAATGGATGGAAGCTACAGCATACTTACAGGGAGGGAAATATTGTAGCCGATGCCCTCGCATCCCTAGATTGCCACACTCGGAGAAACCAAAATTTCTACTGCTGGAGAGACCTTCCTACCAAGGCCCGTGGGTGTGCTACCATCGATGCAGCTGGTTTACCAAGTTGGAGAATGTGAGCCTTCCGGTTGCCGGCGTTAACGGCTTTTTTCCTTTTTGGTTTTCTGTGCAGGTCCTACACATTTGTATATCCTTTTCCAATTTTTTGGGTCTTCTGCAGGGGTATGCCCCGAAATTCATGTATTATTTCAAGGTATTAATAAAATTTTGGGCCACAGAATCACACTGGGGGAGTGAGACCATGTCTTCCTGCTGGGGAGATGTGCACTTAACCAGCCTTTGATTCTGAGGGCCGTTGTTTATTAAAAAAAAAATGCCAACCACACACACACACACATGAGGAGTATAGAACTCCCACTAAAGTGCAAGAGCACGGTCACACAGGGACACAGATGGACAAAGAAACACACACACACACACACACACACATGGATCTTTCTAGATCCACTCATACGAGTGCATGAATATTACAAGGGAGGCACGAATCGGCTCAAACGTGAATGGAAGAAACGTAAACAAGAGATAAGAACATAGATCAGGCTCCCCCTTAGTGGATGAACATAGTATTGGATGAAGCTTGCTCTTGGCTTGCTCTTCACTTGATTTGGATGTAGATTTGCTCCTGAAAGCTTCAGCTCCTGGATGAAGAATTCCTCTCGGATCACTGTTCACGTGAACAATATTAGCACCCTCTCCTTTGAAAGCCTCTCCTTCCGCCCTCTTGTTGATTAAACTAGGTTTATGACCCCAAGGAGATCTTTTATAGCTCTTGGAGGGTCAGGAGACAAGTCCCCAGACCAGATCCATAAAACACTCCAAGGCAGAGACAAAAAGGTTTAAACAATCGGGAGAAACTCCCTCTTTTCGAGCTTGGACCAAAAGTCAACAAAGGAGGGCCTCAGGAATTCCGGTCGATTGGAATTCCATGGGCGGTCGACTGAAACCTGTAACTTCAGAGTTTTTAGTTGCTGGGAGAACCGGTCGACCGGTCCTGGGGTCTTGGTCGACCGAAACCTGTAAAACTTGCCATTTCTCATCTCTGGGAAAACTGGTCGACCGGGCCTATGGTCCTGGTCGACCGGAATGGCCTGGACCTGCAAAACTAAGTTGTTAGCCCAGAGAACTTGGTCAAGATGACAAGGACTTTAAGTGATTGAATGTGACAAGCATCTTGGGGTTAGGTTAAATAGAATTAACTCAATTTAGAACACATTGATTTAATTGAAATTTATGAATTTAAACTTGAATCCCATAACTTTATATAAAGAGCTAATAATACGGGCCGAGATAAAACCTCCACTCAGAGTTTTGTTATCATCAAAATCACTCACGGAGACTCAACACAGAGTTCACAGAAATGTACACTTCAAGCAGAATGAGAAGACTACATGTCTGAAGGACATTGAATGTAAAGATCTGGAACTGACCAAAAAGAAATCTGCTCTACCTATTTACATAGTCTGCCACCGTCCCATCCTTGTACCTAAACAAAGTTAGCTCAAGCCAAATCTTGCAGAGTATCTTCTTCAAAGTAAGGGAACACTCTTGGAGGGAAAACTTGGAGGGAAAAGATTCCTCACCATTTGTCCGCGTGACTCACTATATATATAATATCTAGCTTCTTATGAAGAAGCTGGCCGCTGCCATCCACACAGTGCCACGCTCTAGAGCATCTACCAAAAACATTCCTGAGAAAGTGTGAGAGCAGCCCCAGCACTTGGTTGACCTAGTCCAGTGCTGTTAGAAGAAGAAAAGAGAGAGCAACCTTGAGAGAAGATTAGAGAGCGGCCTTGAGAGAGAAGGCTGTTGTGTATGTGATTTTGATGATTACAAAATGCCTTTGTTGCTTAGCCTTGTGCGTGAATGCTCTTCACTTGAACTGGTTGTGGAAATGATCATAAATTATTTCTTTTGGGATATCATCATGTGGATGCATTGTAATTCTATAAGGCTTATCATCATGTGGATGAATTGTAATTCTACAAGGCTTATCATCATGTGGATGCATACGTGCTTTGAAGTTAGCACAAACATTGCATATACATTGTCTCTACACTTGGTGAGATTTCTTTGTATTTAATGAGAAGCCTCTGTGAAAAACATACTTGGATAAATGTCATTTTGAGCATCATGTCATATTGAGCCTCTCATATTGAGCATCATGTCATATTGAGCCACATATCATGAATGTGTACTTTAGTAATGCTAAATGAATGGAGGGAATGATATGTGGTTTGATGAGCTTGTGGATTGATCACATGGAATGTGACTCAACATTGTTATGCGTACCTTGATTCCAAATTTGTTGATCATGCAATGGTAATTCAATATTGGAACTCCATGATTCTTACATGAACGATTCAATAAAAGAACAAGCATTTAAGGACAATGTGAAACTCAGGTAAAACAATGTTGTAAGTTCCATCTTTCACTCTTGGAATAGGTTCAACGAAGCAATTTATTGTGAACATGGTCATAGTGTTAATGCTTGATGTAAAGATCTTAATTGTCAACTAACACCTTGCTTTATCATGTTTTTCAGGATGAAAAATCATTGTTGATCTTCATGGGATTATGGTAACATTTATTCAATTGTTTCCCTTTGGTTTGATGGAGGTTTTAGTTGTTTTTCAAACTCAGACTATCTTACAGTCTTCACCATTTTCAATCCAACTGTTGGATCTCTCCTCTAAAATTATATGTTGTAGCTCTGGGAGTCCTCTTTCCAACGCCTCTAGTCTTGCTTCGATCGGAGTTCGGAGCTAGGAGAATTAATTCCTATCGCCGAAGCGCGTAGAGCTATTTTTTTTAAACCTGCTGAAAGTGGTCGACCCGTGGGTCGACCCTGGGGTCGACCCCTGTAACCCAGAACCTTAAATCAGGTTCTGTTTGGGTTCTGGAAGCACGAGGGTCGACCCCTGGGGTCGACCCATTGAAGGGTCGACCCTGGGGTCGACCCCTGTAACCCAGAACCAAAAAATTGGTTCTGTTTGGTTTCTGTATGCCCGAGGGTCGACCCTGGGGTCGACCCCTTCCGGTCGAACGTCCAGCCACCATCTTTGACCGCCGTTTTCTTGCCCCAAAAGTCCTACCAATCAATTCCTAATGCCCTATATCACTCCCTAATTCATGGATCTGGTCTCCAAGCTGTCCCTTGACCGTTCTAAGCTTATAAAACATCCTATTGGAGTGAAAACCCTAAGGAGAGGGATGAAAACTATTCTTTGGTGTGCAGGTTCGGAGTTGAAGCTTCCAAGCCCTCTTCCACCTTGCTCTGAAGCTGAAATCGAAAGGAAGAAGCTTGAATCAAGGCCCAAGATCATATACAACTGAAAGGGGCATCCGAAATCAAGATCCAACCTCTGTTTGTGTTGCATTTCTTCACAATTGCTTCAAGAACGTTCTTCATCCTACAGAAGCATTTCATGAGGAAGTTATCTTGATATTTCACTTCTGTATCTTTTTGTTTGAGATTGTTCAAGGTTGTGAATGCATTATCTAAGAGATGCAACATATATATAAATGCACTTTTGTTCATCTAGTTGCTGCCCTCTTATTAATGTTGTGTTTTTCATACTAAGCAACAACAAGAGCTAATGCATTCCTTTCTCTTGCAGAAGAAGAAGGAGGAGTGCGGTCACAAGGTTGAAGAGAAGAGAGGTTTATGAGGCTAATCATTTTTCTGATGTATGAAGGTTTGATTGGAGCTAGGATTTGAAGGAAAAGAGGATCAGTTCGAGGAGTGGAAGAAGATGATGTCAAGACCATGATCATCCGTCAAAGAGCCTAGAAGAATCAGATTTTGTTGAAGAAGGGGGATTCTTACTCTTGATGCAACTTTCCAGTTTTCATCTCTATAATTTGTTTGGGGGTCATAGCATATATGTGTTGTTGATTCATATACATTTGAGATAATACCTTGTGTGGGTGTTCGGAGAAAGGGATCTCCGAGTGTGTGTGTTATTTTATGTGTGTCGATTTGTGCGGAGTATATCCGCGTGTGTTGTTGGGAGTTTTCTCACGTGTGGTTGTGTAGGCATTATCCTACGTGTGTGTGGACAGAGTTGTGTCTCCGTGTGAATTATTTAGTTCGGGGTGTGTTCCCCAACGTGTGTGTGTGTCTGTGTGTATGTGTGCTGCTGTGACAGCAGTTGGAGGCAAGGCCTCGTCTGTGTGTGTTGCTGCGAAAGCAGTGTATGTGTGTTGGGGTTCGTCCCCGTGTTGCTACATTTTGTAGCGTGTAGTGAAGCCTCACCGGTTTGGTGAGGGGTGGACGTAGGGAGCCCGTCGTGGTCCCGAACCACCTTAAAAATCCCCGTGTCTTGTGGTTTGATTCTTGTGATTGTGTGTTCTCTACTATATGTTTATGTAATCGTGTGAGCTCGGTGAGATTGAGTGAATTAAGTTTAAACTTGTTTAGATTAATTTCCTCAATCCTATCAATCTTGTAAATTCCGCTGTGTGGTAGATTGTGTTTTTAATTGGACATAGTTTTTAGAAGTAGGATCTATTCACCCCCCCTCTAGATCCGTGTTCCTGCACTACGGGACCCAACAATTGGTATCAGAGCGAGGCTCTGTTGTCCCTAGATCTTGCGATCTACTGAGTGATCCCAGTGTATTCCACAATCATGAATTTTTCTACTGAACATATATCAATGAACTGTTTGCCAATCTTCACTGGTTTGAATTTTAATTCATGGCTAGGTAAATTGTGTGTGGTGATCAATTCTATTAATCCTAGTATTTGGAAATTGATTTGTCATGGTCCACGCATATTACCTCTAGATGAGACCAAGTGGTCTAATCAGGATAAGATGATGCATCATGATAATGTTACTACTTTGAGTTTATTGAAAGCTTCTGTAAGTAGTAACAAGTATCCATTTGCATCTTCTTGTAGGACGGCGAAGGAGCTAATGGACCGGCTGATCAAAGCTCAAGAGAAGGAAAGGTAAAAATGTCTTATGGCCGATGAGGCTGATCAACAAAGTGACAAAAATACAGAAGAGGTAAATTCTGATTCTGAAGAATTTACTCTTGACGATCTTGTTGAAGCTTATGATGAGTTGGTAAAACAATATAAGAAAGTCAAGTCAGAAAATAGAAAATTGAAAAAGAAATCTGAAAACTTGGTCCATGAAAATAGATCTTGTGATAAGTGTTCTGAGCTTGATAACTTGAATGAAATTTTAGAGCATGATGTTGAATGTCACAAAGAAACCATTGCTTGTTTGAGAAATGAAAATGTTACCCTCAAGAACAAAATCGATCAATTAGAGAAAACTGAAAAAGATCTAAGAAACAAAATCGATTCAAACTCTATTGATCAGGATATTTGCAATGAATTGATTTTGAATGATAAACTTACAAATGAGAATGAAGAACTTAAAAAGGAAAACAGTGCTATATTGATTCAGATATCTCTACTTGAAGGAAACATGAAGTTTCTTGAAAAAGAAAATGCTTTCTCAAAATCTGAAAATAAAAAATTGAAACATCTAAACACAACCATGTCTAAAAAATTACTTGCTTTTGAAAAAGGGAAATCTGTGATTGTTGATGAATCTGACAAGATGCATGTGCTTGAACAAATGATAGAGAGCTACACAACCATCAATGCCCAATTGAATGAAAAGTCATTTCCTGTGACAATGAGATCATTTCCTATGAATTGCATATTTCATCACTTGAAAAAGAAATTCTTGATCTGAATGCTTCTTTGTGTAAGTTTGTGAATGGGGAAGAAAATCTGAACAAGATATTGGGGACTAAGGTGAATTTCTAAAAAGAGGGGCTAGGCTATAATCCTGTGAACAAAAAGAACTTTGAAAATAAAGTCTACACATCATTTGTCCATAGTTCTAATATAGCCAGCACATCCAATGGGTCTTCAAATCAATCTGTTCCTCAAACAACAAAGCAATCAAATGAAAGTCTGAAAAAGAAACAAAACTTACATCAAAAGGTTAAAAATGTTACTAGTGTCACGATGAATGCCATGAAAAATCTTGTTACACATACACATGCATCCACAAAGAAAATCTCATGTTTTTATTGTGGTGAACTTGGCCATATGATGCATGATTACTTTTTGATGAAATCTGAAGATCTAGAAGCATGCAAGAAAATGAATGGCTTCACAAAGTCAAGAAAATTTCTGAACACAAAAAGAACTCTTGATAACTCTTATATTCATGCAAGAAGACCATTTGAAAGATTTGCTCCTTTGAACTATTTTCATTGTGGAAGGTCCGGTCACAGGATGAACAATTACTTTAGTTTGAAAAATGATAACATCTCTACAGACCCACAGAAATTTCATGCTCATCCTGTTGTGAAGAAGAAAAATTTCCATGCTTATAATGATAACATTCATACTAAATCACAGAAATTTGATTATCATGTTTATGAGAATTCTGTGAAGTCTCTTGGTGGTTGTCATTATTGTGGTGAGTTTGGGCATACCATGCATGTTTGCTCCTTAATGTATTTTGATGATATGCATGCCCAAAAACTGTGGAAGGCACCCTCTAGAGGTGCAACTAACCATCCGGGACCCAAAAAGGTTTGGGTACCCAAAATAACCAAATGAGAATTTTGTTGCAGGATTGTCTTAAGGTCAAGTGGAAGGCTTAGAAGATGATGGATGCTCAAGACACAAGTACAGAAATTGAATTGCCATGGAATGCTCTTCTTAAAGTGCTGCTAAACTCCAAAGATCTAAGGAAGCTTGGATACTTAAGTCTGCAATATGAGAACCTTGATAGAGGAATGCCTTAAGGCCAATCCGAGGTCATGGGTGCTTCAAGGCGACATTTGTTGAGGCCTAAGTCGACTTGGCCAGTCTTTGGTGCAATGCTTTGTGCATGGTTTCTCTTCTTATCCTAGAGGAGTTTTTGAAACGATTTTGGCATGGGGTTATTGATCTTGTCATATCTTTATGTTCTACCCTATATGAAATGCGAATTTGGGGTCTCAATGGAACTCCTTTGGCTAATATCGATATACTTCTTGCAGGAGAGAAAGAAAGGAGCTTATTGATGCAGAAGACAACAAGCGAAATAAGGCGAAGAATTTGAGAATGCTAATAAAGGTAACTCAAGACAAAGGTGAGAAAATAAAGTGTTTATTTGAAGCTCCTTGGTCTTGATGTTAATGCCATAACTTGACAGACAGTGATTTTGAAGGTATGAATACCCCTTGGTTGTTCTTGACAATGTGAATAATGAATGCTTGGCTGTATGGTATTGAAACATCTGAGCATCATATATGAGAGTGTAGCCATTGAATACCTTTTGCTAAACCCCCGATGTCAAATGAGAATACATTTGTTTCTGATCATCATTTCAATGATTACATGGTATATAAAATGGTGACATGTGGAAGGGCAGGTCAAGCCTGTCTGAAAGCTATCACCATGCGAGAGAATATGCCTCCGCCCGGTACATGAATCATCTATGCATATGGCATCCAACTTAAATGAATTTTCTGAAATCATGCATTGATTATGGGGGAGTTTTGCATGCTGAAAATTCTGAAAATGATGTTTTTCCATTCTCTCAGCATGATGATATTGTGTTTGTGGCTGAACATCTTGAGGACTGAAGTTGATCAATGTTTCATGATCTTTACCAATGTGCCACTCATCTTTCTGGATAAAAGCACAACTGTTTTCAAGAAAAGTTCACATGTGATGATTTTGATACTTTAAATGAATTTTCTGAATTCTCTTTTCAGAATAAAATTGTGTCCTCACATTTGAACAATTGGTAATGCGTGTCATGCATTAGTTGCATTGGGTGCATATAGAGTGTCATGTGAAATCTGAAATCTTGCATCACATTGCATATTTGCATATCATTCTTTGCATATCATTCACATAGTGCTTTTGGAAGATGAAGCCCATCGTGTGTCTTGTTGCATAGTTGGCATTTCTAGCATACATATAGTGCATATTTTGAAATGCATCATCTTGAACATTTCATGTTGCATAAATGCCAAAAAGAATACTTCCAACATTGGTCATCATATCTTTGGAGCCAACATTTCAAGCATTGAGATTGCATACCTTTTCATTTTGCATTGCATATGCATATCTCCATTGTATGCTTGCATGTTATTATATGTTATTCAACCCCTTCCTTGAAACTTCTAAGACCAAACACTCCATTGTTAAATAATGTTGCATCTGAGTCTTAACAAGTGTGCTTCATGTCAAACTCTAAGGGGGAGCATTTCATGCTTAGTGCATTTACATAGGGGGAGCTACACTATCCTGTTCTAAGTTAAATTTTCTCCATACATATTAAATCAAATTCGTACACTTCATGCACTTTAATGTGAAATTAAGTGTTGTTCATAAGGATATAGGAATTTCATTTCAACACTCTAAAGTAATTCAACTTGCTGCATGGATGATAAGAGACAGTTGAGGAAAAAGCTGCCTACCTCCACATACAAAAAAATTGGTTGATATGAAAGGCAGAGCAATGCTAAGTCTCACTGAGTAAACTGGGCACATGTCACCTGAGACGTGATGTGGTTCATTTCTGAAAAGTGTTGACTAAAGTATCTCTGTTCAAATGAGGTGACAAGGTTCAGTATTCTGAGTAACCGGGGATTCTAGCATGAGCTCCATGTGTCTCCTCGCGTAAAAAGGAATCATGTTGAACCTGATCCTTCTTATAAAAATTCAGATTGTCAATATGAAAATTTCTGATGATATATTCGATTGAGGTAGAGCGAAGCCTCCAATACGCTGTTAAATAGATTGAAATGCAGTTTGTACACTTACTATTGTGTTTACTTGAAAATCTGGTTATCCATATGGCTAAACTTAATTCTCATGTTACTCACTTGCACATGGTAATTTGATTTGATATCTATTTTAAAAATTTGATCAATTACTTGACCTGCTGTACGTCTTCTCCTATTTATCTGCATAACCCTCTAGGTGTAATCATGAGCATTCTGAACTTAATGACTCACTTGCACTCTTCCTACACCTATCCCCTCACTGTAAATCAATTGGTATCACTTCTTGTGAATGAGTTGTGTTGCATGTATCTATAGATATCTACTTGATTACATTGTATGCATTTCATGTCTCATCATTTTCATACATCCTGTTTCATGCATTTCACAAGAAAACTAAAAATTAAAAATTTGAAAATAAAAAATAGTCATCTAATGTGTCAATGTCAATGGGGGAGCTTTGCATGTGATCTTATCTGCTTAACTCATCAGGTCTTGCATGAGTCAATACCTTTCTATTGGTGTTTGAGTGCTTATTTGCTGGCTCATCATTGTTCATGCCATACGCCATTTCCAATTGCTGCAACTCATGTGCATTTGCATATCATTTTGTCATCTTGCATTCTACATGACCACATTGTCCACATTTGCATTTCCACTTTCAACATTTGGTATCAGACAATTGGTATCCAACAGTTCTGCCATTAGTTCATGCATATTGTGCACATTGGTTCTCTTCATAATCCGGTTGTCCATGGGTTCTTGCCCTTCTGGCTTCCCCATCATGATCCCCATTTCTGATTATGTCAAAGGGGGAGAGACAGTTGAGGAAATGATCATAAACTATTTCTTTTGGGATATCATCATGTGGATGCATTGTAATTCTATAAGGCTTATCATCATGTGGATGAATTATAATTCTACAAGGCTTATCATTATGTGGATGCATACGTGCTTTGAAGTTAGCACAAACATTGCATATACATTGTCTCTACACTCGGTGAGATTGCTTTGTATTTAATGAGAAGCCTCTGTGAAAAACATACTTGGATAAATGTCATTTTGAGCATCATGTCATATTGAGCCTCTCATATTGAGCATCATGTCATATTGAGCCACATATCATGAATGTGTACTTTAGTAATGCTAAATGAATGGAGGGAATGATATGTGGTTTGATGAGCTTGTAGATTGATCACATAGAATGTGACTCAACATTGTTATGCGTACCTTGATTCCAAATTTGTTGATCATGCAATGGTAATTCAATATTGGAACTCCATGATTCTTACATGAACGATTCAATAAAAGAACAAGCATTTAAGGACAATGTGAAACTTAGGTAAAACAATGTTGTAAGTTCCATCTTTCACTCTTGGAATAGGTTCAACGAAGTAATTTATTGTGAACATGGTCATAGTGTTAATGCTTGATGTAAAGATCTTAATTGTCAACTAACACCTTGCTTTATCATATTTTTCAGGATGAAAAATCATTGTTGATCTTCATGGGATTATGGTAACATTTATTCAATTGTTTCCCTTTGGTTTGATGGAGGTTTTAGTTATTTTTCAAACTCAGACTGTCTTACAGTCTTCACCATTTTCAATCCAACCGTTGGATCTCCCCTCTAAAATTATATGTTGTAGCTCTGGGAGTCCTCTTTCCAACGCCTCCAGTCTTGCTTATATCGGAGTTCGGACTTAGGAGAATTAATTCCTGTCGCTGAAGCGCGCAGAGCTGTTTTTTTTGAAACCTGCTGAAAGGGGTCGACCCCTGTAACCCAGAACCTTAAATCAGGTTCTGTTTGGGTTCTGGAAGCACGAGGGTCGACCCCTGTAACCCAGAACCAAAAAATTGGTTCTGTTTGGTTTCTGTATGCCCGAGGGTCGACCCTGGGGTCGACCCCTTCCGGTCGAACGTCCAGCCACCATCTTTGATCGCCGTTTTCTTGCCCCAAACGTCCTACCAATCAATTCCTAATGCCCTATATCACTCCCTAATTCATGGATCTGGTCTCCAAGCTGTCCCTTGACCGTTCTAAGCTTATAAAACATCCTATTGGAGTGAAAACCCTAAGGAGAGGGTTGAAAACTATTCTTTGGTGTGCAGGTTCAGAGTTGAAGCTTCCAAGCCCTCTTCCACCTTGCTCTGAAGCTGAAATCGAAAGGAAGAAGCTTGAATCAAGGCCCAAGATCATATACAACTGAAAGGGGCATCCGAAATCAAGATCCAACCTCTGTTTGTGTTGCATTTCTTCACAATTGCTTCAAGAACGTTCTTCATCCTACAGAAGCATTTCATGAGGGAGTTATCTTGATCTTTCACTTCTGTATCTTTTTGTTTGAGATTGTTCAAGGTTGTGAATGCATTATCTAAGAGATGCAACATATATATAAATGCACTTTTGTTCATCTAGTTGCTGCCCTCTTATTAATGTTGTGTTTTTCATACTAAGCAACAACAAGAGCTAATGCATTCCTTTCTCTTGTAGAAGAAGAAGGAGGAGTGCGGTCACAAGGTTGAAGAGAAGAGAGGTTTATGAGGCTAATCATTTTTCTGATGTATGAAGGTTTGATTGGAGCTAGGATTTGAAGGAAAAGAGGATCAGTTCGAGGAGTGGAAGAAGATGATGTCAAGACCATGATCATCCGTCAAAGAGCCTAGAAGAATCAGATTTTGTTGAAGAAGGGGGATTCTTACTCTTGATGCAACTTTCCAGTTTTCATCTCTATAATTTGTTTGGGGGTCATAGCATATATGTGTTGTTGATTCATATACATTTGAGATAATACCTTGTGTGGGTGTTCGGAGAAAGGGATCTCCGAGTGTGTGTGTTATTTTATGTGTGTCGATTTGTGCGGAGTATATCTGCGTGTGTTGTTGGGAGTTTTCTCCCGTGTGGTTGTGTAGGCATTGTCCTACGTGTGTGTGGACAGAGTTGTGTCTCCGTGTGAAGTATTTAGTTCGGGGTGTGTTCCCCAACGTGTGTGTGTGTGTGTGTCTGTGTGTGTGTGTGCGCTGCTGTGGCAGCAGTTTGAGGCAAGGCCTCGTGTGTGTGTGTTGCCGCGAAAGCAGTGTATGTGTGTTGGGGTTCGTCCCCGTGTTGCTACATTTTGTAGCGTGTAGTGAAGCCTCACCGGTTTGGTGAGGGGTAAACGTAGGGAGCCCGTCGTGGTCTCGAACCACCTTAAAAATCTCCGTGTCTTGTGGTTTGATTCTTGTGATTGTGTGTTCTCTACTATCTGTTTATGTAATCGTGTGAGCTCGGTGAGATTGAGTGAATTAAGTTTAAACTTGTTTAGATTAATTTCCTCAATCCTATCAATCTTGTAAATTCGCTGTGTGGTAGATTGTGTTTTTAATTGGACATAGTTTTTAGAAGTAGGATCTATTCACCCCCCCTCTAGATCCGTGTTCCTGAACTACGGGACCCAACAAAGGCCATCCTGCAGTCTATCGGAGCATGAGAAGATAGATCTTTGGATATGACAATGTAGCTGTGGTTACCAACTTGCGGATCACTATATGTAGTTTAAGTTGGTGCTTACATCTCTTCTATTCTTGTCATTAATACTGCACTTGCAGTTTTCCCCTCTTTTGTTTTGGTTTGATCAACCATCTCTTCATCCTATTTGTCCGATCCCCTGTTTAGGGACCGGGTTCCCTCTGTGGTTTCAGAGGAAGAGAGGATCTGATCCTCTGATGAATTGCAAGCTGTTAGTCAGCGGATAGCAAGCTGTGTTGCTCAGCTGTGTAAGCAAGCTGTGTTGCTCAGTGGATCAAGCTGTGTGTCAGCCAGAAAGCCTCACCGGGTTTGGTGATGGGTGGATGTAGGTTGTGGGTTTACAACTGAACCACCTTAAATCCCTGTGTTGTGGGTTGAATCATTTGTGGGCTTATTCCATATCTTCTATCCCTATTTCACATGTTCGTGTTCTACTTAAGCATTTTATTTTCTCTACACACTCAAGCGTTCAGCTTGTACAACAGTCTCATCTTGATCCCCCTGCTATCGTAGCTAATGTGGATCTTCTCAGGTGTCTGCAGCACTCTTGCTTATAGACACATTGGAGCATCTCCCAAGCAGAGGAAGTTATCACGGTGTGTAAGTAGCTTTCTCCCTTGTGTATCTAACTGCATTTGCACCTTAGGTTGCCTGCTGCACCCTTGCAAACAGGGACCAAGGTGAAAGCTTTCCCAAGGAACTTTGCCTTGCGGAACACTCATTCACTTTAGCTGATCATCACCGCTCTCTCACCTAAGGTAGTCATTTAACTTAGCTATTCTGATTCAAGATCTCTATGGTTTATTGGATTACATCTCATTCGGATCTGAGTTGCTAGTGAAGAAGTGTCGACCTCTCTCTTGAGGAGTGTCGACCTGTCTGGACTAAGCATCAGGTTCCAACACTCCTTCTTGTGCCATTCCCATCTATTCCGCTGCCCCGTGTGCCTTAGTGTTTTATTTCTTTAAAGGAGTGATCAATGCTCAGTTTCTCCCATTGTTTTTAAATCAGCCATAGTTTGTCACCGGATCTATTCAACCCCCCCTTCTACATCCGGTTGCATCACTCAGGACATATCAATTGGTATCAAAGCATACCATTATTTCTAACAATTGGTATCAGAGCCAAGCTCTGTCATTCCCAGATCCAACGATCTACAGGGAAAGATCTCGATGCATCTTGGTTAAATGGCTTCACTTGCAACGCATGCTCGGATGACGTCTCCTCCTATCTTCGATGGTTCAAATTTTTCTATATGGCTAAGAAGAATGTTTCTCTATGTCAAATCGATAGATCAACAATTGTGGAACCTTATATACATTGGTCCACATGAGCTGCCATCAAATTCAAATAAATGGTCAGCTGAACACAAGACCAAACACAATGATAACCTTGCTGCACTCAACTTAATAAAAGCTGTAGTTGATGAAGAGTTACTCAATCTTGTATCTACCTGCAGCACTGCTAAGCAAGTTCTGGAGGTGTTGATGAATATCCATGAGAAAGAAGATCAAGAGCATGAATGCCTCATGGCTGACCGATCAGAGCAGTCAAGCAATCCATCCTCATCGCAGGTAAGCTCTGATTCTGAAGATTTCACTTTTGAAGAGCTTATGGAAGCGTATGATCAGTTGATCGAGCAGTACAAAAAGATGAAATCTGAAAACAAGAGATTGAAAAGGATTTGAAGAAAAATAGTAAAGGTAAGAGTCGTGTTTGTGAAAATTATTCCAACCTTGAAGAGCTCAACAATACTCTTGCCATTGACTTGGATCTGAACAAACAAAACATCGTTTGTCTAAAATATGAAATCAGAATCCTTTAAAAAGAAATCATAAGGTTGGAAGAGACTATTCGAAAACTTAAACTCCAACCAAACCATCAGAATGAAAGTTCTTTCTGTAACAATTGTTCAGATTTTGAAGAGCTAAATGACACTCTCACCTCTGACTTGGATATGAATAAGCAAACCATTACATGCCTAACAGATGAAAATGGAATCCTTCAAGCTGAAATCACTAGGTTGGAAGAAATCATAAGACAACTTCAAAATCAACCTAAATCAATCTCTAATGAACAAACCATGTCGGACAAGCTAATCCCTGATAAGAGGTTGATTGAAGAAATAAAAATGGTAAAAGAACAAACGACATGTTGCTTGAAAGATTGTCCATTCATGAGAAAGGCAAGGGTATTCCCAATGATAGTTCTAAAAAACTGAATGAACTTCAAATGGAGATTAAAAATTACAAGGGGGTTAATGCTATGCTCAATGAGCAATTGGTTGTGTGTGAGGAGGACCTCGCTGAAACCGAGCTCCAGGTCTCCTCATTGGAGAATGAAATCAAAGATTTAAATGACTCTCTATCTAAGTGTATGCAGGATAAGGAAAGCATGGACAGACTCCTGGTAACAAGAGTGAGTCATCATGAGGGAGATTTGGGTTACAAACCCAAAAACCAACAACCCTTCGGAAGCAAGGCCTACATCACTTCTGTCAAGGGTAAGAATGAAGCCAGCACTTCTTACCGCCTCCCAATACCACATGATGCTCAAAAAAATCAAAAATAGAATGGTAAGCAGAAAGGTAAGGCTCTCATGCAAAAACAGAAAACTAAATTTGCTAGTCTTGACATGCATACTAGGAAAGGCCACGATTACTATCATGCCTCCCATGAAATGAATGTTTATTGCTTCTATTGCGGTATGCTAGGTCACACCGTGCATGATTGTCTCACCTTGAATAATGATGGACTAAGAGCAGGCAAGGATGCATGAATTGTTTTTGAAATCAAGGGCAAAAGACAGGTCAACTCTGGCAGAGGACGTGCGCAGCAGATCTCTGCACAGAACCGCATGGGGATTCAGAAGAGTCGACACTTTCATTCGGACAGGTCGACCCTCCCCATGGCCTTCAATAGAAATCACCCTCCCTACTGCTACCATTGTGGAAAGATTGAACATACAGTCCAGAACTGTTGGTGTATGAGAGATAGGAGCCACTCTCATCATCAACATATCAGTGTACATGATCATTCTCAATGGAACAATGCACCTGCGCATAGAAAGAATGGTAAAATCTTTGGACGCTACTTCTATTGTGGTGAATATGGACACACATCCAATCACTATCCTTGGAAGAGAGTGAGTGATCTGAAAGCAATAAAGAAAACAAAGATTTTTGCTAAAATTGCTGATAACCAACCAGGACCCAAGCAAGCTTGGGTTCCAAAAATTTCAAATGAGAATTTTGGGTATAGAGTGCCTTGGAGCTGAACGCTGGATGCTCACGTAAATAAAAGCTCAAGGCACAGGTATGTAAATAATGTTATTTGTTTAATTGTTGCATGATAGGCTTGCATTGTAAATCATTGCATAATAAGGCTACTTTTCTGTCAATAAATCCTGCATGCTGAAAGTTGTCTCCCTGAACTGCTGAAATATCCTCTTGGTGTGAGATGAACTTCTAAGCTAGATTATTTGCTTGCACCTTGCTTGACCTCTGGTATATCAAATAATGAAGAGTAGAAAGGCAAGCCAAGCTTGCCCGGAGCTCTCACTATGCGTGAGCAGGATCTCAGATCCAAACCTCCGCCTTATACCAGAGTTCAATTAACTCAGCTGCTCAATTCATGAAAAAAAAAGTTGTCTTGCTTATGGAATTGCCATGATGATGAGTTATTGCTTGATCTATTCTACTACCTTGTAGCAGCCATGTGAACTTCTTCCTTAGGATTGTTGATTATTATTTTTGATGATGTCTTCCATGGCTGCATATATTACAACTCATCACTTATGTGGACAAATGACATGTTGATTGTCTTAACTTCCATGAGCATTCAACAAAAGGGGAGTTTAAATGTTTGCACAGTAGTGTAGAAATGCATTGCGTATGGTTGGCTCTGCATGCGTTGTGGTTATTAAGCATCATCCTGATAATTCATGCATTTTCATGCATTACATGATCAAAGGACCCAACTATGCATGACTCCTTGGTATATAAAATACTGAGTTGTGGAAAGGTAGGTTATGCTTGCCTGAAAGCACTCACTATGCGTGAGGTGATCTTAGGACCCATGATTCTCTGCCAGGTACCAAGGGTCAACCCATCATTAGAATTGTCTAGATTTTCATGAGAATAATTCATTGAGCTCCCTTCATTGACTTCATTGCATGTGCTATGCTCAGAACTCAGATATCCAGTGCATAAAGTCAGGGGGAGTGTCTGCATTTCATAGCTCACCCATGTGCACTTACTTTCTTGCACATATTGATTTCAGAATTGATTGCATACAATTTTTTGAAAACTTCAAAAAAAGGGGGGGGGGAGTAAGTGCATGCATGCATCTGCACACTGAAGCATCCAGTCTGCATTACGGTTCAGAATGAATTGCAAATCATCCATGATTATATCATTTTGCGGTATCATACACGCCAATGCAAACCATGTTAAAAGGGACCCAATAATAGTATCATTTTTAATGCATCATGTGTTCACTTAATTCATAGGTTGCATACTCCATTGTGAACCCATGCACATGTTTAGGGGGAGTCAACATCAAAAATTAAGTTTGCACTCTTGCATTCATTCATGTTGACACCCGCATAGAATGCACCATCTTAGGGGGAGCATGCTCAACCCTTGAAAATCTTTAAAATCCTTATAAATTCCTTGACATTGATGAAGTAGACCTCAGACCTTCCACGGTCAAACTCTCTACTCATTCTGTTTGAGAACTGCTCTCTGTCTGAGCTCTGTATGTCGACACCATGACAGTAAGTGTCGACACTTCCTTGCACATGTTGAATAAATTTCATCTATTCCAATCTGAGCTCAATCAATTATCTCAGGGGGAGCTTATTTTTCTTGAAAATCCGTCAGAACTCTGTCCTACAGTCAAACAGGTCGACCTCACAACCCTGACAGGTCGACCTCTCAGTTCAGCCTGGCTGAAAATTACCTTCTACCTGAGCTCAGGTGTCGACACCATCCAGTGCAAGTGTCGACACTTCCTTGCATATGCTGTATATATCTCATTCATACCAATCTGAGCTCAATCCATCACCTCAGAGGGAGTGTTCCTCATCCATTCTTGATTTCAACTCATGCAACACTGCCTTCTTGAACCAGACCACTGCATCATAATGCCTATTTTTTTTGGTTCATCTTAGATTCAAATGCCTTGAACTTCTTGGAGGACTCTCTATCTGCTATCAAGGTTATTTAATCAGAGTAAATCTTCAAGAAGAATCTTCTTTTATAGAGATTTATGACTGCCTCGAACATGAATGATTTTGGTTTAACGTTAATGATTTCTTGTGTCTTGAAGTCTAATGGTCTTGAAAATATTTATACTTAGGCTTAATAGACTTAAACTAGTTATTCATGTTTTAATAAGTTATGCATTCTTGAATCAGAAAGTTTATTTTAAGTACAAAGGCATCTTTGTTCGAGAAACCTCAGTCAAGTATTATTTTTAAACAATATGATCCTCTGGATTCCATAAAGGTTAAAAGTGCGTCAGAGCAATGACATTGGTTCACTGAGAAATATATCTCCTCACAAATAAATTGAGGTAAGATATGTCATGAAGTGCCCTTGTTAACTCTGCAGAGTTATAAAAAGAAAAATCAAGGCAGAGCAATGGCCAAGTTGCTGAGAAATATGTTCCATCATCAAAAAAAAATGAGGTCCGATATGTCATGAGGTGACATTGCTATCTCTGTTCAATCTGAGACTTGACAGTCAGTCATACCAAGTACCTAGGGATACTAGCGTCTAATCAACGTGTGTCCTTACGGATATGAGGCATGCACTGTACTTAATTGCTCGTAAAAATCATCTTGTGCTCTATGAAAACTATGAGTGTGATAGCAAAAGATAAAAACAAGTTTACTGAAACTCCATAATTCCATTTAGTTTTCATGCTTGTTTAATCTCAATACTTCTCGTAGTGACTCTCAAAGGAGCTAATGGAATTGAATAAGTAAGGTAAGAGGTGGTTAACCTTGTTTTGGTATGAATTGCTGGTTCACTTCTATTAATCTTGAATACAGATGTTTTCAAGTGTTCTTGTTGAGAAGTTCAGAATTCATTAGAGTTAAACCAATCCTACTCAGGGCTGCTTCATTAGAATTTTATAACTGAAGATTCTGAAAAACTTATAACTCTGCATTTATGAACTTGGTTTCAGATTTAAGAACCTCCATCTCTCCTAAAGACAAACTGTCTTTTGATGTCCTTTGACGTTTGCCCTCACTATACAAATGGTATCAATGCTCATTGATGACTTCTAACATTTGGCATCATTGCCCTCCTATTCATGTGTATCAGGATACTTCTGCTCCATGCTCTCCATGCAACTAGCTAGCTTGAGTCTTCACATACATTGGTGGTCTGCATTTTTCATGCATTGTATAGAAAATCCTAAAAATCTAAAAAATAGAAAACACCAGTAAAAAATTGAAAAATCTGAAAATCCTAAACATCTGAAAAATCAGAAAACCAAAATTGTGGCTGCTATTTTTTACTTTCTAAACTAGATCATGTTGCATGATTAATCTTCTTGCATGAATGAGTCCTTGTTGTATTGTTATGATTTCATATTTGTTAATGGCTATTTGGTTCTTTCTGGCCTAGAAACCCAACATCAACTTGGATCCCAACAGATCCGTTTGCACCGCTCGGGACACTTCAATTAGTATCACAGAATACCATTGAACCTAACGATGATTTGCACATGATTGCTCTATGTCTCTTTCTCTGCATCATATTGCCATGATTAAATGTCTTGCTATCATTATGCTGTCATGAACGATTGGTATCACTTATTTACTGAACATTGGTCATCACTCTCTAACATGTGGTATCATCTCCCCGTCTGCACGGTTTTCTCTCTGCATTCTACATGCTTTACCTTCATTTACGAGAGACCATGCACCATCTCAGGGTATCAACAGGTGGTATACTGACTGTACAATCATTGGTATGTATTTTCACATCAATTTCTGAACATTGAGAAGACGTCTCAGGGTGACTGCACTTTTAGTTACTTCCTCCAAGTAAATACTCATTTTTACATTGTACATCCTGTGCTAATAATCTCTTTTACTCCTAACTTCCTAATTGTGTCATATATTCTCTCTAGTATGTTATTTTGATGATGTCAAAGGGGAGAGAATTATATGTGTCATTAAGTAGAGCATGGGGGAGAATCTATGTGTCATGGGTATGAGGGAAAGTCTTGAATTATTGCATAAAGGGGAGAGATTTATCTGGGGAGAGAAAATCATTGAAAGTCTTTGTGCTTCAATTAATGATTACATTTCATTGCACCTTGACTTACAAAGTACTCTTAATGACTCATAGTTGCCATCATCAAAAAGGGGGAGAATGTTGGGCATATATGAAACATGCTTAAATTCTATTATTTTGATGATGTCTACTTATAAGTCATTAATATGTTTTATCTGCATTTAATAAATGTCAACATTTCTGTATTTCAGGTCAAGCCACCACTGGCAACATAAGGTCGATGCTAGTTTAGCCTTTAAGCATTCAAGGCCAGTGCAACTGCTGTAGTCTATATACATGCTAAAGAGAGAAGTGTCGACACCAACTAGAGAAGTGTCGACACCATAATCATCCCTGAGCCAACTAAGGTCAATGCTAGCTATGCACTCAAGCAACTGAGGTCGATGCCACTTCAGTGTTCCCGCAACGAAAGGTCGGTGCACGTTTGATGGCAAGCTTCCAAGGACGATGCCATTTTTGCCTTCAAGCAACTAAGGTCGGTGCAATCCTTATTAAGTATAGATGAAGGTCCGTGCACATCTGTCACAAGGTCGGTGCAACCTCCGGCCAGCACATAACAAGGTCTGTGCACGTTTGTCATCCATGCGATACAAGGTCGGTGCACATTCTTCCTTCAACACTAGAAGGTCCGTGCACATATGAAGACAAAGTCTAAGCACGTTGATGAAGGTCTGTGCAATGCTTCCTTCAAACAAGTAAGGTCTGTGCATGTTCACCTTCTGGCAAGACAAGGTCCGTGCAAGCCGCTAAAGGTTCAAGCTCAAATCAAGTCTGAGCATTTCTCAAGGTCCAAGCATCAAGGTCTGAGCATATTCAAGTCAAGGTCGGTGCACACAGTTCCCAAGCACCATCTATCCAAAGAAGGTCAAAGGAATGTGTCGACCTATCTCTCTCAAGAGGTCGACCTGTGACCATTCCTGAAAGCGTAACATTGGCTGTCTCACTAAGTAGTGTCGACACTTTCCAAGCAGGAGGTTGACACCCTTGATCTTCCAGAAGCACTCAAGACAAAAGTCTGTCAGATCAATGGACCATCCAGAGAGAGAAAAAGGAACCGCAAATCATTAAAACTAAGGATTTTGGGGTCTGGACCACGTCCCGAGGTCTTGAAGTCCCGCGATCAATGACACCCAAGAGGGGGGTGAATTGGGTGTTTACAAATTTTAAAGAAACTTTTGGCCTTTTATAAAATATGTGATAAACTACTAATTAAGAGAAACAAATCTATTCACTCACAAATTGATTTATCAAATTCTATTTGGTGAGAGATAGATTATGCAAGGTGAATGAGGATAAAAACTGAACTATAAAGAACACTCACACTCACGTAGAATGGGGGTAGACGAAATGGAACAAACCACACAATTCAAACACAATGCACGATGATTTTTAAGGTGGTTCGGATGTAACGACGACAATCCTACGTCCACCCCTCACCAAACCCGGTGAGACTTCACTCGGGGATAAATCCCCAAACGGAGACGATGCTCCAACCACACACGCAGGACGACGCCTGCACACACACACGGGGACGCGCCCCAATACACGCACACACACACGGAGATGAAGTCTTCAACACGATCCAACAGCTGGATCAACAAGACACACACACGCTGCGACAATTGCAGCAATCCACACACTAAGACAACCGGATCTAAGTAGATCCACACACACACACGTAGATCTAGGAAGACCTACGCACACACGAATGGAAGAACACAGCCACACACAAGACCACGGATCTGAATTGATCCACACATACACAAGTGTTCACAGATTATGAGAAACACAGAATTAAGACTCAAGGCATAAACATAACAAGGCGCAGTTGAGAGAAACTCCTGATATGAACTCCTCTTGAGTGTAGGTTGCGGATCTTGGATGTTGATTCCTTGTTTGCTTGAATGGCTTCAAACTAAGCTTGAATGGATTGTGAGACTTTAGATGGACCTTGAGAAGCTTTATCCTTTCACCTTGAGCACCCTCTTCTTGAATCCGTGCTTGCTTGCTTACTTCTTTTCTTCTTTCTCCTTGGATAGCCTTTCCTTGATCTTCCTTGAGTGCTTGCTTGCTTCTTCACTTGAATGAAAGTATATTGGCTTCAGATGTACCTCCAATGTGTTGAGGAAGGATGAAGATCTTGCTGCATGGAGTACTGTTCACGGCTACAGTACTCCTCCTCTTCCTCCACTTGGATAGCCTCTCCTTGATCTCCCTTGGATCTCTCTTGAATCCCCTTAGATGGCTAGGGTTTATGACTCCAAATGAGAGTTTTATAACCCCTTGAATGGTCCTAGACAAGCCTTAGACCAGATCCATGAAATCCTCCTTGATTGGGGGCAGCAAGTGGGTGAAGATACCTCTCCACGGAATGGAAAAATCAAGTCAACAAAAGTGGCTTCGGGGTTGGCGGTCGACCGGAACTGGCTGGCGATCAACCGAAAATCTGCAGGAAGCAGAACCGTTGCATTCTGTTATTTTCGGTCGACCGGGATTGGCCTGGCGGTCGACCGCGCTACAGTGTCGACCTAGCTACAATGTCGACCTAGCTATAGTGTCGACCTAGCTACAGTGAAATTCCTGACTTTAAGATTTCACCCCCAAACTCTATTGCAACCCTTTCAAACTCTGTGGCATCAAACTCCTTTGATCTTGGAGGGATTATAAAAAGAATTTAACCTACAAAACCATGATAAAAATGATTAGAACTTTAGCTTAATAATCAATATGATAAATGTATGAAATGCATACATGAAAGCCCATGTTCAAGGTGCATACAAACACTTGAACCATAAAAGCTTTAAGCTAAAGGTCAAGAATTATTTCTATGCAAGTGAGCAAAGTATGAGAGCAATTTAGCCATGCACATATACAAGTGAACACTTTGAAAACATGATTGACTAAAGATCAAGATCAATAGATATGCATTTGTCCAATATGAATGCATCATGTAACCAAGCTCCATGAAAAGTGTGCATAGGAAGCATTCAATGCACATGTTCAACTCAATCATATTCAACCAATCGATATGAATAATCAACCATGTAGTTTAGTTATCATCATTCACATAATCACACATGAAGTGTAGTTAGCATCAAAACCATAGCAATACACACTAAGTTTAGTTATCATCAAAACCATAGCTTAACAGGTTTGACCCTTGCTCTACAATCTTTTCACTTACTTGGCTACCTTTTAGAGATGGTTTTTGTCAGAGATACAGTTGGAGAGCCACTTCTGTCTGCCTGTCCATACAGTCTGCTACTGGGAATAGGACACTCCGCAGTCTGCCACAATCTTGCTGTCAACCAATGGGCTGTCTGACCAGGCAGAGTTCACAGAAATGTACACTTCAAGCAGAATGAGAAGACTACATGTCTGAAGGACATTGAATGTAAAGATCTGGAACTAACCAAAAGGAAATCTGCTCTACCTCTTTACATAGTCTGCCACAGTCCCATCCTTGTACCTAAACAAAGTCAGCTCAAGCCAAATCTTGCAGAGTATCTTCTTCAAAGTAAGGGAACGCTCTTGGAGGGAAAACTTGGAGGGAAAAGATTCCTCACCATTTGTCCACGTGGCTCACTGTAGAGACACGTTTTTGACCGATAAGTTGAGCATTTTCTTTGT
The DNA here is from genome assembly GCA_022559845.1 of Amorphophallus konjac. NCBI lineage: Eukaryota > Viridiplantae > Streptophyta > Magnoliopsida > Alismatales > Araceae > Amorphophallus > Amorphophallus konjac. The sequence continues at coordinate 98,934,059 of CM040128.1, forward strand.
TCTCCTAGTTAATGCCCCAATTGATCCATAATTGGTTGATTTTCTGGGATATCTCCCTATCCTTGGCCCTACAATTCAATTTCCGTACCTTGAATCTCATCTTGAATTTGACATTCTCGCGCTATTCACTCACATCACTTTCTTGTTCATAGCGCGTTATGGACCTAATTGAATGATCATTTGAATAGTCGTTATTTTTTGATATTTGATCCTTACAGCATCCACTCTGGTTGTTATTCTTACTTAATATTTGATTAAACGACTGTCCAAAGGGTATTTATTCTTTTTTTAATCATTTGGTAAGCCAATCATTATCGCGCTATATCATCATAGCGCGTTCATGAAGAACACGCTATACGATTATAGCGCATTCTCAGTCAGAAACCCAGTCTGACCCGGACTCCCCTTTTTCGATCTGGGTCCTTATTTTTGTAAGTTTCCAATCATATGCCGTCCAAAGGAAGGTTCCTAATCCTAATAGGAGTCTTTTCCCCTCATTAATCGGCAAGATTGCCTTGATTTGAGCCACCAAGTTCTTAGATTGGATCGAACTCCGACCTAGGGTTCATTCTTGATCCTTCCCCTATAAATTAGACCCTTGGCCGTCTTTCTGAAGGGATGCAACTCGAGATCTTGACGAGGAGGAGAATGCTCTTCGTTCCAAATCAATAATTCCTCGCTCCTCACACATCCAAGGGAGTATTTTGGGGGCATATTGTGTTCTTCCTCGTTCTTAGTTTTTTTCTCCCCAATTCGTTTATTTCAATCCTCGCATAACATTGCATATTGATGTCAAAAACACTTCTTTTACAAAATACACGCATTCACACACACCAAACCTATCTTTTGGCCCTTCCATAGGGGTTTAAAAACCACCAAACCCCCAGGTGATCTAGCCCTTCACTTGTATACTTTTGATTAAGAATCGGGACAGATTCTGCATAAATCATGATCTGATGGGCCTTTTCTTTGTTGTTTATGATTGTTTGCAGGCACTAGAAGATTGATACGTGGAGCCCTTGCACTTTGGCCGGCCTTAGAGCAAGGAAGAAACGAATTCAGTTCATCTCGCATTCTATCTGATATCGCACCATACCAACATAGCGCGATCCTTAGAAGGTGCTATGAGTAGCGCGTTCATTCCCAGGCCAACACTTGGCCTTCCTTGAATTTCTGAGGTATGTAACATGCCCTTATTTTGATCTTCATATTATTTGGCATGTTGTTGGCCTCAGTGGCGATCACGGATTTTCATTATTACATGTGACCCCCCCCTTTTTATCATTGATTTTAGTTCTATATCTTGTCATATCATCACCTATTCAAATCATCAATTAGGGGAGGTCTAATTTTAGATCTACAAATTGGCAATCATGGTGGGACACTTTGTGCCACCACGTTCGTTCTTTTGGTTGCCTGCTTGTCAATTCATCAAAGTGTGTGTGATTATATATCTTTTGGGGTTTTTCCCCCTCTGTCTTTGGTCGCGCTATATATCCATAGCGCGTTCTTTAAGATCACGCTATTGACATATAGCGCGTTATTCACCCGAGGGCATTTCACTCACACCTTCTGTCAAGGTTCTAATTGTCATCTTCTCTGGTTGCATCTTGTACATTTCCTGTTGTGTATTCATTTTTCTTATATTTTCTTGTTATTTGCTAGTTCTAGTTTAGATATTCTTGCATCACATAGCATCATAATCTTGTTGGCTTGGGATACCTCCTCTCCCCACACTTTTAGGAGTCACACCCCCTCTTGGTGAAGGAAGGACCCTCCTTTGAGCATTCCGTCTCATTGGACCGAAAATTCCTAAACTAAGCCTCCGTAAGTCCCCGCACCCGTGGATTTCCTCACGAACGCCGGGCAGGTTGTACCTTTGAAGTCCCAGGTTTAGTTGGCCTATGCATGGTGAGAGAGTGTTCTTAGTTGGCATCGAAGTGAACTTACATTGAAACTAGGTTCCTCCCTTGTGTGAATCACTCTGAAGTTTGTTAAAAGTCATTAATTCACCAAGGTTCAAATAAATAAAAAAAATAAAAAAAAATCAACGGTAACCATTCCAACTCGTGTGCTTCTTTGCAAATTGTTTTGCTTGAACTTTGATTGCATAATGGCTTACCATGATAGACAAAATAACATGTTTAATCTTAATTATGTTCATGAGGATGCACAACCTAGCACATCCTATACTCCTCAATTTCAACCTGTTCATCATAATTCTCGCCACAATCATCCTAGGGGACCACATCCTCATTCTTATGGTGTTACCCGACCCATGGGCAATGTCCAATCTCATGGTCCCTTGCCTCAATCGCGAGCCACTATTCCTTCGGGACCGTCTCCTCCCAACGACGAGAAGGTCTCTCAATTCATTCGTGCATTAGATTATCTCACCCCTCAAGAAATCCAAGCCCTTAAGGCTATTGTCGAGGGCACATCCTCTCCTCATCCTCCTTCCAATCCCACACGGGTGGCCCATCACCCGCCTCCTTCATCGACACATACTCCTATCAGAGTGGCCCATCACCCGCCTCCTTCATCGACACATACTCCTATCAGAGTGGCCCATCACCCACCTCCTTCATCGACACATACTCCTATTAGAGTGGCTCATCACCCGCCTCCTTCTATTTCTCATCCTTCACCGCCCCAAGGTCCATTTATTCCTTGTAATCCGGCCCGTCTGGGTCCTTTAGCGGGTCGTCCTATTAACCCTCCTCCACGGCCGTCATATCAAGCCACCCCTCCAAGGCAATCATGCCAACCTTCCAATGTTCATGCTACACCCCTCCAGCAAAGTATCTTTGATAGAATTGCTTCCATGGAGGAACAACTTAAGAGGCTCACCAACCCGCGGCCCGCTCCTCCTCCATCTCAAGTCAATCATCTTCATGATTTCTTGAATAACATCGCTAAGTTAGAAAAAGATTGGAAGGAGATAAGAGATAATGGCATCAATAACATGTGTGAGCAAGATATCAAAAATCAAGTGGACGTCGTTCACCCTCCACTTATCCACCCTGCTCATTTATCTGGCCCTCTGTCTCCACCTTCACATTTACCTCCACAGAATTTTCCACAATATCATGACCATCTGCCTCCAATTTCACATGATCCTCCACAAAATCCTCCACCACCTATTATTATGCCTCCACCATGGTGTCCACTTGATGTTTTTGAAGATTTGGAGACGGCACGAAATGTTGAAATTCCACAGGCACCCCTTTCAAATTTCCTTCATTTCCCACTCCCTCCATTGCCACCCGATGAACCCCTTGCTCAGGATGAAGCCACTATCCCTAACCCCATTTATGAGACCAATTGGTGCTATGATGATGGGTCGATACTCCAATCACCCACACCGGTGCATCATGCACCTTCCCCTATACCTAATACTTCTCGCATCATCCGACGCTTCCTATGCACCAAACCCTCTCCTTTTACACCTTCGACCTCTACTCCATCTGCCTCTGCCGAACCTCCACTAATCTCCACTCCACTAACTCCCGCCAAGCCATCCAAGCATATCTCCACTCCACCGGCCTCCGCCGAGCCTTCCACTAAACCTCCACCCAATCCGCCATTAGCCTCTACCCCATTGGCTTCCACCGAGCCCACCATCGAACCTTCCCCAATTAACCTTCCATCACTGCCACCTCGGCCCTCCATTATCCCTTTAACCCCAAAACCCACTTTGCCTGTTCCTTCATCTATTCATTCACCCTTACCCATGGCTAGTCCTGAGCAGGATCCACCCTTTTTTGCACTCGAGCCAACCCCGACTACTTCTGGGCAAAGGGAGAAGCTCGACGTGTTTGAACCTCTGTTTCCACTCACCCTTTCTCCAACACCTTCCATTACACCTCCACCATCCATGGAGCCTTCCGCCTCCGCTTCCTCTACCACTCAGAATAGGAGTGCTTCTGCAAGTACTTGTGCCGAAGATGGTCAAGAGCCGGGCAAGAAGGATTTGGCCACGGCCATGCTATTCAAGATACAAGAATTTATCTACCGAATGCCGATCCCTGTTGTCATGCCGAGCATGGTTGAAGAGGCCGAGTCCCCGCCACTACTCGCCAGAAGAGAATGCCAAGCGTTGATGTCGCCCAAGGGCCGGGCAGGGCACCCCTTGGTCTAACTTTCAAATCTTGAACCTTTTCTTCCATACAAGGGGTGAACGCCCATCTTGATCAATATTCTTCATATGTTACAATCCCTGAGCAACACGATGCTTCCTATCTCAACTTTCCAACTCTCTCACACTGTTGTTCTTCACTCTCCAAGGGAGTTGTCATTTACTATTGAAGTTTCGTCATGGACTTGTACTTTATCCATTGGGCCTATTGACTATACACTTTCACTGCTATGGAGGGGCAGTTATCCTCATACAAAGGGGCCGTCCTCCATCCTCTCCATCTTTTACTCAACTCCACCCTCATTTATCATCAATTCTTCATGGGCCACTCCGGGGGTAACAAGGAAGATCTCATCTTCTCGCCCTTCACATTCTTTGCATCTCATGCATTCTGTTGCATCCATGTCTTCATCTCATCCATTTTGTTGCATTCGCATGCATTTGCATTCCTTTTTTTCGGGGTTTCCAGACCCGTATTTTCCCCATCTTCCGGAACCTCCGGATCTTCCGCATTCCCCATCTTGTTCATCTTCATCCTTGGGTCTCCTTACACTTCCTAGGCATTGCACACCCTCCAATCTTCTCTCAGGGTATCACGCCCCTTTCCAGCTCTTGCATCCGGACTCCTCAGATTTCTCTCTTGTTCTTCTGGGGCATCGCACCCCATGGTGTTTCATTCCTCCGAAACCTCCGGACTTTCTCCCAGGGCATCGCGCCCTTTTCTATCTTCCTCCTCCGGAACCTCCGGAACCTCGGATCCTTCATCCTCTTCTAGTCCACTCCCCCAGGGCATCGCATCCTTCCAAGTTTCTCCTCCCTAATTCTCCCGGGGCATCGCGTCCCCTTTCCTACTATTTCCCTGGAACCTCCAGGTGTTTTATCCCTCCTTTTAGGGCATGACGCCCTTTCTGATTCTACTCCTCCGGAACCTCCAGACTTTCACCCAGGGCATCGCACCCTTTTTTATCTTCTTCCTCTGGAACCTCCGGATCCTTCATCCCTCTCTCTATCCCTTGGGCATCGCGCCCCTTTCTGTCTTCTTCCTCCGGAACCCCCAGATCTTACTCTTTGGGCATCGTGCCCATGCACACCCTCACGTCAGGATCTTGTAGGCTCCCCACTGATTCTCCCTAGGCATCGCGTCCCATGGTATCTTCCCCCTCCGGAGCCTCCGGACCCTCCTGACCCTTTTCATCCACTCTTCCCGGGGCACCGCGTCCCTCGGTATTTTCCTCCTCCAGAACCTCCGGACCCTCCATCTTTCTTCCGATTTGTCTTATTACTCTTCCAGGACATCGCGTTCTTCATTTTCTTCCTCCTCTTCCATCATCTTTTTCCCTATTTCTTCCCAAGGCACCGCGTCCCTCGATATTTTATCCCTCCGGAGCCTCCGGATTCTTCTTCCCCTCATGACTCTCGTCCTCTGCCTCCAGACCCTCCGGATCCACCTCATTCCATCTATCAATTTCTTCTTCTAATTCCTCCTAATCATGGGTCTGACCTGACTTCTTCCGCATCCACTACCTTGGGCATCTGCCCTTTCTCCCACTGCTTCCGAGGCTTTAGTCCTCACTCCTCCTGCTAATTCTCCTCTTCTTCTGTAAACCGTTCCTTGTGATCAGGGTCTCTACGCCTTAGCGAGGGAGTTCTAGCCCTCGCCTCTCTTCCTTTTCTCCTTATTCGTCTGAGTCTGGTCTAAATACCCCTCTTCTTGTTAAGCCACTTCAAACCTTTGCTTCCAATCCTTTTGACTATCAAGGAGGACTATCCCACGATGATCAACATCTCCTCTGACAGCTGCTTCTACAAAGGTTGCAAGGTAACATATTGGCATAAGTACGTATTTTTATGATATCATTATCTCATTACTTCACGCATGATTTTCAAAATGAAGTGCTTCCTAACAAGATTAAGCGTGGAATTTTAAACCTTTACCTTAAGTTTTGTTTAAGTTAATCCAAGAGTCAAAAAATAGTCTTTAGGCTTGCTATGCAGCACCTTTGGTTAATAAAAACCCCACGCTGGGAATTCGACATTCTCTCCCTGCTTGTTAAGAGCAACCCTTAGCTGGGCATTCCACACACTTCACGGCGTCCTTAGTCAGCTCCTTTGGGTAAACACCGTTGCTACTTTGGCCATGACATGAGTATATCTGAAAGTCTTTTCTCTTCTTTACTCGGCCGAATGCAGGTGCAAGAGGTTGACGGATGAGATGACCAACTTAGGTAATCCCCAATACGAGAGAAGTCTCAAATAGGGGCAGTCTTGACCCAAAATAACGAAATTAGTTTTCATAATACATCTAGCCAAAAGGGCTATTATGAAAATCAAGTTAAAATTTTAGTAAAATGCAAAATTATGAATTATGGCATGACAAGAGTGGCAAAGTCCCCGCAGGGAAAACCCTGGTCGTATGCATGTCAAGGGTCTAAAAATCAAAGGCATAAAGCCCCGGCGCAACAGACCACCTCTTTGAGGGGTAATACCTTGGAATGAATTCAAATCCCGATACCTCCCATCCTAAACAAAACTTATCTCCCATTATTCTTCTCTTCTCTCTCTAAGACCGAGTGTTTTTCAAGTATGGCCTTGGTAGGAGCACCGTTAACCAAAGGTAGCCGGTCATAGGGTGCCACCCTTAAATGTACGCCCAACTTTGGGCAGTTTTTAGCGAAAGGGGAAGGAACAAGACCCTTAGCCAGTGGTTTAAACATCCGTTGATGCTGCACTAGCAATGTCTAAACCAAAATTCTAAAAAAAAATTGAATATAACCAAGATTCCAAAAAAAAATGAATATAACCAAGATTCCAAAAAAAAATTGAATATAACCAAAATTCCAAAAAAACTGAATATTACCAAATTTCCAAAAAAAATTGAATATTGCCAAAATTCCAATTTTTTTTAAATATTTCCAAAATTTTCATATTTTTCAAAATCAACATAAAAAATTCAAATATTCTTTTTGAAAACTTATAAAAATTTGCATACTTTTGAAAATTCTAAAAAAAATTGCATTATATTTCTGATGGCATTATTGCAGGGATATCATTTTGCAGGGGCACGCAAAATCAAAAGAACAATCACAAGAAGTGCAACAAGTATCAAAGACTGTCTCATTCCACTATATCAAAAGGGTACAAAATGAGAGTGGGTACAAACAACCTCTCTAGCTCTCCCCTCGACCCTCCTGATCTCCCCCTCTACACGAGCTCTCAGCCTCCTCCTGTCCTCCCCGGGAAGACCTAGGAGGAGCCATCGATCCCCGAGAAGCTGAACCCCTATCACCGCGTGCTCTCCTCTCAGCATCTTCCCTCCTCTGATGCTCAGAGGAAGTAACTAAATAATCAGTGCTCGAATAGGCTTGGGAGTATCCCTCGCGCTGAGCTAGCTCACGCCCCCGCTGATAGCGCTCCTATGCATCTTTCGCCCGCTGCTCGACCATTCCTAATCTAGTGCTCAACTGCACTCTCTCCAGCTCTCGCTCCAGTCTCTCTCTGTCTCGCTCCTCCCTCTCTCTCTGCCGCTCGCTCCTCTCCATGCCAAGGAGGGCACGCAGCTCTATCACATCTCGAGGAAGCTCCTCCACATTGCGGCGCCTCAGCTCTGCTTCTGCCATTCGTAGCTCCTGCTCCTGAACCCAAAATCTTGGTCAATAACTGATATTAATAAATTTCCAAGACTAAGATTAAAAGAACAGATTGCTTACTCTTTCCTATAGGGAGGCCTCAGCTGCCTCCGCCCGAGCAACTGCACTAGCAAGATGGCTCTCTAGATCGGTGTGGTCACAGGCGGGCTGAGTAGAGGATAAAGCACCATGCGAGGATCGGGCTGCCTCTAGTTCCTCGCGCTGAAAAAGAAACATTATTGTTAATTGAAATTTAAATCCAGATCATTCTAATTACAAGTTCTTACCAGCTCATCTACGGTATGCTGGAGGTCCTTGCGCTGTCGGATCGTGGAGTCAAGGAGCCCCTGTACCATAGCCAGTCTCCCCTCTATGTCAAACTGCATTAAAAACATGGTGATCACATATCAAGCAATTAAGGCATTAAGGTTGGAAATGGTCAATGAATTAAAAGCATACCTATCCACGTGCGCTTTGGTAGACCCGGCTACCGTATGTCTGAGAGTATGCCTAGAGGTAGGCATCATCTGAGTCCGCTCCCGTAGGGATTGGTCGGCCACGCCTTTTCCAATCTGCAAACTGCTCACGGGCACGTTGCCGCCAATCATCTGTCCCCTGGAGGCCTCAAAAACATCGCCCAGGTCGTGGGTCCGTCGCCTGGGTCGGGAACTCTACTACCGCCTGGTGGAGCCCCAGTGTCCTCATGATTAGCCTATAGTATAGGGGCTCAACCAGGTTGAGGGTGTGCAACCAGATCTCTCTCCCGAAGTATGGGATGGCCGCCTCCACCCAAGGCATCACCCCGACATCCCTCTGATACGGAGTCCAGACCACCTGCATAGTTCAATTTATCATTGCCCTTGATTTCATTCATAAAATTCAATTTTGAATTAAATCTTACCTCTATATGGGGCATCATATCTAACATCTCTTGAATGTGGGTGACCTGGTCCTTCAGAGATCGGCTGTCTCGTGTTGGGGTCCATCATCTGGCCAGGGGCAGTAGATCTCCTCGATCCTCCCAAGCACGCCTGAGGGTAGGAAGATACAAATAGCTCCAAACCTGAAATGTAGCTCATGTAATCAACATAAGAGACAAGTGCATAATTTAATCCATGGAGTTTAAGGATTAGAGAGATACCTGAAGTAGAGGGTAGAATCCCCCGAGTGAAGACTGGAGTGAAGAAATGCCAAAACTGTCGAACAAATGGGCTAGGACTGCCGCACCCTAAGCGTACCGTCCGACTTTGCTCAAATCCTCCAGTAGAGGTAGAAATTGACAGCTCACTGCATCACCTTGAGTCGCTAGAAGTAGCTTACCAATCATCAGAATAAGAAACCTCCTCAGCTCCATGTCGGCCTGTGCACCAGCCTTGGTCGTGAAGCTCTCCCTAGCCTCAGCCTCTAGTCTCCTCTCATGAGCCGTCAAGGTCTCTCCCACCTCCCTCTGTGTGTGGAACAAGCCGAGACTCTCATGTAAAGCGATCCTCGACACTAGCGAGGTCCGGCCGGTCCCCTCGTAAAGCTCCAAGCCTAGTAGTCTGCGCGCCATCTCCCGATAATCAGGGTAAGTGCAGCCTGTCACTGTCGATCCGTACACCCGCAGTCCGGTAATACGGGTGACGTCTTCTAGAGTCGGGATCATATGACCCCAGGGGAAGAGGAAGGCCTTGCACCCCGTATCCTATTTGGCTTACAGGGCCCTTATCAATCCTACATCGACTCTCAGCACCTCTATTTCTAAGAACTCTCCAAAGCCCATTCGGCGGAGGCGGGCCCGTTGAAACTGTGGTAGCGCAAAGTAGACGGCCCGAACTAATGTCCATGAAATCCGGGCACGAACTGCACCCTCTACACCCTGCACACAAAAAAGAGCAAGAAGTATCAATTTGTGTTCATCAAACAAAAAAAACAAGAAAATAAAAAAAACTGGCATTCTGTTCTTGAACGCGCTATATCGTTATAGCGCGTTCATGAGGAACGTGCTATGTAAACATAGCGCGTTCATATTCCGAAGGTAGGGGGCGACCCCTCATTCCCCAAATCCATTTTATGGGCATTTTGCCCTCTACATTGGTCTAAGGGGGTGTCTACCCCTCCGTTTTCATCTTTTATGAAAAGAAAACAAGAAAAAATCAAAAAGAAAACAAGTTAGAGGTGGTTTCTTACCAATCTCCGTTTTCGAACCGCTGCGCCACCAACGGGCTCCGCCACTATCTCCCCGGCCGCCGCGGCACCTTCCTCCTTCAAGCCTAGCCGATACGGTCGCCTCCTAATCGGGGTTTTCTTCCACGGGAGAGGGCGCTCGTTCCTCCTCCGTGCGAGATCGTTGACGGCCGCGGGTGGCACACCGTTTGGAGCATCGAGGAGGTTCTCCTTCCATTGGATTAGGGCAATGGAGGTTTGGGCTGGTTAGAGGGCGAGAGAAGGAACGGAGAGAGGGAAAGAATGAGTTTGAATGAATGAGAGGGGGGGGTCGATTTTGAATATGCGTGTAATGAAAGCGCTATATATTCCTAGCGCGACATTATCGCGCTAAGTATATATAGCGCGTTAAGGAAAATAAAAGAAAAAAAGAGAAGAAGAAAAAGGAAAGAAATAAAAGGGGGCAGAAAATAAAAGAAAAACACAATGAGAATAAGAATTTTTGGAGTGTTTTGAGTTTGTGTTATCTTGCTTATGTGATATTGTGTATTTAAATTCGCACTTGCATTATCGCTTAACAATTGTATCCCCAGGAAAAAAAAGGCACGCCATCAGGTAAGTATTCCTTTATCCCTTCCTTTATTCCATTACTATATGATACTTACATTATTATATCTCAAGGACCGGCCGATTCTCTGTATGATTCGGGATCTGAGTTCCCCTCTACCAAAAACAGTGATGTTCTAGAAACATGCAGTTAATCGTCGGATAGACCGTTAGGTCGGATAAATTTGGGGACGATAGACTTCATCCCGCACGCCGTGGTTGCGGATAACTCTTGACCCGAGTCAGTTTGATTTAACAATATTATCATTGAGTATCTTATATTTTATTCTTTCTTTGTATTTGTTTTAATGATTTCTTTTATTTTAGCCCTACACGCATCATGCCCTTTTCGCATTCATAAATGCCCAATTTTTCTTCCTAATTAAGGATCAATAATGCTTAAGTTTTCGAATAAAGAAATTCAATTCCATTCTGAATTTGAAAGATTGCTCCTAGTTAAGCACTGGATCTCGTTGGTCGATGTGACCCTTGCCTGGAATTTGTCTATCTCCTTTCAACCCAATTCAACTTATCCCTTTTGGTCCACTCATTAGCTGTGAACCGCACGATGGCGTCGATGGATCCGCCGAGCTCGCATCCATTCCACTAACTGAGTGAAATTCGTAGTTGCTACGCACTACGGATGCCTCTTTTGTGTAAGAGGTTGATCAGCTCCCTTTTCTTTGTTCCACACCTATCATTCTAGGTAGGAGTCACCGGTGCTAGCTTGACCTTGTGGTTAGCTCGGAGTTTTCTGGATTATTCCTATCACTTGTCGGTTGTGACGGATGTCTCTTTTTCCTTGATATCCACTTATCATTCCTCTCCACTACGTTTCCACTTCATCTCTCCGTCATTACCACTCCGTGTCATCTCCGTTTCACCTCCGTCTCGCTCCCCTGCAAAGCGCATATCAAGGAGGGGCATCTGTAGACACCCATTTTTGACCGATAAGTTGAGCATTTTCTTTGTTCTCCTAGTTAATGCCCCAATTGATCCATAATTGGTTGATTTTCTGGGATATCTCCCTATCCTTGGCCCTACAATGAAATTTCCGTACCTTGGATCTCGTCTCGAATTTGACATTCTCGCGCTATTCACTCACATCACTTTCTTGTTCATAGCGCGTTATGGACCTAATTGAATGATCATTTGAACAGTCGTTATTTTTTGATATTTGATCCTTACAGCATCCACTCTAGTTGTTATTCTTACTTAATATTTGATTAAACGACTGTCCAAAGGGTATTTATTCTTTTTTTAATCATTTGGTAAGCCAATCATTGTCGCGCTATATCGTCATAGCGCGTTCATGAAGAACGCGCTATACGATTATAGCGCGATCTCAGTCAGAAACCCAGTCCGACTCGGACTCCCCTTTTTCGGTCTGGGTCCTTATTTTGGTAAGTTTCCAATCATATTCCGTCCAAAGGAAGGTTCCTAATCCTAATAGGAGTCTTTTCCCCTCATTAATCGGCAAGATTACCTTGATTTGAGCCACCAAGTTCTTAGATTGGATCGAACTCCGACCTAGGGTTCGTTCTTGATCCTTCTCCTATAAATTGGACCCTTGGCCGTCGTTCTGAAGGGATGCAAATCGAGATCTTGACGAGGAGGAGGCTGCTCTTCGTTCCAAATCAATAATTCCTCGCTCCTCACACATCCAAGGGAGTATTTTGGGGCATATTGTGTTCTTTCTCGTTCTTAGTTTTTTTCTCCCCAATTCATTTATTTCAATCCTCGCATAACATTGCATATTGATTTCAAAAGCACTTCTTTTACAAAATACACGCATTCACACACACCAAACCTATCTTTTGGCCCTTCCATAGGGGTTTAAAAACCACCAAACCCCCAGGTGATCTAGCCCTTCACTTGTATGCTTTTGATTAAGAATATGGACAGATTCTGCATAAATCATGATCTGATGGGCCTTTTCTTTGTTGTTTATGATTGTTTGCAGGCATGAGAAGAATGATACGTGGAGCCCTTGCACTTTGGTCGGCCTTGGAGCAAGGAAGAAACGAATCCAGTTCATCCCGCTTTCTGTCTGATATCACGCCATACGAACATAGCGCGATCTTTAGAAGGCGCTATGATGATATAGCGCGTTCATTCCCAGGCCAACACTTGGCCTTCCTTGAATTTCTGAGGTATGTAACATGCCCTTATTTTGATCTTCATATTATTTGGCATGTTGTTGGCCTCAGTGGCGATCACGGATTTTCATTATTACATGTGACCCCCCCTTTTTATCATTGATTTTAGTTCTATATCTTGTCATATCATCACCCATTCAAATCATCAATTAGGGGAGGTCTAATTTTAGATCTACACTCACTATATATATAATATCTAGCTTCCTATGAAGAAGCTGGCCGCTGCCGTCCACACAGTGCCACGCTCTAGAGCATCTACCAAAAACATTCCTGAGAAAGCATGAGAGCAGCCCCAACACTTTGTTGACTTAGTCCAGTGCTGTTAGAAGAAGAAAAGAGAGAGCAACCTTGAGAGAAGAAGAGAGAACGGCCATGAGAGAGATGACCATCCTGCTGTCTACCGGAACATGAGAAGATAGATCTTTGGATCTGACAATGTAGCTGCGGTTACCAACTTACTGATCACTATATGTAGTTTAAGTTGGTGCTTACATCTCTTCTGTTCTTATCATTAATACTGCACTTGCAATTTTCCCTTCTTTTGTTTTGGTTCGATCAACCATCTCTTCATCCTATTTGTCTGATCCCCTGTTTAGGGATCGGGTTCCCTCTGTGGTTTTAGAGGAAGAGAGGATTTGATCCTCTGGGTGAATTGCAAGCTGTTAGTCAGCGGATAGCAAGCTGTGTTGCTCAGCTGTGTAAGCAAGCTGTGTTGCTCAGCTGAACAAACTGTGTGTCAGTCGGAAAACCTCACCGGGTTTGGTAAGGGGTGGATGTAGGTTGTGGGTTTACAACCGAACCACCTTAAATCCATGTGAATCATTTACGGGCTTATTCCATATCTTCTATCCCTATTTCACATGTTCCTGTGCTACTTAAGCTGTTTATTTTCTCTGCACACTTAAGCGTTCAGCTTGCACAATAGTCTCATCTTGATCCCCCTACTATCGTAGCTAGCGTGAATCTTCTCAGGTGTCTGCAGCACTCTTGCTTATAGACACATTGGAGCATCTCCCAAGCAGAGGAAGTTATCACAGTGTGTAAGCAGCTTTCTCCCTTGTGTATCTAACTGCATTTGCACCTTAGGTTGCCTGCTACACCCTTGCAAACAGGGACCAAGGTGAAAGCTTTCCCAAGGAACTTCGCCTTGCTGAACACTCATTCACCTTAGCTGATCATCACCGCTCTCCCACCTAAGATAGTCATTTAACTTAGCTATTCTAATTCAAGATCTCTATGGTTTATTGGATTACATCTGTAATACCCCGATTTCTTTTAGAAACTAATTAGAAATTAATTAGAATAATCCCTTAATAAATAGAATAAGCTAGATTTCAACTATTTTATAAAAATCCATAAAAATTATATTCTTGTAGAGGATAACACGTTTAACAAACTTATCTTCTGTGGCCAACCCAAATAAAATCTGTAAGTAGGTCGAATTAGTGATTTAAGTCCAAATTGAACACTTAGTTAACCATACCTTGAAACGCCAAATTCGAGCCCAATACTCCATCTAATGAGCCAAAATCGGTGGCAAAAGAAAGGCCAGGATGGGAGGATCATTTACCCTCTCTTAATCTCTCGAAACCCTAACCCTAGGAGATGCATTCGGCGGAGTTTGGATCGAGCCAACTTTTACGGCGGCGTTCACGTCGACCCGACTTGCGTGGATGAATACTCCGCGCATAGAAGCCTCCAGAAGGTGTGTGACCTATTAAAATGAAGTTTTCTAACCCTAGAATCGTTTAGAACCAGCGGCGGCTGCAGAAGAGTTGGACCAAGGGAGATCTCGAGCGATTAGTGGCTACGTGTACCGGCGTCCTTGGTTTTCTTTATCCTTTCTTCTTCATCCGATTCAGGTAGGTGATAGCAAGCCAAACCCTACAAATAATATATGGTTAGAAGCAGCATCGTGTTAGCTTTCCATTGATGTCAAAAGCCCTAAATTCTATCAAGTATCCTGTGAGAATTTTAGGTTTTAGTAGAAGTATGTCACATCTGGGGTTATAATTGTTCCTTTTCGATTAAGTTGTGATTTCAGGCTGTAAACATAAAATTGATTCATGCATCTTGTATAGTATTTCATGGTATTTCTTTTGGTAGTAAAAGCCCCAAATTCCAAGCTTTATATCATGCGAATTTAGTGTTTTAAATTTAACCCTAGAAACCTCGTCGGAGTCGGGCACGGCGAAGGGGTAGCGACCTGTTTGGACATGTGCGGCCACACGATAGACCGCACATCCCAGACAGGCAGCCCTCTATTGACCATTTATATGTTTTTATATCTGTTCATGTCCCTGGAACGTGCGGCCTAGCCCTAACCGCATGTCTTTCCTACGACTAGTTCCAGACCGCACATCCCTCCATGCGGCACACTACAGACCATCCATATCCAGCAGGTCTTCGGATCTGAGGGGACGTGTGCGGCCAGTCTGTGACTGTTCATTGGGATGTAAGGTCCAGAACCGACCGCACATCTGTAACAGAGCAAATTAAATTGTCATTTGCAGCATGTTATGTTAGTAGATTAATGGTTAATTGCATGTTAGCAACACACCTAATAAACTGTAATTCATGACAGTAAATAATTCTTGCTGATCTTGTTGAGTAGTGGACATCGGATCTAGAGGGGAGGGGTGAATAGATCTGCCTCTCTTTTCGCAATGCAACCCTCTATATAGCTAGATAAAATAAATTGCAGCGGAGTGTAACTAGCTTATAGAAGAACACTATGATTCACTTGGCAAGATGAGCAACTAATATATCGATTTGAACCTAAGCATGCATCTAGAACGAAGCAATCACACAAGTAAACCACAACGCAAAGGATCTTAAGGTGGTTCAGACTGAATCCCCAGTCCTACGTCCAGCCCTCACCAAATCCGGTGAGGCTCCACTAGTGCCACGCACTGAACCGCAAATCGGAAAGACCTCCGATTGCCTTCCTACTAACCACAGGTAGGGACGTCAACACCGTAGATTGGACAACTTCCGATTGCCTTCCTACTAACCACCGGTAGGGACGATCTTCAGTTTCAAATGTTTGAATGAAATGGAAAAAGAACAAATATGAAATCACTCAAATAAGATATAGAATATGCTCAAAGTAAAAAGATCTTGTCTGAGTTGCAGGAGCTTGAATCTGATGCAAGAAGATGATGGTTGCAGCTTTATCTTCACTTGACTTGGGGTTGATTTCCTCTTGAAGTAGCTTGAATCACTTGAGGATTTGATGAAGAACTTTTTCCCGGAGTACTGTTCACAGCTACAGTACTCGAATTCCTCTCCCTTGAAAACACCCTTGCAGCCTCCTTTGATCTTTCCTCTTAGCCTTGCTTGCTTCTACTCTTCCTTGGAGGTTGCTGGATTGAGATATGAGCTTGAATCACCTTGAGTTGATGGAGAGAGTGTTGGATGTAGCTTTGATCTTTCCTTTGATCCTCTTGAGTTGATGAAGAGGTTTAAGGATGCAGCTTTGATCACCTTTGAGAATCTTGATTGCTTCTAGCTTTCTTGGAGGTTGCTTGCTTCAGATCTATACTTGAATCACCTTGGAATGGATGAAGAACTTCTGCACGGAGTACTGTTCACAACTACAGTACTCGAACTCCTCTCCTTTGAACACACCCTTGTATCCTCCCTTGAATCCCCTTGAAGCATTAGGGTTTCTAACCCTCATTGTGTTGGTTTTATAGACTTTGAATGGTCCTTGGACATCCTTTAGACCAGATCCACAATCCATGGGGGATTGGGTGATTTTGGGGTTAAACAAATACAAGGAAATGGGCTCTTCTCGAAGTGGAAAACAAAGTCAACATTGAAGGCTCGGGGCTGGCGGTCGACCTGCAGAAGCTGGCGGTCGACCGCTACTGAGAAACGCTGTAGACTGATGGTCCCTGGAATTTCGGTCGACCGCTACTGGGCTGGAGGTCGACCGCCACTGAGACTCGTGCAGACTGGGAGCTGCTGGCTGGGGCGGTCGACCGCCCCTGTACTGGCGGTTGACCGCCAGCTGGGCAGACCTCGGGTTTTACCGGGTCGGGCCGTTAACCTCTTTAGCTCCGTCGCTTGAGTCCTTTAGCAGTCCGTTCTCATCTGTGGCATCAACCTTGACTATCTTGAAGTTTTATTACTGAGTCTTCAATCAAAATTTTGTTCCGGGGGCTCCGCCCCCAGAAACCCCCGCAAGGGGCGCTGCCCCCTTGACCCCCACGACCTGACCGGGCAGGTCGATCCGCGGGCGAGGGCGCAATCATTGAGCTTTCACTTTTGCCATTTCTACTCAATTCCTTGTCCATTCATTGGCATATCTGTCATGAACAAAACATCACGTATGTCAGTCATATGAGAGTGGAAAATAATAATGACTTATAGTGTTTAGCTATTATCAAAACCAAGAATATCCAATAACTCAAATGACCACAAGATGATGTCGAATGACCCAAATCACAGGAAGACTCAAATGATCACATGGGCATAACATTCTCCCCCTTTTTGATGATGGCAACACTGAGTCATTATGTGACAGTAATATCCAAGATGGCAAAGTTTATGACATATGCGACATGTGCAGCTCAAGATCCATGATAGTGAAAGCATGTGAATGCGGATATGTATGCATGGATGATTAAAGCATGTGAATGCTATGCACAAACCCCCATCACATAGGAAGACTCAAAGCGCACAAGGTTCTCTCCCCCGTGGGTTCTCTCCCCCGTGGACTCTCTCCTGTCCACAATTCACTCTCCCCCTTTGACAACTCACAAAGGTCGCACAAAGGACGGACAATATTAGCTCTCATAAGGGACTCACAACAAGGCAACTCACAACAAGGCATTTTCTCCCCCTTTGATAGCAGCAAAAAGGAGGGATAAGGTAGAGAAGGTGACAGATGTCTGTGAGACCAGAGCTGAAAGGAGTTGAGAGCAAGCCATTATATGCAAACCTGAAGCAGACTGTGAGCAACATATATGGTTCAAAGCTAATGAAATCTGAGATCATCAACAGAGTTTGAAAAGTAGCTACATCCAAGTTGTAATAGAAATGAACCAAAAGTGCATGTCATGGCAGTGTTTCACCTTCCCTTGTCTTATATATCCATTTTCAATAACTACAAAGGGAATAACACAAAAACTAGTATTGAGGCTAAACAATCATGATTAAAGCATGGAATTTTATGAGTGCACCATATTTTTGATTGGCAGTATCTTTTGTATGGGAAAGCACATGACTCATATTTTACGAGCAGTCGAGTCTAGTACATATCTCCTAGCCGTAAGAATACACGTTGTTTAGATGCCAGTATTCCTAGGTATTTGGGAAGACTGACTGTTATGCTTCAGAATGAACAGAGATAGCAACGTCACGTCATGACATATCCAATCTCATTTCTTTGATGAGAAGATATATTTCTCAGCAATTATGCCAGTGCTCTGCCTAGAGTCTAATATAATTAAGACAGAGATAACATGGGCACATCATTGTTGACACCCGTTTTATGACCAATAAGTTGGGTCATCTCCTTGTTTATTCTATATGATGCTCCAAGTTGTTCATTCTTCATTAAGCCGTCTTGATCAGTTGGAGGCTTATTTCATGGGTCTTATCCTCTTGGTTGAGTCTGGTTTCCTCGGCGCTTGTCGTTTGGATGAAGCTTAGTAAGCTCTTATCATTTTTGATCCTTATTGTCTCTAACGGTCCACCACAGGGGCATTACGTTCTTCTAACGCATTAGCTATGGGCCGTTACATCTTGAAGAGTCCTACGGCTTAAGGCCTTGTTTCAATCCTTATCCTTTGGCCTATCTGTTGATTCTAACGGTCTGTCGTGCGGCCGTTACGTTCCTCTAACGCGTCCACCCATGGCCGTCACATTCATGCAGAGTCCAACTGTTTAGAACTTCTTCCCGTTGATCTTATCCCCTTGAGGATAAGGTTAGTGTGACGGTCTCCCCCTGAGGCGTTACATGCATGTGGCGGTCTATCGTGCAGCCGTTACCTCCAACAGAGAGTCCTGGCTGGTCTGGTCTTTTCTCTGCCACTCCGTGATCAAATTGAGAGTTTGATCTTGTGATTTCTCTTCCAAATCTAATCCTCAGGACCTTCTGTTTGATTCTATGGACTCTTGGGAGTATTATCTTCAAGAATTTGCTAAGAGTTATCCTCTTTCTTGCTGGATTATCTTTTGCTCGACCGGAGAGTTTGAGGGCCTATAAATAGAACCCTTGACTTCATGGCCTAAAGAGGAGAAATCTGGAGTTTGCGTCGAAGTGCTTCCGCATTCAGGAGCCACATCCATCCAAGAGAGCTTGTTTCTACGTCCATCTGCATCACAGTCAAGGGAGTACTTCGGTTTCGGGTTTTAAAGTTCATAGTTTGCACACTTGTGTTCTTCCCTTGTTCATCTCATCATAGCATTGTCCCACTCCTCTTCTCCCACGTTCTTCCACTTGTTTCAATCATCTAAACTTTCCTCCCACATTTTAAAATGCCCAGAGGGGTAAAAACCAAACTTCCCCGGTATTCCCCTTTCCTTTTGCATGATCTTAAGTTCTTTGAGAATTGATACTACACTTGTTTGAAGGGCTAATTTGGTGTTGTTTTCTTGTGTTCTACGTTCTTTGGCAGGTTTACAGAGTTCATTAGACGAGGCCCAAGCTTTCTGGCCGGTTGGAAGGTTTGGAGTTCAAAGAATTCACAGGTTGTTTCTGCAGGTTCTCTAACGGTCTTGTGAAGACGCGTCAGGTCATTCTAACGGTTCATCGGGCGGCCGTCACACTCCTGTGACGCACAGGTGTTGGACCGTTACATTCGACAGATCTGCAGATTTCATTGGTTTCTATCTCCCGTGGGCGGGTGCATCATCCTCCTATTTCTAAGGTATTAATAAGGTCTTTGGCTTATTTTACTACCTTAGTGGCGATCACGTTCTTTCCTTAGTATTGGGCATTGATTTTCTCTCTCATATCCCCTATTTCCTTTGCTTGTTCCACCCACGTGGTGTGTTTTATTTATTCCATTGCTCCACGCTCCGGCGTGTGTTTTTCTTTGCCTTCTTTAGTTTAGTTTTGAGATAGCATCGCCCATGCTAGAGCTTGTTCTGATTGCCTAGGTTCATGGTTCACATGTTCATAGGTTGATTGAAATCATTGTGATTTGCTCATCATATTTATCATTCATCACATCATCACAAACAAAAAGGAAGAAAACAAATCAACAGATAATTTTTTGGCGATCACGGTGGGACAACTTGTGCCAATCGTGCTTTTTGATCTCTGTTAAACCTGCCATCATTTCCTTGTTTGGTTTTCCCCGGGTTTCCCTTTTATTTCCCTGCTATTTCTGGTTCTCTGGCTCCTCTGACAGTCTCCTGTCCCTGCGTTACACTGCTTCTGACGGTCTGGTCTTCGACCGTCACTTACCCCTGACGCAGGTCCCCTAGACCGTTACATACTCTAGACAGGTACGCATCCCGAGGTGCATTTTTAGTTCTGTAGTTTCTGTTGTGATATTTTGACTTGGGTGATATCTGGTCTCCTCCCTCATTATTCTACTTATCTACATCATTGTGTGCACACTCGTTTGCTAGATTCTAGGTTAGAATTTGCATGCACTCCGGTGCGCATAGGTTCATGCATATTTTCATACATTAGATTGCATTTTCCTACCTTGGTGTGCGGACCTCTCGTCTCCATATTCCTTGGGGCCGACTAGGAAATCACACCAGGGACCTCCATAAGTCCCCGCGAGCCGTGGATTCCCACACGGACGCCGGGCCGGTTGTACCTTTCCACCCCGTGTCTAGGATTGCATAAGTGAAGGAGTGATCACATTTTGGGTTAAACCAAGCCTTACACCCCTCTCCTATTAGGAACCTATTGTTGAGAGAACATCCTAATCAATCTACTAAAGTTCCAAAGGAGAAATCATAGAGATCTTGTGGCATCATCTTAAGCAACTTGGTTGACTTTGAGTGTCTTCATTACTTTTTCACTTGCATCTTTGATAGAAGTTGTCTAAGTTTGGTCACTTATTGTGTGTGGTTTGCATCTTGTTAAGGTTGTCCATTGCATGTGGAGTCATCTCCATCCGTTAGAAGCATCATCACCCGGGGGCGAGTCCCTCTCCTCATCCTATTTCAACCCACTCTTCGAATCTACCAAGGCTTCCTTTGATCTTCCTCGGTCCCAAGAGGAGTCTCTCTCTCAAGGGCTTCTAGAGGATCCCTCTAGAGTTGTCTCATTCCAGCCTCGCGAAGGGCCCGTTCTTCCCTCATCTTCCATCCCTATGGAGAGTGCTCCGTCCACTCAAAATCCTCCTCTTCCTTCCGCCAATTCTGTCCTTCAGATGATGGCCCAATTAGACCCGGCCCAGCTTCAGGCGGTCTATCAGGCTATGCAGGGGTCCAACACCCCGCCCTCCCCGATTATCTTTGGTCATTCCAATCCGTCCGTCACTCAACCTAGAGCCGACGGACCCATTGTGCAGCCCGTTGATCTCACTCCGATCCAACCTAGGACCCTCCGCTTCTCCAATCTTGAAATGGGCCAGTCTTCTGGGTCGGACCAGCAATTCCTTGATAAGGGCAATACCTTTGTCCCTTCTTTCCCATCAGATCATCATGCCTCAGGCCCAGCTGTGCCGCAAGTTCTTGTTGGTCCAAACGATTTTATGCGCCCTCAGCAAGGGGCAGCCCAGGTCCAATCTAATGTGGGTCATCCTGCGATCCACCATCCTTCCTATGGGCCGTCTCCTCCATCTGCTTACCCTTCCGTCCCTCAAAATCCATCCTTTACTATCCCTGCTCCCTCTCGAGAGCAGGAGTTGCTTGATAAGTGGGCCGCCATGCAGCAGCAGCTCGACTTCCTTCAAAAGCGGGTTGGCCCTCAATCTTTGGCAGACGTTCCAGTCCCTAGTTTCCAGAACATCCGGTTCCCTCCATAGTCTGAGCTCCCCAACTATAGAAAATATGATGGGAACAGCAGTCCTTTTGTTTATGTGAGGGACTTCTTGTACGAGTCGGCTCAATTTCAGTACGACGATCGCCTCATGGCGTATCTATTTCGCCGATCGCTAGATGGTGTTGCACTAGAATGGTTCTATTCTCTGCCATTGGAAGATGCCGAGAGTTTCAAGACAGTAAAAGATAAGTTTATTCAGAGGTTCCAAGATAGAGTCGGCCCGGAATATTCATTTACAGATCTAGTGGCCGAAAAGATGAAACCAGATGAGGAATTCGCTACCTATGCCGACCGATGGAGGCAAATGGCCGCTAGAGTGCTCGGCCACATTTCGGAGGAAGAGAAGGTCAAATTGTTGATCTCAAATGCCACTCCGACATTCCGTAACATTTTAGCCATGAATGATATAGCCAATATGCATCAACTATACAGCCGAGCGCGCTTTATCCAAACTCAGTTCAAGGATTCCCCCATACACTCGCTCTTTGAAAATCAAAAGCCCAAGTATCATAAGAAGCCTCAAGGGCCTGTTACCGAGGGGATCCAGACGAACGAGCAAGTTCACGCCGTTGCTTTCCCTTTCCAAGCCGCACCCTTCCGCTTCCCACAAAATTCCCGCACTCCACAAAACCCTGCTCCTCAAAACTTCCAAGCCACTCCACAAAATCCTCCGCCTACCTTCACCATTCCACAAAATACCTTCGCCGCACCACAGCAACCACCACCACCTCCACAATACCACAACGTCCCTCCACCCAACGGCTATAACAACAGCAATAATAAGCGCCCGACTCCTAAAAGGGCACAATACCCACCCTTGCCAGAAACTCTCACAGATATCTTCTCGGCTCTCATGTCAATCAATGCTATACAACTTCCTCCGGAATGGCCCAACTGGAACTCGGCCGTTGATCAGACCAAGTACTGCATGTTCCACAGGTAGCCAGGCCACACGATCGAAGTATGTTTTCAGTTCAGGGACCTGGTATATGACCTTCATGAAGGACAGAGAATTGATTGGGCCGAGATGCACAAGGCCATTGTTAAAATTAAGGAGAAGAGAAGGCAGCCACCGAGGCCACAAGTGCAGCAGCAACCAGCACCGTAGCCGCAGCAGCCGCCACAACAGCAACAGCAGCCGGTTCAGGACTTGGGGATTCACCAGAACCCGATGCCAAACCATCCTTTCACTCCGCAGCCTCAGCCGCAAGTACCGGCTCAGGTCAACGTAGTCCAACCCCCGGTTCCCAACGCCGGGTGGTCTTTTGATGACGACAGCACCACGCCGCAGATAATGGCCTTCCACCATAATCACCGCAATCCCCTTACTCCCTCTAGCATTCTACCTACACACCCAACACCTTCACCACTTGTTCTCCCATTCATACCCGCTCCAGTAGCTCCGCCACCACCCGCAATTCTGTCACACCCGTCACCAGTTACCCCCGCTACCATCATCACGCCATCACCCAACCCTTCACTTATCCCCACGCCTCCACTAGCCTGTCCTCCTTCCGTACCAGCGCCCATCATCACCACCCCACCTTCCATTAATCCCTCGCCCATCACCGCTTATTACCTCCACCAACACCACTTCCCACCAAATTCTTTCTCCCACACCGCCTATTCCACTCATCCACACCACCGGGCCAATTATGCCGTCTTCTGATGCCGTGCCAGCACAAAACCTCACCCTACGGAGCAGGCGGCTGTTCCATCAGAATTATCCCACTACTTCTAATCCCCAGTCTTCCCAGCCGGCTGCCGAGCAAGAAGAAGCTGAACCTTTGCCGGGTACCCAGTACGACATGCTACATCATCTGGACAGGGTGCCCGCCAAGATATCTGTTTTGGAGCTTATCAAGAGATCTACCCTTCACCAGGATGCTCTCAGAAACTTTTTACAAAAGGTGATGGTTAGTGAGGACATGGCAGTTGACAGTTTACCGACAGCACTGGCAACAATTTCCAAAGGGCCAGCGATCACATTTTCTGAGACCGAGCTAGCTTCTCCAGAAGCTCGACAAATGCCGCTCTGCATTTCAATTACTTTGAACAAAGTCAATATTGACGCAGCACTGGTAGACACAGGGGCATCGATTAATGTGTGCCCACTCAGTACCCTCCGAGCTTGCAACATATCTGAAGAACTACTACGACCTACCCCCACCACCATAGCTACATATGATAATTCAAGAAGAGCCTGTCATGGGGTGGTCACTATTCAAGCAGAACTTGGACCTCTTACTATGCCAGTGGAGTTCTATGTGCTGGACATTGACCCTATGTTCAAGGCTATCTTGGGTCGTCCATGGATTGACACTCTCAGCGCCGTACCCTCCACTGCGCATTAATGCATTAAATTTCTTTTCCAAGGGAGGGTCGTCAAAGTTAAGAGTTTATCCACGGTCCAATCTGTAAAGGCTATTTCAGAAAAGGTTCTCCCCACCTTATGGCCCAGCAGCCGGCCAGTCATCTCAGTGCTAGATCTTGACTTTCCTTGGGCTTATACACCCCGCAAACCCATCACTACTGCGGTTAATATCAAGATGAAGCCCCAGATCCGAGATTCCAAGGGCTGGGATATTATATTGAAGCTAGGCTACCAACCGGGGAGAGGCCTCGGTGCTCAATTGTAGGGAAGGACCAAGCCCATCCCCAAGGGAAGAAAAATGAACAGGAGAGGTCTCGGCTACCGAGAGACTACATTATCTATGATGGGTGATTCTGGGCCACTCACCTGGGACTACCGTCAGTATTTTGTCAGAGGGCCTCTTCAGCCAGGCACATTGAGCCCACAGCCAGTTCTGCTAGAAAGGAAAGGTTCAGTTTGTCCAGTTTCCGGTCCCCCTCTACCACCAAGAGGGCCAGTTGATGACATGATTGACTATGGTCAGGCCTTTGAGAGATTGTTCCATGAAGAAGACTGCCAGAAGCGTCAAGGGGGTCGGCTTGTCCAATGGAGGCCGAAGAAGCAGCCAGTTCAGCATCCACGGGAGGAGGGGAGCTCGCCGATTGTCTTTTCTTGGTCTCCCTCGCGTCTTCAATCACTTTTTTAGCAATGGGAACTCATATCCCGTCCTCCCCCAATCATGATCAACCAATCCTTCAATGATCCTTTTGAAATCATGTTTATTCCCTGCGCCTGTGGGCGTTGTCCTCCTATTAATCTGGTCGATCTATTCACTCCTCCTTCTTCCACCACTCCACTCCACGAGATGTGGTTTCGGTCCTCCGATCCCTTCTTCGATTGCATCTTCCCTGAATTATTCCCCATGCAACTCCCACCTCCTCCGTCCTGTTGTGTGGTCTCCACTGATCTCCAAAAAAAAAACGTCAAATTCGAAACGGAGATTTCAGTGGAAGATTACGCTACCTTGTCTCTATTCTCCTCCCAGGGGCATGAGTCCCCTGCTCCTTCCTTTCCACTAGATTTTCTTTCCCCTAGGTTAGGATTAGGGTCTGTCGAGTCTAGGGAAGTAGAGTCAGTTAGGTCTAGAGAAGTAGGGTCTTGTTCTAGCTCGTCCAACCCTTCCTCTTCTGAGCCACGCCCGCTTGCGCGTCCTCCAAAATCCATTCCTGATAGGTTCTTGCAAGATCTAGCTCAGCGGTGTCATGCTCTTTTGAAGTCTCCAGAATTTGTTGCTACGGCAATCATGATTGAGGATGAAGAGGAAATAGAGGAGGTGTGGAGCGATGACAGACTCGGTGTCTATGAAATCCTGGATGAGAAAGATCTAATTGATGACGAGGATTAAAAAGATTAAAAATATTTGTATGCGCAACATAAATGACACTGCCGATTTGTATGCGCAAGGATTAAAAAGATTCGATGAGCCATCATTGGCAGTGGATGAACCTACGAAGGAAATAAATTTGGGAACTGAAGAAGACCCAAGGCCCATCATTATTGCTGCTAATATCCCTCCGCAAGTAGAAGAGGATTTGATCAAGGTTCTAAGGGAGTATAGCGATTCTTTCGCCTGGTCTTATGAGGACATGCCAGGTCTTGACCCCTCCTTAGTGGAACATCGACTCGTGCTTAACCCAGGGGCAACACCGGTGAAACAACGGTCGAGAAGATTTCACCCCCACATGGCCTTAAGGATTAAAGAAGAAGTCGATAAGTTGTACAAGGCCAGGTTCATTAGAGTTGTTCTATATCCTCAGTGGGTGGCAAACATAGTCCCTGTTATCAAGAAGGATGGAAAAGTGCGTATCTGCATCGATTTTAGGGATCTTAACAAAGCATGTCCCAAAGATGACTTCCCGCTGCCTCACATCGACGTCTTGGTAGATAACACTGCCGGGTACGAAGCTTTATCATTCATGGATGGTTACTCAGGCTATAATCAGATCCGTCTCGCTCCAGAAGATCAAGAGAAAACCTCCTTCACCACGCCCTGGGGCACGTACTGTTACGTGGTTATGCCGTTCGGTCTGAAGAACGCGGGCGCCACCTATCAGAGGGCGATGATGGCCATTTTCCACGACATGATGCATATCTATATGGAAGCTTACGTGGATGACATTTTGGTGAAGTCAAGGACTAAAGAAGAACACCCCTCTATTCTGGCTAAGGTGCTGCAAAGAGCCAGGGAGTACAAGCTTAAAATGAATCCAAAGAAGTGTGTATTCGGAGTCTCCTCAGGGAAGCTGCTAGGCTTTATAGTGATCAAACGGGGAATCTAAATTGATCCTAACAAAGCACAGGCCGTCATGGACATGCCTCCGCCGAAGAACATCATGGAACTTCGAGGACTGATTGGTCGACTACAATTCATCAGAAGATTCATATCCCAACATTCTCAAAGGTGCCGCCCGTTTTACGAATTGCTAAAGGCGGGGGTCAAGTTTGAATGGAATCAGGACTGTCAGAAGGCCTATGAGGACCTAAAGGAATATCTATCCAATCCCCCAGTTTTGCAACCTCCTGTCCCTGGGAAACCCCCAATCCTATACATCTCGGTCATTGAGGACTCCCTAGGGGCGGTCTTAGCACAAGTAGATGAGGAAGGGAAAGAGCGGGCTGCCTATTACCTCTCTCGGTTATTTAACCCGGCTGAGGCCAAATACACCGCTATAGAGAAGACTTGTGCCGCCTTAGTGTGGGTAGCTCAGAAGCTTAAACATTACTTTCTTGCCCACCCGGTTAGGTTGATTTATAGAATGGACCCGATTCGCTATCTCTTAGAAAAGCCTGTCCTTTCTAGTAGGTTAGCTTGCTGGCAGAGCTTCCTCTCCCAATTCGATATCACATTTGTCGTTCAGAAGGCGGTCAAAGGGTACGCCATCGTTGAGCATCTTGCCCATCTCCCCATCCCTCACACCGACTCTATTCAGGATGATTTCCCTGATGAGCATCTCTCTGCTATCTCTCATCATCCCTATTGGTCCCTGCACTTCGATGGTGCACTAAATTCTCAAGGCCGCGGGATCGGCGCTGTTCTGCTCACTCCAGAGGGAGTGACGATTCCCTTTGCTTATCAACTTTGATTTCCTGCTACCAACAACATCGCTGAGTATGAGGCTCTCCTAGCCGGATTAAAGCATGCCTACCTTCTGGGTGCGCGTTACTTGAATATCATAGGAGACTCTCAGCTCGTCTTGCGGTAAGTCCTGTCCACTTACCGCACTCGTGACCCCAAGCTCAAGCCTTACCAAGACTTGGTCACGCTCCTGGCTAGGCAATTCTGTCAGCTGATCTACATTCATACTCCTAGGTCTCAGAACATCCTTGCCGATGCCTTAGCATCGCTTGCCTCCTCTCTATCCTCCCCTCTCAGTCGGGTTACTGAGACTATCGTCATTCAGAGAATGGACGCACCCTCTCTTCAGGATCATTGGTACATCAATCTTAGGAAAGCTGTAGAGGCAAGGGCCGAGAAGGAGGACCTCAAGGAAGTATCTTTGATGAAGCTAGAGGAGATTCTGGAGGAAGAAGAATTGCCTTGGTATCATGAAGTTGAGTTATTTTGCAAAGACAGATCATTCCCAGAAGGGGCAAATGCCGAGCAGCGCAAGTCGATAAGGAGAGCCGCCTCAAGGTATACCATTGTTTCAGGAGAACTATACAGGCGTGCTACTAATGGAATGCTCATGAGATGTTTAGATGATGATGAAGCTTGGAAGGTGGCTGAGGCAGCCCATTCTAGTGAGTGTGGAGGTCATGTCAATGGCCAGGCTCTAGCGAAGAAGATCCTTAGGCAGGGCTACTATTGGCCCACTCTAGAGGAAGATTGCTCCCTCTATGTCCGGAGGTGTCTTAAGTGCCAACTCCACGCTTATAAAATTCATGCTCCAGCTTCATCTCTCCATCCTCTTTCCGCTCCTTGGCCATTCTCTATGTGGACTTTTGACGTTGTTGGCCCGCTCGGTGATCCTAACTCTCAGATCAAACAGAAATCCTTTATCCTTACTGCCACTGAATACTTCACCAAATGGGCCGAAGCGGAGGCGTACGCGGAAATCAAAGCTTCGACGGTGTGCCGCTTCATCATGAAGAATATCATCTCGCGGTTTGGAGTGCCAAGCAGCATCATCACCGATAACGGACCCCA
This sequence comes from Amorphophallus konjac, assembly GCA_022559845.1. NCBI lineage: Eukaryota > Viridiplantae > Streptophyta > Magnoliopsida > Alismatales > Araceae > Amorphophallus > Amorphophallus konjac. The sequence continues at coordinate 98,962,255 of CM040128.1, forward strand.
ATTCGTCTCTCAAGAGCTCAAGGACCTATGTAAGAAGTTCAATATTGCATTGCATCATTCATCTCCATATTATCCTCAAGGCAACGGTCAAGCCAAAATCACTAATAAAACCCTTCTTAAAATCATAAAGAAAACATGCGAATCTCATAAGTTTTCCGATTGGCCAGAAAGATTAGTGGAAGCTCTATGGGCTTACCGCACCTCCGTCCGTACCCCTACGGGACAAACTCCCTATGCTCTCACCTACGGGATGGAGGCGGTGCTCCCCTATGAGATCTTGATCCCTTCCCTTAGAGTGCAGCTCGATAAGGAACTTAATCTCGATGAACGTCGAGAGGCGTTGCTCGTCCAACTAGAACTCTTGGATGAGAAGAGGATGAACGCGGCCGATCACGTATCTGTTTATCAAAAGAGAGTTTCATGTTATTTTCAAAAGAAGGTGATTGAACGTAAATTTCAAAAAGGTGATATGGTTTTGAAACGTAAATTCATTCGGTCTGCAGGTCCTAGGTCTAAATTGCAACCTAACTGGGAAGGGCCGTTCGTTGTAAAAGAGGCTTATCTAGGGAATGCTTATCGCTTAGTGAACGCAGAAGGTGAGGAGCTCGCTCACGCTTGGAATGGGTTGTATCTTAAGCATTTCTTTCCTTAGAGTCTAACCCGTGCCACCCCGGCAGCAAGGTGTTCCTCCCTTTCGCTATAAAAAAGGGTCCCGAGTAAGGCAAATCACACACTACATGACATCCCTGGTCAGGTTTCCCACTTTGTAGACACCGTTTCTCCTTGGCCATGCTTTGGGGGAAAGCCAAAGTCCCTGTCCGTTTCTTTCTTCGGCTGAATCCAAGGGCAAGAAGTGAATAAGGAGGCGATGACCGATCTAGACACCCTGACAAGAGGAGGTCTCAAATAGGGGCAGTCCGTTATGACCTGACGCCATAAAAGAAAAAGAAAAGGAAAAAAAAAAGCAAGCAAAGGAGCAATCTTTATGACAAAATCAAAAGCATTATCTCAAAAGTCTATCGATCCTGATCCCAAAGCTCTAAAAGGCAAGAAAGAACAGCTAGGCATGGCAAGAGTGGCAGTACAGTTCCCCGCGGGACGAATGAGCCCGGTCGCATGCATGCCTAGAGTGGACTAAGGTTTGATGACGGACACAAAGCCCCGGTGCAACAGATCGAATCTCTAATGGGTTGTCTGGAGAGGAACTCAAGTCCTAAAAACTTCTATATCTGGCACAAGCTTACCCCCGTGTTCTATTTTCCTTTTTAGGACCAAGGCTGGTACCCTAGGTATGGCCTTGGTAGAGACACCGTCATGCAAGTTGGGTCTTGGCCAGGGGTCGTCACCTTGTTGCACACCAACCTCGGGAACTCTCGTTATAATAAGAAGGACCCACGTTGTCGGGGGGGGCACTGATTTCCAAAACCCAAAAAAAAATCATATATTTCCAAAATCCAAAAAAATCATATATTTCAAAACCCAAAAAAAAAATCATCATATTTTTAAAATCAAACAAAAAATATATATTTCCAAAATCAAACAAAAATCATATATTTCAAAACCCAAAACATCAAATATTTTCCAAAATCTCACAAAAATTCAGATATTTTCTAAAAACTCCAAAAACACCATCATATGCATTGCATGCATCACATTATTTCTATTATGTCTTCCGCCTATTTAATAAGGCTCCACCCCTTGACCAAATATCAGGAAATGGTCATTATCTAACTTGCTTCGAGGCAAGGGGTTGAGTCTAAGAACAGATCTAACCTGTTTTGTGTCTAAGTGTGTGCAGAACGCAGATTCAAGCCCGGGTTGAGAGTTTACAAGTTTGCAGGTTCAGGACCGTAACGCGCCAGGTTCAGGCCATCACAGTCAGGTAACGGTTCTACATTTGACCGTTACATTCTCTTCAGACGTGGGCTTCCATCCTCCCAGCAGACTTTCTCTAACGGTCTAATATGTGACCATTACATCCTTCAAACGGTCTATCGTTAGACCATTACATCCTCCAGAGAACAGGACTCTCAGTTTATTCCCCCTGACGGCCTATCGCCAGGCCGTCACTTCCTTCTAGCGGCCCTTTGCAGGACCGTTACACTCTCCAGAGACTCTGTTTTGCAGGTTCTTGGCCGAATCAAGCAGCAACTCATGCTCATTTCGATTAAAACCACTTTCCAAATCATTCACTTAAACTCATTCAATTGGACTTAATGCAACATCAATTCTAATTGTCAATTTCTATCATTTCATGAACAAAATCAAGCTACATTCAGTCTCCTATCCGCAAGAGGGCGGATCTTCCTTAATTCTTTCACGTAGCCATGGCGTGCTTCGTCGTTCTCTTTCACTTCCTCTTGCCACGGACGCACCTTACTGATCTCCCACATGGTCAGTGCGTTCCGAATTGCTCTTTCGTCCTCCTCGGTCCCCATCTTCCTAGGTAGAAGGGGAGGGTAGTGTGATAGTGCAGGAACTTCGATCCGAGGTAGTCTGATCTGAAGATGGCACCGGTGCGGGTTGTAGATCGCCATGGTAGTATTCCCCACTAGCTGGAGGTCTAGGCCTTGACGCCGCGGTATTTTAAGCAAAGTGCTCCGAAGGATTCTTGGTTGCATGGTGAATTTCTCTATTGGCAAAGTGTTGAAAAAGAGGCGCCATTCATCCCGTGTTTTCTTGTCCGCCGTCTTGCATTCGACCTGTGAAGAAAATCCAGATGCACCTCCAATAAAGAACAAAGGGTGGCTCCCGAAGATCCGACTAGCAGAAGTTATATCTTCCTTGGGTTGGAATTTGATTCTCACTCCCATCCAACACTCGAGGAGTATCATGGAGCCGAATAGAGGTCCTCCTAAGCAAGCAGAGCTTAGTCCTTCATAGAGATATGAGAGGATCGCTTGAGAGATGGACATTCCCCGTCACAACCCGCTGATAATACTAAGATTTTGGGTATCTAAGAGGTGGTCGGTAGTGGTGAAAAGGAAGACTCCGCATAGGCAAACCGACACCGCCTTGGCTATGGCTTCATATCTCTCCCACTTGTTCTTGCAATGAGAGACTATCCATTGTGCCATGGGTATCAAATGAATGTGGTGCGGGCTGATCATGGTCCTCATGTCCTTTGGATTGTGAATGAAATCGCTCAAGATCAAGGACGGGTCGATAGGCTCCACCGTGTAGCAAACTAGATCGTCATCCCCCGCCTTAGTCTTAGGAAAGGCTAGGTAGGTTTCTACCTCCTCTAATAGGACTGTAGCTTCAAAAGAAGGGAAGATGAAGGTATGTGTTTGTGGATGCCACAATTCTATGAGGGCTGAGATGCTTGGCCAATCTAATGACAATTTCTGAAAGTTCTTGCCTAAAACCAAAAGAGGTTGGAGGTGCCATGCCCTAAGGATTGCTACAACTTCTAAAGGGAGTTCCTTGATCATGGGAGCCACCCACTTCAAGTTGGAATAGCATCTTGGACCAGGAAGGGGCTAAGAAGAAGAAGAAGATCATGAGGAAAGTTGAAGTGTAGAATTATTAAACTTGGCTAAGGTATAGAAGCTTACCACTCTTTGAGCATTGGAGCTCAGATGCTTAGGGATTGATGTCAGCCTCTGCAGCTCTCCGCGCTCTTTTCTCGCAGCCTTGGGTCCGGTGTAGATCTTCTCCTCCATGGCCATCACCTCGAAGCTTCTCTTCATGGCGTTTTCTGCCCTTAGGAGAGGTTCCTCAGCCCTTCTAGCAGAGAATTCAGCAAAGTTACGAATTTTGGCTAAGTTTCCAAGTTTTAAAGGCTTACTTTTGGCTTTGGAGTGATAAGATTTGGGTTAGAAGGCCTTATCTCGAGTTTAGAAGAGTTCTAGTGGGGGTTTGGGTAGTCATCCTTCGGGTTTGGCCTCTCATGGCACAATCCGTCTCGGAGTACATTTCATTCTCTGACGGTCTATCGTAGGGCCGTCACTTGGCTCTGACGCCCCAGCTCTGGGCCGTCACATTTTCCTATGGGTTTCTTTTGACCCAATCTCGTTCTGTCAAGCGTAACGGTCTATCACTGCACCGTTACATTTTGTGACGCATGGACCCTGAGCCGTCACGTTTTCTACCGTTCAGTCTTGGCTTATTCTTGTTCGATCATTCCTGACGGTCCGATCACAGCCGTTACTTGGCTCTGACGCTCACAATCTGGACCGTCACGTTTTCTGCATGCTATTTTCAATCTAGCAGAGGTTTGTCATCTTTATTGGTCTAGAATTTGACCGTTACACCATTCTGACGCTCCCTAGTGGGCCGTCACATTTTCTGCTGCTTAATGTTGCAGTTTGGCCTCTGTCATCTCTAACGGCCTCCAACTGATGCGTTACAGGATTCTGACGGTCTGGATCTAGACCGTCACTTTGTCTGCTGCTGTATTTGCACTATTCTGTCCTGCCTATGATTAGACCTGGCGGTCTTACACGCTTTCCATTTCATACATTGCATCTTACTCACACAAATTTTACATCCACATTCATCCATTCATTCACTTAAAACAACAAAACATAAAAAAGAACTCTTCATTCATTTTCCATTTTCATATAAGTCATGTACAAATAAGAAAAAGAAAATACAAATTCATTTGGCCGGTTTGTCTCCCGGGCCGCCGTCATCATCTCCGCCCTCGGGTCTCCGCGCAGGTGGCGCTATGGAGGCACTCTCCTCCTGCTGTCCCCTCTTTGCCCTCTCGTTCCTCCGCTGGCCGGAGGAGCTAGCAAGGAAATCTGCTACTGATCCGCTCGGGGCAACGCTCCTCCGTGCCCCACTTTGAGAGGCACTCCGCTCCAATCCTTGGCCCATCATCCTCACCGTGCACTCCATCGTCCGCAGCTCGATCTTCAACTCGAAGATCTGACGCCATGTCTCTCGGGCCTCGGTCCGGTAGCGATCCAAGACCGCTGTCCCGGTCCGGAGTCTCTCCACCTCGGCTCGTGCCTGGGCCAGCTCTGTCCGGAGTCGCTCTGCCTCCGATCGTCCTCGCTCTGCCTCCGTCCGAGCACGCTCTGCCTCGGCTACCGCTGCGGCTAGCTCTTTCACCTGTGGTTTGCATTTCATCATGATTAGTCAAATAAGCATTTAAATTTTGCATAAGCATTTTAAAGTCGAAGCATTTAGCATCTTACCCGCTCTGCGAGGGTGGCCTCCGCCTACCCGGCCCGAGCAACCGCTCGAGCAAACTCGGCATCCCGCTCAGCTCTGCCCCCGGCAGGCTGTGATGAAGATGACGGGGCATCCGATCCGACTCTTTGGGCTCCCTCAGCCCGCTGCATTTAGAAGTCATGGTCAATCAATCATCATTAACATCATTTGCATCATAAGCATGAATCGTTTAGGTCCAAGGTTTTAGAATCTTACCAGAAGCTCCAAGGCGGCCCGGTACTCGTCCCGCTGCTGGACGGTGGCGTGGAGTATCCCCTCGAGCTCGGCTATCCTTCCCTCGGGGTCTAGCTGCATTTAGAAAGCATATAAGTCAGTACATATAGAGTAAGTCTCATATAAAAGCATTTTTTCATATAGAAACAATTCAGGGTTTAGAATTGCATACCGGTCGTCGGGTACCTCGGTACACCCGGTCCCCGTACCACCGAGCGAAGGCCTCCAAGTACGCCTCGTCGCTCTCGTCCCGCTCCTTTACCGCTCTACCCCACCTGTTCCAGTCGTGGACAAACTTTGCCTTTCGGGCGCACCAATCCACGTCGCCGCTAATGCCCTTTGATGACTTGCCCGGGCGCTCGTCACCACGGCGTGGAAAGGTCACCTCGGGCTGGTGTAGTCCCCAAGTCCGCAGGATCAGTCGATAGTGGAGTGGCTCGATGACATTGATGCAATGAAGCCAAATGTCTCGTCCCCGGTACGAGAGGGCTACCTCCACCCATGGCTGTCCCTCGTAGCTCTCGCCTCGGTACGGGGTCCATCTCACCTAAAGCATGTTGTTCCATTGGTCAACATATAGAACATTCATAAACATTCAAAGCATTTAGAAGGCATTTAGAGTTCTAGGCTTACCGCCGTGTGCGAGAAAGAATCCAGCTCGTCCTGGATCACCCGGGTCAATCGAGTGATCGACCCTGAGTCCCTCGCGACCACCCATCGTCTGGCGATAGGGATCCGCCCGGGGTGGAGTAGTGTGCCTCTCCCGATGCCTGGGAGGTACATGTAGCTCCAGATCTGCATTTAGAAGTTAGTATCAGTCGGTTGCATAATCATTTGCATTTGTATAAACATTGCATAATAGGAAGCATTTAAGTCAGGGTTACCTGTAGGAAAGGTGAGAAGCCGCCCAGCATCGTTTGCCGATCCGTGGTGTTGAGCGACTCGAACATGAAGGCTAGCACTGCCGCCCCCCATGCGTATTTCTCGACTCTGCCTAAATCTCTGATCATCGGTAGCAATATGCAACTAATGACATCCGCTCAAGTGGCGAACAAGAGCTTCCCGAACAAAAGCATCAGGAACCGTCTCAGGACGCGATCTCCCTCCTGTCCCGCCTCTGCCGCCACGTGTGGGCGCACCTGCTCTATCACTCGGTCTATGTGCTCCTCTAGTAGCTCGCCCATGGCTATGGCTCCCCTCAGTCCTAGGCTCTCCTGCAGTCTCGATCTCGACAGTTGGGAGGATGTCTGGCCGTGGTCTGATCAAATCCAGCCCCAGCAGCTCTTGGGCCATTTCTCGGTAGTGTCTATAGGTCCAGCCTGTCACTGCGGCTTCGTGAACTCTCAATCCGGTGATCCTCGCTATGTCTTCCAGCGTGGGGATCATATGACCCCACGGGAAGATGAACGCGTTGCTGATCGGGTCCCATCTCTCGTGCAGCGCGTACAACAGTGGCGTGTCCATCCTGATCACCTCGATGCTGAGCACCTCGGCGAATCCCATCGCTGCAAGCCTCTCTCTCTGGTAGTCGGGCAGTGCCTGGTAGACCGCCCGGATTTGGAGCCATGAGATTCTTGTTCGCCTCTTCCCCTGCATTCATTTGGAGAATAAGTTAGTCAATTGCATCATAGAATCGTTGCCTAACATTCATATAATGAAAACACAAAAAAAAAAGAATTTGAATAACTGAAAACCTAAAAATCAGTTTTGGATCTCTGGTGGTTGTGACGGCCCTGGGGTGGGGCGTCACATGGCTCTAACGCACCAAGGGTGATGCGTTAGGCTTGTGACGGTCGCTGGAAGGACCGTCACATTTTCTGCTAATGGGCGTTTTCTCTTTCATTTTCATTGGCTTCCCACCATGGCCAAAAGGCCTACATATGATCCTAATGGGTTCATAGACCCATCTTCTACCCCCCATTCATGCATGCATACACATAAAGACTCATAAAAATTAAAAATTGAAGATTAGGGCGAAGGGGCTTACCTCTCGGTCTTGGCCCCTCTTCCTCTTTTTCTCTAGTGCTATTAGTTCTTCTTCGTCAGGGGGTGCTTCCCCTTGATCCCCCTCAGCCCTTGGAGCATCTTCCTCCGCCGTTCGCTCCCTCGTTGCCGTTTATTCCTCCACGGTCGGCGGGATCACCTCTCACTCTATACGGCGGTGGAGGTGGCGTATGGCCTTCTTCTTCACCCCTTTTTCCCTCCTAAGCGGCAGTGGAGGCTCATCGCCGGCCATCTCGTTGGTGGTCATCGGTGGTCGCCGGTGGTTGCTCTCGGTTGGGGTTTTTTTGGGGGTGTTAGGGCTGTGAATGCTTCAATGAAGGGCCGTGACCGTTCGGTTTGTTTTTTTTTTGAACGCTCAGAAAATGTGACGGTCTGTCGCCAGACCGTTACATTCTCTGACGCGTCTCCTTTAGACCGTCAGGTCATTTGAATATGTTTCATTGAAGAAGGTGAACCGCCAATCTCTGACGGCCTGGTCCCAACCGTTACGTGGTGTGACGCACCCTCAGTAGGCCGTTACAGCTTGCAAGTTTCTTGATGAATGAAATGGTCTATTTGATGCTTGAATGATTGCATTTTCTGCCATGGTGTATATTGTTAATGCTTTTCATGCGTACAAATGGTTATGCCTTGTTTCATATTCATACTCATTATCCTTGGCTAAATCTTTTGTTCATGGATGAAGTTATGAACAACATCGTGCTCTGCCGTTCGCCGGGCAGGTAAGTCAGGTATTCTATTTTGAATCCCTTGTCCCTTTAATGCATTACTATATGGTATCTATGATATATTATCTCGAGAACCGGCTGGTCATTCATGTGCTCTGGGATCTGATGTTCCCCTTAAACAAAAATGATGATGATCTAAGTGCACATGTTTAATCGTTGGATAGGCCGTTAGGTTGGAAAATTTTGGGGATGATGGTTCTATCTTGCACGCCGTGGTTGTAGATGGTGTCCTGACCCTGGTTTCTTCGGTCTAGTAATATTATTCTCTAGTATCTTATTATTTTATCTTTCTTTACATTTGTTTTGATGATTTCTTTATTTTAGCCCAGCATGCATCATACGCATCTTTTGAGCATTCATGAACTCTCCATCTACCAAGGTGTCTCAATGATGGTGAATAGCTGTGTTCTTAATCTTGAATGAGGAGAGTCATTTCCATTCTGAATTGGAAGGTTTCCTTCGATCTGTTCGCTTGATCTGGTTAGCTGAAGATTCCTATCTGGAGTTTAGTCAGTTGTCTCTTTCCTTTCCGTTGCCTCCGGTGGCTAGCCGTGTTTTCCTTTCCTTAGTTGTTAGTTCCTCCAGACATGCGTCCTTTGGTTGGCTATTTCCTTATGATTAGTTCGAGGTTTTCCAAAAAATTCCTGTCACTTGTAGGTTGAGAACGGGTGTCATTTGCCTTAACGCCCGCTTTTCAGTCCGCTCCGCTTCATTTCCGCTTCATCTCTATATTCCATTTCGCTTTCGCCTCACCTCCGCTCGCTCCCCTGTAAAGAGGACATTAAGGAGGGGCATCTGTTGACACCCGTTTTATGACCAATAAGTTGAGTCATCTCCTTGTTTATTCTATATGATGCTCCAAGTTGTTCATTCTTCATTAAGCCTTCTTGATCAGTTGGAGGCTTATTTCATGGGTCTTATCCTCTTGGTTGAGTCTGGTTTCCTCGGCGCTTGTCGTTTGGATGAAGCTTAGCAAGCTCTTATCATTTTTGATCCTTATTGTCTCTAACGGTCCACCACAGGGGCGTTACGTTCTTCTAACGCATTACCCTTGGGCCGTTACATCTTGAAGAGTCCTACGGCTTAAGGCCTTGTTTCAATCCTTATCCTTTGGCCTATCCGTTGATTCTAACGGTCTGTCGTGTGGCCGTTACGTTCCTCTAACGCGTCCACCCATGGCCGTCACATTCATGCAGAGTCCAACTTTTTAGAACTTCTTCCCGTTGATCTTATCCCCTTGAGGATAAGGTTAGTGTGACGGTCTCCCCCGGAGGCGTTACATGCATATGGCGGTCTATCGTGCAGCCGTTACATCCAATAGAGAGTCATGGCTGGTTTGGTCTTTTCTCTGCCGCTCTGTGATCGAATTGAGAGTTTGATCTTGTGATTTCTCTTCCAAATCTGATCCTTAGGACCTTCTGTTTGATTCTATGGACTCTTGGGAGTATTATCTTCAAGAATTTGCTAAGAGTTATCCTTCTTTCTTGCTGGATTATCCTCTGCTCGACCGGAGAGTTTGAGGGCCTATAAATAGAACCCTTGACTTCATGGCCTAAAGAGGAGAAATCTAGAGTTTGCGTCGAAGTGCTGCCGCATTTAGGAGCCACATCTATCCAAGAGGAGCTTGTTTCTACGTCCATCTGCATCACAGTCAAGGGAGTACTTCAGTTTCGGGTTTTAAAGTTCATAGTTTGCACACTTGTGTTCTTCCCTTGTTCATCTCATCATAGCATTGTCCCACTCCTCTTCTCCCACGTTCTTCCACTTGTTTCAATCATCTAAACTTTCCTCCCACGTTTTAAAACACCTAGAGGGGTTAAAAAACCAAACTTCCCCGGTATTCCCCTTTCCTTTTGCATGATCTTAAGTTCTTTGAGAATTGGTACTACACTTGTTTGAAGGGCTAATTTGGGGTTGTTTTCTTGTGTTCTACGTTCTTTGGCAGGTTTACAGAGTTCATTAGACGAGGCCCAAGCTTTCTGGCTGGCTGGAAGGTTTGGAGTTCAAAGAATTCACAGGTTGTTTCTGCAGGTTCTCTGACGGTCTTGTGAAGACGCGTCAGGTCATTCTAACGGTTCATCGGGCGGCCGTCACACTCCTGTGACGCACAGGTGTTGGACCGTTACATTCGACAGATCTGCAGATTTCATTGGTTTATATCTCCCGTGGGCGGGTGCATCATCCTCCTATTTCTAAGGTATTGATCAGGTCTTTGGCTTGTTTTACTACCTTAGTGGTGATCACGTTCTTTCCTTAGTATTGGGCATTGATTTTCTCTCTCATATCCCCTATTTCCTTTGCTTGTTCCACCCACGTGGTGTGTTTTATTTATTCCATTGCTCCACGCTCCGGCGTGTGTTTTTCTTTGCCTTCTTTAGTTTACTTTTGAGATAGCATCGCCCATGTTAGAGCTTGTTCTGATTGCCTAGGTTCATGGTTTACATGTTCATAGGTTGATTGAAATCATTGTGATTTGCTCATCATATTTATCATTCATCACATCATCACAAACAAAAAGGAAGAAAACAAATCAACAATCATGACATATCATTCGTCACTTGATTTGATGACATGACATATTTCTCCATGCAACAATATCATTGCTCTGTCAAATTAATTTTCAGGAATTCCAGCTCATCAAGATGTTTAAAAATAATACTTAGCTCTAGAGTATCACCAAGGTTGTCATGAAGTTTGAATTTTTAGATTTCAGGAGAGTCATTCAAGGCACAACATGCACTCTCTAGTTAAGGTATATTAAAATCACAGAACATAGATGGTTTCAGAACAAATATTTCAGAACTTCAAGGAAATCATTAAATCTGAACTATTTTCATTGGATGGACAATCATCATGGCATATAATAGAAAGCTCTTACGCCGTAGTTCTGTCGGTCTCATGATCTCAAATCAGACTGTAAGCCAGTGAAGTGCAGCTTGCAAGAGGTTAAGAGAATCAACAAAACTCTCCCTAAGGATATGCAATGGATGCACGAAGGAGTTATGTTTGCAAGCAAGTTGAATGACAAATGAAGTTGACCTAGTTACTCATGAAGGTGGCAGAAATGAAATGTATGACCCAACCCATGGTTGTACACTTATTAAATGCAACAGAATGAAGATGAAATATATGCATGCATACTTCAAAAAGATAACTCCCCCTTACTATATGGCCTATATGCAACAGTGGCACATGGTACTTGACGGAGGTGAAACCTCACGCATATTGAGTGCTTCTAGACAAGCCTAACCTGCCTTTCCATACATCAACATTTAATATACCATGGCCATGCAAGTATGATGCTACATAAACCTTGCAATGCATCGTGAACATGGATTCAACTTAATTGTGCATAATGACTACATGCAATGCTATACCATATGCAAAATGACATAATTACATATAAACAATGCATGGACACCAATCTGCAAAAACACACACTAAATTAAATAAGATCATCATTTCAATTTTTATTACCCTGAGGTCGGCAAAGACCAAGCTCCCTTCTGAGTGTTGAAAACCTGTCAATACACAAGGGCTTGGTGAAAATATCAGCAATTTGATTTAGAGTATCAACAAAATACAGTTCAAAATTTTTCTTAACGACCTCATCTCTAATGAAGTGATGCCTAATCTCAATATGCTTAGTCCTAGAGTGCTGGACTGGATTTTTCGCAAGGTTGATAGCACTGGTATTATCACACAGAATCGGGACACAACCAAGATCCACTAAGTAGTCTTGGAGTTAGTGTTTAATCCACAACACTTGGGTGCCACAGCTCCCCGCAGTAATATATTCTGTCTCTATGGTTGTGAGGGCAACCGAGTATTGTTTCTTGGAGGCCCAAGAAACTAAACACCCACCCAGAAACTGGCAGTAGCTACTAGTACTTTTACGATCCAGCTTGCATCCAGCATAGTCCGCATCAGAATAAGATATAAGAGATAAATCACATGATGACGGATACCACAATCCCAAATCTTGAGTGCCGGCAAGATATCTAATGATACGTTTGACGGCAGTCAAGTGAGATTCTCTAGGACTAGCTTGAAATCTAGCACAAAGGCATACACTAAACTAGATATCTGGTCGGGATGCAGTCAAGTAAATCAAAGAGCCGATCATACCTCTATAGATCTTTGCATCCACTAATTTACCATTTTCATCCGAATCCAGTGATGTTATGGTGCTCATAGGAGTTGTAATGATTTTGCTGTTCGTCATGTCAAATCTTTTCAGTAGCTCCTTGATGTATTTGGCTTGACTTATGAAGCAACCATCTTATCCTTGGTTGACCTGCAAACCAAGAAAGAATTGGAGTTCTCTCATTAGGCTCATCTCAAATTCGCTAGTCATGAGGTTAGCAAATTCCTCACACATTTCAGATTTAGTAGAACCAAACACAATATCATCAACATAAATTTGATCAATCAAGATGTTTTTACCTTGATTCTTGGTGAAAAGTGTTTGATCTACCTTACCTCGTGTGTACCCTTTTTCATTGAGGAACGAGCTTAGTCTCTCATACCAAGCTCTTGGTGCTTGCTTAAGTCCATAAAGTGCCCTGTCTAACTTGTATACAAAATTTGCATGGTTAGAATTCTTAAAGTCAGGGGACTGCTCAACATAGACTTCTTCTTTGATCAAGCCATTCAAGAAAGCACCTTTTACATCTATTTGATACAGCTTTATTCTAAGGGAGCATGTAAAGGCAAGTAAAATTCTGATGGCTTCAAGTCTAGCAACTGGGGCATAAGATTCCTCAAAGTCTACCCCAAACTCTTGATTATACCCTTGAGCCACCAATCTAGCCTTGTTTCTTATTATCTTGCCATCCTCACTTAGTTTGTTCCTAAAAACCCACTTAGTGCCTATGACAGATTGTGATGAAGGTCTAGGAATAAGATGCCAAACTTTGTTTCTTTCAAACTAATTTAACTCGTCTTGTATTGAATTTATCCAGTTTTCATCTTTTAATGCCTCATCAACATTCTTGGGTTCAATCTAGGAGACAAGAGCAAGTTGATCTAATTCTTCCACAATTCTAAAATGTGACCTTGTTCTATGTGGGTCATTCAAGCTACCAAAGACATTTTCCAAAGGATGATCCTTAAGAATTCTAATGTTTGTAGAATCGTTACCTTCTCCTAGAGCTTGATCCCTTGCATTGCTTGATTCAGCGAGGTCACCATCTTCTCTTTTTTCTTCTTGTGGAGGATCATTCTTTTCCTTCATGCTTAGGAATTCCCCATCTTCATCATTTTTCCTGCAAGAGTTATCATTGTTAGAATCATCATGATATTCATCAAAGAAAATATGGGGTGATTCTTCCACAATTTGACTCTTGACATTATAAATTCTATAAGCCCTAGATCTATTAGAATATCCAAGGAATATACCTTCATCGCTCTTGGGCTTGAATTTATCTAAGTCTCTTTTATCATTATTGTGGATGAAGCATTTAGATCCAAATACTTTCATGTGTGTGAGAGAAGGTTTTTTACCTTTCAGCAACTCATAAGGAGTCTTTTTGGTGTGTGGCCTTACCATAGAGTGGTTGATAATGTAACATGCCGAGTTTACTGCTTCAGCCTAAAATTTCCTTGGGAGTTGCCGTTCGGCAAGCATTATTCTTGCCATCTCTATGAGTGTTCGATTCCTTCTTTCAACTACACCATTTTGCTCTGGGGTTCTTGGTGAAGAAAACCGGTGTGAAATGCCTTCAGCCCTGCAAAGATTATAGAAGCCAGCATTTTCAAATTCACCACCATGATCAGATTGAATGTTGGAAATCTTAAACTCACCGTCTTGCTTTATCTTCATATAGAGTGCCTGAAACTCATCAAAAGCATAATTTTTATGTGTGAGAAAGAAAACCCATGTGAACTTAGAGTAATCATTCACCAAGACATATCAATATTTTCTACCACTTAAACTAACAGTTCTGGTTGGACCAAACAAATCCATATGAATCAGCTCAAGTGGTTTAGATGACATGTTTGCAGATCTAGCCTTGAAGGATTTTCTTATTTGTTTACCTAGGGCACATGCATCACACAATTTGTTTTCTTGTTTAAAAGAAAGTTCAGGTAACCCATTCACCATTGAATGCTTTAACAGTTTATGTAAGACATTGTAGCTAGCATGTCCTAGTCTACGATGCCATAACCATGCAAGCTCAGATTTTGGTGCAGCAAGATAAAGATTTAAATGAGCAGGATCATCTAAGTCAATCATGCAAATATTGTTGACTCTCTTACTAGAAAATTTTACCTTGTCAGATTTTGGTTCAAGGATCCTACATTCATGAGAGTCAAACAGCACTTTGTGACCTTTATCGCACAATTGATTTATACTAAGCAGGTTGTATTCCAAACCTTCAACTAGCAGCACGTTACAGATGGAGTTGGAGAGGTTCTTACCTACATTACCTGTTTTAATAATTTTTCCTTTGTTGTTCCCTCTAAATGTGACGTATCCTCCTTCCTTTTCCTTTAAGAGACAAAATTTTATTTTGTCTCCAGTCATGTATCTTGAACAGCCGCTATCAAGGTACCACCTGTTATGCATGGCTGCAAGACATTCCTGCACAAGCAATTAAGCAATTGTGTTTGGAACCCAACCAAATTTGGGTCCTATCAAACTCTTCAGATTTTTAAAACATGAAACCATTTCTTTTGGAATCCACACCTTCCTAGCATTCATGTTTTGTTTGCTTGGAGCAGGGATTTGGTTTTTCTTTTTAGCTTTGACATTCACATTTTGTTTAGAAGCTCTTTGTTGAATTTTGTGGAAGTTTAAGGAAGTTTGCTTCTTAAACCATTGAGACCGTTGGTTGGTTTTGGGTTGAAAGTGATTATTTTGCCACCTAGGGGATTGAGACTTATAAGATTGGTGAACACATGAATCACAATTTTCCCAAAAGTAGGGTGGTGTTGGCCTATATGAATGTGCAATCCAGTTATGGTGATATCTGGAAGATTGAGCATGCAATGGCCAAGGAAGTGTTGACCTATGCTGCGGGGAAGGTCGACATTTCTTAGACTTTTGGACAGACTTTTTGGGAATTCCAGTGACTGCCTCTTCAATCTTTTCTTTCCCTTTCTCCTTTTGTTTTTGCTGGTTTTGTGTGGGAGTTGTGTTTGAGGTGGAAGCTTCGGAAGATGAAACAAATGTGACAGTTTTTAGCCCAAATGGCCTTTTGTTTGTTGGATCAAAACCCAACCCATCTTTGTTGTGGTTCATTATAGTTCCTAGCAATGCATCTAGGTTTTATCTTCCATCCACAAACTTTTCTAAAGATTGTTGTTTATCCTTTAACTCTTTTTGTAGGTTTTCAATATTTTGAAGAAGTTGAATGTTGACTTGTTTGACAGCTTCATACTTTTCATTGCTCAATTTGCTATCCTTTTCATAGGTTTGCATTTTTAGCTTCATGCTATCAATCTCATTTCTCAAATCTTCATTTTCAGTTTTCAAGTCAGCCATTTCTTTTCTTCCTTCCTCCAAGTTCTCAATCATTTTCTTAAGATCTTCAATTTCAGTTTCAAGTGAAACATTCTTGACATTTATTTCATGATCATGCACAAATGAGTTAATTTTCTTTTTCAATGATTTATTCTCCTTTTTGTACATTTCATATTTTTCCATGAGTTGTATATATGCTTCCTCCCAATCATCAGTTGTATAATCTTCAAATGGAGAATTTACCTCAGTTTCTTCGTCACCTTTGGCCATGAGGCAGAGATCTTATTTTTCTTTGTCCGAGGAGCTAGTTCCGTCATCACTTTCCTCTTCATCGCTCCATGTGGACACCATGACCTTGTTCTTCTTCTTGCCCTTCCATTTGTCGGCCTTTTTGAATCTGTCGGGACAATCATTCTTGAAATGTCTTGATTTATTGCAAGAATAGCAAATGATTTTATCAGATTTCTTAGAGTTTTCAGAATTAGATTTGAAAACATTTCTTACCTTTGACATTCCTCTCATGAAGCCCTTACCTTCCTTTCTCATGAATTTTCTGAACTTACGTGTGAGCATGGCTACGTCATCCTCATCTCGCTCACTTACCGAATCCTCACCTTCATCAGAAGAGCCTTGACCGTTGGGTCCTACTTTAAGAGCTAGGGGCTTTTTCTTAGGCACCTCAGCCTCTTTGTTCTAAAGGTTGATCTCATAGGTCATCAATGACCCAATTAGTTCATCTACCTTGGTAGTTGCGAGATCTCTCGATTCTTCAACCGGTAGCCTTTGTGTGCCATACAGGAGTCAATGATCTGAGAATCTTTCTCACAATTTCTTGTTCTGAGTATTTCTTTCCCAAATTAGTTAGACTATTAGTAAGCACAGTTAACCGAGCATACATATTCTGAATTGACTCATCAGGCTTCATGCGGAACATTTCATATTCAGAAACTAAAATGTTGGCTTTTGTTTCTCGTACCTGAGAGGTTCCTTCGTAAATTACCTCTAGCTTGTCCCACATCTGCTTTGCCGTTGTGCAGGTAGCAACTCTTGAGAATTCTACTGGATGGAGTGAGCATTGCATGATGTGTTTAGCACTCTAGTTGACAGTGGATTGTCTTATTTATTCTTTGGTCCATAAGTCCTCATTATCTGTAAGCTCATACGGACCTTTGTTGATCACTCGCCAAAGTTCGTAGTCTTGGGCGCGAATGAACACCTGCATGCGATGTTTTCAATAAGGATAATTAGTTCCAGTAAAGTAAGGAGGTCTATTAATAGAATGTCCTTCACGTAAAAAACCTTTGGACGCTAATCCACCATTTCCCTCAAGGTCGTTGGACCCCATAATGAGAGATTAGTCTCTTATACCACTTGTTGAGTAGTGGACAGCGGATCTAGAGGGGAGGGGTGAATAGATCTACCCCTCTTTTCGCAATGCAACCCTCTATATAACTAGATAAAATAAATTACAGCGGAGTGTAACTAGCTTATCAAAGAACACTATGATTCACTTGGCAAGATGAGCAACTAATATATCGATTTGAACCTAAGCATGCATCTAGAACGAAGCAATCACACAAGCAAACCACAACGCAAAGGATTTAAAGGTGGTTCGGACTGAATCCCCAGTCCTACGTCCACCCCTCACCAAATCCGGTGAGGCTCCACTAGTGTCACGCACTGAACCGCAAATCAGAAAGACCTCCGATTGTCTTCCTACTAACTATAGGTAGGGACGTCAACACCGCAGATCGGACAACTTCCGATTGCCTTCCTACTAACCACCGGTAGGGACGATCTTCAGTTTCAAATGTTTGAATGAAATAGAAAAAGAACAAATATGAAATCACTCAAACAAGATATATAATATGCTCAAAGTAAAAAGATCTTGTCTGAGTTGCAGGAGCTTGAATCTGATGCAAGAAGATGATGGTTGCAGCTTTATCTTCACTTGGCTTGGGGTTGATTTCCTCTTAAAGTAGCTTGAATTACTTGAGGATTTGATGAAGAACTTTTTCCCGGAGTACTGTTCACAGCTACAGCACTCGAATTCCTCTCCCTTGAAAACACCCTTGCAGCCTCCTTTGATCTTTCCTCTTAGCATTGCTTGCTTCTATTCTTCTTTGGAGGTTGCTGGATTGAGATATGAGCTTGAATCACCTTGAGTTGATGGAGAGAGTGTTGGATGTAGCTTTGATCTTTCTTTTGATCCTCTTGAGTTGATGAAGAGGTTTAAGGATGCAGCTTTGATCACCTTTGAGAATCTTGATTGCTTCTAACTTTCTTGGAGTTTGCTTGCTTCAGATCTATGCTTGAATCACCTTGGAATGGATGAAGAACTTCTACACGGAGTACTGTTCACAGCTACAGTACTCGAACTCCTCTCCTTTAAACACACCCTTGTAGCCTCCCTTGAATCCCCTTGAAGCATTAGGGTTTCTAACCCTCCTTGTGTTGGTTTTATAGACTTTGAATGGTCCTTGGACATCCTTCAGACCAGATCCACAATCCATGGAGGATTGGGTGACTTTGGGGTTAAACAAATACAATGAAATAGGCTCTTCTCGAAGTGAAAAACAAAGTCAACATTGAAGGCTCGGGGCTGGCAGTCGACCTGCAGAAGCTGGCGGTCGACCGCTACTGAGAAACGCTGTAGACGGATGGTCCCTGAAATTTCCGGTCGACCGCTACTGGGCTGGCGATCGACCGCCACTGAGACTCGTGCAGACTGGGACCTGTTGGCTGGGGCGGTCGACCGCCCCTATGCTGGCGGTCGACCGCCAGCTGGGCAGACCTCGGGTTTTCCCGGGTCGGTCCGTTAACCTCTTTAGCTCTGTCGCTTGAGTCCTTTAGCAGTCCGTTCTCATCTGTGGCATCAACCTTGACTATCTTGAAGTTTTATTACTGAGCCTTCAATCATTGAGCTTTAACTTTTGCCATTTCTACTCAATTCCTTGTCCATTCATTGGCATATCAGTCATGAACAAAACATCACATATGTCAGTCATATGAGAGTGGAAAATAATAATGACTTATAGTGTTTAGCTATTATCAAAACCAAGAATATCCAATAACTCAAATGACCACAAGATGATGTTGAATGATCCAAACCACAGGAAGACTCAAATGATCACATGGGCACAATAGATCGATTTAAATTGAGCTTGATCTTGATTCATCTTTCCAATGAATGCCAAATTTTAATTGTGAATCCTTTATAATTGAATGGCTATTAGGTTTATACTTGTTATAACCTTAATCTTGAACCATTGTATCCCCTAGTTTTGTTTTAGACTCAATCAAACCGCTGTTACTTGAGTTAATCCGAATTGGATTAACAGAGACTTGCGTGGCTATTGATAGACCGCGTATACGAATGAACGGGCCAATGGAGACCGTTCATTCCTGGCAGATGCCAATTTGTCTTGGCCGATTATCCTTGATCTATCTTCGACCAAATCCTATTTTGATCAGCCCAGTAGACCCTAGGCCGACCAGCAGATAGTGGGCTACACTCTGGTTCAGTTCCACCTGCCTATGGTAGCCCGGGAGCCCACTTGGGCTAAATTCTAACTCTTGGTTAGGCCGTGTGTTGTGCGGCCAGTAATGGACCGTACTTCTCTTAGGCGGACCTGAGTGGACCGTTCAATTCATGAGCGGCTTTGTCAGGACCACACATCCTGTCCTTGATTCTGTAACCTTCTGGCCTTGTGCGGCCCTATCCTAACCGTTCATATAGAAGGGCGGCCCGTTAGCAACCGTTCAACCTTGACCTCCCGAGGGCTAAACCCAGCACAGTTCTTGTTAGTGCGGCCCAGTGTCGACCGCACAAGTCTTGAGCGGCCCACTATTGACCGCATGTCTTCTAGAGTCTAGTTTTCCCCGTGTTTTATGGTTTTGAATCTAAGAACATGATGGTTCTTGATAATTTGAACTTCTGGACAGAAATTCTGGATATTAATTCTTCAACTTAGCCTTAGGATGTTCCGAGGTAAGTTTATACTTGATTATAATTGGCCATTTAACTTGATTAAAGTCTAGACAACTTAGGATCTTGGATCCAATAAATCAATGCCAACGCATCATAGGGGCCCTGTCTGGTCTTGGGGAGAGCGCTCGAAAAGTACTTGTGCCCATGGGAGTTTGTAATGACATGGTGAGGCATTGCACCGAGTGCATGACTAGTGTGATGTCTATGACAATGATCTCTTATGTCTTACTTGAATCGTGTTTGACTTGGTTACAATCTTGCTTGTTGGCCAATTTCCTGCAATTTCCTGTTATATATATTGTTCTAAAATACAATTCTTGTAATTATCATCTTGTCATATTGTTACTCCATTCCATTCTTTAGCACTCTCTGTTATTACGTTGTTTCATTCGATCGTTATTTCTTTTCTTTCTGTTTCATATTAACATGTAATTAATTGGTTAATCACTTACACTTGCCTGTTATTACTTACTGAGCGTTCGCTCATATAGTTGTTTCCCCCTTTTCCAAGTAGCTCAGGTGAAGATTCACAGATGGATGGGAATGGGCGAGAGTGATAGCTTGGAGTGTATCAGCTAGTAGATATGTTGAGTTTGTTTAGTTGTTTACATCTAGCTATGTCTTAGAACTGGTGTTAGTTATTGTACCGAGTCGAGTAGAGATTATGTTTGATTAGGTTTGCGTCGTTTGTAAGATGTTTGATGATTATTATAATAGAATTGGAGTTATTTCTCTTCATGATATTATGTTAATTCTTTGCTTAGCATGTTATCTTTACTAGCATTTTCTACTATCGGTCCCGATATTCCGCGTCGGGGCGTGACAGTTTGGTGGTATCAGAGCCTAGGCTTTCAAATATCCCAAGGTTCTCTAAGTTCTAGGATCCTAAGTGATACCGTAGGACCTATAACCTTGTTATAAGTCTAAGGACCCAACCTAGTGAGATTTGGGGAGAAGACTGGGGTTGAGTTAATAATCTAATTGCACGATTATCCATTCTTGATTGAACCTAATATAACCTATTCCATGTGTAGGCTTTTGCAATGGCAGGAGAACGCGAAGAATGGAGGAACTTGCAGCGCACAATTCAAGGACTTAATCAAGCTTTGCAACAAGTGGCTCAAGGAGGAGCTGCAAATCATGGCACTGGCGACCTTTATCGGAACTTTCGTGGGATGAATCCCCCACGATTTGGTGGCTTGACTGACCCTGATGAAGCCGAGCACTGGCTTGAAGAGATAGGGAGGATTTTTGAAGTGATGCAATGCAGCGATCAGGAACGTGTCCTCTTGTCGACCTTTCAACTTGAACGTGATGCAAGGACATGGTGGGACACAGTGAAGGCTACCCTTGGTGATAGACAAGTCACATGGGAGGAGTTCGAGGAATTCTTCAATGGTAAATATTTCTCTGATCGAGTACAAGAGAAGAAGGCGACTGAGTTTGCTACTTTGAAGCAACAAAATCTATTCGTAGCTGAATATGAAGCTCAATTCTCTCGGCTATCTCATTATGCTACTCATTTGATATCTACTGAGAAGATGAAGGCTAAGCTCTTTCTTAATGGGTTGAAGCTGCAGTATATCAACCAGTTGGCACCGATGGAAATTCCAACTTATTTTGAGATGGTGAGAAAGGCTCAAGTGTTGGAAGATACTTTTGAAATGACGGATAGAATCCGTGAGAAGAGTGTTAAGATTGAACAACACCATACTGGTTCTGGAGTATCAAGCCTGGTCATGGCAGGAAGAGGCCCATTAGCAGGTATGGTTCGTGGAAGGGCAAGATGCCGAAAATTGAAGATAAGAAACATGGCCCTATTGTTCCATTCAAGGGCGTATACAAGTATTGTGACCGTCTAGGTCACAAGATGGAGGAATGCTGGCACAAGCTGGGTGCCTGTTTACGTTGCGGTAGTAGGGACCACCGTATTCCCGAGTGCCCTCTATTATCTGAGCAAGCTACCCCTGTGAAATCGCAAGGAATCAGGAAGCAGCAAGGCAAGCTCCAGGCTCTACTAGAAGATGAGACAGGACCCGCCGAGGAGGGTGGACTTGTCGAAGGTACTCTTATTATACATGATAAATCAGCTTTTGTTCTTTTTGATACTGGTGCCACTCATTCTTTTATTTCTCGGAGATTTGCAAAGTCTTTAGCAGTGAAGCCAGTTTTGATGAATTCTCCGTTAGAGATTTCAACTCCTATTGGTTCCGGTTCAGCAATTAAGTATTTCTGTCCTTCTAGTAAGGCCTTGATCAATGAACAAAACCTGCCAGCTGATTTAGTTTGCATGAATATGAAGGATTATGATGTAATCCTAGGAGCAGATTGGTTGGCTAAGTATGAGGCCAATGTTCAGTGCAGATCTAGTTCTGTGTCTTTCACTAGACACCCTGGACTTTCTTTCATGGGAATTAGACATCATAAGTTTGTTCCGCTTATTTCGGCTCTTCGAGCTGATAAGCTGATGAGAAGAGGATGTAAGGCTTTTCTAGCCTTTGTTTTTGTGACCCCTGAGCAGAAGACTGAGATTGAGGACTTTTCTGTCGTCCGATATTTTCCAGATGTCTTTCCTGAGAAACTACTAGGACTTCCTCCTAAAAGGGAAGTTATCTTTTCTGTTGATCTAATTCCTGGTGCGACCCCTATTTCCAAAGCTCCCTATCGTATGTCTCCTGCGGAGCTAAGGGAACTAAAGCAGCAGTTGATGGAATTGCTTGAGAAAGGGTTCATTCGACCAAGTACTTCTCCGTGGGGAGCCCCTGTATTATTCGTTCGGAAGAAGGATGGTTCGATGAGGTTGTGCATCGATTATCAGTAATTGAACCAGTTGACTATCAAGAACAAATATCCATTGCCAAGGATTGATGAGTTATTTGATCAGATAGCAGGAGCTTAGTATTTTTCTAAGATCGACATTCGATCTGGATATCATCAGTTATGAATTAAGGAGGAGGATATCTATAAAAAAGCCTTCCGCAGTAGGTATGGGCATTTCAAATTTGTAGTAATGCCTTTTGGGCTAACGAATGCACCTGCAGCTTTCATGCAGCTGATGAACGATGTGTTTCGGCCCTATCTTGATCAATGGGTCGTAGTGTTCATTGATGATATCTTGATTTATTCTAAGAGTGAGGAGGAGCATGCTGAACATTTGATGATGACATTGCAACTGTTGAGAGATCATCAGTTATATGCCAAATTTAGTAAGTGTGATTTCTGGCTGCGAGAGGTGTCCTTTCTAGGGCATATCATCACAAAAGAAGGTATTTCCGTTGATCATTCGAAGGTAGAGGCAGTAAAGAATTGGGTAAGCCTACTAATGTGACTGAAGTGAGAAGTTTCCTAGGCTTAGCAGGTTACTACCGAAGGTTTATTCAAGATTTCTTCAAGATTGCGGTACCTCTGACAAGATTAACCCGCAAGGAGATCAAATTTGATTAGTCAGAAGATTGCGAGCGAAGCTTTCAGACCTTGAAGGAATGTTTGACTACTGCACCTGTTTTGGCTTTACCTTCTGGTGAAGGAGGTTTTATTGTATACACTGATGCTTCAGATATTGATTTAGGGTGTGTACTCATGCATCACGGGAAAGTGATAGCCTATTCTTCTAGGCAATTGAGGAAGCATGAAGAGAATTATCCTGTTCATGATTTGGAGCTAGCAGCAGTGGTGTTCACCTTGAAGATATGGATGCACTACTTGTATGGAGAAGCATTCACGGTGTTTTCAGATCATAAGAGTTTGAAATACTTATTTTCTCAGAAGGAACTCAATATGAGGCAGCGAAGATGGCTGGAGTATTTAAAGGATTTCGATTTCTCCATTGAGTATAATCCTAGAAAAGGTAATGTTATGGCAGATGCCTTAAGCCGCAAGCCTATAGCTAAGTTGTCAAGCCTCATGTTACAAGAATGGAAATTGTTAGAGCAGTTAGCTAGCTTGGATCTTAATGTTGACTAGGATCGGGTTATGATTTCTCAGATTCAACTTAAGCCTAAATTACTGATAAAAATCAAATCTCTGCAAGATGATGACCCGGAGTTGGTAGAGATCAAGAGAAACTTGAGTAACAGACCTGACTTCATGATGGCTGATGATGGAAGATTGTTATTTCAAGGGAGAACTTGTGTACCTAATGTAGCTGAGATAAAGAGTAAGATCCTCGAGGAAGCTCATAGATCCAGATACACCATTCATCCTGGAGGTACTAAAATGTTCAAGGATTTGAAAAGATCTTTTTGGTGGCCGAATATGAAAAGGGAAGTGGCGGACTTCGTAAGTAGATGCTTGGTTTGTCAGCAAGTCAAGGTGGAGCATTTAAGACCAGCAGGGAAATTGAAACCCCTTGATATACCCCAATGGAAGTGGGATAGCATTGGCATGGATTTCATTATGGGTCTACCTAGGACTCGTAGTGGATTTGATGCAATATGGGTGATTGTCGACAGATTGACAAAATCGACTCATTTCTTATCCATTAAGTATAAATGCACAGTTGATGTTTTGGTTGCTTTGTATATGGAGGAAGTGGTAAGACTACATGGTATACCAGTCAGCATTGTGTCTAATAGAGACCCCAGATTCACTTCTCATTTTTGGAAAGGATTGCAAGAATCCTTGGGAACTCGTCTGAATTTCAATACTACTTTCCATCCACAAACAGACAGACAGACTGAAAGGACCAACCAGATAGTGAAAGATATGCTTAGAGCCTACATGATTGACTTTGGCGGTAGTTGGAGTGATCATTTGGCATTGGTTGAATTCGCCTACAACAACAGTTACCAGTCCAGCATTCTGATCGCTCCATTTGAAGCTTTGTATGGTAGAAGCTGTCGATCCCCGTTATGTTGGGACGAGGTAGGTGAGAAGCAATGGCTTGGACCAGATCTCATTTCTGAATCGTCTAAGAACATCCGTATTATCAGAGATCAGTTGCAAGTAGCACAATCAAGACAGAAGAGTTATGCCGACACCAGGAGGAGAGCATTGGAATTTCAGGTTGGTGAGCACGTGTTTTTAAAGGTTTCTCCTATGAGAGGAATTCGAAGGTTTGGTATTCAGGGCAAACTGAGTCCAAGATACATTGGTCCATTCGAGATTCTGAAAAGAGTGGGGGAGGTTGCTTACTGTTTGGCACTACCACCTTAGTTATCTGGAGTACACAATGTTTTCCATGTGTTTATGTTACGGAAATATGTGTATGATCCCACTCACATTATTCAGCATATGGACTTCGAATTGAATGAAGATCTGACTTATGAAGAAAGACCGATCAAGATTTTGGATCGGAAGCAACAGCAACTCAGGAATCATTCCATATCGATGGTTAAAGTGCAGTGGAGTTGGCGTGGGACTGAAGAAGCTACGTGGGAGTCGAAAAATACTATGCGGAGACAGTACCCCGACTTAATCTAGGTGAGCTATCTCACTCCCTCTTTTTATTAAGTGCATTGAATTTGGAGGACCAAATTCCTTAAGTGGGGGAGGGTGTAATACCCTGATTTCTTTTAGAAATTAATTAGAAATTAATTAGAATAATCCCTTAATAAATAGAATAAGCTAGATTTTGACTATTTTATAAAAATCCATAAAAATTATATTCTTGTAGAGGATAACACGTTTAATAAACTTATCTTCTGTGACCAACCCAAATAAAATCTGTAAGTAGGCCGAATTAGTGGTTTAAGCCCAAATTGAACACTTAGTTAACCATATCTTGAAACGCCAAATTCGAGCCCAATACTCCATCTAATGAGCCCAAATCGGTGGCAAATGAAAGGCCGAGATGGGAGGATCATTTACCCTCTCTTAATCTCTCGAAACCCTAACCCTAGGAGATGCATTCGGTGGAGTTTGGATCGAGTCAACTTTTGCGGCGGCGTTCGCATCGACCCGACTTGCGTGGACGAATACTCCGCGCATACAAGCCTCCAGAAGGTGTGTGACCTATTAAAATGAAGCTCTCTAACCCTAGAATCGTTTAGAACCAGCGGCGGCTGCAGAGAAGTTGGACAAAGGGAGATATCGAGCGATTAGTGGCTGCGTGTACTGGCGTCCTTGGTTTTCTTTCTCCTTCCTTCTTCATCCGATTCAGGTAGGTGATGGCAAGGCAAACCCTACAAAAAATATATGGTTAGAAGCAGCATCGTGTTAGCTTTCCATTGATGTCAAAAGCCCTAAATTCTATCAAGTATCCTATGAGAATTTTAGGTTTTAGTAGAAGCATGTCACATCTAGGGTTATAATTGTTCCTCTTCGATTAAGTTGTGATTTCAGGCTGTAAACATAAAATTGATTCATGCATCTTGTATAGTTTTTCGTGATCTTTCTTTTGGTAGTAAAAGTCCCAAATTCCATGCTTTATATCATGCGAATTTAGTGTTTTAAATTTAACCCTAGAAACCTCGCCGGAGTCGGGCACGGCAAAGGGGTAGTGACCTGTTTGGACATCTGCGGCCACCCGATAGACCGCACATCCTAGATAGACGGCCCTCTGTTGATCGTTTATATGTTTTTATATATGTTTGTGTCCCTGGAACGTGCGGCCTAGCCCTAACCGCATGTCTTTCTTGTGGCCAGTTCCATACCGCACATCCCTCCATGCGGCACACTACAGACCGTCCATATCCAGCAGGTCTTCGGATCTGAGGGGACGTGTGCGGTCAGTCTGTGACCGTTCATTGGGATGTAAGGTCCAGAACCGACCGCACATCTGTAACAGAGCAGATTAAATTATCATTTGCAGCATGTTATGTTAGTAGATTAATGGTTAATTGCATGCTAGCAACACACCTAATAAATTGTAATTCATGACAGTAAATAATTCTTGCTGATCTATTTAAATTGAGCTTGATCTTGATTCATCTTTCCAATGAATGTCAAATTTTAATTGTGAATCCTTTATAATTGAATGGCTATTAGGTTTATACTTGTTATAACCTTAATCTTGAACCATTGTATCCCCTAGTTTTGTTTTAGACTCAATCGAACCGCTGTTACTTGAGTTAATCCGAATTGGATTAATAGAGACTTGCACGGCTATTGATAGACCGCGTATACCAATGAACGGGCCAGTGGAGACCGTTCATCCATGGCAGATGCCAATTTATCTTGGCCGATTATCCTTGATCTATCTTCGGCCAAATCATGTTTTGATCAGCCTAGTAGACCCTAGGCCTACCAGCAGATAGTGGGCTACACTCTGGTTCAGTTCCACCTGCCTATGGTAGCCCGGGAGCCCACTTGGGCTAAATTCTAACTCTTGGTTAGGCCGTGTGTTGTGCGGCCAGTAATGGACCGTACTTCTCTCAGGCGGCCCTGAGTGGACCGTTCAATTCATGAGCGGCTCTGTCAGGACCACACATCCTATCCTCGATTCTGTAACCTTCTGGCCTTGTGCGGCCCTATCCTAACCGTTCATATAGAAGGGCTGCCCATCAGCAACCGTTCAACCTTGACCTCCCGAGGGCTAAACCCAGCCCAGTTCCTGTTAGTGCGGTCCAATGTCGACCGCACAAGCCTTGAGCGACCCAGTATTGACTGCATGTCTTCCAGAGACTAGTTTTCCCCGTGTTTTATGGTTTTGAATCCAAGAACATTATGGTTCTTGATAATTTGAACTCCTGGATAGAAATTCTGGACAGTAATTCTTCAACTTAGCCTTGGGATGTTCTGAGGTAAGTTTGTACTTGATTATAATTGGCCATTTAACTTGATTAAAGTCTAGACAACTTGGGATCTTGGATCTAATAAATCAATGCCAACGCATCATAGGGGCCCGGTCTGGTCCTGGGGAGAGCGCCCGAAAAGTACTTGTGCCCATGGGAGTTTGTAATGACATGGTGAGGCATTGCACCGAGTGCCTGACTAGCGTGATGTCTATGACAATGATCTCTTATATCTTACTTGAATCGTGTTTGACTTGGTTACAATCTTGCTTGTTGGCCAATTTCCTATAATTTCCTGTTATATATATTGTTCTAAAATGCAATTCTTGTAATTATCATCTTGTCATATTGTTACTCCATTCCATTCTTTAGCACTCTCTGTTATTACGTTGTTTCATTCGATCGTTATTTCTGTTCTTTCTGTTTCATATTAACATGTAATTAATTGGTTAATCACTTACACTTGCCTGTTGTTACCTACTGAGCGTTCGCTCATATAGTTGTTTCCCCCTTTTCCAGGCAGCTCAGGTGAAGATTCACAGATGGATGGGAATGGGCGAGAGTGATAGCTTGGAGTGTATCAGCTAGTAGATATGTTGAGTTTATTTAGTTGTTTACATCTAGCTATGTCTTAGAACTGGTGTTAGTTATTGTACCGGAGTCGAGTAGAGATTATGTTTGATTAGGTTTGAGTCGTTTGTAAGACGTTTGATGATTATTATAATAGAATTGGAGTTATTTCTGTTCATGGTATTATGTTAATTCTTAGCTTAGCATGTTATCTTTACTAGCGTTTTCTACTGTCGGTCCCGATATTCCGTGTCGGGGCGTGACAACATCTCATTCGGATCTGAGTTGCTAGTGAAGAAGTGTCGACCTCTCTCTTGAGGAGTGTCGACCTGTCTGGACTAAGCATCAGGTTCCAACGCTCCTTCTTGTGCCATTTCTTTATATTCCGCTGCCCCGTGTGCCTTAGTGTTTTATTTCTTTAAAGGAGTGATTAATGCTTAGTTTATCCCATAGTTTTTAAATCAGGCATAGTTTGTCACCGGATCTATTCAACCCCCCCTTCTACATCCGGTTGCACCACTCGGGACATATCAATTGGTATCAAAGCATACCATTATTTCTAACAGCCACGACGGAGGTTGAAGAGACCATCGTACCTGCCGGAGTTGCTGAGGAGGGAGATGCTCCGCCGGAGACGGCGACCGCGGTGGTGGAACGACCGGTTAGGACTTCGGATGTAGGCCAAAGAACACCTCCCCTATTTCCATTTTTGAAGCATGCATGTAGCAAAAAGGGGTAGAGAAGGGGCATACGACCCCGTTAGGGCCGGTTGGGAGGCCCTATGGGCCCTCACCGCCATTGGGGAAGACGAAAAGAAAACGGTTCAACAGTAATCGTGTATGAAACTTATGCGGCTCACATAGATACGTTCAACGACAGCACGGCCCATGGGTGTCCGTTCAAATGGAATTGAAACGACGGGTAACACGGTCTGAAGAAGACCGTGGACATTTAGGACGGCCCACATTGGTCCGTTCAAAACATGAAACATCTGAGAATAGAACGGTCTGCATCAGACCATGGACACCTAGGACGGCAAGCATTGGTCCGTTTAGAACATGAAATGCCTGAGAACAGAACGGTCTCCATCAGACCGTCACTAACCACACGGTTGGAAAATAAGCCGTGCAAATCCAGATAACCAGGGGCTTGAGAGGGGAATTATACGGTTAGGTGGGGACCCTGAGTTTATTGGACGGCCAAAGATGAGCCGTTCCAGGGTAGACAAAAGATAGTAGCACGGTCCTCATAGGGCCGTCCATAGGGCAGAACGGTCCATGAGTGATAGTGGACCTCTGAGAGGAGATTATTGGGACGGTTGGAACCGAACCGTTGAATGGGTAGATGTCCCATAGCTGACTGTTCAGTTAGTAAAGTGATCTATTCAACAAATGCATGATCCTATTATGAAATGCAATGGTTCTAAATGTATACATGGAAAGCGCAAGACTCAGATCCCCTGGCTCCTGGTGCTGTGTCCCTTGTGGTTCTGGAGTTTTGATGATGACAGATATTATGTCTCATTATGTTTACATCCTTGATGATATAATCCTGTTGCATTATGAGAAACTGTCAGAACAAGTTTAAGGATGACTCACAAGTCATGAAGTCAACCCAAGTCAAAGTCAAATCATGACAGGTAAGGTCAATGCTCAGATCAGGTAATACTTTGTCAACTCTACGATCTTTGATGATGTTTTAGCTGATATGCATAAACTGTTCTGTGCATGAATTTAAGTCTGTACATCACACACATTGCCTTGCACACACACACACACAATCTGCACATCAAGTCAGTACAGCCCCTGGTCGCAAGACCAAGTCTGTACATCGTCTCCTGCATGCATTACTTCAAGTATGTACAGCAGCCAGTGCATTGCTTCATATCAAGTCTAGACATTGTGCATTTCTTCATATTAGACACGGCATGCCACAAGTCTGCACATCCTATTTGCACTAAGTCTGTACATTGTCTGTGCTTTCACGTGTCTGGTTGCATGAGTCATTGAAGTCTGTACATCGCTTGGCGTCACCAAGTCTGTACATCGCTTGGCGCTCACCAAGTTTGTACATCAGCCTGGCGCTAGCAAAGTCTATACACTCATTTCCAATGGCTGTGCATCATCTGCATATTTCACACTAAGTCCATACATCATTGCACATGACTTCTTCAAGTCTGTACATGGTCTTGGCATATGCACACTTAAAGTCCATACATCCATCAGTTGATAGTTGGCCAAGTCTACACATTGTAAGACCAAGTCTGTACACCCCTTCTGCATGCATCGTCTCATGCATCATCTCATGCATCGTCTACATTGTCCAGCACATACATCGCTTAAGGTCTGTACAGCTATTCCTTGAGATCAAGTCTATACACTACATTGGTGGCAAGTCTATACATTGCCCTGTTTCAGGCACGCAGAGTCTGTACAGAGTTTACACAAGTCTGCATCTTTCAAGTCTATACATTGGCCATGTCTACACATCGTTTGCCTGGCTTCTTATTCAAAGTCTACACATTCATGGCATATGTGCATCGCTTGTTCTGCAAGTCTATACATCAGCCTGGGGCTTGCCAAGTCTGTACATCGCCTGGGGCTTGCTAAGTCTAGACATCGGTGAAGTCTGTACATCCACCGCTGAACCTTCCAAGTCTATACATTGTCCTGTTGCTAGCAAGCCATTCATCAAGTCTAGACATTATCTCACTCACATCTTCAAAGTATGTACATTCTTCAAGGGGTAAGTCTATACATCGTTCGCTTAACTCCAGCCTATGCATCGCTAAGTCTACACATCGCCACATTGTTCATGCTCGTCAAGTCTGTACAGCATGCATTGCTCTCAAAGTCTGTACAGCGTTTGCATATAAGGCATTCACTAAAGTCTGTACATCCGTGTTCATGTGCACAGTTCGTGCATCAAGTCTACACATTGTCGTCTGCATGATCAAGTCTATACAGACTTAGCGAAAGCTTAGTAAGTCTGTACACTGGTGTCGTCTGCTGCAGGCACAGCAAAGTCTGTACATTGGTGTCGTCTGCTGCAGGCACAACAAAGTCTATACATCGTTCTGCATGCACGCATACACTAAGTCTACACACTGCATTTGCATTCATCTTCAATGTACACACTTTGCTTGATGCAGTCAGTTCTATTGTACATGTTGTGACTCCTATGTGTTGATGGTGTTGACATGTAACTTTACTTCATATGGCAACATATTGTTTTGATTGATTGGCAACACTATTTATATTTTGATGAAATTACTTTATCAGATTGTCTGTGTGTTATATGCATTTTATCTTGTTTTCACACTGAACACACACTCAAAGTCTCAAAGTCTATACATCGCTGTTGGGAATCAAAGTCTGCACATTAGCATCAGGTAAATCGCTGTTGGGCATCAAAGTCTGCACATGAGCATCAGGCATCAAGTGTGTACAACGTCCTGTGTAAGCACGACAAGTCCATACACTGGTTGCACATTGCACAACATGCGAAGTCACCAAGTGTGTACATTGCATAGCATGCGGGCATCAAAGTCTGCACATTAGCATCAGGTAAATCGTTGTTGGGCATCAAAGTATGCACATGAGCATCAGGCATCAAGTGTGTACAACGTCCTGTGTAAGCACGACAAGTCCATACACTGGTTGCACATTGCACAACATGCGAAGTCACCAAGTGTGTACATTGCATAGCATGCGGGCATCAAAGTCTGCACATTAGCATCTGGTACATCACTGTTGGGCATCAAAGTCTGCACATGAGCATCAGGCAGCAAGTGTGTACAACGCCCTGTGTAGGCACGACAAGTCCATACACTGGCTGCACATTGCACAACATGCGAAGTCACCAAGTGTGTACATTGCATAGCATTGTTGACACCGGAAATGTAACCAAAGATAGAGATGAGACAAAAGATGAGATTGAATCAGTAATGAAGATCCAAGGAACTCCTGCAAAGCTGGGATTACAGAAAGTCCGTTACTGAAGCTGTCACCCAGCTGAAGCCTTCCCCGGCCAAGCTGATGTACGGTATTGTCGTCACTCAGACGACATTACTGATGAAGAACTGCGGTCCACTGACCGATGAAAACCCCCAGAAGTATTCTGATGAAACCATGCTAGTTCACCAATTAATGGGCCCTCACCTAGCCTGACTTGCTCGAGGTGCCGACAAATGAAGGACAGATTAAGCGGCTCTTACAGCTCAAGCTTAATGATGAGTTCATTTAAGAAAAGATGAAATACAAAGAGACATAAATGGGCTGGCCCATCCGTACGGTGTCGAAAGCCCAATAAGGCCATGCCGAGAGGTGATGCGCCGAGAGCCTACCACCTCCGAATAAGGCGCGCCGGGAGGTCAAAAATAGCCCGCCGAGATGCCCATGCCGATAAGGGGGAGAAGGGGTGTTATAAAAACCCCCCTTTCTCTCGATCAAAAAAAGACGAACACAGGAGAGCAAAAAAAAAAAGAGATTAGACACAGCCAGAAAGAAAAGAAACCCATCCAGAAAAGGAGATAGGAAAGAGAGAGAGAGAGAGAGCCTCCGCTGCCAGAGAAGAGAAGAGGAAGAAGAGAAACCCCAGGTGGGCCGCCCGGGGAGGGAGAGGAGTCAATGCTCCACCCTCCCCTCCTCCATGTTTTCTTTTCTTTGATGTAATCTAGTGAGTCTTTTCTCGATTTATCAAATGTAGCCGGAGAGTCCTGGCCTTGACTTCTACCTCTCTGTCTTGCATTTCTCTTTCACGATCAGTGTAAGTTTTCCATGCAATGCAATGAAATATCGATATGGCTCGCCTGGGCACCGATTGATTAAGACATCTGATCTCTGTCTCTCTATGTGCATAGTCCTCGTCTGAAAGAAAATATAGTTTAGACTCTTCGAGTTTCAGAGCCGATCATATGAGTCTGTTCTTCGAAGAGGGACGAAGATAGGGCTCCTACCCCTATCTAATGGGTTACTGAGTTCTATTCTCTTCTCCCCTCTCCTATCTCAATGGCTGATTCTCTGCATATAATCTGAGTTTTCTGTCGAGTGCCTTTACGCTGTTTAGGAACCAGAGACATCAATCTCTTGGTTACCTGGACTGTCTAGCTTTGATAAATGATGATCCGATCCCTGGGTCCTCCATTCTAAGCCTTGAATGCTTAGGGCCTGGGGTCTCTGCGTTGAGAGTCCCTCCTTCACCGGTTTTCAATGTCATTGGGCTCGTCCGGAGGGGTCAGAGGACAGTCATCTCTTGACTCCCCCAGACGGCCTGCAATAAGCAGATAAAACCCTCCACGGGATCAGGTGATGGTCTGGTTTCTTTCATTGATTCCACCGTCCAATTCCCTTGGCATCCTTCTAACGGAAGCATCCATGAAATCCCCCCCTTCTGCACTCCTGACCCGGCATCAATTCGAGCTTGAAATCCCAAAAAACATATGAACAGAGCATCGTTAGCGAAGCTCTGAAACCCCTACCCTTTCACCTTCTCGGCGTGCAACATTCCCCGCCGAGAACTACGCTGCCGAGAAGGCTTCCCCCTTCAGCAAGCCGACAAAAAATCACCCCAGTCGTGCCCACTGGCCGTTGAACTCCCCTCCACCTGGCCTTCCCGGCCTGGTGCCTCTCGGCGCCAGCTTCCCGGCGCGGCGATGAGCGCGCCGGGAAGCCTCTGGCCGAGACCCTCTTTTGGCCGCCGAAAGCTCCTGGCCGGGACACCCTCTCCTTTTGGCCAATCAAACCCCACGCCGATAACCCCCCGGCCGAGAGCTCCCTCTTTTGGCCGGCTAAACCCCTGGCTGAGACCCCCCTTTTTTTGGCTGACTAAGCCCCAGGCCGAGATCCCCTCTTTGGCCAATATGAAAGCCACGCCGAGATCCCTCCTTCGGTCAATGAAACCCACTCCGAGGCCCATCTCTGCACCATCTTTCTTCAAACCTCTTAATCTCCCCATACATCTGTTTAAGGGGATACTCAGAGACCATCACTTGTGTCTTGATGAGATATAATAATGGGGAAGATCTCCCCTACAGCTCTCGTCCCTAATCCGGATTTCACCGCTGCCTTATGAACCCAAAGAGCCATGTCATTACATGTGTTCTGATGGGTTCCAAGGGAATATTAATCAATGATATGAAGGCAAGAGATGTCCCTGGGCCTGGTGCCCATCTTTGTTCGGTCGTTGTCTCGGCTCTCCGTGGATGATGACCTATCCTCTCTTGGCATAATCCAAGTTGAGGGGACATGCTACCGAAATTTACATATACCCCACCAATCGAGTGTGGTACTTTCTTCTAACCCCGTTGGCCCACGGAGTTATGCCCTTGCATGATCTCCGATGGTCCTCCAAAGGGGGACATTAATAAGACATCGCACTCGTACCGGGTGTGTTACATCAGGCCGGTCCCCATCCGGATTCCGGGTTATATATATATACCTGATCTTTTACGGATCCCACCTTGCCGCTGCATGGGTGGTCTCCTATCTCCACTTGGCATAGTCCAAGGTAATGGGGATATGCTGCCGAGTTTCCTCCGCAACTGGTGTATCTTCGCTTTACTCAGGCTATCTGATGCCTTGTGAATGAACCAACTCTCTCCCTCGTTTGAGTTTTATTTTTACCGCTATCCTCTTCCTACCTTTAGCGTTTAATCAAGGGTTGTCCTCCTTAGGGGGGATGTAATTAACGTCATAGCCTTTATGGTATGGCGGACTTCCGGTCCCGACTCGGACTTCACAATCGACTGATCAAGTCAGATCGAGCGCACAATGAAATCGTCACTTCGGTGACTGGCACGCCAATAAATCAAACCAAATAATAAATAAAATAAATAGATAAAAATCCCGCGTCCACAAGTCTGGCACGCCCGGTGGGACGCTATTCTCCCTTCATCTTTACGCTAAAGTAGGAGGCCCAGCGGGCCCCCCTCAAAATTCTGATTATGTGTACTTTCCTTATTTTCAGGAATCTACAATGACAGCCGGAATCATGTCCGTTTGCTTCGACCAGCAGTCGATTGACATGCATGTGCGAGAAGGCTACCTGGCGGTACCTCTCGCATTCGGATCGATGCCGCCTGCCGTCGGGCTGCCCAACTGCTTGGGCGTCGTCTTCACTGACCTTCTGCAGGTCGATGACAAGGAGCAAGGCACCGCTGCAAGTGCCCCGGTGAAGATCACTGACCAGAAGAATATCTTACCAGAGAAAACGGTCCCCACGGCCGTCGCCTGCTACATCCATCATGTCCAAAAAAGGGGCATGGTCCCTGCTACGGCTCAGAAGGGGAGAAGAACCAACCGGAGGAGCCGGTATGATGCTGTTGACCGTCGCCTTTCCAACTCCGGAAAGACCATGATGATTGGAGGTGTCCGGGCAAACATGAATGGTTGCCCAAGGGAGGTCAAGCTGGACGTGATCATCCCGATGGTGCCCACTACCAACAGATTTCAGACTCTGGCCGCCAGGCAGGCCAATTGGGAGGCTGCTGAGAGGAAGCCGCTGGCGCCCAAGCCAGCGAAATACAAACAGGTCTGGCGACCGAAGAGGATTCAGAGCTGGGTTCCAGCTCGAGATGAGGAGAAGGCTGCTGAAGATGCTGTTGCCCGCTTCAGGGCAGAAAGCCGAAGAAGAGAGGGAAAAGAGACAAGAAATGCTGTTGCTGCTCGCCCCAAAGCCTGGGATAGAAGAAATGAGAGAAATGATGAAGAAAGAAATTTGACTGCTGCTCGCCCCATGAGGAGGGGCAGAAGGGATGAGAGCAAGGAAGACCTTACTGTCATCCATCCCAGGGCTGGGGGCAGAAGATGGCAAAGAAAGAAATATGATGCTGCTGTCAACTGCTGCCGAAACGACAATGTGGGAATGAGCGAACCAGTTACGGTCGCCATCCCAAGAAGACCGAGGGCCTGTGCCAGACAGGCCGACTTGTTCAAATATTCCAAAGCCGAGCATTTGAATGCTCAGGTAACAAGACTGGCATATCAGCAGAGAAGCCAGGAAAGACTAATGCTCCAACCTAAGCCACAGAGACACAATTCTGAAGAGATGAAGCAGATAGTCCAAGACTACTTCCACTACCTGGGGAGCTCTGCCCTCGGTCAACAAAGAATATCCCGTGCCTTGGGCACCAGAGGTGAAGAAAAAGAAGAAACACTTCGAGAAACGATGATCGGAGCCTCTTCCTCCGATTCAAATCACTATGAAGAAGGTCTCAGGGCCGGATATGACAAAGAAGACCTGTACCGGGAAGAAGCCAAAGAAAGAGTATCGGTCTTTGACCGGCTCAAATATCCTGACCAGGTGAAAAGAAAGGTCTACAGGCGGAAAGAAAAAATGCAAATCTTCGCCTACAACATGGCTGGACTTGCCAGGGGGCAAGATATACTACCAACTCAGCCAGATGAACTGCTCAGGTTGGCTACTAGACCTGGTCCTGTCACAAGAAGAGGCCAGGCCGCAAAAGATAAGATGAAGAAATATGATGAAGCCCGCAACATCACCACCATGACAGTCAATGTGGTGACGACAGAGGATGAGGACAATCCCCTTATTGATGATGCTGAAGGGACTTCTGAAGATATGCAAATCCCATCAGCCTTGGATCCTATGGTCCAGATGATGTTCAGAAGATACCAGCAGGAGATCAGTGCTCTCCGAAGGCAGCTCAATGAGAGACATGAAGCTACATCAGTCTCAAAGCAAGCTGAACCTACGGGGCAGACATCCAACTCAGCAGAGACGGCTATCCCAGCTAACCCTCTCCTAGCTGATAAGGGCAAAACACCGAGCCAACCTATTCCACAGCAAACAGCAGCTCAGCCCTCTGTGTCTCAGACACAGCCTACCGCGCCCATCTTGCGCGCCACTGTGGTGACAACTCCTCACTGCCAGCAACAAGCTCACTTCTTTCCAGAAGACATAGATCCAGCTGTAGCCCACAAGCAGATGATTGAAAGAATTATGGAAATGAAGCTGTCAGAAAAGACTGGTGGTGATGCTGGTACCTATGATGTGTACAAGGTACCGTATCCTCCCCAGTATGCTGCCAAGAGACTACCCCCAGGCGTCAGTAAGCCGCCGAAGTTCGAGAAATTTAATGGCCAAGGCTCCCCTAGGGAGCATATAGCCTACTACACTACAATCATGGGCGACCTAGCAGTCGATGAAGCTTATCTGCTCAAGTTCTTTGGCTCATCCCTCACTGGGTTGGCGTTTGAATGGTACTCAAGCCTGCCAGCTGGGTCAGTGGTGGATTGGCCTGATATGCAGAGAAAATTCCGCGACAGATTTCATGTCACGGAAAGGGAAATCACGATAGCAGAGCTATATGCAACCAGGCAGAAGCAAGATGAAACTGCACTGGACTACATCAAAAGGTGGAGGAACTTAGCCATGAGATGCCGAAGACCTCCTCATCAAGAAGATGCGGTGCAAATATGCAAGCAGAGCCTCAGGAGGGAGGTGCTAGAAAAAATGATCGGTGCAGATGTCAGAACGTTTGACCG
This sequence comes from Amorphophallus konjac, assembly GCA_022559845.1. Taxonomy (NCBI): domain Eukaryota; kingdom Viridiplantae; phylum Streptophyta; class Magnoliopsida; order Alismatales; family Araceae; genus Amorphophallus; species Amorphophallus konjac. The sequence continues at coordinate 98,999,592 of CM040128.1, forward strand.
ACTGAACAATATAGTGGCAGAAGTCGAGACGTTCTTGTCCAAGCGTCTGACCGCCAATGTCCCCACCATGCCGAAGGGAAAATCCAATGAGCGACGGCCATCACACTCTGAGGCCAACACCGTCGATTTCAGAACCTTCGAGCAACAGAAGGGGAAGAAAGGGGCAGATGAAGCTCCCCCGCTGGCAGATACAGCAGAAAGAAAAGATAAAGTCTCTCTGAGAGACAAGATGAGAAAAGCATATTCCTTCCCAAAAGATAAGACGGCCGCACTGTTCAACTGGGCATACAAGTTCAATAAGGTAACATTACCTAAACCCAAAAGACCAGCAGATGCAGCAAAGAAAGATGATCCGCTGTTCTGTCCATTTCACCGTGCGCTAGGGCACGCAATTGAAGATTGTTATGTCTTCAAAGATATCATGGAAGGAATGGTCAAGAAAGGTGAGCTGCAGCTGGGTGATTACCAGGTAAAGCCGCCCCATCCACATGAGCCTCCACCCTGGAGAATGGCTGCCAATATGATCTCAGTCTACCAACAGCTGCCCAAGGAAGCCGTTGAAGAATGCACCAAGCACACCTATGAAGCTTGCTTCCTCACCCCACAGAAAGATCAGGAAGGATGGCAGATGATACCCATAAAAAGCAAAAAGAAGACTCCTGCAGCCAGTACCAGCGGAGTAGTTATCCGGGGTGTTACCCCAAGGCCCGAGCCCCCTCCGATAAAGCCAATATGGCATACAACTGAGACTGGACCAGTCATCCGGATCCCTACTCACAACCGGAGGAGACAAACTCCCCTCCCTACACATAAAGAAGTAAGCCCTGCAGCCAGGCGTCTGCAACAATATATCAATGAGCTTGATGAGTACGAGCAGAAGAAACCCAAGCATCTGCTGATGAAAGACTGCATACCCTGGGAACAGCTCGAAGAATTGAAAATCAAAGAGCAGCCAGAGGGAGAATAAGAAAAAGCTGAGAATGAACCCTTCTGGGGGCAGGAGCTAGCAAAGCCAAATTCCCAGAAGAAGAGGAGACGACCCAAGTCCAAGAAGGGAAAGAAGGTCACGACAGTACAATGTAACACTCTGTCGGCACTCTTTTCCTTGCCCGGGGAGGATGATGAGCCAGAAGCATCCGACGCCCCGCTAGAAGCTAACCATGCCGAAGCCTCCACCTCGGCCCATGCAACACGTTCTGGGAGAAGATGGGGGCGCCCACCACCAGCCAACCATAATATTATGTTCATAGGGGAGCAACCCTATCAAATCCCGGAACCAGAGATACGAGGTGCCCAGGTTTCTCCCCCTGCCAGTCTATACCAAGACAAAAAGAAGGCAGATGAAGCCCCCTCATTCCTGGAGTTCCTGTCCAGCTTAGAGAATGAGCAACCGGCTCATACTGCTCCAGCTAAAAGCAGTAAATGCCAGCAGACAGCAGCTAGAAAGCAGAAACAGCATGAAGAAAATGAAGAAAGTAACCCTCTAGCAAAACCAGGGGCAGTCGCTACAGAAGAAGCCTTCCGGGAGACCGATGAAGAAGATGAAATTGGGACTGGGCAGCAAAGGCCACAGGCACCACATGAACCTCCAAGAGCCCGATGGGCAGAGGAGATGAGACTATCTAATGTCCGGGTGGGCAGTCGAGTCATGAAAATGCTGAAGAAGCTCCCTACCAGATTCTCCATCTAGGAAATTCTCTCTCTGAGCGAAGAAGCTCGCCAAGCAATCGTGGACGCCCTGCAGTCTCCGGCACAATGTGAAGCACTCCTGGCAGAAGTGAATGCTGGGCCATCGGTCACCTTCACGGAAGATGATATGCTAATCCCAAATACCGATCACAACAGACCGCTGTATATGAGGGGCTCCCTGAACTGTCAGTCACTGAGCAGGATACTGATAGATCCCGGGGCTGCTGTAAATATCCTTCCCTATCGCATCTATCAGAAATACTACTTTGACCTGCAGCTTACCAAGGTCAGAGATATGAAGATTGCAGGGTTCAATCAGAAATGTGAAACACCTCTGGGGGTGGCTGATTTCAACCTCACACTGGGCGACCTCACTACCGTGGTACGATTCTATGTAATCGACTCCAACACCACGTATAAGGCCCTGCTGGGAAGACAGTGGCTGCACGAATATCAGATAGTGCCATCCACACTACACCAATGCATAAAATACTGCCATGAAGGAAAAGAAGAAAGGGTGTTTGCAGACCTACATCCCTTCGAAGTGTTCGAGTGCCATATGCTCGATGCATCCTACTACACTGAGGTGTCACAAAAGGATAAAGGAAAAGAAGCTGTGGTCAGCCAGAAAAAGCCAGCGACGAAGACAAGAAACTGGTCTCCGCCGCCGCCAAAAGGCTACATTAAAAAGCATGGAGTATCTCACATCTCTTATGCTGGTGATTTTGCTCGGATCACTCCTCCTGGCATACACCCAGATGATACTGAAGAAAAAATGAAAGAAAAATACACACAGGTGGAAGTTCCTCAGGGTCTAGTCAAGCCCATAGCCAGCATAGAATACCAGACGGTGCTGCCACTGAAGACTATGGAAATCCCTCGCTTCTGCGAACCCCCTATTATATTCTACACCGGGGAGCCAGTCGAAGAAGATGATCAAGACTGTATGGCCCCTGAAGAAGCTGCAAACCTGATGGTACCCATTACAGGCTTGGATTATACTACCCAACGGGTTTCACAAATGTTCTCCAAGATGCAAATGCCATCGATGCAGCCTGCTGCTCAGAAGAAAGCATTCAAGGAGCTGTGGGATCCGCCTCGAGATAACAAGGAACTGAGGAAGATCACACAGCACCCGGGACTGGGTTATACCCTGCAAGAATACTATGAAACCGAGGTGGATGTCATCTCTGCCTTCTACCAGAATGAAGATCCCCCTGAAGTGGGATATGATCAATACCCCTTTGAGGATGAAGAAATTATGTATCAATCCATAACAGATAATGAAGCCCAAGACAACCAGCCGGAGGCAAGGATGTCTGATGAGACTAAGAAGGGTTGGTGCTGGGAGAATCCATCTTGCAAAGAGGATCTGTTCCAGGCCAAAGCACAATTTGATACGGGAACCTCGGATGAAGATCAAGTAGCCAGAGAGCTGCAAGAGTGCCTGGAGTTTGGGCGCATTCTAGAAGAATTCCGAGCTCTACATAATGATGACCTCTCAGGGGAGCCCACATCAGAAAGCCTCTAAGCACGGAAGACTCCACTTCAAAGTTTTCCGTTGAGCCAGTCACGTCCTCGGGGCAGACTGAACAGAATCCGGCCATATTGGCCTTATACGGTGCACCAGCATCTGTCGATGATCGGTATGATGAAACAGAAAATCATGAGAATGAAGAAGATTATATCTCGGGAGGCTTTATTGATTTGCAAGAAGCCCCACCCGAAGTTGAAGACGGAGGCCAAGCCACCGTCGATGAGCTGATAGAAGTAAATCTGGGGTCAGCAGATGAGCCAAGGCCGACATTCCTCAGTGCACTGCTAGAGCCAGCTGTCAAAGAACAGTATATTCAGTTTTTGAAAGAATTCTGAGACTGCTTCGCATGGACATATGATGAAATGCCAGGACTGAGTTCCGATGTGGCACAGCACCGATTGGCGATAAACCCAGAGGCAAGCCCTGTGAAGCAGCCTTCCAGGAGAATGTGTCCCGAACTGATAAATCAGATCAACAAAGAGGTCGACAAGCTGATCGATGTGGGCTTTGTTGAAGAGAACCAATATACTACATGGCTGGCCAATATAGTGCCTGTGAAGAAGAAAAATGGGCAGGTCAGAATATGTGTAGATTTCAGGGACCTGAATAAGGCTTGCCCGAAAGATGATTTCCCAGTGCCGATCACTGAAGTCATGATCGACGCAACCACTGGCCATGAAGCCCTGTCATTCATGGATGGGTCATCCGGATACAACCAGATCTGGATTGCTGAAGAAGACAGAGTGCACACTGCATTCCGCACCCCGAAGGGGATATTTCATTATAAAACAATGCCGTTCGGCCTTAAGAATGCTGGCGCTACCTATCAGAGAGCTATGACAAAGATCTTTGATGATTTGCTCTTCAAGAAAGTAGAGTGCTACATCACTACAAGAAAAAGTGGCAATAGCGACCGAATTAGAGATCGAATAAATCGGTCGCTAGTCGGTCCCAAATAGCGACCATATAGCGACCGATATAATCGGTCGCACGTCTGAGACCCATTTTGCGACCGAATTTATTTCGGTCTCTAATCGGTCGCTGATCTTGCGACCGAATTTATTTAGGTCGCGAAGCGGTCGCGGATCACTCATCTCCCCCCCCCCCCGCCACCAGCTCCCCCCCACTCCCCCCCGCGTCCCCCCCCTCCCCCCTGTGGCCCCCTCCCGCCCGAGCCCCCCTCCGCCCGAGCCCCCCCTCCCCCTGCGGCCCCCTCCCGCCCGAGCCCCTCTCCGCCCTAGCCCCCCCTCCCCCTGCGGCCCCCTCCCCTCCCGCCCGATCCCCCCTCCGCCCGAGCCCCCCCCTCCCCCTGCGGCCCCCTCCCGCCCGAGCCCCTCTCCGCCCTAGCCCCCCCTCCCCCTGCGGCCCCCTCCCGTCCGAGCCCCTCTCCGCCCTAGCCCCCCCTCCCCCTGCTGCCCCCTCCCGCCCGAGCCCCTCTCCGCCCGAGCCCCCCCTCCCCCTGCGGCCCCCTCCCGCCCGAGCCCCCCTCTGCCCGAGCCCCCCCTCCCCTTGCGGCCCCTCTCCCGCCCGAGCCCCTCTCCGCCCGAGCCCCCCCTCCCCCTGCGGCGCCCTCCCGTCCGAGCCCCTCTCCGCCCTAGCCCCCCCTCCCCCTGCTGCCCCCTCCCGCCCGAGCCCCTCTCCGCCCGAGCCCCCCCTCCCTCTGCGGCCCCCCCATCTCCCCCCCGCGACCAGCTCCCATCGGCGGTGGACGGACGACTGCGAGCGGCGTGGCGAGCGGCGGTGGACGGACGACCGGCGTGGCGAGCGGCGGTGGACGGACGACTGCGAGCGGCGGCGGGGACCGGCCATCGGAGGTAAGTGAGGCGGACCCCCGCCGGAGCCCCCCTCCGCCCGAGCCCCCCCTCCCCCTGCGGCCCCTGCGGCCCCCTCCCGCCCGAGCCCCTCTCCGCCCGAGCCCCCCCTCCCCCTGCGGCCCCCTCCCGCCGGAGCCCCCCTCCGCCCGAGCCCCCCCTCCCCTTGCGGCCCCTCTCCCGCCTGAGCCCCTCTCCGCCCGAGCCCCCCCTCCCCCTGCGGCCCCCTCCCGCCCGAGCCCCCCCTCCCCCTCCGGCGCTGCTCTCCCCTCCCCATCTGGTTTCCCCCTCCGGCGCGGCTCTCCCCTCCCCATCCGGTCCCCCCTCCGGCTCCGGTCCCCCCTCCGCAGGGCCCCCCCTCCGGCTCCGCCCCCCCCTCCGCAGGGCCACCCCTCCGGCTCCGGTTCCCCCTCCGCAGGGCCCCCCCTCCGGCTCCGGGCCCCCCTCCGGCTCCGGTCCCCCCTCCGCAGGGCCCCCCTCCGGCTCCGGTCCCCCCCTCCGGCTCCGGTCCCCCCACCGGCTCCGGTTCCCCCTCCGCAGGGCCCCCCCTCCGGCTCCGGTCCCCCCCTCCGGCTCCGGTATTAAATTTTAATATCCTGCTATATTTGATTTCTGCTCTTATGAATGTGTTGGATGTTAAAATAAAATTCATGCTTGGAGTGGTCTCTGATCTCAAACTAGCCCACCCACCTCCTGTTGCTACAGTACCATTAGGAACTGGGAACAATCTTCCTTTTGCATTTGGCTGGGTAGGTTACATTTCCACATGTATAATGTACATGTACAATTTGACTTGTTCATGCATGTGCATGTGGTTTGGGGCTCAGGGGATGCTGATCATGTACTTGCTTTCACAATTAGACAAGCTAGTCACATTGGGGTTCCTTAATTTCCATTTGTGTACATGCTCCCAATTTTAACCATTTTTGAGCCTTCTTCTGAGCCTTAATTGGCTACATTATGTTGATACTTAACAGTGGTGAGCAATGCATTATGCATTCTGAGGACCCCGAGTGGGTCGATAGAACAAGTTACTTCCTTTTCCTTGCTTTTCAGATGATGTATTCAATTTTAGAATTCATCACGTTATCCAACAAATGGATGCACATGAGATTAGATGCCTTTATTTTTCTTTTCCAAGTCCTAAGGTGAAAGCAACTGCTGTTGTAGGGAAAGAAGAATCCTGGTAATGGATGTATATGTATTTGGAGCTGATAATCAGTGGTGTACCCAAAATAAATAAACTAATATAATAGGTATTAATATGATGTTTAAATTTTATTTTATGTATACTTGATCATTAGATTAAATTAATGGATGATATTAAAGGATAAAATAGTAATTTAAGTATTATTCAATTATCTGATATTTATATGATACCTATAATACTGTAGCTTTTCGATAGAACTATAGGGTCTTATAAGACAGTTTAAGATGGTAGTTTCCTTGTTGACTTGGATTTGGATGCACCCGCACCCCATATCTGCACCAAAATCAGACCTGTTCATCCTTAGCCTGGATCTAAAGATTCAATTATGTTCAAAAGCATCTGGCAGCATGATTTCTTCATGTGTTTGTGGGAGTGGATCATAGATTCGTATGCATGCACTCAGTCAGAATCTTTTTTCCTTTTTCCCTTGTCCGTAGTCCAAATGGAATGATATGCAAGATATATATCTGACTATCACAACCTTATGATGTAGAGAGTTTGCTGCTGATTTTATTTTTTCTTTATGAAATGTAATTCAGTTGGCATATAATCATGAGGATGAGAATTCCTAAAGAAGGCTCTTGTGATCCTGTGGCGCTTCTAATCAGATTTCTAAAACAGAATGATGCACCTAACCTTATTTAGATGCTGGGCGGTTTGATCACGTATCTTGCAATATATCCATGCTCTGTCTAATCAGAATACTGTGTCTGAAGACCACTGTTCCGTTGTTTATTTTTTCTTTTTTGTTATTTAGACTTGTAGCATTTCTAAAATAGTAATTATATATGAAGTTAGAGATAGTTGGGTGTTACTTGCAGCATTTCCAGCACATTCATAAGAGCATGAATTTTATTTTAACATGTTACTGCTATGTTTTTAGAATGTGTTATTATCTTGTCAATATTTAATTAGTTGGGTGTTGTATGTGAGCTGAGATGCGTGGGTGCAACCTAACATTGCACGCATCTTAGGAGAGCGTGTTAAACCCGTGTCAATCAATCTACCCGTTCAAGACTTTGGGATTGATGTGCACGTTCTCATTTTGAATGATGAGAATGTGTATATCTAACTCAAAGTCTTGAATTGTCCCGTTTGGACAGTCTGTGAATGTTTGATCGCACTTAGGTGGTTAATTACTATATGTGTTTGTGTTGTTTGTTAAAAATTTTGGCTGGATGCGTCTTCTCACTCCTCTCTGATATACCTTTATTGATTTTGATTAATTTCTTAACCACTTATTAGTAAGTGTTTAAGAAAATTTCTTAATCAATAAATATTTTGTGGTATATCGGAGAGGTGTGGGGAGATGCTGCCGAAATTTTTAGCAAATAACACAACACATATAGTAATTAATCGTGCGATCAAACCTTCACAGATGGGTTAAAAAGTGAAAATCTAAATGATATTTCCGTCCTATTTAAAATGGCAGAGATGGACGATGTGAGGAAAGGGTTGGACTTTTTATTTTGTTAAACATGTTAAAGTTTTGTGTGTTTACATTTCATTCGCATAGGGAAAATGTCTGAAGATCGTTCATGGATGTACCGTAGAGTAGTTGATCAGGTGGTGTCTATGGAATTTAAAAATGGAGTTGAGAGATTCATTCAGTTTGCTTTGAGAAATCCTATTGAAGCTGTAGATTGTGAGGGTCGTATCCGATGTCCTTGTGTAGTCTGTAAGAATTTGAAGTGGCTGACAACATGGGATGTACAACGTCATTTATACAGAAAGGGGTTTGTTAAAGATTATACAAACTGGATATGTCATGGTGAAACATTGTGGTCCTACGAGCCTGCCAATAGAGGAAGTGGAAGTTCATATGTTGATATGGTCATAGATGCTGCTGGTCCAGAACTGGAACTTATTGATAGAAATGGTAAAACAGTTAAACCGAAAGCAATTTACGCCCTTGGAGCTGCACAGATTAAAGAAGTATGCTTTTGGCTAAAACAATTGAGATTTCCAGATGGTTATGTGTCTAACATTGCTCGTTGCGTGAATACAAATGAGGGGAAAATATATGGAATGAAAAGTCATGACTGTCATGTGTTCATGCAGAGGTTGTTACCTATTGTATTTCGTGATATGATGCCGAAGCCGATATGGGGAGCAGTGACTGAGTTAAGTCAGTTTTTCAAAATTTTATGTGCATCAGAGCTCAGGTATGAAGATGTGGAAACTATTGAACAGAATGTGATCACGACAGTTTGTAGATTGGAAAAGATATTTCCACCCTCATTCTTTGATTCAATGGAGCACCTGCTTATACACTTACCATATGAGGCTAAAGTAGGAGGGCCAGTACAATTTAGATGGATGTATCCATTTGAGAGGTAATATATATATATTTTCTCCTCATAATTCAATTAGATGCTGATGTGTTTTTCATTATCTTATGAACATTCTGGTAGGTGCATGCATGAATTGAAAATGAAAGTTCGCAACAAGGCAAAAGTAGAGGGTTCCATTGCGGAGGCGTACATTATGGAAGAAATATCAAATTTCTGTTCAATGTACTTTGAACCTGAGGTACAAACTCGTCGTACTCGGCCACCACGTAATGATGATGGGGGAGACTCCGTTCACTCTGAGCGGCTGTCTATATTTAAGTATCCTGGACGTGCGTATGGACGTTCTTCGAGTCGGATGCTAAATGATAGAGAATTGCACTGTGCAGAAATGTACATCCTTTTAAATTGTATGGAGGTTGAACCTTATGTTGCGTAAGTTCTCTGCTCACATTACATTGTGTCTATAACTTATTATTTTTCATTCCATCTATAATGCTCCAATGGTCGTAATACAGACAATTTGACTCAGAATTAATCCAAAGATGTCCATATCTCACTGACATGGAGGTTGAAAAAGAACGAGAAAAATCATTTGCTTCTTGGCTGAAATATCGTGTAAGTATTATTACTACTCTTTCTCCTTGTTAGGCCAATGACAAATTCTGACTAGTGTGCTCTCCATATGTAGGTTGAAAATGGTTTTATTACTGATCAAAGAATTCGAGAGAGTAGTTATGGCCCATCGAAAGTTGCACGTACATATCCAGCATTTATTGTGAATGGGTATAGATTTCACACTAGACAATATGGGCAGAATAAGTCAACAATGAACAGCGGGGTATGTGTGAAAGGAAGTACATATAATGAAAACGAACGTGATTATTATGGTATTATTGAGGAGATCTTAGAATTGCAATATCTCGGAGATGACAACCATATATTTCTGTTCAAGTGACATTGGTTTGATCCCAATTCTGTTCGAAATGACACAACATATGGGATTGTCGATATCAGACATAAGTCTAAATTGAATACTTATGATCCATTCATTTTGGCCGCACAAGCCCAGCAGGTCTATTATACAAAGTATCCATCGTCTAGAAATAAAGAAAGAAATGATTGGTGGGCAGTTTGCAAGGTTAAGACAAGGCTTTTCCCGGATTATGAGTTGGATTTGACTGAAACAGTAGAGTTGGATGTGAATGCCGAATTCTTTCAATCAGACTTGGGTGATGATGTAGAGTTGCCTGCTTCTAGTGATGAATCTGTGGAGGCACTGTCTTTATCTAAAGAGAATGAAGTGGAAGAAGTCGATCCAGAACAACCTGAAATACAGTTGGGGGACTCCGAAGAGGAGGAATATATTAGTGATCAAAATGAATCTGATAATGAAGATGTGAATGTTGAATTTGATATATCTCCAACATCTGAAGATGAAATGGAGAATGTTTGATTAATGGTATACAATTTTACCTAAAATTTTAATACTCTGTAACTTTCTTTCTTTCACTATTTGATGAATATGCATGTATTTTATTACCAGTTGAAGATATGGTTCGAGGACGGCGTGGGACTTCTTCAGGTGGGAGGGGAGAGGGTAGCGGGAGGAGATTTACTTCCATTTCTACACCGGTAGTAGGTATGTATACTTTCATGTATAATGCATTGTAGTATTTGTTTAAAATAATTCTTTATGTTTTTGTGGTATCTTATTCTTATTTTCACAGGACCCACGACCTCTGCACCGTTACCACTGACCTCTGCACCGCTACCACCGGTAGTAGGTATGTATACTTTCATGTATAATGCATTGTAGTATTTGTTTAAAATAATTCTTTATGTTTTTGTGCTATCTGATTCTTATCCTTACAGGACCCACGACCTCTGCACCGTTACCACTGACAACAGGTAGATTGACGGCCTCTGCACCGCCATCACACATGGCGAGTGGATCTACACCTCCTCCAGCTGAGTCAGGTATGTTCATTTACATTTCTATATTTTTTTGATAGTTTGTTTTATTTATTTTTGTCCATTTCGTATAGTACGTGCTGATGACGAGACGAGTCATCACGAGGGGGAGGGCAGTTATAATGAGACGATGCGGGCAGTGTGGATAAATGAAGGGTATGTAATGCATTATTTTTATTATCTATTCATCATTGTGGTATTAATATTTTCAATTTCAGGAATAAAATAGAGCCAGCCCAAGCATCACAATTTATTACAAAGTCAATTGAAGCACATTTTCCAGGCCCCATCCGTCGCTTTTCTGATTTTCCGATGGATGTTCGGGATTTATTGTTCACTATGTTCTTGGTATTTATCTTATTTTATCATATTAAGTCATTTTCCTGCTATATTTTAACACACTTATTGTTATGTAACATATAATTTATTTTTTGTTAATATGTAGAGCACCTCCTGCACCTCTTGCACCTCGTGCACAGCAGCCTCCGGTAAGTATTTTATTTGATTGATTTTCTATTTGTTAACTCTAAATATCATCTTACAAAATATAAGAATTTAGATTGAGGAGGGGAAAATATCATTTTCTTAACTCTATGAACTTGGGTTTGAGGGTCCAAAATTGAAAAGAGAGGTCCAATCAATCCATCGATTGTTCCAACACGACATGGGGGGTGAAAGTAACCTGTAGAAACTGACGGAGTTCAAATTGGACTCCAAATTTGAGCTCGATGCTCAAATTTACATTTCCTAAATAGAACCAAGTTAATCGAGTGTATGAGGGTCAAAAATAAAGAAATATATGTCCAATTAATTTGTCAATGACTCCAACACGACCGGGAAGGTGAGAGTGACTTGTAGAAACTGATGGAGTCCAAATTGGACTACCGATTTGAGCAAAACGTTTAAAATTGTCATTCGTCAATTTCACTTAAATGAAAAACATCTTGCTTTTAATTTTCAAGAAAAATTGATTTCTTTATTAAGGATTTGATTTTAATTTTTTTAAATGATATACAGGATCATCCGTCGCGAGATGTTGGACGAGACGACGACCAGGATGACACATATGCGGAGGATTTGTGATTTCATTTTAGTTATTTGCATGTTGTCATTTTATTATGGATGTATGATTAATTTGTGTGTTTGTATGTGATGAATTTGAAGTTCGTGGAGATTGTGATTTGTGTAGTTGATTTATATGTTTTTATGAAATTGTTATTTATCAGGTTATTTATTTTATTAAATTATTATTTATCAGGTGATTTATAGTCGATTATATAAATTTATAAAAAAAAATACTGCAAAATTAGCGACCGAATAGCGACTGTCTTTATTATTTATTTTATTAAAGTATTAAAATTAGCGACAGAATAGCGACCGAATAGCGACTGTCTCTATTATTTATTTTATTAAATTATTATTTATCAGGTGATTTATAGTCGTTTACATAAATTTAATTTAAAAAAATACTACAAAATTAGTGACCGAATAGCGACCGCATAGCGACTGTATATATTAGCGATGGGTCATGCGACCGATTGATATCGGTCGCTATCCGCGACTGATATTGCGACCGATAATTATCGGTCGCTATCCGCGACTGCTTCTGCGACCGATAATTATCGGTCGCTAACGGCGACCTATTCTGCGACCGATTTATATCGATCGCCATTTAGCGACTATTATATAGCGACCGACATGTTCGGTCGCTAATAGGTGTCTGTTTGGTCGCAGTATCTCTTTGCGACCGATCTGCGACCGAATAGCGACCGGGAGGTCGGTCGCTACTCGCGGTTTTTCTTGTAGTGCATTGATGACCTGGTGGTGAAAACCAGCAGAAGAGAAGATCATCTGCAAGACCTGAGGATAGTGTTCCAGAGACTGCGCAAATATGAACTCAAGATGAATCCTATGAAATGTGCCTTCGGCGTGTCCAGTGGAAAATTCCTTGGGTTCATTGTCCGTCATAGGGGCATTGAGATCGACCCATCCAAGATTAAAGCTATCCAGGAGCTCCCTCCACCAAGGAATCTCCACGAGCTGAGATCTCTACAAGGGCGTTTGGCCTATATCCGACGATTCATATCAAATCTGTCGGGGAGATGCCACCCTTTTCACAAGCTCATGATGAAAGATGTACCGTTCCTCTGGGACGATGGCTGTCAGGAAGCCTTTGAGAAGCTGAAAGAATATCTCAAGACCCCTCCAGTGCTGGGGGCACCTATTAAGGGCAGACCCCTGATACTGTACATTGCAGCCACACACTGTTCCCTGGGGGCAATGCTAGCACAGATAAATGAAGAAGGCAAAGAGCAGGCTCTATACTACCTGAGTCGGAGGCTGATTAGAACTGAAGAAAGCTACACCTATATAGAAAAGACATGCTTGGCACTAGTCTTTGCCGTTAAAAAGCTCCGGCACTATATGCTGTCACATGAAATCAGATTGATATCTGCAGCAGATCCACTCAAATACATACTGACTCAGCCAGTACTGAAAGGCCGGTTGGGCAAATGGGCAGTAATTCTGATGGAATTCGATATCACATATATACCCCAGAGGGCAATAAAAGGACAGGCCGTGGCCGATTTTTTCGCAGAGCATCATGTGCCAGAGAATGATATGTTGGGGACAGAGTTACCCGATGATGAGACACTAGAAGCCTGCCAGGCTCAGTCAACTATGTGGCAGCTATTCTTTGATGGAGCATCTAGAACAGAGACCGACTCCGATGGAAAGACCAGAATACGGGTCGGAGCCGGTATTGTGCTAAGATCACCAGAAGGGGAGGTTGTGCATACTTCCTGTTCTATAAACAAGCCTTGCACCAATAATGAAGCCGAATATGAAGCTCTGATAATCGGGCTATGTATAAGCCTCAACATGGGTATCCAGATGCTTCAGGTATTCGGGGATTCAATGTTGATAATAAAGCAAATCCAAGGGGAGTTTGAAGTGCGAAAGCCGGAGTTGAACCCCTACCACCAAAAAGCTGTGCGCCTCATGGCGAAATTGTCACGCCCCGAGCGCGGAAGATACTCGGATATGCGCGACGAGTTTATATCAATCATGTCAATCAGAGTAGTAGTGTATTCGACACCAAAACAGAGATGCGCAAAATAGAAAGATAACCCAATCCTTTATTTCATAATGGATAGACTATTACAAATCCAATACTCTATTCAATAAAAAAGGAAAAGTACATAGTTGACTCAAGAAAATAGGAAAAAGACTAGATGACACTTGGAAAAGCTCTAGCTCTTTCACTCTTGACCATTCCCATCCGATTGACTTCCCTCGTCGTCGGAATTACCTGAAAAGTAGGGACAAACACGGAGTGAGCGAACGCTCAGTAGGAAATTATATCTCAGGAATTAGCAAGGGTTTAAGTAGTTACATCTTTCATGAATGCACTATAGCTATGTATGCTCGCATAAAACGACAAGATAGAAAGAGAATTTATCAAGCAAGATAGCAAGATGAACTAGTCATGAGTTTTCAAGAAAAAGATTACAAGATATTCAAGCAAGTACTTTTTAGCAAGTCATGTCAAGAACTTTGGCTATCATGTATCAAGCAAGCAAGTAATTACCCTTTTTCGGGTCACGCAAGTCATGTCAAGTCAAGTACGAGTCAAGTACAAGATTTGTGTGGAACGTCCAATCAAGCTAGTCATGCACTCGGTATAATGCCAGATACCTTATCATTCAACTCCCATGGGCACAAGTACTTTGGGGTGCTCCTCCCAGGACCAGATCGGGCCCTATATGCGCAGGCATTTATCATGTATATTTGACATCCACTCTTGTATATATATATATATATAGCCAATATGGAATTTCAACAATTTAAGCTTGTAGACACTTAGGATAACTTTGAGAGAATGGAGTCCAAAAATACGACATTGGACCTAGATAGGCGATAACAACGGTACAATCACGATGAACGATGAAACTAGGTGGAATTAGGTTCCCTTAACTCGGGTACCATGACAAACAAGTATGGACATTCTTTATATAGAATTGAGGTCCACATGAACAGTCTATCAAAGGCAAGATACCCTCATTCTTATTATAGAATTGAGGTCCACAAGAACATCAACAAATGGCATGATATCGTCATCCCATTTAGAATTCTCATGATATACTCTTTGCATATCATAAGGGCCGGTATACCATGTTTCTTTAGAGTGACATGGCATTCAATAGTGTAATGGGTTTTTAGGGTACAACCAGCTCAGTCGACCTTGAGGGAATCCAAGGTACGAGGAGTCTTACGGATGTCTCTATGACTAACTCGCTAGTCCAAAGGAACGGAATGTCCAATGGAGAGCTTGTATGTTAATGAGAGTTTAAGGGTGACCGATAAAACATCATGAAACGTGGGACTATACTCACGGAGTGGAGTAATAGTGCCTACATATATATATATATATATACATATAGTGAAACCCTCAGATAACAGCAATCGGGAAAAATCAGTAATGCAGAAAGTAGCGACTCTGGTAAAGTCATTTTTCGTAAAATTAACGCCTTAATCAGGGGCGTTTATATTAAATTTGACGACATATAAAGAGGTCGTCCTTTCCAATATTGCTATTTTTACAGGATATTAAAAATCTGTAATTTTGTTGAAAACGCGCCTTGGGTAGGGGCGTTACCAGGAAAAAGGCGCCCTAGTCTGGGGCGTTAGTTAAACAAGAGACGACCTGGTCAAGGTCGTGAATTCACAATTTTACAAATTTCGAGGTAATGAATATTTCAGGAACATGGTATATAGTCAGGACCAGAAAAATAGCAGGATTACAAGAAATTGACCGTGCATTAATTTAGAATCATGTTTGCATTGATAATTACTTTTTAAACATGCTATTTATTAATTAACAGGAATTAACGTCCATGTGCAGGGCGTCAAATCTGGAATTGACGACCTGAGCGTGGTCGTGTCTTTTAAATTAACGCCCTTGTTAGGGTCGTTTCTTTCAAACATTCCGTAGAAAATAACCAGAACGCATGAAAACTATATGCATGAACTACCGATGATAATTATCTATAGTTATATGGTAGTTTGGGCTACGTTCCATGAGAAAATCCTACCTTATGAGAATTTTCTGATGGAGAAACGTGAAGGACTTGATGAGAATCCCTAGACTCTGAAACTCCTAATAGCAGCAGACAGCAACAGGCAGAGCTTTATGTTAACGGAAGAGGGATTTATTCTGATGAAGAACTTTTGTTCTTCACAACGTGAATCCTCTTAACCTGTAAGTAGAGAAGAAGACGAAGAACCTGTTAATGTTCTTCATACCATCGTAAACAGAAAAGAAGAAGAAATAACCTTGGTTCTTCACTTACCGTAGAATAGTCCGAACGCCAAATAGCGTTCTTGGTTCGATCAGTAGGTTATTTATAGGATTTCTAGAATCTTAATAGAGTTAGTGTTTGATTGGAAGTAATACTTCCAAGATAGAGTTATTACTACATTCGAACTCTTTCTCATAGTTATCAACTTACCATGGATAGACTCCCAGGTCGAACGAAACTCAAACTGAATTAGCGACTTGGGTCAGGGCGTCGAATTTAAATTGACGCCTGGTCAAGCGTCGTTTCTTGTTGAGACGCGTCCATGCAAGGGACGTTACGCTATCTTGCCCTTTTTATTTATTTTGGTCGTTTGAAATTTGACGCCTTGACCTGTGGGCGTCCATTCTCAAAACACGCCTTAGGTAAGGGCGTTTTATTTTAAAGTAGCGCCTATATTTGAGGCGTTATTTTCATCAGGGTTTAATTATTTTTATTCCAAGATCTTTTAATCTATTTTGATTTACTTATTCCTTTTTATTTTATCAGGGTTGCTACACCCTCCCCCACTTAAAAAGAATTTGGTCCACAAATTCCATAGTATATATAGATAAGTGGAGAGCATAGAGTATATACCTTTTAAAATAACTCTGGAAATTGTTTCCTCATAGATTCCTCGGTCTCCCATGTAGCTTCATGTTCTGAATTCTTATTCCATTGTACTTTTAACATGGGAATAACTTTATTCCTTAGAGCACGTATTTCACGATCTAAGATCTTCATAGGCTTCTGTTCATACGTGAGATCCTTCTGGATTATCAGGTCTCCATGTTCAATAATGTGTGATGGATCGTGCACATACTTCTTCAACATGGATATGTGGAACACATTATGTACCTCGGACAGTTGAGGGGGCAATGCGATGCGATAAGCAACCTCGCCAACTCTTTCTAGTATCTCAAAAGGTCCGATAAATCTTGGTGTAAGCTTGCCTTTAACACCAAATCTTCGTATTCCACGTCCAGGCAATATCTTGAGAAATACATGATCTCTAATTTGGAATTCGAGATCTCTTCTTCTTGTGTCGGCATAAGCCTTTTGCCTTGTCTGAGCTACTTGCAATCTTTCCCTGATTACTTGTATCTTCTCAGTTGTATCCCTTACCATGTCTGGACCTAACAGTTGTTTCTCTCCAACTTCATTCCAGCACAAGGGTGATCGGCAACTCCTTCCGTATAAAGCTTCGAAAGGTGCCATTTGTATACTAGCTTGGTAGCTATTATTGTATGCAAATTCGACCAGAGGCAAGTGATCATGCTAGTTTCCATCAAAATCAGTGATGCATGCTCTAAGCATATCTTCAACTACTTGATTTGTTCTCTCGGTCTGACCATCCGTTTGAGGATGAAAGGCTGTACTAAAATTAAGTATCGTCCCCAACGAATGTTGTAGTCCTTTCCAAAAATGAGAAGTAAAACGGGGATCTCTGTCAGACACGATTGAAACAGGAATACCATGTAATCTGACTATTTCCTTGATGTATAGTGCAGCTAGGACATCAACTGACCATCGACTCTTGATTGGCAAGAAATGCGCGGATTTGGTCAATCGGTCAATGATAACCCATATTCCATCATGTCCTCTTTTTGATTTAGATAAACCCATGATGAAATCCATACCAATATCTTCCCACTTCCATTTAGGGATATCTAGAGGATGTAGCTTTCCAGCAGGCTTTTGGTGTTCCGCCTTGACTTGTTGGCATGTGAGACAGCGTGATACATAGTCCGCTATTTCTCTTTTCATGTTGGGCCACCAAAAATTTCTTTTCACATCTTGGTACATCTTGGTAGATCCAGGATGAATCGTATACCTTGATCTGTGAGCTTCATCTAAGATCTTGTTTTTCAATTCTGGGCAGTCCGGTATACCAGTTCTATTCTTGAACATTAATCTTCCATCAGAAGCTAGTTGGAAGTCCGATTGTCCTTTTAATCTGCCCTTGATTTCTACTAATGTAGGATCATCATCCTGAAGTGCTTGTATCTCAGATAATAAATCTGACTGTATGCTTACATGAGATAATGTGACACATCTAGGGTCCGTGTCCATGCTTATATTGAGTTCAGAGAATTGTTCTAGCAATTTCCATTCTTGAATCAGACAATTGGCTAACAGTGCTCTCGGCTTTCGACTAAGGGCATCTGCTACATGATTACCCTTTCCGGGGTGATATTGTATATTGAAGTCGAAGTCCTTGAGATATTCCAGCCATCGTCTTTGCCTCATATTTAGTTCCTTCTGTGAGAAAAGATATTTGAGACTCTTGTGATCGGAGTATACAGTAAACTGTACTCCATAAAGATAATGTCTCCATATTTTGAGTGCAAATACTACCGCGGCCAATTCTAAGTCATGGACGGGGTAGTTCTCTTCATGCTTCTTTAATTGACGAGAAGAGTAGGCTATAACCTTCCCTTGTTGCATTAGAACACACCCGAGGCCAATGCCAGAAGCATCAGTGTATACCTCGAACTTTTCTCCTTCAATTGGCAATGCTAAGATAGGAGCTGTAGTAAGATGATCCTTGAGAGTTTGGAAGTTTTTCTCACATTCCTCATCCCATTCATAACGGATCTCCTTGCAAGTTAACCTTGTAAGTGGCACGGCGATTTTAGAGAAATCCTTGATGAATCGCCTGTAATAGCCGGCAAGACCTAAGAAACTTCGGATCTTGCTAGCATTGGTCGGTCTTTCCCAGTTCCTTACAGCTTCAACCTTTGATGGGTCTACAGACAAGCCATCCTTTGATATAACATGTCCGAGAAAAGTCACTTCTTCAAGCCAGAATTCACACTTGCTAAGTTTTGCATATAATTGGTTGGTCCTTAATATTTGTAATGAAATCCTCAAATGTTCCTCATGCTCTTCCTTGGTCTTGGAATAAATCAATATATCATCAATAAAGACCACCACGAATTGATCCAAATAAGGCCTGAATATACTATTCATTAACTGCATAAAGGCAGCAGAGGCATTCGTTAGTCCGAAAGGCATAACAACAAATTCATAATGGCCATACCTGCTTCTGAATGCGATTTTATGAATATCCTCGTCCTTGATTCTTAGTTGGTGATATCCGGACCTAAGATCAATTTTGGAAAAGTACATGGATCCTGAAATTTGATCAAACAATTCATCGATTCTCGGCAGTGGATACTTGTTCTTGATAGTGAGATGATTCAATTGTCGATAGTCGACGCATAACCTCATGGATCCGTCTTTCTTCTTTACAAATAATACATGCGCTCCCCACGGGGAAGTACTTGGTCTAATGAATCCTTTCTTAATGAGTTCCATCAATTGCTCCTTTAATTCCTTGAGTTCAGCAGGTGACATCCTATAAGGTGCCTTTGAAATCGGACCAGCACCAGGGACTAAGTCAATGGTGAAGGCCACTTCTCTTTGCGGGGGTAATCCCGGCAAATCTTCCGGAAACACGTCCGAAAATTCTTGCACTACTGGAATGTCTTCTAGCTTAATCTCCTTAGCTTCTTTAACTGTGACAAATGCGAGGAAAGATGTACATCCTTTCCTTATGAGCTTACTAGCTCGGAGAGCTGAAATAATAGGGGATTTGCTCCGACTCTTGGGGCTAGTAAATATTAGTTCTGGAAATTCCTTGAATGTAACCTTACTATTGCTGCAATCAACCGTTGCCTGATACTTGGATAACCAATCTGCCCCTAGTATTACATCATACTCTTTCAGATCTAAACATATGAGATCAATAGGGAGATTTTGACCATGAATCAATACTTCACAGTTTTGGTAATGATGTGTAATATCAGTCTCATCATCCAGAGGAGTAGACAAAACTAACTTTATCCATTCCGGTTCTAGGGGTAATGGGTCAGCAAACTTTTTAGAAACAATAGAATGTGATGCACCAGTATCAATTAAGACATATGCATTCCTGGAACAAACTTTCAATATACCTTCCACTAAGCCGCCTCCTTCTACTTGCTCAGTCTCCTTGATTGCATGAAGACGAGCATTCTTGGTTACTGGGCGTTTTCCGTCATCGGCTTGATTATTCAGTAGTGGGCAATCGGGAATCCGATGCTCACGACTCCCACAACGGAGACATGCTCCTAGTTTCCTCCAGCATTCTTCTGCTCTATGACCCGCTTTATCACAATGCTTGCACACCGTATTTGGAGAGGTAGTGGTGATAGAGAAGGGCTTGGTCTTCTTGAACTTTTGGTCTTGCGAGGGAATACCTCCATTGCTAGGCCTCTTCTTGAAGTTGGGTTTAAAGGAACCCGAACCTGTAACTTGTTCCTTCTTATCCTTACCACGAATCCTATCAGACAGTTCCGTGGCATCTTCTAATAGTTGAGCTCGGCGTACTATCTCCGAGTAGACTTGAATGTCCATCGGCGCCAGTTGAGTAATAGCTTGGGGCCTGAGCCCATTAAGAAACCTCCTAGCTTTCATTTTCTCGATGCTAACTAGATGCTTAGCATATCGAGACAATCTAGAGAATTGGGCCTCATACTCGGCCACTGACAAGGATCGTTGTTTTAATGCAGCAAATTCTGCAGCCTTCTTTTCCTGAACTCGGTCCGAGAAATATTTCACGTTGAAGTGTTCAACGAATTCTTCCCACGAAACCTGATCTTGATTTATAGTAGCCTCTATTGATTCCCACCAGCATCTAGCATCCCTTTCTAACTGAAAAGTAGCTAATAAAACTTTATCCTGATCCATGCATTGCATAACACGGAATATACGTTCTATCTCCCTAATCCAGTGTTCAGCGTCATCTGGATCAGTAGAACCCGTGAACTTGGGTGGGTTCATGTTCTTGAAAGTCTGGTGGAGACTTCCTGCTCGTTGTCCACCTCCTTGTGCTACTTGTTGCAGCACTTGAGTCATGCCTTGAAGGGTACGCTGCATGTTGCGCCATTGAGCACGTTCGGCAGCCATTATCCTACAATTACAATAACTAGGTTAATATGTGATTGTATTTAAAGACTCATATACTATGTTAACTTTAACCCTTGGTTCTACCCAATCTCACTGGTTAAAGGTTTAAAACTTATCGTTGGACTTGGGTTTTTCCTAGGAATTGAATATTCTAGGCTCTGATACCACAAAAACTGTCACGCCCCGAGCGCGGAAGATACTCGGATATGCGCGACGAGTTTATATCAATCATGTCAATCAGAGTAGTAGTGTATTCGACACCAAAACAGAGATGCGCAAAATAGAAAGATAACCCAATCCTTTATTTCATAATGGATAGACTATTACAAATCCAATACTCTATTCAATAAAAAAAGGAAAAGTACATAGTTGACTCAAGAAAATAGGAAAAAGACTAGATGACACTTGGAAAAGCTCTAGCTCTTTCACTCTTGACCATTCCCATCCGATTGGCTTCCCTCGTCGTCGGAATTACCTGAAAAGTAGGGACAAACACGGAGTGAGCGAACGCTCAGTAGGAAATTATATCTCAGAAATTAGCAAGGATTTAAGTAGTTACATCTTTCATGAACGCACTATAGCTATGCATGCTCGCATAAAACGACAAGATAGAAAGAGAATTTATCAAGCAAGACAGCAAGATGAACTAGTCATGAGTTTTCAAGAAAAAGATTACAAGATATTCAAGCAAGTACTTTTTAGCAAGTCATGTCAAGAACTTTGGCTATCATGTATCAAGCAAGCAAGTAATTACCCTTTTTCGGGTCACGCAAGTCATGTCAAGTCAAGTACGAGTCAAGTACAAGATTTGTGTGGAACGTCCAATCAAGCTAGTCATGCACTCGGTATAATGCCAGATACCTTATCATTCAACTCCCATGGGCACAAGTACTTTCGGGTGCTCCTCCCAGGACCAGATCGGGCCCTATATGCGCAGGCATTTATCATGTATATTTGACATCCACTCTTGTATATATATATATATATATATATATAGCAAATATGGAATTTCAACAATTTAAGCTTGTAGACACGTAGGATAACTTTGAGAGAATGGAGTCCAAAAATATGACATTGGACCTAGATAGGCGATAACAACGGTACAATCACGATGAACGATGAAACTAGGTGGAATTAGGTTCCCTTAACTCGGGTACCATGACAAACAAGTATGGACATTCTTTATATAGAATTGAGGTCCACATGAACAGTCTATCAAAGGCAAGATACCCTCATTCTTATTATAGAATTGAGGTCCACAAGAACATCAACAAATGGCATGATATCGTCATCCCATTTAGAATTCTCATGATATACTCTTTGCATATCATAAGGGCCGGTATACCATGTTTCTTTATAGTGACATGGCATTCAATAGTGTAATGGGTTTTTAGGGTACAACCAGCTCAGTCGACCTTGAGGGAATCCAAGGTACGAGGAGTCTTACGGAGGTCTCTATGACTAACTCGCTAGTCCAAAGGAACGGAATGTCCAATGGAGAGCTTGTATGTTAATGAGAGTTTAAGGGTGATCGATAAAACATCATGAAACGTGGGACTATACTCACGGAGTGGAGTAATAGTGCCTACATATATATATATATATACATATAGTGAAACCCTCGGATAACAGCAATCGGAAAAAATCAGTAATGCAGAAAGTAGCAACTCTGGTAAAGTCATTTTTCGTAAAATTAACGCCTTAATCAGGGGCGTTTATATTAAATTTGACGACATATAAAGAGGTCATCCTTTCCAATATTGCTATTTTTACATGATATTAAAAATCTATAATTTTGTTGAAAACGCGCCTTGGGTAGGGGCGTTACCAGGAAAAAGGCGCCCTAGTCTGGGGCGTTAGTTAAACAAGAGACGACCTGGTCAAGGTCGTGAATTCATAATTTTACAAATTTCGAGGTAATGAATATTTCAAGAACATGGTATATAGTCAGGACCAGAAAATAGCAGGATTACAAGAAATTGACCGTGCATTAATTTAGAATCATGTTTGCATTGATAATTACTTTTTAAACATGCTATTTATTAATTAACAGGAATTAACGTCCATGTGCAGGGTGTCAAATCTGGAATTGACGACCTGAGCGTGGTCGCGTCTTTTAAATTAACGCCCTTGTTAGGGTCGTTTCTTTCAAACATTCCGTAGAAAATAACCAGAACGCATGAAAACTATATGCATGAACTACCGATGATAATTATCTATAGTTATATGGTAGTTTGGGCTACGTTCCATGAGAAAATCCTACCTTATGAGAATTTTCTGATGGAGAAACGTGAAGGACTTGATGAGAATCCCTAGACTCTGAAACTCCTAATAGCAGCAGACAGCAACAGGCAGAGCTTTATGTTAACGGAAGAGGGATTTATTCTGATGAAGAACTTTTGTTCTTCACAACGTGAATCCTCTTAACCTGTAAGTAGAGAAGAAGATGAAGAACCTGTTAATGTTCTTCATACCATCGTAAACAGAAAAGAAGAAGAAATAACCTTGGTTCTTCACCTACCGTAGAATAGTCCGAACGCCAAATAGCGTTCTTGGTTCGATCAGTAGGTTATTTATAGGATTTCTAGAATCCTAATAGAGTTAGTGTTTGATTGGAAGTAATACTTCCAAGATAGAGTTATTACTACATTCGAACTCTTTCTCATAGTTATCAACTTACCCTGGATAGACTCCCGGGTCGAACGAAACTCAAACTGAAGTAGCGACTTGGGTCAGGGCGTCGAATTTAAATTGACGCCTGGTCAAGCATCGTTTCTTGTTGAGACGCGTCCATGCAAGGGACGTTACGCTATCTTGCCCTTTTTATTTATTTTGGTCGTTTGAAATTTGACGCCTTGACCTGTGGGCGTCCGTTCTCAAAACACGCCTTAGGTAAGGGCGTTTTATTTTAAAGTAGCGCCTATATTTGAGGCGTTATTTTCATCAGGGTTTAATTATTTTTATTCCAAGATCTTTTAATCTATTTTGATTTACTTATTCCTTTTTATTTTATCAGGGTTGCTACAGAAATTCTATCATATTGAGCTCAAGCATGTGGGCCGTGGACATAATGCCCAAGCTGATGCACTGGCAAAACTAGCCAGCTCAATAGCAGTCCCACCAAATGAAACACTGAACATCATTGTTATAAACCGGCGGCAGGTCCCCAGCATGCTAGAAGAGTGCCCCGAAGAAGAAGAAGTTGCTACTATCAGTACAGAACATGCATCTGATTGGAGACAACACCTGCTACAATGGTTTTTACACCAACAGCTGCCGCAGAAAAGAGAAGAAAAGATGAAACTTCTAAGGATCAAAGATTCTTATGAATTCAGAAATGGAACTCTGTTCCGAATAATGGCAGATGCACGCAAGAAGATTTTGCTCCGCTGCCTGTCTACTGAGGAAGCTTGGCAAGCAATGAAAGAAACACATGCTGGGACAGCAGGTGCCCACCAGGCCGGTCCCAAGATGAAGATAGAGATTAAGAAGCTGGGCTACTATTGGCCCACTATGTTTGAAGACTGTTGCAAGTTTGCAAAGTCATGCCAGAAATGTCAGGAGCATGCTGTTGTGCCTAGAAGGCCACCTGCCGTTCTGCACCCTACAGTCCCTAGCTGGCCGTTTGCACAATGGGGAACTGATGTAGTCGGGCCATTGCCAACTTCCTCGGCCGGACATAAGTACATACTGGCCATAACAGATTACTTCTCCCGATGGGCGGAAGCTATAGCATTAAGAGAAGTGACTGGTGAGTTGGTCTCCAGATTCATCAAGCAAAACATTATCTTCCGGTTCGGGATCCCCAACCGAATAATATCTGATAATGGAAGTCATTTCAGAAATCAGAAAATCTATCGACTTGCCGAGAAGTATAAGATTGAATGGAGAACCTCCACACCCTACAATCCACAGGCAAACGGATTGGCAGAAGCTTTTAATAAGACCTTGTGTACATTGCTGGCCAAAGTCGTCAGTTCCAACAAGAAAGACTGGGAAGAGAAAATGTATGAAGCTTTATGGGCATACCGCACCATCTTCAAAACACCTACAGGGTGCTCACCATACTCATTGGTGTACGGCTCAGAGGCAGTGGTCCCGCTGGAGCTGGAAGTCCCGTCACTTAGAGTGGCGGTCCAATATGACCTGGCCCCTGGCGAACAAACCAATGCAGAAAGAAGATTACAAGAATTGACTGAATTGGAAGGGAAGCGCCTCCAAGCTCAGAAGAATATCCAGATGTATCAGGCCCGCATGGCCACTGCATTCAACAAACTCGTAAAAGGACGAGAATTTAAGAAAGGTGACCTTGTCATGGTCAAGAAAAGAGAGGTCATGGCGTCCAACCCAAAAGGAAAGCTAAATCCTAATTGGGAAGGTCCTTATGTGATACATAGGGTCTACGAAGGTGGAGCCTATATGGTGGTCAATCATCGAGGGGAGATTCAATTCTCGCCACTCAATGATAGGCACCTAAAGCTGTATCATGCTGCACAACCGACATTCTCTGAATAATCGGGCCAAAAGCTACCCTTCTTCCTTGGTCTAGCGGCACTCCGTCCTAACCGAGCTACCTCTTCCTTGGTCTAGCGGCACTCCGTCCTAACCAAGCCACCCTTTTCCTTGGTCTAGCGGCACTCCGCCCCAACCAAGCTACCCTTTTCCTTGGTCTAGTGGCACTCCGTCCTAACCAAGCCACCCTCTTCCTTGGTCTAGCGGCACTCCGCCCCAACCAAGCTACCCTTTTCCTTGGTCTAGCGGCACTCCGCCCCAACCGAGCTACCCTTCTCCTTGGTCTAGCGGCACTCTGTCCCAACCAAGCTACCCTCTTCCTTGGTCTAGCGGCACTCCGCCCCAACCAAGCTACCCTTTTCCTTGGTCTAGCGGCACTCTGCCCTAACCGAGCTACCATTCTCCTTGGTCTAGCGACACTCCGCCCCAACCAAGCTACCCTTTTCCTTGGTCTAGCGGCACTCCGTCCTAACCAAGCTACCCTCTTCCTTGGTCTAGCGGCACTCCGTCCTAACCGAGCTACCTCTTCCTTGGTCTAGCGGCACTCCGTCCTAACCAAGCTACCCTCTTCCTTGGTCTAGCGGCACTCCGTCCTAACCGAGCTACCCTTCTCCTTGGTCTAGTGGCACTCCGCCCTAACCAAGCTACCTCCTCCTTGGTCTAATGGCACTCCGCCCTAACCAAGCTACCCTTTTCTTGGGTTAGTGGCACTCCGCCCTAACCGAGCTACCCTTCTTTCTTGGTCTAGTGGCATTCCGCCCTAGCCAAGCTACATCCTTCTTGATCTAGCGGCACTCCGCCCTAACCAAGCTACCTCTTTCTTGGTCTAGCGGCACTCCGCCCTAGCTGAGCTACCTCATTTCTTGGTTTGGCGGCACTCCGCCCTAGCCGAGCTACCCATTCCTCGGTTAGCGGCACTCCGCCCTAATCAGGCCACTTCATCTTGGTCAATGGCACTCCCCCCTGATCAAGCTACCCTCTCCCTGGTTCAGTGGCA
Source organism: Amorphophallus konjac (assembly GCA_022559845.1). Taxonomy (NCBI): domain Eukaryota; kingdom Viridiplantae; phylum Streptophyta; class Magnoliopsida; order Alismatales; family Araceae; genus Amorphophallus; species Amorphophallus konjac. The sequence goes on from CM040128.1 coordinate 99,025,905, forward strand.
TCTCGCCCTGCCCAAGCTGCCCTCTCTCTCAGCTCGCATACCAAATAAAAAAAAAAGAAGAAAAGAAAAGAAAAATGGGGTTAAAAATAGTGATACCCCGCCAGTCTTGTTCAGATATTCTGAACAAGGGCAAAAAAATGGCCAAAAACCCGGCTGTGGTGAAAACCCGAAAGGGCACTACAGGCAAAATCGGGTACCCCGCCACGTGAAAACCCGAAAGGGCGCGTGGGCAAAAGCAAAAGGGGGCTGGCTCCGGTGAAAACCCGAAAGGGCACTTGGGTCAGTAATGTGGTAATCCCAAAGAAAAGCCTCACCTCCCGCCATAAAACTCCTCGTCAATCGACCGGCGCCTTGCCCGATCGACGATTAGACCCACTCAGTATAGGCCCTACATTTATCCTGATAAGAGCCCTCATACCTTGTCCCTTGTCCCATGTCCCATCGTGATGAAACCTGCTGCTGATCAATGGGCACACTCACCCGATCAGCAATGAAACCTGTCCGGCTTAGACCTTACGTCTATGCCGATAAAACTCATGAAATCCTTGCATTGGTATAAACCCAATACCGATGATGAAACCTGATGTTGATCGATTGGTACACTGCCCGGTCAATGATGAAACCCATCCAGTTTAGACCTTACGTCTATCCTGATGAAACCTATGAAATCCTTTGCACCGATATAAACCCAATATCGATGATGAAACCAACTGTTGATCGATTGGCACACTGCCTAATCAACGATGAAACCCATCCAGGCCAGACCTTTCGTCTATCCTGATGAAACCTATGAAATCCTTTGCACCGATATAAACCCAATATCGATGATGAAATCAACTGTTGATCGATTGGCACACTGCCTAATCAACGATGAAACCCATCCAGGCCAGACCTTTCGTCTATCCTGATGAAACCTATGAAATCCTTTGCACCGATATAAACCCAATATCGATGATGAAACCAACTGTTGATCGATTGGCACACTGCCTAATCAACGATGAAACCCATCCAGGCCAGACCTCTCGTCTATCCTGATGAAACCTATGAAATCCTTGCATTGGTATAAACCCAATATCGATGATGAAACCTACTGTTGACCGATTGGTACGCTGCCCGGTCAATGATGAAATCCACCCAGTTTAGACCTTACGTCTATCCTGATGAAACCTATGAAATCCTTGCATTGGTATAAACCCAATACCGATGATGAAACTTGCTGTTGATCGATTGGTACGCTGCCCGGTCAATGATGAAATCCACCCAGTTTAGACCTTACGTCTATCCTGATGAAGCCTATGAAATCCTTGCATCGGCATAAACCCAATACCGATGATAAAAGCAGTCACTAATGGAGCAGCACATTGCCTGATCCGTGCTGAAGTCCCAATTCAAGAAATATATATACGTATATATAAATAAAAAATGGGGTTAAAAATAGAGATACCCCGCCAGGCTTGTTCGGATATCCCGGACAAGGGCAAAAATGGCCAAAACCCAGCTGTGGTGAAAACCCGAAAGGGCACTGCAGGCAAAATCGGGTACCCCGCCACGTGAAAACCCGAAAGGGCGCGTGGGCAAAAGTAAGAGGGGGCTGGCTCCGGTGAAAACCCGAAAGGGCACTTGGGTCAGTAATGTGGTAATTCAAAAGTTCCATGCCAACAGGCACGCTACCTTTACCTCCCTTTCACTGATGAAACCTCCCGTCGGTCAGTCGGCTTCATTCCCCACCAATGATAAAACCCTTCCGGGATAGACCTTACGTTTATCCTGATAAAATTCACATACCCTCTTTCAAACGTCCCACCGACAATGAAACCCATCACCATTCTGATGAAGCCTATCCAGCTCAGACCTCACGTCTGTCCTGATGAAACCCATGCATTTCTTTGCAAAGTCCCACCTGCGATAAAACCTGCTGGAATAGACCTTACGTCTATCCTGACGAGACCTACGCCTCTACCGACGTCCCACTGTTGATCGATTGGCACCATGCCCGATCAATGATGAAACCCTAGCCAGTTTAGACCTTTCGTTTATGCTGATGAAACTCTTCTTTGCGTCGATATAAACCCAATATCGATGATGAAACCAACTGTTGATCGATTGGCACTTTGCCCGATCAATGATGAAACCCTATCCAGTTTAGACCTTACGTCTATTCTGATAAAACATATGAAATCCCCCTTGCATCGATATAAGCTCAATATCGATGATGAAGTCAACCGTTGGCTGATCGGTACATCGCCCAGCCAATGATAGAATCTGTCCAGTTCGTACTTTATGTCCGTTCTGATGAAAACCCCATACCCTTTTTCAATGTCCCATCTGCTATAACCTCTACCCAGTCTAGACCTTTCGTCTAGTCCGATGAAACCTCTTCTTTCACATTTCTGCAAATTGTCTCCCTCACAGCACATATTGCCAAGAGGGACGATTGCTGCTACCAACAGAACCCGGTTTAAGCACCTCCCCTGATGCCGTCACGCGGTGGAGCGAGTTCCCCATCCTTTCTCTGAGGGGGTGGACGCTCTCCTGCCAAGTACGGGCCATTCGCATGAGGAATTGCTAAGACCGCTACCCCACTTCTCAAAGTGATAAAACCACATGCAGAAGAAAATGGATACGCGTGAAGCCAAAGATTTCTTTTCATTAATAAGTGAGTATATAAAGGGCCCCGAGGGGACGTTGTATCGCAAAAGAGTACAAAAGAAAAAGAAAGAGAAGATGGTTCATGGCTGCCTGAAGATATCCTCGAAAGCCAGAAGACCCACATAAGGGGCGGCTCCCAGTTCATGAAGACGAGCCTCCTCCTCCTGCAGTCGAACGGACTCGTCTTGAAAGGACGCCACCTGCCCCTCTAATAGAGCTGCTTCTTCCTCGAGCTGCGGTCGAGAAGTTGTTAGCTGCGGCAGCTCAGCTCGGAGATCGGACAGTTCAGCTTCCAGGGTAGTTATCCGGTCGCGCACAAACTGCTCCCGCTCCGCCAAAGACTGCATTTGGCACTGCCGCTCCTGAAGAATAGAGTTCGTCTTCGCCAGCTCGGATTTGCATTCCATTCTTTGCAACTTCAAAGCCACCAGTTTATCAGACATGATATGTGTCAAGAAATCCCGGCGATGAACGAATTTTAACAATAAAAGAATCCGCTGGGCCCATATTTCTGTGGGACATCCCATCGCCTGCAAGCCGGCGGTGAAGCGCTCAGCTATCTCCTTCAACTGTGGATAGGTTAGTCCGGGCTGGGACTCCACTAGCTGGCGCAGCATGCCCAGATGTTGCCAGACAAAACTCTCAGGTGAAGTAAAGCCAGGCATAGAAAGAGGAGCTACTTCAAAGGTTACTTCACTATCAATGTCCGCCCATAGGGTAATATCCGGCTGCGAAGAAAAAGATGGGAGGTCTACCGAAGGTACCAACTGAGCTCTCCCTGCAACCTCTGGCGTGGCCAAGAGATCTTCCACTTCCATCTCCTCGGAAGCGGCCGTCTGAATACTCCCGGATGCAATTTCAGGCACCTCCTCCTCAGATTCTGAAAGTATGGAGATAGGATCCGGGGCGGTTACAGGCAATACTCCCAGTTCCGCAGCAGCTACCTCTCCTTCTTCCATCTCCGTTTCGGTGGCCAATTCATTCAACGTCGAGGACGCGGAGGCCACAGTCTGAAGGGGCAAAGGTTCACCCTCCATGATTGATGTTGTGGGAATTGTTGACTCAGGAGCAATGGTCATCACTGCGGCCGGTATGAAAGCAGAACTTCTGGCTAGATCAGCTTCGGATCTGAAATCTGAAGCCCTGATAGGAGTGCATCTATCTCCTGAGGCCCCCAGGTCCAACGATGCTAAATCTGTTGAATACTGTATTCGCATTGGAACAGGGCGAATGACCTCAGAAGCCCCCATGCAGGATAAAGGTAGAAAAGGGAGAATATCCCAGTTTGCAGAAGAAGCCTCCATAAAAGTTGCAGTTGTGTCTGAGCTGACGGTGATAGGTCCCTGAGACCAAAGCAAAACAACCTTCAGCACTAAATGAAGATGCAGATGAAGCAGCAAGCCTGAAAGGGGACCCACCTTTGAAGCAGGGTTCGCATCCTCGAAGTGGGGCGAAAGAGGAGGAAACTCCGAAGTTGAAGCGACAAAGAGTGAAGATATGTCGATCTCGGTGTCGAGCCCGGCAAACTCCTCTTGCAACTCCTCCTCGGAAGATGGCACCAGCAGCTTAGCAGGCTGAAAAGACAGAGCACCTTTTGCAGGTACAGGCGGGGCTTCTGATTCAGGAGCATCCCCCTCACTGCCGCTGAAAACCACTTCCTCCTCATCAGAGACGGTTGTAGAGCTACCCGATGATATTTCTACCCTGGCTACATGCTGTGGGGACGCCTCTAAAGCATGTCGGGATGTGGACCGGGTAATTATGCGCCTGGCCGGAACAGTACCCCGCTTCGACTGAGTCTCGTGACCCTCCGGAGGTTGAATCGGCTCTTCTGTCATCCTTTCAACCTCAGCCTGCTCCTCGGCTGCCATTTCAACAGAAAAGCGATCTCTGAGGGTTATAGTAGAAAAAGCAATAGAAGTGTGAAACAGATGAGAAATCACACTTACCCCCCGCCTCACTAGCCGACGTGGGGGAAGGTAGCCTGGTCTCTGCGTCGGAGGGTGCCACAATTGGCTCTTGAGCTGCGCAAAAAGGGAAGGGGTCAGAGTCGAAGACTTCTTTGGAAATCCGCAAAAGATGATGAAGAATGCAAATGCAAGCTAATGATGTTACCCTGAACCGGTGTCTGAGCAGCCTCCCTTTGCAACTCAAACTCATCGAATGAAGGAATGTCGGGGAGAGGGGTCCCAGTGTCCATCGCCACCGAAGTCGACTGCTGAACATGGGCCTTTTTGGCCTTCCTAGCCTTCCCAACTGCAGCCTTGACTGCGGAAGCCTTCCTCTTCTTGCCAGGAGGCAGGGGAGTAGTGGTCGGTGCTGCAGCCGGGACTTCAAAATAAGTAGGCTTCTCGGCCTATGCAATAATCTTTCTATAGAGCCCCTGCCGCTTTATATCAGGCCGGTCTGTTGAAAATGGCAGAAGGGCGATGGGATCAGTGGGTGCGAAATTCAGATGCTAAGCAGAAAACACTGCAATCAGAAAAGAAGAAATCTTACCTGCCGGGCCGTCGTAGAATACAGAAAGTGGCCAGTACAGATAAGCTACCTCCTTGGAGCGGGAAGCAGCCTCCTTGATGAGCCAGCACACATCACCAAATATCTGGCACTTCTCTACTAAAGCTGCCAGATCATTATGGCCGTGAGAGTCAAGGCATCGAAATAAGTCAAGATGGTCCATGCCCCAACCATCGACATAATGAAATGATATAAACAGTGGCTTGTTCAATATGCCAGCTATTGGGCTTTCTGCAGATAATCCATGCAAATTCAGCAGAATCAACAGCCAGGACGTTTGCCTATAGTACGTCTGAGTTCTATCTTCTCGGCGTACAAACGTCCTATATGGATGAAATTTATCAATTGGACCCTTCCAAGGAGCTGCTGTCGGGAGCGGCTCTTCAACAGGGAATGGGTACTGCTGCTCCTCCAAGCGAGCGCCTCCCACACGGCATAAATGCTTCAAGGTCTTCAGGAAAGTGTCTTCATTGATAGCAGCAAAGACAGGGACAAGCGGCTCAGAACTCTTTTCCTTCAATGCCCGACGTTGGGTCAGATAATTCTCCGCCTCCCTCGGGTGCTGTGAGTAAAGTTTCTTCAAGTGGGCCTCAGGAATATCAAACATCGGCCCAGGTTGCTGTTTCAGGAAGGAGCGCTCTGCCACATCCCAGAAGGCACCCCTACCGTCCCTGTAAAAACCGGTCCGGATATTCCACCATTTGATATATTCTGGTGTTACCCGGGGAACACGGTTAGAAACAGTAGGCACCCTGAAAACTACATCATCTTGGCGATGATAGAAATCCCACCACAACCGGCCCTCGCCAACAATGATGGACCCGTGCTTGGCCCGGCTATCCAGGGGAAACTGGGCAACTGAGGTAGGAATATGCTGGTCGTAGCCGAAGTTTCGCCCAAATCGGAACGGATAGTATGGCTCCAACAGAAGCAGGCCACCCTTCCTGTAGACCAAAACACTGGGCCGAATTGCCATGGCCCATCTCACCAGCTCCGGTTCCAGGATTGGCCGGGCAGTGTTGACTCCTGAGACAGGATGGATATATGTCTCTGTCTCTTCCAGCTTGCACTCTCTCTGAGGATCAATCAAAGGAGCTGAACCTGCCGCCAAGCTCCAGAAATGTATGCTGCCAGGGGCGTCCACTGGTACCCTTATCAGTCGGCCCCTTATTTTAAACAGCTGATCATAAAAGGGACCAGGCTCAGCGCTGGCAAATTCAACCATCCTGGGTAACACTGTATCCGCCTGCAAGGTTCTCGGAGCTAATTCAGGGAATATACTGCAGACCCAGGTGTTGAAGAAATGAAAAGGACCCACGGTCCTCAAAGAACGGGGAGTCCGATGCTTGTACAGGTCCCCCAAAGATTTATATATCAAACACAGGGCCACGGGGTAGAGCGACAGCTTCATCCCCCATGCCATCTGACAGGCTGGATATATGGCCTCTGGCTGAATAACTGTCTCGTCCCCTTGTGGGAGAGCGAAAGTGCACAGCCAAAATGTGAAATAAGCCGCACAGTGTGTGATGGGGTCTACGCCTGCTGGGTTGGGACCACCGCTGCCTGCACGGCGCAATGAGGATGGCAGTGCCGACTTATAGCGAGGGGCCCTTATCTGCTTGCTAGCAGCCGGACCCATGGAAGGAAAGTCTGCATACTTCAGGGGACCGTCAAAGAAATACTGGATCCACTGCCCTATTCAGACCCTCAATTTGCTGCCCTTCTCTCGGGGTTGATAGCCTTTAGAGGACCCTCTGCTATACGCCAGACAGATGGAGCGGTATACCTTCATCAGATATCGATATGAGAAGCCAATGGAATACTTGCCCTCGCCATCAGAGCTATCCTTCTCGGAATCTGACAAGCAAACTTCCTCATACGGCTCGCCATCAATGGGCAGGCCGGAGAGCTGTGACAAACTCCAGAGGTCCAGGGATGTCTCCCCCTCTGCTGTATAGAAAGCGTTGAATAAAGGGCAGAACACTTCAAACATTCCACAGCACAACCATCGGGATATGGGATACCGGAATCTAGAAGCGAAGACGCTGTGATACACCCCGGCTCTGATCAGCAGAGGGGCATATTCCTTCAGAACAAACTCGGTAAACTCCACTGATCCTACTCAGAATAAGTGCGCGTCAGTGATTTTGGTATCCTCGAACCAACCAGCGGCCAGATGGTACTTGAACTGAACGGCCGAACAATTCAGCACGAAGGGCTCTTCGCGATATCCCCACTTCAATGGTGCCAAGAACATGCCATAGCCGGGCTTCTCCCTATGAACTCGGCCGCTAGCATTATCCCACCGGGCAGGTGTGAATTCCGGGGCCCGGGTCAGCATCTTCTTCTCTGGTTTCAGCTCCGATATGCCGAGGACTGCATCCCAGTCGCGCTTTTCCCCAGGAAGATAGATGGCCTTGCTGCGATACACTGATTCCTTCAGACTATCTCGCTCAGCAAGAATGGCAGCTTCAACTACACGAGCTATCCGGTAGTCTCGCATGCCGCCTACTGTGAAAGTCCGGATGAACGGCATCAAATCCCGGTCCTTCGGATGGTCTGGCCGATAGCCACCATCCCGCCTGAAGCATGTCTCGGTCGCCGTGGAGTATACCCGGGCCGTCGACACTGTGTCAGTCTCTGAGTCAGACGACTCATCGACCGAAGCAATCCTATCATATCCGAAATCCAGGCTGTGCACATTCAGCCAATTTACTGTGGCCCGAGATATGTCTGGCTAGGCCGATGAGCTAGCACCAACAGCTCCGGAAGATGCAACATCAGAACTGGAAGCCATTGCAGTGCCTGCAGTCGGAGAAAAAGTGTAAATTAAAAGCCAGTCTTATAAAAGATTGTAACATGAGACTCTATGAAAATTTCGGCAGCATCTCCCCTTATTTAGGGTCTGCCCAAGAGGAATAGGGAGTCACCAACCAAGAGGGGGTGATCCCGAAATAAAAAGGGATTAAATCCCAGAATAGCGTCCTACCCGGGCGAAATCCAACCAAACGGGGAGGAGAACGAGAGCGGCCGAGAGGAGAAGGAGCTCCCGCCGATGAAAGAGAAATGAGGAAAGAGAAAGAAGAAGCAAGAATGAAGAAAAAAGGCTCTCGACGCCTTAATATAGGGCCCGAGGCAGATGGGTTCTCGGCGCGGCCAAATGCGCGCCGAGAACCGCCCAGGCCGAGAGCCCCCGTCGGCCAGAAGGCGCGCCGAGAACCCCATGCCGAGAAGCCTTGGCCGAGGCCCCCTTCCGCCAGGGCGCGCCGAGAGGCCCCGGCCGAGAGCCCCCTTCGTCCGCGCCGAAAAGCTCCGCGCCGAGAGGCCCCTCACGCCGAGAAGCCTTGCGCCGAGAGGGTCATGCCGAGAAGCCTATGGCCCTGTGCCGAGAAGCTCCGAAATGCTGAAAATAAAGAAAATGCGAAGATAAAAAAAATATGAAAATGAAAGATCCGTGTGCAGAATATTGTTGCAACGAGATGATCAGGTCTGAGAACCCGATTAAAGACAAATTGAGGAAGATACCCTCGAATGATGAAAGACACCTGCAAGCCCCGTGCCGCTTATTCTACGCTTACGTCGCCCGCAGGTGGGGGGCATTTGTTGACACCGGAAATGTAACCAAAGATAGAGATGAGACAAAAGATGAGATTGAATCAGTAATGAAGATCCAAGGAACTCCTGCAAAGCCGGGATTACAGAAAGTCTGTTACTGAAGCTGTCACCCAGCTGAAGCCTTCCCCGGCCAAGCTGATGTCCGGTATTGTCGTCACTCAGACGACATTACTGATGAAGAACTGCGGTCCACTGACCGATGAAAACCCCCAGAAGTATTCTGATGAAACCATGCTAGTTCACCAATTAATGGGCCCTCACCTAGCCTGACTTGCTCGAGGTGCCGACAAATGAAGGACAGATTAAGCGGCTCTTACAGCTCAAGCTTAATGATGAGTTCATTTAAGAAAAGATGAAATACAAAGAGACATAAATGGGCTGGCCCATCCGTACGGTGTTGAAAGCCCAATAAGGCCATGCCGAGAGGTGATGCGCCGAGAGCCTACCACCTCCGAATAAGGCGCGCCGGGAGGTCAAAAATAGCCCGCCGAGATGCCCATGCCGATAAGGGGGAGAAGGGGTGTTATAAAAACCCCCCTTTCTCTCGATCAAAAAAAGACGAACAAAGGAGAGCAAAAAAAAAAGAAAGAGATTAGACACAGCCAGAAAGAAAAGAAACCCATCCAGAAAAGGAGATAGGAAAAGAGAGAGAGAGAGAGAGAGAGAGAGAGCCTCCGCTGCCAGAGAAGAGAAGAGGAAGAAGAGAAACCCCAGGTGGGCCGCCCGGGGAGGGAGAGGAGTCAATGCTCCACCCTCCCCTCCTCCATGTTTTCTTTTCTTTGATGTAATCTAGCGAGTCTTTTCTCGATTTATCAAATGTAGCCGGAGAGTCCCGGCCTTGACTTCTACCTCTCTGTCTTGCATTTCTCTTTCACGATCAGTGTAAGTTTTCCATGCAATGCAATGAAATATCGATATGGCTCGCCTGGGCACCGATTGATTAAGACATCTGATCTCTGTCTCTCTATGTGCATAGTCCTCGTCTGAAAGAAAATATAGTTTAGACTCTTCGAGTTTCAGAGCTGATCATATGAGTCTGTTCTTCGAAGAGGGACGAAGATAGGGCTCCTACCCCTATCTAATGGGTTACTGAGTTCTATTCTCTTCTCCCCTCTCCTATCTCAATGGCTGATTCTCTGCATATAATCTGAGTTTTCTGTCGAGCGCCTTTACGCTGTTTAGGAACCAGAGACATCAATCTCTTGGTTACCTGGACTGTCTAGCTTTGATAAATGATGATCCGATCCCTGGGTCCTCCATTCTAAGCCTTGAATGCTTAGGGCCTGGAGTTTCTGCGTTGAGAGTCCCTCCTTCGCCGGTTTTCAATGTCATTGGGCTCGTCCGGAGGGGTCAGAGGACAGTCATCTCTTGACTCCCCCAGACGGCCTGCAATAAGCAGATAAAACCCTCCACGGGATCAGGTGATGGTCTGGTTTCTTTCATTGATTCCACCGTCCAATTCCCTTGGCATCCTTCTAACGGAAGCATCCATGAAATCCCCCCCTTCTGCACTCCTGACCCGGCATCAATTCGAGCTTGAAATCCCAGAAAACATATGAACAGAGCATCGTTAGCGAAGCTCTGAAACCCCTACCCTTTCACCTTCTCGGCGTGCAACATTCCCCGCCGAGAACTACGCTGCCGAGAAGGCTTCCCCCTTCAGCAAGCTGACAAAAAATCACCCCAGTCGTGCCCACTGGCCGTTGAACTCCCCTCCACCTGGCCTTCCCGGCCTGGTGCCTCTCGGCGCTAGCTTCCCGGCGCGGCGATGAGCACGCCGGGAAGCCCCTGGCCGAGACCCTCTTTTGGCCGCCAAAAGCTCTTGGCCGGGGCACCCTCTCCTTTTGGCCAATCAAACCCCACGCCGATAACCCCCCGGCCGAGAGCTCCCTCTTTTGGCCGGCTAAACCCCTGGCCGAGACCCCCCTTTTTTTGGCTGACTAAGCCCCAGGCCGAGATCCCCTCTTTGGCCAATATGAAAGCCACGCCGAGATCCCTCCTTCGGTCAATGAAACCCACTCCGAGGCCCATCTCTGCACCATCTTTCTTCAAACCTCTTAATCTCCCCATACATCTGTTTAAGGGGATACTCAGAGACCATCACTTGTGTCTTGATGAGATACAATAATGGGGAAGATCTCCCCTACAGCTCTCGTCCCTAATCCGGATTTCACCGCTGCCTTATGAACCCAAAGAGCCATGTCATTACATGTGTTCTGATGGGTTCCAAGGGAATATTAATCAATGATATGAAGGCAAGAGATGTCCCTGGGCCTGGTGCCCATCTTTGTTCGGTCGTTGTCCCGGCTCTCCGTGGATGATGACCTATCCTCTCTTGGCATAATCCAAGTTGAGGGGACATGCTGCCAAAATTTACATATACCCCACCAATCGAGTGTGGTACTTTCTTCTAACCCCGTTGGCCCACGGAGTTATGCCCTTGCATGATCTCCGATGGTCCTCCAAAGGGGGACATTAATAAGACATCGCACTCGTACCGGGTGTGTTACATCAGGCCGGTCCCCATCCGGATTCCGGGTTATATATATATACCTGATCTTTTACGGATCCCACCTTGCCGCTGCATGGGTGGTCTCCTATCTCCACTTGGCATAGTCCAAGGTAATGGGGATATGCTGCCGAGTTTCCTCCGCAACTGGTTTATCTTCGCTTTACTTAGGCTATCTGATGCCTTGTGAATGAACCAACTCTCTCCCTCGTTTGAGTTTTATTTTTACCGCTATCCTCCTCCTCCTACCTTTAGCGTTTAATCAAGGGTTGTCCTCCTTAGGGGGGATGTAATTAACATCATAGCCTTTATGGTATGGCGGACTTCCGGTCCCGACTCGGACTTCACAATCGACTGATCAAGTCAGATCGAGCGCACAATGAAATCGTCACTTCGGTGACTGGCACGCCAATAAATCAAATCAAATAATAAATAAAATAAATAGATAAAAATCCCGCGTCCACAAGCATGCAGGCGTCAAAGTCCATACATCCACAGTGCATTGGCCAAGTCTATACACTGTCTGTCTCACTTAGAGTCTAAGGCGAAGTCTGTACATTGAGCGTCTCAATAAGCGTCTCATGCAAGTCCACACATTGGCCTTCAGGCTTGAAAATATGTACATTGGACTGCGTCAACTCATTGCATTGACCTATACTGTAGCGTCAACTCATTGCATTGGCTAAGTATATACACTGTCCGTCTCATTTAGAGTCTAAGGCAAAGTCTGTACATTGAGCATCTCAATGAGCATCTCATGTAAGTCCATACATTGGACTGTAGGATGCATTTGTCAATGGCATCTAAGTCTGTACAATGACCGTCTCTCTTAGCGTCTTGATCTTCTAAGTCTATATAGGCTTCTGGTTTACAAAGTCTGTACATTGGTCTCAGACTCCAAAGTCTATACAGTCGATGTTTTCCATTGTTTCAAGTCTATACAGCCGTTCCTTTAGGAAGTCTATACATCGGTCTTCACCTCAAGTCTGTACAGTCTTTTGTTGACAAGTCTTCACATTGTGAAGTCTATACACTCAACTCCTTCACATCTTGTGAAGTCTGTACATTGCATTCATCAGCTGTGAAGTCTATACATCGCTTGTCTTCATTCGAATCTCATGAAGTATGTACATCGTGCATCAGTTCTGAAGTCCATGCATCGTCTGTCTTCAATTGAGTCTCACTGAAGTCTACACATTGCATCTTCTCATCGAAGTCTACACACTGCATCTTCATTCATGAAGTCGACACATTGCATCTTCATTCATGAAGTCTACACATTGCATCTTCATTTGCGAAGTCTGTACATTGCATTGATCTTCACTTAGTCTATACATTGACAGTCTTCATATCACCTAAGTCTGTACAGTGGTTGCTTCATACAGCAAGTCTGCACATAGCTTTCACTTATATGAAGTCTATACAATGCAGTTCTTCTGATAAGTCTATATAGAGTTGTTATTTAATCTGATCATCTGATACTCTGTCTGACAGGGATTCTCTACTGAGATTGCTGACATGGCTCGTGATCCCAGGAGGACGAGGTGTGTAGATGCTGACACGTGGATGGAATTGCCTCGGATCTGGAGAATTCCTTGGGCGGGAAAACGTGGAAGCCACGCGCCCTTATCCACCTGCTGCTGTTATATATATCAGTCTTCATCTTCTGTAAAGGCTGATCGAAGTTGGCGAAGTCTATACATCCAGTCTGAAACAGCAGCCACCGAGATCAACTGTGAGAGAAGAAAAGCAGAGAAGAAGAAAAGGAGAGAAGAAGAAAGAGAGAGGAGATGAGTTGAGAGAGTTATTGTGAGAGCTTATGAATCAGTCTCTTGGTCCAGTTACCAGAGCTGATACTGCTCAACTTTGAGCTACAGTCGTTTTGATTTTCTTCCATTCGATTGTGTGTTTTGTTTGTTTTCAGTCTTGCTATTTTCTCTTTGAAAACTCTTGTTCTATCAAGCTGTTAGTCAGCGGTTTCAAGCTGTGAGGCAGCGGGTTGCAGAGGTGTTCCTCTGGTCGGCTAAGCTGTAGTGCCCAGCAGAGCAAGCTGTGATGCTCAGCCGTTGCAGAGGATGCTCCTCTGGTCGGGATAAGCTGTAAGCCCCAGTCGTTGTTGGCAAGCTGTAGAGCCCAGCAGATTGAAGCTGTGTATCAGCAATAATCCACATTCGAGTTGAATGTGGGGTGGACATAGGTCGGATTGACCGAACCACCTAAAAGCCTTGTGCCTCTCGTGTGTTTGATTGCTTGTTCAGCAGATCTTGTGTGTTTCATTCGGTACATTGATTATGTTCGTTTAGTGTTCTTCTAATTCCGCAGTTGATTCTAGGCCTAATTTTTAAATAGCCAGTTGATCTATTCACCCCCCCTCTAGATCCACATCCTGTGGTGATAGAGCCTTCCATCTAACTTCAACACTTGGTATCAGAGCTAGACTCTTCTACAGGGACTTACCGCCCGAAGAGGATAAGCACAGATGGAGGGAAGAGGGATGATAGCTGAAGGACACTCCACATCCAAGCCCCCGTACTTCGATGGAACCAACTACGCATACTGGAAGCACCGTATGCAGGTATTCTTGAGGGCTAAAGATTATGAAATTTGGAAGGTGGTTAGCAAGGGACCTTTCGAGCTGTCCCCAAATGAAGATGTATGGACCAAGGAGGAAATTAGAAGGTCCACGCTCAACTGGAGTGCAATCAATGCAATCCAGTGCTCTCTGCATCCCACCGAGTTCTCACGAATATCTGCATGCTCCTCAGCGAAGGAAATGTGGGATGCACTTGAAGTCATCTATGAGGGAACTTCACAAGTCAGAGAGACTAAGACTAATCTACTGGTTTCAGAATACGAAGCTTTCAAGATGAAGCCTAATGAGACGATCAAGGAAATGTATGCTCGGCTGACTATTATCACAAATGGTCTCAGAGGCTTCGGGAAAAAATATTCTGAGTATGATGTAGTCAGGAAGATCTTGCGATCCTTGACTCCAATTTGGCACACCAAGGCCACAGTTATGGAATAGTCAAGAGATCTGCACAATACTAAGGCAGATGAGCTGATCGGATCTCTAATGGCTTATGAGATGAATATGCCGAAGATAGAGGAGGCTGACAGAAAGAGGAAGCATATAGCTCTGAAGGCTGGTGCTAGCAGATCCAGTCGATCCAGCCCCAACGGATCATCAACTGAAGAGAGCTTGTCTGAAGAAGAAGTGGCAAATGCTGATATTGCCATGATTACTAGGGAATTCTGGAGATTTCTCAGGAAGGAAGGAAGAAGATTCAGCCGAAGAAATCCCAATAGTGGCCGCCGAGACACAAGGTATAAATCAAACCCTGTAAAGAAAGCTGAAACTAATGTTTGCTATCAATGCAGGAAGGTGGGTCACTTTAAAGCTGAATGTCCGACAAATCATAACCTCAAGTGTAATACCCCGATTATTTATTAAGTTTTATTGAGCTTTTATTAATTAAAAATTGAATTAAAACGAATTAATGTTTGAATTTCGAAATATTAATATTTAATTCATTGGAAAATAGAACCTATAAAATTCGACTACCTTAGAAAAATCTGTAAAAATAGTAATTGGGTAAAAGATCATTTTTATAGTAATTTTGTCTTCTGGACTTGACCCAAATTAATTACGTAACCTTGTCTAATTAGAGGATTAATCCCGAATTTGACTTTTACCTAACCTTTACCTAATCGTAACTTAAAACGTGAAGTTCGACCTTATTACTCAACCAAATGATCTGAAATCAAGGGCAAATGGAAGGCCACGAGGTAAGGAACATTTACCCTCAATCAATTTGAGGTAAACCTAGCCCTAAAACGTGCTGCCGACATAGCTTTGGTCGAGTCAAGGATTCCGGCATCGTTTCTAACACGTACCTTGCAGCGCCAAATACTCCCAACTCCGAAGGCTCCAGAAGCCCCATGACCTATAGAAATGTAGCTCTTCGACTTTAGTTTCATTTGGTAGCTGGGTCAGCCGACGAGGAGTCCATATCTGGGAGTATTCGTAGTTTTGGTGGAGGGTGTTGGTAGTTCGTCGTTCTTCATCTCCAGCTCTTTAATCCGTCGATTAAGGTAGGTACCCTTAACCAAATGAGACTTGTAAATATAGTATCTTGATCAGCTCGTCGAGATCTATCCAATGGGACTGAAAGTCTCAAATTTCATTAGGTATCCGTGGAGATATTGTGCTTTTTGTGAGCTGCTGTCAAGCTTGTTCTTCATTCTAGGGTTTCGAATTCTTTCTCCGATTTGAGGTAGGATCTAACAACCAAACTCTAATTAACTTACATGATGTAATCAGCATGTTGTTAGCTTTCATTTGATGAAGAAACCCCTAATTTGAATTGAGCATGTTGAGAGTATTTTGCATCGAAGTAGGTGTATGTCTAGAACTTGATTTATTTTGTGACCCTTAGAGTAGAGCTTGATTACGGGTTGATTTCGAGTTAGATAACTTGATCCACATATAGCTTATAATACATGGTTGGATTCAGCATCAAGTTAGCTTTCTTTTGACACCAAAATTCCCAAATTCTGTTGTGTATGTTGGGAGAATTTTTAGATTTAGTGGAAGTATGTCAAGAATTAGGTCTTCTTGTGTTCTTCATAGAATAGGTTGTGATTAAATGGGTTTCTGATGAAATTCGTACTTTAAAACTCATGTATTATGACCCTCATATGTCTAGTAAGATTCCTATAGCATGGGGTTTTGATTTCAACTCAATTGGACCTCAAATGGGTAAGTTTACATGTTTTCCGGAGGCCCCGGCCTTTTCTGGGCTTGCAGGGGTCGACCCCAGGGGTCGACCCATGCCCCAGCAACAAAGGCCAGCCCGAGGGTCGACCCCTGGGGTCGACCCATTCGGCCCAGCGCGAGGGTCGACCCATGCTGCTGGATTTGAGGGGGTCGACCCCAGGGGTCGACCCATCCAGCAGACAGACCCCAATTTTTCAGGGGTCGACCCCAGGGGTCGACCCATGTACCAGAAACCTAGTTTTCATCGTTTTTCGACCCGTGGATCGATCCGGATCATTAGGGGATCGACCTAATCAACTTAGACCAATTGAAAACTATATTTTTGAAGAACCAGTGACCTAATAATGAGCCTTATGATTTTCAAATTGCATTGGTTCCTATGTTCTATCACGATGTAAAAGCATGTCATTCATCATCTTAATTGCAATGTATACAATGGTTAAATAGAAACCCACATAATTAGTGGTTAATGGTGTAATTAAATCTCTATTAATGCATGCTTTTTCCTTCCTGTACAAGCTTGTTCCTTTACCTTATCATCTTGAATCAGTTTTTGGCAATTGTCTTAATGCAAATGATAATGGATAATCTTTGACATATTAACTTGATAATTAGGATTAATATGTTGATTAGCTTGTTGGATAGCTGCTGTACTACAGTAGCGCAGCATGATTAACTCTTATTGTGATTTGGTTTTCAATCTTCTTGATGATTGTGCTTACCTTGAAATTCTGAAATGAATCTCCTTCCTACTTGAAATTGTTATTGCTACATGGTTCAAACCTTAGAATTCTGGCCATAAATTATGGAAGTCTAGATTCTTGAGATCTTTGATCCAAAGAAATCAATACCTGGCAAACAATTAAGGGCTTGGTCTAGTCCTGGGAGGAGCGCCCGAACACTACGTGTACCCCCGGGGAGGTGATTGACTAGGTGTGTCATTTGGCACCAGTACTATGACATGAGTTAAATCTAGGATTGGCCACTACTCTCTACTACTCTCCACTACTCTCTACTACTTTTCACTTTCCACTCTTCACTGTTCTATACTCTACTTGTTGTTACTTACTTGATGTTACTCGGACGTGGAAATGAAATTACATACGTGCTTGACATGACTTGAATTATCTCGATATGGCCAACTCTTTATCGTTATCTCCTGTAGTAAATTCTTGTCTTTGTTATTCCTCTTAAGTATTACCATTCTGTTCCTTTATATTTCTTGACCTTGCAAGATCTTTAAATTTTGTTTCATTATATCATCATTATTCTTTTATTGCATTATCCTTTGTAGCATGATATTTTGAAAATGTAATTAAACTGCTAATCACTTATACCTATCTGTTATTTCCTACTGAGCGTTAGCTCATAGTTATTGTTTCCCCCCTTTTCAGGCTTTTCAGGTGACGCGCTTACCGATGGGGAAGGGCAGGAGTGATGTTTTGAGTGTAGCAATTAGTTATGTTTAGAGTGTGTTGTGCTTCAGCTTTGTTATTGTGGTTTAGAGTTTGTTATCCCAGTTGTATTGAGTTGATTTGAGGATTGTTGTACCAGTTATGTTTTGTTTAATGGTCAATAAGTTATTTCCATTTCTTAGCATTTGTATATATTTAGATTAGTTCTCTCTCTTGCCAGCTCGTTTCTAACTGTACGTCCCGATATTCCGCGTCGGGGCATGACAGTTTAGTTTGTATCAGAGCTAGGTTTCATATTCCTAGGTTCCCTAAGTTTAGATTTTCTTGCATTGCATCCCAATAATCGGTATATCAAAAGGTGTTGTCAGAACGTTAGGCTACGCCTATCGGGAAGGTCGCATACTTGCGCGAGTGGTCTTCGGACCGATTAGCTCCGCCAGGTACCGAGTTTTTGGTCGTGTTTAGGTGCATTAGACCTCTAACCTTGTTAAAGTCTAGAACCTGACCTGGTGAGATTGGGTAGAAACTTGGGTTAAGTTCATTCCTTAATCGTGTTATTATCTATTTTATTGGACCTAAGTAATCTATTTCTTGTGTAGATGGCAGCCGAACGTGCTGAATGGAGGAACCTGCAGCGCACGGTTCAAGGCCCGACTCAGGCGTTACATCAGGTAGCTCAAGCTGGAGCAGCGGGTCATGGCACCGGTGACTTATACTGAAACTTTCGAGGAATGAACCCGCCAAGATTTGCTGGTTCGACTAACCCCGACGAGGCCGAGCATTGGCTCAACGAAATGGGGAGAATTTTTGAAGTCATGCAATGCATCGACCAAGAGCGTGTCCTTCTTTCTACCTTCCAATTGGAGCGGGACGCGCGTACTTGGTGGGATTCCGTCAAGGCAACTCTAGGCGATCAACAAGTCACATGGGAAGAGTTCGAGGAATTCTTCAACGACAAATATTTTTCCGATCGTGTACAAGAGAAGAAGGCGACGGAGTTCGCGGCTCTAAAGCAGCGAAGCTTATCGGTGGCCGAATATGAAGCACAGTTCTCTCGGCTTTCGCGCTATGCTACTCACCTTATCTCCACTGTAAAGATGAAAGCTAAGCGATTTCTCAACGGGTTGAAGCTTCACTACATCAATCAACTGGCGCCGATGGAGATCTCTACTTATTTTGAGATGGTGAGAAAGGCACAAGTTCTAGAAGATACATTAGAAATGACGGAGAGGATCCGTGGGCAAGGCATGAAGAAGGAACAACCAACTCCTAGACCCGGATTTGGCACTAGCAAAAAGAGGCCCATGAGTGGGTCTAGTTCGTGGATCGGATCGGGAACGTGGAAAGGCAAGATGCCAAGAAATGAAAAGAAGAAACCCGGCCCTATTGTTCCATTCAAGGGCAAGTGCAAGTATTGTGATCGTCCAGGTCACAAGATGGAGGAATGCTGGCGCAAGCTAGGTGCGTGTTTACGATGTGGGAGTAGGGAACACCGTATCCCTGACTGCCCTCTTCTATCGGAACAAGCTACACCGGCAAAACCTCAAGTTAGCAAGAAGCCGCAAGGAAGGCTCCAAGCTTTACATGCGGATGAAACTGGGATTTCTGATGATGGCGGACTCGTCGAAGGTACCCTTACTATAATCGACAAGCCCGCATTTGTTCTCTTTGATACTGGTGCAACACATTCTTTTATTTCTCAGAAATTTACGAAGTCGTTATCTGTCGAACCTATTATGATGAATTCTCCATTAGTTATATCAACTCCTATTGGTTCTGGAGCGGCTATTCAATATTACTATCCTTCTAGTAAGGTTATTATTGATGAACGGAACTTTCCAGCCGACTAAGTTTGCATGGATATGAAGGATTATGATGTAATCCTTGGAGCAGATTGGTTGGCCAAGTATGAGGCCAGTGTTCACTGCAGTTCTAGCTCAGTGACTTTTACTAGACATTCTGGTTTATCTTTTACGGGGATCAAGCACCATAACCCCGTATCGCTCATCTCTTCTCTTCGAGCCGACAAGCTGATGAGGTGAGGTTGCGAGGCTTTTCTAGCCTTTGTCCATGCTACACCGGAACATCGAGTTGAGATAAAGGACACTCCTATTGTCCGAGAATTCTCCGAAGTCTTTCCGGAGGAACTACCAGGACTTCCGCTTGAGCGGGAAGTTATCTTCTCCATTGATATTATTCCTGGCGCGTCTCCTATTTCTAGAGCTCCTTACCGTATGTCCCCTGCGGAGCTAAGGGAATTAAAGCAACAGCTGATGGAATTGCTCGAGAAGGGCTTTATTCGTCTGAGTACTTCACCTTGGGGAGCTCCTGTATTATTCGTCAGGAAAAAGGATGGTTCGATGAGATTATGCATCGATTATCGGCAACTGAACCAGCTAACTATCAAGAATAAATACCCATTGCCGAGGATCGACGAATTATTCGACCAGATAGCGTGAGCACATTATTTCTCTAAGATCGATCTTCAATCTGGATATCATCAGCTGAGGATTAAGGAAGATGATATTTATAAAACGGCTTTCCGCAGCAGGTATGGTCATTTTGAGTTTGTCGTTATGCCTTTTGGTCTAATGAATGCACCAGCAGCTTTCATGCAGTTAATGAATAATGCATTCCGGCCTTATCTTGATCAATGGGTCGTGGTATTCATTGACGACATACTAATTTATTCCAAGACTGAAGAAGAGCATGCCGAACATTTGAGGATGGCATTGCAGATATTGAAAGATCATCAACTATATGCCAAATTCAGTAAATGTGATTTCTGGCTGCAAGAAGTGTCCTTCTTAGGACATATCATCACCAAAGAAGGTATTTCAGTTGATCATTCGAAAGTGGAGGCAGTAAGAAACTAGGATCAGCCTACTACAGTGATCGAAGTGAGAAGCTTCCTAGGCCTGGCAGGCTATTATCGGAGATTTATTCAAGACTTCTCCAAGATTGCGGTACCTCTCACTCGATTGACCCGCAAAGACAACAAGTTTGAATGGTCTGAGGAATGTCAGCAGAGCTTTCAAACATTGAAGGATTGCCTCACTACTGCACCCGTATTGGCTTTACCTTCTGGCGATGGTGGTTACGTGGTCTATATCGATGCTTCTGGTATTGGCTTAGGCTGTGTACTCATGCAGCATGGTAAGGTGATTGCCTATTCTTCTAGGCAGCTGAGGAAGCATGAAGAGAATTACCCCATTCATGACTTGGAACTTGCAGCAGTTGTATTCGCCTTAAAAATTTGGAGGCATTACTTGTATGGAGAAACATTCACAGTATTTTCTGATCATAAGAGTCTGAAGTATTTATTTTCTCAGAAAGAACTTAACATGAGGTAGAGAAGATGGTTGGAGTACTTGAAGGACTTCGACTTCTCGATTGAATATCATCCCGGTAAAGGCAATGTGGTGGCAGATGCATTAAGCGGGAAGCCTGTGGCTAAATTATCGAGTCTCATGTTACAAGAGTGGAGGCTATTGGAACAGTTAGCTAGCCTGGATCTAAATGTTGATAATGATCGGGTTATAATTGCACAGATTCGACTTAAGCCCGAATTATTGATGGAGATCAAATCCTTGCAAGATAATGATCCCGAGCTGGTTGAGATCAAGGGAAGTTTGAGCAGCAGACCCGACTTCATGGTGGCTGACGATGGAAGATTGTTATTCCAGGGTAGAACTTGTGTACCTGATGAAGCTGAGTTAAAGAACAAGATTCTGGAGGAAGCACATAGATCCAAATACACTATTCATCCTGGAGGCACTAAAATGTTCAAGGATTTGAAAAGGTCCTTTTGGTGGCCGAATATGAAAAGGGAAATTGCAGATTTCGTGAGTAGATGTCTGGTTTGTCAACAAGTTAAGGTTGAACATTTCAGACCGGCAGGAAAGTTGAAACCACTCGACATACCCCAATGGAAGTGGGAAAGCATTGGCATGGATTTCATTATGGGTCTACCTAAGACTCGTGGTGGATTTGATGCGATATGGGTGATCGTCGATCGCTTGACAAAATCGGCTCATTTCTTACCCATTAAGTCCAAGTGGACAGTTGATGTATTGGCTGCTTTATATTTGAAGGAAGTGGTAAGGCTCCATGGTATACCTGTCAGCATTGTGTCTGATAGAGACCCGAGATTTACTTCACATTTCTGGAAGGGACTGCAAGAGTCTCTTGGTACTCGTCTGAATTTCAGTACTGCTTTTCATCCACAGACAGATGAACAGACTGAAAGAACCAACCAGATAGTGGAGGATATGCTGCGAACTTGCATGATTGATTTCGAAGGCAGTTGGAGTAATCACTTGGCATTGATTGAATTCACCTACAACAATAGTTACCAATCCAGCATACAAATGGCACCATTTGAAGCTTTGTATGGAAGAAGCTGTCGTTCCCCGTTGTGTTGGGACGAGGTGGGCGAGAAGCAATGGCTTGGACCGGATCTTATTTCGGAGTCGTCACAGAATATCTGTATCATCCGAGACCGGTTACAAGTGGCACAATCAAGACAGAAAAGCTATGCTGACAACCGGAGAAGGGCATTAGAGTTCCAAGTGGGTGAGCATGTATTCCTGAAGGTCTCTCCTACGAGAGGGATTCGTAGATTCGGCATTCGCGGTAAGCTAAGCCCGCGGTATATCGGTCCGTTCGAGATTCTGGATAGAGTGGGCGAGGTGGCTTATCGATTGGCGTTACCGCCTCAGATGTCTGGCGTGCACAACGTCTTCCATATTTCTATGTTGCGGATGTATGTGTACGACCCCACTCATGTTATTCATCATGTGGATTTCGAGCTGAAGGAGGATCTGACCTACGAGGAAAGACCGATAAAGATTCTGGACCAGAAGCAACAGCAACTCCGGAATCGCTCTATATCGATGGTCAAGATTCAGTGGAGTCGGCGTCGGACCGAAGAGGCTACTTGGGAATCGGAAGATACTATGCAGAAGCGGTATCCCGACCTATTCTAGGTGATCTATCTTTTCCCTACTTTCCGTATATAGTGCAGTGAATTTGGAGGACCAAATTCTTTAAGTAGGGGAGGGTGTAATACCCCGATTATTTATTAAGTTTTATTGAGCTTTTATTAATTAAAAATTGAATTAAAACGAATTAATGTTTGAATTTCGAAATATTAATATTTAATTCATTGGAAAATAGAACCTATAAATTCGACTACCTTAGAAAAATCTGTAAAAATAGTAATTGGGTAAAAGATCATTTTTATAGCAATTTTGTCTTCTGGACTTGACCCAAATTAATTACGTAACCTTATCTAATTAGAGGATTAATCCTGAATTTGACTTTTACCTAACCTTTACCTAATCGTAACTTAAAACGTGAAATTCGACCTTATTACTCAACCAAATGATCTGAAATCAAGGGCAAATGGAAGGCCACGAGGTAAGGACCATTTACCCTCAATCAATTTGAGTTAAACCTAGCCCTAATACGTGCTGCCGACATAGCTTTGGTCGAGTCAAGGATTCCGGCGCCGTTTCTAACACGTACCTTGCAGCGCCAAATACTCCCAACTCCGAAGGCTCCAGAAGCCCTATGACCTATAGAAATGTAGCTCTTCGACTCTAGTTTCATTTGGTAGCTGGGTCAGCCGACGAGGAGTCCAGATCTGGGAGTATTCGTCGTTTTGGTAGAGGGTGTTGGTAGTTCGTCGTTCTTCATCTCCAGCTCTTTAATCCGTCGATTAAGGTAGGTACCCTTAACCAAATGAGACTTGTAAATATAGTATCTTGATCAGCTCGTCGAGATCTATCCAATGGGACTGAAAGCCTCAAATTTCATTAGGTATCCGTGGAGATATCGAGCTTTTTGTGAGCTGCTGTCAAGCTTGTTCTTCATTCTAGGGTTTCGAATTCTTTCTCCGATTTGAGGTAGGATCTAACAACCAAACTCTAATTAACTTACATGATGTAATCAGCATGTTGTTAGCTTTCATTTGATGAAGAAACCCCTAATTTGTATTGAGCATGTTGAGAGTATTTTGCATCGAAGTATGTGTATGTCTAGAACTTGATTTATTTTGTGACCCTTAGAGTAGAGCTTGATTACGGGTTGATTTCGAGTTAGATAACTTGATCCACATATAGCTTATAATACATGGTTGGATTCAGCATCAAGTTAGCTTTACCAAAATCCCCAAATTCCGTTGTGTATGTTGGGAGAATTTTGAGATTTAGTGGAAGTATGTCAAGAATTAGGTCTTCTTGTGTTCTTCATAGAATAGGTTGTGATTAAATGGGTTTCTGATGAAATTCGTACTTTAAAACTCATGTATTATGACCCTCATATGTCTAGTAAGATTTCTATAGCATGGGGTTTTGATTTCAACTCAATTGGACCTCAAATGGGTAAGTTTACATGTTTTTCGGAGGCCCCGGCCTTTTCTGGGCTTGCAGGGGTCGACCCATGCCCCAGCAGCAAAGGCCAGCCCGAGGGTCGACCCCTAGGGTCGACCCATTCGGCCCAGTGCGAGGGTCGACCCATGTTGCTGGATTTGAGGGGGTCGACCCCAGGGGTCGACCCATCCAGCAGACAGACCCCAATTTTTCAGGGGTCGACCCCAGGGGTCGACCCATGTACCAGAAACCTAGTTTTCATCATTTTTCGACCCGTGGATCGATCCGGATCATTAGGGGATCGACCTAATCAACTTAGACCAATTGAAAACTATATTTTTGAAGAACCAGTGACCTAATCATGAGCCTTATGATTTTCAAATTGTATTGGTTCCTATGTTCTATCACGATGTAAAAGCATGTCATTCATCATCTTAATTACAATGTATACAATGGTTAAATAGAAACCCACATAATTAGTGGTTAATGGTGTAATTAAATCTCTGTTAATGCATGCTTTTTCCTTCCTGTACAAGCTTGTTCCTTTACCTTATCATCTTGAATCAGTTTTTGGCAATTGTCTTAATGCAAATGATACTGGATAATCTTTGACATATTAACTTGATAATTAGGATTAATATGTTGATTAGCTTGTTGGATAGCTGCTGTACTATAGTAGCGCAGCATGATTAACTCTTATTGTGATTTGGTTATCAATCTTCTTGATGATTGTGCTTACCTTGAAATTCTGAAATGAATCTCCTTCCTACTTGAAATTATTATTGCTACATGGTTCAAACCTTGGAATTCTGGCCATAAATTATGGAAGTCTAGATTCGTGAGATCTTTGATCCAAAGAAATCAATACCTGGCAAACAATTAAGGGCTTGGTCTAGTCCTGGGAGGAGCGCCCGAACACTACGTGTACCCCCGGGGAGGTGATTGACTAGGTGTGGCATTTGGCACCAGTACTATGACATGAGTTAAATCTAGGATTGGCCACTACTCTCTACTACTCTCCACTACTCTCTACTACTTTTCACTTTCCACTCTTCACTGTTCTATACTCTACTTGTTGTTACTTACTTGCTGTTACTCGGACGTGGAAATGAAATTACATACGTGCTTGACATGACTTGAATTATCTCGATATGGCCAACTCTTTATCGTTATCTCCTGTAGTAAATTCTTGTCTTTGTTATTCCTCTTAAGTATTACCATTCTGTTCCTTTATATTTCTTGACCTTGCAAGATCTTTAAATTTTGTTTCATTATATCATCATTATTCTTTTATTGCATTATCCTTTGTAGCATGATATTTTGAAAATGTAATTAAACTACTAATCACTTATACCTATCTGTTATTTCCTACTGAGCGTTAGCTCATAGTTGTTGTTTCCCCCCTTTCCAGGCTTTTCAGGTGACGTGCTTACCGATGGGGAAGGGCAGGAGTGATGTTTTGAGTGTAGCAGTTAGTTATGTAGAGTGTGTTGTGCTTCAGCTTTGTTATTGTAGTTTAGAGTTTGTTATCCCAGTTGTATTGAGTTGATTTGAGGATTGTTGTACCAGTTATGTTTTGTTTAATGGTCAATAAGTTATTTCCATTTCTTAGCATTTGTATATATTTAGATTAGTTCTCTCTCTTGCCAGCTCGTTTCTAACTATACGTCCCGATATTCTGCGTCGGGGCGTGACATCAAGGATAAGTCCAAGAAGAAGAACACAAAAGGAAAAGCTATGGTGAGTACCTGATGTGATGAGGACGAGGGATCTTTGAGCGTCACTTCGGACAGTGAGGTTGAAGCTGAGAAGCCAATCTGTCTCATGGCAACCAGCTCAGAAGATAGAGAGGAAGAATCTGATGAGGTATCCTCTCGCTATGAAAATTTTACTATTACTGATTGGATGGTTGCTTATGATGAACTTACTGATAGAGTAGATGAGGTCAGAAAAGAAAACAGGCATCTACGAAGAAAAATTAAAATCATGCAAAATGATACTTCATTGTCTGATAAAATTACCTGCTTAGAAACTGAAAACAGTAAGCTGAAACTCACATGTTCTGAATTTGAAGAAATCAATAAAGAACTGAAAATTTCTAAGGAAGAAAATGTGAGATTAGACAATGAAATTAATGCATGGAAACTGAAAATTCAGAATTATGAAAATGAGATAAAAATTGTTTCTGAAAAATATGAAGCTGTCCTCAATGTGAATAATGAGTTGAAAAAATCTATTGATGAAGTTCAGAAAGATAATGAGGATAAGCTAAAAATAATTAAAAAAATGACCCAAGGATCTGAAAATTTAGATGCATTATTGGGGTCAAAGGTAAATTTCAGAAGAGAGGGCCTAGGATTCAACTCTAGTGCAACTAAAAGCTTTGGAATGAAAACTATTTTCTTTGTTGCACAAAAGGAGAAAGGACCTCTGATCAACATGAATTCTAATAATGTTGTAAAGACAAATTTGAATCTGAAAAGGCCAAATGCAGAGGAGAAGGGCAAACAGAAAGTAGGTGAGCCTAGTAGAATTGGGACTTCCAAACCTAGCTCTAGTGCTCAACCCAAGGTTAGGGGTCAGCCTGCTCAGGTAAACAAAACCCATGTCAATGCCAAAAAGTCTTCACCACCATCATCACAGAAAAGGACCCAACCAAAACCTATGAATAGGTCAGTAGGGTCAAGGGTGCAGGGAAGACAAAATATTTTCAGAAGTCAGCCCAACAAATTCAATCCACCTAGAGTTCAGTCCTACTACCCCACACAGCCAATCTATCCTAATGGGTGTGGGGGGACTAGAACTCAAGGGATGCATACAGGGTATGTTCATCAACCTACACACTTTTACAGACCCTATGTCAGAAATTGGGAAAATGGGTATGGTAGTCGGATGCCTAGGAATTACCAACATTTCCACAGCCAGCCCAGGAACTACTATGGCCAAAACTTTATGAATGCAACCTGGCCGAAGCATTGGCACAATAACAACAGTTCTGTGAATAACTCTGTTGGTGCATATAAGAAGAAAGTCAACAAGAAAAAGCAAAACAAAAAGAAATCTGGAAAATCCACTGAACAGAACTGCTTCAAACAAATGTGGATTCCCAAAACCATGCTCTTTTTCTTTACTTGCACTTCATCTGCATTGGAGCCCAATCAAACTTGGGTTCCAAACTCTCTGCCCTAATTGTGTGTGCAGGTATGCCTGGCAGCCAAGAGCAACTTGTGGTACTTGGACAGTGGCTGCTCCAGGCATATGACAGGAGATAAGGCCAAGTTTTGCATGCTAACTGAAAAGCTAGGAGGCCTTGTCACCTTTGGAAGCAACACAAAGGGTAGGATCATTGGATCAGGTAAGGTAGGTAAGTGTTCTACCTACTGCATTGATGATGTTATGCTGGTTGAAGGGTTAGCTTATAATTTACTTAGTATCAGCCAGTTGTGTGATATGGGTCATAAGGTTTTATTTGATTCTCAATGCTGCAAGGTTTTTGAACCTGATTCAGAAATTGTAAAATTCTCTGGAAAAAGAATAAATAACACATACATGATAGATCTAGATGATATTCAGCATTCTAACCTATGTCTTACTGCCAATAGAGAAGAGTTAGCTTTTTTATGGCATCGTAGGTTAGGCCATGCTAGTTATACCATTTTGCATAAACTAAACAAGTATAGCATGGTTAGAGGACTTCCTGAAGTTTCCTTCAAGAAAGAAAATAAAATCTGTGATGCATGCACTCAATCAAAGATAACTAGAAAGTCATTTAAGTCTAGAACTGAAAATCTGTCTTCCAAACCTTATGAGCTGATACACATGGACCTTTTTGGGCCAACCAGATCTGTCAGCTTATCAGGGAGGAGGTATGGGTTTGTTATGGTAGATGACTTTTCTAGGTATACTTGGGTTTATTTCTTATCTAATAAGAGTGATGCATTCTCAGAATTTCAGGAGTTCTGTATAAGAATAAATCAGAAAATTAAAAATATTTTGACTGATCATGGAGGTGAGTTTGAAAACTCACACTTTGAAGAATTTTGCAGGTCAAGTGGGATTCATCATAAGTTCTCCTCACCCAGGACACCTGAGCAGAATGGTGTTGTTGAAAGGAGGAACAGAACTCTAGTAGAAATGGGCCGAACTCTCTTAGTTGAAGGTCAACTGCCAAGAAAATTCTGGGCTGAAGCAGTCAACACATCCTGTTATGTAATTAACAGGGCAATGGTAAGACCTTCCATCCAGAAAACTCCTTATGAGATTTTGAGAGGTAAGAAACCTTCAATCGCCCACTTCAAGGTCTTTGGTTGTAAATGTTTTATACATATAAATGACAAGAGGGACCTTGATAAATTTGAGCCAAAAGGTGAACCAGGAATCTTCCTCGGTTATTCTAAAAACACCCGGGCTTATAGAGTGTTCAATTTAAACTCAAAAATTGTTGAAGAATCTCCACACATTATCTTTGATGAAACCTTGATGGAAACCAACCATGGTTATTGCAGGAACAAAGATGGGAACATTTTGAAAGATGAAAACTCTGCAGACCAGTCTGATGGTGAGGAAGATAAAGAAGAGCAAAATGAAGAAGAACCTGAAGTTCAGGGGGAGGTAAGTGAAATTCCTGAAACTCAGATTGTTAATATTAGATATCTTAAAGATCACCCTGTGAATAATGTCATTGGCAATCTGAATGATCCCCCTAGAACTAGAGGTCATTTTAGAATTCAGGATGAATTAAATGCATATGCTCTTGTCTCTCAAATTGAACCCAAGTCCATTGACTGTGCCCTCAAGGATATACATTGGATTAATGCCATGCATGAGGAGCTTAATCAGTTCGATAGGAATAAGGTGTGGCACTTGGTCCCACCTCCTGATCATGGAACAGTCATAGGGACTAGGTGGGTTTTCAGGAATAAATCTGATGAATTAGGGAATATTGTTAAAAATAAAGCCAGACTTGTTGCTCAGGGGTACAACCAGGAGTTTGGTATTGACTTTGAAGAGTCATTTGCCCCTGTAGCCAGATTAGAAGCTGTTAGAATTTTATTAGCTTATGCATGTTCCCTAGGTATAATCCTCCAGCAGATGGATGTAAAATCTGCATTCTTGAATGGAGAAATTAATGAGGATGTCTATGTTAGACAGCCCCCTGGGTTTGAATGTCTAGATTTCCCTAATCATGTTTACAAATTAAATAAAGCTCTCTATGGTCTTAAGCAAGCTCCCAGAGCTTGGTACGACAGGTTGAGCAAGTTCCCCACTGATCAAAATTTCACTAGAGGAGTAGTTGATCAGACTTTGTTTACAAAGGTGAGTCATTCTGAAATTCTTATTGTACAGATTTATGTGGATGATATCATTTTTGGGTCAACTAACCCCAAATTATGTGAGGAATTTTCTAAAACAATGACTAATGAGTTTGAAATGAGCTCAATGGGTGAGCTCAAATTGTTTCTTGGACTGCAGGTTACACAAACAAAGGATGGAATGTTTATCACTCAGTCCAAATACACAAGGGATCTACTCAAGAAATATAAGATGGATAACCTTAAAGAGATAGCTTCTCCAATGGGTACCTCTACAAGCTTGGATGAAGACACTAAAGGTAACCCATTTGACCAGAAGTTATACAGAGGTATGATCGGATCCCTTCTCTACTTAACAGCATCTAGGCCTGATATTCAATTCGCTGTAGGATTATGTGCTAGGTTTCAGGCCAGTCCTAAAGAAAATCATTTTAAAGCAGTGAAAAGGATTTTTAGATATCTGCTAGGCACCCAAGAGCTAGGATTATGGTATCCTGCTAGGTGTGAGTTAGAGCTTCTAGCTTACACTGATGCTGATTATGCTGGGTGTCGAGTAGATAGAAAAAGCACTAGTGGCTACTGTCAATTCCTTGGTAGCTGTCTAGTATCTTGGGGATCTAAGAAGCAACACACTGTAGCCTTGTCTACAGCTGAGGCTGAATATGTTGCAGCAGGTAATTATGCTGCCCAAGTACTTTGGATTAAGCACCAACTAGATGATTATCAGATAAAACTGGAATGTATTCCAATTCTATGTGATAATACTAGTGCCATATGCCTTGCTAAAAATCCTGTTCATCATTCTAGGACTAAGCACATAGAAATAAAACATCATTTTCTAAGAGATGATGTAAACAAAAGGAAATTGAACTGGATTTCATTGAAACAGACAAACAAGTTGCTGATATCTTTACTAAGCCACTTGGAAATGAAAATTTTAAATTTTTTAGAAGAAAACTTGGCTTGTGTAAATTTCAGCATAATGAATGAACTCCTTGTTGACTTGAATAAAACTTTTGAGCTGCTTTGAATAAACTTCTGATTTGGACTTGCTGTTGATAGATTGAATAAACAATGTGCAACAGACTTATGATAATGCACGACTCTCATATTTTTTATTGCACTCATGATCATCATTGCATATATATGTCTAGATGCATGATATGTCTATATTTCTGCATGGGTCATACTGCACAATAAGATAGTCTGAGTAAGCATGAACTTCAAAAATCATCTGATCTGTCATCTTTTGCAAAAATTGCATGCATATAGACAGGGGGAGTCTTGTCAGTAATTTCAAGGTGAACTGCTGCGTCGACGCTGCTATAATGTGGCGTTGACGCAGTGAACTAGATCTGTGAATATCTCTGTCTCTTTATTCTGATGAGTTGACGCTGCAATAGCATGGAGTCAATGCACTGACACTATCTCAGTGTCTTATACTGTTGCCTCTTCAACTGATGCGTAGACGCCTTGAACTCCCAGCGTCGACGCTGTCTATTCAATCCTTGACTCTAAATGATTGAGTCTGACAGTATGGCAATCTTTTAGTCAGTTCTAATATTAAGCAATAGAAAACAAATTTCTTCTTTCATAAGAACTTTAATTGCTTAAAGACTGACTTAATGGTTTAAAATTTATAATCTTTAGAGTTGAAAGACTACAATCAGTAAATAAGGATGCTGAAAATTGATAAAGCTCTCAACCTTATCTTACTTCATGTCAGACAAAGTTAATTATATCTGAAATCTGAAAACTCATCTGAAATCATGTTAGAGAAGCTAGGTATGTGTATTGTCCTTAAACAAGTCATTCTGAAACAAATAAAGGGCAGCTAAGAAAGATATTGAAAAACATTGAAAATCATTTGAAAAATAGCATTGACAGAGCAATGACTGGCAAATCACTGAGAAACTGAGTGATCCATCAAAGAAATGGACATCACTCATGTCATGAGGTGTATCAACTATCTCTGTATAAAATGATCAAAACAGTAGGTTGTTTTCACTGAGTACCTGGGGGTAACTGGCGTCTAATAAACGTGTACCCTCACACAAAAAAGGTTTCAATCAATTCTATTGAATTTGATCATAGGCAAGATGGTCCATCATGTTGAGTATCTAGGGGTATTGGCGTCTGATAAACGTATACCCTTACGTAAAAAGACTTTTGGTACCTGAATGCCCTAAATGAAATAATACTGAAAAATGCTGTTCCTTCAACGAAATTTCATGGATGTCAATTGTTTAATTTCAATACATGACCTGGTTTCTCTTAACACATTTTACTGAGTCTATGAAAGTAAGCTATTCTGAAACTGGATCCCTCATGTAAATATGACTCTGGTTTATTGTTTTATCATGCACATCTACCTTATCCAATGAATGTAGTGCATGAACTCTCATTTTTATAACCTTTAAACCAGAATTTCAATTTCTAAGCCGTTTCTCAGTTCATATGACTGAAGGTTCTGTGCTTTAGTTGCTTAATTTCTGAACTACTTACTAAGAATGCCAGTCAACTGAACTTTCTTTTTCCTTCACTTGCACTCACTTTCCCTCCTATTTGTTGATGGCAAAGGGGGAGAATATTGTCTGAATTCATTCTTTCAGTTCAGGGGGAGAATTCAGAATTGAGAATTCTGAATTCAGGGGGAGTGTATGCATCTGCATCACGGTATGGCAAAAGGGGGAAATTTTTGTTAGCAGGGAGTTGCTTACATTTTGCAGCATGCAGCATGCATTCATAGCATCTACATGCATCTGCATAACAATCTGTATAACAAGTCATGTGGTTCATCAAAAAATTGCATCTGTATGATAGGATGTTGCTACTCTACATGATAGGGGGTTGCCATCATCAAAAGGGGGGAGATTGTTGTTACTCCTATGTGTTGATGGTGTTGACATGTAACTTTACTTCATAGGGCAACATATTGTTTTGATTGATTGGCAACACTGTTTATATTTTGATGAAATTACTTTATCAGATTATCTGTGTGTTATATGCATTTTATCTTGTTTTCACACTGAACACACACTCAAAGTCTCAAAGTCTATACATCGCTGTTGGGCATCAAAGTCTGCACATTAGCATCAGGTAAATCGCTGTTGGGCATCAAAGTCTGCACATGAGCATCAGGCATCAAGTGTGTACAACGTCCTATGTAAGCACGACAAGTCCATACACTGGTTGCACATTGCACAACATGCGAAGTCACCAAGTGTGTACATTGCATAGCATGCGGGCATCAAAGTCTACACATTAGCATCAGGTAAATCGCTGTTGGGCATCAAAGTCTGCACACGAGCATCAAGCATCAAGTGTGTACAACGTCCTGTGTAAGCACGACAAGTCCATACACTGGTTGCACATTGCACAACATGCGAAGTCACCAAGTGTGTACATTGCATAGCATGCGGGCATCAAAGTCTGCACATTAGCATCGGGTACATCGCTATTGGGCATCAAAGTCTGCACATGAGCATCAGGCAGCAAGTGTGTACAACGCCCTGTGTAGGCACGACAAGTCCATACACTGGCTGCACATTGCACAACATGCGAAGTCACCAAGTGTGTACATTTCATAGCATGCAGGCGTCAAAGTCCATACATCCACAGTGCATTGGCCAAGTCTATACACTGTCCGTCTCACTTAGAGTCTAAGGCGAAGTCTGTACATTGAGCGTCTCAATAAGCGTCTCATGCAAGTCCACACATTGGCCTTCATGCTTGAAAGTATGTACATTGGACTGCGTCAACTCATTGCATTGACCTATATTGTAGCGTCAACTCATTGCATTGGCTAAGTATATACACTGTCCGTCTCATTTAGAGTCTAAGGCAAAGTCTATACATTGAGCGTCTCAATGAGCGTCTCATGTAAGTCCATACATTGGACTGTAGGATGCATTTGTCAATGGCATCTAAGTCTGTACAATGACCGTCTCTCTTAGCGTCTTGATCTTCTAAGTCTATATAGGCTTCTGGTTTACAAAGTCTGTACATTGGTCTCAGACTCCAAAGTCTATACAGTCGATGTTTTCCATTGTTTCAAGTCCATACAGCCGTTCCTTTAGGAAGTCTATACATCGGTCTTCACCTCAAGTCTGTACAGTCTTTTGTTGACAAGTCTTCACATCGTGAAGTCTATACACTCAACTCCTTCACATCTTGCAAAGTCTGTACATTGCATTCATCAGCTGTGAAGTCTATACATCGCTTGTCTTCATTCGAGTCTCATGAAGTATGTACATCGTGCATCAGTTCTGAAGTCCATGCATCATCTGTCTTCAATTGAGTCTCACTGAAGTCTACACATTGCATCTTCTCATCGAAGTCTACACACTGCATCTTCATTCATGAAGTCGACACATTGCATCTTCATTCATGAAGTCTACACATTGCATCTTCATTTGCGAAGTCTGTACATTGCATTGATCTTCACTTAGTCTATACATTGACAGTCTTCATATCACCTAAGTCTGTACAGCGGTTGCTTCATACAGCAAGTATGTACATAGCTTTCACTTATATGAAGTCTATACAACGCAGTTCTTCTGATAAGTCTATACAGAGTTGTTATTTAATCTGATCATCCGATACTCTATCTGACAGGGATTCTCTACTGAGATTGCTGAAATGGCTCGTGATCCCAGGATGATGAGGTGTGCAGATGCTGACACGTGGATGGAATTGCCTCGGATCTGGAGAATTCCTTGAGTGGAAAAACGTGGAAGCCACGCGCCCTTATCCACCTGCTGCTGTTATATATATCAGTCTTCATCTTCTGTAAAGGCTGATCGAAGTTGGCGAAGTCTATACATCCAGTCTGAAACAGTAGCCACCGAGATCCACTGTGAGAGAAGAAAAGCAGAGAAGAAGAAAGGAGAGAAGAAGAAAGAGAGAGGAGATGAGTTGAGAGAGTTATTGTGAGAGCTTGTGAATCAGTCTCTTGGTCCAGTTACCAGAGCTGATACTGCTCAACTTTGAGCTACAGTCGTTTTGGTTTTCTTCCATTCGATTGTATGTTTTGTATATTTTCAGTCTTGCTATTTTCTCTTTGAAAACTCTTGTTCTATCAAGCTGTTAGTCAGCGGTTTCAAGCTGTGAGGCAGCGGGTTGCAGAGGTGTTCCTCTGGTCGGCTAAGCTGTAGTGCCCAGCAGAGCAAGCTGTGATGCTCAACTGTTGCAGAGGATGCTCCTCTGGTCGGGATAAGCTGTAAGCCCCAGCCGTTGTTGGCAAGCTGTAGAGCCCAGCAGATTGAAGCTGTGTATCAGCAGTAATCCACATTCGAGTTGAATGTGGGGTGGACGTAGGTCGGATTGACCGAACCACCTAAAAGCCTTGTGCCTCTCGTGTGTTTGATTGCTTGTTCAGCAGATCTTGTGTGTTTCATTCGGTGCATTGATTATGTTCATTTAGTGTTCTTCTAATTCCGCAGTTGATTCTATGCCTAATTTTTAAATAGCCAGTTGATCTATTCACCCCCCCCTCTAGATCCACATCCTTTGGTGATAGAGCCTTCCATCTAACTTCAACAGTACATACTTCATCTTGTGCACACTGCATCACGCCTCAGCAAGTCTATACATGCTCTAGTGTTGCATATATAAAGTATGCACATGCCATAGCACTGCATATATGAAGTCTATACATTGCAAAGTCTATACAATGCATTACACCCTACAAAGTTTGTACAGGGTCTTTAGACTTAAACTGATAATTCGATCCTCTGTCTGACAGGGACTCTTTACAGAGATTGATGACATGGCTCGTGATCCAAGGAAGGACGAGGACCCCTGATCGTGACACGTGTACTGAAGCTTGCTGAAATGCTGACACGTGGAGGAACTCTATGGGCGGGAATCATGAAGACCACACGCCCTAGCTGCCATCTGATATATATATATGAAGCCTCTTCGTCTGGAGTGGGTTGATCGAAGAAAAAGAGAAGAAGAGAAGTGCAGCAGAGAGTGAAAGAAGAAGAGAGCAGCAGAAGAAAAAGAGAAAGAGAGAGAGCTCGTGAGGATCGAGAGAAGAAGAGTAGACAGTGAGAGAAAGAAGCAGAGAAGAAAAAGAAGAGTAAGAAGAAGAGAGATCGAGAGATAAGGAGCTTCATCAGAAGATTAGATCCTATTGGACCGTGGATCATATCCAGGCCAGTCAGCTCCTGCGAGAGCCAAATTGTGATTTCGCTTTACAGCTTTCTGATCGCTGTGTTATTTTCGTTTCTTATTTTCTTTCCTTTTCATTTGGTTATCATTGTTCTTCCGACTTTCTGGATTGAGGTCGGGTTCCTCCTGTGGACTCAGGAGAAGGGGGACATTGGGTCTCTGGTTGCAAGTGGCTGGGAGTCACTTGTGGGTTTCCCTCCGGGTTGGAGGAAGGGAGATTCGTCTCCGGTTCTGGTCTTGTGGGTTGCAAGTCCAGGTGTTCCCTCCGGTTTGGAGGAAGAGAGACTTGTGTCTCTGGTTGCCAGTGACTGGGTGTCACTGGTGGGTTCCCTCCTAGGTGGAGGAAGAGAGACCTCGGTCTCTGGTTTCTAGTGACTGGGTGTCACTAGGGTTGCCCTCCGGTTTGGAGGAAGAGGGGAGGTTGTTCCCCTGGTTAAGCTGTTTGGCAGCAAGTGTTTACAGACTGAGTCTGCTATTCTAGCGTTAGCTAGTGGAAGCCTCACTCCGGATGGGAGTGAGGGGTGGACGTAGGTCTTGGTGTCCGAACCACCTAAAAATCTTCTGTGCTGTGTGGTTAAGTTTGTGCGTTTGCTCCTTGTCTTCTACCTCCTTCACAGGTTGCCTTGAGCATTCTTGTTTCTATCTGTGCTGCTTCCGCTAGTTGATTGTTTAGGCGCACCTTATACATTTACTCATTGGTTTAAAAGAGAATTTATCTTGTTCTTCAGATTGTCTATTTTTCCTTGATAGTGTTCTAGCTTTTTATTAAGCGAAAAGTTTTTAAGGGTGGGATTCATTCACCCCCCTCTGAATCCATCGCACCGATCCTAACACCAGGTCCGAGCAGTGTACCTCGCACTGTCGGACTTTCAGCGGGAGAGGCTCACGACCATGGGCTTTGCTGAGTTCCTGAGCGTGGAGGTCTGCCGATTTGACACACTGCTCCTCTATGCTCTACACGACCGCTAGGACCTAGTGAGTCGTATGTTCCTCTTCCCGTAGGGCCACATGGTCCCCAAGCTAGAGGACGTTGCGCGTATCATTGGATTGCGCGTGCACGGGACACCGGTCAGCGGGAGGACATACCCCGACTACCGGGAGATGGCCCAAGAGTTGCTGGGATTGGAGCTACTCCGACCAGAGCGTCAGTCGATGACGCTGATGAGGGCGAGGCTACAGGAGAGCCTTGAACTGAAGAGTGCAAGGATAGCAACCGGGGAGCTGCCCGAGTAGCACTTACAGAGGTTAGTGGAACGGGTCCGACCCCGAGTAGCAGCTGAGGCGGGACCTGAGGCGGACCGAGTGCTGAGGAGGTTCCTAATGCTATTTTTCAAGCGCCTACTGTTCGCGATGAGGGTCGACGTCATCAGCTGTCGGTTCCTCCCACTGCTCGAGGACTTGGGGCACGTTGGGGACTACGCCTGGGGAGCGACAATCCTCGCGTTTTTGTTCGACACCCTCAGCTCCAACAACCGGCGGACGATGTTGGGGGGCTTCTCTCCTTTACTCCAGGTACGACTCAACCCTTGAACTAATTATGCAATTTGCTATATGTTTCTTATAACTGCTACATACTGACATTTGGTAAAATACAATGCAGGTGTGGGCCTACGTATACCTACGTGGGCTAGGGAGAGGCGAGGAGACACACCCGGAGTGGCTGCCCATCGCCAGGCGGTGGACGGCTCCACGAGAGACGGGGTCCCTACAGAGACAGGTCCGGGGGATCCAAGAAGACCTAGACACACTGCCGTTCGCTTCAGTATGAATCTAAACTCAGACTCTTTCATTAAATGCAACTTATATGCTTATGATGCTAATGTGACTTTCCTATTTGACAGGTTTGGTGGACACCCTATGCGAGTGTGGGGCACAAGGGTCAGCCGTGGGTAGTGGCGGCCCTCGCCTACTCAGGCCGAGATGTTTGGCTGCACTGCATGAACGTAGTGGAGCCGCTCCACTTCCGACTGGTGATGAGGACAATCGGCGTCCATCAGCCAGCGGTCGAGTTTTCGGCTCTAGAAAAGTCAGAGGAGTGAGTCAGGCAACACCCCTGAGGGCAGGCCACGGTGGTGGACTGGACGACGCGAGCTACAGAGTAGATCACTGACTGGACAGTGCTCGAGCGGGTGGTGTCCGCCCGGGCGGAGAGCGGGGAGGCCTACTACATGGCCTACGCCCGACACTACAGGGACCAAGTGTTCCATGGTGTCCGCCGACCGGTACGACTTCTAACCCAAAATGCTTTCTATTATGCTTATGCTCTCTATATATGATTATGCACTGACACTTGGACTTCCTAAATGCAGATTGACCTCGAGGGGAGATTGCGGAGTTGCAAGGACTCCTCTGTTGTGCCCCTGTGGTCATTTGAGTCATCTTGTGGTCACTTGGGTCATTTGACATCATCATGTGGTCATTTGAGTTATTTGATATTCTTGGTTTTGATAATGGCTAAACACTATAAGTCATTGATGTTTTACCACTCTTATATGACCAAACTACTTGATGTTCTTTCATGACAGATATGCCAAGGAATGGAGTGGAGATGGCAAAAGTGAAAGCTCAATGATTGCGTCCTCGCACGCGGATCGACCTGCGCGGTCAGGTCGCGGGGGTCAAGGGGGCAGCGCCCCTTGCGGGGGTTTCCTGGGGCGGAGCCCCCGAAACAAAATTTTGATTATAGGAGCGATATAATCAATAGAAATCTTCAAGACTGTCAAGGTTGATGCCACATATGCGAACGGGCTGCTAAAGGATTCAAGCGACGGAGCTAAAGGGATTAACGGACTGACCCGGCATAACCTGGGGTCTGCCCAGCTGGCGGTCGACCGCCAGCCCAGTAGCGGTCGACCGGAAATTCCAGAGATCAAATTTCTACAAGGTTTCTCGGTAGCGGTCGACCGCCAGCTTCCACAGGTCGACCGCCAGCACCCAATCCCCCATGGATTGTGGATCTGGTCTGGGGGATGTCCAAGGACCATTCAAAGTCTATAAAACCAATACAAGAGGGTTAGAAACCTTAATGCTTCAATTGGAACAAGAGAGATCAAGGGAGGCTAGAGGAGGTGATTCGCGGGTACTGTAGCACCTCTGTGAACAGTGCTTCGGGCTGGAGTTCTTCACCCATCCAAGGTGATTCAAGCTTGTTTTTGAAGCCATCAACCTCCAAGAAAGGTGTAGAAGCAATCAAGGTTCAAGGCTACATCCATTATCTCCTACATCAACTCAAAGGGGATTCAAAGAAGGAGATTCAAGGAAGATCGATTTGCAAAGAAGAAGGAACCCTTGTTGCTGAATCAAGAGGAGTCTTTGCAAGAGAGAATAAGCCCTTGTTGCTGATCAACATCGAATCTCAGACAAGATCTTTTCTCTTTGAGAATGTTCTATATCTTGTTTGAGTGTTTTCTTATCTTGTTATCTTTCCATTTTATTCAAACATTTGGAACTGAAGATCGTCCCTACCGGTGCTTAGTAGGAAGGCAATCGAAAGTTGTCCGATCTGCGGTGTTGACGTCCCTACCGGTGGTTAGTAGGAAGGCAATCGGAGGTCTTTCCGATTTGCGGTTCAGTGCGTGGCACTAGTGGAGCCTCACCGGATTTGGTGGGGGGTGGACGTAGGACTGGGGATTCACTCCGAACCACCTTAAAATCTCGTGTGTTGTGGTTTGATTATGCGATTGCCTTGTGTTAGATGCATGCTTAGGCTCAATCTCTATATTGTGTAATCATCTTGTTAAAGTAAATCGTTGTGTCCTTCGTTAAGCTAGTTATATTCCACGGCTATTATCTTTATCTAGCTTTAAAGAGGGTGTTCTACGAAAAGAGGGGAAGATCTATTCACGCCTCCCCTCTAGATCCGCTATCCACTACTCAACATCCTCCACTCAACCATCCAAGAGTGGGACGAGGCCCGACAGGCCCTGAGCCTTCTGGTGAGTTTCCTTAACCCTAACTCTTAAATTTAATTATGCACTTGATTATGATTATGCCTGTGAAATGACTAACCTGGAGTTTTGAATGCAGCGAGCCGAGGGAGCCCAGTGCCAGGGAGCCGATGCACCTTCCTCTTCTTCCCAGACTGCTGCGGACCGAGCCGAGCGGGACGCCGAGTTCACGAGGATGGTCGCGCGGGCAGAGGCGGCCGAGGCAGCTCTCGCCGAGAGGGTAAGTACACTACGCCTTCCTAGTTGATTATGTTTATGAAATGCAATTGACTGACCATGATGTATGCATATGCAGACGATTGAGCTGACCGCATCCCTGGGCGAGGCCACCCGACTGCGGGAGGATATGGAGCATTTCTGTGCTGAGGCTGCAGCTCTACGTGCAGAGGTAGTAGAGGCTTCACGCCTCTATGCAGAGATGGAGCGATCCCGCGT
This sequence comes from Amorphophallus konjac, assembly GCA_022559845.1. Taxonomy (NCBI): domain Eukaryota; kingdom Viridiplantae; phylum Streptophyta; class Magnoliopsida; order Alismatales; family Araceae; genus Amorphophallus; species Amorphophallus konjac. The sequence continues at coordinate 99,065,635 of CM040128.1, forward strand.
CGGGACGGTAGAGACAGAGCTTCTTCGAGCCCGGGCGACAGAGGTGGACTTTTACCGAGCTGAGGCAGAGCGGGCTCGTGCCAAGTTAGAGCGGGCTCGGTTAGAGGCAACCGAGCTGAGAGGCAAAGTTCGGCCATTCGAGAAGATGACTCGGAGGCTAGAGCGTAGCGGTGTCCCGAGCGGCACACATGGCAGCTCCTGCAGGAGTTATTTTACGGGTTCCTCTGGTTGTCGGAGGAACGAGGAGGAGGAGCGGCGCCGATGACCCCGAGAGGAGGTGAGCTCGGTGATGCCCTCGCCATCGAAGAGGCATGAAGGAGCCGGGGATAGTGACAGGTCGGAGGGAGAGGGACAGTCTTGATGTACTTATGACTTGACCTATGTACATGTGGATATGATAGTGATATGATATGTTTTTGTTTGATTTTATGAATGAATGTGTGAATGAATGCAAATGCTTGACGCTAACTAACTAACCCGACACGAGTGAGTGAGAAAGAGAAACAAACACGAGTGAGTGGGAGAGAGAGACGCCGATAGTGAGTGAGAGAGAGACCTGACACGAGTGAGTGGGAGAGAGAGATGCCAAATAGTGAGTGGGAGAGAGAGACGCACATAGGTTGAGTGGCATTGGTGCAAGGAGGATAAAAAGAGGCTTCAGGTTTCTAAACGGTCACCCATATGACCGCTCTAGGACCCACGGTCTACTTTAGACCGCTGAAAGCCGCTCGGCCAGAACCCAGAGAAGTAATTAAACGGTCCAATATTGTCCACCGAAAGGACATGAATGGTTCTATTTTGACCGTGTATTTATTGGTACGGTCTCTCCACGACCATGCACATACCAGGATCCAAAGTTTGTAGAATGCCTCTGAACGGTCTCCATAAGACCGTTCTTAGAACAAAGCGGTCTATCGATAGACCGCGGATTCAAACGCCTTGAGAGCCCGATCGGGACTTTCTTGGAGAGTCCTAACCCAAGAATGGGAGCCCCAAACCAACCCAGACTCTATCTTAACCCAACATAGACCTATCATATCTCAATTCTAGTGGGCTTAGGCCTCTAATCAAGCTCTATAAATAAGAGGGGACTACCAAATTCGTTCTTCACACATCAACCCTCTTTCAAACCTTAAAATCCTTCTCAATCTTCCTTAGAACACCATGAAGAGGGCCTTGGAAGGGAGCTCAATGGGTGAGGTGGCTTATCAAGGTCCAAAGCCTGCTAGAAAGGAGCACGGGCTGCTACAAAAGCTGACCACCATCCCGGGGCATTTGAGCTCTATCCCCATGAGAGAGGTAAGTTAATGTTGTTCCATTCAATTTCATCAATTCTTCATCATTTCCTTCAAAAAGCTTATATGTTTTCTCTCTCTTTTCCTCTTCTTCTTCTCTTTAATTCAGCTTCTCCCTGGCCCGAGAGGATACTCCACCTTGAAGTGGATGGCCCCTATGATCCGTGAACTACCCATATCTGTGACATCCATCCTTAGGTCTTGGCACCTTCATTCCCTTCTAGTGCTAGCCAAGAACTACCCCAAGCTTTCCCTAGATTGGCATAGCATTTTTGCCTTGGTAGAGATATGGCATCCTCAGACCCACACTTTCATCTTCCCATCTTTTGAGGCCACTATCCTTTTGGAGGAGGCAGAGACCTACTTATCTTTTCCTAGGTCCAAGGTGGGTGAGGAGGATTTAGTTTGTCACACCGTTGCCCCTGTGGATCTTGCCCTTATCTTAGGAGAGTTTATACCTAGCACCAAGGACATTCGCACCATAGTGAGCCTACACCAGATCTATCTACTACCTCTTAGCTAGTGGGTGATAGCACATTGTAAGAATAAGTGTGGGTGGAATGAGGCCATAGCTAATGCCACTTCCATTTGTTTGTGCGGGGCCATACTCATCCCCTCTGCCGACCATGTCTTAGATATCCCCATTCTTAGCACCATCAGTGGTCTGTGGCAGGGTCTTTCTATTTCCCAGGCCGTCCTTGCCTATTTATATGAGGGTCTTAGCTCAGCTGCCCTAGGGGGTCCACTCTTTGGCTCTATGATTCTCCTAGAGTGCTAGATGGGCGTTAGGATGAAGTTCATGCCTAGGGAGGATGTCACCTCGGTCAGCCGGATCTTCGAGAGCCATCTATTGTTCTTCATTGGTGGTCCTTTCAGGTTCTCTCAGAAGGTGGAGTGTAGGACAGCAGATAAGAAGACCAGGGACGAGTGGCGCCTCTACATCAACACCTTACCCCTGGATCGGTTCATGATGCGCCTGTCTTTCCTCCACGGCACTACTCTCAGGCTTCGTAGGAGGCCTGGCTTGGACTTGCGGCTTGTGGGTGACACCGCTTTGGCGATGTATAGCCCACACCGGTGCTTCCTTCAGATTGGACTACCCCGGACTAGACTTCCAGCGCTACCCCATCTTCACGCACTACAGGCGAGGAGGTTCGGGTTAGAGGAGGATGAGCAGGCGGTCAGGAGCGCCCTGATCATGTGGGAGGTTAATAGGGTGCTCACCCTACCGGCGGAGGTGGCAGAGCTCCAGGAGGCATACCTGGCATATGTGAGAGAGCTCAGAGAGATTAGGCCTCGCGGGGATGCCTGTCTGAGGATTGAGTGGTTTTGTTGTTTTCATGATGTTGATACAGAAACTCATATTTGGAAGTATTTGCATTTAAATGAATAAAACTGATGATTGGATTGATTTGAGTTTGACATTTCTTGCATGTGATTGAATGAGTTTGAGATAGGATCTCAGGATGAACATGGCCTATAACCAGACCGCTCAATCAGATAAACCGTTAGAGTCTAACCGCGCCAGAGGATTGAATGGCCAGACCTGGGCTGCGTAGAAGATTAACCGCAGGGTTAAAAATAAGGACCTTTGCAGAATTGAACGGTGTTGCATCCCTACGATTTTGATGATGTCTCACACTATAAATCAGTCTGTTTCTATCTCTAGATCAATTCATGCTTCATCACTTGGGACAGTGCAGTTCATGTGGTTGTCATATAGACATGCATTACTTGATCAAGTCTATACACTGCCAGCATACACGTTCAAAGTCTCTGCATTGAAGTCTGTACATTGGCCATCTCTGTACAGAGTCTTTTGCATTCCTTCATATCAAGTCTAGACATTGTGCATTCCTTCATATGAAGTCTATACACTGCATGCTACAAAGTCTGCACATCCCGTTTGCACTAAGTCTACACATTGGCAAAGTCTATACATCGCTTATGCAAGTCTGTACAGCCAGTGCATTCATTGATATCAAGTCTACACACTGCATATAGGCAAAGTCTGCACATTGGTAAAGTCTATGCATCGGCCTGGCGCTCGCAAAGTCTATACATCACAATCTTCAAGCTTTCCAAGTCTGTACATTGGCCTTCAAGATTCTCAAGTCTGTACAGCCTGCATTGTTGCTACAAAGTCTGCACATCCCGTTTGCACTAAGTCTGTACATTGTCTGAGCATTCACGTGTCTGGTTGCATGAGTCATTGAAGTCTGTACATCGCTTGGCGCTCACCAAGTCTGTACATCGCTTGGCGTTCACCAAGTCTATACATCACTTGGCGCTCACCAAGTTTGTACATCGCTTGGCGTTCACCAAGTCTCTACATCGCTTGAAGTCTGTACAGCCAATAGATCAAGTCTATTCATTGGTAAAGTCTACACATTGTGCTTTGAAGATGCATTCAAAGTCTATACATCGTGGGGCTTCGAGTCTTCAAAGTATGTACATTCTTCAAGAGGTAAGTCTATACATCGTTCGCTTAACTCCAGCCTGTGCATCGAAAAGTCTATACATTGGTTATGGGAGTGCATCGTGAAGTCTATACATTGTTTGTTTAACTCAAGCCTTTACATCAAAGTCTATACATTGGTTATGCTTGTGCATCACAAAGTCTGTACACTGCCTTCTTCTGCACGCATTCATCAAGTCTATACACTCCCTTGTTTTCATGTCTATACATTCGATTGCTTCATGCATTACACAGAAGTCTACACATTCCCCACTGTTATGTTAATGCATCATTCTGCAAGTCTGCACATTGGGGTCGCATGAAGGCTTTCAACTCTATACATTCTCAAGTTGTACATACTTGCTTATTTGCTGCTTCTAAAGTCTATACACGCTGTGTTAAAAGCCTGAACTAACTAGTTACATTTATTTTGTCTCTGCCTGCAGATGATTCAGGTTGATGATTGGGCACGTGATCCGAGGATGATGCTTGGCACGTGATCCGAGGATGCTCTGGAAAAGGAGGGAACGAGCCCCACTCACGCCACTCGTGTGAAGTCATGGTATTCAGGTCGGATGCCATATAAAAGGTGTCTTCTGTGAACAGAAGGACTGAACTGGAGGAAAAAACTAAGAAGAAGAGTCCCTGAGCAGAAGAAGAAAAGAGAGAGCCTCCACGTTCCCGAGAGAAGAAAGAGAGAAGAATTTGAGAGAATAGATCTGAGAGAAAAGTCTTTGAGAGAGAGAGAAGAGTCTGTGATTGAAGATTTGCTTCTTCGGAAGCTACATTGTTTCTTATTTTCAGAGAGGATTTTTGTGCTTTGATTTTTGTGTTTTCATTTTTCATTTCATCTTCCTTATCGAATATTGTTACCCTCTAGTGATCGGAGGAAGGAAGGATCGATCCTCCAATTTGCAAGTGACAGGGAGTCGCTTGTGGGTTCCCTCCTGGGTGGAGGAAGAGAGACCTCGGTCTCTAGTTTGCTAGTGACTGTTGTCACTGGTTGTTTCCCTCCGGTGTGGAGGAAGAGGGGAGGTTGTTCCCCTGGTCAAGCTGTGTGGTAGCAATTGTCTGCAGACTGAGTCTGTTGTTCTAGCATTAGCTAGTGGAATCCTCACTCTGGTTTGGAGTGAGGGGTGGATGTGGATTGCGGACTGCAATCGAACCACCTAAAAACTACCTACCTCTTCTGTGATTTGCATATCATTGTTGTGTTGCTCTCCTTCTGCTTGGTATTTTGTTTCATTGTGAACAGATCTCGATCTTTCTTCTATCTTCTGTCTTGGTTATTGATTGTCTTAGCTGTCCCTCTCGCTGTATCTGAAGGGTTGAGAATTTGAATTATTGAATTAATTTTGAATTAGTATTTTTAGGGAGTGATCTATTCATCCCCCCCTTCTATATCACTCTTCGCTGCGCTAACATTTGGTATCAGAGCGGGTTGGCATCATGTGGGCCAACGGTCAGGGTAATCCTACTGGTCCTCGAAGCTTCATGGCTGAGGGACAATCCATTAGTCGCCCTCCATTCTTTGTTGGTAATAACTATCTCTTCTGGAAAAACAGGATGGAGGTGTTCATCAGGGCGCAGAGCCACAAGCTATGGAGGGTAATTACTACAGGGCCGTATGATCTGCCACCGAATGAGGATGCATGGACAGATGATCATGTCAAGTTGTCTTCACTCAACTGGACGGCCCTGAACATAACCAGTGCGCTGTTCACCCAGAAGAATACGCTCGCATATCAGCCTATAGGACGGCCAAGCGGATGTGGGATGAGTTGGAACTAATCTACGAAGGTACAGCTCAAGTGAAAGCCTCGAAGGTAAATCTCTTCACCTCTGAGTATGAACTGTTTAGGATGAAACCAGAGGAGAATGTCACAGAAATGTATGCTAGGTTGTCTTTGATCACGAACACTCTTAAGGGGCTAGGGAAAGAGCTAGCAGAGGCAGATATAGTCAGGAAGATTCTTAGGTCTCTAACCCCAGCATGGCACACTAAGGCCATTGTGATAGAGGAGTCAAAGGATCTGTCGACTATGACAGTGAATGAACTCATAGGATCACTCATGACCTATGAGATGAACTTTAAAAGAGGAGATGAAGGAAGTGACAGGAAGGGAAAGAATGTTGCTCTCAAGGCATCCCGCAACAAGGATAGCAATAGCGGGAGCAGTAGCCCTGAGTCCGGTTGTTTTTTCGATCTCGACCAGGAGGAGCAGGCAATGCTCACTCGACAGTTCAGTAAATTTTTAAGGAATAAGGGGAAGATCTTTAGGAGGAAGAAGCCATACTCCTTCAACGAGAACGTTGAGTCTAGCAATAACAAGGATAGAAATACTAAGAGAATGACTTGTTTTCATTGCAACAGACAGGGACACATGAAAGGGGACTGCCCGAATCTCCAGAAGAAGGGTCCCTACTTCCAGAAGAAGAGCTCAAAGGTGCAGAAAAAGAAGAAGCCACAGGCAATGGTCTGCACGTGGAGCGATGAGGAAGAAGATCCTGAAGACACTTCCTCAGAGGAGTATGAAGAAGGGATTTGCCTAATGGCAAACAGCGAAGAGGAGGTAACAAATATCTTTGAGAATTTTTCTATTGATGACTGGGAAGATGCTTATGGTGAATTGTTAGACAAGTTCAATTCTCTCAGTAAAGAGCATAGGGTCCTCAAGAGAAAATTCAATACTAATATTGAAGAACTAACCCAAATCAGTGAGGAAAGACTGACATTAAAGAAAGACTTAGAAGAAATGACATCCTTGAGAAAAGAAAATGAAAAACACAAGGTAGAATACCAGGAGAGTCAAACCTAGCTCAATGAACTCAAAATGAAAATGGAAGAAAGCCTGAAAGAAAATAGAGTAACCTCAGAGAAGTATGAAGCTGTTAAGAAAGTGAATGCTGAACTCTTAAAAAACTCCGAGTCTCTGCAAAAAGAGCTGGAAGACAAACAGAAGGTCTTGGAAAATTTTGTTCAAGGAAAAACAAGTCTAGATGCTATACTAGGAACAAGGGTTAACTTCAATAGGGAAGTTCTAGGCTATGACCCAACTAACAAGAAACCCTTTCAATTCAAAACCACCACCTTCTGCCCAGAGAAGGGAAAAGAGCAGCTGGACATACCATCCAGCTCAAATAGCAGTCAAGGAGCTCAACGTCCGAAAGAAAATTTACCAAACAGTGCTGGTCAACCAATTAAAAAGGGAATGAACCTTGTGAAGAACTTCACTAAGCCCACTCACCAGAATATAAATGGTAAATGGACCAAGTAAATGGATCAGGATAGAAAATGGAATTACTACAAACAGACAAGTCCAAACAGAAACTACTGGAGAAACAACTATCATTCTCAAAAATCTGTTAATCAACAAGCTCACAGGAGATATCCCAGGAATGGGAAGCCCAATGACTGGAATAGAGCTTACTTCCCCAGACCAGCTGGACACAACCCCGGTTATAATTTCAATAAACCAGAAGTAAAGGTGCCAGAGAAAACAATGTTGAAGCAAATCTGGATTCCTAAACATCTGATTAGAGATTTGAATAATGTCTTTGGACCCAACTCATCTTGGGTTCCAAATCACTTTGCCTGATCTTTAATTGTGTAGGTCGGCCTAGCAGCTGAAGACAACAAGTGGTACCTCGACAGTGGCTGCTCCAGGCACATGACAGGAGACCAATCCAAGTTCAGCAAGTTAGAGATGAAGGTTGGGGGACTGGTCAAATTTGGAGGAAAGAACAGAGGTAAAATCATTGGAGTTGGCACAGTAGGTAAGTCTTCCACAAACTCCATTGAAAAAGTTCTACTTGTGGAAGGTCTTCAACACAACCTGATTAGCATTAGTCAATTATGTGACAAGGGTCATAGGGTTGTGTTTGATAATGATTCATGCAAAATTTTTGAAATAAATTCTGATGTGATTAAGTTTGTAACCAACAGGACTAATAATGTCTACATGATAGACTTAGATGATGAATCTGAATCTAATCTTTGTTTATCTGCTGATTCTGAAAGTGATGCCTTTGAATGGCATAGACGACTAAGCCATGCTAGTTTCTCTACTCTAAATAAATTGGTCAAGCATGATTTAGTTAGAGGCATGCCTAGGATCAAGTTCCATTCCATTTCAAAATCCTGTGATGCATGTGCTCTAGGCAAACAGACCAGAAATTGTTTCAAGCTAAGATCTGAGCCATTGTCCTCTAGACCAATGGAACTACTTCATATGGACCTATTTGGTCCTACCAGGACTCAAAGTCTTAATGGGAATAGGTTTGGCTATGTGATCATTGATGACCACTCTAGGTTTTCTTGGATCTTTTTCTTAGCCAGTAAAAGTGATGCTTTTCAAAAGTTTAACCAGTTTTTCAATAAGGTCAAACAAGAAGGAAAATACAGCATTTGTACAATTCAATCTGACCATGGAGGTGAATTTGAAAACTCCATGTTTTCTGAGCTTTGCGAAAAAGAGGGACTAACCCACATGTTTTCTTCTCCCAGGACACCTGAACAGAATGGAATTGTGGAGAGAAGAAATAGGACTATTGTGGAGATGGCCCGAACCATGCTGATTGAGAGTCAATTACCAAGGAGGTTCTGGGCAGAGGCGGCCAATACAACAACTTATATAATCAACAGGGCCATGGTAAGACCTATTCACAAGAAAACACCCTATGAGCTACTAAAAGGTAAGAAACCAAACTTGGTTCATTTCAGAATTTTTGGAGCTAAATGCTTTATTCATAATAATGACAAGAAAGACTTAGATAAGTTTGAAGCTAAAAGCTCCCCTGGAATATTCTTAGGATACTCTGAAGTGTCAAGGGCATATAGGGTCTTTAATATAACAGACCAGAAAGTTGAAGAGTCTCCACACATTCTTTTTAGTGATAAGAAAGGTGTTGCTAACATTGAAAATATTGACAGGGATTCCAATCATGATGGGGACTTCCTAGAAGACCAAGAAGGAGAGAAGACTCAGCTAAGTGGTACAACAAATCCTCCTAATCAGGAAGGGGCAAGAGAAACATGTGAGTCTTCAATAAACATTAGATTCCTCAAAGATCGCCCAATAGATAAAGTCATAGGCAACCCTGAAGATCATCTTCGGACTAGGTCTCATTTTAGGAATGTTAATAATCAAGACCTAATTGCTTTGGTCTCACAAATTGAACCCAAATCAGTAGAAGAGGCCTTGGCTGATCAATCTTGGGTCAATGCTATGTGTGAGGAATTAGGTCAGTTCGAAAGAAATAATGTCTGGGAGCTTGTTCCGAGACCAGAAAGTGTTAATATCATAGGAACTAAATGGGTGTTTAAAAACAAAATGAATGAAGATGGAATCATTTCCAGGAATAAGGCCAGACTAGTAGCCAAGGGCTACTGTCAGGAATTTGGTGTAGACTTCGATGAATCCTATGCACCTATTGCTAGGATGGAGGCAATAAGAATATTACTAGCATTTGCATGCTCTAAGGACATAAAACTCCAGCAAATGGATGTGAAGAGTGCCTTTTTGAATGGCATCATCAAGGAAGAAGTGTTTGTTGAACAACCCCCAGGTTTTCAGTTTTCTCCTCAATCTAACCAAGTTTTCAGGTTAAACAAAGCCTTGTATGGTCTAAAGCAAGCCCCTCGAGCTTGGTATGAAAGATTGACTGAATTTCTGATCAGCAATGGCTACAAGAGAGATAAAGTTGATCAAACCTTATTTACCAAGAGTACAAATACCGATCTCATCATAGCTCAGGTATATGTAGATGACATTGTGTTTGGATCAACTAGCTGTGAATTATGTGCTGAATTCTCTAAAATGATGTCTGCTGAATTTGAGATGAGTTTGGTAGGTGAACTAAAGTATTTTCTTGGCTTACAGATACAACAACTGGAGGATGGATGCTTCATCAACCAGACTAAATACACAATGGAACTATTCAAGAGGTTTGGTATGATCAACCTGAAGCATATAACAACACCTATGAGTACCAACACCTCACTGGATGCAGATGAGACAGGTAAAGAAGTAAATGCCAAACTCTATCAAGGTATGATTGGTTCTTTACTCTACTTGACAGCTTCTAGACCTGATATACAGTTCAGTGTAAGAATGTGTGCAAGGTATCAGTCTAGACCCACTAAATCACACTTAGCTGCAGTGAAAAGAATTTTTAGATATTTGTCAGCTACACCCTCACTTGGTCTATGGTTTCCTGCTTCACACACACTTGATTTAATTGCATACACAGATGCAGATTATGCAGGGTGTAAACTAGACAGAAAAAGCACTAGTGGTCACTATGAATTTTTTGGTGGGTGTATAGTGTCTTGGGGCTCCAAGAAACAACATTCTGTGGCCCTCTCCACTGCAGAGGCTGAATATGTGGCTGCAGGGAGTTGTGGTACACAAGTCATTTGGATTAAACACCAGCTTCAGGACTACCAAGTAGACCTGGGGTGCACACCTATCTATTGTGATAATACCAGTGCCATTAATCTTGCCAAGAATCTTGTTTTGCATTCACGCATCAAACACATAGAGATAAGGCATCATTTCATAAGAGATGAGGTTTCTAAGAACAATTTTGAACTGATTCATGTAGGCACTGATAATCAGATTGCTGACATCTTCACTAAACCTCTGGATAATGAGAAATTCACTACACTGAGAAGAGAATTAGGCTTATTCAAATTGTCTTAATTGTGAAGTCTGTTCTTGTTGTGAGGGGGAGTTATGTGTGTCTGATGGTTAGCTTTCAGAAATGCTATGTTTAAGGGGGAGCTAGTTGAGCTGTGAGAGGGAGAGTTCTTTGACAGATTCAAAAAGACTGACCAGATGTGTGCCTTTGCTGGTTCTCATGACTGATCTAGTATGGTTCTCTCAGATAGTAGAATCCCACTCATTTCTTAAGTCTATAAGTCTGTGATACTAAAGTCCAGCTAGAATCTTTCCTCTGGTAGTCTTTCAGAGATCTGGATTAATTGTATAAAGTATATCTTCCTACATTGTCAAGTGATTCTGGTTCAGGCAAAAACTTGTATGTCTTGATATCTGACCAAAACAACTTGAAATCTAGACTTCAAGATTCACTTCAAGGAATAGTCCTTCTGGTATTGTTTTCAATCATTCCATCTTCTTAACACAAGGGATAAACTGAATTAACAAAGGTCCTGATTTGTTCACTGAGAAACTGGGAGCTTCATCAATGAAATGAAGTTTTCTCCTATGTCATGAGGTGTCAAATGCTTAACAAAAATTGAAAAGTCATGACATTAATATTCTGACCTTCACAGAGCAATGGTGGCTTGCTGGTGAGTAACTGGGGACTCTAGCCTCTAATCAAGGTGTTTCCTCATGTCAAAAGCCACACTAACTCTGTTCCTTTAAAAAAAAAGGAGGAGGTAATGAGGTACTCACATTGAGTAACTGGGGATTCAGGCCTCTAATCAAGGTGTCTCCCTAATGTCAAAAGAGTGAATTACCAACTTACTCATTGGTCTTCTTGAAAATTATCTCAAAAATCCCTTGTAGTTATGCACTAATGGATTGCTTGTCCTCAATACCTTGAGAACACCTTCTCTGACTTTGTCTCTTGTTGTCTTCTGGGATAGTTGCTTGTTCAGCTATGTCTTGCCATACTTGTTCACCCCTGTTCTAAATCATATTCTATGTATGTTGATAAACTTTTCTATCAGCCTATTTCTCTATTATTTACTGGAGATCAAGAATCTTCACTTGAGTTTAGCACCTCACTTATTCTCTTAAGATTTGCTCGTGTCTTTCTGCACTAAGATGTTACTGTACTTCTTCCTCATGTCCCCAGCACTTTCATATATTCTTCATTTCCTTTTGCTGATGTCAAAGGGGGAGAGAGGTTTTGCAATATCAGTAGGTCATGAGTTCATGAGTTTTGGAAGTTTGGGGGAGAATTGTTCATGAGCTGTGGGGGAGAATATCTGAGAGTGAGTTGTGGGGGAGTGGTTTCGGAGAAAGAAGAGTTTCAACAGCAGTGTTTAATTTGTCAGCATGAGCTTGCCTTGAATTTGCTTTGATTGTTAAAGCTACAGTTAATTACTTGTTAAGCCTTGATATTGCTTGATTCATAGTGTTGCCATCATCAAAAAGGGGGAGATTGTTGCATCTTTTGATGATGTCTCACACTATAAATCAGTCTGTTTCTATCTCTAGATCAATTCATGCTTCATCACTTGGGACAGTGCAGTTCATGTGGTTGTCATATAGACATGCATTACTTGATCAAGTCTATACACTGCCAGCATACACGTTCAAAGTCTCTGCATTGAAGTCTGTACATTGGCCATCTCTGTACAGAGTCTTTTGCATTCCTTCATATCAAGTCTAGACATTGTGCATTCCTTCATATGAAGTCTATACACTGCATGCTACAAAGTCTGCACATCCCGTTTGCACTAAGTCTACACATTGGCAAAGTCTATACATCACTTATGCAAGTCTGTACAGCCTGTGCATTCATTGATATCAAGTCTACACACTGCATATAGGCAAAGTCTGCACATTGGTAAAGTCTATGCATCGGCCTGGCGCTCGCAAAGTCTAAACATCATAGTCTTCAAGCTTTCCAAGTCTGTACATTGGCCTTCAAGATTCTCAAGTCTGTACAGCCTGCATTGTTGCTACAAAGTCTGCACATCCCGTTTGCACTAAGTCTGTACATTGTCTGAGCATTCACGTGTCTGGTTGCATGAGTCATTGAAGTTTGTACATCGCTTGGCGCTCACCAAGTCTGTACATCGCTTGGCGTTCACCAAGTCTATACATCGCTTGGCGCTCACCAAGTCTGTACATCGCTTGGCGTTCACCAAGTCTCTACATCGCTTGAAGTCTATATAGCCAATAGATCAAGTTTACTCATTGGTAAAGTCTGCACATTGTGCTTTGAAGATGCATTGAAAGTCTATACATAGTGGGGCTTCGAGTCTTCCAAGTCTGTACATTCTTCAAGGGATAAGTCTATACATCGTTCGCTTAACTCCAGCCTGTGCATCGAAAAGTCTATACATTGGTTATGGGAGTGCATCGTGAAGTCTATACATTGTTTGTCTAACTCAAGCCTTTACATCAAAGTCTATACATTGGTTATGCTTGTGCATCACAAAGTCTGTACACTGCCTTCTTCTGCACGCATTCATCAAGTCTATACACTCCCTTGTTTTCATGTCTATACATTCGATTGCTTCATGCATTACACAGAAGTCTACAAATTCCCCTCTGTTATGTTAATGCATCATTCTGCAAGTCTGTACATTGGGGTCGCATGAAGGCTTTCAAGTCTATACATTCTCAAGTTGTACATACTTGCTTATTTGCTGCTTCTAAAGTCTATACACGCTGTGTTAAAAGCCTGAACTAACTAGTTACATTTCTTTTGTCTCTACCTGCAGATGATTCAGGTTGATGATTGGGCACGTGATCCGAGGATGATGCTTGGCACGTGATCCGAGGATGCTCTGGAAAAGGAGGGAACGAGCCCCACTCACACCACTCGTGTGAAGTCATGGTATTCAGGTCGGATGCCATATAAAAGGTGTCTTCTGCGAACAGAAGGACTGAACTGGAGGAAAAAGCTGAGAAGAAGAGTCCCTGAGCAGAAGAAGAAAAGAGAGAGCCTCCACGTTCCCGAGAGAAGAAAGAGAGAAGAATTTGAGAGAATAGATCTGAGAGAAAAGTCTTTGAGAGAGAGAGAAGAGTCTGTGATTGAAGATTTGCTTCTTCGGAAGCTACATTGTTTCTTGTTTTCATAGAGGATTTTTGTGCTTTGATTTTCATGTTTTCATTTTTCATTTCATCTTCCTTATCGAATATTGTTACTCTCTAGTTATCGGAGGAAGGAAGGATCGATCCTCCAGTTTGCAAGTGACAGGGAGTCGCTTGTGGGTTCCCTCTTGGGTGGAGGAAGAGAGACCTCGGTCTCTAGTTTGCTAGTGACTGTTGTCACTGGTTGTTTCCCTCCGGTGTGGAGGAAGAGGGGAGGCTGTTCCCCTGGTCAAGCTGTGTGGCAGCAATTGTCTGCAGACTGAGTCTGCTGTTCTAGCATTTGCTAGTGGAATCCTCACTCTGGTTTGGAGTGAGGGGTGGATGTAGATTGCGGACTGCAACCGAACCACCTAAAAACTGCCTGCCTCTTCTGTGGTTTGCATATCATTATTGTGTTGCTCTCCTTCTGCTTGGTATTTTGTTTCACTATGAACAGATCTCGATCTTTCTTCTATCTTCTGTCTTGGTTATTGATTGTCTTAGCTGTCCCTCTCACTGTATCTGAATGGTTGAGAATTCGAATTATTGAATTAATTTTGAATTAGTATTTTTAGGGAGTGATCTATTCATCCCCCCTTCTATATCACTCTTCGCTGCGCTAATAAACGGTCTATCGATGAACCGTGGACAGAGTAGAACGGTCTATCCTGCACCATTTTGATTTGTAAACGGTCTAGTGAAGACCGTTGATTCTTGAAGGTGCTAGAAATTGGAAGCGGTCTGAACGAGGCCGTGTGACGGATGGAACGGTCTAATGCTGACCGTTGGAGGGATTAAGACGGTCTCCAGAGGACCGTGTAGAGATGGAGATGCTGAATCTTATCTTCAACCTGCCCCTGCACACATACAAACCAAGAAATAGATTAAATCTGTTTTAGGCGTAACCCCTTGCCTGTAGCATGTTAGGAAATGACCAGTTCTTGAATTTTGGTCAAGTGGGTAAGCCTTACTAAATAGGCCAATAACACAAAGGAAAAATGGATGCAATGCATGCCATGAATGCAAATCATGGAAATAAAAAAAATTATGGTTTTGAGAATATTTGATTTTTTTTTATTTTGGAGTTTTTTTGGATTTTAGATTTTGAAATATTTGATTTTTTTGGATTTTAAAATATTTTATTTTTTTAGATTTTGAAATATTTGATTTTTTTGGATTTTGAAATATTTGAGTTTTTGGATTTTGAAATATTTGATTTTTTTTGGATTTTGAAATATTTGATTTTTTTTTGGATTTTGAAATATTTGATTTTTTTGGATTTTAGAGTATTTGATGTTTTTGGATTTTGGATTTTTGAATTTTTAGATTTTGGAGTATTTGATTTTTTTGGATTTTGATTTTTAAATATTTGATTATTTTGGATTTTGGGGCCAGCTCAAACCCGGTGACGGGATACCTTCATATCTCATTAGGGGTTTCCCAAATACAACGTGCGTCATGGGTGGCTGCCCATGGCCAGGGTCCCATTTCTACTTAACGATGCCTCTACCGAGGCAATGCCCGGGGTATGATCCAGTCCTTGTAAAATAAAAAAGAGTTTAACAGGGAAGCCAACAATAGGTATGGAGGTTTTTAGGGCTTGAGTTCCTCTCACGACCAACCACTTTTCAAAGAATTTTGAGTCTGTTGCGTCGGGGTTTTATGTCCATCATTGAACCTTCATCTGCTCTAGGCACGTATACGACTGGGCTCATGACGTCCCGCGGGGAAACTGTACTGCCACTCTTGCCATGTCTAGTTTCATTCTTTTGGGAGCATTTAGACTTTTGAGATTTTTAGCTTTTGCCTTGATTTTGCCCTGATTTTGCCCCTTTTCTTTCATTTCTTTTTCTTTCTTTTGCTTTTGTGAATGCAGAATCAGGTCATAACGGACTGCCCCTATTTGAGGCCTCTCTTTTTATCGGGGTGTCTAGATCAGTTCTCGCCCCCCTTATTCACCACTTGCCCCTATTTTCAGCCGAAAGCGGAGAAAAATAAGGATTTTCACTTTTCCCCAAGCATGGCCAAAGGAGAAACGATGTTGCGCAAAAGGAATACCCAACCACGGGGTTGTGTAGTGTGTAAATGTTGAACTGGGGATCTCCCTTCATGATCAAGTGAGGAACAACCCGCCACCGGGCCGTTGCTGGCTTGACTCTATGGATAAAAATGTTTTAAATATAGCCCATTCCACGGATTAGCTAATTCCTCACCCTCTGCATTAACAAGACGATACGCGTTCCCAGGATACACCTCTTTAACTACAAATAGCCCTTCCCAATTGGGTTGCAGCTTGGACCTAGGACCTGTTGATCTAATAAATTTGTGTTTCAAAACCATGTTACCCACTTGAAATTTTCTTTCGATAACCTTCTTTTGAAAATGCCGTGAGACACATTTTTGATAAACAGAGACGTGATTAGCCGCATTAAGCCTCTTCTCATCCAAGAGTTCCAGTTGGACTAACAACATCTCTCGATGTTCGTCGAGATTAAGTTCTTTATCTAGCTGCACTCTTAGGGAAGGGATCAAGATCTCATACGGGAGCACTGCCTCCATCCCATAGGTAAGAGCAAAAAGAGTTTGCCCTGTGGGAGTACGGACGGAGGTACGATAAGCCCATAGAGCCTCTATCAATTTGTCGGCCCAATCACTAAATTTGTGTGACTCGCATGTTTTCTTAATGATTTTAAGAAGGGTTTTGTTCGTGGCCTCGGCTTCGCCGTTGCCCTGAGGGTAGTATGGCGACGAATGATGCAATGAAATGTTGAATTTCTTACAGAGGTCCTGAAGTTCTTGAGATACAAATTGAGGTCCGTTGTCAGTGACGATGTCGCTTGGCACTCCGAATCGTGAAATGATGTTCTTCATGATGAAGTGGCATACTGTGGTGGCTTTGATTTCTGCATAGGCTTCAGCTTTCGCCCACTTGGTGAAGTACTCCGTAGCAGTCAGAATAAAAGATTTCTTTTTAACCTGGGAGTTCGGATCACCTAGTGGGCCTACAATATCAAAAGCCCACATGGAGAATGGCCAAGGAGCGGAAAGAGGATGGAGAGAGGAAGCAGGAGCATGGATTTTATCGGCGTGGAGTTGGCATTGGACGCACCTACGGACATAGGTGGAGCAATCTTTATCTAGGGTTGGCCAGTAATAGCTCTGCCTAAGAATCTTCTTCGCCAAGGTCTGACCATTGACATGCCCTCCACACTGGCTCAAGTGAGCTGCTTCAACAACTTTTCAGGCCTCATCGTCATCTAAACACCTCATAAGAACTCCGTTGAGAGCCCGCCTATACAATTCTATGGCGATAATCATGTACCTAGAGGTGACTCTTCTGATGGCCTTGCGCTACTCGGCACTTGCCGCTTTCGAGAATGAACCATCCCTACAGTACTGCTCTATTTCATGGAACCACGACAATTCCTCTTCTTCTATAATCTCCTCGAGCTCGGTTAAGGACACTTCCTTCAAATTTTCCAACTCAGCCTTCTTCTCTACAGATTTCCTAAGGTTGTCAAACCAGGGATCCTGAAGGGAAGGAGCGTCTAACTGCTGAACCACGATGGTCTCAATGGAACAACTGAGAGGGAAGGCAAGGGAGGAAGCAAGAGATGCTAATGCATCAGAGAGAATGTTCTGAGAACGAGGAGTGTGAATATAGATGAGCTTACGGAACTGCCTAGCCAAGAGCGCGACCAAATCTTGATAGGGTTTGAGCTTAGGGTCACGGGTGCGGTAAGTTGAAAGAACTTGACGCAGCACCAATTGAGAGTCTCCTATGATGTTTAGGTATCGCGCGCCTAGGATGTAGGCGTGCTTTAGTCCAGCAAGGAGAGCCTCATACTCGGCTATGTTATTTGTGGCAGGAAAAGAAAGATGGTAAGCGATGGGGATGGTTACTCCTTCCGGAGTGAGGAGAACGGTGCCGATTCCATGGCCCTGAGAATTGAGAGCACCGTCAAAGTGCAAGGACCAGAAGGGGAGATGAGTAAGTACAACGAGATGCTCATCAGGAAACTCGTCCTAGATTGAATCAGTACAAGGGATAGGAGAATGAGCAAGGTGTTCAGCAATCGCGTATCCCTTGATCACTTTCTGAACAACGAAGGTGATATCAAATTGTGAAAGAAAGCTCTGCCAGTGAGCTAATCTGCTAGAAAGGACGGGTTTTCCAAAGAGGTAGCGAATCGGGTCCATTCTAGAGATCAACTTGACCTCGTGGGCGAGAAAATAATGCTTGAGTTTCTGAGCTACCCATACTAATACTACGCAAGTTTTCTCCATGGCAGTATACCTAGATTCAGCAGGATTGAATAGTTTAGAGAGATAGTATGATGCCCTTTCCTTCCCTTTGTCATCCACTTGAGCCAGGACAGCTCCTAGGGAGTCCTCGACGATAGAAATGTATAATATCCGGGGTTTCCCCGGGATCGGGGGTTGCAGAACAGAGGGATTAGATAGATAAACTTTAAGATCCTTGTAGGCCTTTTGGCATTGTTCATTCCATTCAAATTTAGCTCTTGCCTTCAACAATTCATAAAATGGGCGGCATCTTTGCGAATGTTGAGATATAAATCTTCGAATAAATTGCAAACGCTCAATCAGACCTCTAAGTTCAGTGATGTTCTTAGGCGGTGGCATTTCCATGACGGCCTTCACTTTGTTCGGATCGATCTGAATCCCTCGCTTGCTAACTATAAACCCTAGCAACTTCCCTGATGCAACTCCAAACACACATATCTTTGGATTCATTTTTAACTTGTACTCCCTAGCCCTTTGCAACACCTTGGCTAAAATGGCGGGGTGTTCTTCCTTTGACCTAGACTTCACCAGAATATCATCCACGTAGGCTTCCATATACACATGCATCATGTTGTGGAAGATAGCCATCATTTCCCGTTGATACGTGACACCTGCATTCTTCAATCTGAATGGCATGACAACATAGCAGTATGTGTCCCAGGGCGTGGTGAACGAGATTTTCTCTTGTTCCTCGGGAGCAAGACGGATTTGGTTGTATCCAGAATATCCATCCATAAACGAGAGGGCTTCATACCCAGCCGTGTTGTCTACCAACACATCAATGTGAGGAAGCGAGAAATCATCTTTCGGACATGCCTTATTTAAGTCCCTGAAATCAATACAAATCCAAAATTTTCCATCCTTTTTCATCACTGGGACTATGTTCGCCACCCATTGTGGGTATAACACAACTCTAATGAACTTGGCCTTATGTAATTTATCAACTTCTTCCTTTATCCTTAAGGCCATTTGAGGGTGGAATCTTCTCGATTTCTGTTTAACGGGCGTTGCCCCTGGTTTAAGGATGAGTCTATGTTCAACCAGAGCGGGATCAAGACCCGACATGTCCTCATAGGACCAGGCAAAAGAATCGTTATACTCCCTTAAAACCTTGATTAGCTCCTCTTCAACCTGAGGAGGGAGATTAGCAGAAATGATTATGGGCCTAGGGTCCTCTTCAGTCCCAAGATTATTTTCTTTTGTGGGTTCATCCACTGCCGATGACGGTTTGTCAAATCTCTTCAAACCTTGTGCGTACAGATCGGTAGCATCATCCACGTTGCTATCCTCATCATCGGCTGGGTCCTTCTCATCTATGATTTCATAAACTCCCAATCTGACATTGCACCATACCCCACCTACTTCCTCATCATCCTCCAGGACAATTGCTGTCTCTACAAACTCAGGGCACTTGAGGAGGGCATGACATCTTTGGGCTAGATCCTGAAGAAACCTATCTAGAACAGATTTAGAATAACGCACCACAGGGTGCATCGCAGACGTGGATGGGCTGACAACACTAGAGCTAAATTCTACCCTAGCTGACTCTACCAAACTAGGGGACTCTATACACTGTACATCTAACCTAGGAGATAAGAAATCTACAGGGAAAGAAGCAGGGGCCTTGTGCCCCTGGCAGGAATACGAACAGAACATAGCGTAATCCTCCATCAAAACCTCTGTTATAAAATTGACATTTTTTTTGGAGGTCGGATGAAATCATGAAGCAAGAGGGGTTAGAGGGGGAAGGAGGTGGAGGAAGTTGACGGGGAAAGAGAGATGGGAAGAGAACATCGAAGAATGGATCAGATGAAGAAAACCACATTTCGGAAAGGTTGGTTGTGGGGGTCCACATGGTGGACGAATCAATGGGTGGGCAATGCCCACATGCACACGGAGCAAACAAGATTTCAAATGGCCTTTACGTAAAGAACGGATCGACCATGATGGGTGGTGAACGGGGAATAAATCTCAATCGTTGAAACAGGGAGGCAAGGTGGGAAGGAGGCCAGGAAAAGGTAATAATGGAGCTCCCCACTTCTTGCGGCCTCCGGTAAACTGGCTCCACCGGAGAGCACTTCACAAGCTGCATCTCCGCTTTCTTCGGGCAAACTTCTTCCTCATGCAACAATTTTTCAAAATACACACAAAAATCTTCCAAATCACCCACCAGCCCCTTCAGTGGCGGCGGTGGGTCGGCAACAGTACAAGCGGCATCACTTGTGTCATCAACACAGGGCGGCATCCTCTTTAAAGTACCCGACTACAACGGGCCCTTCACGAAATGCTGACGATAGTCCCACGTCAGTGGCCCAGAGTCCCCTAGTATCGACAACGCTGACTCCCGGTAGCTAAGGCCTCTTCGGCTCATCTTTCTGCCCCTAGGGACGGGAGTAGTCCGCCCCTGCAATTGCGCGTTGAGGCCCATGCCTGGTTGATAGCCTAATTTCAAGATCATGTGCCACCCCTTGGAATCTCTAATCTTGGACTTGATTTTGACATTAATTGGTGCAGTGGCGGGCTTGCGTGACGCATATGCCTATGGGAAGTTCAAGTCCATCACTAATAAAATTGGCTTGTTGCTTGGCCATAGCGTAGGCAGAATTTTGTCGGCAATAGCATCAACTATCTGGATCGTAGAAACACTTTTCACCTTGACTACCCGCCCCTGAAATGGGAACTTGAGACACTGATGGGCCATCGAGGGTACTACATTCAAGTTGTCAATCCATGGATGACCCAGAATAGCCTTGAACATTGGGTCTATGTCCAACACATAGAATTCCACATCCATTTTCAAAGGCCCTAGCTCGGCCTGAACTATCACGACCCCATGACAAGCTCTCCTGGAGTTATCATATGCTACAATGGTTGTCGATGTTGGCCTTAGCATATCTTTAGAAATGTTGCAGGCATGCAACGTGCTCAAGGGATAAACATTAATAGAAGCTCTCGTGTCCACCAGAGCTGAATCAACGGCCACCTTGTTTAATTAAATTATAATACATAGTGGCATCTGACGTGCCTCTGGGGGTGCTAGCTCCGACTCAGAAAAAGAAATAGATGGCCCCTTTGTTATAGTGGCCAACACCGACGGCAAACTGTCTACCGCCACGTCCTCGCTAACCATGACTTTCTGCAAAAAAGCCCTCAGGGCATCTTGGTGTAGCGTGGACCTCTTGATTAACTCCAGGACTGAGATCTTGGCCGACATTCGGTCCAAGTGTTGCAATAAATAATATTTCGCACCAGGTAAGGGATCTGACTCTTATGCTTCAACTGCTGAGGAAGGAATTATAGTGTTGGTTGCAAACGTACCAGTAGAGGGATAACTTCTATGAAATAAATGCCTACTCCGGAGGGCAAAGTTTCGTGCCAGCACAGCATTAGATGGACTCCCTATTGGCCCAGTGGGGTGAGTAGAAGGGACAGAAATGGGGGTGAGGATGGCAGAAGCTGGTCTGATGGGCCCTGGCGGAGTGGTGATTGGTGAAGGGTTGAGCGGAGGGGTGACGATGGAGGGTATGGCGGGTGATGGTGCAAGGATTAGCGGAATGGTGGGTAATGCGGTGGGTGGAATAGGTGGCCTGGAGGGAATAGAGGGTGGAGCAGTGGTCAAGGTGGTGGGCCGGAGGATGGAAGGAACAGAAGGTGCGGGGGAGTTGGTGTATGCGTGGTGGAAGGCCAGGAGATGAGCGGGAGTCTCATCGTCATAAGACCACCCAGCATTAGGGGCTGGGCGGTGAACAACATTGACTTGTGCCGGTGCCTGCGGCTGCTGTTGCGGAGCAGGTGGGTGGTCTGGCATGGGATTTTGATGAATCCCGAGTTCAGGTTGTTGCTGCCGCTGAGGTTGAGGTTGGGGTTGCTGAATTTGCTACTGCTGCGACATCGCCTGTCTTCTTTTCTCCTTGATATCTTCTATCAACTTATGCATCTGGGCCCAGTCAATCCTTTGCCCCTCATGCAAATCATACACCAAATCACAGAACTGAAAGCACCAGTCTATAGTGTGCCCGAGCTATCGATGATATATGCAATACCGAGATTGATCGGCGGTCAGGTTCCAGTTCTGGTGTTTCGGAGGGAGCTGTATGTCACCAATGTACATTAAGGTCGAGAATATATCTGGCAAAGTTTCGGGAAGTGGAGGATAATGGGCTCTTTTCGGACCCGGTCGAGCAGGTGCATAGCCAGTAGGAGGGGGGACGTTGTGGTATTGGGGTGACTGCTGAGGCTGTTGTGGTGGTGGTGGTGGGTGTTGAGGAGTTGGAAAAGTAGGTCGGGGAGCTGGCGGAGTGGAGAACTGGGGGTTGCTGGAAACGGGGTGGAGTGGATTCGTTGGGGAATAGGATAGCCTGCACCTGCTCATTAGTTTGAACTCCCTCAGTAATAGGGCCCTGGGATTTTCTTGTGGTTTTAGACTTCTGGGCCTCAAACAGGGAATGGATAGGTGAGTCCTTGAACTGGGTTTGTATAAACCGGGCTTGACTATACAACTGGTCCATATTTGATATATCATTCATTGCCAGAATATTCCTGAATGTAGGTGTGGCATTTGAAATCAACAATTTCACTTTTTCTTCTTCCGAGATTTGCCCCGGCACACGTGAGGCCATCTGCCTCCATCTATCTGCATAAGTGGCACAATCTTCATCTGTCTTCATCTTCTCTGCTACCAAGTCGGTGAATGAATACTCCGGGCCCACCCGGTCTTGAAATCTTTGTATGAACTTCTCCTTGACCACCTTGAAACTTTCTGTCTCCTCCAAAGGCAAAGTATAAAACCATTCTAACACAACACCATCCAATGACCGGTGGAAAAGATACGCCATAAGGCGATCGTCATGCTGGAACTGCGTCGATTCATATAGGAACTCCCTTATGTGAATGAACAGGTTGCTGTTCCCATCATACTTACGGTACGTGGGGAGCTCCGACTGAGGAGGAAAGTGAATATCATGAAAATTGGGAATGGGGATGTTAGCGAGCGACTGTGGGTCGACCCGCTTATGGAGGAGGTTAATTTGTTGCTGCATGGCAGCCCACTTATCGAGAAGTTCCTGTTCCCGGGAAGGAGGAGACAAGGCAGGAAGAACAGAACCAGTATATGGAGCTGATGGGTAGACTGATGAAGGGGGAAGCCCATAAGATGGATAATGGGCCAGGGAAGGGCCCATATCCACATGAGCCAACTGGGCGGCCCCTCGTTGAAGATGAATAAAATCAGCCGGGGCCCCAAGGGCCTGCGGCACTGGAGAGATAGTGGTATAAGGATCAGAATAAGAACTCAAGTGGATCTGGGTCTTCCCCTTATTAGCAATCTGATGGGCCGAGCTAGAAGCTTGGACCGCTTCCATACTAGGAAATCGGAGGGTCCGAGGATGGGCATGGGTGAGATCAATGGGTGCCGCAGAGGCAGCCCCTAACCTAACAATCGGGGATGAAGTGGCAACAGCAGACACGCCGTGAGAAGGAACTGAAGACGGGGCATCCGGCCCCTGCAAAGCTTGATGAAGGAGACTAACTGGGTGGGATCTAACTGGGCCATCATATGAAGGATTTGATTGGCCGAGTTCTGAGAGGAAGAATCAGAAAGGGAGGGTTGAGCACCCTCAACAACAATGGTTGGAAGAGGAGGGGCGGTCCCTTCTCTTCCCTGCACGTGCGTGACCCTAGGTGGGTCCTCCAGAAGTCCCTGAGAGAGAGAGTCCTCATGGGAGTGGAAGAAATTGTAAGAAGACATGGTGGGTGAGGAATCAAATAGTGGATTGAGGTATGAAAAGAAATGAGAGCTGCCCCTAGGAGAAGATCCCGAGGGTGTGAAGCAACTCCACATGCAACACTCACTAACATACAAAGAACAAACCTAATGAATTTCTAAACAACTAAACTATCAATCACATGCACATCGAAAAAAAAAAGAGGAGAGGAGAGGCAATCAAATGACCAACCAAGTTGAATGATGCATGACGAATTTTAGAAATTCCCTCTTTTACTTTGGCATCCGAGGATAGCTCCGAGGGCTGCCAATTTTTTCTGGAAAATCATCCACCGTGCAGTGCCTGTTGACAGCAGGGTGACTGATTGTGGCATTTCTATGGCTTCCAAATGCAGCTGCTGTACCACACCTGAAGTTGAAGACCTCAACCACCTCTTCATCAAAGGGGAATTAGCAGCTGATCTATGGGCCTGGATCACACCTCTCATCAATGTAAAGGTACATCTCAGTGAACATATTACCATTCGATGCTGGAATATATTGGCTGGTACCAGTTTGTCCTCGGCCTATAGCTATATTGGACTGAATGTAGTAATTTTAATGCTCTGGGAATTATGGAAGACTAGATGCATAGCAAGATTTGACTGTATCAGGCCAAACATTAGTGGCATAAAGAAGAGAGTTTGTGAAGCTATCAACATCTCCCTGGACAAAATCCACTTCCCTGGATTCCTCTCCAATATGCATAAACATAGCCTGGCTTTGTTTCACTTTTATCCGAGGATAGTCCCAAACCTGCCAATCCTTGTGCAATGCAAATTATCTTCCTCCAATTTTACTCTACATGTCGATGGGGCCTCCAAAGGAAATCCTGGAATGAGTGGTGGAGGAGGATGTATCCGTGACCCTGCGGGCAACCTGATTGTAGGTTTTGCTTTTCACTATGGCTTTGGGTGCAGCATTCTAGCCGAGGTAAGGGCTTTACATGATGGTCTAGCTCTAGCTTTACACAGTGACATTCAGGTGGGTGCTATCTACTGCGACTGTGCTTTGCTTGTTAATGCTATTCAAAAAGGAGTGGCCCCAAATTGGACCATCCTCCCTTGGTGGAAGGCAATTCTTGATCAAGTAACCATATGTGGTTGCTCCGTTCAGCACATCTTCAGGGAGGGTAATCAAGTTGCTGACGCACTAGCTTCCTTTGCTTGTAACACTCACAGCAACAACATATACACTCGAACTAGTGGGCTCCCTCGGCTGGCTAGGGGTGCTCTCCGAGTGGATAAAATAGGTCTCCCTGCTGTTCGAACCTGTAACAGATGACCTTTGGGTTTGCAGATCTGACAGGTTTCGAGTGCACATTGTACAGACTTCACTTTCTCACAATGTACAGACTTCAGTAGCATAAGAGAGGGCAGTGTACAGACTTCACATTGCATTGTACAGACTTCACAATGTACAGACAGTACAGACTTCACAAACTATGCACCACTTCAACAGCGAATGGACTTCACTGTACAGACTTCACAATGTACAGACTGAACAGAATTCACAATGTACAGACTTCAGCTGCGAATGGGAGGGCAGTGTATAGACTTCCCTAGTTCAAGTGTATAGACTTCAGATTGCATTATACAGACTTCACTTTCTCACAATGTACAGACTTCAACGCATAAGAGAGGGCAGTGTACAGACTTCACATTGCATTGTACAGACTTCACAATGTACAGATAGTACAGACTTCACAAACTATGCACCTCTTCAGCAGCGAATGAACTTCACTGTACATACTTCACATTGCATTGTACAGACTGAACAAAATCCACAATGTACAGACTTCAGTTGCGAATGGGAGGGCAATGTACAGACTTCAGCAGCGAATGGACTTCTCACAATGTACAGACTTCAGTAGCATAAAAGAGGGCAGTGTACAGACTTCACATTGCAATGTACAGACATCACAAGGTACAGACAGTACATACTTCACAAACTATGCACCTCTTCAGCAGCGAATGGACTTCACTGTACAGACTTCACGGTACATACCTCACAATGTATAGACTGAACAGAATTCATAATGTACAGACTTCAGCTGCGAATGGGAGGGCAGTGTACAGACTTACAGACTTCACTGTACAGACTTCACTGTACAGACAGTGAATGCGCCAGTCTCTAGAGGACTGTATAGTTTTCTTTACATTTTATATCTCCTTGTATTTTTAGAGGCTTGGCCTCTTATGAATTTGTTCATATTTGGAAAATCAATAAAACAAAGCATCAAGTGGTGATTTGGTGGAGTGAGAACATTCCCTTCCTCTGGAATGGGGGTGCACTCTCCCTTCTTCCTGCTTGATGACTTGGCTTAAAAAAAAAAACCTTAGTGGATTGATTTAATGAAAATTCTCTCAACACAAGGGTGCCTAACAAGGGTGGAATGGGAAACTTGGTTGACTCTAAAGGAGACTCTCTCTCTCACGAATGCAATCCTAGACTGGTGTGGTAAGGTACAACCTGCCTGGCGTCCGTGTGGGAATCCACGGCTCGCGGGGGCTTACGGAGGTCCTGGGTAAGGTCACCTAGTCGGATCCAAGGAATATGGAGACGAGAGGATCTCCTACCAAGGTAGGAATGCAACTAATATTGAAAATATGGATGAATCCTATGCGCACCGGAGTGCATGCAAAATCTAGCCTAAATCTAACAAGCAATGATCAATCAACTATAACAAATATGACAATGATTATGCAAAATCAAATGACAATCAGGGGAGATCAGAATAGCACCAAACAAATATGAAATGATATGGAATAATAATCAAAGTGATAATCCTAGGTGCACTGTAGCAGACAAACATGGTCTGATGGGAGACCGCTCAGGGAAATGAATGGTCCTGGGAAGGACCGTGCAACAGTAGGGAGTAGTAAACTAATAGTAAAAAACACAGAACTGAGATGAACTCAAATAAATGCGTAGTTGAGGAGACTGGATGGTCTATCGACAGACCATGCAAAATGTGAAACGGCCCTAAACAGACCGCAAAAAGTCAGCAGAACCACAAGCGTATCAAAGAGAATAATGTACTTGAGACAGCATATGTGAACAGCCTTTTGATAGACCGTAGAGATTGATGCACGATCCGACGAGGACCGCTGAAGCTAACAGGCTCACAGAAATGCAAACACTCGTGAGATGGAACAGAACGGTCTATAGGATGACCGTGGAAACTCAAAAGTGGCTTGAAGTGGACCGCCCAGTTAAGAGGAGTGTGAAAGAAACTGAGCAGGAACGCACCTGAGACTGAGACAGCATGGCCTATCGCCCGACCGTAGGGAGACGTGACCGGTCCTGGAAGAACCGCGTACAACTCCGAGAACAGCAACCCGGGGTGGACGATATAGCAACCTAAAACCA
The DNA here is from genome assembly GCA_022559845.1 of Amorphophallus konjac. NCBI lineage: Eukaryota > Viridiplantae > Streptophyta > Magnoliopsida > Alismatales > Araceae > Amorphophallus > Amorphophallus konjac. The sequence continues at coordinate 99,092,605 of CM040128.1, forward strand.
CTTAGAAAGAACCCTAACCAGGCACAAAAAATGCAGATCAGCAAAACAACAGAACGATAGGCACTAGGCCTCCCACCGTGATCGCCAAAAAATGGGGTGTTGACATGTTTCCCCCCCCCCTCTATTTCCTTTACCTTCCTTTTCTAAATCAAAATAAAGAGACAATCAAAATGAAGGGAGGAAAGAAAGGGTGGGGAAGTGTGTGTGTGTGATCATGATCGCCACCAAGACAAGGGTACCGAAGAGTACTACGTACCTTGGAAAAGAGGGAAGACACTCGCCCAAAAATGTAGCACTGCAGTAGTACGCGGTCCAGGAAGAATCGCTCAAGGATGGCACGGCCGCTCGATAGACCACTCACAGCGCTGGAGAAGGAAGCGGGACGAAGACTGGTCTGGCTTCAAACGGTTCGTAGACGGTCACAGGAAGGCGTTACACGGTCCGATTTGTTGTGCCCCTGTGGTTTTGATGATGGTTTTGTTGATTGATTGTTGGTGTGAGTTAATCAAATGTTCAGTCATCCTGCTGCTCAATTTAGAGTCATATTTGATGATCAGTCATGCTACATGTTAAACTGATGCATAAAGCATTCATTGCTGTGGTTTTAATGATTTATCTGGTTTTGATGATTGATGTTTGATGATTAATCATTGTGAGTCATCCTGCTGAAATGTTCATTCAGGGCTTCATATGCTCAGTCAGTTTATCTGCTAACATTGTGCTTTGATGATAGCTTCATGATTGTGATTTGTATATCATCTGGAGAATGCACGTGTATGACTGATATATTGTGTGTGTTAGACTTCTGGTATGTGCATGATCTATACATCACCTTCAATCTTCAAGTCTATACACTGGTTTATTCTTCAAGTCTGTACATCCACAGTTAGACTTAAAGTCTGCACTCTAGTCTTCAATGTCAAGTCTGCACATCGGTCTTCGATTTCAATGTCCATACATTGGGCTTTTACATGAAGTCTACACATTGTTGTTTGCAGTGAAAGTCCATACTTTGGACTGTTCATCAAAGTCTGTACATCATACTGCTATAGCAAGTCTGTACAGTGAGTGATTCATTGGTGAAGTCTGTACACTTAACTGTACTTCAAGTCTAGACATTGCACTGTTCCCTTCATCTTCGTGTTGTTTTCCGTATGTGTCAATTTCGTCTTCGTGTCGTTTTTACCTCGTGTCGTGTTACCCCGTGTCAATTACTGTTCGACTTCGTGTTGTTTTCAACCCGAGTCGGTTACTGTTGTTCCTCGTGTCATTTTATTCGTTTTATACTGTTCACATAGCTTCATCACGTGTCGTGACAAGCCGTGTCTATTTTTCAGACCCCGTGTCTGTCTTGAGTTGTTCCTACACTCCGTGTCGATTTCATCTTTTGTCTTTGTCTTGTGTTTTCATGACCTCGTATCGTTTTTCCTCTCATAACCTCGTGTTAGTGTTTCTGTGACTTCGTTCATGTTTCGTAACCACACTTCGTGTTGGTTACTGTTGTTTCTGTGACTTCGTGTCATGTTTCCACACTTCGTGTCGTTCATGTTTCGTAACCACACTTCGTGTTGGTTACTGTCGCTCTTATGACTTTGTGTCGTGTCTCCCAGACCTCGTGTCATTTTTCACTCCGTGTCTATTTCAGTTTTCGTCTTCGTGTTGTTTTCAACTCGTGACGGTCTCTGTCATCTGTCTCCATGTCGTACTGACTTCGTGTCGTTGTTGTTCCACTGCGTGCAGAACATTGCAGCACCTCGTGTTGCTTTCTGTGCTACCTCGTGTCGTTTCTGTGTGAACCTTGTGTCACTTCTCTCTGTCCTCCAGTTGCATCTCGTGTCATCTCTTATATCTGCTTTTTTCACTTCGTGTCGTTCTCTTTGTTGTGTTATCTCTGTTACAGTGTGTATCTCGTGTCATTCTCAGTGCATCGAGAATTTCTACTACATACTTCATGCAGTTTTAGTTATTGTGGCCCTCAGTTTTAATGGTTTTTCATCTCCTTGCAGGTCCGAGGAAGAACATTTCCCAGTGCCTGGGCAGCACGTGATCCGAGGCTGGAATGAAGCCTGCTGAGAGACTGCCACGTGGTCCTAATATTTAGGGCTGAAAGTGTGGAGGTCACACGTCGGGGCTGATGCTGATGCTGCTGCTGCTGCTATATATATGAGCCTTCTTCCACAGAAGAAGGTCGATCGAGTTGGCAAGAAGAAAAGCTCATACAGAGAGCCCCGATCCAGGAAAAGGAAGAGAAGAAAGAAAAGAAGAGAGCAGAGAAGAGAGTGAGAGTAAGAGCAGAAGAAGAAAAAGAGAGTGAGAGTAAGAGCAGAAGAAGAAAAAGAGAGAGAAGAGAAGAGTAGAGAGTGAGAGATTAGGAGAGCAGAAGAAAGAAAAAGAGAGATCGTGAGTTGAGAAGAAGAAGAAGAGAAGTAGCAGAAGAAGCTCCTAGGAGAGTAGAAGAGAAAGAAAAGAGAGATAGAAAGTGAGTGAGAGAGCTCGTGGAGAACAAGGAAGAAGTTGCTTGAAGATCTGTCTTCACTGGACCGTGGATCAGATCCAGGCCAGTCAGCTCCGTTGAGAGCCACATCTGTGTTTTCATATTTTACAGCCTTCTGATTGCTGTGTTGTTTTCGTTTATTATTTTCCTTTGTTTTCTGGTTTGCTGTGCTTTCCGATACTCTGTAGAGAGGTCGGGGTTCCTCCTGTGGATCAGGAGAAGGGAGATCTGATCTCCGGTTGCAAGTAGCTGTGGAGCTACTTGTGGGTTCCCTCCGGTTTGGAGGAAGGGAGACTTGTCTCCGGTTCTGGGCTTGTGGATTGCAAGTCCAGGGGTCCCTCCTGGTCTGGAGGAAGAGAGGTCTTCGACCTCTGGTTTGCTGGTGACTGGAAGTCACCGGTTGGTTCCCTCCGGTTTTGGAGGAAGGGAGGACTGGCCCTCCGGTTCTAGTCTTGTGGGTTGCAAGACTAGGGGTTCCCTCCAGGTCTGGAGGAAGAGAGACCGTGTGTCTCTGGTTTGCTAGTGACTAGTGTCACTAGTGGTTCCCTCCGGTTGGGAGGAAGAGGGGAGGTTGTTCCCCTGGTCAAGCTGTTTGGCAGCGTTTGTTGCAGACTGAGTCTGCTGTTTCTAGCGTGAGCTAGTGGAAACCACACTCGGTTTGAGTGTGGGGTGGATGTAGGTCTGAAGGACCGAACCACCTAAAAACCCCTCTTGCATTGTGGTTTGATTGCTTATGATTTGCTTCCGCTAGATGAATGCATAGGGGCGCTCCATGCGTTTGGCTTCGGGTTGAGAAGAAGAGTTAATTAGTCTTCTTAGAATGTTTTAATTTGTCAAGAGAGCGAAATTCCAGTTGAGCGTCTGCTTGCCAAATTCAGGCTAGTTAGCATCCTAGTGATCTCACTGTATGCTTGTTTTGGTCTGCAACTGATTATTAGCTTTTAAGCTTATCTAGTTTGCGAACTAGTAATTCTAGTGAGCATCATAATTTAACTGGGCGAAAGTTTTTTAAAGGGTTGTATTCATTCACCCCCCCTCTGAATCCTTGCACCGAACTCAACACGATTTGGGCCGCGTATCCTTGCAGATGGACGGACGACGACCGTGTGATGCTGCCAAACTCCAGGATGTAGGACTTGATCCTCCACCCCTTCCAGCCAGCCAGAGGGGATGGGCCTTGTGCTGTGATGATGTTGACCTGCAAAATAATGTAGACAACAAGAGAATGACGCCCAAATTAGCCTTGGAATGTGTAGTAACTATAGGAAATAATGGAAAGTTAACATAATAACATGAAATGGGCGATACCTGGGGTGGTTTTTAAACTCCTATAGGGCGTCAAAATAATAGGAGTGGTGTGAAAATGATGTTGAGTAGTGAAAAATGTGGAAATAAACAATGATGAAAAGAAGTATGCAATGGACAAAAAGATGACAAAAGCATAAACTAGAACGCCAAACAACGACTACTACCTTGAACCGGAGGCTTAAATGGACGTAGAAAGCCTCCCTCTCTGGCTACAGCTTGCTCAAGAATTCAGCAGAGCTTCACCGTCGACCTTGGATCTCCCCCTTTCAAACTTGGACTAGGGGTTCTATTTATAGAGCCCTAAAAGTCCAGCCCCGAATTAGGGTTTTCCAGTGGATATTAATCCGAGTTTACAAAATAAAATATGTAGATAATCCTCTAATCTCTCGCCCATATCAAACGGCACCCCATTTGGTTGACAAACCACGGAGAAATGGATGGGAGAAGTTAGGGGTTTCACCACGGATGGAGAGAGAAAATGCCAAATAATCCACAGATCTCGAGCATATACACGGTCGATCGATAGGCCGCCCAGCAATGTAGGTCGTCCATTTCTAGACCGTTTACTGCTGTCGGTGGTAAATAAATAAAATATCAAATTATCCAATTATCCACCGAACTGACCGGCTATCACGGCGCTGGACTCTTTAAGATAAAATGGTCTACAGGTAGACCACTCAATATATGGAACGGTCCAATGAAGGCCGTGTAAAGTGTGTCGGTGATAAATCCAGAAAAATAGGATAAATAGATAATTATCTAAAAAAACCCACCGGCTTAGGACTCTGGGAGCTGGACGGTCTAACGTCAGGCCATTCAACGGAAGTAAACGGCTATATTCAGACCGTGCAAAGGCTTGTCGGTGGAAATTCTGATAAATCATTTCGAGCTGGTAAACGGTTCAAAGAAGACCGCACAGTCACTGAACGGCTAGTCGTTAGACCGCGTGGATCCTGGATGTTTAAAATTAAGAAAATGGGATAAATAAGCTTATTTACCCCAAAACTATGCAAAATCAAGGCCCATTAAGCCCGAATTCGAGAACAGACCTAACCAGGGAGGGAGATACTCATAAAATAAGCCCAAAGACGTGCCTGGAAATAGACCAATGAGTAATGGACAACTCGAGGTATCAAAAAATAATGATAAGAAGAATGACTCAACCCATAGGCAAAAAACGGGTGTCAACAATAAGCTGAGTAAGAATGAAATACTATCTACCAAGTACAAGGCGATTGGCGTGACCAAACCTTCCTACTATAGCCTTTGATATACTTGGTATAGAAGTACTTTTAGCTCGCTCAGATGATAGTTAGATGAAATCAGATTCTCACTTTTAAAAGTCAAATACAATGGGCTTAATCAAACATCTATCGTGAATCTATGACAGAATGATAAGCATAGAAAGCACATGATGCACAAGGATTTTAGGTGGTTCGATTTTCACCTACATCCACCCCACACTCAGACCTGAGTGTGGCTTACTGTTGCCTAACAGCTTGAACCATTGAGCATCACAGCTTGCTTATAGCTGAGCATCACAGCTTGCTTATAGCTGAGCATCACAGCTTGCTTCCGCTGCGCACCACAGCTTGCGTCTACTGCGCCCCACAGCTTGTGTCCGCTGAGCATTACAGCTTGGCTATCCGAGGAACACTTCCCCGCAGCTGAGCATCACAGCTTGCTCAGCTGGCTAACAGCTTAAAAAGGATAACAAGAAAAACAAACGAACAATCATAGCACCAGAAAGCTGGAAAAGAAAAATTGAAAAATATAGCTCACGCAGGAGCAGAATCAATTCTGGATCTGATCCAAGAATAGATAAGAATATAGATCTTCAAGCGCAATCTCTCTCTCTATTCTTTCTTTGCACACTCTTTCTTTCTTCTCAGACTTTTTCTACTCTCACGATACTCTATTTTTCTCTTCTCTTGAGTTCTCTCTGCAACTCTCTCTTCTTCTTCTCTTTTCACAGTGGCTCTCTTTCTAAATTCTTTTTGGATCACTTCACATGCTCTCACTTAACCTTGCTCAAAAACTTCGTGATGATCATTCTCAAACGATGGAGGTCTTCTATTTATAGGCCTTCTGAAAATCTGTGGCCCCCACATATTTGTCAGTTTGGCGCGTGAAGAGAACACTCCCACCCAAACATTCAATCCATAAAGTGCTTAAAGAGGCCACGTGTCAGATGCAGATGGACAATGATCCACATGGCAGAATATCATAATGGTATCTACCTTGGATCACGTGCCAATCATTAGAGTCTTGGGTCACGTGCTCCACTTAAGTTTCTGCTGCTTTCAGAGACGTAGTGATTAACCCTGCAATTCAGACGACAGACATTTTGTCACACACTTAGAGTGCATACTTAATGCTCAGACCAATGATATAAATATATATGCAAATGCCTCAGAGCATGGTCATGATGCACAGACATATGGACGTTGATGCTCAGACCCTGAACATGCTCAGACTTATATGTGTATAGACTTTACCTTGTGCACAGACCTTTATTATGCATGTGCTTAGACCTTGAAGTATGCATATGCACGGACCTTGTAGCATCATATGAAAATGTGCACAGACTTGTCCTTGCAAATATGCACGGACCTTGAGTTTGAACGTGCACAGACCTTAGTTATGTAGGATACCAATGTGCACCGACATCAGTCATGCACAATGCAAACGTGCACCGACCTTAGTCATGCAGGATGCCAAGGTGCACCGACCTTGGTCAAGCATACTGCAAACGTGCACCGACCTCAGTCATGCAGGATGCCAATGTGCACCGACCTTAGTCATGCACACTGCAAACGTGCACCGACCTCAGTCATGCAGGATGCCAATGTGCACCGACCTTAGTCATGCACTCTGCAAATGTGCACCGACCTCAGTCATGCAGGATGCAGAATGTGCTCTGACCTTATGATGGCTAAGGTAGGAAGTGCATCGACCTTAGTATGACTAAGGTGAAAGTGCACCGAACTTTGTGCTGTCTGACAAAATTTGCACCGACCTACATATACAAACCAGCAAAATGTGCATCGACCTCTGTGAAGGTGTGAACAGGATATACATCGACCTTCATTTGCTATGAATAGTGATGTGCATCGACCTTCATGCAATGAACAGTGATGTGCATCGACCTTAGGTAATGAAGGACATGAATATGCATCAACCTTTCAGACTTAGTGAAATTGTGCATTGACCTCTGACACTTCAGCCTAAAACTTCCACTGACTAAATGAGAAGATAGAGTGAATGTGCATCGACCTTTGGTTTGACACTAAGATAGAAAACATGTTTATTCAGTATGAAGGTACTTATGCATTTCAGTCCTAATCATGATTCATAGACTGTCATTATCAAAAGTAGGGTTCCAACAATCTCCCCCTTTTTGATGATGACAACTATGAGTCATGTATGTTTGCACAAAATGAAAATTACACACAATCATTGTTTTCATTCTAATCAAACCAAGATTCAAACCTAGATATATGGACTGACATGCATAACAAGGACATTCAAGACAAAGATGCAACACTGACATTTCTGTGTACAATAAGAAAACAAACTGATGTTTGACCAAATATCACAGCACACAAGTGATTTAAAACCAAAAATTCAGAAGCCTTGTCCTTTTCTTTCTCATTCAAACCATGATTCCAAAGTTCTCTTCCCCAAACAAACATCTCCAAAATTTTTAAAAGTTTTCAAAAGAAGATATACATGACACTCTCTCTCCCCCTTTGTCATTATAAAAAAAAACACAGCAAGAGTGATCTCCCCTTGATTGTGACAATCATCAAATATCAGCTGGAGAAATTCTACTAACTACAGAAGGTCCACAAGCTGCAGAAGTTCTGCCACCTCGTTGGCTTCGTCTTTGAACAATTAACACAGTTGGTGATCTACTTGAACTTCCTTGTTCTCTTAACGGTATGGCTTGTGAAAACCTCTAAGAAATTCTTTCAACTTTGGTGCCCAATGCAGCAAATTTGGCAAATAACTTCTGATCTGTCTATTGTACTTGAGCATGCAGTTTATTGACGGGGGAAGTCAGATCTACAAACCAACTGTTTAACATAGTAGTTACATTGTCCAACTAAGTAGTCCGTTGGTGATGGATCTCTGCCATTGAAATCGAGGTGCTGGTAGCTTGTTTAGTGACAATATCTCTGAAATTATAAGACAGATGTTGCACCTTTTCTTGGATAATATCAAGCTTGGCATAAATGTTACCTAGCTGAATAACACTTCCCTGAACTTCATCTAACAGATTGTTAATCCTTTGGGATAGAGATTGCTGCTCTTGATGAATGATATTTAATTCTTCTTGACTCTTTGCTGTTCTCGTCTAATATCAAAGGCATGTACGAGTGTTTGTGTTACCTTCAAATAGGTTTCAACTTGATTTGCTTTTAGATCATTCATTATGGTTCCTGCCTGTTCACAAACATGTAACAAAGAATCTGAAAATTCATGCAATCTTTTATCTGATTTATATTTGTCATAAACAAACTTCTCCCATTGGCTATTCACTGTTTGTTCCATATGAACCATCCTAGCATCCAATCTCTGAACAGCAGAATTTAAATGCATAAACTATGCATTCATTATTCTAATTTGGTTCATTAGGAGGTTTACCAGTGTGGGAAACATATCTGCAACTTGTGGTCCTGAGCTAGGTCCAGCTGAGCTGGAAGCTTGAAACTCTGGTGGTATAAAAGGTTGCTCAGGTGACAAAGGTGGCTGAATCCCTAATGTCATCACTGGTCCATGATAAGGTCCATAATATGTAGCAGGACCTAAAAAGCCTTCTTGTGGAGCTTCAACCTTAACTTCCTGACTTTCCTGAGGTTGTTCTTCCACCCTTTGCTGCTTAGGTTGGGTATCATGTTCTATTTGCTCTATCAGATTATCAATGTGTTGATCCAATTTTTGCATGAATTGCTCATCAGATAAGTGTTGTTCTTCTAATTCATGAAGTTCTTATTGCAGTTGTACTTGTCTCATTTGCTGCTCTTCATGAACTTCTCCTGTGTCAATATTCATTTCTTCCCTTTTATCTTCTTGATGGTCAGGCTCTTGTTCTTCCCCAGTTGTCTCTGGATAATGCTCTGCCTGGAGCTCTTGAGCAGGTTGTTCTAACACTGGTTGTGCTTCTTGTTCTGCCAGTACTTCCATTTCAATTTGCTGCTCAACTGATAGTGATTTATCCTCCCCCTGACAATGTGCTTCCATCTGAAGCTGCTCTGTTGGACCTTCAACTTGTTGCTGCTGAATCTGTTCAACTTGTTCCACATTTTGGTATTGTTGCTGCTGCTCCAATTCTACATTATCCACTAATGCTGGCTCTCTTCCATTAGTTGTTCTTCTCCTTCTGCTTGCTATTCTGCCATATGCATTTCAGATGTATTACCTTGTTTCTATACTTGACTGGCCCCAGATGGTTTCAACTTCATAAATGTGGTAATGAAATCCATGTTGTAGACATTAACATTAGGGATCTCCTTAACAGTCTCATCCTCTAAGGAAATGTTTGCTTTCTTAAATATGGCTTTCAAGTGGGCTGCATATGGTAGATGTCTCTTAGACTCTTTGCATGTACCCATAATCTGAATGATCAAATCTGGCAAACATATTTTGATCCTTTTGAGCATGCAGACAAATAGAAATATCTAAGACTCAATTAACCTCCCTCTTCCTCCATCTTGTGGAGTTATGATAGTTGTGAGCATGTGATGTAATAACCTCTTCAGAGGGGAAAATTTATAGGCCTTAAACTGAGTCAGTTTTGTTTGCTTCTTTTCTTTGGGATCACTAGGCAAATCAGTAAGAATGGAGTAGGCTTCATGTTGATTATACTCAAAGTCCCCTTCCACTACCCCATCTTCTGGAATCCTAAAGACTTTATGCAGATAATGCCTATTGATCTCAATCTTCGTTCCTTTCACAAGAGTCCAGATTTTAGACTATTCTGAATCAAATTTCATATTATTGTAAAGTTCTTTAACCAACCTAGGGTAATAAAATATGTGATTTCCCATAAATTTCTTCCATTTCTGAAATTTAATCAAGCCTAATAACTCCAGATATTCAGAAAGCATACTCTGATCGTGAAAGTCCACATATCGTGGAAAAATGATTTTACTAGTGTCAAGCACCGACTCTGCTTGCATGGAAGGCCTATTTGACTCATCTTGTTCTTCAGAGTCTCTGCGAGTCATTTCTGCAGCCAATGTCCGTCGTCGCTGTGCTGAAGCTTCAGCTGCTTTTCTTTCCCTTTGGCGGATTTCTCTTTACGCGAATTGGAAATGGTACCTTGATCATGTACCAACTTTAATGTCCTCTCTTTTTGGGGAACCTCTGTAGCTTTCACTGACATAGTGTCCTCCGGCTGCTGCTCCTCCACTGCCTTCCTCTTCCCCTTGCTCTTGGCGGCCGGAGAAGACATGATTGCTACGGTGAAGAGTGGAAGACGAAGAGTAGTAGGACGGGTAGGAGAAATGTAGAGAAGAAAGTGAAGAACAAAAGTGGAGATGACACTATTATGATTAGGGCGAGGTAGCACAGACGACTGGAGTGCGTTGATGAGGAATGAAACCTCGACTTGGATGATGTAGGTTATAAAGTGAGGCAGACCTTGGAAACGGTAGAGTTTATATTTGGATTTCTGCTGACTTTACCAATTTCAAAAATTAGTTCTGAGAATACCCTTCACTTTCAATTAAAATGCCTTTCTTCACACTCATATGGTTTTCTACATATGGGATTATATCTTACAGCATTATTCTTCTAAAATTAATCCTTTGAAGCAAGATCAATGGAGGTGAAACAATCTAATCAAAGTACTATGTCCAATCAAAAAAACCATTAGTCTTACTAGTCATTTTCATTAGCCAAAACTGATTTAAATCCGTCTTATATTGAACTTAAAATAGTTTTAGTTTTCTGAAAAAAAGAGCTCATAGTCAACCACATTTTCCATTGAGCTTTTATTTATTTGATTGAGCATTCTAGTCTAACTACACCTTTTTAGTCAAGGAGACATGTTAATCAAACACCAGAATCCCTGGTTACTCAGTGCAGTTTACCTTTATGCTTCTAATTTTGAATAGAGATAGCATATATTATCATGACATGACCTCTGAATTTTTTTGATACAGACGGCCAATTTCTCAAAAAGATATGCCATTGCTCTGCCTTCTTTTCATTTTTTTTTATTTTTCTTATGACGTATTCCCTTGTCTTTTTACAGATTTTTCTTAAAACACGACTTAAGAACCATATAAGCACATGATCTACAACAAGATTGACTTATTACTAACAACTTTAAGATTTCAGGAGATTCTTCTGAACAGTTTCAATTTTTAGAAAGTTTTAAGACCATTGAGAGTACATTCAAGGACAATTTTGAATAATTAAGATAAGATATAATTTCCATAAATAGAAAATCATGTTTCTGTAAAGTCCAGCAAATTTCTTTTTGGTTCTGGGTGATCTTAGTAACCAACAGTTGATGGTTAGTAAAGGTGACAGATTTCAAATCTTTACTCCCCTGAGTGAAAGATTCCAATGACAGACTTGTCACAAAACTTAGATAAGAGAATGGGAGATGGATAAGCCAATGATGTAAGAATAACCAAGGTAGTAGGATAGAAGACCACATAGAGACAAGGGTAAGACTTGGGACAGATCTGCAATCAACCAAGGACTTACCCTTATTAGCTTCTCATCTAGCATCAGCCTTCTGTATATAACCCAACAGCATCGAACTTTCAGCATGTTCTGAATGTAGTAAGGTCAGTGTTTCCAAAAACATTGACTTACTATCTTAATCATAACTTGCACTAAACCCAACACAGATCTCAGTAACACCTATGCATCAATCTGATAGCCTATTCAGACAAGATATTCAGCTCATTATCAAAACATTATTTCAGTAATTCAACCAGTAGCACTAGCACATCTCATATTCAGACAATCAGCAACAAATCAATGTATCTGACAAACTCAGCTCAGCTCCCCCTCACTGTGTGCAGTGGTTTCAGCCAAACACCAATTCTTTTCTTATAGTACACAATTATTCAACTATGAAAAGCACATTACAAATTTACACTACGTGTAATGTATTGGACCCTTGGTACTTGGCGGAGGTCTAGCCTCTACACATAGCGTGAGTTTCCAGATATAAAAGATCTGCTATTATCCCAACTTACCATTTGATATACCAAGAAGTCATGCAAGAATATGCATCTACTGTGAACATGAATGATTAACATAAATGAATTCTATCCTGAAAACTCTCATGTAAGTCATGCATGTGGCAAATTATTAAAGATATGACATTCAAGACAAGATAGCAGCATATATCAACAGTGAATTTAATCTAACCAATCATGTAAGGGACTTATGACACTGATTAACTATACAATCATGCAATTTATCATGATGGTTTGCATGCAACATAAATCAGAAAGATTATCAACTAATCTACAGATGTAGCAAACACAAAGATAAAGAAGAATCATCTAAACAGTAAGAACAATGAGAAGGGGTTTAACTGACCTTTGTGTGCCTTGATTCCCCTTTTTATTTTCAATCTTCAAGGCACAACTCCTCACTGAAGGATTATTTTGCATATCTGGGAACCCAAGAGTTCTTGGGTCCTGCAAAATTAGTAACACCTCTAATGGGTGTTTTCCAAGATTTCCAAGCATTCTCATTATCAAATTTCGCAAGAAAATAGTTATTCATAACATGTCCTACCTTCCCACAGTCTTAACACTGAACAAATGACTTTGTGTTTTTCTTCAAAGAATGTGCATGAAATTTGTATCGGATGAATGTATTTCTGTCATTTTTACTTTGAAGACTTTCATTTCTTCTCAAGTGCCAGCAGTTCTGGATTTTGTGAACAAACTTATTACATCAAAAACATTGGATTCTCGATTTCCATACAACATTATATTCAATATGATTTTTCTTGTTATGCAAATGACAATTTTGAAATGAACTCTTCTTACTTTTGAAATCATTCAGTTTTCTAGACGCATTCAGATCATCAGTTTTCATAGCATGACAATCATTCATCAAATGTCCTTTCTTACCACAGTAATGACATGAATTTTTCCTTTTATGAACCTGTGAAGGAATAGAAGGCTTATGAACATTTTGCAATGGTGTAGCATTATTCACATTCACTATAAAAGCATCAGCATTCTTTTTCTATTTTCTATCTTTTTCAGATTTTTATTTTGGCTTTCAGTTCTTTGAGCAGTGAATTGGAAAACAGGTGGAGCAGAACTAGAAACAAAAGAAGTTTGAGTTTTATTTCCAAAGTTCTTTTTGTTTACAGGGTTATAGCCCAACCCTTCCTTCTGAAAATTTATTTTAACTCCAAGAATCTTATCAAGATTGTTCTTGCCTTGAACAAATTTAGACATTGAGTTTTTAAGATCCCAGATTTCTGAATTTAAGGAAGCAACATTAAGCTCATAACCAATAATTTCAGTCTCACAAAAAATAACCCATTGATTCAATGCATCATTTAAGCTCTTCAATGTTTCAATTTCCAACTTCAGCTTTTGTTCCTTGTCGGCTTCAGTTTCTTTCAAAATACATTTCCCTTTTTCAATTTTCAACCATCTATCAGACATAATAGTGTTTAAAACCATGAGTTTCTTATTCTGATCTTTCAAGTTACAATTTTCTTCCATCAAGATTTCTTCATATTGTTCAACTTCCTTTTTCTTTTCAAGCAAACATTTATTTTGTTCTTTTAAAGACAATCAAATTTTTCTACATTTCATCATCAGAATTAAGATCTTCAATTAATTCCTTTAGAAAGACACATTCATTACATATAGATTTATTTGAACATGAGTTTTCAGCTTCAAGGAGTTTAATTCTAAGATTATCTTTCTCAGATTTCGAAGTTTTCAATTCAGACTTCTCATTGTTAAACTCCTGTAATTTCATTTTAAGTTTGTCGATTTCAACTTTCAGTTCTCCATTTTCAACATGACTAGATTCAGCATAGTTGACAGATTTCAGTTTCTTTTTCAATGATTTATTTTCTGATTTTATTTTCTTATGCCTATCAGACAATTCTTCATACATCATCACCAATTCATCAAATGAAAAATCTTCTGATTCGGAGCTTACCTGAGACGATGTCTCATTGCTGTGATCACTTCGGTTGGCCATCAGACATACTCCTTCTTGCTTCCCATGAATAGTAGTCACTTTGTCCAAGATTTCCTTTCCAGAAGCGCACCTGAGAATGAAAGGAAATATATCAATATTAACTGCAGCTTTCAAGATATTAAGAACTGTAATATTATCACGGTTCTTCAGTATGTCCTCATTAGACCACTTGGTCTGATCATGAGGCAATTCATGTGGGCCATTTGATACAAGACTCCATAAATTAGAATTAATGGAGTTCATGTAGACACATAGGCCGCCTAGCCAACTGCTAAAGTTAGACCCATCAAAAACCAAGAGAGGAGTCATTGAAAACACTTATCAAGTAGTTTTAAAGCAATAAGCAATTGATGAGCAATGCACCAAAATAAGATAGCAGGATCCTCTGCAGATCGTTGGATCTGGACAATCAGAGACCCGCTCTGATACTGATGCGGGACGGATGACTCGACCGGGCTAGGACGTACGACGGACACAAGTGCGGCCAGCACTAGCACGTTAAGGCAAGCCAGGCGGCTAGCCACTGTGGTATTCTCCGGGTGGAGATGCCTCTCAACAGCGCTCTCTCTTTAGCCCAGCGATCGTCCCTTGCAAGGGAAACGTGGGGATCACGGCGATTAAGAAACCACCGTCGCCTAAGGTACCGATTCGCGTTCGGTACTCGATCGGAGCTACATAACGGGCACTCACAACTCACAAACGCGGTGTATTTGAACTGGATAACGGCCCTAATCTCACAAACGCAGCAATAGATAATATACTAAATTAGCAAGTGAGAAAGGAATTGAAGCGCGTACCTCCACGCCTAGGCGTGGGGAAGAATTCCCGGCCGAATCCGAACAACCCCAATACACACGATTGTTACAATTACAATCCCAGAACTTAATACCCACTCCACGCAGGGAGGTATAGGGTTACAATGGCCAAATTTGGGGTTGCTGGAACCCGGGTTGACGGGCCACACTCGCAGGAGGCGAGGAACGCGTGCCGGAGCCGCTCGGGTACGCCGACGGAAAGTCGACCCGGTTCTGCCCGCGCTGGTCACCCTGCGCAGCAAGTTTACAGAGGCTGGTACGGCTAGATCCGAAGCCCGATCGGAGCGCCGTTTGTTAGAGAATGACGGTGACTGGACGTAGTTTCTTCACTCCAGAGGGCGCATTCAGATCCTTTCAGATCTGGGTGCAGCAGTGATTTCTTTCAGCGTCTGATTTGGTGTTCACAGAACTGCACAGACAGACAAATAAATGGTGGAAAAAGAGTTGCCGATGTCGAAATGGAACTCCGTCTGTGGGTGGTTGTTGGTGACGTCCATAGGAACAAATCCTATGAAGACCTCTCTCTCAGATATTGGCTGGATGAGGCGGGACAGATGTGGGAAGTCACCTCTGGATCTGGACTGAGTCTGTTCAGATCTTCTTGCGCGACCTCACGAGAATTGACGCCACAGACAGCATAGACCTTGAAATGCAACGAAACCAGAAGCAACATGAAGATGACTTGCAATACTTTAATTGATCTTCAGACACCAGCTCCTGATCACGTCTTGGTTGGGCTGCATAAATCGAAACACAGTCACCCTCAGATCTGGATTGCACTCTGGGACAGATCTGCGCGCCGCCACGAGAAAAATCACCGCTGGTGCTCCCAAACTCCAAACAGCATCAAACCAGCGCTGAATTCTTGAAATCTTGTAGTAGTATCAAGGATAAATCGGAGGGAACAAGATGAAAAGAGGGGGATGGGAAGAGAAGGTCGAGTCCACGACCAGATTTCTGGGAAATTCACACCAAGGGAAAGGGCATGAGAAAGAGGGAGAATCACTCTCTTAACAATTTTCTTTCAACAAAATATCATTAGCCTCTACATATACAACGTACAAGCCTTTAAATAGGCATTACAAGAGCTATAGAGGGCTGGGGGGATGCGTGGGATACCATAAGGGGGGAGGGGAGGGAGCCCATTACAACTTGCCAAGTGGTGAAAGTGAAAGGGGGGGGGCAAGGGGACATGGGTGTTCACCAAACTTTGAATTTCTTGTAAAAAGGAGGGAGGTGGCAGCCATTTGAATATGACCAGCAGCCTTTCTAGCCTCCCATGTGGTAAATGGAGAGGGGAAGAAGAAAATTCAAAGTTGCTAGCCTAATACAACAAGGAAGGGGGCGCCCCCCTTATTGGGCTATGAATGGGCCACTTGGAGCCCTTGGCTTAAGCAAGCACAACCAGCCAATATGGCTTAAGGCCATTCTCCTCTAGTTGGCCCATGTATGAAGAGCCCATATATGGCCTATGGATCCATCCAAATGGACCAAGGCCTCTCCCTTTCTTAATGAAGTCTTAAGGGCCTTAACCAGTTGGCCCATTTAGAGCCTTACAACCAACCCAATATGAAAACCCACATATAATGTGACATTACAAGCCCAATTTAATGCTAAAAAGAGTCCAAATAGAAGCCAAAGTGTCCCCAATTTGAAGGGAAGTCGATGTAGTCAACTTGGTGCTCTGCGTATGGCACCGTCGGTTTGCCGACGTGTCAAGTGATCGCCCTGGTGTCCGCACCAGATACCAATTGTTGGAATAACGATGGTGCTAGACAGAGATTCAGAGGGGGGGTGAATGAATCCCCTTTTTAAAAATTGCAGAATTGAAGTTCTCTTCAAATGATTTGAGCAGAATCAAACTGGAATGACTCTAGGCAGATTTTCTAACTAGCTTAAACTCAATCAACTATGATGACCTTCAAATATACGGTAGTATGATAAACTTCAGATATACAGTGTTCGAATGGTTTCACTAATTATAAGCTGAGTAAGAATGAAATACTATCTACCAAGTACAAGGTGATTGGTGTGACCAAACCTTCCTGCTATAGCCTTTGATATACTTGGTATAGAAGTACTTTTAGCTCACTCATATGATAGTTAGATGAAATCAGAATCTCATTGTTAAAAGTCAAATACAACGGGCCTAATCAAACATCTACCATGAATCTATGACAGAATGATAAGCACAGAAATCACATGATGCACAAGGATTTTAGGTGGTTCAGTTTTCACCTACATCCACCCCACACTCAGACCTGAGTGTGGCTTACTGCTGCCTAACAGCTTGAACTGCTGAGCATCACAGCTTGCTTACAACTGAGCATCACAGCTTGCTTCCGCTGGGCACCACAACTTGCGTCTGCTGCGCCCCACAGCTTGTGTCCGCTGAGCATTACAGCTTGGCTATCCGAGTAACACTTCCCCGCCGCTGAGCATCACAGCTTGCTCAGCTGGCTAACAGCTTGAAAAGGATAACAAGAAAAACAAACGAACAATCACAGCACCAGAAAGTTGGAAAAGAAAAACTAAAAAATATAGCTCACGCAAGAGCAGAATCAGTTCTGGATCTGATCCAAGAACTGATAAGAATACAGATCTTCAAGCGTAATCTCTCTCTCTATTCTTTCTCTACACACTCTTTCTTTCTTCTCAGACCTTTTCTACTCTCACGATACTCTGTTTTTCTCTTCTCTGGAGTTCTCTCTGCAACTCTCTCTTCTTCTTCTTCACTTTTCATAGTGGCTCTCTTTCTAAATTCTTTTTGGATCACTTCACATGCTCTCGCTTAACCTTGCTCAAAAACTTCATGATGATCATTCTCAAATGATGGAGGTCTTCTATTTATAGGGTTTCTAAAAATCTGGGGTCCCACAGAGTTGTCAATTTGGTGCATGAAGAGAACACTCCCACCCAAACATTCAATCCATAAAGTGCTTCGAGAGGCCACGTGTCAGATGCAGATGGATGATGATCCACATGGCAGAATATCATAATGGTATCTACCTTGGATTACGTGCCAATCGTTAGAGTCTTGGGTCACGTGCTCCACTTAAGTTTCTGCTACTTTCAGAGACGTAGTGATTAACCCTGCAATTTAGAAAATAGACATTTAGTCAAACACTTAGAGTGCATACTTAATGCTCAAACCAATGATATAAATATATATGCAAATGCCTCAGAGCATGGTCATGATGCACAGACATATGGACGTTGATTCTCAGACCCTGAACATGCTCAGACTTATATGTGTACAGACTTTACCTTGTGCACAGACCTTTATTATGCATGTGCTTAGACCTCGAAGTATGCATATGCACGGACCTTGTAGCATCATATGAAAATATTCACAGACTTGTCCTTGCAAATATGCACGGACCTTGAGTTTGAACGTGCACAAACCTTAGTTATGTAGGATACCAATGTGCACCGACTTCAGTCATGCACAATGCAAACGTGCACCGACCTCAATCATGCAGGATGCCAATGTGCACCGACCTTGGTCATGCATACTACAAACGTGCACCAACCTCAGTCATGCAGGATGCCAATGTGCACCGACCTTAGTCATGCACACTGCAAACGTGCACCGACCTCAGTCATGCAGGATGCCAATGTGCACCGACCTTAGTCATGCGCTCTGCAAACGTGCACCGACCTCTTTCATGCAGGATGCAGAATGTGCTCTAACCTTATGATGGCTAAGGCAAGAAGTTCATCGACCATAGTATGACTAAGGTGAAAGTGCACCGACCTGTGTGCTATCTGACAAAATGTGCACCGGCCTACATATGCAAACCAGTAAAATGTGCACTGACCTATGTGAAGGTGTGAACATGATATACATCGACCTTCATTTGCTATGAACAGTGATGTGCATCGACATTCATGCAAGAACAGCGATGTGCATCGACCTTAGGTAATGAAGGACATGAATATGCATCAACCTTTCAGACTTAGTGAAATTGTGCATTGACCTCTGACACTTCAGCCTAAAACTTGCACTGACTAAATGAGAAGATAGAGTGAATGTGCATCGACCTTTGGTTTGACACTAAGACAGAAAACATGTTTATTCAGTATGAAGGTACTTATGCATTTCAGTCCTAATCATGATTCATAGACTGTCATTATCAAAACTAGGGTTCCAACAATGCCCTCATGGTGCTGCCGATAAAAAAAGAGATGGGGGGAAAGGCCCCGCCGTTTGAACGTTTTCTCCCCTTTTCCCTCCCCTTTTCTTCTTCTTCTTTTCCTTTGCCCCATGTCTTCTTCTATTTCTTTTTCGTCATTCTTTTTCTTCTTTTCTTTTCCTTCTTTCTTCTTTTTGATGCCCGGGCTTCCACACTCCGGACTATGGTGATATGTTGTTGAGGACGTCTCGGCCTCTTCTTCTGTTTCTTCACTGCCGAGTTCTCATGGTCGAACCTGTGGCAGTGTGTTTTGGAACACCTTGATTGCCCATAATTTCTACCATATTGTGGTATATTTATGGTGTTCGAGTTTATGCGTCAACAAGACCTGAGCAGGGGGGAACCGAGTGAGGCACCCACCTCTCTCTTCTCTCTTTTCTTTTCTTTTGTTCTTTTCTTCTTCTTTTTGCCGGTGCTGGACACCTCTGATTTTCTTCATCTTTTTCCTCTTCTTCCTTTTTCTTCTCGCTATCCCTTGTCGGCGGAGCATCTTTTCTCTTCTTATTTTCCTTCATTTATTCTGTCATTCTTGTTCTTCTTCTTTTTTTTCTCTCTGCCGGTGTCGGGGCGACCGATTGAAGCTTGCTGCTGCGGCTGAAAGATTATGCAAAAATTTGAGCGTCAACATGCCCCATCTCATGTTCACACTTCGGGGGATTCTTTCACCAAGGAGACGGATGTTCCATATTACAACTGTTCATTCCATACTTATCAACTTCACAGTTCCACCTGAACTGCTAACCGACAACGACCAACTTCCAGCGCCAACACGCACAATCCCTTGCACAGCTCCTTCCGAGCCAAGGGAACATCACAATCCAGACAGTGGCACCACATGAATCACCGAGTTCCAAACTCTCTTGAGTCTTGTCATAGCCAAGATCTTCATCCATAACCATCACATCACTTGACTGGTCCCAAATATCATGTCTGCCAAACAACCGATGTACTAAACCATACATCATCAGGGCATTTAAATAACTCAAGTAGCTTCCTTGACTACTCTTCACGACATCCATATAGGGTCTCATCCCCAACACCAACACCTCTCATTCCTCGGGTCCATTTCAAGAACATCCACACCGACCGAGGTTGGTCAAATAACTAGCTCAACTCTGAGTAATGCACACCTGTGCCTTACGACCAGTCCAAATAGCCTCAATGTGCTCCAATACCAATATCTAAGTGACTCTATTCTGAGCCACGCGACACAATCCACGAAAAGAGTTGGCGTAACAATTGTCTTCATCCAACAACTCTCACCGCTGAGCCCCCTAATTCTCTATTTCGCTAATGTCACTCAGCATGATACTGTCGCCGACACACGGCAAACAAGGCCACTCACATGGCCAACACAACCTTGCGTCTGAAGTCAACTCTCCGCAGTTGACTATAAAATCTCCAGGGCTCTCTTACCATTAAAACACATGTCATTCACTACCACCAATCCGATCCTAGAGCCTATGGATCATGGGCCCACCACACTTCCACTGCACAACTCTGCACCGATCATATTATAAGAACAGGGGAAAGACTTAACATCTGCTTCGACATAGTCCCCAATTAAAATGGGCTGAATCCAGAAATAGAGGTGAAGGAGCTCACACTCTTTGATTCTGGAACACAACCTCCCTTCCTCGCCTGATAATCCACTCACACGCGCAGGTCTTAATACCAAAGCACTTTGGGAGGCTCAACACGAGTCCCACAACACGACCTATTAGCCCGGCTGGTGATTCCACTCACCCGACTCTATACGATCATATCGGCACCTACACATCGAGAAACGAAGAGGGACGAGCACATAACCCCCGCAGGCAGCTCCACTGCCGACACATAGGACGCCCTCGAAAACTTTCGAACACACTTCAGGAAAAACACAAGCATGTGAAAATACAATTATAACAAGAAAATAGTGGAATCAACAAAAACACATCACATAATAATTAAAGTTTGCACATACCTTCCATGAGGTGGGGTACCAACACTCTCCCCGGTCAGGTGCCTCACGCACGCGGGATCCTTTTCTCGCCAGGCTAGTGAACTGCTACTGAGATGGCTGGGACTAGGGTGGCCACCATGGGCACTCACATGCAATATGTCCAATCTGACCACACCTAAAATATTCCGATTCTTCATCATCCACGGTGCACGGCATATCCTCGTGAAACCCACCACATCTTGAACACAATCTTGGTTGCTCATTCATACCATGCCGCAGTCGTCAAACCTTTGGTTGCTGATCAGATATCGCAGAAACTTGCTCTTCCTGCTCATGGCGCCTCCTGCTAGACCTGCTTCTTCTGAACAACCTCGACACCCAATTGAGTCTCGATCCTGGGGGGGAAGAACTTGTGCCAGGAGGTGGAAGAGATATGCCAATTCTAACTGCCTCCGAAGATACTAAGAAACAACTTGCTGCTGAAGGGTCCTCTGTTTACCCTGACTTGACTGGGACTGCCCTGCACCGGCCTATTCCTGGGTCCTCAACCAATCCTCCTCTACATCTGGCACGGCTTGATAGGCTGATTCCATGTCGGCAACACAGGTTGCAATCACTAGGTGTCTAAGTTCTGGCCTCAGACCTCTGAGAAACTACCGAGTCTTCAACCTCTCATCTGCCATGATATGGGGAGCATAGCGACCCAACTCTACAAATCTGGATCGATACCGCATCACTGACATATCCCCCTAGGTTACTCCATAAACTGATATATTCTCCTTGTCCTGACGTGCTCTGGGCTGAAAACTCGCTCAAAGGTTGTAAGAAACTCTTGCCATGGGATCTACCGTAGAGGAAGTGTTTGGAACGCCGATTCTCACTCTGTAGTCCACCACAACAAGGTTGATCCCTGTAACTGATAACTCGCCAGCAAGACTTTCTCATCATCCACACATTCCATCGATCGGAACACGCGTTCCATAGCCTCAATCCACAATCTCCCCGCATCAGGATTTGGCTGGCCTTCAAACGTAGATGGGTGAAACTGTAGAAACTCTCACAAAACACGTCCACGGCCACCATGCGACGAACTACCCTCGCCAACCTTCTGACCATAACGCCACTGACTCATTTGCTGCGCGAAAAATTGATACATGCTGGCATAAAACTCAGCTTGACCTGGCACACCCGGGGCTGCTACCACAAGGGAAGATGACTCACTACCCAGTTCCTCTCAACTCGGCTCCTCTCGGGCCCCCGCCAGCACCCCAGGCAACGATCGAGTCTGCCTCCTCGACACCATCTGATCCTTAACATAACATGAAAAATAAGGGGGGTGAATAAAACAAAGTGCCCTAAGCCATCTGCTAACTGTATTGGACTCTCTGGACTTGTAACGACCCAAGATCTGGATACCGGGAATAACCCGATACCATTCGAATCCTGGCCCGCCACCCACAAGCGGAGGGCTCAGAAGGGTTAGAAAGGAGTGTGGAGGTACATTGAAATTTAAAATAATGCAGGTGACAATTATACTTAACAATTTAAATAACAGAAATAAAATTATATTTTTAATTAAATAACAAACTATAGAGACCAGTCCAATAAAAGTACAGTCTATAGGGAAAGAAATGTACTCTCACGTCGAGTGAACACTCGGCCCGTCGAGCTGGCAACTACGAACCACCGCGTTGCACCTCCGAACCTCGAGGAGGAACCGCTACACCTGAAAAGACAGGGGTGAGCCTCATCTCATTGGCTCAGTAGGGGTCTCGCGGAACCCTAGCACAAAACAACGGCGGTAATGAACAGTGCTAACAGGAACAACAACAACAGCGGGAGTAGCAACGACAACCATGACGGCGGAAGGGATACCCGTAAAAAAAATGGTAAAACATGGTAGCCGCTGGAACCACGCTCTATATGTTACTCCTAACGTTATGAAAAGTAAACCATGATATCCCAGTCGGGGGACCACCGGACTAACGGGAAAAACCCTAGCTACAATGCTAGAAGAAACATCACGACACCTCTGTCATAGAGGCCCGTCCTCACAAACGAAGACCCATCCCAAGACCATGTGGTCGAAGGGCACAATCACGACCTCACCATCGTGAACCCTACACTATCTACGGGTGAAACCTCGGTAACTCTATCGGAAACCCTCGACCTGGAAGTCGGGAAGACGCTCGAAACTCACCCGAAGAAACACGAAGAAACTCGTCTCGTGTGATAGGAGTACAGCCCACTAGAAGCAAGGCCGGATGCGTCCACTAATGACTTAGTCCATAGCCTCAGGTGTCTTCCTACACGTCCCAGGCAGATACTGAGACACCGTACACGGAACACAAGATAAGGGTCTAGTCGGGGCCGTGCTCGTCAGCACGCGTCCGAAGTCCCCGACCACGTGTGCACACACTTATTGGTTGCGCTACGTCAGGCCCTCTAGCTGGTTTTCCTCCCAGCCTGGATTCGAGCTGACATAGTGGGAGGCCTGTTGGCATAAAAAAAAGAGAGAGAGAATCAGCATCCCTTCAGGTAGGCGCCAATTCTTTAATTGGCGACTCCTGAAGTGACGCCAATTTTGTAGGTCGGCTCAACCTCCTTTGGGTAGACTCACGGAACGAGCGTCCCTTCATATGGACACCAATTTTTAAATGGGAGCCTTCGCACGGTGACGCCAATTCTTATCGTTACTGGATTTTCTGAAGTTTAATGGATTTTAAATTCGAAGATTGGGCGCCCCTTTAAGTGGACGTGATTTTAAATCAGCGACAGGGTCATCGACGCCATCTGTTTAGGCCTGAAGAATTGGCGACCAACTCTTGGACACCATTTGTGAGATCCAAGAATCCGTGGCCTACCCTGTGGACACCATTTTTGCGTGTTTGAGTACTGTTGTATCAACGGCTCCCCTGTTTTCCCGCGTCGCCCGACGGCGCTCCCATGCTGTCGAGCGGCCACCCTTGTGTGTGGCTGGTGAAGAGGGTGCCACCGGAGGGGTCTCCCTGATGGGGACATCAAAGCAAGACCACCAACATTTTGTTTGCATTTGTGTCCTTTTAGTTTTCATTTATATCCTTGGGGAAGTAGGTTTGCAATTGTAATGCTTTATAAGCCAATTTGTCATTCCTTAAGGATCTTTGGGTTTTTATGTAAAAGTCCAGTAGGACCAGCAAGGGGCCCCCATCTCCTTCCCCATTGGTCCACCTAAGTCTTAGGGCCCATGTGGGGCCAGTCAAAGGTCCAAGGTGGGCTTCTAGATAGATTGACCATTCAAGGAGACAAAGGGATAAAAATGTCCAAGATTCCTACCATGGAAGTCAAGGGGGCGCCCCCTTTTATATTTGTTTAATAGATTTTGTAGTTTTATTTTATTTGATTCCAAACCACATGGGAGAATTAAATGTGAACTCCCCCATTTGCCCCTTCCCCTAATTTATATATGAGGTTAGTTTAGGTCTTTTTACATTTTCTATATATACCTTGTATTTTGTTAATTAACTTAGCATTAATGAAGGAAATTCCATTATTTGCTCACAATGGCCCAAGGGCGCCCCTCTCCTCCCCTCTAGAGCTGTGAGAGCTCTCCTTTCAGAGGTGTGAAGCCTCTCCACCACCACCTCTCTGAGTGCGACGCTCAGCCCCGCCGCCGCCGCCGCCTTCCGTTCGTGCCGCCATCGCGCCGCCACCGCCATCGTCGGAGTTCTGTCCAAATAAGGATAGAACCTCAATCCTGTAATTTTATCTTTTTCTCCTGTTGTTTGATCGAGCCCAAACTATGAGGGCTTGTTCTCCCTGTCACCCCTAGTCTCCAATTTATTTTTTGTGCCATTTGGCCTTCGTTTGATATTTTTCTCGTATTTTTGTTCATCCCCCAGTAATCTGCCAATTTGCAGATCTACGGGATAGTGTCCCCTTGTCGTATTTTTCCCACCATCTTATCCCTCTCCAGAAAATCCCCACAAATTACCAAGTGTTCCTAACATCCACCCTTCCATCAGTAATTTTCCCTGCACCCATAAAATTCCTTTACCCCCCGTCAAAAATCATCTTCAGGCAGATCCGTTTTTATCTTGATAGTCTGTAACCAGATCCACAGGAAATCATGTAGTTTGCAGAGGTTTTCATTTCTAATCCCTTCTTTGGATCAACGGAAAAAACATATATGTTGTAGATCTATGAGTCCTCTTTTCAACGGCACCAACCACGTCTCAATCTTCCTCCGGATCTGAGCACAGAAATTCCTATCGTGGAGTCGCGCAAATCAGTTCCGTGAACAGACCTGTAAAAGCAGCAGTAAGATAAATCTTGCAAAAATATCAAAGCTCCATTTGAGGAACCGCCACTTCAGGGAGTCGACCAGGGACGTCCCACCATCGTCCCAGCCAAGCGCCGCCTTCATAAGATCTCAGGAGAACGACGTCCCTTTGGAAGCCATTGCTTGCTGTCCTGCGAACCAGAACTGAGTTGAGTTGAGTTGGAATAGTTGAGCTGAGTTGGAATAGTACCGAGTCGGACCAGCAGCCCTTCTTCGGTCCGAACACCCCTCCGGCTTGCTGCCCGTCAACCCAAGATCAGTCCTCCCGGGCCCACTTGTAGCCCTTTACCTCCCTGCATGGAGTGGGTAATATAATTCACTATTGTAATTAACTTTTTACCATTGTATCGGAAGTTACCGTACTTGACCGGGAAGTCTTCCCCACGCCCCGAGCGTGGAGGTACACTTATCACCCTCCTCGTAGGCATTTTACTTTACTCGTATTTACTTCTATATGCCGCTGCTAGAGAGCATGTTAGAATCCTAACTCGTATATTGTTATTCACCGCTGCGAGCGAGAGAGCGAGACCCGTCCCGTGGCCCGATCCGGGCACGAGAGAGAGCCGACCCCCATAGCTCACTGTCCGTTTCTCAACCGCGCACGGTCCCATGCATCCCTCGCTTAGGGACACCTGCGAGCTAGAGTCCCAGGTCGCGTGTCCGTTCCGCATCAAATTGGTATCAGAGCGAGTCAAGTCTAGGGTAGTCATTAGTCATTCCTTAAAAACACACAAAAAAAGAGTCTAAGTCTAAGTAGGTCTAAGTGTCTCATTTGCATACTATTAATCGGTATATCAAAAGGTATTGTCCGAACGTTAGGCTACGCCTATCGGGAAGGCCGCACACTTGCGTGAGAGGATCTTCGGATCCCGCAACTCCGCCAGGTATCGAATCTTGGTTGTGTCTAGGTTCATAGTCGAGTCGGCATTCCAACCTTGCATTGTCATTTTAGTGTCTTGTCTCTTGTGTCAGCATGTCCATCTTCTAGTTACCCAGTCTCCCATGGCTTTCCAATCACCCAGGCGATATCACTGGCTGCATGACACCCATGGGCTTGGAAACCATCCCATCCACATCCATAGGCCCGAAGCCTCGGACTTTCATGGCTCCAAGGTCCCGAGCGACTACCTCAAGTGGGAAGCCGCCATAGACAAGTTGATGGGGATATCAGAGCAAGACCACTTACTTTTTATTTTACATTTGAGTCCTTTTATTTGTATTTATATCCTTGGGAAAACATGTATGCAATTGTAAGGCTTTATAAGCCAATTTGTCATTCCTTAGGATTCTTTGGGTTTATGTGCAAAAGTCCATGTAGGCCCTGCAGGACCCTCCACCCCTTGCTCATTGGTCCAAGTGACATCTTGGGAGTCCATGTGGGGCTGGTCAAAGTCCTAGGTGGGCTTCTAGATAGTTTGACATTCAAAGGGGACAAGTGGAACAAAATGTCAAGATTCCAACCCCCTTGGTCAAGGGGGCGCCCCCCCATTTAATGTTTTTTAATGTGGTTCCAAACCACATGGGAGAATAATATTTGAACTCCCTTTTTTACCCCTCCCAATTCTAGATCTAGGGATATTTAGAGTCTTTTTACATTTCATACAAATACCTTGTAATTCCCATTTTAGTAGAATTAATGCATGAAAATTGAGTGAAATTTGGTTGGAGCCTCCTTGGAGGGTGCGCCCCTCTCCCCTCTCTCTCTGATTTCTCTCTTTCTCCTCCAGCCTTCCAGGGTGTGAGACCCTTTCTACCTCTCCCTCTCATCCTATGAGTTCTATTTCTGCCGTCGCCGCCGTCGCCATCGCACCGCCGTCGCGCCGCCGTCACCATCGTCGGAGTTTTGTCCAAATAAGGACAGAACCTCAACTCCAGAATTTTATCTTTTGTTCTTGTTGTCTGATCGAGCCCAAACTTTAAGGGCTTGTTCTACCTGTCTTCCCTAGTCTCCAGTTTAAATTTTGTGCCATTTGGCTTAAGTTTGGTATTTTTCTATTATTTCTTGTTTCCCCCCCTATAATCTACCATTATGCAGATCCACGGAACAATGTCACCTATTCGTATTTTTCCCACCCCCTTAAAAATTTCCAAAAAATCCACAAAAATTCCTCAGTGTTCCTCACGTTTTTCCCTACCTCCCATAATTTTACAGATTCTGGAAAAATCATTTACCCTCGGTCAAAGGTCAGTTTCAGGCAGATCCCCTTCTGTCTTGAGTGTCTATAAATAGATCCACAGAAAAAATACAGTCTTGCAAAGCCTCCCAATTCTCATCCTTTCATTGGATCGAGCTGAAAAACATATATGTTTTAGATGTGGTAGTCCTATTTCCAATGCCATCGGTCTTGGCTCGATCTGATTTCGGATCTGAGAGAATTAATTCTTGCCGCTGAGGTGCGCATATTTGTTCCCTGTGTAGGTCCGAAATAGCAGTCCAGGAGAAATTCACAAATAAATACCAAAAGTCAACTTCTGTGACCGCCGCTCCCAGGAGTCGACCAGAGACATCCTGCCAACGTTCCAACCAAGCGGCGCCTTCTGAAGATCTCAGGAAGGTGATGTTCCTTTGGAAGCCGCGCCTTGCTGTCCAGCGAGTCAGAACCGAGTCGGCGCAGCACCGAGTCGGACCAGCAAGCCGAGTTCGCCCCAAGAGCGCTTCCAGTTTGCTGCCTGTCAACCCAGGATCGGTCCTCCCGAGCCAACTTGTAGCCCTTTACCTCCCTGCGTTGAGTGGGCAATATAATTCACTGCTGTAATTAAATTCTAACCGTTGTTACTGGGAGTTACCGTACTTGGCCGGGATTGTCTTCCCCACGCCCGAAACGTGGAGGTACACTCGCTACCCTCCTCGTAGGCATTTGCTTTACCCGTATATTTTTGAATGCCGCTACATGTGATAGGTTATTAGCCCGTTTTATCAATTGTATCATCGCTACGAGAGAGTGAGAGTGAGTGACCCATCCCGTGACTCGATCCGAGTCCACGCGGAAAGCCGATACCCGAGACTCACTGCCGGTTTCTCAACCGCGCACGGTCCAGTGTTTCCCTCGCATAGGGATGATCGCGAGCTAGAGTCCCAGGTCGCGTGTCCGTCCCGCATCAATTTGGTATCAGAGCCCAGTTGAGTCTAGGGTAGTCATTAGTCATTGCTTAACAAAAATAAAAAAAAGTGTCATTTAAGTCGAGTCTAAGTTTAAGTCGGTCCCAGGTTGCATCGCATATTTTTATTCAGTATATAGAAAGGTGTTGTCTGAATGGTAGGTTACGCCTATCGGGAAGGCCGCACACTTGCAAGAGAGGATCTTCGGATCCGCAACTCCGCCAAGTACCGGATCTTGGTTGTGTCTAGGTTCATAGTCAAGTCGGCATTCCAACCTTGCATAGTCGATTTGTCATGTCTCTTTGTGTTGGCATGTCCATCTTATAGTTCCCCATTTCCTATGGACTCCCAGTCACCCAGGCGATATAACCGTTGGCACACTCATGGGCTTGGAAACCATCCTATCTCCTTCATTAGCCCGAAGCCCCGGACTTTTATGGCTCCAAAGTCCCGAGCGACTACCTACATTGGGAAGCCGCCATGGATAAATATTTCGCTTATGACATCATGTCCGAGGCCAATGAATTCTCTTTTGCCAAGGATTGGCTTCTTCACGAGGCTGCCGAGAAGTGGGGAGACATTGAATGCTTGAGGCAGGTTAGGAGACAAGGGCCCATCGAATCATGGTGGGACATGAAAAGGGAGCTTAGGAAGGTTTACCTACCCCACCCGGTCCCCTCAAACCAGTCCCACCCAATCACCTCCAGCCGGCTCCGCCCACCTACCTCCAACCACGGGGGTCATACCACTAGCCGACCCCACCAACTCACCTACAATCAAGTGGGCCACACCTCCAACCAACCCCACCCAATATCTTCCAACCAAGTGGGTCTTAGTCGGAGGCAAGAAGCCCCGCTTGTAGTCGAGCCTAGGTCCACCACCAGGCCGAGAGCCGAAGAGCAAGTCCATCATAATATCCCTAATCCAAGCCCCACCATTGCCGAACTCTTCAAAGCCATTTCGGATGGGTTGGATAGGATGTGCACTCGGATTGACGGACTCTTGCCCGAGTTCAAGGAGGTAGCAGCCGGTAATCCTAAGCCGGCACCATCTACGGTGCCATCCCAAAGTCCCCTCCTCATCATGGAGGCCCCCTCTTCACCACCCGTGAGTGCTCCATTGCCACCCTCTCCTTCCGAACTTTATTCGGAACCATCTTATTTGGAGCCACCAAAGCCCGAGCCACCCGTGTTTCTTACAGGTACGCTTTTCATAGCTGAGCCGCTTCTTAACTGGCTCAAGGATGGCGTGGTCCCACCTCCTTACCCATCCATGGACCCCACCTTACCTTTAGTGACCGTCAACTCCTACCACACTACCTTTCGGTCTAGTCACCATGTTGATACATTGGATGACCTTATTATAGGATTAGACACGCAATGGAAGTTGACGCACTCATTGGCCCGAGACTTCGACCAACCCACTAGTCATAGCTTCACCCATCTGGCCTTCAGGTCCATTACCTCCGTGTGCACCGTGGGTTGTGTCACCACGGAGATTCTTCTATTCCTACCTATGTCAGCTGAGCCCGACTTCATTCCTTTTTGCCCGACGGAGGAATCATACTTCCTACATATGATCACCGTCCCATCTACCACACTGCATGAAGGCGACCATCTACACCTTCAAGACTTCCATACATGGGGCTATGACCTGTGGGAACCCACCACAAGGGGTCATACCTTCTTTGACCCTTTTGACCCCTTCACTAGTGAACCTCCCGAGCTATCAGACTCACTCCACTTCTTCCAAGGAGTTCACTATCACACCCCTACCCCTCGGTCTAGTTGGCATGCCTTACCTACGTCTCAGGGTGATGACGAAGGTCGTTTTGGATCTCTTAGCCCTTCCCTACCCAAATCCCATAAGTCGCCAATGCATGAGTGGTACATCTTAGGATGTCTAGGAATTTCCCATTCCGCCAACCACCGATTACGTCAAGCGTATGCATGGCACACATTCGGATGTCCTGGTCCACCATCGCCTATGCGTAGGTCGAACTAACAATAGGTTTGTTTAGGGTCTTGTGAGTCTTTGTTTCGTTGTCTGTCGTATGTCTGTGCATACATTGAGTCGAGTCGGTTTGTACGCTCGCGTTGTTAGTCCCTTTCGAGTATGAGACTTGTCGGACTTTGGGATTGGTTCTACTTCACATATCAGATCTGGTCACATAAGGGACAAGCGGTGATTCCTAGTGAGCCTTTGAGCCTCCTCCCTTCATTTGAGAGTGACCCCACCCCGGAGTGTCCACCTCTAGCCTCCTCCCTAGCAGCGTGTGCATATCGAATCTATACGGGATGAGCAGGTGTCGATTACTTGGAGTGGAGCGTACTCCGCGCTTCCGGGTATGATGACGGATCCGTCGGTGTCACGAGTAGCCGCACCCCTTACTCGACGGGGTTGAGTTCTTCCCACACGGGGTGAATTGATGGGGACATCAGAGCAAGGCCACTTACTTTTTATTTTGCATTTGAGTCCTTTTATTTACATTTATATTTTTGGGAAAATATGTATGCAATTGTAAGGCTTTATAAGCCAATTTTTCATTCCTTAGGATTCTTTGGGTTTATGTGCAAAAGTCCATGTAGGCCCTGCAGGACCCTCCACCCCTTGCTCATTGGTCCAAGTGACATCTTGGGGGTCCATGTGGGGCTGGTCAAAGTCCTAGGTGGGCTTCTAGATAGTTTGACATTCAAAGGGGACAAGTGGAACAAAATGTCAAGATTCCAACCCCCTTGGTCAAGGGGGCGCCCCCCCCCCCCCCATTTAATGTTTTTTAATGTGGTTCCAAACCACATGGGAGAATAATATTTGAACTCCCTCTTTTACCCCTCCCAATTCTAGATCTAGGGATATTTAGAGTCTTTTTACATTTCATACAAATACCTTGTAATTCCCATTTTAGTAGAATTAATGCATGAAAATTGAGTGAAATTTGGTTGGAGCCTCCTTGGAGGGTGCGCCCCTCTCCCCTCTCTCTCTGGTTTCTCTCTTCCTCCTCTAGCCTTCCAGGGTGTGAGACCCTTTCTACCTCTCCCTCTCATCCTATGAGTTCTATTTCTGCCGTCGCCGCCGTCGCCATCGCACCGCCGTCGCGCCGCCGTCACCATCGTCGGAGTTTTGTCCAAATCAGGACAGAACCTCAACTCTGGAATTTTATCTTTTTTTCTTGTTGTCTGATCGAGCCCAAACTTTGAGGGCTTGTTTTACCTGTCTCCTCTAGTCTCCAGTTTAAATTTTGTGCCATTTGGCTTAAGTTTGGTATTTTTCCCTTATTTCTTGTTCCCCCCTTGTAATCTGCCATTCTACAGATCCACGGGATAGTGTCACATATTCGTATTTTTCCCACCCCCTTAAAAATTTCTAGAAAATCCACAAAACTTTCTCCGTGTTCCTCACGTTCCCCTCTACCTCCCATAATTTTGTCAGACCCTGGAAAAATCATTTACCCCTCGGTCAAAAGTTAGTTTCAGGCAGATTCCCTTCTATCCTGAGTGTCTGTAAACATATCCATAGAAAAAACATAGTCTTGTAGAGCCTCCCAATTCTCATCATTTCGTTGGATCAATCTGAAAAAAATATATGTTTTAGATCTGAGAGTCCTCTTTCCAACGCCACCGGTCTTGCCTCGATCTGATTTCAGATATGAGAGAATTAATTCTTGCAGCCGAGGCTTGCAGAACTATTCCCTGTGCAGGTCCGAAATAGCAGTCCAAGAGAAGTTCACAAATAAATACTAAAAGTCAACTTTCACGACCGCCGCTCCCAGGAGTCGACCAGAGACGTCCTGCCAACATTCCAGCCAAGCGGCACCTTCCGAAGATATCAGGAAGGTGACATTCCTTTGGAAGCTGCGCCTTGCTGTCCAGCGAGTCAGAACCGAGTCGGCGCAGCACCGAGTCGGCGCAGCACCTAGGGGTGAGCACGGTTTCGTTTGGTTTGGTTTGGTTTGAAGAGAATTTTTCTCAAATCAAACCGAACCGAATTAAGGCTTCAACCCAAACCAAACCAAACCAAACTAGTTTGAAACCAAACCAAACCAAACCGAATTAATTCTGTTTGGTTCGGTTTGAACCATATTCATCTCCCATTTTATAAATTAGATTAGATTCAAACAACATTAGAGAAAGGTAGGGTAAAAGAATTTCTACCAAATAAAGTAAATATTAAAAAAATAACATACAAAATTGTAACTTGTAAGAACAAGCTCCATAATATTTTCACATAAAAAATTAAGAACTTCAGTTACAGTAAAATAGAATGTGATTTGAAACCTATTTCATAAAGTCGGAAACCCCATTAGAATGGCGGGAATTGGACCTTTTAAATTCAGATTTATAGTTACATATACACTTATATTAATTTGATAAAAATATTCTTAAATTTGGGTTATTCGGTTCGGTTTGGTTTTTTTCGGTTTCTTGAACTTCAAAACTAAACCAAACCAAATTTTTTAATAGGGTTCGATTTGAACCCAAACCAAAAAATTTTCAATTTCAACCTAAACCAAATCGAACCAAATCGTTCGGTTTGATTTTTGGGTTGAACCCGAATAATGCTCACCCCTAGCAGTACCGAGTCAGACCAGCAGTCCGAGTTCACCCCGAGAGCGCTTCCAGTTTGCTGCCCGTCAACCCAGGATCGGTCCTCCCGGGCCCACTTGTAGCCCTTTACCTCCCTGCGTGGAGTGGGCAATATAATTCACTGCTGTAATTAAATTTTAACCGTTGTTACCGGGAGTTACCGTACTTGGCCGGGATTGTCTTCCCCACGCCCGGAGCGTGGAGGTACACTCGCTACCCTCCTCGTAGGCATTTGCTTTACCCATATATTTTTGAATGCCGTTGCATGTGATAGGTTATTAGCCCGTTTTATCAATTGTATCACCGCTGTGAGAGAGCGAGAGTGAGTGACCCATCCCATGACTCGATCCGAGTCCACGCGAAAAGTCGATACCCGAGACTCACTGCCGGTTTCTCAACCGCGCACGGTACAGTGTTTCCCTCGCATAGGGACGATCGCGAGATAGAGTCCTAGGTCGCGTGTCCATCCCGCATCACTAGTATTTCGAGTGTTACACTATGTCCGATGCCATGCAAGTCAGCTTTGCCCAAAAGAGGCTTATCCACGAGATCGCCTGGAAATGGGAGAGTATAGAACGCATGAGGGAGGTTAGGAGACAATGACCCATCGAGTCGTGGCATGAGATGAAGGGCGAACTTAGGAAGGTCTACCTACCCGGCCCGGTCACCTCCAACCGACCCCACCCACTCACCTCCAACCAAGTGGGTCATAGTCGGAGAAGAGCCCCACACATAGATGCGCCTAGACCCAAGCCTACGCCGGTTGATTATGGGCGAGTCCACCGCGATACCCCTACTCCAACCCGCACCGTTGCCGAACTTGTGAAAATGATTTCGGAACGGGTGGATAAGAGGTGTGCTTATTTTGAGTCGCTGGTCTCCCCTTGCCTACCTCCGAGGCAGGAGGTAGCCATACTCGAGCCTAGGGAGGCCATAGCCCATAGCCCCAACCCAGCCCCAACTACGGGGTCCCAAGGACCACTTCCCCTTCGGGAGGACATGCCTTCCTCACCCATGAGAGCTCCTCTACCACCACCCTCACATCTTTATTCAGAGACACCTCAGCCCGAGCCACCCGTGTTTCTAACGGGAATACTTTTCATCGCCGAGCCACTCCTTAGCTGGCTCAAGAATGGCTTGGTCCCACCTCCCTTCCCATCCATGGACCCGGTACTACAAGTAGTTCCCATCAACTCCTTCCACACAACGTTCCGGTCTAGTCACCACATAGATACCTTGGAAGACTTTCTCAAGGGATTAGACCACCAATGGAAGCTGACGCATAAGTTGGCCCCAGGCTTCGACCGGTTTACGAGTCATAGCTTCAGGCATCCCGTGTTGGGGTCCATTACCTCCGTGTACACCGTGGGTCATGTCACCACGGAGGTTCTTCTATTCCTCCCCATGCCGGCCGAGCCTACCTTCATTCCATTTGTCCCAAGGGAGAACCCTTATCTGCTATATGAGACCATTGTCCCCTTAGCCACAAAAAAAGAAGGTGACCATCAACACCTTCTAGAACCACACATGGGACCTTGAGATGAGGGAATCCATATCGAGGGGTCACATATTCTTTGATCCCTTCGATCCCTTTCTTAGCGGGCCTCTTGGCCCACAACCTCCATTCCACCTCTTTAGGGAAGTCCCCTAGCACAACCCTTCCCACAGGCCGACCCACATACACCCATCAAGCCCGTTCATTGGCAAGGTGATTTTGGTTCTCTTAGCCCACCCGCATCCAACTCCAATGTGCATAACTGGTGCATCTTAGGATGTCTAGGAGTCCCCCATGATGTCAACCTCCGGTTACGTCAAATGCATGCATGGCACACATTCGGGTGTCCTAGTTCACCATTGCATATGTATGAGTCAGACTAACCGTAGGTTTGTCTAGGGTCTTGTGTGAGTCCATGTTTTTCTTTCTTGTTGAGTGCATAGTGAGTCTGCATGCATCGAGTCGAGTCGGTCTTTGTACGCTCGCGTTGTCAGTCTCTTTCGAGTGCGAGGCAAGTCAGATCTATTGCGTACGTTGTAGACTTGTCGTCATTTGGGATCGGCTCGACCATTCTCTATCTCGGATCTAGTCACATATAGGGACCCATCGGTGATTCCTAGTGAGTCTTTGAGCCGCCTCCCTCCTTTGAGAGTGACCCCACCCCGGAGTGTCAACCACTAGCCTCATCCCCAACAGGGAGCGCATATCGAATCTACATGGGATGAGCAGGTGTCGAGTATTTGGAGTGTCTTCCCACTAGCCTCATCCGCGCTTCCTGGTACGATGACGGATCCGTCGGCATCACGAGCAGCCGCACCCTTACTCTACGGGGTGGAGTTCTTCCCACTCGGGGAGAATTGATGGGGACATCAGAGCAAGACCACCAACATTTTGTTTGCATTTGTGTCTTTTTAGTTTTCATTTATATTCTTAGGAAAGTAGGTTTACAATTGTAAGGCTTTATAAGCCAATTTGTCATTCCTTAATGATCTTTAGGTTTTTGTGTAAAAGTCCACTAGGACCAGCAAGGGGCCCCCATCTCCTTCTCCATTGGTCCACCTAAGCCTTAGGGTCCATGTGGGGCCAGTCAAAGGTCCAAGGTGGGCTTCTAGATAGATTGACCATTCAAGGAGACAATGGTATAAAAATGTCCAAGATTCCTACCATGGAAGTCAAGGGGGCGCCCCCTTTTATATTTCTTTAATAGATTTTGTAGTTTTATTTTATTTGATTCCAAACCACATGGGAGAATTAAATGTGAACTCACCCATTTGCCCCTCCCCTAATTTAGATATGAGGTTAGTTTAGGTCTTTTTACATTTTCTATATATTCCTTGTATTTTGTGAATTAACTTAGCATTAATGAAGGAAATTCCATTATTTGCTCACAATGGCCCAAGGCCCCCCTCTCTTCCCCTCTAGAGTTGTGAGAGCTCTCCTTTCAGAGGTGTGAAGCCTCTCCACCACCACCTCTCTGAGTGCGACGCTCAGCCCCGTCGCCGCCACCGCCATCATCGGAGTTCTGTCCAAATCAGGATAGAACCTCAATCCTGTAATTTTATCTTTTTCTCCTGTTATCTGATCGAGCCCAAACTATGAGGGCTTGTTCTCCCTGTCACCCTTAGTCTCCAGTTTAATTTTTGTGCCATTTGGCCTTCGTTTGATATTTTTCCCGTATTTTTGTTCATCCCCCTAGTAATCTGCCAGTTTGCAGATCTGCGGGATAGTGTCCACTTGTCATATTTTTCCCACCCCCTTAGCCCTCTCCAGAAAATCCCCAAACATTACCAAGTGTTCCTAACATCTACCCCTTCCATCAGTAATTTTCCTTGCACCCATAAAATTCCCTTACCCCGTTCAAAAATCATCTTCAGCCAGATCCCTTTCTGTCCTGATAGTATGTAACCAGATCCACAGGAAATCCCGTAGTTTGCAGAGGTTTTCATTTCTAATCCCTTCTCTGGATCAAAGGAAAAAAATATATGTTGTATATCTATGAGTCTTCTTTCCAACGGCACCAACCACGCCTCAATCCGGCTCCGGATCTGAGCACAGAAATTCCTATCGTGGAGTCGCACAAATCTGTTCTATGAACAGACCTGTAAAAGCAGCAGCAAGATAAATCTTGCAAAAATATCAAAGCTCCATTTGAGGAACCGCCACTTCAGGGAGTCAACCAGGGACGTCTAGCCATCATCCCAGCCAACTGCCATCTTCATAAGATCTCAGGAGAACGACGTCCCTTTGGAAGCCATTGCTTGCTGTCCTGCGAACCAGAACTGAGTTGAGCTGAGTTGGAATAGTTGAACTGAGTTAGAATAGTACCGAATCGGACCAGCAACCCTTCTTCGATCCGAACACGCCTCCGGCTTGCTACCCATCAACCCAAGATCGATCCTCCCGGGCCCACTTGTAGCCCTTTACCTCCCGACGGGGAGTGGGCAATATAATTCACTGCTATAATTAACTTTTTACCATTGTACCGGGAGTTACCGTACTTGGCCGGGAAGTCTTCCCCACGTCCCGAGCGTGGAGGTACACTCGCCACCCTCCTCGTAAGCATTTTGCTTTACTCGTATTTACTTCTATATGCCGCTGCAAGAGAGCATGTTAGGATCCTAGCTCGTATATTGTTATTCACCGCTACGAGTGAGAGAGCGAGACTCGTCCCGTGGCCTGATCCGGGCACGAGAGAGAGTCGGCCACCCTACCTCACTACCGGTTCCTCAACCGCGCACGGTCCCACGCATCCCTCGCTTAGGGACACCCGCGAGCTAGAGTCCCAGGTCATGTGTCCGTTCCGCATCACTCCCCTACCTCACCCTCACCCTCTCCCCTACCATGCCGTAGCTGCGGCGGCAACGACGCCGACGGCGGTAGCGGGCGACACAGCAGTAGTGTAGTGCCCCAGAATTTATATAATAATTTTTGAATTATTTATAGAATTTTTTGGAATTTATTAGGAATTTATAAGGGCTAAATAGATTAATAAATGTATTATTGGATTAATAAGTCATTATAAGGCCCAATTGTGTTAAACAATTAACCTAGCCTATTTAAATAAAATCCAGAAGGTTTATGGACCAAGCCCATTAAGTTTGGCCCATATTCTAGAAGGTTATTTAGCATATTCTCGTATTTTAAGGATAAATACTATTTTTATAGATAATTATATTGGATAAACGAATAAAAGAGTTTTATTAATTTGAAATTCTGCACACGTGGGATGTAACGGTCTATCGTACGACCGCCACATGCACGTAACGCACCTAGACTGATGCGTTACACCCTAATAGTTCCGTGAATGAAAGAACGAGCAAAAAGATTAGAACTTTGAGATCCTATCTATAAGAGATCGACTTGGGAGAGTTTATAACATTACTAAGAACTCTTAGGGATTGTGTTCTGGCAAATTAAGGACTCTAGAATCGATCTAATCTTCAAACCCTAGCCAAAACCCTATAAATAGGACATAATCCTGAACTGAGCGACCCTTACTTTTGGCTCGTGAAGAATCAAGATAAGGAGTCATAATTTCGGGTAAGTTCTTTAGAAAATTTTGTTTAGTATACTTTAGACTAATAGTTCTCCAAATTTCATGCTAGGAGATCAAGCAACCAAGGAGATTGAAGCTTCCAAAGTTGCTGGTTCGGCCATAATTACCGAGGAAACTGAACGCAAGACCACTGAAGATCAAGAGATTAGGACGTCTAAACGAGGTAATTAGAGCTCAATCCTTTAGAACTTTTTGATCACCTTAGTTTCATCTTCTTACCCTCAAAATTTCACATCTTTAGGACAAGAGGTTGGAGAGATAGAGCAGCAGGAAGTTGCTGGAAAATCACTGGAAAAGGAGAGCTAGGGCTCGATTTTCAGACTCAAATTAGAAGCTTAAAGCCTAGTTAAGAGGTAGGTTATCTCATGATTGGCAAAAACATCTTGTTAAAGATAAAAGCCCTCTGATTTTGATTGATTTTATACATCATAGATCATGAATTTCATGTTTTAGTAGGTCATGCATACATGAATACCCTTAACCCTAACTAAGTTGAAAAGGAACTCTCTTGTCAAATTCACTGAAAGTCTATGCATACTAGTAGCTTTGCCTTAATTCTATCGTGTGGAAGTTTATATATGATTTCCAGACATGATGTAAGTTGAGACCTTAGATTTTTATATCTTTTCTGCCAGCAGACGATCTGACGCATCAAGGTAAGACCGTCACAATGATATAAGGGCCTTACGATAAGCCGTCACACCTTTTTTGGTGTTTGAAGTTCTCTATTGTCTCTGACGCACCATCGATGGAGCGTTACACTACTGTAACGGCCTCACGATAAACCGTCACAGTCACTGTTGTAGACATGCCATTCCTGACATCTCCTGAGAAAGTCTCGTATTACTATACGACGCCCCGCAGCGGATTTCGCATTTTGAATCACTTGAGTGCTTCCTTTTCTTGGGTCTTCTTCTACCTTTTTCGGTATCCGGAATCGTCTCATCGCAGCATTCGGACGGCATCAACACCAGTCAGACGCATCGGAAGGTTTCGAAACCAGGAAGGGTGCCTGTCGGGGAGCTGCCGACGCCTTTTCAGCGGACCCGGGGGGTCTTAATGGAGGCATCCAGGCCCCTGGACGCCTCCATCATTTTAATTTATTTTTTAAGACAAAAAATACATAAAAAGTATATATATTTATGGAGGCGTCCAGGCCCATGGACGCCTCCATGAAAACAAAAATATAAAATATAAAATGCCAGTTGGCATAAAAAACAAAACAAAAAATAATAATATATTTTCTTGGAGGCGTCCAGGCCCATGGACGCCTCCATCAACTCACTCACGGGGCCCCACCCACCGATCGACGGTTTGTCGTGTGTGAAAGAATCCAAATTGTGGAGACGTCCAGCCGGCTGGACGAGCCCATTTCCAAATCACGGGTCGGCGCTCCAAAACCACGCGTTGTGTTAAACCGCCTGCGACTTTCGGCGGAGTTCGATGGGACTTATGGAGGCGTCCGGGACTCTGGACGCCTCCATGAAAATATTCGGAAAAAATGAATAAAAATAGAATAAAATATTACTTCGGCCCTGATGGAGGTGTCCAGGGTCCTGGACGCCTCCACCCTCCGGAGCCCTATAAATAGAGGCCCACCCCCTCAGTTCTGAGGGAGCTTCTAAGAGATCCGATAGGCTGCCGGAGCCTAGAGGCTACGGAGTCATTTCTAACCTGTGGGGTCTTTTGTAGGTGGAGGTTCTGCCGGCTTCTCGGGTGCCCACGCTCGCGAGAGGAAGGTCGTCTTCATCCACCGCGCTTCCACGTCGTCCCTACGCTGCCGGAGCTCCGCCGGATTTCACCACCGGCACATCCAATAAGCCAATCCTTTCCTTTTCTTCGTAGTTCTTCTGCATTCATCATCTCGCATCCTCTTTCCCCCTTCATAAGGGCGCCTCTTCTTATATACTTCTTGCATCCATCATCTCATTTTCCTCCTACTCGAGTCTGAGAGGGGTTTAAAAGATAACACCAACCAGGTGTGTGTCTTGCCATCATTTCGTCATTTTTATCGTAAGGATTTGAATACTACACCTTCATCTTTCAAATCCACTCGTTACTTGTTTGTCGTTGTTTTGCAAGGGTACCCAAGGAAAGCCCTCTCCGTCGGCCGGCCGAAGGGTGAGGAAGAAGCAACCCGTCATCTCCCGCTCTTGAGGTAGGCGCGATCACTTTCTTTATTTTGGGGTCTTTTGGCCCCTGGCGATCACATCATGTTCTCGAGGCCGCAGCGAGTCACTTCCCCAATGGCCGTTTAAATTCCCGTTCTTCTATTCTCTTTATATTCTGTTATATTCTTATCTGCTCATATTCTCGAGGCCGCGGCGAGTCACTTCCCCAATGGCCGTTTAAATTCCCATTCTTATATTCTCTTTATATTTTGTTATATTCTTATCTGCTCATATTCTCGAGGCCGCGGCGAGTCACTTCCCCAATGGCCGTTTAAATTCTCGTTCTTATATTCTCTTTATATTTTGTTATATTCTTATCCATTCATATTCTCGAGGCCGCGGCGAGTCACTTCCCCAATGGCCGTTTAAATTCCCGTTCTTTATATTCTCCTTATATTCTGTTATATTCTTATCTACTCATGTTCTCGAGGCCGCGGCGAGTCACTTCCCCAATGGCCGTTTCAATTCTTGCTATTTGATTTCTGCATCATTCCTGTCCCCCCGAGGCCGCGGCGAGTCACTTCCCGCTATGGCCGTTTAACCCC
Source organism: Amorphophallus konjac (assembly GCA_022559845.1). Lineage (NCBI taxonomy): Eukaryota > Viridiplantae > Streptophyta > Magnoliopsida > Alismatales > Araceae > Amorphophallus > Amorphophallus konjac. The sequence goes on from CM040128.1 coordinate 99,133,346, forward strand.
CATATCTTGCTATATTACATTTGTCCCGCTCGCCCCGCCGAAGCAATCTCCTGTGGTGGCCCCTTCTCTTTTCTCTTATTTCTGTGTTGCAGCAAAGTAAACAAAGAGGAGCCCGCGCGCTCCGCGTCTTCTTCGCTCCCCGAACCGCGTGACGTCGCTCACAGATTGGCGATCACGGTGGGACCTCTACTGCTTCCTTTTGGCTACCCTTGGAAGTTCGGCACCGTCCGTGCCTCTCCACCTTGGCGCCCTCGCGCACCCCCGTTGTGTTCACGGCAGCACTGTCAGTTGTGATTGGTTGGGTGTTCATTATATGTTTGTTATTTCTGTTGTTTTCTTACTCTATATCTCTGTCAGCATTCCATTGCATACATCCATCCCTCTTTTTATATCCTTTTTCATTTTTTCTAAGGATCACCCTTTCCCGGTGAAGGAAGGACTCTCCGTTTGAGAATTCCTCTCAACGGACTAGAATCTCCTCCATTGGGACCTCCGTAAGTCCCCGACATCGAAGAATCTCCTCTTCGTTCACTGGGCTGGTTGTACCATTGAAGTTCCCCAGAGTTAGTCATCCCATTCATGGTGAGACGAGAGACCCTAGCTGACACAGCGGTGAAACAAAAATAAACTAGGGTCCCTATTTTGTGTGAACTTCGGATCTCGCTAAAAACATAAAAAAATCATCAAAATCAAAACATAAAAAAGGCGTAAAGGCATCCACTTGTTTGATAATCTCTGCTACCTGCTTGCTAGTGTATGTTTTTACGTTCTGGGAAAACTGTGAGCATGGCTCACGAGTCTTTTGAGGAGAACCACCCTAGTCGTGATTTGTCAACCGACCCGCGAGTCTATGCTATGGACTCGGGTCCTTCTCATGAGCCCTCGCATGAGGTGCAAGTTATTGCCGGGGACACGTCCCCACCACAGGATATCTCTTCCTTACTGGGCATCCTCGCCAACACGGAGCTTACCTCTGAACAGCTCCGGGCCTTCCAGGCCATTCTGAAGGGGAAATCTATTTCCCCCACGCCCCAGGAATCAACTCCGGCCATCGCACCTCTCCAAGAGTCCGTGCAGGCCATTCCATCTCCTTCATTGGCGCAAGCCATCCAGTCTCCCTCACTTCAAGGACAAGCGAGCCAACAACCACCCTCATTCCAGTTCCCGTCACAATCTCAAACTCCCATTGTTCCCCACATACCGCTTCAGCCGGGGCCGACTGTCGGCGGTCCGGTAGCTCCCTCTCATTCGGGGTTCCCCCCTCAAGTCTCCGGGAGACAGTTTCTCCCCCAGTGGAAAGTACCACCTTCACCTCCAGAGGAGCTCGCCCAATCGCTCCTCAATAGGTTCAATCGCATGGACGAGTAATTTCAAAATCTGAGAATAATGGTGGACGTGAAAGCCACCCCGGAGGTTGCTTTACCAATCCTTCCCGTCATTCATCTTCCTCCCTCCGAAATACCCACGTACCGCAGATACAATGGTACCGGCAACCCCTTCATTCACCTCAAGGATTTCATGCATGAGTCCTCCTATTGGCAAAATGATCAGAGGTCCCTGGCATACCTCTTTCGGAGATCATTGGATGGTCCCGCACTTGAGTGGTTCTATTCCTTGGAGCCCCGCGAGGCCGAGAATTTTGAAATAGTCCAGAGAAGGTTCTTGCAGAAATATAGGGATAGGGTCGGTCCCTCACTCTCCATTACCGTCCTAGTGGCCGAAAATATGAAGCCCGATGAAGATTTTGTCCGATATGCTGATAGATGGAGGTCTCTGGCGGAAAGAATAAGGGATACCCTCTCCGAGCCCGAACAAGTGAAGATGATTGTGTCTAATGCAACCCCACAGTTCAGACACGTCCTGGCCATGAATAAACTTACTACAATGGAGGAACTCTATGAAAGGGCCCGGTACATCCAAACCCAGTTAAAAGACTCCCCCATTATGAACATGTTTGAGTCGCCGAAGCCCAAAGTGGTCAGAAAGACAGGCGCTGGTGTCCCGGGCGGAGCTGCAGAAGGGGTCGTGACAAATGAGCAAGTGGGTGCGGTCAACAATGCCAACTATGCAGTCAACCCAAGGCCTCCACAAATGCCTCGACTTCCCCTCCAACCAGGTCCTTTCCCTCTTCGTCCTCCACCCCAAAATAATCCACCCCAGGATAATATGCCTCCATTACGTCAACCCCAGCAACAACAACCACAATCTCAGCAACAACAACCACCGCTTCAGTACAACCAAGTTCCACCCCCGGGGAATTATGGTCCCCAACAGCAACAAAGGAGGCCGGTCGGTCCCAAGAGAGCCTACTATCCGCCGTTGCCAGAAACTCTGGTGGATATTTTCAACGCCCTCATGGCCTCAAACATACTTGTGCTACCCAGGGAAAGGCCCGTGTGGCCCCCGAATGTTGATACCTCCAAATACTGCGTCTACCACAGGCAGCCAGGACACACAGTAGATTACTGCTTCCAGTTCAAAGATTACATCCACGATATGAATGATGAACATCAAATAGATTGGGATGAAATGAAACGATACGTCGCCGCTCTCAAGGCTAGGAGACCTCCTCATAGGTCACAGCAGCAGTTACAACAGCAGTAGCAGCAGCAACCACAACAACAACAACAGCCTCAGCAGGCCCCACAACAACAGCCCAACATGGGCATAATCCAGAATCCATTACCGGAGCATCAACAGCCCAATCATCAGGTTAACCCCCATCTCCTCCTTCCCGGAAGTCGGGAGAGAGCAGGTGTGGCACCCGGAAAGTACCTCTATTCTTTCTTCCTCCAACCCTATCGTCATGCAACCCCCTCACCTTGCCCGGGTAGCACCTCTCTCTCATCAACCCACGTCAGTATCGCCTTCACCATTTCCACTACCATTACGCCCTCTCATCCGCACTCCGATCTCCAATCAACCGACACTCTCCACTACGCCTTCACACCCTCTCATCTTCTCTCACTCCCCCACTTTACCATCCACCTCTACCACATTTACCCCTACGCCTTCCAAAGCCCTTATCATCCGTCAACCATACATAACCCCGTCTTTCTCCACCATATCACCACTAATGCCTTCAAAACCACTCATTACCCATCACCCACCTCAAAATCATTGCCCGCTTCAAGCCCTACCCACTTCTATTTCGTCTCCACCTCCACCTTCCAGACCCCTTATCCTCCATAATCCGTGTGATATCCCCTCTACCTCCACCATGCCTCCACCTAACAAACCCCTCATCAGAATCCCTGCTCCCGTCATCACCCCTGCTTCATCAACCATTCCTCCACCACTCCCCCTCAAATCCTTGTTAAAACCCACTGCTACCCCTACAGAGGTACAAAAGCCGCAGGCGATGGTGCTCCGGAGTGGAAGGATTTTCCACAGGGTTTTCCCCCACAACAGTCAGAATCCTGAGCAATCTCAGCCAGAGAAGGATGATGGAGAACAACCAGAAAGGGCTATCCCTGGAACACAGTATGATCTATTGAAACACTTGGACAAGACGCTTGCTCGGATCTCCATCCTGGAGCTACTTCAAATATCCACATCCCACCAGGCGGCCTTGATGGAATATTATCAAAAAGTCATGGTTAATAAGGACCTCCCCGTGGAGAAGATTTCGACCGTCCTGACCCCAACAGACACACAACCGGCCATCATGTTCCACAACTACGAGCTCGCTCCCAAGGAAGCTTGAAAATATGCATTGTGCATTTCAATAAAAATTAATGGGGTATCCATAAACCCATGTCTTGTGGACATGGGTGCGTCCATAAATGTGATCTCCATGGACACCCTTCAGTTGTGTGGGGTAAACGAGGAACAAATAAGACCTTCCTCGATCACGGTCACGGCTTATGACAATAGCAAAAGGCCGCCGCAGGGGATGATTATTCTGAAGGCAGAACTAGGCCCCATGTCAATTCCCACGGAATTCCATGTCCTCGACATGGACCCCACATTCAAGGCTATACTGGGTCGCCCTTACATCGAAGCCAAGGACGCTGTGCCTTCCACCAACCATCAGTGCCTGAAGTTTCCTTACAATGGGAGGATTATTAAAGTGGTCAGTACACCTGTCCTTCACACAGTGGATGCTATCAACACCTCTATGCCCTCTGTTTGGCCGTCTCATCGGCCCATATTGTCACTACTGGACGTACGTGATTCATCTCACGTTCCACTAGCACCAAAGGAGCCGGTCAGGGCAACCGCAACATCATATCTCCCTTTTCACTCCAAAGGGTGGGAGATTATGAGGAACATCGGCTACCAACAGGGTAAAGGTCTGGGCGCACAGTTACAGGGTAGGCTCAAACCGCTAAAGGAAATTAGGCCGAACCGCAGGTTTGGCCTAGGCTTCAAAGGACCGTTCAAGGCGGATTGGAAGCCCCTCACATGGACTCTATCAAATCACTTCAACAGAGGGCCCGTTGTTCAGATGGGAGATTACCCACGAGAAGCATATGGGAGATCACATGCTGTATGTTGGCCCAGATAGAGATGGCGGACAAGAAGGGGGGTTGAATTGTCCCCTTGCCGAGATGGCGGATTTTTTAAAAACTTTCCTTGACAACCACAGCGGAGTTTAAAATTGCAACGTTGATTTCTTAAACAGGAGTGAGATTAAAGAGTTCTCTCACGCTTTCCGATCTCACTCGAATTGACAATGCAACAATTTAGAGAGTTCAAGTTTAACAAAGATTAAACAGTGATTAACAAGGAGATTAAGCTCAAATACAAATAACGGAGGTAGCAATGTGTGATAGCGTAGTGAGATAAAAACCTATGTATTGAACCTGTGAAGGGAGATAGAAGAAATGGCAAACACACAGGCAAAACCACAAGACATAGATTTTTAAGGTGGTTCGGGACCACGACGGGCACCCTACGTCCACCCCTCACCCAATCAGGTGAGGATTCACTACACGCTACTTTCGTAGCACCCGGGGATGAACCCCAACCACACACACACGCTACTTCTGTAGCAATATCCACACACACACGACGGGGAACACACCCCGGACAATAAGCACACACTGAGACGCAGCTCCGTACACGATCCACAAGGGACGAACAATCACACACACACAAGCCGCAATGCCCGCGGCACAATAACTCCACAACCGTTCATCGACGGTTCACACACTCACAGACATGATGTTTAGAAACGAAGGATATGATCAATATAACTTTAGAAACCTAAAGAGATTGACTCCATTAAGCACAAAAAGGATGTAGAAAGAAATTCCTATCGAAGAACAAGGGCTATAGAATGTCTTCTCTATGCCACGGGTCGGAGGGTAGCCGGATGATGACGTTGAGAGTGTCCTCTTGATCCCCTTGATGATCCGCTCCTTTTCTTCTTCTTCCACGAGCTCCAAATGTCGAGGGTTGTAGATCGAATCTAGCGTTGAAGCTTCCTTGAGCTCTCTTCTTTCTCTCCTACAACAAATAGAACAAGGTTAGCCAAAGGAGATTGTTAAAACCCCAAATTCGTATGTTATATATACAAGATGGATGAGTTGTGCAAAAGACCACAATACCCTTGCAAAACCCTAGCAAAACCACCCCAATATGTTCATTAGTAACTTAAGGGTAAGTGTGTAAATTTTCAGCCCAATCGGAGGTCATTTGGATGGGTTTCGGCAATTTACGAAAAAGCCGCGCGGACCTGCGAACAGGGGGGGGTCGACCCATCTAGAGGGGGGGTCGACCCATCTTGCTCCAGAAGCTATTTTTCATGAAAAAGTATTACAGGGGTCGACCCACTTGAGAGGGGGGTCGACCCACTTTGTCCCAGAAGCCAGTTTTGGCCTATTTCAGCACATGGGTCGACCCATTGAGTGGGGGGGTCGACCCAATGACCTTGTAACCTTATGAAATGACTATATAATGCAAACCCAATGATCTAAACATGCATCAACATGTAACCAAACATGAATTACATCAAATGTAAATTCTTACCTTGTCTTTCATGATTTAAGAGCATTTTGGACCTGCACTACATGAACGTTCAACCTCATCATTCTTTCATCAATGCTAAGTGAAAAGAGCATCTACCTTACATCTTTGTCATGTGAATAGATCTCTTAACTTGCATATTGAGCTTTTCAATTCTTCCATACAAGCTTTCATTTTAGAAATAGTTCATGCATGAAAAGACCACCTTCAACACAAATTAACCCAATTAGTTTGCACAAGGATAAAGGACCATAAAGAGCTCTTTGAAGAGGATGCATTAGACACAATTGAAAACCACTAAAAAATACACTTTCCCTCATTCAAAGGTCAAATACATTGAACCATCCATCAAGAACATGCATAAAGCACTTGGTAAAGTAACACCAAATCTAATCAGATATTGCATGAAAGAATAGAAATCAACATGAGCATGATGCAATATGAACTACAATTATCAAATTGACAATTTTGAAGCCAATTAACCCCAAAGCCATGAAGCATGAAGTGAGCCTAATCTCCCCACATGGAAATCCATCATAAGAGGGTTCTTACCTCGATTTTCAAGATATGTGGGCAGATCAAAACCTACACTATCAAGTAACCCAGTTTTATGAGTGATAATCCAATATAGATCAGAAACACATTTTCAACCTAAATCATTCCATCCACATTGTAATGCGACATATTTGAGCCTTACATGCTTAAGAACCTCAATATCATTTTAATACACCTAAGAATCACTCAATGCATTTTATCATGTCTATGCTTATAAGTACATGGTCAATGCATATGAGAAGATTTGGTAGGTGCCATGAAGAACAAAGTCCAGTGCATAACTTGTTTAGCATAGACAAACCAAGTTGGTGCATAACTTGTTTAGAAAACCAAGTTGGTGCATATTTTGTTTGACATAGACAAACAAGTTGGTGCAAAGATTGTTTAGCACACAAAGCACAAGTTGGTCCATATGTTGTTTGGCATAGACAAAGCAAGCTAAGCAAGTTGGTGCATATCTTCTTCAGAGCTAAAGATGTACCAAACATATATTGAACCTCGGTGCAAACAATATCTGAAACATGGATTATGAAGGTAGTTCAGAACAAACTGAACCTTCACACCAATGGACATTAAAACGTCAAGCATCTTTCAGTTCATTAAAAGAGTCATGACCCAAATTGTGAACATGATATAACCAAGTTAGATAGCATGGTTAGAGGGTCTTAAGAACATCCAATAACCTTGGATCACAAAGAATCATAAAAAGCATGTTAAGCAGAAATCCACATCAAGTGTCCCATATAGGACATGCATGAAGGCACCAATACAAACACCAACATCAAAGATGTGTGCATGAAGGATCATTGTGTTTGAACCACCTGCAAAACAAGATATCATAGTGTTAGTTTGTTTTACCACCAGGATGCCATAAAAACATAGACAATCAAGATTTCCACTTTGAAGTAAACACAAAACAAGTAAACACAAAACACACGATATATTGGAATCATCAAAACCATTGTCAAAGACAACGAGGGGACGCACAGAACCCAACAATCTCCCCCTTTTTGATGATGATAATATATTGTGACAATTTAAAGTTCTCTCCCCCTTTGTCATTAGCAAAAAAAAATGGGGGACTTAGGGAATAGATACAGAGATTCAAAAAGTAGAGCACGAACCCAGCAATTTACTTCCCATGAAGGAAAGAGTATGAACTATGAACCACACAAGGTTTGGAATTTGACATACAATCAACAGGTATGTGAATTCAATGCAAAATGGTCAATTTTTTGAATTTTTTCATTATATGTAGAACTAATTATTCACAAGTGTGTGATTTAACTAACCTATATGCAAAAATGAAACCTAGCTATGCACACAGTGTAAAATGCCAAAAAGCACATTATTCTCCCCCAATTGTCAAGAACAAAAGCCAACAGACAATGGGATTATGTAACCTAAAGATGCATCTATGCAAACTTAAATGTGAAATGAAGTATGCAAGCAAGCAAACAAGCAAGCATGCATTGGAGTTAAGCACACATACAGTACTATAGCTCCCCCATAATGGGGTAAGGGGATAGCAAAAGAACAGTTCATTCAAAATCAAAATATGAGATATGAACCATAATCAAAAAAGGTAGTGCATTCATATATGCAAGGTACTACATAAGCCATGATAAGAACAAATTCAAGATATACAATCATCACAAAAATACCCAATTGAAATTTATGTAAATGAGCAATGAACTTCAAGTTTATATGGATATTAGCAGAGTTTCTAGAAAACACTAGAGGGTCCTTTCCTTCCTACACTTCCATTTTGATCCTCGACTATTGGTAGCTTCGCTCAACCCCTTTTTATTTTTCTTTTATTGGATTTCACTGTTCGGCGCGAGTCACCTCAAGTGTCTCAATGGGGTTTCTCGGCTTACTAGGATTCATCACAAAATGTGGATTTTGTTTCACCTTTCGACGCGAGTTTCCTCATTTATTTCAGTGGGGATTCCCGGCTACTCAGTTAGACATACCACTTATTTAAGCATGCGGGGTAGGCAGCTTTTTTCTCACGATTCTCTCAATTTTCATGTAGAAATTTGTTTCCCATGAAGTGTTAAAAAAAGAATTTCTGAAATCCTTATCAATCAAAATCATATGCATCATTTTAGGAATAATGTATGGGTAATTGCTTTGGATGTAGAAAATGAATTTGCCTATACACAGTTATGACTTCCCCTAAATATATGCACAGTTGAAATGAATCATCCTCCTTTGTATATGTCACAATTCACACATGATCAAAATCACTGCATTTTATATAGCAAGGAGGTGAGGTCTTAGAAGATTTGCAAGGAATTGTGTTCTAAAATTATATACATGCATTCAAGCAAGGATATAGCAAACTATTTAAACAAAGTGATTTTCGGTACGCGGCGGGGAACATAGGTCCGAAGACCACCATCACGCATAGTGAAAGCTTCCGGCTAGACATAATCCAACCTTCCACAAACACTATTTTATATACCAAAAAATCATAGCAATCAAGCACACAATATGAGGAATATGCAAATATATGCAAGCAAGTGCAAATGTATGCAAGTGAAGATGTATATGATATGTGCAGCATGTTTTATGCAACTTAAGCATGTGATCTATGTATGCACAAGTGAGTGATTATTTACAAAAAGTAAGTAAGAGTTTAAAAACTCTATGCACAATGAGAAGCATTCAAACCAAATTTTATTTACAAGAGTTGATTATAAGTGTGAAAACAATTTATGAGAAGAGTAAAGCATTTGAAGATAGAATTTATTCACATGGAGTGAAAATAGAAGTGATCAAGTCATTCTGACATGGAACTCAAAAATTCTCAAGATTTCCAAAAGATACCATAACCAGTGAACTAAGTTGGAAGCATTTTTTCTCGAAACATAAATTTTACCTTTTTCAGATTTTTTTCAAAGAGAACCATATGAGACAAAAATTTCAAAACAAATCATATTCTTCCTCACCTTGAGATCCCAATGTTTATTAATTTCTTCGACCTCAAGGTACCCCTGCAAAATAGATTCTCAAGTTGGATGTTTGGGTACCCAAACCATCTTGGGTCCCGAGGGGTTAGTCCTAACATGAACAGATGGAATCTTGTATCTCCTAGCAAACCAATCATCATCATTTCTCATGGTGGAACAATCATCCATTGAATGACCATTCTTACCACAATAATAGCAATTGGAAGATTTTCCTTTCAAAAATCAATTGTCATCATTTTTCATTACATGACAATCATTCATCACATGTCCATTTTGACCACAGTAATGACAGGAAAAATTCTTTCTGAGAGACCATTCATCATCATTTTTCTTAATGAAGCAATTTTCAAAAATATGTCCATGCAATCCACAGTAATAGCAATGAGCATTGAAGGTTTTCTTCATTGGTTTATCAAGATTGTTAGGCTTATCAACAATTTTCAATTGTGACTTCAATGCTTCATTATCATCAAATTCCATCAAGGAACAATCATACATGTCATGTCCATATTATCCACAATAATAGCATGAAACAATCCTCCTTCTACTTGGTACATGATTATGTTTAACAACAGGGGATTTTGAATGCACAGAAGAGCAATCAACAACATCTTTTTATTTTTCAGTTTCTTTATCACACAAGGACAAAGATTCATTCACATTCTTAATTTCATTTTCTAGTTTCATGATTTGCAAATGAGAGTTAGCAATCTCTTGTTCACATGAAACAATTTTCTCATTCAACAAGCAATTAACTGTTTTGTGACTTTCAATTTCTTGTTCAAGAATATGTAGTTTGTCACAATCATCAACGATCACACTTTTTCCTTTTTCAACATTTTCAAGATTTTTTAATCTACTTTCGAGTAAGGAAATTTGAATCAACAAAGCACTATTTTCATTTGGGAGTTTTTCAAATGAAGTTTTGTTCATAGAAGTGTGTTCAAGTTCATTCATTTGAAGACTCGCATTTTGACCAACCATTCTACCCATTATTTCATTGTTTTCAAATTTGTCATTCAAATTCTTGAAGCTTTCTATTTCCTTCCTAAGTTCCTTCAACTTTTCAGACTCATCATTAATCACCCATTTTCCCTTTTGATAGACAGAGAGCTCATCACTCAATGCCTTAATTTGTTCATTCAACTTTTCATTTTCCTCTCTCAAACAACAAATTTTATCTCTATGCATTTCAACATCAGCGAAGAGAGATTCATTCACATCTTTGAGTTCTAAGCATTTCTCACATAAAGCATTTTCATGAAAAGGATTTTCAAGTTTCTTCTTGAGCTTTTTATTTTCAGATTTTACTGTTTTATGTCTTTCAAGCAACTCATCATAGGCATCCATTAATTCTTCAAAACTTAATTCATCATCAGAATTTGAGTCAGAAGATACCTCCTTGGATTCTAGGCCTGAATGATCATCCTCACTATTTGCCATCATGCAAGCATCTTCTAGCCCTCCTTCATGAAGCTTGATCAGTTGATCCATGATTTCTTTGATCGAGCTACAATCAAGAACAAACGGAAATTTGTTAGAGTCAATTGCAGCTTTAAGAGAATTCAAAACAAAAAGATTATCAGAGTTCATTTTCCTATGTTCATCAGTCCACCTTAGTTCATTTTTGGGTAAGACATGTGGACCATGAGAGATTAATTTTATGAGTTTCGGATCAATCCCAGAAATCCAAACACACAATTTTCCAAGCCATGATGTAAAATCAAAACCATCAAAGATAGGAACTGAATTTAGACTAGCCATCATAAAAAGATCTTTTCTCCTAGACCGTGAGGTCCGCTGAATAAAAATCAGAGACTGGGCTCTGATACCAATTGTTGGCCCAGATAGAGATGGCGGACAAGAAGGGGGGTTGAATTGTCCCCTTGCCGAGATGGCGGATTTTTTAAAAACTTTCCTTGACAACCACAGCGGAGTTTAAAATTGCAACGTTGATTTCTTAAACAGGAGTGAGATTAAAGAGTTCTCTCACGCTTTCCGATCTCACTCAAATTGACAATGCAACAATTTAGAGAGTTCAAGTTTAACAAAGATTAAACAGTGATTAACAAGGAGATTAAGCTCAAATACAAATAACGGAGGTAGCAATGTGTGATAGCGTAGTGAGATAAAAACCTATGTATTGAACCTGTGAAGGGAGATAGAAGAAATGGCAAACACACAGGCAAAATCACAAGACATAGATTTTTAAGGTGGTTCGGGACCACGACGGGCACCCTACGTCCACCCCTCACCCAATCGGGTGAGGATTCACTACACGCTACTTTCGTAGCACCCGGGGATGAACCCCAACCACACACACACGCTACTTCTGTAGCAATATCCACACACACACGACGGGGAACACACCCCGGACAATAAGCACACACTGAGACGCAGCTCCGTACACGATCCACAAGGGACGAACAATCACACACACACAAGCCGCAATGCCCGCGGCACAATAACTCCACAACCGTTCACCGACGGTTCACACACTCACAGACATGATGTTTAGAAACGAAGGATATGATGAATATAACTTTAGAAACCTAAAGAGATTGACTCCATTAAGCACAAAAAGGATGTAGAAAGAAATTCCTATCGAAGAACAAGGGCTATAGAATGTCTTCTCTATGCCACGGGTCGGAGGGTAGCCGGATGATGACGTTGAGAGTGTCCTCTTGATCCCCTTGATGATCCGCTCCTTTTCTTCTTCTTCCACGAGCTCCAAATGTCGAGGGATGTAGATCGAATCTAGCGTTGAAGCTTCCTTGAGCTCTCTTCTTTCTCTCCTACAACAAATAGAACAAGGTTAGCCAAAGGAGATTGTTAAAACCCCAAATTCGTATGTTATATATACAAGAGGGATGAGTTGTGCAAAAGACCACAATACCCTTGCAAAACCCTAGCAAAACCACCCCAATATGTTCATTAGTAACTTAAGGGTAAGTGTGTAAATTTTCAGCCCAATCGGAGGTCATTTGGATGGGTTTCGGCAATTTACGAAAAAGCCGCGCGGACCTGCGAACAGGGGGGGTCGACCCATCTTGCTCCAGAAGCTATTTTTCATGAAAAAGTATTACAGGGGTCGACCCACTTGAGAGGGGGGTCGACCCACTTTGTCCCAGAAGCCAGTTTTGGCCTATTTCAGCACATGGGTCGACCCATTGAGTGGGGGGGTCGACCCAATGACCTTGTAACCTTATGAAATGACTATATAATGCAAACCCAATGATCTAAACATGCATCAACATGTAACCAAACATGAATTACATCAAATGTAAATTCTTACCTTGTCTTTCATGATTTAAGAGCATTTTGGACCTGCACTACATGAACGTTCAACCTCATCATTCTTTCATCAATGCTAAGTGAAAAGAGCATCTACCTTACATCTTTGTCATGTGAATAGATCTCTTAACTTGCATATTGAGCTTTTCAATTCTTCCATACAAGCTTTCATTTTAGAAATAGTTCATGCATGAAAAGACCACCTTCAACACAAATTAACCCAATTAGTTTGCACAAGGATAAAGGACCATAAAGAGCTCTTTGAAGAGGATGCATTAGACACAATTGAAAACCACTAAAAAATACACTTTCCCTCATTCAAAGGTCAAATACATTGAACCATCCATCAAGAACATGCATAAAGCACTTGGTAAAGTAACACCAAATCCAATCAGATATTGCATGAAAGAATAGAAATCAACATGAGCATGATGCAATATGAACTACAATTATCAAATTGATAATTTTGAAGCCAATTAACCCCAAAGCCATGAAGCATGAAGTGAGCCTAATCTCCCCACATGGAAATCCATCATAAGAGGGTTCTTACCTCGATTTTCAAGATATGTGGGCAGATCAAAACCTGCACTATCAAGTAACCCAGTTTTATGAGTGATAATCCAATATAGCTCAGAAACACATTTTCAACCTAAATCATTCCATCCACATTGTAATGCGACATATTTGAGCCTTGCATGCTTAAGAACCTCAATATCATTTTAATACACCTAAGAATCACTCAATGCATTTTATCATGTCTATGCTTATAAGTACATGGTCAATGCATATGAGAAGATTTGGTAGGTGCCATGAAGAACAAAGTCTAGTGCATAACTTGTTTAGCATAGACAAACCAAGTTGGTGCATAACTTGTTTAGAAAACCAAGTTGGTGCATATTTTGTTTGACACAGACAAACAAGTTGGTGCAAAGATTGTTTAGCACACAAAGCACAAGTTGGTCCATATGTTGTTTGGCATAGACAAAGCAAGCTAAGCAAGTTGGTGCATATCTTCTTCAGAGCTAAAGATGTACCAAACATATATTGAACCTCGGTGCAAACAATATCTGAAACATGGATTATGAAGGTAGTTCAGAACAAACTGAACCTTCACACCAATGGACATTAAAACGTCAAGCATCTTTCAGTTCATTAAAAGAGTCATGACCCAAATTGTGAACATGATATAACCAAGTTAGATAGCATGGTTAGAGGGTCTTAAGAACATCCAATAACCTTGGATCACAAAGAATCATAAAAAGCATGTTAAGCAGAAATCCACATCAAGTGTCCCATATAGGACATGCATGAAGGCACCAATACAAACACCAACATCAAGGATGTGTGCATGAAGGATCATTGTGTTTGAACCACCTGCAAAACAAGATATCATAGTGTTAGTTTGTTTTACCATCAGGATGCCATAAAAACATAGACAATCAAGATTTCCACTTTGAAGTAAACACAAAACAAGTAAACACAAAACACACGATATATTGGAATCATCAAAACCATTGTCAAAGACAACGAGGGGACGCACAGAACCCAACACTATATATTTGGCTGAAAAATGTCCGAGGATCACCAAAAGAGGCAAGATCAAAGATCCGGAATGCGAGTGGAACAAATGGTTCGACATACGGGACATTTCCGTTGCACTGGAAAGGATGTTCTCGTCTCCGCAGCTTGAAGGACCACCATTGATCTTCGAAATACCAGAGAATATTACCACTCTTGCCAAGGTTCCAAACTATCCTCGTCCTCACCAGAAGGACCCTGTCATCGACGGATCTTCATCCGTCCTCAACATTGTCGTCGACGGCTCATTAGCCGCCATCTTCTCCATCCACTCGTCTCAGCCTTTGCTGATATCTTCTTCCTGGGCCAGACAATTGTCTGATGATCTTCCCAGATCCCCTTCTCTGCTTACATATCTACGCAGGCTTCTCAACCCGCGCCAGGTCTTCAACCATGATCTACTCTATGAGCCTCACAATCCTCTAGCCATAACCACTTTTCTCTCTCCTCCAATCTCTTTTCACTGCTTTGTCATTAAAACTGAAAACAAAAAAAAATGTCAATTTTTAAACTCCTCAACAACACATCTTCGTTGAGGAAACCTCTTACATCTCCCACGGGTGTGTCCCGCCCTGCGGACCACCCGTCCAAGGTCCGATGAGCGACCTTTTCTACCCCTCCTCTGAGGGGTCTTCTCCTGCACATTCTACACCATCCTCTTCGTCTTCCTCTTCTTCTGTAAATATTATCAGTCAATCTAGGAATGATAGGTCAAGGGTGGTACCTAGGAAGAAATCCAAGGGTAGGCAGATCCCTCGTCGATTCCTTCTAGATTTAGCCGCCAGGTGTCAGGCCCTTCTTGCCATCCCCCAGTTGTTAGAAAATCCCATCCGGCTACCGGAAATAGAATGTGAGGGCGACTGTGCATTTGATGAAGGGTATGGAGTCTACGAGATCACGGATGAAGAATGCCCCACTGACGATGAGAGTGAAGAATATGAGGATGCGGCAGGCGCATATGCTAGTGGAATGAGGAGATTCGACGAGCCGTCAACCGCCGTAGAAGAATCCACCAAAGAAGTCAACTTGGGAACTAAGGAAGACCGTAGGATCATCCTCATAAGTGACAACCTACCACCCTCTGAAGAAGAGGCATTAATTGAGGTTCTCAAGGAATATAAGGACGTGTTTGCATGGAGCTACGAGGATATTCCGGGTCTGGATCCAACCCTGGTCGAACACTGTTTAACCTTAAAACCAGGGTCCGTCTCGGTAAAACAAAGGTTAAGGCGTTTTCACCCTCAAATGGCTTTGAAAATGAAAGAAGAGGTCGATAAGCTCCACAAAGCCAGGTTCATTAGAGTCATCCTTTATCCTCAATGGGTGGCGAACATTGTCCCGGTCATGAAGAAAGATGGAAAGTCAGGATTTGTATCGACTTCTGGGACCTTAACCGCGCGTGTCCAAAGGATGATTTTCCCTTGCCTCACATTGATGTGTTGATCGATAACACGGCAGGTTATGAGACCCTCTCATTCATGGATGGATTTTCAGGATATAATCAAATTCGTTTGGCAGAAGAGGACCAGGAGAAGACGTCATTCACTATCCCTTGGGGGACATATTGTTACGTGGTCATGCCGTTTGGGTTAAAGAATGCTGGAGCTACTTACCAAAGAGCTATGATGGCCATATTTCATGACATGATGCACATATACCTGGAAGTGTATGTGGATGACTTGTTGGTGAAATCAAGGACTAGGATGGAACATCCAGAAGTTTTGGCTAAGGTCCTGCAGAGGTCAAGGGAGTTCCAATTGAAGATGAACCCCAAAAAGTGTGTGTTTGGTGTGTCGTCGGGTAAATTACTGGGTTTCATTGTGAGCAAAAGAGGGATCGAGATATATCCCGACAAAGCCAAGGCTATCAGGGATATGCCGCCTCTCAAGAATTTGAGAGAAGTCCGAGGTTTAATCGGGAGGTTGCAGTTTATTCGTCGGTTTGTGTCCCAACATTCACAAAGGTGTAGACCTCTCTACGATTTGACCAAGCCAGGAGTAGAATTTCACTGGAATTCTAAATGTCAGAAATCTTTTGAAGGGTTGAAAGAATATCTGGCTAGTCCACCCGTTCTCATTCCACCTAAATCAGAAAAACCTCTGATCCTTTACGTCTCAGTCTTGGATGACTCTGTGGGAGCCGTCCTCGCACAAGCTGATGAAGAAGGCAAGGAACGGGCAACCTATTACTTGTCCAAACTTCTCAATCCCTGTGAGCAGAAGTACACCGTCATGGAGAAAACATGTGCTGCCCTCGTTTGGGTAGTGCAGAAATTGAAGCACTACTTCTTGGCTCATGAGGTCTACTTGATTGCTCGAATGAATCCTATCAAATTCCTTCTGGAGAAATCCGTCCTTACAGATAGGCTAGCACGCTGGCAAAGTTTTCTCTCTCAATTCGACATCACCTACATCCAGCAAAAGGTGATTAAAGGCTATGCCATAGTCGAGCATCTCGCTCACCATCCTCTTCCCAAGTTCGATCCCGTCCAATCAGAGTTTCCAGATGAGGAACTAATGTCCGTCAACCAATCAGATGAGCCAATGTGGACGCTATATTTTGATAGAGCTCTGAATTCTCAAGGGAGAGGAATCGGCGTCGCCCTCCTGTCGCCTGAAGGCCTCACATTCCCATTGGCATACCAGCTTAAATTTCCAATTACCAACAATATAGTCGAATATGAAGCTTTTCTAGCTGGCCTAGAACTTGCTCATTCTTTTCGTATCACTGAGTTGCGAGTCGTAGGTGATAGTCAACTCATCCTTCACCAGGTGCTCACTAAATATCGCACTCGCGATCCCAAACTCAAGCCATACCAAGAACTCACTGCTGTCTTTGCCAAACTGTTCACCAAACTGATCTTTGTTCATGTCCCTCGTCATCAGAATATTCTCGCCGATGCCCTCGCCTCGTTGGCGTCATCCATAAGGTTCCCTCTAGGAAGATGGTTTGAGTCCATTTCCATCTACAAACTTTACGCCCCTGCAATCGATGATGCTTCCTACGTAAATATCAAAGACAGGATATCAAGGAAGATCCTGTAGGAAGATATCCTTGAGAAGAGGGAAATCATGTTGGCAGAGGCTGAAGAAGAACTGGCTGATGAAGAGAAACCATGGTTCTATGAAATTGTCAAATACTGCCAAGATCAGTCTTATCCTGAAGGGGCCACCACAGAGGACAAGAAAGCCATAAGAAGGGTGGCTCAGAAATATACTTTGGTTGGAGGTCTACTCTATAGGAGGAGCCTTACTGGTATTCTGTTAAGATGTCTTGGTGACGATGAGGTTTGGAAATGTGTAGAGGAGACGCACTCGGGTGTGTGCGGTGGCCACGTGAATAGTCAGATGCTCGCCAAAAAGATCATTCGCCAAGGCTTTTATTGGCCCACTATGGAAGAGGATTGTGCTGTCTATGTCCGTAGGTGTGTCAAGTGTCAACTTCACGCCGATAAAATCCATTCACCATCTTCTCACTTCATCCAATATCCTCCCCGTGGCCTTTCTCCATGTGGGCATTCGACATCATTGGTTCCCTAGGTGATCCCAATTCCCTCACCAAGCAGAAATCTTTCATCCTTATTGCGACGGAATACTTCACCAAATGGGCCGAAGCTTACGCGGAAATCAAGGCGTCAACAGTCTGCAAGTTGATCATGAAGAACATCCTCGCCAGATTCGGCGTCCCAAGCACAATCGTCACAGATAATGGGCCACAGTTCATTTCTCAGGACCTATACGACCTCTGCAAAAGGTACGCAATTGCATTGCATCATTCATCACCTTATTACCCACAAGGTAACGGCCAAGCGGAGGCCACCAATAAAACATTGCTCAAAATCATCAAAAAAACCTGCGAGTCTAGTAAGTTTTCAGACTGGCCAAAAAAGCTTATCGAAGCTCTATGGGCCTATCGCACTTCAATCCGTACCCCCACCGGGCAGACTCCGTTTGCCCTTACTTATGGTATGGAAGCGGTAGTCCCGTACGAGACTCTGATCCCTTCTCTCAGGGTACAATTGGACGAGGAATTTTCCCTCGACGATCGTCGTAATTCACTCCTCGCCCAGTTGGAACTCTTGGATGAGAAGCGGCTGGCCGCTGCCGAACACGCGCGTGTGTATCAAAATAGACTCGCTCGCTTTTACCAAAAGAAAGTCGTTGAGAGAAAATTCAAAGTCGGTGAGATGGTCGTAAAAAGAATTTTTGTCAAACCTGGAGGGCCGCGTTCTAAGCTCCAACCCAATTGGGAAGGACCATTTGTAATTCAAGCCGTGTACCCTGGCAACGCCTACAAGCTAGTCAACGCCGAAGGGACCGAGTTATCCCACCCTTGGAATGGGCTTTATCTTAAGAAATACTACCCTTAGCTTAATGTCAAAACATAAAAAAAGATGAAAAGATAGAAAACATCAAAAATAAGAAATATTGAAAACCACTAAAAACATGAAAATTCAAAATGCCAATGCCTGGTGGTCACCATGTAGTCAAGTCACTGCATCTAACCTTCATGTTAGGATAGGGCCCATTAAGGCTTGGTAGGCACCGGGTCTTGGTTTGCCAGAACCGTGGAGATCCCTGTCCGGCCACGTCGGCCTATGCTCGCTCGAAGGAAGCTAACATGTGCTCACTTATGTATTTTATTCAAAAAAGTTGGTAGCATCACCTACAGTGGGGCCCCACCCAGAAGATCTCCGGAAGCTGTAATCTTTATTCTTTTCTCTTCGACCAAATGAGACAATCGGCACCCTTAAAACGCTGAGCATGAGAAACCGAAACTCAAACCCCAAGGGCAAGAGTAGGATCCATTTCCTCGAGCATCGATCAGAGCACGAGAAGAGGGCAGTGTCCCCGCAGGCATACGAAAAGGAGCCCACAAACGTCAAACGACTATATCTCCCTCACAAAAAGAAATACAAAATCAAAATCAAGAGAAAATCCTGGTCGTGACCGTGCCTGTTGCGATAAACGGAACCCCTCAAAGCAAAAGTATGAATCCACAAAAGGGGGGGGGGGGCTATGGAATGTAAATGCTTGAGATTTGGTCCGAAGTTGTCCGAAAGCAAAGAGTTAATGGGCCCTTATTCGCTCGCCGGGTTAACGGCTTTGCCGGTCCTCTCAGGAGGTTTATCCCCTACACTCTTCCTTCTCCCTCTAAAGATGAAGGTTCGATGGAGTTTCTGAAGGGTGAAAACTACCCAGGGTCTGCGACCTTAATATACACATTTGGTTGCCTACTTTGAAAAGCAAAAGCTATCGCTGCGAAGGAGTCTCCGTGTTTCTGGCTGGTCAAGACCCCTGTTTACCACCTTGATGTCTTCTTGTTTAACCTCGGGCTTAGGCCAATGCAAGCGCGTCACCTATGGGTGCGACGGCGTCTGATTCCAGGTCAGCGTCGCGCGATTGGTCATTGGGGTTCCAGGGTGTTCCATCATATACCATCTAGAGTTGTGAGAAACAGACCCGGGTCAGGTAAATCTCTTACCTCAAACACCTTTTGGGTGAATCCCTGTGGTCGGAAGCGACTAGGAGCCTAAGCATGGCATGACGGTATTGTCATCAGGGTAAGTCTTAGCCGGCGGGATCATTATTCGAGGGGTCTAGAGGCCCAAATCAACCTAGATGTGCACTTAGGATACCTGGGAGGTTAGTAAGAAACCCCTGTTCTCACGTAGGTTAGGTGCCATTTGGGTGCTTGCCAGGCGTTAGCAACAAAAAAATTGAAATGATAAAAACAACAAAAAATGGAAAAGAGAAAATGTACATATTTTTAAACAAAAAAAATCTTTTTTATGATAAAACCAAAAAAAATGCCAAATATAAAAAGAAAATAAATCAATTTTGCATGATTGCATTTGCGTGCAGCATCTCACTTTTAATACCGCTTGCATTCGTGTGCTTGCCTGTCGCATTTATCATCACTGCATCTTTCTCTCGCCTTCCTTAAATAAAGGCTTGGCCCCTTGACCAGTTATCAAGGACAGTCACAGTGACCATTTGCTTATTGAGCAAGGGGCCAAGTCAGAACAGAAAGTCTGATTTGTTTGTTTCAGTGATGTGTGCAGGGATTCAGGTAACAGAAGTAAAGGTGAAAACCAAACAAACCGAACCTTGTATTTTATTCCAAAAACCAAAAAAATTACATCAAGTTTCACCCTCTCTCTCTGCATTACTCGTCCCACTACTCTCCGGGCAAAACGCTCTCAAAGGTGCTACCCAACTACGAAAAGCGGTACTCCTACCGCTCTGTACTCCCCTTCCTATTCCCACACCCCGGCGTTGATCTACGGAAACAGCAGAGAAGCTACCAACATGAAAGCCACGCTCTCGTGCTCTTCGATAGTGCTCCTCACCATCTCTCAGCCACTGTTCAGCAAGACCAAGGCTGGTTCGGAGTTCGAACAACTGGGCCTCCATGGCCCTTCGTTCCTCCCTTTCAGTCAATCTGTTGGCTCTTTCTCTCTCTGCGTCTCTTTCTCTCTCTGCCCGTTCTCTCTCACGGTCTTCCCTCTCCAACTGGAGAGTGATCCTCAGTTCCACGGCATCCCTAGAGGAGTCGTCATCAAGATGACGCCGCAGTTCCCTCTCCAGTTCTGCTATCCTAGCCTCCCTCTGCGCAGCTTGGGCAAGCGCTTCTTCGGTCTCCTTTTCCTGTCGAGTGTACCATCTCAGATACGTGATAAGGCGTAAACAAAGAGAACTCAACACTGAAACTTTTACCTGTATACAGAGCATCCCTTCTGCCTCCGCAGCACACTGCATGGCGTGAGCAAGTTGCTCATGAAGCAAGTCAAGTTCTGAGGTGGGAATCCACAAGCTGGAAGAGACACCACCTACTCCCATCGCTGGGGAAGCCGCGCCAATCTGGGCATGCTACGACCGCGTGAATTAGCAGCCAACATCTGGAATCTACGGTTTTAATTAGGAACGCACTATACACCTACCAAGGCGCTCGTAGCTCCGCGGGCATCGCGCAACCGTTGCTCCATCTCTGCCAAGCGAGTTCGTAAAGTCGCTATCATCGTATCACGGATATCCTGCAGCCATACGAGTCAGCATTTCCACTAGAAAACCAAAAAAGGGAGAAAGAAGAAAAGAGAAAAAGGGGAGACCTACCTCCGCAAGTCCCCAGGGTTGGAACCGCTCTGCGTACCTTGTCTTGTATAGACGCAGGTAATCCTCGCTATCTCGTGCCTACGATTCCACGATTATGCCACCTCGTTGCCAATCTTCGTACTATTCGGGGAATCGCGCACGCCAGTCAATGCAGGTCGCCGGTCCCCGCGTCTTTCTCCCGACACGAGGTGGCGCAGCCGTATCCACCCATTCCTGAGCCAGTGCTAAAGTCCTTATAACCAATCGTAGCCGAAGCGGCTCGATTTCATTCAGGCAGTGCATCCACAATTCCAGTCTGAACCGGACACGACTTGCTAGAACCCACGGCTGGTCGGCATCGACCATGTCTGAGTAGGGTCTCTAGTTTACCATCGCTGCAGGGAACTCCTGTAGCTCCCGCCTTAGCACCATCAGTTGGTAGGTTAGGGGTGCCGCACTCATGATGGGTTCCCACCGCCTGGCTAGCGGCACCATCGCGGGTCGCCAGTGCCGAGCTCTCCCCATGGGGAGGTAATAATAGCTCCACAGTTGCTCGGCGCAAGTCATCAGTACTTTGCAAAAACAAGAAAAAATATATATATATACAAAACAAGCGAAACAAAAAATACCTGGATGAATGGTGTGAAACCACTCACAGCCATCTTACGATCCGCTTCTTGGAACAGGCCTGCAAACAAGTGCGCCAGCATGGCAGCTCCCCAGGCGTAGTATCCTACTCTTTCAAGGTCTGATAGCAGCTCCAGGAAGCGACATTGGATACCGTCCCCTTTCGAGCTCAGTACCAGTCTCCCCAAAAGGAAGAGGAGAAATCTCCTCAAATCTATGTTGCATCTTTCCCAGTTGCCGAAATCTGTGCAGTACACGGCACGGCATCCTATTTCCATCCTTTCCATGAACTCTTCTGAGGATTCATCGTCCCGCTGACGAGTGTCGGTGAGCCCTAATGCATCCATGAGGGACGCCCTAGCTACCGACCTATTTTTCCGACCATCTAGGTCCAAACCCAGTAGCTTCCGAGCACCTTCTCGGTAATCCACATAAGTGACCCCGGTCACTGCCTCGCCCTCCACCTTCAGGCTTGTGAACCGGACCACATCCTCCAAGCTGGGCACCATGTGCCCCCAGGGCATCAGGAATGCCCGACTCACTGGGTCCCATCTCTCACACAAGGCTTGGATCAGAACCAGGTCGAGCTCGAGCGGCTCGATCCGAAGAAAGGAACCAAATCCCATCACGTCTAACCTGGCCTTCTGAAAATCCGGGAGACCCCTGTATGCGGCCACTGCTAACTCCCATGAAATGTGTGATTTCATCACACTCTGTGCGTGCATAAGAAATGGAGAAGGGTGTTGTCAAGAGGAAGGAAGAAAGAATGAGAAAGGGGCAGGAAAGCTCAGCTTACGAGTTATGATTGGGCCCTTTCGCTGAAGTGCCCTTCGAGGTCCGAAAGCCTCCTGGAACTACTACCACTGGACCTGCTTCTCTTCGAGGAGTGGGAAGATTCGCCCTCCATCCAACTCTCGAAATTTTGAACTCCTCCTCTCCCGTGAGAACTTGTGCTCCTCAAGTTAGCTCTCGATATACCTGGGAGGATAAAAGGGACAAGAATTTATAGAAATGGAAGGAGTGCAGGCCAAGATTGCCTCCATCACCTTTAATGATAGCCCTCGCGATGAGGCACCTACCATGCGGTCCCGTGTGTCACTTCACCGCTCGCGCAGGGTGATTGATTGGATGAAGAATATGACAACTAGCCCCCTATGTTGTCTAGGGATACCCTATCATGTTTTGGAGGACGTCCGCAAAACTTGACACAACATCCAGGAAAAGGGACTAGGGCCGTAATTATTGACTTCGACGGCAGATTCCCGTGGAAAATGGTCGCAACAAGACGCGATTCTTCGCCTGGGGTGGAGTCTCGGCAGACCCATCACATGGGAACAGTGCAAAGGAGAAGAAGTGTAGGGAAGAAGGAACGCACAAGAGAACAAACAAGCAGCAGAAAATCAAATCACTCCATTCATAATTCTACATAAGCTGTCATAAACACTACAATCATAGAGATGAGGCGGGTCCACTAGCTCGCCAACTCTTGCCATTATCTTCATGCTCGTCCCTCTAGGCGTCCCTCTCCTCTCCCCTGAGGTGAGGGTCCCTCAGAAGCCTCCTGGGTCCCCGTGCAGTAGCACCCGCCTCGCCTCGTGGCGCCGGCTCCACAGCAATGACTCGTTGCTCCTCCCCTGGCGTGGCAAAGAAGCCACTAGCGGCAAAGCGACCAGACTGGCGCAGTCGCTCCCCGAACTCTCGCGCTCTCTCGTAGCGCGTCTCCATCCCTCCTAGCCTCTGCACGACGGCCTGAAGGCCCAGCTGGAGCTCCCTCACTTGGGCCTCCGAGGCCCTCCTCTCGGTCTGATCCCGCTGACGCTCGGCCCTTCTCTCGACTCTCTCTCTCTCTGCCTCTCTCATCGTCATCTGTAGAAGAACCCTTAACTCCATGATGTCTGGAGAAGGTCTCTCCTCATCACGATGTCGCAGCTCTGCTACAGTCGCCACCCAGGCATCACGCTCCTCTTCCGCCCGGGCAGCCCGAGCCACCGCACCGGCAAATTGCTCCCGGAGGGAGGCAATCTCAAGAAAAGGGGCCGAGGAATTGGAAGATGCGCCGCCAGCCACTCCCACCATCGCTATCTGCTGGGCACGCTGGAATGAACAAACAACAGCAGTCAGCTAAGCTCCACATTTAAAAATAGAAAATGCAGCACTTAGCTTACCAGGAGCGACAGTTCCTGTTGAGTGGCGGCCAGCTGCCACCTGACCTCGGCTAATTGGGCACGAGACCCGTCGACGTCGCGCGTATCCCCGGCTTGGGGAAGCCCCGCATAACTCTCTCTCTGCTGCGACAGGACGTCGGCACTATCCTGCACCAGTACGCTCCCTTACTGTCCAGGGAGACGTATGCGCCAATCCTCGAGCTTCGCCTTACCGTGACTCTCCTTCCTGACACGGCTCGGCTCATCTGCACTCACCCACTCATCGGCCAGGCCCAGGGTCCTCGCCATGTCCTGCACCAAGAAAGAAGGGCCTCGCATCATAACAAAGAACGCGTCCCCTGTCTAGGACGCGTCCATCATTTGAGTGCAACACTCGCCGAACCCTTTCCCCCTTCGCACGCCTCGCTTCAAAACTCAAAATGGATCAAAGAGGAAGAGATTGGAGGACCTACCAGACCGTGTTGACCTCCCTCCGCAACATCGGGCCCCTCGGGTCCCTCGGGGGCCCGAAGCGGCCCTTCCTCCTCCATGGACGCCGTTCCGTGCTCTTGCGTGTCCCTCCTCAGGCGAGGGGTCCCGCGTCCCTCTCCACCTTCGCCGTGGTCCAGACCGCCGAACTCCATCGATCGAGGGGAAGAAGACAAAGACGGGCGAGCGAGTTTCGACGGAAGGCGGGCTCGTTTGCGGGTAAGGCACGGGAGAAGAAAGGCCACCCGACGCTTTAAATTTGAATTCGAGGATTAAGACGCGTCCTCGCGCCTGGACGCGCCCAAAAAGGGAGAAAGGAAACAGAATCCCCCCGTGCAAAGCGTAGTTCCCTACTGTTCAGGGCAAGGTCTCGTGCAGCGTGCCTCGAAGGACAAGTGCAAAGAAAGAAAAGTGAGAGAGGAAAGGTACACACAACACAAGAAATCCATTTTCATTTCATATAATAGTCGAAAGTACATCATGCAGTAAGGAGGGTGGAGTGTACAAGCAACTCTCTAACTCTCGCCATCACCCTCCTGGTCATCTCTCTCCTCCCTCCTCTGACGGGGATCCCTAGGGGGCCTCTACGAACCCTGAGAAGCCGTGCTCGCCTCGCCCTGCGGTGGCACCCCAGCCTCGAAGGCACGACGACGCTCCTCGGCCGAAGAAACCAGATAGCTACACATGGAAAAAGAACCAGACTGACAAAGTCGCGCCCCGCGTTCCTTCGCCCTCTGGTACCGCTCCTCGCTCTCTCGAAGCCTCCCCTCCGCCGTACCGAGACTCAATCAGAGCTCCATCAGCTGGGCCTCCAGAGCCCTCCTCTCGTCCCAGCCTCACAGTCGCTCCACCCTCCTGTCCTCTCTCTCTCTCTCTCTCTTTGTCCTCTCTCTCCCTCTCCCTCTCCTCTCTCTCCCGCGTCGCCTCCCTCCTCGACAGCTAAAGGGCAATCCGTAGATCCAACACGTCACGAGGGAGCTCCTCAGCCTCCCGTCGCCGCTCCTCCTCCAGCTCCACAATCCAGGCGTCACGCTCCGCCACCCGAGCATCGCACTCTTGCTCGGCAGGAACAGCACGGGCCAGGGCCTCCCGAATCTCGGCCACCTGTCGAAGCACGAATGCACCGTAAGAGAGCAGTGATAAAAGGAAAGCAGCTAGAAGAGGGTCAGGGCTAAGTAGGCACTCACTCGAGCCTCGCGGTCACGCTCAGCCTCCTCAGCCCGAGCCACCGCATACGCCAGCTGCTCCTGAAGGGCAGAGATCTCCGGGGGAGGGCCCCACGAACTGGAACCCGCTCCACCAGCCGTCCCGGATGCTGCAGCCTGGTGGGCCCGCTGAAACTCAGGGCAAATAACGATCAGAGGCTGAATACCAAAATCCAGGTAACAAAAAATGCATCACATAAACTCACCAGGATCTCCAACTCCTGTCGAAGGGCCACTAACTGCCGCCTGGCGTCTGCCAGTTGGGCCCTCAGCTCGGCGATCATGTTGTCACGAGCATCCTGCATTGCACATAAGTTAGTGCCACATGCATATACATATAGAAGGGTGAAGCATTTTCATTTTACACTTACCCCTGCCATACCACTGAGGGAGAGGCGGTCCCCGTACGTAGCTCGATACCGTCTCATGTAGTCGGTGCTGTCCTGTACATGGGACACCACTGGGGCCCCGCCCTGCTGCCAGTCCTAGTACTATGCTGGGAAGCGCGTACGCCAGTCCACAATCTTCGCCTTCCCCTTGGTCTTCCGTCCGATGCGGGCCGGCTCATCTACATCAACCCACTCCTGGGCTTGCCCCAACGTCCTCATAACCAGCCTCAGCCGAAGCGGCTCGATCTCGTTCAGGCAATGGACCCACACGTCCCGCCCGAAACAAGGAAGACCCGCTACAACCCAAGGCTGGCCAGCGTCGCCCATGCCCAGGTAGGGTCTCCACACCACCTGCATCACCATACATACATCATGTTAGTTACCATTCAGTCACATGCATAAAAACACAAAAAAATCATACGCATCATACCATGGCCTCGGGATACTCGCTCAGCTCCCGACGAAGTGACGCCAACTGGTAGCTGTGTGGTGCCGCTACCACGACCGGCCTCCACTGTCGCGCTAGAGGAACGGCTCTCCTGTTCCCCTGCCTGGCCCTTCCCATCGGGAAGTAGTAATAACTCCACACCTGCATCCATCATACATCATTAGCACGAGTAATTGCATATTTAACTACGGTAAAATGCATAAATAAATTGTGTACCTGCAGAAAAGGTGCGAAGCCGCTGACTGTCGTCTCCCTCTCTGAAGTCTGGGAGAGATCAGTAATCAAATGGGCAAGCAGAGCCGCTCCCCATGCGTAGTGCCCCACTCTGTCAAGGTCCGCCAGGATCCCGAGGAAGCGGCAGTGGATGCCGTCACCCTTCGTCCCCAGCAGAAGGCGGCCCAGGAAGAAGAAGAGGATTCTCCGGAGGTCTAGATCCACCAGCTCCCGCTCGCTCGGGTCCTGGGTGAAAGCTGTACGGGCATCTCCCTCCAGTCGTGCCAGAAACTCCGCTCCAGTCTCGCTAACCCGCTGGCGCGGGTCGACGAATCCGAGCGCCTCCATAATCTCCACTCGGCCGACTACCCTGCTATCTCTGTCGGTCACGCTCGTCTCTAACCACAGCAGGTCCAGGGCACTCTCTCGGTAGTCGGGGTAAGTGACCCTGCTGACCGCCTCTCCGTCAACTCGTAGCCCGGTGATCCGAGCTACGTCTTCAAGCGTCGGCACCATGTGCCCCTAGGGCATCAGAAACGCCCGACTCGGCGCATACGCTCCCTCAATGCCTGGATAAGAGGAAGGTCGAGCCGGAAGGGCTCGATCCTGAGGAAGGCTCCAAAGCCCATGGCGTCCACACGCGCCCTCTGGAAGTCTGGCAGCCCACGGTACTCTGCCACCACTAGAGACCAGCTGATCCGGCCCTTCATCACGCCCTGCACACCACAAAACCAACAGGGCAACACATCAGCAGCATGGATAGTAATAAACAATAACACTGTATATGCTACTTATTTATTTTATTTTTTATTTTATTTTTAAAAATATTTATGTTTTTATTAGAGGCGTCCAACCCCTTGGACGCCTCCTCTTTATTTTCTTTATTTTAATTTTAGAAAAACCCAAAAAAAACAAAAACAAAAATAAATAAAATAATATATATTATCATGGAGGCGTCCAAGCCTTGGACGCCTCCTTATTTTTAATCTTATTTTATAAATAGATAAAAAGAAAAAAAAGAAAATGTGGAGGCGTCCAGGACCCTGGACGCCTCCTTCCCTCACTCCCCGGCCTTCCCCACACAGCCTCTCGTCCTCCCATTTAGCCCAGTGAACCAATAGAATGGAAGTCTAAGGGGCTTACCGGATCGTGCTCGTCCTCTCCCGCGTCACCAGCGCCCGCAGGGCCCTCCACAGCCAAAAGAGGAGCCTCCTCCTCCACGGCAATCTCCTCTGCCACGACAGCCTCCTCGGCGTCATCTCTCAGCCTCCTCGGACGACGAGCCTGTCGTTTCCGCTTCTCCCCACCCTGGCTCGGGCCTCCTTGCTCCATTGGGAACTGGGAATGGGTCGTTTAGAGTAAACAAGTCATCAGAGTGAACAGTAGAAGTGGAAAGGGGGGTAAGGCCCCCCTTTATATAATAAATCACCCTTTTTTGGGGCGTCCAGGCGCTTGGACGCCCCCACTTTTTCTTTTTTTTTCAAAAATTCAAAAAAAACTAGGGGCGTCCAGGCGCCTGGACGCCCCCAAACAAAAAACTAAACAAAATAAAAAAAGAAAAACTAGGGGCGTCCAAGTGTCTGGACGCCCCCAAACAAAAACTAAACAAAATAAAAAAAGAAAAACTAGGGGCGTCTAGTCCCCTGGACGCCCCCAAACAAAAAAACTAAACAAAATAAAAAAAGAAAAACTAGGGGCGTCCAGGCCCTTGGACGCTCCCAAACAAAAATTAAACAAAATAAAAAAGAAAAACTAGGGGCGTCCACGCCCTTGGACGCGCCCAAATAAAAAATAAATAAAATAGAAAAAAAAGAAAAATTGGAGGCGTCCAGGCCCCTGGACGCCCCCATTAAAAATAAATTTTTTTAGTATATATATTACATATGATCATATTATGAATAAATAGGTACATAAAAAGAAAGAAAACATAAAAATAGAAAAACGGAAAAATAAAAATCATAACAAAGGGAACGTGGTCCAAAACATCAAAATGCCATATTTTATTCCATCAGAAAGTAGAACGAGCTACATCAGGGGCTTAGGCGCCTTAGGCCTTAACTTCCCCAGTTCGGTTACATAAGCTCTCCACAGCTCGCATTCTTCCCCCACATGCGCTAAGGCCCTTCCCGCAACACTTGTCTTCCAGGGTGCTTTGACGGCCCTCGCTTCCTTCGCATCCGCTTCAGTGCCCAACTCTCTCTTCTTCATAGGAACGATGCCAGTCGGTATTGGGAATGAATGGCGTGGAATGCCGACCTGGAGGCAGCATCGATGCGCGTTAGAAAGGATGAACTCGGTTGCGCCGATCAGTTGGAGATCAACTTTAGAGGAAGGCCTCATGAGGAGCTCGAGCGAAAGTAGACATGTCGGTGCGCAAGTAAAGAAGCTTTGTGTCATGGTTCGAAAGTGGGACCGCCAGTCTTCACGTTTCTTCAACCATGGAACACGGTTCGCTACAGTGCCACCAAAGCCTAACACGTCGGCTATGTGATGAAGCGGGCTTTGTTGGAAAAGCTTCGAAGCCGTTGGCATTCCCTCGCGGTGGTCGAATTTGAAATGCAAATCAAGCCAGCAATTCAAGATAAGTGCGCAACCAAATGGAGGCTTACCCATGCTCGAGGCAGTAAGGCCGCTGTAAAGATAGGCAAGGACGGCGGGTCCCACCCTCTTTCCACTCCAGATCCCACGAATGGCACTTAGTTGGTCCTCCTCCACTATGTTATCGGTATGAGGGAACAAGAGAGCACCCGCCAGACAAATGGTGAACCCCTTCATGATTCCCTCTAAATAGTCATCGTCTGGTGACCCTCTCAGGGCGTCCATGACCCATTCCGCGAGTTTTTGGAGATCGATCCCCTTTTGAGTACGGACCTTTCTGGCTGCGTCGGGCGGCATGAAACTTCCAAGGACGCTTTCAGAAGTCCCCCATGTCAGCATCCGCATAGCCTTCACTTTCCCGTCACTCTTGAATTTCTTCAATCCGAGCAGAAGTTCCACGTCCTCGAGGAGGATGGTCGCCTCGAAGGTCGGGAGGATAAAAATGTGGGTTTGGGGATGCCAGATCTCCACTAGTGCGCCCATAGCCGCCCAGTCCATACGAATCTTCTCGTAGTGTTTGGCGTGAATAAGGAGCCCCTGCAGATGCCACTTCGAGAGTATGGCCCTCATGCCGATGGAGATGTTGGAAGTTAGCTTTGAAAGCCATGGCAGTTTGAAAAACTTTCTCGGGCCTGGGAAGAGTGGATATGGCTGGAAGAGAAAAGAAAGAAGAAGAAATGAAGGAAGTAAGAAGAAGGTTCACGTGGAGAAATTTGAAAGGAATTATCTTACCATATGCGACATGATCGTCCCACTCAGATGACCCTCGAGGTCGGAGAGTCGCCTGATCTCGCTGCTAGGCCTGCTCCTCTTCATAACGCAGGAAGACTCTCCTTCCATCCTGAAATCTCTAGATTCTCCTCTCTTTCCTCTCCTGAGCTTCCAAAACCCACCTTGATGCTTTTGAATGAACTAGCCTAAGGGGAGTTCTTATAGGAAGGGTAGGGCGCTACAGGACGGAACATGTCACATCAGCGGTCAATGTCAGGATTTTGGCTAGATCTCTTTTCCATTGTGGTGCGATTCTGTTACGATTCTGTTACTTTCTGATGTTATTAATCCATGCTGGCCTGTGTAGGTTTTACTAACGGACGTCTTTATCCTATCTCCTGTCCCACCTTTCAATGGTTGGTCCCACCATGTCATGCATTGTAGTATATGATACCTACGTTACTAGAACATGTCAAGGACCTTGCGGCCCGAACGAATCTGGGATTTGAGTTCCCCTTCAACAAAAATAGTGATGATCCCGGAAGAATTTGGGTTATACGGATAGGCTGTTAACTTGTGGTAGCATAGGGACGACGGTTCCATTCAATGAGTTGGTGCGCGGATAAACGGGCCCCAGCCCAGTGTCGGCTCACCGGATCGGTATCCTGACCCGTTCTTAACAAGTTGACAATATTATCTTTGGCTATTTTCTATTTTAGTTTGTTTTAAATTTTTCTTTAAGCCCAGCATGCATTCATATAGGACTTTGATTTATTGCGGAAGATCATTCAAGTGATTCGATTGCGAAAGCCGCTGTGCTTCAATTCTTACAAATATGAGATATTCCACTCCGAATGAAATACTAAGTTTCCTTGAAACGGCCCTACGCTGCTCTTCCAAAGGAGACCCTTGTTTGGACATTCCTTTGCTTTTTACCTTGCTTGACCCACCTTGGCCGCAGCACTTCCAAGTTGGCTGGTAACCGCTCCCCAAAAGTGAAACCTGCAGGTTTATGACCCAGGTACTTCCACACCGAGAAGTTGGTCTCTTTTTGTTTCGTGCCTGAGCGCACATCTCACCCTCCCTTATTTGATCTCCGTCCAAGCAAATCGTCAAAATTTGAAAGACCTCCTTCAAGGTCGCCTCATTGAAACTTCAGGAAAGATTCCAAACAGTAACGTCAAAAGCGTGTCTCATCACACCTTGGCATCAACTTATTAGTCCGCTCCCACTTCACTCCACTTCGATACCATTCCACTACGTGTCGCTCCCTTGCAAAGCAGACGCCAAGGCGGGGCATTTGTAGACACGTCATTCCTGACGTCTCCTGAGAAAGTCTCATATTACTATACGACGCCCCGCGGCGGATTTCACATTTTGAATCACTTGAGTACTTCCTTTTCTTGGGTCTTCTTCTACCTTTTTCGGTATCCGGAATCGTCTCGTCGCAGCATTCGGACGGCATCAACACCAGTCAGACGCATCGGAAGGTTCCGAAACCAGGAAGGGTGCCTGTCGGGGAGCTGCCGACGCCTTTTCAGCGGACCCGGGGGGTCTTAATGGAGGCGTCCAGGCCCCTGGACGCCTCCATCACTTTAATTTATTTTTTAAGACAAAAAATACATAAAAATATATATATATTTATGGAGGCGTCCAGGCCCCTGGACGCCTCCATGAAAACAAAAATAAAAAATATAAAATGCCAGTTGGCATAAAAAACAAAACAAAAAATAATAATATATTTTCTTGGAGGCGTCCAGGCCCATGGACGCCTCCATCAACTCACTCACGGGGCCCCGCCCACCGATCGACGGTTTGTCGTGTGTGAAAGAATCCAAATTGTGGAGACGTCCAGCCGACTGGACGCGCCCATTTCTAAATCACGGGTCGCCGCTCCAAAACCACGCGTTGTGTTAAACCGCGTGCGACTTTCGGCGGAGTTCGGTGGGACTTATGGAGGCGTCGGGACCCTGGACGCCTCCATGAAAATATTCAGAAAAAATGAATAAAAATAGAATAAAATATTACTTCAGCCCTGATGGAGGTGTCCAGGGTCCTGGACGCCTCCACCCTCCGGATTCCTATAAATAGAGGCCCACCCCCTCAGTTCTGAGGGAGCTTCTAAGAGATCCGATAGGCTGCCGGAGCCCAGAGGCTACGGAGTCAATTCTAACCCGTGGGGTCTTTTGTAGGTGGAGGTTCTGCCGGCTTCTCGGGTGCCCACGCTCGCGAGAGGAAGGTCGTCTTCATCCACCGTGCTTCCACGTCGTCCCTACGCTGCCGGAGCTCCGCCGGATTTCACCACCGGCACATCCAATAAGCCAATCCTTTCCTTTTCTTCGTAGTTCTTTTGCACTCATCATCTCGCATCCTCTATCCCCCTTCATAAGGGTGCCTCTTCTTATATACTTCTTGCATCCATTATCTCATTTTCCTCATACTCGAGTCCGAGAGGGGTTTAAAATATAACACCAACCAGGTGTGTGTCTTGCCATCATTTCATCATTTTTATCGTAAGGATTTGAATACTACACCTTCATCTTTCTAATCCACTCGTTACTTGTTTGTCGTTGTTTTGCAAGGGTACCCAAGGAAAGCCCTCTCCGTCGGCCGGCCGAAGGGGGAGGAAGAAGCAACCCGCCATCTCCCGCTCTTGAGGTAGGCGCGATCACTTTCTTTATTTTGGGGTCTTTTGGCCCCTGGCAATCACATCATGTTCTCGAGGCCGCGGCGAGTCACTTCCCCAATGGCCGTTTAAATTCCCGTTCTTCTATTCTCTTTATATTCTGTTATATTCTTATCTGCTCATATTCTCGAGGCCGCGGCGAGTCACTTCCCCAATGGCCGTTTAATTTCCGTTCTTATATTCTCTTTATATTTTGTTATATTCTTATCTGCTCATATTCTCGAGGCCGCGGAGAGTCACTTCCCCAATGGCCGTTTAAATTCCCGTTCTTATATTCTCTTTATATTTTGTTATATTCTTATCCATTCATATTCTCGAGGCCGCGGCGAGTCACTTCCCCAATGGCCGTTTAAATTCCCGTTCTTTATATTCTCCTTATATTCTGTTATATTCTTATCTACTCATGTTCTCGAGGCCGCGGCGAGTCACTTCCCCAATGGCCGTTTCAATTCTTGCTATTTGATTTCTGCACCATTCCCGTCCCCCCGAGGCCGCGGCGAGTCACTTCCCGCTATGGCCGTTTAACCCCCATATCTTGCTATATTACATTTGTCCTGCTCGCCCCGCCGGAGCAATCTCCCTTGGTGGCCCCTTCTCTTTTCTCTTATTTCTGTGTTGCAGCAAAATAAACAAAAAGGAGCCCGCGCGCTCCGCGTCTTCTTCGCTCCCCGAACCGCGTGATGTCGCTCACAACTGTGACGCACCCATTCTAGACCGTCAGGGTAACTGTAGACAGAATGAAAAACTAGTTAATTTAACTTATAAATAAGCCTAGTTATCTAAGTTTTGACTTGATTTCATGTCTTTAAGATTATTTACTCATTCATGATAGAAATTGCATAATTTAGGTATTTTAAGTTATTTTAAGTTATGTTAATTTCATGTGCCAAAATTCTATAGTTTTGTATCTAAATCATGATTTTCCAAAGATGTATTGACGGAGTTTTATCATGATTTTCTATTGTTACACATCCTCTCTATCTATAGAGTCATTTTTTTAAGTACATGGCACATATTCCGATATGTTATCCATTAGTTTACACTTTGCACTATAGGAATATTATTCTTGGACATGAGGACCTCTCTATTGGATATTCCTTCCAATGGACTAGGAAATCTTGTTTCAAGGCCTCCGTAATTCTCCACGAGCCTCGGATTCCCACTAGGACGCCGAGTTGGTTGTACCATTAAAGCCCATTGATTAGATTACACTATCGATGTTTCTGGTTACCGGTAGTGTAACAGATCTATATTGGACGGTCAGGCACATGTAACGGCCCAATATACGACCGTCACATTCAACTGAGTCTGATTTCTTGGTTCTGGATTGACCATTGTAACGGCCCAATACTGGAGCGTCACATGAGTGTAACGGCCCAGTCCTTGACCGTCACATTATTTGGGTACTTAACCTGAGGTTTGACCCAAGGGTTGATGTTTGAAAGTTTCTAGATGGATTATTGATGATCTAGGACTTGTCATATCATCCAAAGAGGCTTAATATAATGAAATAAAAGTTAAAGAAATGTACCGTTATGTTGCCGATTTATTTCCATAAGCATAACCTAGTTTAAGTCATTCTTGACTCTCGCATTATTAAATTGAAGCGTTCATTCATTGAATAGTGTTATCATGAACTTATTGAATTGTACATCATTGGCCATATTTTATTGTTACATGAGTGGAAGTAGCTTGATTTATACTTGAAGATGCGATCGAGCACTGATTGTGTTCAAGGGCTCTATGCTAGTCCCCTCGGCTGATTGCCGGAAACATACTATTATAAACCATGGGGTATGATGCTACTGGCGTCGCATTGTGCTGGGAGTACTTTCTCTATAAATAAGTGAAGATCCACGATACGGCACGACATGACTTTCTTACTTGATATTCCACAGAAATTCACGAAGTACTTGCTCATAAGCAAAAGATACTGGAGTGATGATTATGTGGCTTGCTAGTACATTCTCATTACATTCTTGTTCATGAAAGGCCATATCATGTTCTTATAACATTCTTGCTAGTTCATACTTGCTCTCATTCTATCTTACATACTTTGGTTTAATCACATGATTGATCACATTCGCATGATTTCACCTTATTTCACTAGAGCTAAAATGTTAATTACTTTAATGATGCCTTCATGTTGATGCAAAGATACCTACTGGGCAAGTGTGCTCATTACTTATTTCCATTCTTTTCAAGAAATGAAAGTGATTTGAATTCGAATTCGGGTTATACAAGTAGCGGGTCCGAGAGCGAATGAAAGTCATATCAAATGGAGAGTGAAGACTTAGGAAGTCTACAATGTTAGATCGAGTCTTTGTAATTTCTCATTTCTTGAGTCTAATGGAATGGAAAATGATGAAAATGTTATTGTAAAAGAATAATTTGATCATTTATGAAATAAAGTTAGAGTTTGACTAAATTATTATGTAATTACATTTATGTGTGTGATTGTCTTGCGCTCTGATCATTCTGACTTGCAAGAGGCTTACCATGCCGGCTGTTCCCGTTTCTCGAGCGAATCTTCTACTGTCATAAAGGCTCGGGACATGACAAGCAGCAACGACGACACGGCAACGGCGACAACAGAAGAAAGAAAAAAAAACAAGAAAGCGCAAGGGGGGGGGGCTCTCCCTCTAAACGAGGGTTCTTAAACCCTATAAAACGCCCCCCCCTGTGGAGCAGAAGTTCTTCTTCGGCAGTTCCGGAGAGATACCCATTTGAGCCTGAAGCTCCCGAAGCCCGCGTCCCAGCCGTGAGAAGAGCAAAGAGAAAAGTAGAGTGAGGGAGAACTCGAAGGAGTGAGGGAGCGATCAGTAAGAGGGCGGGTCCTTGTTTTCTATCTTCTGCCTCTTCTGTATCCTACTAGGCCACGCTTATCCCTCGATGTAGCTTTTTTGTTCAAGCGAAAATAAAGTGTAGGGCTCTTTACCCTGATCCTTTTCTTCTTCTTTCTTCTTGGGGTCACACATCCCTGCCGGAATACATGTACATATGTATATATGGGTTTCATTCCAATATTTCCCCCTTCCCGGTGGATGGGTTGATTTCCTTTCTAAATTCCTACACATATCCTTGCAATAATGAAGTGGTTATCCCAGTGGCCACCGGCCCGGGGCTTATCCGAAACCATGGATATGGCTCCGAGGTTTCCAATCGCCAGCGATTCGTGAAGTTTCGTCTCTTTTAGGGATCATCCGAATTTCTTTCTCTTCTCAAAACCCCGTTTTGGAGTTTGGACCAGTTCTATGGCCATGATTCCAAAGGGGTAAGGTACATCAGATTTAATCCCAAAGTAACCGATTATTTTCGCGAATGGTGGGCTTCAAGGTTTTGATCACTCGTGGATCCTTGGGGGCTCGCTTCTTCATAGCGTGGACCCCGGGTGACTCCCTCTAAAGGGGTGAACGTCAATAGCCGTAGCATGCGGCAATAGTTTAAGTCCACGTCTCGGTGACGAGATTGTAGCAACCCATGGGTTGTCGAGATCCTTTATAGGCTAGCCCTCGGGCTCTCTACGCCCAAATCAGGTTTTGGGTGTTGTCGCTTCCGTGCGCACCACGGGATGTTGCTGCTTCCGTGCACATCCCTATTTATTTCGGGGCTATCTCGGAGTTCCTCCATGGATGCGTACCCAATTACACCCACCCGATACTCCAGGTCTAGGGGAGATGCTGCTGAATTTTCGCCAGGACAATGACAATTGGACCGAACTTAAGAACATCACGAGTAAAACCATTGAATACAAAGAAATTGAACTAATGCATAGTACGCATGAAACTACATAAATAACTAACTTCATCACATGTTTGCATGCCATTGTCCACCGGGTATATCAAATGGTGGATGATGGAAGTCCGGATTATGTCCGAATGAAAACCCCCGCCATGCTTGAGCTCGATACTCCGCCATGTACTGGGGACGCCTTTGTGAAAAATGATTAAGTTTCTTAAGTGATATATGCATGACCATACATTCTTATGAACACAGCATACAAACAAATGATCAAAAGGTGTTGAAAGAATGAATAAGCTTGAGCCCACGGAAAAGGCCTTTGTTTGGGCCCTCTGTCGTTAAAAGAATTGATGTCTACCCCAGATGTCGCCAATTTCATGAATTAACGTCCAGATTATGGACGCCAATTAATTAACGCCCGCTTACGGAGGCACCAATTCTTAGATTTAAGAATTTGACATAAGAAAATAAATCTGTAATTAACGTCCACTTAAACAGACGCTAATTGATTAACGGCCTTTTGGGGAGGCGCCAATTCTGTAAATTAAGAAATTTAACAAAATAAGAGAAACGAAGAAATAGCGGGTGCGGGAATAGGCGCTAATTGATCAGCGCCCCCCTGGAGGGGCACCAATTCATTCACCTAAAATTCATTTAAGAAAATCATGAGACATTAGAATCAGTGCCCGTGTAGAGTGGCGCCAATTCTT
Organism: Amorphophallus konjac; assembly: GCA_022559845.1. Lineage (NCBI taxonomy): Eukaryota > Viridiplantae > Streptophyta > Magnoliopsida > Alismatales > Araceae > Amorphophallus > Amorphophallus konjac. The sequence goes on from CM040128.1 coordinate 99,170,779, forward strand.
CTGGGCTAAAGAAATGGCGCCCATCTACATGGACGCTAATTCTCAAAAAGCCAGAAAAAGAAAGATAAACAATGAACTGTGATATCAAAAACTTTGATTATAATAAAAAGGGAAATAATGATAATAATAATGATTATAATAATCTAACGGCATCTTGTCCGGAATATCTCCCTACCGACTCACGATGTCGGGAACATTAATGATGCCTACGGAGGTCATGCTTCGCCTCAGGGGTCATCCCCATTATGGGCATAGCCCGACCTCGCACCGGGCCAATAATCCATTGATTTTTGATCGCCTTTACCGGGATTTAACCGAAGCCATTTCGTCCCTCCCATATTAATTTTGTCGTACCCCGACACACATTTGTCATAGTATTATATGTATACTTGGGACGTTCTCGATCCGGGCTCTCGTCCGAACATAAAAAGGTCGATACGAGACCGACATGATTTTTGAATACCGTCTTGCACATTGACGCAGGGGATTTTTAATAATCTCAACTTTTTAAATGAAATTTGATCTGTAGGCCGTAGGGCCTCTTATCTTGGCGATTAATTAGAGGTTTTCCCCTCTCCGAGGGGATGTAATTAACGTCGCGACCTTTATGGCACGGTGGGTCTTCAGTCCCGACCCGATACCCATAATCATCTAGTCAGTCAGACGGAGCGCACCACAGGCTTCGGACCACTCCAGTCTCGACGCCTGAACACATTGTCACTATGTGACTGGCATGCCCTCGCACTTGATAAAAATGATAAACTAAAACTGAGATAAAAGATAAGACGATCACCATCGAATATTTTAGTGCGTCCAACAAGTTGGCACGTCCGGTGGGACGGGATCTCTTCTTATCTCTTCGCCAGGATTGGGGGCCCGATGACCTTTTCCAAAATTCTAACACCCTCAATTTTAAATTGCAGGGAGGGATTAAACCTTGAAGCAAACAATGGTCGTCACGTTCGGTCCTTTGGTTGTCGCGAGCCAAGCGGAGCATGGCTACTTGGCAGTGCCAATCCAGTTCGGCAATTTTCCCTGGGTCGTTGGTTTCCCTAACTTCCTTGGGGTCATGTTCGTGAACCTTCTGGAGATCCAGGAGGTCAAGCTCGTCGCCACTACGGAGGCGACTCCCGAAGAAACAAAAGTGGTGGGCTGCTATGCCCATCACGTCGACACCAAAAGGAAGCACACTCCAGCTGCCAGGCGGGCAACCAAGAAGAACTCCGATACGCTGCAAGGCCAGCTATCCACCTCAAGAAAATCCATTATGATCGGAGGAGTCCGGGTGTTTCTCAACGGCCGCCAGGCCACCATTGCACCCGACAGGGTGATACCAGCTGTGCCGGGGCACAACAAATTCCAAGCACTAACTTAGGACCGACAGGATCGCACTAGGTCAAGATGAAGAAGGGGTCGGCCCCGAAGTCGACAAAATTCAAGCAAGTATAAGTCCCCAAGCAGCGGGCCCCAGCCCCAATTCAACACGAGCCTGCCAGAACTAGCAGGCTCAAGAAGGAAGAAAAAGAAGAGAAAGAAGAGAAGACCGAAGCGCCAGTCTGGCCATCTCGAAGACCAGCCTTCCGTGCCCATGGCCGACAAGTGAATATTTATTCAAATGAAGGAAGATACAGCAGGATGTATGAGCGAAGGCGCTTCACCTACAAACCATCGGTACGAACCTGAGAGCCGTCACCAATGGACTGGCCCGCCAATGGGCAAAATGATATCACCCAAGCCGTAAGAGGATACCTCCATGGCATCAGAAATACCCTCTTGGGGATGCAACGGCTCTTAGAAGCTATGAATGATGCCGAAAGAAACCGGGGCCAACGGATCAACCTGGAAGACATCAAGGATGCGGAGTCGGGATGCTATGGGCCACCACTCTGTGAAGAAGCCACGCCGAGAATCTCGGTGTTTGACAAGGTTAACTTTCCCTGGACAGTCAACCAAGAAGGTGACCCGAAGAAACAAGAAGCTACAGGTGTACACCTGCAATATGGCCGAAGTGGCCAGTCATTACAGGGCCCTCCCCGAAGACCAAGAAGAAGTGGCTAGGCTTGCTGACAGGCCGGGTCCCATCACCAGAAGAAGAAGAGCTACAGCCGAGGTAATACAAGCCCTTGCCGGTGAAGCAAGCTCAGATGCGCTCGTCGTAACGGCGAATGTGATTACTACTGAAGATGAAGAAGAAAGGCCGCCACCACCTATGGATACTCCATTGGAAGGGGGAGGCCAAGCTCCTAGCCCATCCACCCCCGATCCGGAAATGATGATATTGCTTCAAGCATATCGGCAGAAGATCGAAGCTCTGAAAAGGCAGGTGGGTGAATTGACCACGCATGCCTCTGCTTCGAAGCAAGTCGAAGCCCCTCTAGAAACATCCCGGTGAGGTGTTGATGAATTCGAGGGTTCGCCCCAAATGACAGCTTCACAACCGTCACTCCATTATACTGGGGGCACGGCCCCAATACCGCCTCCGGCTCCTCAACACCAGGGCACCCCAACGGTACCTCAGGCAACGGTGTTGGAAACACCACAAAGCCATCCAACTCATTTCTACCCAGAGCCGGTGGACCCAGCAATGGCAAACAAGCTGATGATCGAACAAATGATTGAGATGAAGCTGGCCGATCAGGGTGCCGAAGAATATGCCGCTTTTGGTGTGTACAAGGTGATGTGTGTGGGGTCATGAAGTGTGCCTTGCATATGGTTATGTTTTTGATGAAAACTAACCTTATAAATAACTTTGTGTCTGCTTGCATATGCGGTTGATGTCAGTGTGCATTCATGAGCTTTGCTATGCTTGCATGTATTTCAATTGAGTCGTTGTGCTCTTGAGCAAGTCTTCATAGTTGAGATTGATTTTTCCATATTGCTAGACATGCATATAAGCTCGTGGATGGTTATGAGTAGAAGCTCTATGCATATACTTATGTGTCTAGTTAAGGAGCTTTTATCACTCATAATCCATGATTTTGATATCCATGTAGATCTCATGTTCTACATTATCTTTTACAGGAGAGAGATGATTAGAAGACACCTACAAATCACATGAATGCATGGTAATGTCTATTTATGTGAATCTTGGTGGAAAGAGGTTGACATGTGGTGTAATATTGATTAAGCCCCAAGGAATACTTGGTTTTTATGTTTAAACATTCAATCTCTTCCCAGTCCCATGTGCTATCAATGTTGCATATATTCACTTGGTTCTTTCATGTATATTCTGCATAAGGTTCTTATGCTAGATGCATAGTTTAAATTCCTCGTGAAAGTGGTGGCTGAAATGAATTGATTAAAACTCTCACATTGAATGATATTCATTTTCTCATGTTGAACTTTATCATAGGCTTTCATGCCCTTTCATAGTGTCGACCTATCAAAGGATGGTGTCGACCCCATGTTTCATAAGCATCACTTAGATGCAAATTGTTCATGGTTCTGTGAAGAGAACTTGTGTTAAATTCAATCACATCATTCATGTGGATTTTGGTTTTACAATGCCACTCTTGTTGCACTTGATGCATAAAGTTCATTGCTATATGAACTTGTTTCCTTGATGAGGATAAACATGTTTTTCCAAAGAGTTTTTATGCACCTTGAACATGGATTTTAATGTATGTGCCTTTTGCACTTTCTTTATGGTTACAAGTTGCTCATACCTTGTTCACATGCATAGAAATATCCTTCGATCTTTAGCTTAGAACATTTGTGGTTCAAAGTGTTCGTATGCACCTTAAACATGGGTTTCATGTATATACTTCATGCATTTATCATTAGGATTATTGTGCTAAAGTTCTAATCATTTTTTTCTTATGGTTTTGCAGGATTAAGATCCTTAATATAAACCCTCCAAGATCAAAGGAGTTTCATGCCACAGAGTTTGGAAGGGTTACAATGGAGTTTGGGGCTGAAATTTGAAAGTTTGGAATTTACTGTAGCTTTAGGTCGACCGACCCTGTAGCTTAGGTCGACCGACACTGTAGCTTTAGGTCGACCGACCCTGTAGCTTAGGTCGACCGAAATTGGCAGTGCTGCCTGAAAATTCACCTGTAAAAGTTAGGTCGACCGACCACCTACCTCCGGTCGACCGAACCCCCCGAGACAACAATTGTTGACTTTGTTTTCTTCAACGTGGGAAGCCCTTCTCCTTAGATTTTTTAATCCCAAAAGTCTCCAGACATCCCTGGAATTGTAGATCTATGTCTTGGCTTGTCCTTGACCATCCTAGGTCTTATAAACCCACTTGTGCCTAACCTTTTACCCCTTTGCCCCTGGGTTCATGGTAGACCTATTGGGGGTCTTTTTGGATGGTTCTAGAAAGGTTATCATGGTCTTTTCATGTCTTCTATATATGCTCTCTTGTGAACTCCGAATTTGACAAGAAATCCCCAATTGAGCTAATGTTTTCTATCTTGTAGGTCAAGAAAGAGGAGAAGAAGAGGAAGGGGAAAAGAAGGGGAGATTTGATATTCATCCAAGAGGTTTTGAAGATCGTGGAAGAAGGAAAAGTACAGCGGATCGAGAGGATGTTGAAATCGTCACCATCCGACTAGAGCTTCAAGCTACTACTTCTATTCGTCTTGGAAATCAAGGGGGGAACAATCTCTACATCCCTTAGTTGTTGTTTCGTGATGTTTGCCATGTGTTCTATTTCAATCTGAGCTTATATTGTTATTTGTGTTTATTTTACAAACCTAAAAATACATTTTGTGTGGGTGACTGTCTGTGTATACAGTCGTGTTTGATCGCCTGCGTGCGATCGTGTGTGTCACTGTGCTACGTTTGTTGCAGCGTGTGTGTGTGTGTTATGATCCGGTCGTCGGATCGTGTGGGAGACTTCGTCTCCGTGTGTGTGTGTGTTGGGGCGTGTCCCCGTGTGTGTTTGGAGCGTTGTCTCCATGTTGGAGATTTATCCCTGAGTGAAGCCTCACCAGGTTTGGTGAGGGATGGACGTAGGGAGCCCGTCATGGTCCTGAACCACCCTAAAAATCGATGTGCACTTTGTTTTGATTTGTGTGATTGGGTGGTTTGCTTGTTATATCTGTTTGTATGATCGTATGGGAACGGAGAGATTGAGAGAATTAGTTACCTTGTTTAGTTAATTTCCTCAATCTTGTTAAAAGTAATTAATTCTGTTGCGTAAGCTTTTTAGTTAGCCATCTAGTGTAGGGGATAATTCAACCCCCCCTTCTTGTCTGCTCGCCTACTCCGAGACCAACAATTGGTATCAGAGCAAGGCTCTTTTGTCCTTAGATCTAACGATCTACAAAGAGATCCCAATGTAGTGTTAATCATGAATTGTTCTGTTGATCATATTTTGATGAGTTGCTTACCTATTTTTGATGGCGATGATTTTGATTCATGGTTAGGTAAAATGTGTGGGCTAATTAACTCTATTAATCCTGAACTCTAGAAATTGATATTGTAATGCCCCGGAAATTTTATAGAATATTTCTGAAGTATTTAAGAATTTTCTAGGAATTTATAAAGACCAAAATGGGTTAACAAATGAATTTCTGGGTTAAATAAATTATTATTAAGGCCCAAGTATGATAATCAATTAACCTGGCCTATTTAAATAAAGCCCAAAGGACTTAAGGACCAAGCCCATGAAGTTTGGCCTATATTCTAGAAGGTTAATTAGCTTATTCACGGAATATAAGGATAAATACTCCCTATTTAGATAATTAAATATATAATGAATAAAAGAGTTTGAATTAAATTCAAATTCGGCGCCCAAATATAATGGCGGTCTATCGTAAAACTGTAAAGGGACAATTGGCGGTCCAGTCTTAGACCGCTATGTTCTGTCATGATGTGACACCACCTTGGGGTGATAGTCACAAGACCGAAGCACCTTGGACTTTAGCAAGCAAGCACAATTCACAATAGAAATGGACCGAAATTAGCGGCCACTCACCCGACACTCACCTAAATCCCGGGGTAACTCGGCGATGTCGAGTGGAGGTTGTGAGGGCTGGGCCCTTGCTGATAGAGGGCCAGCAAGGCCAAGGTTTTTTTTCCCAAGGGTTTGGAGGTCCAACTCAATGGGGCCGACCCGGGTGCCGAGGGCACGGGTCACACTCTCTTCCACGGCGGCCACTCGAAGCAATGGAGCTTGCAGACCGGGCACTCACTCTCACGGGCCAACGGAGCTATGAGATATTATTGAAAGAAAAAGGCACCAAATATGAGCAAGGGATAGAGCACTTACTCGACCGGCTTGAAGAAATCGGTCCCGCTCGAAGACGTGGGCGAGCGGGGAAGCGTGGGTTCCCCACATGCCGCGCCGGTGTAGCTTCGACCTGTTCAAGATTTTACATCACTATGCCCCATGCAAGGGGGTTGAACTTGGGGAAGAGAAACCAAAATTACATTCAAACACTACCTCCCACAGGGAGGGGCTATAAGCCGACCGGGCGGGGAGGGGAGAGTGAAACTAGGAACTAAAGGAAAGGATGATGATTGTTCTGTCCACTCTCTGGAACAGAGGATAGATAGTCGGTTTCGGCATTGCTGCGGACTCCCCCGAGCTCTGTTCGCAACGAAAGTAGTGGCAAAATCTTTATAGTTGACTCAGAAAGACGTCCAATTTTTGGGGGAATTTTTGAATGACAGCGATGGTCGAGGCAGGGTCGTGAACAGTGCCTCTGCTTTCTGGTTCTGACAGCTATGGTACCACTACAGCAGAAAGATGAGGTCACCACGGGCGCTCCTGATCTCTGATTCAGGCAAGGCTGGAGTCGCTGGATTTGTTGTCAAGTCCTCTTCGAACGGAGACCCACGGGGACGTCGGAGGAGGTCGGAGTAGATAGAGACAGTTCAAACAGTGATCGAGTGTCTGTTTAGTCTCAGAGTGGACAGAACAGCGCACCTGAGGGAGGAAATTGAGAACTATTAGCTCCGGATGCCGAACGGGATGCCGCTTCTTAGTACTAGAATAAGACGTGTAGATGAAGCTCTCAGTCAAGCCCCGCCTCCAGATCTTCAAGGGGTTGGCCGTGGGAGACTCTGCAAGCAGCTTCATGTTGCTAGTCTAGAGGAAGAAGCGCAGTGTGGGGAGATTGGCTCCCTCGGGCAGCCACGAGCTCAGGTTGGGATGAGACTACCGCCTTTACGAAGAAGACAGGGAGCCGCTTCCGACGGTACCACTCGAGCCTCCAGGGACATCGGGATGAAGTCGAGGTCACCTCTGCAAGCTGCTGGTCCTCTACAGATCCTGAGCTGCGAACTGGCTAGCTGGGAGTAGCTCCAATGGCACAAGAGATAGGGGAGGGAGGAGAAGGAACTAGGTTGATGGAGGGGGAGAGTGGGGGGCGACCAGATCTAGGGTTTGTGGAAGGTGAGGGTGAGAGGGAAGGGAAAATATTCAAACTTGGCCTAGGGAGGGGTGGGTTCAGCCTTGGGAAGGTGGAGGCTTGCTTGGGAAGGGGAATGGGTAGTTGGGGGTTGGGAGGTGGGATGAGGATTGGTGGAGATCTCTTGGGGATGGGGTGGAGTAAAGAGGAGGTTTGTGGGGAGTTGGAGAGGTCGTAAAAGAGGGAGAAGGGAGAGAGAAAGTGGTTGGGAGGGGAGGAGAGAGAGAAGGGGGTGAACCCCTTAGAGAGAGAGAGACTGAGAGAGAGAGAGAGAGGGGGGGGATAAGGGCTTCTCACCTACTCAATTGGATTCTCTCCAAAAGAAGATGATTTAAATTGGACACTTGAAAATTCAAATATTCTTTCATTAACTTCAAATGGGGGGAATGGGGTCCTATATATCGGCAACCCACATTTTACAAAAAGTCCCTGACTCTTGCTACAATGACAAATAACCAAGGGGGTAGGGGGCCCCCCTGGGCCTAGCCCAATGAATTGGGCCCATTAACTAATCTAATCAACCCTATGACACTTAACTTAGGTAGATGACTCATTAACCTAGGTACATGACTCAAATAAAAGGAAAATTACAATGATATGACTCAAATAAAAATGAGGAAATACAACATATGACTCAAGATAAATGACTATACCATGTCGGATGCTTCCGGGGCGAGGAGACTGTTGACATGTTTGTTTTTTAATCCTCATCGGCTTAAAAGATAAATGTCTTCTCTCCCCTTCTATTAAATCGATATATAAAATAAATGGGAACAGTAGAATGAGAACAGGAGAATGTAAACAATTGTGATCGCTACCAAGGTGTCGTACGTGATGAACACGCCGTACCTTGAAAAGAGAGGGAGACACTCGCCTTAAAATCAGAACTGCAGGGGATGAGCGGCCCGCGAAGAACTGCCTGTGATGTTGGACGGCCGCACGACAGACCGCTCTTCAGTGCTACAGAGGACGCGGGATGTACAACTACTGGCTGATGGACGGTTTAGAAACGACCGCAGGACGATGAAGGACGGTCGAAGATCCACCGCACATACCATTGAACGGTCCTGACAAAGCCGCACAAGACCATCACGCCAGAAGTTGCAAAAGGGTCCAACCTCCACCCTTTCCGGCCGGCCAGAAAGGATGGGTCTCATGTTAGTGTATGGCTGACCTGTAAAATAACGTGGAAACACAAAGATAAAACCCAAATTAGAACTAAAAAGTGTAGTAGATGCTAAAACGTAAATAAATGATCATAACTAAGTGAAGTGGGGGATACCTGGGGAGTTTTAAACTCCTGGGGTGTCAAAAAACATGGGAGGATGTGTGAATGACAGTGCAAGTGAAGAAAAACGAGGAGAATGATGTGTAGAAACAAACATGCAACCAAACGGGAATGACGGACTATCAAAGATAAAAAAAAGACTCAAAATGAAAGTTACTCCCTGGACCGGAGGCCTGTATGGACATAGAAGGCCTCCCTCACTGGTCGTAGGTCGCTCAAGGATTCGGCAGGGCTTCGCCGTCGACCAAAATCTCCCCCCCTTTCAAAGGTAGCCTTTAGGGTCTATTCATAGAGCCTAGAAAGCCAACCCCGAAACTAGGGTTTACATTCATTTTTAGGACGAGGCATTATCACAAAAGTTGGAGATAATTGAGTTATCTCTCATCCAGAAGAAACGGCATTGAAAAAGATTCTATATTCGAGAAGAAATCTCCAGATAAAGCCCGGGGACAATTTCACGGATAGAGAGAGAAAATCCTTGAATTCTTCAGAGTTCACAGGGTTAAACGGTCTCACGATAGACCGCACAACTAGTTGGGTGGTCCATCAAGAACCGTCCAACTCTGGCTGTGATAATTCCAAAAATAGGATAATCATCCACTAATTATCTATTAACCAACCGAAATGGTCGCTGCTGGACTCTCACAGATAAACGGTCTGATATTAACCATCCACACTGATGAGCGGCCAAGTGTTATCCGTTTAACTCCTGTCGGTGATAAATGAATGAAACGGATAATTATCTGAGAGACATTTAGGCTTTAGGACTCTGGAAGAAGAACGGTTCACTCCAGGCCGTCCATCATGTTGAACGGCTAGGATTCAACGGCATAAGCCCTCGTCGGTGGAAATTCAGAAAATCATCAAAAATCAACCAAAAATGTATGAACGGTCTATAGCTAACCGCCCAAGTATTGAACGGCTAAGGATGAACTGTACATATGTCTGGACACTTGATTTTCATAAAAATGTTCAATTAACCAAAAACCAAGGCCCATTAAGCCCTGAGTTGAAACAAACCTAGCCAGGGAGGGAGATCGCCCATAAAATTAGCCCAAAATGTGCCAAAAAATAGCCCGACGAGTGATGGACAACTCGAGGAATCAACAAATGGGAGTAAGAGGAACGACTCAACTCATCGGCAAAAAATGGGTGTCAACAGATGCCCCTCCTTAACGTCCTCTTTGCAGGGGAGCGAGCAGAGGTGAAGCGAAAGTGACATGGGACATGGAGATGAAGCGGAAATGCAGCGGAGTGGACCGGAAAGCGGGCATTAAGGTAAAATGACATCCGTTTTTACCAACAAGCGACAGGAATATTCCGGAAAACTCTGAACCAAATGCAAGGAATGATAAAACCAAAAGCGACACTAGTCTGGAGGAACTAAACTAAACGAAATGAAACAAATCGACAAGACCAACCTCATGGGGGACACAATCCCGCGGTCCAATGAGGAGGCCAAAAGCAGGCAGCAAAAGTAAAGGAAACGGGCTAAAGCTCCAGACGGGGACCTCTTAATCAATCAAACCAAGCGAATTGACCAAAGAGAACATTCCAACTCATAGTGGAATTAGTTCCTCTTACCCAAACACTGAACGCACAGTTAACCATCAATGACGGGGCATTCTTCAGGCAAACCATGGGGCATGAAAGCTCAAAAGATGCGCATGATGCATGCTGGGCTAAAATAAAAGAAATCATTAAAATAAATGTAAAGAAAGATTAAAATATAAAACACTCGAGAATAATATTGCTAAGCTGGAAAATCAGAGTCAAGATACCATCCGCAACCACAGCGTGCAGGATAGAACCATCCTCCCCAGGTCATCCCAACCTAACGACTTATCCGAAGATTAAACACGTGAACTTGGATCATCATCGTTTTTGTTAAAGGGGAACATCAGATCCTCGAACACGCGAGCAACCAACTGGTTCTCGAGATAATATATTATAGTACCAACTGGTTTTGATAAGGTTAGAAGGCCATACCTGACTTACCTGTGCAGGTGAAATGGCAAGTTTTTGGATTTTCATTTTTTGGATTTTTATGGATTTTTATGAATAAGACAAATGAGTACAAACAAGCAAGTATAAGCATAGCAAAGATAACACAATGCTTAACTGAACGACAAACAACGTGACATAACATGACGATCAAATGAAACGGGAAGCAATGTAACACAAACAAGCATACACGCAATGGCATAAACAGACAATATCATGTATGAATGCGATGTGACAAGACAACAACGCGGTGGGACAACACACGGTTGGGACAATGACATGACGGACGATCACACGGTTGGGACAACACATGGAACATAGAGGGACGACCATCATCATATGCAAGTCAATTAACAACATGTGGTGAGGAACAAAACAACAAGTGTGGGACGATATACGGTGGGACATAGACACGAGACAAGGACACGGCGGGACAAAAGACATGAACAAATACGCACTTCAATCAAAACCCAAGATCAGAATGAAGCAGAACCACCAGGTTCATAATCGTGAGGCAAAGCCCTCTCATAAAGATATGATCATTGCAAATAAAAGCTGGGAATGACATGAGCTTCAGAACAAATCAAGAGAGTGAATCGAAGAAGGAAAGAACAGATCAAAGATGTGGACAGGAGGCAGAGCAAAAAGATATAGCAAGGAATGCCTGAGTACTTATAACCTGCACACTTAGCAAATGGATTACGTATCTGTCCTTAAAACAAATGCAAATGCATGAAAAAGACACATTTTTTTTGGATTTTTGTGATCTTTTTTTGATTTTTTTAGATTTTCAATAGTATTTCATTTTTTGGATTTTTTTGAAGTATTTGATTTTTTAGGTTTTTGAATTATTTGATTTTTTTTGAAATTTTGAAGTATTTGATTATTTTGGATTTTTGATAATATTTAATTTTTTTTAGAAATTTTGATTTTGACATAGCAATCCGCAGCACCTAAAGACGGGCTCAAACTACTGGCTAGGGATCGTCGTTCCTACCCCTTTCATTAAAGGCTTCCCTTAAACAGGGCGTGCATGTGAGGGTGGCTTACCACAACCAACCGCTTCTAAAGAACGGTGCCCCTACTAAGGCCATACCCGGGATACAACCCAACATAAGAGGGAGAAGCAGAAGAAAAATTGGAGACAAGCTTCGTGCAGGATGGGAGATATCAAGGCTCGAATTCCTTCCAGGGTACTACCCCTCAAAGAGATAGCCTGTTGCGCTGGGGCTTTGTGTCTTTGATTTTTAGACCCATATTTATCAGGCACGCATGCGACCGGGCTCATGACGTCCCATGGGGAACTGTACTGCCACTCTTGCCATGCCTTTGATTCATAATTTTGCATTGATTCATTTTCTCATTTTGGTAGCCCTTATTGGCCAGATATAGCATGAAAGCTCACTTTTGAGGGTCAAGACTGCCCCTATTTGAGACCTCTCCCGTATTAGGGAGCGCCTAGGTTGGTCATCTCATCCATCCATCTCTTGCCCCTGCACTTGGCCGAGCAGAGAAAAGAAAAGACTTTTGTACATACCCAAAGTATGGCCAAAACAGCAACAGTGCGCCTCAGAGAGATCGACTATGGCTTGCTGTGTAGTGTGTGAAAAATCCATACTCATAGGTCTCCCTCAACAATCGAGGAAAGAAACTAGACTCCCAGTGTGGAGCTATCACCAGCCTAAGGATGCTGCAGAAGCTAACTTTTTTATTTGACACAAAGTTAAGATTTAATTAAACAAAGACTCCTAAAGCCACTCAATCATGTTAAGGAATCACGTGCAGAAACAATAGAAATAATAGAAATGAAAGCATGTTCTTGCACAAAATAAAGATACATTTGTAGATCTATGGCGTGAAAACCAACATCCTGAAGCGATTTCGATCATCGAGCTTTGAGGAGCGCGAGTAGCTTTGCATTCCTTGCTTGCCAGGATAAAGGATGAAAGGAGAGCAAAGGATTAGATTCCTCGACACAGAGGAGTGGCAGACATCATACTGGACAAAAAAGGATAAAAAGGAAGAGAGACGAGGGCTAGAACTCCCTCTTTAAGGCACTGAGGCCCTAATAACAAGGAACCAGATACAGAATAAACAAGGATTAACTGAGATCAAGGTAGGCTAAAGCCTCGAAAACAGCACGAAAAAAGGGTAATGACCCCGAAAGGGTGAGGAGGAAAGAACATAAAGACGACGAAAGGATAGTTGCAAAGGTAAGAGAGAAATAGAAAGATCATCCGACATGGTGGGAGGAAAGGAATAGCGATCACCCGCCAGAGGCGGGGAAGAAGATGCATGAACACCCGACAAGATCGGGGAAAAGAAATGGAAACCACCTGACAGAGTCGGGGAAGGATCAGAAAAACCACCCGACAAGGTCGGGGAACGAGCACAAGGAATTCCCAACAAGGTCAGGGGAAAGAGATGAGAAGTGAAATCCGGACGTATCAGGGGAGGAAAATTACAAGAGGATGCCCCTGGCTCAGGGGAAGAGGAGGACATAGGCCGATGCCTAGAATGGTAAGGATAGGAGAAGATGGTGGAAATATGGTCAGGTGGTGGAAGGTACACCACCCAAGGATAAGAACCGAGCAGAAGAAAAGACAAATGAACGAAAGAAGGAGAGGAGGAAGTGGACCCCCAAGTGCGCAACTGACGGCCCTTGAACTTATGCCGTCGCCTCTTCTTAGCACAAATCTTCTCGAAACAACATCGCCTGGCGCGGACTCGGACCTTCGGGCTTCTTATCTTGCAATACTTTCTCAAATAACGGGCCCATCTGGCAGACGGCCTGGCTCGGTCATGAATATGTAGCTTCATCGAGACGGTTGCCCCTAGCTATGCGGTGCTAACAATAGAAGGACATTTCAGCATAGACAACTCCTCGAAATGTACATCAGGAAGCAATGGAATTTTGTCATTTGGCACCGGCACATGTAGCTTTGGCATCTCCTCTCGGTAATCAGACACGAAGTACAGCTCCCTTGCTAGAAGTGCTGGACGGAACTGAGGGAGGGCGATGCGCGGTGTTGGCGTGTCCGCTTCACCAATAAACCGAGGGAGATTGCATAGGATGTGTAGAATGCCCCTGGTCAATCTCGGGGACACAGCCAATTGCCCCTTGAACGCTGAATTCATTAGACTTTTGGTGGCCGTGTGGGTTAGCACCATCCGGGCGGAAAACTCTTCTGGGCCAGTGCACTGAATAGCAATCAGGTGAGAGTTAATAACAACATCAACAACGAATTCTCCGGTGCGCAAAGAAATCTCCACCGGCCTTGCTTTTGAAGAAACTGGCACCAGTGCTAAAGAACTCTTCTGAGCAATCAGCTTCATAGCAAGTGCGGGATCATTGTCCCTAGAATAGCCAGGGACCAGGACTCTGACCGGCATGTTGCAAATGAAATCTTGAAGGTTACGACGCACAGTCAAAACCTGGTTCGACTCTTTATCTCCCTAGGGACTAGACCCGAGGGGCACCAAAGGTAGAGTGTACCTGCTCCACGAAGTGGGAAGTGGTAGAGGGAGGTTAGAAGGAGGAGGTCTGAAGGGCGCGGGTGGTGATGGTGCAAGTGATGGGGAAATACTGATGATGATGGGCATGGGTGGAGGTAAAGGCAAAAGTGGAGGTATGGGTTCAGGGTCAGCCTGTTCGGGCTCAAAGGATGATGGCGAAAGAAGTGGCATCGATCGCGGGGATGGTTGTGAAGGTGACAGAACATGGGTTATTACGAGGGGAGGTGATGAAGACAGTAGTGGTGACGGTAATGGGGATAATGGAGAAGGTGATGATGGATATGTGGCCAATGGAGGCGGCGAAGATGGGGGTGGAGAAGGTGGTGACAAAGGGGGTGATGTGGTTGATGGAGATGGTGAAGGTGAAGAGGGAGGAGGTGAAGGTAGGGGTGGGGAAGAAGGAGGAGAGGAAGGTAGTGGCGTAGTGGGGGAAGTGGCAGGCGATGGCGCTCTCCGACGTATCTTTACAACATGTCGAGAGGCGTTGGGAATAGGTGTGGTGGTGAAAACGGAGGGTGAAAGAGAAGTTGCCCGAGCGGAGGCTGGAGTAGGTAAAGGTGGTGGAGGAGATGGGATAGAGAAAGAAGTGGGTAACGGAGCAGGTTTCTTATCAACTGAAGAAACACCAGGGTGCCCCTGGTCTTGAAGTGGAGACGGTTACCTAGGCGGCACGGCTTGCTGCCGCTGCTGCTTGTTGCTGAGATCTGAAATAACTTGGTGCATGATAGCCCAATCAACCATCTTCTTGTCTTCCAAGTTGTGAACGAGTTCCCGGAACTCGGAACAATTCTCGACCACATGCCCCTATTGATGATGGAATTCACAGAAATGGAGCACGTTCTCAACCGCTGGTCGGCAAGGCATAATCGGAGGGAGCTGCAACGCATGGGTGGCCATCAAAGCCCTGAAAACATCTGTAAGAGATTCCGGCAACGGGGAGTGAGAAACCCGCTTCGGGCAAGGCGGATGCCGAGGGGTACGAAAAGGTAGTGGGGATGGTAGCGGAGGTTGCGTAGGCAAGGGGGATTGCGTAGGTGAAGGCGGAGGGCTAGAATGATGTGGCGACGTGGAGGGAGTGGGAATGTAATGGGCGACATCTACCCACTATGGGTGTGGTGTTTCCTTGACCAGCAGTGGAGGGGTGTGGTGAGATGAAATAGCGGAGGGCTGACTCGTGAAGGGATGTGAGGTGGAGGCATATGGGTGTGTGGGAGCGGAGGGCCGACTCGTGGAGGGATATGTAGTGGAGGGTTGACCCATGGTGGATGGGGAAGAGAAGGGGTATGTAGAAGGTGAAGGTGGAGGAGACTCATGGTCAAAGGAAACTAGGAGTTGTTGGCTAACGAAGCGGGCTCGATTGTAAAGCTGTTGCCAGGATGTAATATCATTCAGGGCTAAGATACATCTGAGCTCGGGCGTTGCATTAGAAATAACCATCTTGATCTGCTCGCCCTCCGGAATATGCCCCGGGACTTGAGTGACTAGGTGACGCCAGCGGTCGGCAAATGTAGAGAATTCCTCGTCGGGCGCCATCTTCTCGTGGGCCAGATCAACCATAGAATGTCTGGGCCCAGCCTGGTCCTGGTACTGCTGAATAAATCTTACTTGGATGGCTTGAAAATTCATCATCTGCTCTTGCGATAATGTGAAGAACCAATCCTTGGCCGAGCCCTCTAAAGATAGGCCAAACAAATAGGCCATCAAGCGTTGATCATGCTGGAACTGGGCCGACTCATATAAGAACTCCTTCAAATGCACGTAGGGGTCACCAATTCCACCATAGCGACGATAAATCGGAATCTATGAACGTGGTGGGAGTTGAAGACCTTGAAAGGCAAATGGGATATCCAAAGAAGTTTGAGGACTGATTTGTCGTTGCAATCCATCAAGCTGGCGTTGGGCCTGAGCGATCATCTCCTCGGTAGGAAGAGTCCGAGAAGGATATGGGCCAGCTTGAGCAAGAGATGATGAATTTAGACCATGATAATGATTATGGGCCGGATAAGGGGATCCGGCCTGAGAAGAAGGAAAGCCCATTCCAGGAATGGAGGAATGCATGGGCCTGGAAGAATTATGAAGGTGGGAATGAGAATTGATTGGGCTAACAACAGCACGGGTGGGATAAGAAGGCCCGTTAAAAGAATAGGGTCCAATAGAGGAATAAGGAGATGGGCCCGCACGGGAAGAGGAATCCACACGGGGGTAAGAAGATGGAGAAGTATAGGAATAAGGTACAGGGGAGAAGTGCTCCATGGGGAGAATGGAGACTTTACAGTGAATCTCAAATGAATACAAGGAGGGAAATGAACGCAGGACAAATGCAGTTAAATGGAGACACACGAAGATGAACTAGACCTAATGAGCCTAATCTAACAAAAGGATGCAAATGATGACACTGTGCAACATACAATGGAGGAGAGAGATGAGAAAAGAATCAACCAATTACCCAAACAAATTCCAAATGATGCGCGAAGATTTCTTTTTATAAGTTCTCTTTTGGGACCTTAGTGGATTAATTAAAATGTGAATTCACTCAACCACAAGGTACCTAAACAGGGTGAGAACGGAGAACTGGCAGACTCTAAAGGACTCTCTCTCCCACGAATGCAGACCCTAGACTAGGGGGTGGTATGGTACAACCTACCCGGCGTCCGTGTGGGAATCCACGGCTCACGGGGACTTACGGAGGTCCTCGGCAAGGTCCCCTAGTCGGCTCCAAGGAGTATGGAGACGAGAGGAAACCCTACCTCGGTAGGAATGCAACTACTATGAAAGAGATGGATGCTCCTATGTGAATCGGAGTGCATGTAAATTCTAGCCTAGCAACTATCAACCAATGATCAATCAAATATCTAAGCAATGAAAACAATCATGCAACAATGATATGGGAGCAGGGGGAGATCAATAACCAGCACCAAAGATCATGAATATCATGGAACATGGCAATCAAAGTGAATTACGGGTGCACTGTAGCGCCACAAGGACGGTCTATATAAGACCACTCAAAGGGACAGACGGTCTATACAGAACCGTATAATCTAGGGAGTAGCAGAGAGTAACGGCAGAATAACTGCAAAAATCTGAGAATGCTGGAAATGAAGGATGGCAGAGATGAGAAACGTACCAGGAGGAGCGGTCTGTGGACAACCGCGTAAGCTCTGGAACGGATCTCCAGCAACCGTGCACCTACAACCAGACCAACCAGAAGCGTACCTGTGCCAGAAAGATGGAAGGCCAAGGATAGGCCGTTCGGCATGTGAACGGTCGATAGGAGGCCATTTATGACAGGACGCTTGTAGGAGAACTGGCGCTGTTCGTAGAGAGGGACGGTGGACGTGCAGCCGCACAAGGGATGAACGGCTCTGGGATAACCGCACAAGGGATGCACGGCTCTGGGAGAACCGCACAAAAGATGAACGGCTCTGGGAGAACCGTTCACGTTCCAGAAGGTAGAGAACGCGACCCAACCTGCAATCACTTCAAGAAGAGGACTAACACAACAAAAGAAGGGGTCAGCAAATCACTAACACGATGGGCACTAGGCGTCCCACCGTGATCGCCAAAAAATGGGCTGTTGACATGTTTGTTTTTTAATCCTCATCGGCTTAAAAGAAGAATGTCTTCTCTCCCCTTCTACTAAATCGATATATAAAATAAATGGGAACAGTAGAAGGAGAACAGGAGAATGTAAACAACCGTGATCGCCACCAAGGTGCCGTACGTGATGAACACGCCGTACCTTGAAAAGAGAGGGAGACACTCGCCTTAAAATCAGCACTACAGGGGATGAGCGACCCGTGAAGAACTGCCTGTGATGCTGGATGGCCGCACGACAGACCGCTCTTCAGTGCTGCAGAGGACGCGGGATGTAGAACTACTGGCTGATGGACGGTTTAGAAACGACCGCAGAACGATGAAGGACGGTCGAAGATCCACCGCACATACCATTGAACAGTCCTGACAAAGCCGCACAAGACCATCACGCTAGAAGTTGCAAAAGGGTCCAACCTCCACCCTTTCCGGCCGGCCAGAAAGGATGGGCCTCGTGTTAGTGTATTGCTGACCTGCAAAACAACGTGGAAACACAAAGATAAAACCCAAATTAGAACTAAAAAGTGTAGCATATGCTAAAATGGAAATAAATGATCATAACTAAGTGAAGTGGGGGATACCTGGGGAGTTTTAAACCCCTGGGGTGTCAAAAAACGTGGGAGGATGTGTGAATGACAGTGCAAGTGAAGAAAAATGAGGAGAATGATGTGTAGAAACAAACATGCAACCAAACGGGAATGACAGACTATCAAAGATAAAAAAAAGACTCAAAATGAAAGTTACTCCCTGGACCGGAGGCCTGTATGGACGTAGAAGGCCTCCCTCCCTGGTCATAGGTCGCTCAAAGATTCGATAGGGCTTCGCAGTCGACCAAAATATCCCCCCCTTTCAAAGGTAGCCTTTAGGGTCTATTTATAGAGCCTAGAAAGCCAGCCCCGAAACTAGGGTTTAAATTCATTTTTAGGACGAGGCATTATCACAAAAGTTGGAGATAATTGAGTTATCTCTCATCCAGAAGAAACGGCATTGAAAAAGATTCTATATTCGAGAAGAAATCTCCGAATAAAGCCCGGGGACAAGTCCACGGATAGAGAGAGAAAATCCTTGAATTCTTCAGAGTTCGCAGGGTTAAACGGTCTCACGATAGACCACACAACTAGTTGGGTGGTGCATCAAGAACCGTCCAACTCTGGCTGTGATAATTCCAAAAATAGGATAATCATCCACTAATTATCCATTAACCAACCAAAATGGTCGCCGTTGGACTCTCACAGATAAACGGTCTGATATTAACCGTCCACAATGATGAGCGGCCAAGTGTTATCCGTTTAACTCCTGTCGGTGATAAATGAATGAAACGGATAATTATATGAGAGACATTTAGGCTTTAGGACTCTAGAAGAAGAACGGTTCACTCCAGGCCGTTCATCATGTTGAACGGCTAGGATTCAACCGCATAAGCCCTCGTCGGTGGAAATTCAGAAAATCATCAGAAATCAACCAAAAATGTATGAACGGTCTATAGCTAACCGCCCAAGTATTGAACGGCTAAAGATGAACCGTACATGTGTCTGGACACTTTATTTTCATAAAAATGTTCAATTAACCAAAAACCAAGGCCCATTAAGCCCTGAGTTGAAACAAACCTAGCCAGGGAGGGAGGTCACCCATAAAATTAGCCCAAAATGTGTCAAAAAATAGCCCGGCGAGTGATGGACAACTCGAGACATCAACAAATGGGAGTAAGAGGAACGACTCAACTCATCGGTAAAAAATGGGTGTCAACAGAGATGAGCTGTGAGTGTGGGCACGGGAGGTGATGTCCCCATCATACTCCCGGGGTGCGGAGAACTCGACTCCGTCGAGTAAGAGTCCTTCCCTCCTCGGAGGGTGTAGAAGTGGTATCGCCCACAAGTCTTCCAATCGAGACCGATCCATCCCCCTGACGAGATTGCGCTCATACACCTTGCTCCTGGTGGCAGTGACATGTTCATCCAATATTCGATCACACTGGGCTCTCCTGGCTAGTGGACTCTTCTCACGGGTGGGTGCTCTCTCAATGAGGGGAGTGGGCTCAATATCCTCACTTGGTACCACCGTGGGACCCTTATCCACTAGGTCGGCCACGTTGAATCTGGGGCTCACTCCGTACTCCTCGGGAAGATCTAACTCATAGGCATTAGTGCCAATGTGCCTCAGAACCTGGAAGGGACCAGCCCCACAAGGCATCAATTTGGAGATGGCTCCCGGGTCCTCACCATCACAAAGTCACCCACGTGGAATTCTTGGTGACGCCGTTGGGAGTCAGCCTGCCTTTTATAAATCTCATTTTCCTTGCTGATGTGCTTGCTAAGGTTTTCATGCAATTTTGTGAATGCTGACATTCTAGGGGTGATGGGTGGACCTCGACAACCAAAAGTAGACCAATCATGCTTTGACGCTAAGAAGACTTTGATGGATTGGGGAGGACCGGGGCATCCATAGGTGATCCGGTCATGTATGGGGGTGACAAATGCCGGGGGACCTGGACATCCATGAATACTCCTATTATGCCTACGACCCATGATGAATGAAGGAGGACCATTACACCCGAATATGGACGACTCTTGTTTCCTACTTGACATGTGGGTGATGTGAATGAATGGACCCGACATAGTGTTCATGTCAAGTGGTGTGATAAGCCTAGACACATGCATGCTTATCCCAAAGGTGACTTCTTTGTGCATAGATGTAGGACGACCTTTGAACTTCCATGTGAAAGGGTCGAAGGGATCTAGGAAGGTAGATATGGGGTGGGATATTTCCTTGATCTCTAGGTAGGTGTTGTCTAAGGTCATGGCTCCTTTGGTGTTACATGGGTTATGGATGAGGTGAGCTTGGCCCAACATGGTGGGTGAAGGTAGGAAAGGGGCGGTGGGTACGGTGGTTGAGTCACATGGGTTCCATGGTTCCCATTGGAAGGGATCAAAGGGATCATCAAAAGGGTTACCAAGGGGGAGGGGCCTTATGTCCTCAAGATCCTCAAATGGTGGTGGGTCATCCTCCTCTAATGAAATAATTAGGCCGAAGTTCTTGGTGGGTGGGTCGGCTATGAGAGAAGGGTTTGGCTTTCTACCCGATATAAGAAGCTCCAAATTGAAGAGAAGGTTGGGCTCATTGGGTGTGGGGAGGAATAGAAGGAGGTCACTAGTGTAGCAACCAATGGTGTATACCGAGGTGATGGACCCGACACATAGGTGTAGAAGGTCAAGACTCTTTGGTTGGTTATCCATTGTGGTCAACATGTCGATCAACTCCATTTGCCAAGCTAAGCCCATGAGAAGTTCCCCTAGGTTCTTTACTTGGTGAGAGGATTGGATGGTGGTGTGATGGGAGAAGATTGGCACTATAGGGAGGTCTTGCTCCATGGGTAGATAGGTATGGGTCATGATATCTTTAATCGAGCTCTCCCTTAGCCACCTAACAAGGGGTTCTTCTAAGATGAGTTCAGCCTTATCTAGAGAGGGTGGTGTAGGGTGAAGATCCTTGTGCGAGGCTTTCTCTTCAATTTGGACATGGGTGCCCTCCATGGAGGGGAAAGGATCCGGAGGGGCATTTGTCTCCATGTGGCAAAGTGGGTGGGCTACTTCTTCTAAAGCTAATGGGGTGGGAAGGTTCTTTGAGGGTGAGGTGATGTTAGCCAGTGTGTGGTGCACCCGGGGTGGTGAACAAGGGTGGGACTCCGACGGATGGGAGAGTACAAGGTTGTTGAATTTAAAGGCTCCCGGAAGGTGTGGCGGATGCACTAGGCAAGTCTGACATGTTGGGTCGATGTCGGCATTCCTTTCATCTAACCATTTCTTACCTAGGATTATACATCCGCCAATGTTCCCACTTGACACCAAGTCCCATCAAAATACTTAGTCTTTCCAAACCATCTATGGAATTCAACAAAGAATTGGTCTTCATTGTGCATAATTTGTCTAGTCCTAGAAAGAGAGGCAACGATATCGGGGGATACCCAATTATCGGACTCTAAGTCAATGAAGTCAATTTCTGTGGGCTCTTCATTAGGTAGGTATGCATGGGATATGATTGGGAGAGGGGCCATTTGACCCTAGACTCAATGATGACAACGGTGGGTGGACAATGCAAGGATCGGACTGATGATGACTCCAATGCAAGCGTGCCCTAGGACTTGACTTGTAGAGACAAGTCAATGACTTGCTCTGATATCAATTGATGTGACACCACATTGGGGTGATAGTCACAAGATCGAAGCACCTTGGACTTTAGCAAGCAAGCACAATTCACAATAGAAACGGACTAAAATTGGTGGCCACTCACCCGACACTCACCCAAATCCCAGGATAACTCGGCGATGCCGAGTAGAGGTTGTGAGGGTTGGGCCCTTGCTGGTAGAGGGCCAGCAAGGCCAAAGTTTTTTTTTCCCAAGGGTTTAGAGGTCCAACTCAATGGGGCCGACCCGGGTGCCGAGGGCACGGGTCACACTCTCTTCCACGGCGGCCACTCGAAGTAATGGAGCTTGCGGACCGGGCACTCACTCTCACGGGCCAGCGGAGCTATGAGCTAATATTGAAAGAACAAGGCACCAAATATGAGCAAGGGAAAGAGCACTTACTCGACCGGCTTGAAGAAACCGGTCCCGCTCGAAGACGTGGGCGAGCAGGGAAGCGTGGGTTCCCCACACGCAGCGCCGGTTTAGCTTTGACCTGTTCAAGGTTTCACATCACTATGCCCCATGCAAGGGGGTTGAACTTGGGGAAGAGAAACCAAAATTACATTCAAACACTACCTCCCACAGGGAGGAGCTGTAAGCCGGCCAGGCGGGGAGGGGAGAGTGAAGCTAGGAACTAAATGAAAGGATGATGACTATTCTGTACACTCTCTAGAACAGAGGACAGTCGGTGTCGGCACTGCTGCGGACTCCCCCGAGCTTTGTTGGCGACAAAAGTAGTGGGAAAATCTTCGTAGTTGACTTAGGAAGACGTCCAATTTTTGGGGGAATTTTTGAATGACGGCGATGGTCGGGGCAGGGTCGTGAACAGTGCCTCCGCTTTCTGGTTCTGACAGCTATGGTACCACTGCAGTAGGAAGACGAGGTCACCACGGGCGCTCCTGATCTCTGATTTAGGCGAGGCTGGAGTCACTGGATTCGTTGTCAAGTCCTCTTTGAACGGAGACCAATAGGGATGTTGGAGGAGGTCGGAGTAGATAGAGACAACTCGAACAGTGATCGGGTGTCTGTTCAGTCCTAGAGTGGATAGAACAGCGCACCTGAGGGAGGAAATTGAGAACTCTTCCGGATGCCAAACGGAATGCCGCTTCTTCGTACTGGAAGAAGACATGTAGACAAAGCTCTCAGTCAAGCCCCGCCTCCAGATCTTCAAGTGGTTGGCCGTGGGAGACTCTACAAGCAGCTTCAGGTTGCCAGTCTGGAGGAAGAAGCGCAGTGTGGGGAGATCGGCTCCCTTGGGCAGCCACGAGCCCATGTTGGGACGAGACCACCGCCGTTGCGAAGAAGACAGGGAGACGCTTCTGACAGTACCAGTTGGGCCTCAGGGACATCGGGATGAAGTCGGGGTCGCCTCTGCAAGCTGCTGGTCCTCTGCAAATCCTGAGCTGCGAACTGGCTAGCTGGGAGTAGCTCCAATGGCACAAGAGATAGGGGAAGGAGGAGAAGGAACTAGGTTGATGGTAAGGGAGAGTGGGTGGCGAGCAGATCTAGGGTTTGAGGAAGGGTAGGGTGAGAGGTAAGGGAAAATATTCAAACTTGGCCTAGGGAGGGGTGGATTCAGCCTTGGGAAGGTGGAGGCTTGCTTGGGAAGGGGTAGTTGGGGGTTGGGAGGTGGGATGAGAATTGGTGGAGATCTCTTGGGGATGGGGTGGAGTAAAGAGGAGGTTTGTAGGGAGTTGGAGAGGTCTTAATGGAGGGAGAAGGGAGAGAGAAAGTGGTTGGGAGGGGAGGAGAGAGAGAAGGGGGCGAACCCCTTAGAGAGAGAGGGAGAGAGAGAGGGGGGGATAAGGGCGTCTCACCCACTCAATTGGATTCTCTCTAAAAGAAGATTTAAATTGGACACTTGAAAATTCAAATATTCTTTCATTAACTTCAAATGGGGGGAATGGGGTCCTATATTTAGGCAACCCACATTTTACAAAAAGTCCCTGACTCTTGCTACAATGACAAATAACCAAGGGGGTAGGGGGAGCCCCTGGGCCTAGCCCAACGAATTAGGCCCATTAGCTAATCTAATCAACCCTATGACACTTAAGTTAGATAGATGACTCATTAAACAAGGTACATGACTTAAGATAATTTGGAGTATGTACGTCTCTTAATCCATGATGTATTTTACGTCTCAATGCTCAAGAAGTATGTACCTGATCCCTTCCATGTCATCACTTATGATAATTTAGAGATTAAGAAGGATTTGGCATATGAGCAAAAGCCAGTCAAGATCATCGAACAGGAAGTACGACAACTTCGGAATAAAACTATTCCTGTGGTCAAGATCCAGTGGACAAAGCAGGAGAAACATGGGAGACCGAAGAAGCTATGCGCAAAAGATTTCTGGAATTATTTAACTGTAAGTACACTCTCCATATAATCCATACATTTAATTTGGGGACCAAATTCTCTTAAGTGGGGAAGGTGTAATGTCCCGGAAATTTTATAGAATATTTCTGAAGTATTTAAGAATTTTCTAGGAATTTATAAAGACCAAAATGGGTTAACAAATAAATTTATGGGTTAAATAAATTATTATTAAGGCCCAAGTATGATAATCAATTAACCTAGCCTATTTAAATAACGCCCAAAGGACTTAAGGACCAAGCCCATGAAGTTTGGCCCATATTCTAGAAGGTTAATTAGCTTATTCACGGTATATAAGGATAAATACTCCATATTTAGATAATTAAGTAGATAATGAATAAAAGAGTTTGAATTAAATTCAAATTCGACGCCCAAACATAATGGCTATCTATCGTAAAACCGCAAAGGGACAATTGGCGGTCCAGTCTTAGACCGCTACGTTCTGTCAGTTCCGTGAGTTGAAGAAAGAGCAAAAAGATTGGATTTTTGACGTTTTATCTCCTAGAGATCGAGGTGGGAGGACTAGTAAACATCTTAAGGACTCTCAGAAGTCGGGATAGTACCAACTAGGGACTCTAGAATTGATCTAATCCTCAAACCCTAGCAAAAACCTATAAATAGACCCTAGATTTCACTTGCGCGACCCTTACGTTTGGCTCGGAAACTAAGGTAAGGAGGTATTATTTCAGGTAGGTTCTTTTGAGATTTTTATTCCTAATACTAAGGACTAAATTGCCTCAAAATTTCATGCTAGGAGATCAGTCCATTAGGAAGATAGAGGCACCCAAAGTTGCTGATTTCACACCAACGACCCAGGAGACTGTGCAACGGTGTGGTGAAAATCAAGAAATTAGAAGCCCTAGATGAGGTATTTATAAGTTATATCTTTAGAACTTTTTGTCCCCTTAATATCTTCTTCTTACCCGCCAAATTTCACATCTTTAGGTCAAGAGAATCAGGAGTTATTAGGACGTGAAGTTTCTGATTTATCACAGGAAGTGCAGAACTAGGGTTGACTTCCAGTCTGAAATTCAAAGTCTAGAAGTGTTGACAGACGTGAAATTAGAAGCCCTAGATGAGGTATTTATAAGTTGTGTCTTTAGAACTTTTTGTTCCCCTTAATGCCTTCTTCTTACCCTCCAAATTTCACGTCTTTAGGTCAAGAGAATCAGGAGTTATTAGGAGTTGAAGTTACTGATTTATCACAGGAAGTGCAGAATTAGGGTTGACTTCCAGTCCGAAATTCAAAGTCTAGAAGTGTTGACAGAGGTAGGTCATCTCATGAACGGGTAAAATAACATGCCAGGATTAAAAGCCCTCTGGTTTTACTTGATTTCATGCTTTATAGACCGAGAATTTTATGCTTTAGTATATCATTCATGCATTTTCTTAGCCCTAAAGGAAATAAAAATATATTCTGTTGTCATGACATATGAATCCCATGCATATTGTAGCCTACCCTTCGTTCTATCATGATAGGAGTAGTTTATATATTTTGATTTCCGGACATGATGTGTCTTGGACTATCATCTACTTCAATTTTTGTTATTTCTGTCAAGCCTGACGGCCTATAAATGGATCGCCATCTTTAGTTAGCGGCCCTACGATCAACCGCTTGAATAAGATTAGCGGCCAATATATAGACCGTTAGTATTTCTGGTGATTTCACTATTATAGAATTTCAGGCGGCCTTACGATAAACCACTAACTATCTGTAATGGTACTATAATAGACCGTCAGTGTTCTATTTTCTATCAACCCGAGATAGATTTAAGAACAGCCCATTTAGCTTATGAATAAGCCTAGTTATCTATGTTCTAAATTTTAATGTTATTCACTACTCTGAGTTTCATAGTTACTGATTCATAGCAGTGAGTTAATGATCTTTATTCTTCTTTGAATTATTTTTAAAAAAACATAAGTAATTTATGCCAAAATTCTATACTTTTATATGAATACATGTTTCTAAAGTTGGATGATTCGTGGTTTACCTTGATCACTGTTTTAATGATCTTTTTTCTCACCTATAGAGTTAATTTTGTAAGTTCATGGAATATATCCCGGTATATGACCATTAGTTACACTTTGCACATTAAGAACACAATCATGGACTTGATAACCTCTCCTTTGGATATTCCTTCCAATGGGCTAGGAAATCTTGTTTCAAGGCCTCTGTAATTCTCCGCGAGCCTGGGATTCCCACTAGGACGCCGAGTTGGTTGTACCATTAAAGCCCAAAATTATCTAGAAAGCACTACCGATGTTTTCTGAATTTCTGTCTAAGTAACGGTTCAATACTGGACCGCTAAGGCCCATTAACGGTCCAGTATCTGACCGCCACGTCATCTGAGTCCAAACTTATTTCTTTCTGGATTCAGCCCACTCTAGCCGCCCAATATCAGACCGCCATATCAGTATAGCGGCCCAGTTATAGACCGCTAAATTTCCTGAGTATTGTTAACGCAATGTTTGACATAAGAGATTAATATTCCTATGATCCTAGAAAGACTATTGAATTACTGGGACATATCACCTTAATCAAAATATCTTAACTAAATTTTTGACAATGAAAGAATGTACCGTTATGCTGCCGATTTATTTCCATGGCATAACCTAGTTATTAAGGTATTTATTGAAATTCCTTATTTCTCAATAGAAGCATTCTTATTGTTGACATTGAATCTTGAACGATTATTGAACTTATTACATGCATGGCCAATTTTATTGTTATATACGTGGAAGTAGCTTGATTAATACTTGAAGATGCGGAACGAGCACTGATTGTGTTCAAGGGCTCTATGCTAGTCCCCTCGGCTGATTGTCGGAAACATACTATTATAAACCATGGGATATGATGCTACTGGCGTCGCATTGTGCTGGGAGTACTTTGTTTATAAATAAGTGAAATATCCACGGTAATCCACATAAATTCACGAAGTACTTGTTACTAAGTGAAGAGTACATTCTTGCTTGACTTGCTAGTACATTCTCGTTACATTCTTGTTCATGAAAGGCCATATATACATTCTTACTTGATCATGCTTGCTCAATCATATCTTAAGTTGATCATATCTTGTTACTTTGGTTTATTCACATGATTTATCGCATTCGCAAGATTTTACCTTATTCTTTAGAGCTAAAATGCTAATCACTTTAATATTGCCCTCATGTTGATGCGAAGATACTTACTGGGTAAGTGTGCTCATTACCTATTTTCCAATCTTTTCAGGAGATGCAAGTAGTTCGGATTTGGATTCGAGTTATTCAAGTGATGGGTCCGAGAGCGAATGAAAGTCACATAAGATTGAGAGAAGACTTAGGAAGTCAAAATGTCTAGATCGAGTTCATGTAATTTTCTCTTTATTGAGTCAAGTAGATGTAAGAAAGTTGAATAGTTGATGTTCTTGAATTATTCCTATTATTAATAAAGGTGAAGGTTTGAGTAAATTACTGAGCAATTACTTTGTGTGATTGTTATTGCGCTCTGGTTATTCTTGATTGCAAGAGGCTTACCTTACCCGCTGTTCACGTTTCCTGAGATTATCTTCCGCTGTATTAAAAGCTCGGGGCATGACAGTTAAGTTGGTATCAGAGCCTAGGCATAAGTCCTCAGAAAAATGTCATGTCATAAGATAAGTCCAAGGTTTAAGGACCCAAACCTATGAACTAAGGAAGAAATTTCTCCACCTGAGTGAGAATTGGGTAGAGCCCAGGATAAGATAGTAAATGAGCTCTAGAATAATCCCTTTTAAATTCCATGGGAATTAACAACTTGTTATTTCTCTCAGGTACCTTATTATTATAATGGCTCATCGCGTAGACTGGGATGGTATGCATCAGACTGTTGCAGGCCTCACTCAAGCACTACAAATGATAGCCCAAGCGGGTACAGGAGCAAGAGCGGGGGACTTACATCGCAATTTCCGAGGCTTAAATCCTCCACGTTTCTATGGTTCTTCGAATCCAGACGAGGCCGAGAACTGGATCGACGAAATGAACCGTATATTTGACGTCATACAATGTACAGACCAGGAAAAAGTGCATCTGGCTACTTTTCAACTCAACAAGGATGCACGTACATGGTGGAAGTCGGTTCCGGCACCTCCAACTGATGCACCACACACATGGGAAGGTTTTCTTACTCTATTCGGTGCCAAATATTTTTCTGAGCACGTCAAGGAGCGGAAGGCTATGGAATTCGCTTCTCTCCGCCAGGGCATAATGACGGTAGCCGAATATGAACTACAATTTTCCAGGCTGGTGCCATATGCTCCTCATCTAGTCAGTACCGACCTAATTTTATTCAGCAACTTGGGACTCAAAATATCCGTACTTATGCGGAGATGGTCCAACGGGCATATCTATGTGAAAGGACCTTAGAGAAGGCCGAAAAATTAAAAGGTAAAGGCAAAGAATCGAGCCGAAGATCAGATCGGCGTGATAAGAAAGGCAAGTTCAGCATCACGGAACCCTACAAATCCCGTGATAGCAAGAAGAGATCCAGGAATGGGAGCGGTGGTAGTTCCCATAAAAATAAGAAAGTCAAAGAAGAAGACAAGCAGGTCGCCACGGCCTGTACTTTTTGCGAGAAATTTGGTCATTCGGCCGAAGAATGCTGGAAGCGCCATGGTGCTTGTCTACGATGTGGCAGTCGGGAACATCGCATGCCAGACTGCCCTCTTATGAAGGAACTCTCTTCTGGAAGTAGACGTAAGAGACAGGCTCGTTTTAATGCTATTTTAGAGGAAGAAGCACCCCCGAATGATGGGTTAATGGAAGGTACGATTCAGATCTATTCACACCCTGCATTCGTATTATTCGATACTTGTGCTTCTCATTCCTTTATATCTACCACCTTTGCAAAGACCTTGCCGATTTCATCAGTTCCTTTACCTTCGGACCTTGCTATTACTACACCTTTAGGTCCTGGAACCAAACTCACAAACTATTACCCTGATAGTGAGGTAAGGGTAGAAGGTCACAATCTCCCTGCAAACCTCGTATGCCTGGACATGAAGGGCTATGATGCTATATTAGGCGTAGATTGGCTTGTAGACCATGATGCCTACATAAATTGCTGGAATAGGATTATCTCTTTTCGGAAACCAAGTTTTCCAAGGTTTTCTTTCCTTGGTATCAAATATAGGAAGCACCCTGCCATTATTTCATCTCTTCACACTTGCAAACTTATCTCGCAAGGATGTGAAGCCTTTCTTGCTTCCGTAACCCTTACCGAATCCAAGGAGATCATCTTCGAAGACATCCCTATTGTCAATAAATTTCTGGATATATTTTCATCGGAGTTACCCGGTTTATCGCCCGAAAGGGAAGTAAACTTTTCCATTGAACTTATTCCCGGAGCGGCACCTGTTTCAATAGCTCCCTACAAGATGTCCCCCACAGAACTTAAGGAATTGAAGAAACAGCTTCAGGAGTTATTGGATAAAGGATTCATTTTACCTAGCACATCCCCTTGGGGTGCGCCAGTTCTATTTGTCAGGAAGAAAGATGGATCTCTCAGGTTATGTATCGATTACCGGCAACTGAATCAGCTTACTATCAAGAACAAGTATCTGTTGCCGCATATTGATGAGCTCTTTGATCAGATTTTGGGAGCAAAATATTTCTCCAAGATAGACCTCAGGTCAGGATATCATCTGCTCAGGATCAAAGATGAAGACATTTACAAGACTGCTTTTCAGAGCAGATATGGCCACTATGAATTTGTAGTAATGCCGTTTGGGTTAACTAATGTCCCGGCAGCATTTATCCAACTTATGAATAATGTCTTCTAGCCTTATCTGGACCGGTTTGTAGTCATTTTCATTGATGACATTCTTATATACTCTAAAACAAGGGAAGAATATGAAGAGCACTTGAGAATAACCTTGCAAACACTAAGAGAACACAAACTCTATGCGAAGCTTAGTAAGTGCGAGTTCTGGCTAAAGGAAGTCTCATTCCTCGGCCATATTATTTCAAAGGAAGGTATCGTTGTCGATCCTTCAAAGGTGGAAGCTGTTAAGAATTGGAGCCGGCCAACGACCGTGTCAGAAGTAAGAAGCTTTCTAGAGTGAGCTAGCTATATTACAGGAGATTTATTAAGGATTTCTCTAAGATCGCCATTCCTTTGACTAGACTTACAAGAAAAGAAAATCATTTTGTACGGTCGAAGGACTGCGAGGAGAGTTTTCAAACTCTTAAGGATCATCTCACTATAGCCCTTATTATGACATTGCCCGTTGAGGGTGGTGGATTTGAAGTCTACACAGATGCATCTGGCATTGGCCTAAGATGCGTTCGTATGTAAAATGGGAAGGTGATTTGTTATTCCTCAAGATAATTAAAGCGTCATGAAGAGAATTACCTTGTGCATGATCTAGAATTAGCTGTAGTTATTTTTGCTTTGAAAATTTGACGACATATATCTTTATGGGGAGAAATTCACTATATTTTCAGATCATAAAAGTCTGAAATATCTTTTCACCCAGAAGGAATTAAATATGCGACAACGTAAATGGTTGGAGTATCTCAAGGACTTCGACTTCACTATTCAATGTCATCCAGGGAAGGCAAATGCTGTGGCTGACGCTCTTAGTAGAAGATCGAGGACAACTCTAGCAAGCCTCAGGAAAGGTATGACTTGTCTTATCAAAGATTTCTCTCACTTAAATCTTGATATTGATAGAGAAGGAGATGGATGTATAATTGCCAATATAAGGTTTCAACCTACATTGATAGAGGATATAGTCAAATTACAAGAGGATGACCCTGTATTGATGGAGATCAAGGATAATATTGATCAGAGACCAGAATTTTCTATCTCAAATGATAGAAGACTACTATTTAAAGGTAGGATTTGTGTGCCAAATCATAATGATACTAAGAAATTAATCATGGAAGAGGCACATAAGTCAAGGTATGCTATTCACCCTGGTGCTACCAAGATGTATCAAGATTTGAAGAGAAACTTTTGGTGGCCCAACATGAAGAGAGAGGTAGTAGATTTTGTGTCCCGCTGTCTCACTTGTCAACAGGTCAAGACAGAACATTTAAAACCCGCAGGTAAATTACACCCCTTAAATATTCCCGAGTGAAAGTGGAAAAGTATAGGGATGGATTTTATCATGGGTTTACCTAAGACAAGAGGAGGACACGACGGTATATGGGTGATCATAGACCGATTGACTAAGTCTGCACATTTTCTATCGATCAAAAGTCGATGGTCTGTGGATGTACTAGCAGCATTATACATAAGGAAAATTGTCAAATTATATGGTGTCCCTGTCACTATTATATCAGATAGAGATCCTCGATTCACATCACAGTTTTGGAAGGGTCTACAACATTCATTAGGGACCCGACTAAATTTTAGCACTGCATTTCATCCACAAACTGATGGCCAAACTGAAAGGACAAATCAAGAGGTGGAAGATATGCTCAGGGCTTGTGCTATTGATTTTGGAGGAAGCTGGCATGATCACTTGCCCTGGTAGAATTCACGTACAATAATAGCTATCAAGCTAGTATTCAAATGGCACCATTTGAAGCTTTATATGGAAGAAGCTGTCGTTCGCCTATTTGTTGGAATGAAGTAGGAGAAAGGCAATTTCTCGGTCCCGACATTATTAGAGATACAATCGAGAATATTAAACTTATCCGAGAAAGACTTCATATGGCCAAGACAGGCAGAAATCGTATGCTGACAATCGAAGGCGCGGCCTAGAACTCTAAGTAGGAGATCACGTATTTCTCAAAGTTTCTCCAGGTCGAGGTATTCAAAGATTTGGTATTAAGGGCAAGCTTACTCCAAGATTCATTGGTCCTTTTAAAATTTTGGAGAGAGTTGGTGAAGTGGCTAATCATATTACTTTGCCCCCTCAATTAGCCGAAGTCCATGATGTATTTTACGTATCAATGCTCAAGAAGTATGTACCTGATCCCTTCCATGTCATCACTTATGATAATTTGGAGATTAAGAAGGATATGGCATATGAGCAAAAGCCAGTCAAGATCATCGAACGGGAAGTATGACAACTTCAGAATAAAAGTATTCCTGTGGTCAAGATCCAGTGGACAAAGCAGGAGAAACATGGGAGACCGAAGAAGCTATGCGCAAAAGATTTCTAGAATTATTTAACTGTAAGTACACTCTCCATATAATTCATACATTTAATTTGGGGACCAAATTCTCTTAAGTGGGGAAGGTGTAATGTCCCGAAAATTTTATAGAATATTTCTGAAGTATTTAAGAATTTTCTAGGAATTTATAAAGACCAAAATGGGTTAACAAATAAATTTATGGGTTAAATAAATTATTATTAAGGCCCAAGTATGATAATCAATTAACCTAGCCTATTTAAATAACGCCCAAAGGACTTAAGGACCAAGCCCATGAAGTTTGGCCCATATTCTAGAAGGTTAATTAGCTTATTCACGGAATATAAGGATAAATACTCCCTATTTAGATAATTAAGTAGATAATGAATAAAAGAGTTTGAATTAAATTCAAATTCGACGCCCAAACATAATGGCGGTCTATCGTAAAACCGCAAAGGGACAATTGGCGGTCCAGTCTTAGACCGCTACGTTCTGTCAGTTCCGTGAGTTGAAGAAAGAGCAAAAAGATTGGATTTTTGACGTTTTATCTCCTAGAGATCGAGGTGGGAGGACTAGTAAACATCTTAAGGACTCTCAGAAGTTGGGATAGTACCAACTAGGGACTCTAGAATTGATCTAATCCTCAAACCCTAGCAAAAACCTATAAATAGACCCTAGATTTCACTTGCACGACCCTTACGTTTGGCTCGCGTGGAAACTAAGGTAATGAGGTATTATTTCAGGTAGGTTCTTTTGAGGTTTTTATTCCTAATACTAAGGACTAAGTTGTCTCAAAATTTCATGATAGGAGATCAGTCCATCAGTAAGATAGAGGCACCCAAAGTTGCTGATTTCACACCAACGACCCAAGAGACTATGCAACGGTGTGGTGAAGATCAGGAAATTAGAAGCCCTAGACGAGGTATTTATAAGTTGTGTCTTTAGAACTTTTTGTTCCCCTTAATGTCTTCTTCTTACCCTCTAAATTTCACGTCTTTAGGTCAAGAGAATCAGGAGTTATTAGGATGTGAAGTTTCTAATTTATCACAGGAAGTGCAGAACTAGGGTTGACTTCCAGTCCGAAATTCAAAGTCTAGAAGTGTTGACAGAGGTAAGTCATCTCATGAACGGCTAAAATAACATGCTAGGATTAAAAGTCCTCTGGTTTTACTTGATTTCATGCTTTATAGACCGAGAATTTTATGCTTTAGTATATCATTCATGCATTTTCTTAGCCCTAAAGGAAATAAAAATATATTCTCTTGTCATGACATATGAATCCCATGCATATTGTAGCCTACCCTTCGTTCTATCATGATAGGAGCAATTTGTATATGTTGATTTCCAGACATGATGTGTCTTGGACTATCATCTACTTCAATTTTTGTTGTTTCTGTCAAGCCTAACGGCCTATAAATGGACCGTCATCTTTAGTTAGCGGCCCTACGATTAACCGCTTGAATAAGATTAGCGGCCAATATATAGACCGTTAGTATTTCTAGTGATTTCACTGTTATAGAGTTTCAGGCGGCCTTACGATAAATCGCTAAGTGTCTGTAACAGTTCTAAAATAGACCGCCAGTGTTCTATTTTCTGTCAACCTGAGATAGATTTAAGAATAGTCCATTTAGCTTATGAATAAGCCTAGTTATCTATGTTCTAACCTGTTTTAACATTATTCACTACTCTGAGTTTCATAGTTACTGATTCATAGCAGTGAGTTAATGATCTTTGTTCTACTTTGAATTATTTTTAAAAAAACATAAGTAATTTATGCCAAAATCCTATACTTTTATATGAATACATGTTTCTAAAGTTGGATGATTCGTGGTTTACCTTGATCACTATTTTAATGATCTTTTTTCTCACCTATAGAGTCAATTCTCTAAGTTCATGGCATATATCCCGATATATGACCATTAGTTACACTTTGCACATTAAGAACACAATCTTGGACTTGATAACCTCTCCTTTAGATATTCCTTCCAATGGACTAGGAAATCTTGTTTCAAGGCCTCCATAATTCTCCGCGAGCCTGGGATTTCTACTAGGACGCCAAGTTAGTTGTACCATTAAAGCCCAAAATTGTCTAGAAAGCACTACCGATGTTTTCTGAATTTCTGTCTAAGTAGCAGTTCAATACTCGACCGCTAAGGCCCATTAACGATCCAGTTTCTGACCACCACGTCATCTAAGTCCAAACTGATTTCTTTCTTGATTTAGCCCACTCTAGCGGCCCAATATTAGACCGCCATATTAGTATAGCGGCCCAATTATATATCGCTAAATTTCCTGAGTATTGTTAACCCAATGTTTGACATAAGAGGTTAATATTCCTATGAGCCTAGAAAGACTATTGAATTACTGGGATATATCACCTTAATCAAAATATCTTAACTAAATTTTTGACAATGAAAGAATGTACCGTTATGTTGCCGATTTATTTCCATGGCATAACCTAGTTATTAAGGTATTTATTGAAATTCCTTATTTCTCAATAGAAGCATTCTTTTTGTTGACATTGAATCTTGAACGATTATTGAACTTATTACATGCATGGCCAATTTTATTGTTATATACGTGGAAGTTGCTTGATTTATACTTGAAGATGCGGAACGAGCACTGATTGTGTTCAAGGGCTCTATGCTAGTTCCCTCGGCTAATTGTCGGAAACATACTATTATAAACCATGGGATATGATGCTACTGGCGTCGCATTGCGCTGGGAGTACTTTGTTTATAAATAAGTGAAATATCCACGGTAATGCACATAAATTCACGAAGTACTTGTTACTAAGTGAAGAGTACATTCTTGCTTGACTTGCTAGTATATTCTCGTTACATTCTTGTTCATGAAAGGCCATAATTACATTATTGCTTGATCATGCTTGCTCAATCATATCTTAACTTGATCATGTCTTGTTACTTTGGTTTATTCACTTGATTTATCGCATTCGCATGATTTTACCTGATTCTTTAGAGCTAAAATGCTAATCACTTTAATATTGCCCTCATGTTGATGCGAAGATACTTACTAGGTAAGTGTGCTCATTACCTATTTTCCAATCTTTTCAGGAGATGCAGGTAGGTCGGATTCGGATTCGAGTTATTCAAGTGATGGGTCCGCGAGCGAATAAAAGTCACATAAGATTGAGAGAAGACTTAGGAAGTCAAAATGTCTAGATCGAGTTCATGTAATTTTCTCTTTATTGAGTCAAGTAGATGTAAGAAAGTTGAATAGTTGATGTACTTGAATTATTCCTATTATTAATAAAGGTGAAGGTTTGAGTAAATTACTGAGCAATTACTTTGTGTGATTGTTATTGAGCTCTGGTTAGTCTTGCTTGCAAGAGGTTTACCATGCCGACTGTTCACGTTTCCCACGATTGTCTTCTGCTGTATTAAAAGCTCGGGGCGTGACAGATATATTATGGCCCTAACAAATTGCCTCTGGATGAGACTAGATGGTCTCATGAAGATGAACTGAAAAATCATGATAATGTTTTAGTTTTAAGATTATTAAAAGCTGCTGTGAAATCTGATATATATCCATTTATTTCTTTATGTGAAATGGCGAAGAAAATCATGGATGGATTGATCAAGGCTCAAGAGATACAGTTGGAAGATCTGTGCCTCATGGGTGATGAGGAGAGCACATCAAGCATGGTAAGTTCAAAGGTAAATTCTGACTCTAATGATGAAGATGAATCTGGTTATGAGGAGTTGATGAATGCTTATGAAGAGCTTGTTAATAAGTACAAGATGGTTAAGGCTGAAACTAAAAAATTAAAAAAGAAGGTTGAACAAAATAACTATGAATCCTCCTGTAAAAAATACTCACATTTAGAGGAATTAATTGAGACTCATGTGTTTGATATTGAATTTCATAAAGATCAAATTTACTCATTAAGAAATAAAAATAAGGAGATGAAAGCAAAAGTAAATTCAATGGCCAATGATCAAACGTTGATAAATGAACTCATTCATGATGAAAAGTTTGTAAAAGAAAATGAGAAACTGTAGGAATTGAACACGATAATTTCTGAAAGATTGTTGGCTCTAGAGAAAGGAAAATCTGTGGTTGTAAGTGAATGTGAAAGATTGCATGTGCTAGAACAAGAGCTTGAGAGTTATAAAACTGCAAATAGAGTGCTGAATGAAAGTGTTGTTTGCAGTGAACAAGAAATTGCTAGTTATGAACTTCATGTCTCATCTCTTGAATCTGAAATTTTTGATTTGAATGCATCCTTGTCTACATTTGTCAAAGGGAAGGACAATCTGGATAAAATCTTGGGGACCAAAATGAATTTTCAACGGGAAAGACTAGGATATGATCCTAGTAAAAAGAAAGCTTTTGGCCTGAAAACACAAACTTCATTTGCGCATGCATCATGTTCTTCAAACATTTCAAATTCCCCTTCTATTGAATTTTTTTTGACTCAATCAAAGACCAAGAAAGCAAATCAAGCATCTAAATATCAAATTGGTCCCAAGAATCAAATGAAGCATGATCACATAAGAAAGGGTTCAAATGTTAATTGTTATTATTGTGGAAAGCATGGTCATGTGATGCATGATTGTCTGTTGATGAGATCTGATGAACTAAATGTATGCAAGAAAATAAATGATTTCAAAAATTTTGAGAGGTTTTCAAATAGAACAAATGGATTTGGAAATTGTTATGTTCATGCTAAAAGACCACATGACAAAATGGCTTCTTTGTATTATTTTTATTGTGGTAAACATGGTCACTCTTTGCATGAGTGTTACATGTTGAAAAAGGATGACTTGAAGGCATGTAGAAATGAACTCATTTCCAAAAGAGGAATAACTTCTTGTCACTTCTGTGGAGAGTCAGGACATCGTGTGTCACATTGTTGGCAAGCAAATAAAAGAAAGAACTTCAATGTTAAAAATAGTTACAATTTTACCAACCCACAGAAATTCCATGCCTATCCTGTTAAGAAGAATGCTAGGTCTTCTATTAGTTGTCACTACTATGACAATTTTGGGAATACCATGTATGACTGTGCTTTAATGAATTTTCATGATATGAATGCCCAAAGAATGCGGAGAGCACCCACTAGAGGTGCAACTAACCATCCGGGACCCAAGAAGATTTGGGTATCCAAAATTATGAATGAGAATTTTGTTGCAGGGTCACCTTGAGGCCAAGTGGAACGCTTGGAAGATAATGGATGCTCAAGGCACAGGTATTGAAAATAAATTTCTGAGCTCATCTTGAAAAACTCAAATTTATTTTAACCAAATCTCCGTTAATGAAAATCACAAAAAAAATTATGTTTTTCTTATGAGTTTGCATTGCATCTTTCTGACCATCATTTGCATGACTTCATGGTATATGAAATGTTGATCTGAAGAAGGGCAGGTCATTCCTGTCTGAAATCTATCACCATACGTGAGTAGAGTCTTTGGACTTATACCTCCGCCATGTTACCATAAGTCACGTGTTCATATAGGTCATAGGTTGCATATTTTTTTTGAAAATGTCAAATGTGAAATTTGTGCACATAGGAAGGGCAAGTTTGTTTTTGAATGAATGATTTGGAATTGTGAATTCTAACTCATCTTTGTGGAAATACATCTCATGCCTATTGCTACATCTGAAATGATCATGATATTGTTATGTGATTTTTGGATCAACCCTTGTGCCTAACAACTTGATAGGAAATCTCTGAAATCTCTGCAGTAGCTTATGGCACTTGGTGATGTTGTTCTTATAACAGGTATTGCTTCTACATACCTGAACTAATTGTTCCTCCATTCTGTTGTGATTAACTTGCCTACTGGTTGAATGGAATTGAAAATCTTGAAGATTATGTTGACTATTGAACATCTTTCAATCTGAATTGCTTGAGCACATTTGAGTTTAATTGAGTATCTGGTATATCTAATACTGAGTAGTGAAAAAGGTGGATTACATCCACCTGGAAACTCTCACTATGCGTGAGTTGGTCTTTGAACCAAAGTTCTCCGCCTCATACCAGAACTCGAAGAAATCGAATGTTTGGCTTTGAATGAATTTTCTGATGCTATTATATGATCCTTTGTGAGCTAGCCCTATGTCATAAGAGATAACATTGTACTTTCACTAAATTTTTTTAAAATTCATGTATTTGTCAAGGGGGAGTCTTGCTAGCTAAACAACTTGAAATGAATGTTGTTTTAGTTCCTATTGACTGAGTGACCTCTAATTATAACATGCAACATGCTTATGATGAATTAGTTCAAATTTTCTGAAATTGATCCTTGATTATGTGAAAAGTTCTGTATTGGAAATGTTAATTCCTGAATGACTTGTGAATGACTCCAAAACTTTTGAAAAGTGATTGAAAATCTGCTCTTGAACAATTTCTAAAAATAAATGGATTGCATTACATGCTTCAAATGATTTCTGTACCATTGTATATAAAGCTCATGTGATGAAAAATGTCCCATGCTCATCTTTCAAATCTGAATGTTTTTCTTGTAAGTTCTATCATAATGCATCATGCACTGCATTTTCATATAGGTGATAGGTTGTATTGCATTAGAATTCATGCGCTAAGTGCATTTATTTCATTCAAATGAAAAACTAAAAAATCGTATTTTACACCCATGTTAAACCTTGCTATGTAATTAGAACTTTCAAATAAAATCTGAAATATTGCATCACATTGCATATTTGCATATCATTTTCTGCATATCATTCACATGGTGTTTTTGGAAGATGAAGCTCATCGTGTGTCTTGTTGTATAGTTAGCATTTTCAGCATGCATATAGTACATACTTTGAAATGCATCATTTTAAACATTTCATGTTACATAAATGCCCAAATGAATTCTTTCAACATTGGTATCCTACCTTCGGGTCTAACAATTCAAGAACTGAAATTGCATATCTCTTCATTTTGCATTACATATTGCATATACTCCCAATATGTGCTTGCATGCTTATATATGTTTTTAACCCCCATCCTTTGGAATTTCTATGACCTTCTACTTTCTTGATAAATAATGTTACATTTGAGTCATTATTGGAGTGTTTCATGTCATACACTCTAGGGGAGTTCATATTTCATAAGTGCGTCTATTTAGGGGGAGTTGTACTGGTATGTGTTCATAATATTTTTGGTATACATGCTGAATCAAATTCATACACATCTTGCACATAATGTGAAAATGAGTGTTAAACATAAGGATATAAGAATTTTCTTTCAATACTCTAGAGATATTAAACTTGCTGCATGTATGTTGAAGAGGCAGTTGAGGAAAAAGCTGTCTACCTATCTTTGTTGGAAAAATCTGAAATGAAAATGAATGGCAGAGCAATGCTTGGTCTAACTGAGTAAATTAGATGCACGTCACCTGAGACGTGATGTGGTTCATTTCTGAAAGGTGTTTGACTAAACTACCTCTGTTCAGAATGAAATGAAATGGTTTAATATTTTGAGTAACCGGGGATTCTGGCATGAGCTCCATGTGTCTCCTCGCGTAAAAGGGAATTATTTAAACCTGATCATTCTGTGAAAAATTCTGCATTTATTGAAAAATTTGATGTGAAAATTTGATGAGGTAGAGCGTAGCCTCTAATACGCTATTCTCATAAATTAAAATGCAGTATGTATAATCTCTCATTGTGTTGTTTTGAAAATCTAAATATCTATATGGTTATAGTTGATTTTCATGTTATTCACTCACACTCTTGGTAATTTTATGTAATATGTATTCAGAAAATTGATTGATTGCATTAACTATTGTATGATTCTCCTATGTGATTGCACAACCTCCTAGGTGCTATATATGAATATTCCGGTTATCATGACTCTCATGCACTTTTCTTATACCCATCTTCTTCTTCAATTAGTAAGGGGGAGATATGTTGCATGTACATATACATGTATCTGTTTGGTTACATTACATATACATGTATCTGTTTGGTTGCATTACATGCATATCATTATGTGTCCTCATTTGTTCACATCTTGCTTCATGCATTTCACTTGAAAACTAAAAATCTGAAAATTTAAAAATCAAAGAAACTCATTTGTATGTGTTGAGACTCATGTGTCTTTTCAAAATAATTTTTTTAAAAAAAATTGAAAACCAATGAAATTAAAAAAAATAAATAGACTTCAAATGCTTTATACTTGCTCAATGGTTTTTAGGCATTGAATGGTATCATATTTGTTAACACTTGCTGTATTGGAATCATATTGATTTGTTGGTATTATGTCTACTCATCTTCCCATCTCGATAATCAACAATTGGTATGTCAACATCTAGTCCATGATTTACTATTGCTTCATCTAAATTTTTGAAGTGGACTATTATTGCTTCTTCAATCTATCATGTTGGAATTTGAACTTAATTGCCTTCCTCCCATTTTTGATAATGTCAAAGGGGGAGAAAGATTTCTGATAGTTATCTGTGATTGATAGGGGGAGAAAGATTTCTGATGGTTATCAGTGATTGATAGGGGGGAAAGATTTCTGATATGTGTGTATGGCTATGTTGAATCATAAAGTTTGTCATGTCATTCATAAAGTATTCATAAAATTTGTCATCATCAAAAAGGGGGAGATTGATGTGTGTGGGGTCATGAAGTGTGCCTTGCATATGGTTATATTTTTGATGATAACTAACCTTATAAATAACTTTGTGTCTGCTTGCATATGCAGTTGATGTCAGTGTGCATTCATGAGCTTTGCTATGCTTGCATGTATTTCAATTGAGTCGTTGTGCTCTTGAGCAAGTCTTCATAGTTGAGATTGATTTTTTCATATTGCTAGACATGCATATAAGCTCGTGGATGGTTATGAGTAGAAGCTCTATGCATATGCTTGTGTGTCTAGCTAAGGAGCTTTTATCACTCATAATCTATGATTTTGATATCTATGTAGATCTCATGTTCTACATTATCTTTTACAGGAGAGAGATGATTGGAAGACACCTACAAATCACATGGATGCATGGTAATATCTATTTATGTGAATCTTGGTGGATAGAGGTTGGCATGTGGTGTAATATTGATTAAACCCCAAGGAATACTTAGTTTTTATGTTTAAACATTCAATCTCTTCCAAGTCCCTTGTGCTATCCATGTTGCATATATTCACTTGGTTCTTTCATGTATATTCTTCATAAGATTCTTATGCTAGATGCATAGTTTGAATTCCTCATGAAAGTGGTGGCTGAAATGAATTGATTGAAACTCTCGCATTGAATGATATTCATTTTCTCATGTTGAACTTTAGCATAGGCTTTCATGCCCTTTCATAGTGTCGACCTATCAAAGGATGGTGTCAACCCCATGTTTCGTAAGCATCACTTAGATGCAAATGGTTCATGGTTCTGTGAAGAGAACTTGTGTTAAATTCAATCACATCGTTCATGTGGATTTTGGTTTTACAATGCCACTCTTGTTGCACTTGATGCATAAAGTTCATTGCTATATGAACTTGTTTCCTTGACGAGGATAAACATGTTTTTCCAAAGAGTTTTTATGCACCTTGAACATGGATTTTAATGTATGTGCCTTTTGCACTTTCTTTATGGTTACAAGTTGCTCATACCTTGTTCACATGC
Source organism: Amorphophallus konjac (assembly GCA_022559845.1). Classification (NCBI taxonomy): domain Eukaryota; kingdom Viridiplantae; phylum Streptophyta; class Magnoliopsida; order Alismatales; family Araceae; genus Amorphophallus; species Amorphophallus konjac. The sequence continues at coordinate 99,212,785 of CM040128.1, forward strand.
ATAGAAATATCCTTCGATCTTTAGCTTAGAACATTTGTGGTTCAAAGTGTTCGTATGCACCTTGAGCATGGGTTTCATGTATATACTTCATGCATTTATCATTTGGATTATTGAGCTAAAGTTCTAATCATTTTTTTCTTATAGTTTTGCAGGATTACGATCCTTAATATAAACCCTCCAAGATCAAAGGAGTTTGATGCCAAAGAGTTTGGAAGGGTTGCAATGGAGTTTGGGGCTGAAATCTGAAAGTCTGAAATTTATTGTAGCTTTAGGTCGACCGACCCTATAGCTTAGGTCGACCGACACTGTAGCTTTAGGTCGACCGACCCTGTAGCTTAGGTCGACCGAAATTGGCAGTGCTGCCTAAAAATTCACCTGTAAAAGTTAGGTCGATCGACCACCTTCTTCGGTCGACCGAACCCCCCGAGGCAGCAATTGTTGACTTTATTTTCTTCAACGTGGGAAGCCCTTCTCCTTAGATTTTTTAATCTCAAAAGTCTCCAGACATCCCTGGAATTGTGGATCTGTGTCTTGTCTTGTCCTTGACCATCCTAGGTCTTATAAACCCACTTGTGCCTAACCTTTTAACCCTTTGCCCCTGGGTTCATGGTAGACCTATTGGGGGTTATTTTGGATGGTTCTAGAAATGTAATAATGGTCTTTTCATATCTTCTATATATGCTCTCTTGTGAACTCCGAATTTGACAAGAAATTCCCAATTGAGCTAATGTTTTCTATCTTGTAGGTCAAGAAAGAGGAGAAGAAGAGGAAGGGGAAAAGAAGGGGAGATTTGATCTTCATCCAAGAGGTTTTGAAGATCGTGGAAGAAGGAAAAGTGCAGCAGATCGAGGAGAGGATCGAGAGGATGTTGAAATCATCACCATCCGACTGGAGCTTTAAGCTACTACTTCTATTCGTCTTGGAAATCAAAGGGGGAACAAGCTCTAAATCCTTTCGTTGTTATTTTGTGATGTTTGCCATGTGTTCTATTTTGATCTGAGCTTATATTGTTATTTGTGTTTATTTTCCAAACCTGAAAATATATTTTGTGTGTGTGACCGTCTGTGTATACGGTCATGTTTGATCGCCTGCGTGCGATCGTGTGTGTCGTTGTGCTACGTTTGTTGTAGCGTGTGTGTGTGTGTGTTGTGATTCGGTCTTTGGATCGTGTGGGAGACTTCGTCTCCATGTGTGTTTGTGTTGGGGCGTGTCCCCGTGTGTTTTTGGAGCATTATCTCTGTGTTGGGGATTTATCCCCGAGTGAAGCCTCACCAGGTTTGGTGAGGGGTGGATGTAGGGAGCCCATCGTGGTCTCGAACCACCGTAAAAATTACTGTGCACTTTGATTTGATTTGTGTGATTGCGTGGTTTGCTTGTTGTATCCGTTTGTATGATCGTGTGGGAACGGAGAGATTGAGAGAATTAGTTACCTTGTTTAGTTAATTTTCTTAATCTTGTTAAAAGTAATTAACTCTGTTGCGTAAGCTTTTTGATTAGCCATCTAGTGTGGGGGACAATTCAACCCCCCCTTCTTGTCTGCTCGCCTACCCCAGGACCAACACAAGGTGCCTTACCCTGTCTATCATGAGGCCAAAAGACTGCCTCTCGGCGTCAACAAGTCGTCAAAGTTTGACAAATTCAACGTCCAAGGCTCGCCGAAGTAACACATAGCTTGTTACATCAACGTGATGGCCGATCTGGCAACTGATGAATCGTACCTGCTGAAGTTCTTCGGGTCCTCTCTCAGGGGGCTCGCCTTCGAATAGTACTCGAACTTGTCGGTAGGGTCTATTACTGATTGGCCAGATATGCAAAGGAAGTTTCGGGAGCGGTTCCACGTCACTGAAAGGGAGGTCACTATGGCCGAACTCTATGCGACCAGGCAGAGGAATGATGAAACTGCTCTAGAATACATCAAGAGATGGCAGAACCTCAGCAAGAGATGTAGGCGGGCGCCACATCAGAAAGATGCAGTCCAAATCTGCAAACAAAATTTGAAATGGGAGGTCGTAGAAAAGATGATCGGCATGAAGATCAGGTCTTTCGGCCGATTGAATAATGTGGTGGCGGAAATCAAGGCATTCCCCTCTGGATGCCCCTCCACCGCAGCCGCCCCAAGCGAGAAGGCGAAGTCAGCTAATAGGGGCCCGTGCCCAAAGAAGTCAACACAGTCGACTTTAGGGACTTCGAGCAGCAGAAGAACAAGGATAAAGGAGTCACCAACACTCCTCCTGCCAAGCCGGCTGAACAACAAGAAAGCGCCTGCTTGCGATCGAGAATGAAGAGACTCTATTCCTTTCCAAAGGAGAAGACTCGAGTCATCTTAGAATGGGACACCAGATATAACAAAATCACTCTCCCAGAGCCAAAGAGACCTGACGATGCTAAGAGGAAGGATGATCCTCGATACTGCCCATATCATCAGATGCTCGAGCACACCATCAAAGATTGTTATGTGTTTAAAGACATCATTGAAGGCATGATCAAGAAAGGAGAGCTCCAAATGGGTGAACACAAGGTAGACCAGCCCCGTCCTCACGAGATGCCTATGATGGGGGCCACGACCAATATGATATCCTTATATCAACAGTTGCCTGGGGAGGTGTCAGTTGCCTGAGGAGGTGTCCTAATGGGGGGCCCCTAGGTTAGCTCTATAAACTGATATATTCTCCTTGTCCTGACGTGCTCTGGGCTGAAAACTCGCTCAAAGGCTGTAAGAAACTCCTGCCATGGGATCTACCGTAGAGGAAGTGATTGGAACGCCGATTCCCACTCCGTAGTTCACCACTACAAGGCTGATCCCTACAACTGATAACTTGCCAGCAAGACTTTCTCATCATCCGCACATTCCATCGATCGGAACATGCGTTCCATAGCCTCAATCCACAATCACGCCGCATTAGGATTTGATTAGCCTTTAAACGTCAATGGGTGAAACTGTAGAAACTCTCGCAAAACAGGTCCACGACCACCATGCGACAAACTACCCTCGCCAACCTCCTGACCATAACGTCATTGACTCATTTGCTGCGCGAAAAATTGATACATGCCGGCATAAAACTCAGCCTAACTCTGGGGGAGATGACTCACTACCCAGTTCCTCTCAACTCGGCTCCTCTCGGGCCCCCGCCAGCACCCCCGGCAATGATCGAGTCCGCCTCCTCGACACCATCTGATCCTTAACACAATAATTAAAATAAGGGGGGTGAATAAAATAAAGCACCCTAAGCCAGGTCCTAACTGTATTGGACTCTTTGGACTTGTAACGACCCAAGATCCAGATACCGGGAATAACCTGATACCATTCAAATCTCGGCCCACCATTCACGAGCTGGAGGGCTCGGAAGGGTTAGAAAGGAGTGTCGAGGTACATTGAAATTTAAAATAATACAAGCGATAATTATAATTAACAATTTAAACAACAGAAATAAAATTATATTTTCAATTAAATAACTAACTACAGAGTCCAGTCCAATAAAAGTATAGTCTACAGGGAAAGAAACGTACTCTCACGCCGAGTGAACACTCGACCCGATGAGCTGGCAACTTCGAACCACCGCGCTGCACCTCAGAACCTCGAGGAGGAACCGCTACACCTGAAAAGATAGGGATGAACCTCATCTCATTGGCTCAGTAGGGGTCCCGCAGAACCCTACCACAAAACAACGGTGGTAACGAACAGTGCTAACAAGAACAACAACAACAGCGGGAGTAGCAACGACAACCATGATGGTAGAAGGGATAGCTGTAACAAAATGGTAAAACATGGTAGCCGCTAGAACCAAGGCTCTATAAGCTACTCCTAACGACATGAAAAGCAAACCCTGATCTCCCAGTCGGGGGACCACCGGACTAATGGGAAAAACCCTGGCTACACTGCCAGAAGAAACATCACGACACCTCTGTCGTGGAGGCCCGTCCTCATAGAGGAAGACCTAGCCCAAGACTACGCGGTGCAAGGGCACAATCACGACCTCACCGTCGTGAACCCTACACTGTCTACCGGTGAAACCTCGATAACTCTACCGGAAACCCTCCACCTGGAAGTCGAGATGATACTCAGAAGTCACCCGAAGAAACATGAAGAAACTCGTCTCGTGTGACAGGAGTACTACCCACTAGAAGCAAGGCCAGATGCGTCCACTGACAACTTAGTCCACAGCCTCAGGTGTCTTCCTACACTCCCCAGTATGACACTGAGACACTGTACACGGAACACAAGACAAGGGTCTAGTCGGGGCCGTGCTCATCAGCACGCGTCCGAAGTCTCCGACCACGTGTGCACACACTGATTGGCTGCGCTACGTCAGGCCCTCTAGCTGGTTTTCCTCTCAGCCCAGACTCGAGCCGACACAATGGGAGGCCCTACGGCAACCAGCCTAAAAACAATCTCACTCGGGTCTATCTCTCCACCACTCCCGGGTAGGTAGGCACGCGTGTGCCCAGGCAAGCTATGACTAGTGGGAGAGGTCACTCGAGGAAAGACTCTCGGAAGAAACCCCCGGAGCACTGACAGGCTACGCACGAGCCAGTCACATGTAACTCGGAACACGGGGTGGCATGATGCCACCCGACTCGAGGTAGTCCACTAGACCTACCAAAGTAACAGTCCTTGAGTCACGTGACTCGGGTCAAGACCGCCGTATCATACGGCATCGTGCCGTCAATCTGCCCTACCCCTAGGGTCAAAAACCAAGGAAGAATAGTTTACGAGGCGGCCCACGACCGCCGAGTTCAATCCCTTTAAAAAAGGGGAGCTAAGAAGCCTCCAGCCCCTAGGCTAGGTCATAAGACTCACAATTCATAGGCCACATGCATGGCCCACAGGGAAACCACTTTCCGTTAAAGCTGACAGCATGCGGGAAGAACCATCCGCAGTCATATAGGTACACGGCGACTTGATTTAGCGAAACCGGAAAGCCCGAGACACATGGGGTCACTCGGACCCTCAAAACAACATGGGCACGCTAATAGAGGTAATATGACACCTCTAGACACCTAAAAACATGGTCTTAGTACCAACGGGGTGTCTGGGACATCCACGGGGCCATAGGTCGACCAATGGGTCATAGCAGAGTCGACCGAGGGCCAAAACAGGCAGAAAACCCCAATTTCGATCTACCAATTCCCTGGGTCGGTCGACCAAAGTGGGTCGGTCAACTAGCCAACAAGCTTGGTTGACCGTTCTGAACGCGGTTGGGCTCCCGACTGCGTTCTCATGGACGCGGTCGGTCTACCTACTGCGACCATGGGCCCGCCCTGTCCGTGGTGAAAACCCAATTGATCGACCGAACCCCACTGGTCGGTCAACCAAAAATGACAGAAAGCCGGCCTGACTCAACCTCGGAGTCCGATTTCCACGCCCACTCGATCCCGATCGAGGGGGAATACAATGGGGACCATTCCCCGGGTCCCAAACCACCAAAAAGCAAGGAAATAAATGGTAAAACGCCGATCGATCCGACGAAACTATCGCACACCCTAAAATCATGATTTTAACCCCTGGCGAGAAATAAACCCACACTCAGCCTCGCCTCGACCTATAGAACGTGGGGAAATTGAATACAAGGGTCAATGATCCATCTCCCTACCTCCATCGAAGATTTCCCGCACCGAGGATGATGTTTCCACGCAAAATCACCTCACGAAAGCCCGCCAGCGCCACAAACTCGCGAACGAGCTCATTGTCGCGCCGCGCCTCGTCCCACGCGCCATCTCGGCTACTCTCCGCCCGCGTGCCACCTCTGTCTCGCCCACGATTCTTGTTTTTGGGGCTTTAAAAATCTAAAAAATATAAAATTAGGGAAAAATCATTCCCACGATTCTTGAAAAATGCACAATGCGCCTGTAATGTCCTGAAGCCTGATAACACGTCGGTTCACCCTACACAGGGGTCCGAAGGCTAAACAGTCAAAAATCTGATTAAATCACAAAACACGATCCGGGACTCGCAAAAGCGCTCCGAAACCCATGGATTCAGATCTGAAAAATCATGGGTATTACAGGACTCTTAGACACTACAAGCGTTCCGAATTCCCATGCATTTCCACAACCACACTCAGATACCATCTGTATTGACCCAAGATCTGGATACCGAGTCAAACCCGATACCATTCAGATCCTACGCCGCCACCTACAAGCTAGAAAGCTCGGAAGGGCTATTTGGAGTGTTGTGGTTATGCATAGAAATTCTAAACAACAGTAGGTAATAAATTACAGAATTAATATATAACTAGTAGAAATGAAATTAACATTTTATAATAATTAATATAACTATAGAGTCCTATCTACAACTACAGTTAACAGGGAGAGAAACGTACTCTGCTACGGGGCACACCCCAGCACTAGAAAGCTTGCCACTATTGGTCCTCCGACCAAGATGCTCCACCTCCAGGAGAAGCGCTGCACCTGAAAAAGTAGGGAGTGAGCCTCATCTCATTGGCTCAGTAGGGGTCCTACGGATCCCTACCAGAACGAAAGCAGTAAGCAATAACAACAACAGCAACAGTAGTAATAGCAATAACAACAATAATAAAATAACGATCGTGGCCGGAACAACAAGAACGATAAACAAAGGAACCATGGAGCCTCTAGGCTATCCTACTCATGTGGTCGTAAGAACTCGTCTATGCTGACGGAACTATTAACAAGGCCACGCGGCCAAACACATAACCTCCACCCTCAGGAGGACATCCACACACTGGTAAACCTCGATCTCAAGCTATGACCAGTGAGAGAACCATGCTCTACACACAGGGTGACACCAGCCTATCTGCCGGAAGGGCCACGACAACGCTATCTGTAACTCAACCTTCATCGGCATAGGGTCCGCAACTCAAGTATACACAGCAAGGCCAGACGCATCCACTGACGTCTTATACTGCACCAAGGTCTCATATGCGTGTACACTACTCACACCTGGTCTTAGGAGGAGTAGAGGAGACACACACACACACCACACCTTGGGACTGGATAGGATTCGTGCCCCTGCGCCCATCAGCACATCCGTGTCCTGCTACCTAACACGGGGTACGTGCCACTGCGCCCATCAGCAACGTACTCTTGTCCCAACCAAGGTACATACGCTCAAGCGATCTCACCTCTACACAAGGAGCGTCGTACACACTAGGCAATCTCACCCGGTCCAACCACAATCGACCACTAGGATCTTCCGTAGTCTCACGGAATCCCGCCGAACTCTACCATCCGCGGTCTCGTGGGAATCTACCAAAAAACACCATCATCGGCAATCTCGCGGGAATCTCGAGAAAGGTGTACACACGCACGCAAACCACCATAAACCACGGTATGACACCACTAGGTGCAAAAAAACTACCCACAACTGGATGACGGAATTAGTGGGTACCATCCCACACTAAACTCCTACAAGGACTACTCACCGTGATTATGGAACTCATGCGGATATGACTCTCCGCGATCACAGGACACATGCGGTATATAACCTACCACGCCACGGAAGTCGCATGGAAACTAAGCTAAGTTGATACGGCCAAACCTGTCATAGGAAATCTATAAACTTCGTATTACGTGAATTCATTCTCGGGCGACTGCCGCCCTTACAGGGCTGAAATGGCTCAAATTCCATGTGAATACGTGAATATAATGTAAGTTTTCATATTCCGAGGTGAAAACCAACTTACGGGACTCAAACAGGTTGAAAAGCCCTCATTCCGGTTGACCTGGGCCACGGGTCGGCCGACATGAGCCTCAGGTCTGTCGACCTGTGACAAGTGTTTAATTTTATATATTTATTTATGTCACACAGACTATTTCTGGGCTTACATAAAAATAATTATGCAACTTTTATATTTAATTTTAATCTCACATTAAATTTGAGTTTTCATGAAACTAATCAATTTATGGGGTATAAAATAAATATGTGAGATCATAAATGCATAACAAAGAAAAATTGCATACTTACATTTTTATTATGTCCTTGCAAAAATATTTTTTTGTTATTTATTCTTGATTGCAGGAGAAATCGACGTCTTGGGGGCGGGACGCTAATCTTAAATTGGTGACCTTTTGAAAGGGTGTCATTTTCAGCTAAGAAGAAAATAGTGTCCTCAATTTTGACATTAATTGAGAATAACGACATCAGCATCGACATCAATTTTACAACGAAAAAAAAAGAAAAAAAAAGAGAAATTAGCATTTGTGTTTGTATTGGAAGCGGAATCTATGGATTTCCATATTTTGGTTGGATATTAGGCCTATAAATAGCCCATAGAGGCCACTCACGAGAGCATCTCCCCCTTCTTTTCTTTTCTCTTCTTCTCTCTTTCTCCCCTTCGTAGGCTTCTCTCTTCTCACCCTTTTCTCTTCTCCTTCTTCTTCTCTTCTAAGCCTCTTCCTCTTCTTTTCCCTGGTAAGATATCGTAGGAACCCTCCTCTTCTTTTCTCCCTTCTCTGCTACTTCTCTTCTCTCTCCCGTCTCTTTTTTTCTCTCCCTCCTAGCGACCCACCGGCGCCCCTGTTCCCATCGCATTGTCTCCCCCTCCTCCGTCGTCCACGACCACTGCACTGCACCAGCTCTCCCTCTCTGTTTTCCCCTTCGCTCACACCTCTCTTCTCTCTCTCATCTCCTCCTCTCTTCTCTCTCTCATCTCCTCCCTGCACGCGCCGGCGTCTCCTCTCTCCCTTCTCTCCTCTCCCTGCTAATCTCTCGTAGCTCCCTCTTTCTCTCTTCTTTTTTCTCCTCCGCCATGCCTCTGCTCCCCTTCACATCTCTCTTATTGGGTACGATAGTAGGATCTAGAGGGGGGTGAATAGATCCTTTCCAAACTTAACACCCAATTAAAGACTCATCTCACACTAATCCGGTCACTTAATGAGTCGCAATCTGGTCATGTGTAGAACTGTAGATTGCTGGAACACTAATATTCCCAACTAGACATGCAGAGCCAGGATTAGGGAGACCTTCAAACATGTATTCATAGCAAACGATATCTTATACCAAGTAGGATGGAAACTAATTTGCTTGCTGGATGAAACACAGTCCAGTCTGACTGATAAGTGGAACACGAGTGTTCCTAACAAGTTATGCAGAACCGGAATCAAGCAAGCCTTCACAAGAAATGAGCACGGGACACAGTACAAGTGGTGACTTACACCAAACCTGTGAAGAATACTAGTGCTTGTGTACAAGTGTGCAGCAAGCAACTAGAGTATGCAAATGTTACTTAGAACCAAACAAGTAAGATAGTGTGTAGTTAAGACAAAACAAGTGCAAGTCAGAAACTCTTGTGTTCCTATGAATGGGGAAAGAAGAAAGGGTTCAAACACACAAACACAAACCACTGGAAAGGGGATTTTTAAGGTGGTTCAGTCTGCAAACCCGCAGACCTACGTCCACCCCTCACTAAACCCGGTGGGCTTTACCACACGCTGCAAACCCACAGCACCACACGGGGACGACACCCCACACACACACGAGGAGCAAGCTCCTCACGAGAACGAACCCCACACACACACAAACAAAGAAAAGAAATACACTGCAAGTGCAGCAAAAGAAACATGGGGACAACTCCCCAAGACACACAATTGTTACACAAGCCAAAACACTTTCGGTCTCTCAAGCAGAGCACCGGACACACACTGTTAAACAGATGTGGGTTGCAAATAAAAAAAATAAGAAACAAGGTAAAACACCAGCTGTGGTTTCAGATAAAGATCTGGAAGCTGATGACTGCAACTTCAGACATAGATCCAACATATCTTTCCCTTAGGCTCAAACTTCTGTAGGGCTGCTATCTCTCATGGCTGAACTCTCTTCTTTTCTCCCTCTCTTTATAGCACTGGTCTAAGTCGGACCAGAGCTGGGCTCCTTACACTCCCTTTTTCTTTTCGTCATAGAATTCTGGCTTGGAAGCTCAAGGGACGTTGGCTCTCTTCAAGGGCAGCAGCAGCTTCTTCATCAGAAGCTTCATGTATATATAGAGGAGCTGGGTGGAAGATTTTCCCTCCAAGTTCCTACAATACAATTGGCTGGAATACAAAAGACTACTTTGAAGCATACCTCATTTCTGATTGGTCCAGTACATATATCAGGGGAAAAACAATTTTCCCAGATTGCATTTTGATTGGTCCAGCAGAAAATAGTCTTCTCATGATGTAAAGCCTTTTTCAAATGCAATTATCTGATTGGCTTGAGCAACCTTTCCTATTGATTGGTACACTACATCCGATGGCAGGAGCAAGATAATTTTCCCAGACTGAAATCTGATTGGCCCAGGTAAATACCAATTTTTTGTCTGGAGCCACCTTCTAGATATGTATTTTGATTGGCCCTCATGGAAGTAGAAAGGTTTGACTTGAGGTCTCATTGGTTGTGTCCAAAAGGTATAGTGCAGTGACAACTGACCTTTCCCAAATCTGTCTACTGATAGATCTCTTTTAAAAAAGGTTGTCCTTGAGTCTCATGATGGAGAAGGATAGTTCTCTGTCCTAGGAGCCTTTTCCAAGCCTCAAAACGTGTGTTTTTGGTGGTTTACGTCGGTATTCTTTATCTTCTGGATAATCTCAAATAGTGTTTCAAATTTGACAGATTTAAGCTAGAAGGTCTTTTGGTGCGTCGACACATCTGATCATGGCGTCGACGCAGCTTCACAAATCTTTGAACTACTGGCAAGCTTGAGCTTCATGGAGTCGACGCTATGAAGGGGGTGCATCAACGCTGCCTTAGTGAATGGCATTTACAATGGCTTCTGCAAAGCCCTTGCGTCGACGCCCTGAGAGCACGGGGTCGACGCATCTATTGAAATGCGATCGAGACAGCTTCTGGGAAGACGCTTGGAGTCGACGCAGCTACTTCATTGTGTCGACGCAGCTGATGAAGAAAGACCATCTGATTACTGTTGAAGCTCATGAGGTCGATGCAGCCTGTGAAGAAGATTTTGACGCGTCAACGGACTTAATGAAGAGCGCTTGAGAGTTGCTTCAGAAAGCTATTTAGAGTAGACGCACCATGATGATGGGTCGACACAGCTTGAGTGTCGTTTGGTTGTTCTTCATTTTGAGAGAAGGAGTCGACGCATAGTGCCATGTGGTCGATGCAGCCTTCTTGAAATTACAATTCTCATGCTGAACTCTGATGCATTTGTCTTGAGATTCTGGGTAGCTCTTTACATCTTCAATTGATCAACTTGCTGATTCTTGGCATCCTGAGCTTCTTTCATCCTTGGATTATCATATGATTGGTCCTCTTTTAAGCTCATCTTGCTTGAGATGTATTTTGACCTGGAGGTTGTTGTTTTCCATAGCCCTGCTGAAATTGTTGCTAGCTTCTTCTGCTGGCTTTCAAGGAGTTTATTTACTCAAGTCATAGAGGATTAAGACTCATTTTGAATGTTATGAAAGTTTATTAACATCCAATAAGAATTCTATAAAGAATAGATGAAGCATGAGTCTTTTCATGAAGAGCATTGCATGTAAGCATCAAAAACATTGTAATGCACGTTCAAACATAGTTGTATCATATTCAATAAAATAATAATGAGTCATAGTTGGACATCATCAAAATAATATAATCATGCATGTTCCACACATGCACAACATCTCTCTTTTCCCTTCTCCCCAACTCCTCTTCTCTCTTCCTCTCCCTGCACACACAGTCCACCGCGACGTCCGGCTTCGCCTCTCCCTTCTCCAGCATCCTCTCTGCACCCTGCGACCACTGCAGCCCCCCCACTCCCTCACCCCACAGCCACTGCAGCATCGTCTCTCTCACCCTCTCTCTTTTGCGCCTCTCCCCACCGCGGACACCTCTCGCTGTCTCCCCTTCGCTCTCTTCTCCCCTGTCCGTCTCTCTGCTCTCTCATCTTTCTCTTCCCGTCTCTCACATTCGCATCCAAACCCCTCCGCCAGTGTTGCTCTCTCCCTGTTTCTACCATAGCACACCACTTCCTCACTGATCGTCTCTTCTCCCTCGCTCGTCCCCTTTCTCTTCTCCGTCTCACATCTCTCTGCTCTCTCATCACCGTCTCACTCCCTCCATCTTGTTCTCTCGCGTCTCCCCCCCTCTCGGCCTTTCTCTTCCTTTCTCTATCCTCCCACACAACACAGACACTCGTTCTAATTTTTTTTATTTTATTTTATATCTCCTACATCCACCTCTCTCTATCTCTTTTTCTCTCTACATCTCTCTCTATTTCGCCCTTTAAATCTATCTCTCTCAGGCTCTCTCTCACGACGGCATCCACACCGGGTTAGGCGGCTCTCTAAGGCCCAAGGGCGTGGGCAACGGCATTTCTCACGGCTATTTCCTCTCCCTATTTCTCTATTTCTAGTTTAGTTAGATTTTATTTGGGGTTGTAATTTTTATTTTTCTTATCATCTTGTAAATGTTTAATTTTGGAGCAATAAAATTAGTTTGATGTTATTTTCTCTCTCTTCTCCCTCTACTTATTCTTCCTTTCTCTCTCTATATTTCTCTCTCTAAACCCTCCATATTTCTTTAAGTAGATTTATTTTTTACAATTTTAATTTCAATATCAAAATCAACATTCCATAATTTTTCTCTTAAAAATATAAAGTTTTTAACCTTAAAATTCTAACCTCCTCGTGGAATCGACTCGTACTTGCCACTACGCTCAAATTTTAATTTTATTGTGTAAGTTCAGAATTTTCTAAATTATGTGCGCGGTGTTTTTAACGACGAGCATCCGCTCGCATCAATTTTTGGTGCCGTATTCAAGGAGGTTTTTGAATTTTAAGTTGATAATTTTGTGTTTTCTTTTGTATATATTAATACTAACCTTTGTTTCTTTTTCTTATTTTGTAGGAAAAAAGAGAGAGAGAAAGATGAAAAAATTAGACCAAAAATTGTAAAAAAAGATCTGTCAGGAAATGTGTCGCTAAAAGCAGACTTCTGTTAGCAAAAGGTGTGAATTTTAGAAAATATAGAGAAAAAGAGAAGCATCATAGAAACTTGAAATCTGAAGGGAAAGGTCCTATACAGAAAATAAAAATAAAATATCAAAAAAATCCAAAAAAATGTGAGGTATGTCTCTTTCTTTTTTCACTTCTTTTATTAGTATTTTTTTAAAAAAATAAGATGAGGGATTGTTATCTAGGTTAGTTTTGTCTTTCCCACTTTGATTTTATCTCCATATTTAGTTAACTTTTTACATATAGTTCACTTTCTTATTATCATATCCTGTATCAAAAAAAAATAAAAGAAAAAAATTTTAAGGGCAAGTTAGGATACACCCTTCTTAGTGTTAGAAGGACCCCCCGTTTCGAGAACTCCTCTCAACGCGAAATCTCCTCCACCAAGACCTCCGTAAGTCCCCGACATCGAAGGATTACCTCTTTGATCATTGGACTGGTTGTACCGTTGAAGATTCCTAGAGGTAGTTTGCCCTTAGAAAAAAAATAAAAGAAGAAAAGAAGAAAGAAAAAACAAATAAAAATAAAAATAAAAAATTAAAAAGGTGAGAAAATTCTTATTTTTGAGTTGGGCTCATAAATTCAACTTGGTGTACCTTTTGGCACATGATCCTGATCCATTCTTTTGGCAATGAATCTAAATTCCTTCATGCCACCATATCATCAAAAGCATAATCATATATGGGCCAAGTCGGCCTATTATGTTGACAATTGTCCAACTCAATCTTCACATTTCACCCAACCTAGCCCGACCTACTATGAAAGCCCATATTCTCGGTCGGCATACAATGAAAGCCCATCATTCATGGGGGCCCAGCTTCATTCCTCTCCTCAAGGCCATATCCAAACCACTCAATTCTTCCATAGGCCTTATGATTCGTCTCGCACCCAAGGACAAGCCCAAATTGCTCAAAGACTTTTAACACCTTCCTATGATTCTTGTTGGAGAGGACAACATAATTTTTCTTAGGATTCTTACCAGAGCCTGGCCCAAAGTCCTCTGGGTCAACTCTTTCAAAATTGGGATCCATCTCCAACCAATTTTCATGATCAAGCCCACTATGGAGATCAACCTACATCCTCTCCCCTACCTCACTATCAAGTTGATTATCATTCAACTTCTTATCCTTCTAAGTCTGCTTCTCAATCTATATATCTATCTCCTCCACACTCAGCTCTCAAGCAAGAGGAGAGCTTTAATCAATTCCATCAATTTATCGTGACTTAAAATCAATCCATCCAGGTTCAACTAGATCGACTTGCTGAGAACATCAAGGGCATGGAAGTGGATCAACTACATAGCTACTCTAATGAAATTCCTGACTACCAACTTTTAAAATTTGACCATAATAAAAGCTTTTATGATCAACCTATGATTCCCCAAGAACACAATACTTAGATCACTCTTGATTTAAATAATGGGGGAATTATGGAGAAGTCTTATCAAGAAGTTTTAGAGGCAGCTAGCTGTTGTTATGATGATGATCAAAAAGATGATCTTGAGATACTTGAGCTTATTTGCATTTATGAGGAGAGTTCTAAAGAAGTTGTTGATCTTAAGTTGGGGGAGAATAAGAGGAAGGCGATGTGCTACTTAATGATCAAATTTCATTAATTTCTCTTCCCAAATTTGAAGAGACTTTGTTCTAAGATAAGGACGAAGAGGGTGTACGAGTAGAGAACGAATTGAGTAAAGTCATAAATTATCTCTCTTGGATAAAGGAGGAGTCGAGTACCCTTCATGACCTTCATCTCGATTGGGCATCTTTTGATCAAGGGGAGGGTAGTGATCTTTTGCCTCTTCATGACCTCGGTGAATCTAACTTTGTGGTGAACATTCTACATTTAGCCGATCTGTCAGATCCTATTGAGCCCCACGAGTATCATTATGTTGAGGAGCATGTTTCTTTCACTCCTGATATTGCTCATCTCTTTGACACTAATCATTTGATGGGAGCCTCTCACCCTCCGATCTATTCTCACCTCACCAATATTCACGTAATTCCTAAAATTGAGGTTGTAGAAAAATTTTAGAAATATAATAAGGCCCGCATTCATGTTTTCAACACTCATAAAGACCTTAAGTTTGAAGATGAATATTTTCTAATTAACGACATGATAATTCCTCTTTCATTCTCTGATTGGGGATGTCATTTTGGCCTGTTTGATCCACCATGATATGCAACGCTGGCCAAACCAAAAATTACGGCTATTGATTTTTACATGACCCCCACAGAAGAAAAGTTATTGACATATGCATTGTACGACAAAACCAATCATGCTAACAACCAACTTATTTCTAGTCCACATACGTTCTTTCATAATCTTATCTTTGCATCGCACAAACACTGGAACTTAAAAGAAGATAAGATAATGTGGTGGCTTATTCTTAATACAACATGTTGGTTATGGAGCTTGCATGCGGCTAACTGAAGGCGGTAAACTTAGGGCTGGTTGGGAGGCAACCCAATGATTTTATTTAATTCTTTATTTTCTAGTGTGTTTTCCGGTATGCAGGGATAGTCATGGTGATGGTGTTGCTGTAAAGCGCAATAATACATGAGGAAGCTACACCCACATGCCCAAAGTTGTACCTTTCCATCCCAGAAAAATTTATTTTTACGTTGATCTATTGTTTTATATTGCTTATGCCATTGAGGACAATGTCAGTCAAGTTGGGGGGAGGGAATTCATGTTACGTTTTATACAACCTGTCTTTGCCATGCTATTTTTATGCACTGTTTCATATTTTTTGCAAAAAAAACAAAATCCATGTTGATATAATAAAGAAAAATAATAATTGAGTTTTCATGATTCATGCTTTCATTAAAAGTGAACTTGGAATAGAAGAGGCTAAGGAGAAGGATGATGGATAATTTTATTATCTAGCCATGGAAAACTAACTTAGAATCTCTTAAAGTTTATTAGCACTTCTTAAAAAAAAAATCACTTGCACACTAATGAAGTAAGCAGGACAAGCCTTCTGTTATTTAGTGTGGTATCTGATACTCTTCAGTTTCTAGTGAAGAGATATTTTTGAAAAAAGCTACCTACCTGTATATAAGTGCAAAGCACATAAAAAAGAAAAAAAAGAAAGAAAAAATAAATAATGAAAAATGCCCCTGATCTTAGTATCATCTGCTACTCCTAAGGCAAGAGTTGAGGTTTGTGTCAAACAGTGAAGGGATGTGCAGCACTATGTGTTGAAAAGAAAAAAAATAGGAAAAAAACTCAGGCAAAGTGAAAGCTACTGATGAATATCATATTTCATATCATAACTTACATCACATACATCATCTTTTCGCAATAAAAAGTATAAAGCTGTGCAATCTAGACATATAATCCCATTCTCACGTATAATTTGAGTCTACATGCATTTTATCATCATTCCTGTGTAAAAATGACATTGTGAGAAACATCCAATTGCACAAACTATTTTCTCAAATCAAGAACAGTGATCGTTTGGTGTTATTCACATTTTCAGGCACTGAAGAAGAAGGCGGCGCCCAAGCAAGAAGGCGCCCCCTTGACCAAATGAAGCAACGTTTGGTAGCTGAAAAAGCAAGAAGAAGAAAGAGGCGCCCAGTGTATTGGATGCCCCCTTGAAAGAGGCGCCCAGTACCCCAGGCGCCTCCTTCAGACCAGCCAAAAAAAGAAAGGAAGAAGGCGCCCCTTCTTAGGCGCCTCTTTCATAAGAAGCGGCAGTTCGGACGGTCGCCTCTTACAGCAATACGAAAAGAGAATGGCGGGAAACCCATTGAAGAGGGCGCCCAGTGTCCCAGGCGCCCCTTAAAGGCCACCCAGTACCCCAGGCGCCTCTCTCACAGAGGCTGAAATTTAAAAAAAGGAAATAGCAGATGGGGCGCCCTAATGATTAGTCGCTATTTCAAATGAGCGACCGCTGTCCCAGTCGCGTCTTCAGATGCATAACCGACACTCGAGAAGCCTCCATAATGCCTCCTTGATGTAATCCTACAATGATTTTACATTAAAGGACCTCCAAACTCTATAGAAAGCCACCAAGGGCCCTCTCATTTCATCTATTTTATTCCCTCTCTCTCGTTTCTCTGTCTGTTTCTCTGCAACATCCCTTTTCTCTCTCCCGTAGCTTAGATCTCCTCATTTTACATGCATTAGAGTTCGTCATTTTAATTTGTGTTCTTCATGAAAGTTGTTCATTTTGCAAATCTCTCCAACTTCTTCTTCAATCTCTTCCCATAATTCTCTCTCATATTCAAGTTATTATCATTTTTCCAACCCTTTGTTCTTCATTTTTTTAATGTTCATGCACTTTTCTACGGTCGAATCTCCCTCCATTTTTACCCTCTTCCTCTCATTTTCGCACCCTACTATCTTCATCAAAGTTCTTCATTTTTTATGCTCTTCAACTTTGTCTTCTACCACATCCCCTAATTCCCCTCCGATTTCAAGCTATTCGCTCTTCTTTCACCCTCTATTTTACACACTTTTCCCTTTCACTATTCACATCATTTTCTTCTCTATTTTAAATTCATGCATCACATGCCTTAGAGTTCTTTTTTTCACCCCCCATTTACATTCTTCCACACCTCCCTTTGGCGGAGATTCTCCCTCGGTGTCCTCAAGGCGGCGTTCACGTCCAAGGCGGGACGGACTCAAAGGCTCGGCACGGCGTGAACGGCGACGATCTTCCAATCCTGGCTACATTTTCTTCCTCTTTCTTTTACTTTGTCGCAAGTTGTAATTCTTATTTTCTTCCATGGAATTGTACCTTTCATTTTCATAGTAATAAAATTTCGTTTTGGTAAATTGTGTTCTTATTTTCTCTCTCTATCTCTTCCAAATTTCTCTTCTTAATCCCTCTCAAATTCTTTAGTTAGATTTATTTCAATTCTATGCATCTTTACTTTATTTTAATTTAGGCTCACTCAAACACGAAATTTCTAAAATACAAGTGTTTTCTAACTAGTGTTCAATTGAAAATATTTCTTCCTCGTGGGATCGACCCGTATTCTCACCACTTTACTTAGATTTTCAAAGCTATTTAAGTGAATGAGTGCGGTTATAAATTTTGAAATTATGTGTGGCACGGTATTTTTTTAACGACATTTGTCTTGCGCATCAATTTTTGGCGCCATTGTCGGGGAAGAAATTATTTTTAATGATTGGAAATTCTTGTGTTTAATGTATATATGTGAATACTAATTTTACAGTTTTTATTTTACAAAAAAATCACAAAAAATCGGACCTGAAATTCCCAGGAAATAATCTTTCACAGACAGCATCGCTAAAAGTCAGAATGGTAACAAAAAGTTGGAAATTAGAAAATCCAAGAAAATCGGGCGTCGCTAAAAGTAAGTAAACGTAGGAAAAGGTCATGTTTTGAAAAATTCTAAAAAAATCAAAAAAATTCATAAAAAATCATAAAACTCAGAAAACATCAAAAACATACTTTTTGGATTTATTTTGCAGTAGATTGGCATATTATTTATTATTTTTAGTTAGTAAATTTTTTTATTCATCTCTTATTGAAAAATCTTGAAAAAAAATATATATCTCTGAAAAAAATTCAGAAAATAGAAAATCAGAAAAAAAAATTCCATGCTAGCATGCCATCATCTTAGTTACATTATTTTCATGCATCTTGCATTTTAGTTAATCTCTCATTTACTTGCATCATCTTTTGAAAAAAAAACCTTCTCTTCTTTTCTATTTCCCCTTCTTAAGGGCATTAGGATCCTTACACCCTCCTTGGATTTGAAAGGACCCTCCATTGAGCATTCAGTCTCTTTGGACTGAAAATTCCATCTCCAAGACCTCCATAAGTCTCCGCACCTGTGGATTCTCTCACGGAAGTCGGGCTGGTTGTATCAAGAAGTACCTCGGAGGTAAATTATCCTTAGAAGGTTTCACATAAAAAAAAGGTGTGTTGGAATTTGTTACTATTTTAGAAAATTGGTGTCTAAGGTTAGATATTAAATGACAAACGCCTAAGTGAGATTGTGGTTATTTAAATAAGACCCTACGAAAGTAGGGGGAGTCTCCCACAACTCCATCTCTTATCTGGCCAATTGACTAAGTTGGTAGTGAGTACCAAACCCTCTTTTCATAATATATATATATATATATATATATATATCATTTTTGTACTTATATAGTTAATCATTCATTGCATTTGCATGTTGTAGTTGACTTATTGCATTATTATTTTTTTGTAAACCCAGTCATCTAATGGGCACGAAGGGAGAGTGCACCCCCATTCCAGAGGAAGGGAATGTTCTCACTCCACCTACCAGCCATTAGATGCTTATTTTATTGCTATTTCAGAACAAATTTACATCATCAAAGGAGGCAAGCCTCTGGTATACAATGAAAAGAAGAAACAATTGAAAAGGCTATACACTCCTCATGCGGATATTGGGTATGCCTCTAGTGTCAGCTATGGCATAACCTTTTGCAAACAAAGGCAGCTCTCGAATGGAGGAGAATTCCACATTGCTTCTCGCCATGACTACATGGTTGGCCAAGGCATCGGCGGGCTGGTTTGCCTCTCCGTATGAGTGGACAATGGGGCAGTGAATTGTTGAGAATAGTTGCAATAGAGTCTGCCACCAAGGAAGAAGTGTCCATGGAGGATCTCTTTTGGAAGTCAGCATGTCAATCAATGCTAAAGAATCAGTATTTATAACAGATAGGGGAATATCATGAAACTGTGCCAATCGGAGCCCATCATGTAATGCCCGTCCTTCGGTAGCCATGTTAGATCCAAGACCATAGTAATAAGCAAAGCCCAGTACTAGCTGCCCATGATGATCTCTAAAGCAGCCACCTCCCCTGAATGACCGGGATTTCCTTTACTAGCACCATCCACATTTAAAGAAAAGTTTGCAACAGGAGCTATCCAACGGACCATAATGCAAGTTGAACGAGAACTAGTGATAGCTATGCCAAAGCTCTGCAGAGTTTTCAAATATTTCAAGCTAGCCCCTTTCTTAAATCTAATCCGTCTAACAGTGTGAGTAATCTCTGCAATAATCTGATCAGCAATCCTTCTGAAATTGATATGATGATTTTCATACCTTACACAGCATCTGTATTTCCAAGTTTCCCAAACAATCATAATTGTTATCATGAGAGATATAAAACCATTGGGTTTATTAATAACTACCTTATTTATGACTGATTTTAACCTGCTGTTAATATTGGTATCATCCAAGCATGCTTTACTAATCAATGGAGTGAATCTTCTCCAGAGGAAATTAGCTATGTCACTTTTCACAAAAAGATGATCTTCATCCTCTATGTCATGAGAATTGATGCAGCAGTCACAGCAGGATGCCAACTTAATACCACTCAGTTGAATGTGACTATCCACTAGGACAGCATGATTCAAGATTTTCCAACAAAATAAGGAAGCCCGCGGAGGAAGTTTGTTCTGCCAAAGTTTTCTGATCATAAATCTAGAGCTAACAGCCTGCCCTTTAATAGCATTGTAAGTTGATTTAATGCTAAATTTACCTGAGCTGGAATAAGACTAGATAGGGATGTCTTCCCCAGTTTGTGTGCCAAATCTTTAGATTTGCTCCCTCAGTTGCTGGTCTTCCAGAGTTTGCCAGAGTGTGTGTTGGTGGTTAGCCATGGCATCTTGAACTGAATAGTCTTCTAACTCCGAATAGTTCTGTAAAGAAAGAAGGTTAGCCAATGAACTATCCTTGCACCAACTATCTTTGAGAAAATTAGTACTAGCCCCATTTCGGACAATCATTCTGGAACCTATCATTAGAATTGCCCGAGCTTTCTCAAAATCATGCTTCTTTATACCAGTTGGGAATGGGGTTTTGTAATTTGATATATGCTGTCATTGTAAATATTTGCTTCTCACAAAGTTAGCCCAGAGAGAATTGCTGTGTATAGAATGCCATATCAATTTGACATAAAGGCATAGATGTATGTCTTGAAGACCTCGGATTCCAAATCCACCTTCAGAGATAGGGTAGCAGATTTTTTCCCAAGAGACCCAATGTTTTCTATGAGCTGTTTCAAATCCTTGCCAGAAAAAATTGGGGCAGATTTTCCCAATATGCTTAAGAATAGTATAAGGAATGGAAGCTGCACTAGCAGTGTATATAGGAATTATTGATAAAACTGACCGAACAGCCTAAGATAATAGCTTGCTCTACCACCCAGCTAATTTGACATTGACTTTGTCAATCAAATACTTAAAATGTGGGGTTTTAACTCTCCCTTTAAAAAGAGGAATGCCCAAGTAAGTAATGCTACTAGTTTTATGATGATAACCAGACAAATGACTAATGCGGGCAATAGAGTAGTGAGGCATCTGCTTAGCAACAACGAAACAACTTTTATGTGCATTTATATGCTGACCAGAAGCCATTTCATATCTCCCCAAGAAAAGAAGGAGTTGTTTAATTAAAGATATTCCACCATTCATAAAAATAAGAGAGTCATCAGCATAAAGAATATGTGAAATGGGCTGCACCCCTCGAGGAAGATGATAGAACTTACATAGACCAGCAGAGAATAGATATTTGAGGCCCTTACTCAATACCTCTTCTGCAATGATGAATAAAGCAAGGGCTAAGGGTTCCCCTTGTCGAACCCCTCTAGTCGATTTGAAATATCCATGAACTTGACCATTGAAAGAAATAGAGAACCAACAGTTAACCAACATTTGAGCAATTAATGACACAAATCTGTTGCAAAAGCCAAATCTTTTAAGAACCATGAAAAGAAAATCCCATTCAATTCGATCATAGGCTTTTGCCATATCAAGCTTGAGAATCATATTGTGTCCTCTAACAGGTCTGTCAAGTTCCAATATTAGTTCCTTGGCTAGCAGGAAATTATCTATAATTTGTCTTCCACTAACAAAGCCACTATGCTCTTTTGAGATAATCAGAGGTAGAATGGATCGCAGCCTGTCACATATGACTTTTGACACAATCTTATATGTAAAATTACACAAACTAATAGGTCTAAAATCAGCATATGTGGTAGGACTTTTAACCTTCGAAATAAAGCAAAGAGTTGTAGAAGTCACTCCCTTGGGTAAGCCCCATCCCTGAAAAAAGCTTTGAACAGCCTTAGTAACATCCTCTCCAATAATATCACAGCAATGAGAAAAAAATCTCCCAGTGAAGCCATCCGGCCCTGGTGAGCTATTTCCAGATAAAGATAAAACAACATTTTTAACTTCCTCTGCTGAGGGAATAGAACATAAAGAGCAGTTTTGATCTTCACTGATCATAGGGGGGATAACAGCAAGGAGGCTCTCATCAGTGATATGATCTTCAGAGGTTAAGTGAGTTTTAAAATATTCCACAGCACCATCTGATAATACCTTTTGATCTTCCACCCACTGCTCATTAATTTTCAATTTATGAATGTAATTCCTCTGCCTTTTGACTTTGGTATAGTGATGAAAGAAATGAGTATTACGATCCCAATAGGAGATCCATTCCACCCGAGATTTTTCATACCAGAAAACCTCTTCCCGAAATAAAGTGAGGCGCAGATCAACATTGGCCTTGTAAAGCAGCATTCGGTTTTCCACCGAGGGATCAGAATCATACTGGTTTTGAGCTTGCTCAACTTGGTTTCTGCTTTGTCTTTCGCCTGAAATATGTTACCAAAAATTTCTCTATTCCACTTTCTTAAATCAGCCTTCAGATACTTGAGTTTTCCCTGAAGAATGTGAAATGGGTGACTGTCTGTCTGAGTATATTTACTCCAATGAGCTTTAACAAAGTCCAAAAAATTCTCATGAATGTGCCACATATGCTGGTACATAAACCTCCCTGGAGATGGTTGGGTGGACTTCAAAGACAATAACAATGCGGCATGATCCGAAGGGCCTCTGATTAAATGTCTAACCGACAGAAGACATGTTGAGTGAGCCAAGTGAGAATTGTACAGAACCCTGTCCAAACGGGCTCTAATATGAGAGGTCCCAATTTGATTATTAGTCCATGTGTAATTAGAACTAGAGAATCTGGCATCAACAAGACCAGTAGCTAATAAGAAGCCTTGAAAATCTATCATAGCAGTCATAGAGAAGATAGATCCTCCAATTTTTTCTTCTGGAGAGACAATACGGTTAAAATCACCTTCTATGACCCAAGGGATATTAACACTTTGACTGAATTCCATTAGAGAGTCAAACATAACCCTACGCTCACTAACACTACAGGAAGTATATATGGATATAAAGTAAAGAACAACATTATTGTTTTCCTTGATGACTACAGTCAAGTATTGTGAATGAGCCTCTATAGTATCAAGGCAAATATGAGAGTTATAAAAAAGCCAAATTTTGGAGGAATCACCATTATTACCAATAGAAGATTGCATATTGATACTCCGAGCCACTTTCTGAGCACGACTGAAGTCCATACGAGGTTCAGAAATAGCTGCTAAGCAGATGTTATTAGCTTTTATATGCTGGGCCAAACTTCTCACAGTTGCTTTATTGCCAATACCTCTGACATTCCATATTAAGGCTGAATTAAACATGATCAGAAGAAGAAAAAGGGTGGGCAACCATAATCTTGGCTTTAGCCCTTGTCAGTCGAGCATCACTAAATAGCACCCCTGGCAAAACTGAAACCTCATTTGACTTCGAATTGTGGAGATGAGCAATGGTGTTGTTTTTTACCTGAAAAAACAACCTTGTATTATCTGTTGCTGATAATTTTGAAATTACCTCCGAACTGTTATCTTTAATAACCTTCTGGTCTAAGTAATGGGAGGGTGGTTGCTGAATTAAGCTTCTTGCCTGTGGAGCCTCATTGTTACAATGGATTGAAGGCAGTTCTTATGATTCCAAAATTTCCTTTATCCGAGACAGAACGGAATTGGGCATCTTAACGGAATCATTAACACAAACAGGTAGTGAGGGGTCGGGGCTGTCTATTTTCTCCGAAGATCCAGATGTGGAGGCAGTATATTGACATCGATTTAGGGCCTCAAAGAATAAGCTATCACCAAGAACTTGCTTATCTCGAATGTTCTCTTCATCAGATTCTATTTCCTCTGGAACCTGGCTCAAGGCTGAAAATCTATTAGCTTCTGCATCTACCATTTTAGGATTAGCAGTGGTAGTCATCCTTAGCTTATACTCCTGTCGGAGATTTTTCTGAGCACCAGGGAAGAGAGTATTATCCAGCGATTGCTTTCGAGATACAATCTTTCCCTTTTTCTTCTTGCAGTCCCTTTCCAGATGCCCGATATTATGGCGGTGAGAACACAAATGCGGCACTCTGTGATAACTGATCGACTGCCAGAAACCTCCATTTTCTATTCCAATCCATACCCGGTCTTTTCTCTGCATATCAAGATTCATCTCCACACAGACTAATGCCTCTGATGTGTCAGTCATTGCAGCTGTAGCGTCATGGATCCGCAGCACCAGACCGACATTGCCTGCTATTGAACGAAGCATGTCCTCATGATAGAAATTGACAGGGAGTGAGGGGAACCCGATCCATATAGGAACAGTAGAGGGGTCAGCATCGAAATCAAAATCGTGAGTCCATCTAAAAAACCTGAACAGGAATCCTTTGATGTATAGATTTTTTTTGAAGTAGAACTCTAAGGAAATCCGCTTCGCATCCCAGTCTAACCAGAATGTGTCTAGTGTTCAATCGACTTATGATAAAATCTACGCTCAAATGGAGACGCTGCGAGAGGCAGACTTTGATTCTGGGATAGAAGGGTGACCATATGAGCATTTTGCGATGATCGCGTTCTGATGATGCGAGCAAGAAACATGTATATCTTCTTGTGAGAAGAACACGGCAGGCTCTCCCTGGTCCGTAAACGTCGGAGGTTTCACTTAAAGGGGAAAGCGTGGTCGGTGTCGAGCTTCCATGAGAGTCTGAGCATAAGTCTTCCGAGGAGCTGCCACAGTCGGAGCAGAGATGCTGGCTTCAATGGCCTCTGGAGGGATCTGGACCTCCCCCACCACGCCAGCCATGGCCGGCAAGGAGGGGAGCTCGCCGGAAGAATAGTGAGAAAGGTGGCGGGAATCGGTGAACCAGAGTTTCTCACACTAGAATTTTTTGACTTATTGCATTATTTTCAAAACCCATAAAAAAAAAATCATCATTTGTTCATAAATCATTCACATAGGAATTAAATTCATTGCATTGCATTTCAAAAGATCTTTCTTTGGGCCCTTTGCATTTGCATGCAAGGTAGGAGATCCCTCCATCCACACTTATTAGGACCCATTGAAGACATAGAAAGGTTAGTGCATTCTAGGTCTCACCCACAACCTAACCTCATGGTTGATCAAAACTAAAACCAAGCTCCCAAACAAATGAAGGATTATTTCATGCCAAACCAATACCAACCATCCTTCTATGTCCAAGCACCTCAGAACTAGGTGGTTCAGTATGAGATCAAGTCAAGTACCATCCAAATGCTGCCATCTTTCTAAGAAAATCCCAATGAAGATCCGTACAAACACCTTGATGAATTCCATCAAATCTGTTCCACTGTGAAAATCTAGAACTTTTCAGATGATGCCCTTAGGCTTACTCTCTTCCCATTCTCCCTTAAGGACAAAGTCAAATATTGGTTAGGGGCCTTGGGTAGGAGAGTTGACACTTGGGGAGAGATGCAAACATAATTCTTGAAGAAATTCTACCCCATAGGGCGAACCAACACAATGAGAAGAGCCATAACTGGATTTACTCAAAATCCTGGAGAACAAATACATGAGGCTTGGGACAGAATGAAAGACCTATTGAGAAAATGTCCCCATCATGGCCTGTCAAGATGGCAAATTGTTCAAGCATTTTATGAAGATTGACGGAGAACTATAGATAGATGGTGGATGCTTCATGTGGGGGAGGATTTATGAGTAGGAGCGAGGATGAGGCTTATGATCTTTTTGAAATGTTTAGTGAAAACTCCATCAGTCATGCCTCACTAACTTCATATGAACGAATGATCGGGCCAAACAAGAGGGCCGGGCTTTACGAAGTCAAGAATCAAGGGGAGTTTGAGAATAAGATGGACATCAATGCCATAACCCAGAAATTGAATAAAATGGATTTGCTGGCCCAGAAGATAGAGAAGGTTGATATGGTGGCTTAAAAGCTAGACCAGTTATTGGCTATGAATAGGCAGGAACCTTCTTCATCTTCTGCTCCTCAACAATTCTCAACCCCCACTCCTGAAGAAATTTGTGCTTTGTATTCCAGCCCTAGCCATTCTGTGATTGAGTGTCCCACAGCAGCCCAACTTCTCCCGTTTATCCAAGAACAAATCTTTACTGCCCAAGGTGTCCCTAAGCCCGCATATGACCCTTACTCAAACACCTACAATCCAGGCTAGAGAAATCACCCAAATTTTTCTTGGAAATCCAATCAAGGCCCATCCACCCAATCGCATCCCTCACACCATTCAAATCAAAAATAATCTTTTCCAATGCCAAATCAATCCAATCCAAATCAATCTTATTCGTCTCCTTTTCTCCATCAATAATTTCAGCAACCTTCATTCCATCAAACTCAAGCCCCATACCATCAAGCTCAATTCTCTCAGGGCCAATTTCAGCAATTTCCTTCACACCGTTCCCATCAACCACAATATCAGCCACGTCTCACTCAGCCCAATTTTGATGACAAATATGAGCAACTCCAACAACTCATTCTTACTCAGGCATAATCCATTTCTAAGTTAGAGAATCAAATAGGGCAACTAGCAGCAAACAGCATGAGGAGAGAGGCAGGCCAGCTCATTAGCCAACCGGTAGCCAACCCCCGCAATCAACAACCTTCGGGCTTCCCTCAAAGAGCTCCCATTCTTCCTCAACCCAATCAGCCCAATCAACCTCAGCCGCCCCCTCCTATAAGTCCTCAGTTTGAGAATGCTAAAGCCATCTCAACCCTTAGGAGTGGGAAAATTCTAAATGATCCTTATCAGGCTAGGGATGTAGGCAGTAGTTTGGGCCAAGAAGCCCACGAGGAGAGTGATAGTGAAGATGAGGAGTCGATAATTATGCAAGAGAAAAGGAAGCCAGAGGGGGGGGGGAACAAGATGGATAAAGGAAAGGCAAAGGTTGATGAAGGTCCACGAGAGTATGTGCCTAAGGTCCCTTTCCCAGACGCTTTGAAGTCAAAAGCTCAAAGAAAAATGTCGGTCTAACAAGAAGAGCTAATGGAGCTGTTTAAGCAAGTGAACATCAACATTCCTCTCTTAGATGCGATCAAGCATGTGCCGGCGTATGCAAAGTTTTTAAAAGAACTGTGCACTCCTAAAAGGGAATCAAAAGTAATAACATAAAAAATCCGCTTATCCGACGACGTCAGTGCTGTTGTTATGAACCATTTGCCTAAAAAATTGAAGGACCCCGGAGCCCCACTAATTTCATGTGATATAGGTGGAATGACATTTGATAGAGCATTACTGGACCTTAGAGCCAGTGTGAATTTGTTGCCCACCTTTATTTATGAACAGTTTGATCTGGGGGAGTTAAAGCCCACGTCCATAATCCTTCAATTGGCAGATCGTTCTATGAAAGCACCAAGGGGCATGTTGGAAGATGTTATTGTGAAGGTACATGAATGTTATTTCCCTGTGGATTTCCTTATTCTGGATATGGCCTCGTCCCTGGAATTAAAGCACACACCAATCATCTTGGGATGTCCATTTCTAGCTACAGCAAAGGCCAATATAAATTGTGCCACGGGAATGATGGATATCTCATTTGGAGGCGAGAAGGTTTCTCTGAATGTGTTCAAAGCATCTCAGTACCCGGACCATGAAGAAGAATGCAACATTGTTGACATATTTGAGGAACTGATTGATGAAAGTACGGATGTTAACAAGTTTGATAGAGGAGGGCAGTATGCTCCAGGATTCGCCGATCTTTTGTGCACCCCACTCTAGAATTGAGCCACTCCCCCCATTGCAAGCTGAACCTACTCTACCATCTTTAGATCAGCTGCCCGTTCTTGAGCTGAAGCCTCTGTCGGATTCTCTAAAGTATGCTTATCTAGGCCCCGACCAAACTCTGCCCGTAATCATTACTTCCAATCTCACCTCTGCTCAAGAATCTCAGCTTCTAGATGTTCTTAAGAAGCATAGGGGGGCGATAGGTTGGTCTGTGGCAGATTTGAAGGGCATTAGTCCTGATGTTTGCATGCACTACATTTACTTAGAGGACAATGCTAGGCCGTGTAGAGAGATGCAGTGTCGGCTGAATCCAAGTATGAAGGAGGTAGTCAAGAAAGAAGTTGTCAAGTGGTTGGATGCTGGGATCATATATCCCATTTCTGATAGCAAATGGGTCAGCCCAACGCAAGTTGTTCCCAAAAAGTCAGGGCTGACTATTGTTACAAATGAGAAAGGAGAAGAAGTGCCCACACGATTACAAACGAGGTGGAGAGTCTGTATAGATTACGGAAAATTGAATTCAGTCACAAAGAAAGATCATTTCCCACTCCCATTCATTG
Source organism: Amorphophallus konjac (assembly GCA_022559845.1). Classification (NCBI taxonomy): domain Eukaryota; kingdom Viridiplantae; phylum Streptophyta; class Magnoliopsida; order Alismatales; family Araceae; genus Amorphophallus; species Amorphophallus konjac. The sequence goes on from CM040128.1 coordinate 99,241,158, forward strand.
ATCAGATCTTGGAAAGATTGGCGGGGCAGAAATATTATTACTTTTTGGATGGTTATTCTGGATATAACCAAGTTGCAATTTTCTAAGAGGATCAAGAAAAGATGACATTCATGTGCCCCTATGGCACATTTGCTTTCAGAAGAATGCCTTTCGGGCTCTGTAATGCCCCCGCCACCTTTCAACATTGTATGATGTCCATATTTTCAGAAATGGTGGGGGAATGTTTGGAAGTTTTTATGGATGACTTCTCAGTGTTTGGATCTTCATTTGAGGATTGTTTGAAAAATCTGACTCAAGTTCTGAAGAGGTGCATTGACTCCAATCTGTGCTAAGTTGGGAGAAGAGCCACTTCATGGTGAGAGAAGGGATAGTATTGGGCCATGTAGTCTCAGAAAGGGGAATAGAGGTTGACAAAGTCAAGATTGACTTGATTTCCAATCTTCCTCCCCCTTCATCTGTTAAACAAATCTGATCATTTCTTGGCCATGTGGGTTTCTACCACATATTCATTCAGAACTTCTCCACCATTTCCCGCCCTCTCACACACTTACTAGCCAAGGACACTCTCTTCCATTTAGACGATTTTTATCTTAAGGCGTTCAGTTCTTTGAAAGCGGCCCTTACCCAAGCTCCTATCCTTCAATCTCCTGACTGGTCGCTTCCCTTTGAGATAATGTGTGACGCCTCAGACTATGCTGTAGGAGCTGTCCTAGGACAAAGAATTGAAAAGAAGCCCGTGGTGATATACTATGCGAGCCGCACCCTCGCTGATGCACAGTTAAATTACACCACCACGGAGAAAGAGCTATTAGCTGTGGTATTTGCCCTGAAATTTTTTTGATCATATCTGTTAGGGAAAAAAGTGTTTGTCTATTCCGATCACTCAGCATTAAAATTTTTGATGTCTAAGAAAGAACCCAAACCCCGTCTCATTCGGTGGATTTTGTTGTTACAAGAGTTTGATTTGAAAATAAGAGACAAAAAGGAGTTGGAGAATGTTGTAGTTGATCACTTGTCTAGGATTGTCATTCCCAAGAGTGCCCCAATGTCCGATTCTTTTCTTGATGAGCAAATTCTTTCCATCACTCATGCAACAACCCCTTGGTTCGCACACATAGTCAACTACCTGACGGTAGGTCAGATTCCAGAAGGGTGGTCTAGGCAGGAGAAGGATCGATTCTTTTCAAAGGTAAGGCACTATTTTTGGGAGGACCCAGAGTTGTTTCATATGGGTCCTGATTAGATCATTAGAAGATGTGTCCCCGACGAAGAATAACAATCTGTGCTGAATTTTTGTCATAATTCTGCCTGTGGAGGACATTTTTCAGGAAAGAAGACTGTAGCAAAAGTTTTACAAAGTGGATTTTATTGGCCCACTTTATTCAAGGATGCTTATGAATGCTCTAAAACTTGTTTGAGGTGTCAAGCCGTGGGCAACATTTTGAAGAAAAATATGATGCCGTTAAACCCCATTCTAACAGTAGAAATCTTTGACGTTTGGGGAATTGATTTTATGGGATCATTTTCACCATCTTTTGGAAATGAATATATCTTGGTGGTGGTCGATTACGTCTCAAAATAGATTGAAGCTATAGCCACGAGGACAAATGACCACGGGGTTGTAATAAAATTTGTTAAGAAAAATATCTTTTCCAGATTTGGGTGTTCGAAGGCTATTATCAGTGATGGGGGTTCTCACTTCACCCATTCTCAGTTTCGAGTTCTGCTCCAAAAATACAGAATCACTCACAAGTATGCAACCCCTTACCATCCCCAAACCAGTGGTCAGGTATAAGTTTTCAACATGGAGATCAAAAACATCTTGCATAAAACAGTTCGGCCGGATAGGAAAGACTAGTCCGAGAGACTAGATGATGCACTTTGGGCCTATAGAACTGCATTCAAAACTCCCATTGGCATGTCACCTTACCGTCTCATCTTTGGAAAAGCATGCCACTTGCCCGTAGAATTAGAACATAGAGCATATTGGGCTATCAAGCAAGTTAACTTCAATCTCACTCAAGTTGGGTCCCAAAGAGCTTTACAGATGAATGAACTGGAAGAACTGCGCAATGAAGCCTATGAGAATTCTAAAATCTACAAAGCCAAGATGAAAGCTTTTCATGACAAACATATTCAAAGGAAAACTTTTCAACCAAATCAAAAGGTTGGCTTTTTAATTCTAGGCTGCGTTTGTTCCCCGGAAAATTGAAGTCTAGATGGGACGGACTGTTTGTGGTCATTAAGGCTTTTGACCATGGTGCCGTAAAAATTCTGAATCTTAATAATGGTCACATTTTCACTATCAACGGTCAATGATTGAAGCCCTATTTAGAAAATGAACAGCTGTAAAAAGAATCCATTACCTTGAGTGACCTGAAATAAAACATTGGAGAGCTTTCATGCGTCTAGCTGAAGACGTTAAACTTAACGCTTCTGGGAGGCAACCTAAAGTTTTTGTTATTTGATGCTTTTATTTTAGTGTTTTGCAGTAGACAGGTCGGAACGAAGACGGTGTCGTCGTCAACTCTTGAAGAGCTTCTCGCCCCGCACATCAGGTTGTTTCTCACCTACTCAGACGCATTCCGTTACTTTTATATGTCATTGAGGATAATGCCATTCAAGTTAGGGGGAGACATTTTTCATGATGCATATAGTACACAACCTGATAGGAATTTTTGCATACCATTTGTGCATGAAAAAGAGAAAAGATGAAATCCCCAATTGAGTTCCCTTGATTTATGCTTTTATTGAAAGTAATTCTAGAATAGAAAAGGCTAGGAAAATGATGATGGAAAAGTTATTCAATCTAGCTACAGAAAACTGATATAAGAATATCTTTAAAAGTTCATGCGCACTCTAGAAAAATGGAAACCACACTAAGGACAAGCCTTCTGTTGTTTTGAGTATTGTGTTTGACGCTCTGCACTTCTCAAGAAGGAGATTTTCAAGCTTTCTGTCAAAGTTATCTATCAATAAGTACATTGAAAAAAAATGATAATGAAATGAAAACACCATGAAAAATACCCCTAATCTTAGTAACCGGGCCTACTTCACCTAAGATGTGTTGAGGTTCGCATCAAACGGAAAAGGGAACCCTGATCTGTGCAACCGGGCCTGCTTCTCCTAAGGCAATAGTCGAGGTTCGAGTTAAGCAGGGAATAGTAGTGCAACATCATGTGTGAGAAAAAAAATATAATATAAGATCCCAAGGGGACAATGAAATAAGGTAGACTAAAAGCTTGTATGCTCAATGCTCCAAGTTAGGAGGTGCAGGGCGGAAAGACACGTGCTTGGAATAGCAAATGAGGGATGTAATTATCTTAACTGTGGATTTTGGTATTACACATATACAAGTGCTATTGAACTTTGAGATGCATTCTTAAGTCATGAGCTAAGGTTAGTGCGTATTAATGCTTCTGGATTCCTAATCTTTGGCTGATTCTATGAAAGAAGAGCTAGATATAGAGGTATGGACTTTACAAACTTATGTTGGTCCTAAATCTTAATTTATTTGCAATGCTAAGGGACTAGCAATGAGTAAGTTGGGGGGTGTGATGAATATCATATTTCATATCATAACTTACATCACATACATCATCTTTTCGTAATAAAAAGTACAAAGTTGTGCAATCTAGACATATAATACCATTCTCACGTATAATTTGAGTCTACATGCATTTTATCATCATTCCTGTGTAAAAATGACATTGTGAGAAACATTCATTTGCACAAACTATTTTCTCAAATCAAGAATAGTGATCATTTGGTGTTATTCACATTTTTAGGCACTGAAGAAGAAGGCGCCCAAGCAAGCAGGCGCCCCCTTGACCAAATGAAGCAACGTTCAGCAGCTGAAAAAGCAAGAAGAAGAAAGAGCGCCCCCTTGAAAGAGGCGCCTCCTTCAGACCAGCCAAAAAAAGAAAGGAAGAAGGCGCCCCTTCCCTTAGGCGCCTCTTTCATAAGAAGCGGCAGTTCGGATGGTCGCCTCTTACAGCAGTACGAAAAGAAGAATGGCGGGAACACCATTGAAGAGGGCGCCCAGTGTCCGAGGCGCCCCTTAAAGGGCGCCCAGTACCCCAGGCGCCTCTCTTACAGAGGCTGAAATTCAAAAAAAGGAAATAGTAGATGGGGCACCCTGATGATTAGTCGCTATTTCAAATGAGCAATCGTTGTCCCAATCGCATCTTCAGATGCGTAACCAACGCCCGAGAAGCCTCCATAACGCCTCCTTGATGTAATCCTGTAATGATTTCACATTAAAGGACCTCCAAACTCTATAAAAAGCCACCGAGGGCCCTCTCATTTCATCTTTTCATCTATTTTATTCCCTCTCTCTCGTTTCTCTGTCTGTTTCTCTGCAACATCCCTTTTCTCTCTCTCATAGCTTAGATCTCCTCATTTTGCATGCATTAGAGTTCATCATTTTAATTTGTGTTCTTCACGAAAGTTGTTCATTTTGCAAAGCTCTCCAACTTCCTCTTTTATCTCTTCCCATAATTCTCTCTCATTTTTAAGCTATTACCATTTTTCCAACCCTTTGTTCTTCATTTTTTACTGTTCATGCACTTTTCTACAGTTAAATCTCCCTCCATTTTCACCCTCTTCCTCTCATTTTATCACCCTACTGTCTTCATCAAAGTTATTCCATTTTTTATACTCTTCAACTTTGTCTTCTACCACATCTCCTAATTCCCATCCGAATTCAAGCTATTCGCTCTTCTTTCACCCTCTATTTTACACACTTTTCCCTTTCACTATTCACCTCATTTTCTTTATTTTAAATTCATGCACCACATGCCTTAGAGTTCTTTTTTCCACCTCCGATTTAAATTCTTCCACACCTCCCTTTGGTGGAGATTCTTTCTCGGTGTCCTCAAGGCGGCGTTCACATCCAAGGCGGGGCGGACTCAAAGGCTCGGCACGGCGTGAACGGCGATGATCTTCCAATCTCGGCTACATTTTCTTCCTCTTTCTTTTACTTTGTCGCAAGTTGTAACTCTTATTTTCTTCCATGGAATTGTACCTTTCATTCTCATAGTTATAAATTTTCATTTTGGTAAATTGTGTTCTTATTTTCTCTCTCTATCTCTTCCAAATTTATCTTCTTAATCCATCTCAAATTCTTTAGTTAGATTTATTTCAATTCCATGCATCTTTACTTTCTTTTAATTTAGGCTCACTCAAACTCGAATTTTCTAAAATATAAGTGTTTTCCAACTAGTGTTCAATTGAAAATACTTCTTCCTCGTGGGATCGACCCGTATTCTCACCACTTTACTTGGATTTTCAAAGCTATTTAAATGTGTGAGTGCGGTTATAAATTTTAAAATTGTGTGTGGCACGGCATTTTTTAACGACATTTATCTTGCGCATCAGCTGCCTTACTCAAACGATCTGATCTAGGATGAGCAGAGTCAAAAGACACCTATCTTAGAGAGCAATATGAAGGATATAATTGTCCAACTGTGGATTTAGTTTCACGAGCACAAGTGCTATGAAACTTTGGGTGTGTTCTAAGTTATGTGCATTAATTTCCAAAGCTAAGGCTAGTGTACTTTAATGTTTCCAAAATCCGAATCCAAAGTTGATTCTATGAAGGAGGATATGGAAATGAGAGTATGAAACTCTTTAAACCCTTGTTTGTCCTAAATTTTTAATTGGTTACATTGTTAATGGACTAACAATGAGAAGTTGGGGGGTGTGATAAGTGTTTAAATTTATATATTTATTTATGTCACATGGACTATTTTTGGGCTTTAATTGAAATAATTATGCAACTTTTATATTTAATTTTAATCTCACATTAAATTTGTGTTTTCATGGAATTAATCAATTTATGGAGGATAAAATAAATATGTGAGATCATAAATGCATAACAAAGAAAAATTGCACAATTACATTTTTTATGTCCTTGCAAAAATAAATTTTTTGTTATTTATTCTTGATTGCAGGAGAAATCGACATCTTGGGGGCAAGACGCTAATCTTAAATTGGGGACCTTTTCAAAGGGCTTCATTTTCAGCTCAGAAGAAAATAGCATCCTCAGTTTTGAGGTTAATTGAGAATAACAACATCAACATCGACATCAATTTTACAACGAAAAAAGAAGAAAAAATAGAAATTAGCCTTTGTGTTTGTATAGGAAGCGAAATCTATCGATTTCCATATTTTGGTTGGAAACTTAGGCCTATAAATAGCCCATGTAGGCTGCCCACAAGAGCATCTCCCCCTTCTTTTATTTTCTCTTCTCCTCTCTCTTTCTCCCCTTCGCAAGATTCTCCCTTCTCTCCCTTTTCTATTCTCCTTCTTCTTCTCTTCTAAGCATCTTCCTCTTCTTTTCCCTTGTAGGATACCGTAGGAACCCTCCTCTTCTTTTCTCTCTTCCCTGCTACTTCTCTTCTCTTTCCCATATCTTCTTTTCTCTCCCTCCTAGCAGCCCACCAGCGCCCCTGTTCCCATCGCGTTGTCTCCCCCTCCTCCATCGTCCACGACCATCAAGCTGCATCGGCTCTCCCTCTCAGTTTTCCCCTCCGCTCACACCTCTCTTCCTCTCTTCTCTCTCTCATCTCCTCCCTACACCGCGCCGATGTCTCCTCTCTCTCTTCTCTTCTCTCCCTGCTAATCTCCCGTAGCTCGCTCTTTCTCTCCCTATTTTTCCTTTGCTCCGCCTCTGCTCCCCTTTACATCTCTTTCCTTTCTCTTCTCCCCAACTCCTCTTCTCTCTTCCTCTCCCTGCACACACAGTCCACCGTGGCATCCGGCTTCACCTCTCCCTTCTCCAACGTGCTCCCTGCACCCCGAGACCACCGCAGCCCCCCTGCTCCCCTTTGCTCCCTCACCCCACAGCCGATGCCGCATCGTCTCTCTCACCCTCTCTCTTTCGCTTCTATCCCCACCGCAGACGACTCTCGCTGTCTCTCCTTCGCTCTCTTCTCCCCCGTCCGTCTCTCTGCTCTCTCGTCTTTCTCTTCACGCCTCTCGCGTTCGCATCGATACCCCTCCGCCGGTGTCGCTCTCTCCCTGTTTCTGCTGTAGCACACCACTTTCTCACTCACCATCTCTTCTCCCTCTCTCTTCCCCTTTCTCTTCTACATATCACATCTCTCTGCTCTCTCATCACCGTCTCTCTCCCTCCATCTTGTTCTCTCGCGTCTCCCCCCCCTCTCGGTCTTTCTCTTCCTCTCTCTATCCTCCCACACAACACACACACTCGTTCTAATTTTTTTATCTCCCACATCCACCTCTCTCTATCTCTTTTTCTCTCTACATCTCTCTCTATTTCTCCCTTTAAATCTATCTCTCTAAGGCTCTCTCTCACGGCGGCATCCACACCGGGTTGGGTGGCTCTCCAAGGCTCAAGGGTGTGGGCAACGGCGTTTCTCACGGCTATTTCCTCTCCCTATTTATCTATTTCTAGTTTAGTTAGATTTTATTTAGGGTTGTAATTTTTATTTTTCTTATCATCTTGTAAATGTTTAATTTTGGAGCAATAAAATTAGTTTGGTGTTATTTTCTCTCTCTTCTCCCTCTATTTCTTCTTTCTTTCTCTCTCTATATTTCTCTCTCTAAACCCTCCATATTTCTTTAAGTAGATTTATTTTTCACAATTTTAATTTCAATATTAAAATCAACATTCCATAATTTTTCTCTTAAAAATACAAAGTTTTCAACCTTAAAATTCTAACCTCCTCGTGGGATCGAGTCGTACTTGCTACTACACTCAAATTTTAATTTTATTGTGTAAGTACGGAATTTTTTTAAGTGTGTGTGTGCTATTTTTAACGACAAGCATCTGCTTGCATCAACCTGCCCAGCATGGGTCGGTCGACAGGCCAAGCATGGGCCAGACGACAGGCTGGGAAGGCAGTTGGGGGGTCAACCGCGTTATGGTGATCGCGGTATACTGGAGGACTGCGATCAACCCAAGTCGCGATTAGTTGACCGCCCGCATCCACGACCGCCTCACCATGGGCTTCTCAAATGAACGCGGTGTCTACGTCGCGTTCATTATCCAGAAGCTGAACGTGGTTGGGAACTGACTATATTTTTTGTTTTGATTCGAGCTTTCGCGAACCAGCGCGAAATCGCTCGTTCCACACCCCATTCATCTCGAGCGAAGGGAAACCATGCAAAAACCTTCATATCCCTTCCACACACCAGAAGGACTCAAAAATGAAAAAAAAAGACCAAGGAAAAGGGCGATTCCATCAATTGCCCCAAACACGCATCCATGCCACACACATAACACATTTGACCTCATCCCGGCCTCAAATCGAGAGAAAAAATTGACCAAAGCGAGGGGAATCACATCCCGACATACCATTAGCTCGAAATCTAGCATTTAAATCGAAGATCGCCGAACAAATCGGCGGATTCGTCTCACACCCCGAAACAGGCATTTTAGCCATAAAAAAGGGAAAACTCGCTCAAACTCGCCCTAATCGGCACGAAATCGCAGGAAAACAAAGTAAAAGGGTTAGAGATCTGTCCCCCTACCTCTTCCGAAGAAACCACGCAAATCTGGCGTTGATTCACCCCGAAAATACCTCGTTTCACGTCTAGTTCTTCACAAAACCTCGAAAATCCTCCACCACGACGCCGCCTCCCGTTCCACGCTCCAATCCTCACCACTCGTCACCCGCGCCATCCTCTACCTCGCTCATTGGTCCTCTTTGTCGGACGCCTGAGAAGAAGAGGGAGAGAGAGAGAGATGTGAGAGTGAGGGAGAGAACGTGAGTGAGAGAGGGGGAGAGGGTTACGAGAGTGAGAGGGGGAGAAATGAGAGGGGAGGGGGTTAAAATAAGAAATTTTTATTTCTTTTCTTTTTTTCCCATTTCATTTAGAAAAATCACAATAACTCAGGAAAAACCCCAAAAAATATATTCTGACCCAGAAAAATTTTAGGAAAAGGCTAGGCCGCTCCACGCACTGCCACGGACCCAAAATAACTCACGCAAATACCATTTAAGGGTCCGATTATCCAATATTAAAGTCTGAAACTAACACGGACACGATCCGCAACCCGCGAAAACACGATCCGAAATCTAGGAATATTACAAATTTTTAAAAACTATAAAGCATCAAGGTAACCAATAGCCCTTCACTTCAGTGAAATCCCTTTATGTGAGGCTAGACAAGAAGCCAAAGAAATCAGCCTCACCCCAAAAAGATGAGGATGTCTGACACGACAATCAGCACTTGATCTGGTGCCTGTCTCACCTAGGGATCCTCCTATAGATGAAACTGGAAAAAAATGTACAAAATCATTCAGTTTTGTAAAATCTATTTCAATTCTATGCACTTTGTTTGTTGTTAGTGCAACATTTTTCAATACTGTGCAAATAGTTCCTTCGTGTGAACTTTGTTTTGTTTTCAGTGCAAAATGTTTTTGTCCTATGCAATCCGCTTCCTTTCAGTGTAATATATTTCCATTGTAATATCTTTTAGTCCTCAGGAATTGAGTTCTTGTGAAACAAAGAAATCAGCCTCACCTCAAAAAGATGAGGATGTCTGACACGACAATCAGCACTTGATCTGGTGCCTGTCTCACCTAGGGATCCTCCTATAGATGAAACTGGAAAAAAATGTACAAAATCATTCAGTTTTGTAAAATCTATTTCAATTCTATGCACTTTGTTTGTTGTTAGTGCAACATTTTTCAATACTGTGCAAATAGTTCATTCGTGTGAACTTTGTTTTGTTTTCAGTGCAAAATATTTTTGTCCTATGCAATCCGCTTCCTTTCAGTGTAATATATTTCCATTGTAATATCTTTTAGTCCTTAGGAACTGAGTTCTTGTGAAACAATTTAGACATCAGTGCAATACCCTGCATCCCTGTGCATGATATTTCTTTTTAGTGCAAATATGTTTCTTTTAAGTGCAAAATATTTCATTCATATGCAATTGAGTCTATGTTAAATATGTTTCATTTCAGTACAATACCTTGCAGCTCTGTGTAATATGTTAGGTTCCTGCTACAAAATGTTTCATTCATGTACAATTTGTTTATTTTCATTGTAAATTAATATATTCCATTTCAATCTAGTATGTTTCGCTTCTGTGCAATCTACTTCTATTTAGTGCACTATATTTCACTAATAAATAATACATGCATATATTGAAGAAAGAAATGAACAAAGAAAGAATTGTTGTGGGTTTGGCAAGCTATCTAACTCTGATGATAAAATAATTAATAATTTCTTATTACTTGAAATGAATAAGTAATGCAACCTCTTATACCCTTTTTTGGCCTAAATACTTCTAATTTTTATAATATCATTATATCCCTGAACAGAGCTCTAGTTTTTAAGAACCAATGGGGAGACTCCATAACTAGGCAGTAGCTCTATGAACTTTTTGTTTGGGGATATGCTTGATTTTGATGTAAGTATACTCTTACATGTATACGTCACATTACCCCTTCATGGATCCAACATTAACAAGAAATTATTTGTTATATTATGTAGATCCTTGACTGTTGCCTCGAATTATTTATGAGAAAACATGCTTCCTCCCCATACGAGCATGTGAAATTAAAATGCATATTTGTTGTGCAATATAGTTTTACTTAGCTTCAGCCCTCGAGCCTCTCTGCTAAGGCAAATCTTTTAAAATATTATGTGAAACAATTTCTTAGAAAAGAGGACATGCATGGCTTGCCATATCTGTTGTGTATTCTGCATTCCCAAAGTCATTGGTACTTATTTGTTATTAACTTTAGTAGCTCAGCTTTCATTTCATATAACCCCATCAAAGGAAATGCTCAATATGATGCCGATGCAAGGAATTGGGTAAGAGTTCTGATACCTAGCATTCCAATTTTAAAGCTAAATGATTTCCACCTTTACAGTTCCACAAACTCTAACTCTTGCATTTGACTAGGTGGTGCTATGGAAGAAATCATTCCCAATTATGAAGTCATAAGAATTTATCCTTGATCAAGAATCTCCTTCTCAGCCACCCAATTCACTTGACTGTGGGGTGTATTGTCTAAAGAATATCGAGTGCTTATCGAAGCAAATAGATGGCCAAGTGGAATAGAATTTCACGGTGAAAGATATACAAGCCATGAGAGGAGAGCTGATAAGAAATCTCTTGAAGGCTGACAATGCCATGCAGTCCCAAGAGTGAAGTTTAAGTAATTTTATATTATTGACCACAAAGATGTAAAGGACTTTGAAGTCATGGTTGTAAATATTTATGTCATTAACTACATAGACGTAAAGAAATTTTCAAATGGAATATGTTTTATCTATATATGTTTTCAATCTACTATAATACAATGCAATCAAGTGCAATGGGTTTCATTACAATGCAAACTATTTCAGTCCACGGTAAAGTGTTTCATTTTTCAGCAAAATGTTTCACTCCGGTGTAATAGGGAGCAATGCAACTTTATCATAACAGTGCAAACTCTTTCATTCTTTTGTAGAAAAAGTCTCATTTCTATGCAAAAGGTATCATTATAGTATAGTATATTTCATTTGTGTGCAAAATATTTCAGTCCTGTGTAATATGGAGCAGAATGTCAGATCGGTATTTAAGCATCGTCCAATTCTCCAAACAGTGCAATGCATTTCACACTGTAATATGTTTCACTCTAGTACAATGCATTTCACTACAATTAAAAAAATAGTACTACAACTTTATCATGATAGTGCAAACTCTTTCATTCTTCTGTACAAAAGGTTTCATTTCTATGCAAAATGTGTCGTTATAGTATAGTGTGTTGTATTTGTGTGTAAAATATTTTAGTCTTGTGTAATATAGAATAGAATGTCAGATCAGCCTTTGAGCATCGTCCAATTCTCCAAACAGTGCAATGCATTTCAATACAGTGCAAAATAATTTCATCCATTGTAGTACATTTCACTCTAGTACAATGCACTTCATTACAGTTAAAAAAAAACCACTGTAATTTTATCATGATAGTGCAAACTCTTTTATTCTTCTATACAAAAGGTTTCATTTCTATGTAAAAGGTATCATTATAATACAATATATTTCATTACAGTTAAAAAAAGCACTACAACTTTATCATGATAGTGCAAACTCTTTCATTCTTCTGTATAAAAGGTTTCATTTCTGTGCAAAAGGTATCCTTATAGTACAATATGTTTTATTCTTTTGTAAACTAAAGAAAATCTGATGCGGGATGGGATGCGACTCGAGACCAATTCGGATGCGAACCTGGGACTCTAGCTCGCGACTCGTCCCTAGCGAGGGAAGCGTGCGGATGTGCGCGGTTGAGAAACCGGTAGTGAGTCAAGGGTGGTCAAACTCACTCTCGTGCTCGGGTCGAGTCACGCGACGGGTCACACTCACTCTCTCGCGACGGTGATTGAAATAATTTAACGAGCTAGATTATCCTATCACTTGCAGCGGCATACGAATATATACGAGGAAAGCAAATGCCAAAGTGGGGAGCGGACACGATACCTCCACGCTCCGAGCGTGGGGAAGACGACCCCGGCCAAGACCCGTACTCCCGATGTACAGTAATTAAATAATTATAACAGTGATTTTTATTGCCCAGTCCACGCAGGGAGGTAAAGGAATACACGTGGGACCCGGGAGTAGCGAACTCGGGTTGACGGGCAGCAAGCCGGAAGGGATTTCAGGCTGGAGACGGACTGCTGGTCTGGTTCGGTTCCACTGGGCCCACGGGACAACATGTGGGTCCAGCTACTGGGACGGCGGCGTCCGGGCATCTCCTTGCTGCGGCGGCTGACTGGGACACTGCTGGGGGGTTGTTGGTCGATCCCCGGGAGCGGCGGTCGCTGGTTCGAAGCCGAGGATTTATGGGAGAATTAATCTTGGACTACTCTTGCTGTCCTGTTCACGGAACAGATTTACGCGCCTCCACGAAAACGATCGCCACGCTCAGATCCGGTGTTGGATCGAGGCGAGATCGGCGCCGTTGGAAAGTAGACTCAAAGATCTAAAACATACATGATTTTTACATCCATCCAACGGTCTGATTTAAAATATAAAACTCTATGCTCCACAAACTATTTTGGCTCAGAATCCAGATCACACAGGACGGAATGAGATCTGCGTGAAAATGAATTTTGACCAAAAGGAAAACGGTGGATCTTGACTCTGAGAATTTTATGGGTGGAAGAGGGGGATGTGAGGATGACACACAAATATTTTGGGATTTTTATGACGTGGTTTAGGGGGTTGAAAAAATAAAATAACAGGGTACTATCCCGTAGATTTGCAAACTAGCAGATTGCTAGGGGTGAAAAGATTTGACTCGGAAGGGGGGCAAACGGGCTCAGATCAGGGTCAAACTTTAACTGGAGGAAGGGGACTACGGGGGAACGACATCCTCAAAATTTGAGGGCAATCAGACGGTTGGATTGGGAGAACCAACCTGATCTTTAAGCTTCTGTCCTAGATCTCAAAATCCTGGACAGCAGGTTGAAGATTCGATTGTGGCGGCTCGACGGTGGCACGAACGGAGGAGGCGGCGGCGGTGGCTGAGATTCACACCCAGGGGAGGAGATACACCTTGGAATCCACTAAGTTTTAGGGCATCCACCCTAGAATTCACAGTAATCTAGCTGCAAGGGGAGGAGGAGAGATAGGGGCGCCCAAAGGCTCTTGTGCAAAATTGTAATTTTCTTCTCATTAATTCTATGGAAATCACAAAATACAAGGGTTATATAACTCTAACTAAAAGACCTAATTAGCCCCAGATCTAGGGTTAGGGAGGGGCAATTAAGGGATAGGAGATTATTCTCCCATGTGGTCAAAAGAAAAATATAAAAATGGGTAAAGGAAAGGGGCGCCCTCCTCTAGTGGACAAAATGGAATTGGCTTCTTGGTCCAAGTTCTCTCTTGGACCAAAGACAAGCCCTGTGGGCCCTAGACGCGACTTGGCCCAATGAGAGAGAGGGTGGGGATCCCGCCGGGCCTACGTGACCTTTTACACAGAAACCCACTAATTCTTAAGGACTAACACATTGGCTTATAATTGCCATATAATTGACTCAAGGACATAAATGCAAACAAAATGTTAGTGGCCTTGCTTTCATGTCCCCATCAAAATCTCTACGGTACGTTGCTATGTGTGTAAGCAGAACTAATCATCACATAAGATTTCTGCATACTCAATACTTGGAAAGGTAAGGCATAATTGATAGAATTTGTTCCTGGAACATCGACATTGATTGTAACATTGGACTTTGATATGCAGTAAGGAATGCACATCCTATCTTCATTGCCACATACTTTACATCTCTTTGCTCTTTTGCATTTTCTTCGATGTTGTTGCACCCGTTCATTTTCTCGAGCTAATCGAGGCTTAAGCAAAGAGAATTACTCCTTAAACATTACAAGACGGCATGATGTCGAGGACTCTCTGTCGGCCAAGCCGATCTTGCAAACTAGAGCATTTCGCCATAACAAATGTCACAATGCAAGCCAACAAGAATTATTCCCAAATGAAAGGTACAACGCTTACCGTCCCTCGACAATCAAACCCGACCCAAGATTCGGGACAACTCGTCATGTCCCACGGTGCCCTATAAGAGAAGCGGGGATCACCCCTCGAACATTTGGCAAGCGACATCGTGTCGGCAATCTTGCAACATCCAAGCCCTGCCTGGGACTCAAGACCACTCGCTGTGTCACACCACATAACAAAAAGGCAGGGCATGACTCCTGAAACATCTTCTACAAATGGCTTGATGCCCACGACTCCAACAACCAAGTCAAACTCAAGCTCTGGAGTCACTAGCAGGGTGCAATCTTATCACGATCGGACGTCACGCCGCGTTCAAGAATGTGGTTTCTGAGGGAACCACATTCCTATTAAAACTCCCAACCGGGATTGGTGAGGGTGGCCAGCGCCCTCCTCTTTTCCAGGTGAGGGCTGGGAGTGCCCCCACCTGGACAAGGTGTCCCCTCCAAGCACCCCAACTCCATCGACCTCCCCTTGACCAGGTGAGGGCGAAGAGCACCCCCACCTGGACCAGGTGAGGGATGGGAGCACCTCCACTGCCCTTGCTGCAGTCTAATCATGGTTGGATGTCACGCTGCCTTCAAGAACACAGTTTCTAAGGAAACCACATTCCCGTTAAAACTCCTAATAAGGCTAGGTGAGGGTGACCAATGCCCTCACCTTGTCGAGGTGAGGGCTAGGAGCACCCCCACCTGGACAAGGTGTCCCCAGCGAGCGCCCCAACTTCTCTTCGCTGCCAACGACCCCACCGAGTCAAGGTAAGGGTGGCCAGCGCCCTCACCCTAACGGAAATGGGCTTTCCAGCGCCCAGAACTTCTCTCTGCTGCCAATGACCCCACCTGGTCAAGGTGAGGGCGGCCAACGCGTTACCCAAGATCTGAATATCGAGAAAGACCCCAATATTCTTGGATCTTGGCTCGCCACCCACGAGCCAGGGCAAGGAAGCGTTTAAGGGATGGTGTGGTAGTGTGTAAGAATCTAAATAATTACAACTCAATACTATTTAACACCATTAATACAAGAAATAAAAAATTATATAATTTAACAATTATACAGTCCAGAATCTACATGTCCATTCATATGTGTAGTAAACTAAAAGTGTACAAGACCGCGGGGCATACCCCGCCTCTGGCAACTGGTGGTAAGACTGACCGTCGGCTCCACACGAAGCCTCCAAAGAGCAATGAGCAAGCCACGCCACACCTGAAAATAAAAGGGGGTGAGCCTCGTCTCATCGGCTCAGTAGGGGTCCCGCGGATCCCTACCTCACAACAATAAGTACCCGGTGCAAGGAATAACAATTCGAAATAATAGCTATAATAGAAAGAATAGTGATTAACAATTTAAGAAAGTAAACCCGTCATACGTGTACCACGGCTATTCAAGAAACCCACAAGTCAAATGTTGTATAAGAAAATAACCTCGGCCACCCAACACCAAACCACAACGGTAGGAAACTGGGGCCGCTACACTCGAGTGAAAGGAGCACTACCCACCAGAAGCAAGGTCGGATGCATCCACTGACGACTTAGTCCACAGCCTTAGGTGTCTCCCTACACGCCCCAAGCGGAAACTGAGAGACCGTACATGGAGCACAAGATAAGGGTCTAGTCGGGGTCGTGCTCGTCAAGACGCGTCTGAAGTCCCCGATCACATGTGCACACACTGACTGACTGTGCTACGTTAAGCCCTCTAGCTGATTTTCCTCTCGGCCCGGACTCGAGCCACCACATTGGAAGGTCCGATGGAAACCAGCCTAAAACTGTCACTCTCAGGTCTAGCTCTCCACTACTCCCAAGTGGGTTCGCACACACGTGCCCAGGCAAGCTACGAGTAGTGGGTAAAGGTCACTCCAAGTGTGGATTTGTTACTAGTCATGGACACATGCTCGTCGCACGAAACATGAGTCTAAACCTACAAGGCACAAGGTGTCACGTCCCGAACCGATAGCAGCGGAATGTGTCGTTTGCTCGGAACGTGGCAGTTAAACAGTCGTGTCAATAAGAACATAGTCATGAGATAAAATATATTCGGACAAAAAATAGAATTTCATTGCAAATATAAGTTGATTACAAATTTTGGACTCAATAAAGGAAAATTACAAGAGACTCATGATTAGACTAATCTTGACTTAGACATAAGAAAATCAGACTAGATGGTTCATCTAGATGTCGGAGTACTCTTCACTCTCGCCCTTGCCCATCATGTTCAGTCTCTTCATCACTAGGGTCATTACCTAAAAAACATTGAAATACACAGGGTGAGCGAACGCTCAGTAGGACTTAATATCTCAAGCTCCAGGCTAGCTTTAAGTAATTACAGTTTAACATGCTTATGCCGGTCATGCAAGGTAATCATAATCAAGAACTATAACAGTGCGAGATAAATTTCAAGAACTATAAAGAGAGCAAGAGTAGACATGTGATAGATACTTTCAAGAGATATAAAGCCAAATAGATAATTGAGAGAATATATCAAGGACTTTCATGACGAGATAGCAAGTACTTTCAAAGGAAACCCCCAAGAGCATTCATGGGAGACAATAACAATCACTTCACTATAGCATCCACTTACACTAGAGCTTATGTAACTATCACTTTATAAGATTGGCCATTGAGTAAGTCAAACACTATGGAAAATTGTCGTAGACCAATTTTGCTATCTTTGGTGCAATGCCAACACCCGATCATTCATGATACTGGTACACGTTTGGACTTTACCTCACCCATGGGATCAGATCAGAACCCCATATTTTATACACTAGCATTGTAATGTTAATATGTAGGGACCCATAGCCCCTTCTGTATCTAGACCAATTCCACTTAAAGTTAATGGCAAAGAGTTCCAAGGATCAAGCATGTAAGAACAATAGGGTAGATTCACGGAATTCAAGGGCAGAACTATAGACAAGATGGCGTGGCGATAATCTCCACAAAAACCATGACGTTCACGAAAATTGGGATGAATGGCGCACACTCAGGCAGCCACAATTTACAGAATTGGCGCCCACTGACGTGGTCGCCTAATCTGTGAATAGCACAAGCTTGAGGAAATAGCGCCTACGCATATGGTCGCTCATTCAATAAGCGCCTACTTATGTGGTTGCTAATCTTTTGAAAAGAACGACAACTGGAACGGTCGCTAATTCAATTAGCGGCCACTGCCCAGTCGTTCATTCAGTCAGAGACAGATCCACACAGAATCAGTAGAACATCATTCAATGAGGGTCGGGTGTCATGTTTCTTCAGAGTGACATGACTTACAGGGTTTCAGAGTTTTAATGGTACAACCTACTCGGCGGCCTTGAGGGAATCCAAGGCTTCGCATAGACTTACGGAGGTCCCAATGATGAAATTGCTAGTCCGAAGGAAGGAATATCCTGCGGAGGGCTCAAACATCACCGAGAGATAGGGTGTAATCGATAGAAACAGAAGCTGAGACTCCATCTACGGATGTGAGATGAGAGTGTCGATAGACCCGCGATATGGGCCAAAAACTGGTAAATCTGTGAGACAGGACAAACTGCGCCCAGACAGGAAGTCGCTATATCATAAAATAGCGACTATCCAAAGGGTCGCTCAATCTTGTTAATTACTGGGAATTTAATAGTTAAACATGAATTTGCGCCTGTACAGAAGTCGATATTTACTGAAATAGCAACCTTCTGAAAGGTCGTTTAATCAGAATTAAATCAGAATTATATCAGGATTTTCTAAAAATTAACACTTATGATTTCAAATAGCGACAGTGGACAGTGGCGTTAATTCTTTGAATGGCGCCCTAACCTCTGTCGTACATTCACACTTTTCAATATTTTACCCAATTACTAGTTATTTACAAATTAGCGCCCTTGCATTATGGCGTTTATTCTTTAAATAGCGACGGCGAGATTGTCGCTCTTTCTTTGTCTGATGCTACGCATTGGGCAGGTACAATCACAAACATGATATTTTCAATTTAACAAAATAGGAAAGTGAAGACATGAACATGTAGGAAAAAATACCAGGAATCTAGAAACATGTTTATGCATTAATCTTATCGTCAGGTTTCAAAGATATTTAATTTCTAACATGCTGTAATTATTATATATCCACAAGAATTAGCGACAGTCAATCTGTCGCTGTTTAATTAGCGCCCATTGGAACGGTCACAGTTTCATGTAAATAGCGGCCACGCAGTGGTCGCTAATTCCTTTTCATGCAGAAACGTAAAAAAACTCAAGCTATAAATGAAAGAATCACGCGGCAGGCTGAAGAACTACATGCTCTATTTAATCTAGCATGATATTTATCTAATATTCTACTTGGGAGATTGCCTACCTTTTTGATGATGTTTTGACAGCTAGAAGAATAGGATTGTTGATGATCAACAGTAGTAGCAGAGGAAGAAGAAGATCCTCAACCCCTTCACGTTGTAGGTAGAAGGAGGTAGCAGGGGAAAATCTTCACGTAACAGCAACAACACGTTTGCAACGGCATCCGCCCACGGTTAAGGAAGAAGGAGAGGTAGGGAAGAAGATTCCTACATTAACGACAGCAACGGCGGCAATAGCAGCCGCATGAGTCGCTTGAAGGAAGATGAGGACAACGCCCTCCATGGACGAAGAAAGTCGACGCAACAGAGGCTCGACCACGGGAGGAAGAAGGTGTCGCGCGGGACGTCAACGTAGAACTCGCACGAGCAGCAGCAACCGGCCTCTATACGTTCGATGGGGCAGGTTCTTATAGAGAAGTAATCCTATTGGGGTTAGGAATCGAATGGCAGCAAGGTTTCCTAGCTTCGTGGATTTCTCTAATTGCCAAAACTACAGTCGCCTGCCATATTATCATATGAAAGCCCTAAAGCAAACCCTTCAACCGGCATGGATTTGCTGTCGTCACGTTTATATGGCCCATCCCCTGGAGTAGTTCTCGAAGGCCTTCGTGAAGCCCATTTGGTTTGGGCCTAGTATATATAATTATTGGGTCCCTGTATGCATGTGGGTTAAAGCCTTGTACAGTGGGTATGGGTTTAAGAGCCTTGGAACATTTGTTGCTGGCCTTCTAGTTTTTGTACGTAAGGCCCCTTTTTTGTTTGTTTATAGTTCTTCTGAGTTTAAAAGTCCATTACATATATATATATATATATATATCTATCTTTATTTATTATTTTGGTGGGTAAGACCTCCCACGATCAAAGCCCATGAAACTCTAAGGCCCATGTATACTTATACACTTGCATATAATCCAAACCCACATATATATATCTACTTAGTGATTCACATTTATAACTTCAGTCTATTAAAGACCTTAAAGCTCTCTATGCAGTTGGGCCTTTTGTCTTTTAAGTATTTATGGGTTTTCAAAGCCCAGTAATTATTATCAAGGCTCATTAATTATATTTTAGCTATTTCCATTTTATATTTATCAGAATTCTATTCCCATTTCATTTTATGGCTAATATTAATATTTATTCTTTATAAATTTACAGGGTGCTACACCCTCCCCCGAATCGTGTGAATTGCGTCCCCAAATTCACACAATTCCTTTTCATAATAGTGGGGTAAGATCACCATATCCAAAACATGTATTCTAGCTAGATCATTTTCATAACATGCTAAGTGCTAATATCACAATATTCGATTCATGCAATTATGGATGAGATATGTTTATAGAGTTACCTTCCAATGCTTTCGGCACTTCTTCCTTTAAGAGTAGACAACGGGTGATTTTATGATCTCCGCTTCCGTAACGGATACATTTCCCAAGTTTATACCAACAATTGTCCGGGTTGTGCCTCCCTTTCTTGCAATACTCACATTTCTCCTTGGTCGGAACAATTTGTTGATCAACATTCAGGGATTTCTTGTCCTTACGGGAACCGTTACCTCCATTGAACCTCTTCTTACCGTTCACGGGTTCCTTGTTCTTGGATTCATTTGCTAATTCCTTCTTAGCGACTTTCCCTTTGATTCGCTCCATCATATCCATAGCATCCTCCAATAGTTGAGCTTTTCGAACCATCTCCATTTAAGTTTGAATCTCCAGCGGAGCCAATTGAAGAATCAGCTCCACCTTCAATCCGTTCATGAATCTTCTCGCTCTCATTTTCTCCATACAAACTAAGTGTGGTGCATACCGGGCTAATCTAGAAAACTTCGCTTCATAGTCCGCTACTGATAAGTTGCGTAGTTTCAATGCCGCGAATTCCATGGCCTTCTTCTCGCGGATTCTTTGCGAGAAATTTTTTTCATTATAGTGTTCTAAGAATTCAACCCATGTTACTTGTTCATTGGGCAAGATCGCTTCCACGGATCCCCACCATGCTCGAGCATCCCTTTCTAATTGATAAGTTCCTAATAGCACCTTCTCTTGGTCGGTACATTACATAACCTTGAAGGTTCTCTCTATTTCTTATACCCAATCTTCCGCCTCATATGGGTCGGTGGACCCACTAAACTTAGGGGGATTCATCTTTTGAAATTTCTTATGCAAATCCCCGGCTCCATGTTGAGCTCCACCTTGTGCAACTTGTTGTAAAGCCTGTGTTATTCCTTGGACAGTGCGTTGCATCTCTCTCCATTGAGCTCGCCCAGCAGCCATTTTAGCCTCCAAAACCAGATTTTTGATGTTGATTACTCATGTCTTGGCATTAATCTAACGCAGATGAAACATATTTTATAGTTTAACCCATAGCTCTACTCAAATCTCACGGAATTCCTATGGGGTAATTGACAAAGACGACTCAACTTATAACTGGGACTTGATGACCTAGGGAATTTAGAATGCCTAGGCTCTGATACCACCTTCTGTCACGCCCCGAACCGATAGCAGCGGAACATGTCATTTGCTCGGAACGTGACAGTTAAAGAGTCGTGTCAATCAGAACATAGTCATGAGACAAAATATATTTAGACAAAAAATAGAATTTCATTGCAAATATAAGTTGATTACAAATTTTGGACTTAATAAAAGAAAATTACAAGAGACTCATGATTATACTAATCTTGACTTAGACATAAGAAAATTTGACTAGACGGTTCATCTAGATGTCAGAGTACTCTTCACTCTTGCCCTTACCCACCATGTTCGGTCTCGTCATCACTAGGGTCATTACCTGAAAAACATTGAAATACACAGGGTGAGCAAACGCTCAGTAGGACTTAATATCTCAAGCTCCAAGCTAGCTTTAAGTAATTACAGTTTAACATGCTTATGCCGGTCATGCAAGGGAATCATAATCGAGAACTATAACAGTGCGGGATAAATTTGAAGAACTATAAAGAGAACAAGAGTAGACCTGTGATAGATGCTTTCAAGAGATATAAAGCCAAATAGATAATTGAGAGAATATATCAAAGACTTTCATGACGAGATAGCAAGTACTTTCAAAGGAAACCCCCAAGAGCGTTCATGGGAGATAATAACAATCACTTCACTATAGCATCCACTTACACTAGAGCTTCTGTAACTATCACTTTATAAGATTGGTCATTGAGTAAGTCAAACACTATGGAAAATTGTCGTAGACCAATTTTTCTATCTTTGGTGCAATGCCAACACTCGATCATTCATGATACCGATACATGTTTAGACTTTGCCTCGCCCATGGGATCAAATCAGAACCCCATATTTTATACACTAACATTGTAATGTCAATATGTCGGGACACATAGCCCCTTCTGTATCTAGACCAATTCCACTTAAAGTTAATGGCCAAGAGTTCCAAGGATCAAGCATGTAAGAATAATAGGGTAGATTCACAGAATTCAAGGACAGAACTATAGACAAGATAACGTTGCGATAATCTCCACGAAAACCATGACATTCATGAAAACTGGGATGAATGGTGCCCACTCAGGCAGCTGTAATTTACAGAATTGGCGCCCACTGATGTGGTCGCCTAATCTGTGAACAGCACAAGCTTGAAGAAATAGCGCCTACGCATACGGTCGCTCATTCAATAAGCACCCACTTATGTGGTCGCTAATCTTTTGAAAAGAACGACAACTGGAACGGTCACTAATTCAATTAGCGGCCACTGCCCAGTCGTTCATTCAGTCAGAGACATATCCAAACAGAATCGCCAGAACAGCATTTTATGAGGGCCGGATGTCATGTTTCTTCAGAGTGACATGACTTACAGGGTTTCAGGGTTTTAATGGTACAACCTGCTCGGTGGCCTTGAGGGAATCCAAGGCTTCGCGTTGACTTACGGAGGTTCCAATGATGAAATTGCCAGTCCGAAGGAAGGAATATCCCGCGGAGGGCTCAAACATCACCGAGAGATAGGGTGTAATCGATAGAAACATAAGTTGAGACTCCATCTATGGATGTGAGATGAGAGTGTCGATAGACCCGCGATATGGGCCAAAAATCGGTAAATCTGTGAGACATGACAAACTACGCCCAGACAGGAAGTCGCTATATTATAAAATAGCGGTTGTCCAATGGGTCCCTCAATCTTGTTAATTATTGGAATTTAATAGTTAAACATGAATTTGAGCCTGTACATAAGTCGCTATTTACTGAAATAGCGACCTTCTGAAAGGTCGTTCAATCAGAATTATATCAAAATTATATTAGGATTTTCTAAAAAATAACACTTATGATTTCAAATAGCGACAGTGGACAGTGGCGTTAATTCTTTGAATGGCGCCCTGACCTCTGTCGTACATTCACACTTTTCAATATTTTACCTAATTACTAGTTATTTACAAATTAGCACCCTTGCATTATGGCATTTATTCTTTAAATAGCGACGATGAGATTGTCGCTCTTTCTTTGTCTGATGCTACACATTGGGCAGGTACAATCACAAACATGATATTTTCAATTTAACAAAATAGGAAAGTGAAGACATGAACAGGTAGGAAAAATTACCAAGAATCTAGAAACATGTTTATGCATTAATCTTATCATCAGGTTTGAAAGATATTTAATTTCTAACATGCTGTAATTATTATATAACCACAAGAATTAGCGACAGTCAATCTGTCGCTGTTTAATTAGCGCCCGTTGGAACGGTCGCAGTTTCATGTAAATAGCGGCCACGTAGTGGTTGCTAATTTCTTTTCATGCAAAAATGTAAAAAAACTCAAGCTATAAACGAAAGAATCACGTGGCAGGCTGAAGAACTACATGCTCTATTTAATCTAGCATGATATTTATCTAGTATTCTGCTTGGGAGATTACCTACCTTTTTGATGATGTTTTGACGGCCAGAAGAATAGGATTGTTGATGATCAACAGCAGTAGCAGAGGAAGAAGAAGATCCTCAACCCCTTCACGTTGTGGGTAGCAGGAGGTAGCAGGGGAAAATCTTCACGTAACAGCAGTAGCACGTTCGCAACGGTAGCCGCCCACTGTTAAGGAAGAAGCTTCCCACGTTACCAACAGCAACGGCGGCAATAGTAGCAGCACGAGCCGCTCGATGGAAGATGAGGACAACGCCCTCCACGGATGAAGAAAGTCGACGCAACAAAGGCTTGACCACGGGAGGAAGAAGGCGTCGCACGGGACGTCAACGTAGAACACACATGGGCAGTAGCAACCGGCCTCTAAACGTTCGATGGGGCAGGTTCTTATAGAGAAGTAATCCTGTTGGGGTTAGGAATCGAATGGCAGCAGGGTTTCCTAGCTTCGTGAATTTCTCTAATTGCCAAAACTACAGCCGACTGCCATATTATCATATGAAAGCCCTAAAGCAAACCCTTCGACCGGCATGGATTTTCTATCGTCACGTTTACATGGCCCATCCCCTGGAGTAGTTCTCTAAGGCCTTCGTGAAGCCCATTTGGTTGAGGCCTATTATATATAATAATTAGGTCCCTATATGCATGTGGGTTAAAGCCTTGTACAATGGGTATGGGTTTAAGAGCCTTGGAACATTTGTGGCTGGCCTTCTAGTCTTTGTACGTAAGGCCCTTTTTTTGTTTGTTTATAGTTCTTATGAGTTTAAAAGTCCATTACATATATATATATATATATATATACTTTGGTGGGTAAGCCCTCCCACGATCAAAGCCCATGAAACTCTAAGGCCCATGTATACTTATACACCTGCATATAATCCAAATCCACATATATATATATCTACTTAGTGATTCACATTTATAACTTCAGTCTATTAAAGACCTTAAAGCTCTCTATGCAGTTGGGCCTTTTGTCTTTTAAGTATTTATGGGTTTTCAAAGCCCAGTAATTATTATCAAGGCTCATTAATTATATTTTAGCTATTTCCATTTTATATTTATCAGAATTCTATTCCCATTTTCATTTCATGGCTAATATTAATATTTATTCTTTATAAATTTACGGGGTGCTACACAAGGTTGCTATCTTAGGAAACCATAAACTTTTCACATTTCCCCGCCATGGGATGCCCCCACAAGTTCTAACCAAGTCATCGGACGTCCCACCATGAGACATCCCTCACGGGGTTTACACGACTAAGTTGTTGTTTATTTTAACCAAAAATACCTCTATTCAAGTTCTGGGCAAAAAACCAAGTTTTCGGGGTCGAAAAAGGCCATTTTATGCGTTGGATCAGGGGGTTTTGATCGACCGCTCCAAGGGGGTCGATCGACTGGACTTCCTAGCAGCATTCCTGCTCAGGAACTGGTCGATAGACCTCTCGGGATTGGTCGACCCTCCTTGTTGAATGCGGTCGGGGTAGGCACCGCATCTATCAGAGACACGGTCGGTCATCTGACTGCATCAATCTTGAATGCGGTCGGACTAACCACCGTGTTCAGACGTACTGACCTAGCCCCCCATACATTTGGACACGGTCTCTGGTCACACCGCGACCTCTTGCAGAGGCTAAACGCGGTCAAAAGACTAACTGCATTCAATCTTCCGATACAGGAATGGACGAACGGCCCTAGATCCTATCCCACTTGACTCAAACATGGGGAAATACATACCCAATCCCTATTTCATGCTTTCATATATCAAATGCATTCATTTAAACCCAAGAAATGACATGAATCCCATATATCTTTCACATTCACATCAAGAAATTGAAAGAACTCATGCCTTACGGCGATCAAACCATCGTATCATCCGATTAAGAATGCCAAATCATAGGAAATCGCAATGGGAAGTGAGAGGGTTCCATCCCCCTACCTGATTTGCGGGAATCACGCCCTTCTACCTCGGTTCTTCACGGAAAAACCAATCCCACGCGTGAGATGCGGCCCCACCAAGTGAAGAACTACCGTCTTGCCTTCGAGATCGCTTCTCCACCGCTCCATAGCTTGGCCGGATCTCCTCATAGCACTCCATCTACAGCCGGGAGAGGAGGAGACTTCGGGGAGAATGGATGAGGGAGAGAGAGAAGTGTTGAGAGTGAGAGAGAGGGGCGCCCTCATCGTGGGTTTTGGGAGAGTTTTAATATTTTCTCTTTTTTGTTATTTTCTCTTTTCTTCATGCAAGAAGCCCCCTGATAAACCAAAATTATAGTTATGCCCAACTTCATTTAATTTAATTAAAAAAATTCTAAAATCTCAATAAAGTCTCATAATTCTATCAAAAATCTCTTAAAATATTTTCTCAAAAATTTGAGGCTCTTGAAATATTCACGAGAAATAGATCTGACGCCTAATAGGTGGGAATCTAAGATCCAGGGTATTACAGTCCTCCCCTCCTTACAAAAATTCCATTCTCAAAATTTATACTAAAGTACAAACAGGCTAAGGGGAGATCTTACCCAAACAAATATGGAAACCATTGTTGCATCTCATCCTCGCGCTCCCAGGTTCTCTCATTTCCTGAGTGGCGCTGCCAAACCACTTTAACTAAAGGTATGATCTTATTCCTTAACTGCTGCTCACGCCGATCTTCAATATAAATGGGGTACTCGGGGATAAATAGATCTGGCGTCACTTCAGGCCACATCGAGTCTTCCAACATAGGAGAATCATCGGGCATGTATGTCCGCAACATCGAGACATGGAACACATCGTGCACCGCATCATCTCTGGAGGTAGCTGCAATTGATACGCCGTCGGGCCAACACACTCCACAATAAGAAAAGGCCCAATATAAAGGGGACTCAGCTTCTCACGCTTGCTGAATCGCACCACACCTTTCATAGGGGATACTTTCAAAAACACCAAGTCTCCCACCTCGAAGGTAAGAGGTCACCTCCGCCGATTGGCATAAGTCTTCTGTCGGCTTTGGGCTGCCTGCAATCTCTGCCTGATCAGCTATAGCACCTCCACACACTATTGTACCAACTCGGGTCCTATCATCACTCGCTCAATAACCTCAAACCAGTCAAGCGGAGTGCGACACGGCCGCCCATACAAGGCTTCATAAGGTGCCATGCCCAGACTAGAATGATAGCTGTTGTTGTAAGTGAACTCCACCAATGGCAAATGATAAATCCACGACCCTTGCCACTCAAGGCAGCAAGCTCTCAACATATCTTCCAGGGTCTAGATAGTTCTCTCCGACTGCCCATCGGACTAAGGGTGATAAGCTGAGCTAAAAGCTAACTCCGTACCCAAGGCCTTCTGAAAATTCCTCCAGAAACCAGAAGTGAAATGGGGATCCGATCGGACACAATAGAAATAGGGATTTCGTGCAAGGGAACAATCCGCTCCACAGATAATCTAGCCAATCTATGGACTCCCCAACTCACCTTAATTGGCAGCAACCTGGCAGTCTTAGTCAACCTATCAACCAGCAACCATATACCATCATGGCCACCCTGAGTCCTCGACAAACCGACCACAAAATCTGTAATCACATAGTCCCATTTCCATGTAGAAATCTCCGAAGGCTGTAAGGTGCCACCTGGCCGCTGATGCCCCGCCTTCATCTAATGACATATTAGACATCTGGACACAAACTCAGCAACATACTTCTTCATACCTGACCACTAGAATTGCATCTTCAAATTGTAATACATCTTGGTTGCTTCGGGATGCATAGCATAATGAGAACCATGCTCCCCCTACAAAATAGCTTTCCTCACCTGATCTCCAGCTGGAACATATAGCCTACCTCAAAATCTCACCACCTCATCATGACCAAACTCCACCTCGGCCATTGACAAGACATGAGGTAGCTTGGGGTCCACGCGTTGAGCTTCCATCACTTGACGACGGATAGCTAGCATGACAGTCAAGCTTCCAAAAATAGCTGACCTCCGATCCTGAGGAACTTTAATCCTGAAAGTTTCCATTGGCACCTGCTGCCACAGCTTCCACTCTCTCATCATCAAGTGACTAACTGTTACCTTCCTACTCAATGCATCGGCCACCACATTCATTCTGCCCGGCTGGTATGACAAGGTGAAATCATAATCCTTCATTTATTCCATCCATCTCCTCTGTCTAAGATTGAGATCCTTCTGAGTGAACACATACTTCATGCTCTGGTGGTCAGTGAAAATTTCAAATTTCTCCCCATACAAGTAGTGCCTCCAAATCTTCAATGCAAAAATCACTGTTGCCAACTCAAGGTCATAAGTGGGATAATTCTCCTCATGCAGCTTCAACTGGCGGGATGCATAAGCTACCACCTTGCCATTTTGCATCAACACCGGACCCAAACCTATCCTGGAGGCATCAGTGCAAACCACAAAGCCACCGGAACCTGAAGGCAATACAAGAACTGGAGCAGTGGTAAGCAATCTCTTCAGCTCCATAAAGCTTTACTTACACTCATCGGTCCAGATGAAAGACACGTCCTTCCGAGTCAACTTGGTCATAGGAGTAGCAATTCGAGCAAAGTCTTGAATGAAGCTCCTATAATAACCTGCCAAGCCCAAAAAGCTTCTAATCTTCATCACCGGCCTCGGTTTTGGCCACTGGACCACTGCTTCTACTTTAGCTGGGTCAATAGAAATACCATCACCCGATATCACATTCCCGAGAAAATGTACCTCCCGTAGCCAAAACTTACACTTGCTGAATTTGACATACAGTTGGTATTCTCGCAAAGTATGCAATATAATTCTCAGATGATGAACATGTTCCTCCTCAGACTGGGAATAAACAAGAATATCATCTACAAATATCACCACGAACTGGTCCAAATAAGGATGGAACACTCTATGCATCAAGTCCATGAACGTCGTAGGATCATTGGTGAGCCCAAATGGCATCACCAAGAATTCATAGTGCCCATATCTGGTGCTGAAGGCAGCCTTCTCTACATCTAACTCTCTAATTCACAGCTGATAATACCCAGACCGCAAATCAATTCTTGAAAATAATCGGGATGACTGGAGCTGGTCGAACAAATCATCTATGTGAGGCAATGGATACTTGTTCTTTACGGTCACCTAGTTCAGCTACCTATAATCAATGTACAATCTTAAGCTGCCATCTTTTTTCTTCACAAATAATACATGTGCACCCCATGAAGAAAACTTAGGATGAATATAACCCTTATCGAGCAACTCTTGCAACTGAGCTCTCAGCTCCCTCAGTTCTACCAGTGCCATGCGATAAGGTGCCTTGGACAAAGGAATCATCCCAAGCACAATCTCAATGGTGAAATCAATTTCCCTCTGCGGAGGTAACCCTAGCAACTCCTCAGGAAAGACATCAAGAAATTCACATACAATAAGAATGTCCTCCACCTCTTGTTGTTGATCCACTACCACTACTGAAGCAAAGAATCCCTGACATCCAGCATCAAGTAGTCTACAGGCCTTAATAGCTGAAATGAGGAAATGAGGTGAAGAAGACCGAATACCTTGGAAATAGAACGACGGTCTCCGAGGCTATTGAAAATAAACCCTCTTCGAACTACAATCAGCTACGGCACCATGAGCCTCAAGCCAATCCATACCCAGAATAACATCATAATCTTTCAACTGCAATGCATAGAGTCTGGCTGGCATATTCTGTCCTTCAATCTACACAGGCACCCTCTCTAAACAATAAGGAGTGATCATAAAATCACCTGTCGGCAACTCCACTGCCAGGTCACAAGACATCTCAATAGTAAACTCCTCAGCATAAGTAATGAAATCCTCGGATATAAAAGAATGAGAAACGCCAGAATCAAATAGAACTCTGGCCGCGCACCAAAGAATCATAACTGTATCTTCCACCAACTGGGATGCCTCTGCCTCTGCACGTGTCATATGCATCACACGCCCTCAAGATCTCTGCCTCCCCATACTGGCTGACCGCGACAAGGGTGGAATCTACATCTGCTACTGGAACTACTGTTGCGGCTACTGCTGGGGGTGAAACTTCTGAGGTTGGAATTACTACTGCTGCTGAAATTGATGCGGTTACTGCAGCCTCTGAGGGCAATCATGAACCATGTGTCCCACCTGATCACACCGAAAGCACGCCACAGGCATCTGACATGGTATGCCTGGGTG
The DNA here is from genome assembly GCA_022559845.1 of Amorphophallus konjac. Taxonomy (NCBI): domain Eukaryota; kingdom Viridiplantae; phylum Streptophyta; class Magnoliopsida; order Alismatales; family Araceae; genus Amorphophallus; species Amorphophallus konjac. The sequence continues at coordinate 99,270,966 of CM040128.1, forward strand.
AGAGCCACCACATCGTGGACACGATCCCCGCTGTCCACTCATAGAACCCTGGCGCTGAAATGGTGCTAGCTGTTGCATGCTACCCACCGAACTCTGCCTCTGATCCTCCCGATCACAACGTCTCCTACCAAATCCTGCCTTTCGAAACATCCTCTTAATCTTCGAGCCAAACGAGGTTGAACCCACAGCAGAGACCACTAAAGGAGATGGCCCTGACCTACCTGAGCCCTACTAAAATGTACTCTATTACTGAACTAAACTATGCTGACCTCGGCTTGTCTACACCTACCCAGTTTTAGCCTGCTCTTGAGTCCTTGACAATTCTTCCTCCAAATCTACAGCTGCTTGATAAGCTGCCTCTATATTAGTCACACAGTTAGCAACCACCACATGCCTGAGCTCAGCCCTCAAGTCTCTAATGAACTGTCAGGTCTTCATCCTCTCTTCAGCCATAATGTGGGGTGCATAACGACCCAACTCAATGAACCTGGAACGATACTACATCACATACATGTCTCCTTGAGTCAGCTCCATAAACTGGTATATCTTCTTGGATCTAATATGCTCGGGGCTGAAAACACGCTCAAATGCTTCAAGAAATTCCTGCCACGAGATATGCAGAAGAGGGTGAGACTGAAATGCTGACTCCCATTCTGTAGTCTGTTGTGCCCCTGATTTTGATGATGACAACCATGAGATGTGGGTGTGTTGAGTTCAACAGAACTGATGAATTAACCCTTGATTCATTAACGCATCTATATACTTTATTCTTGAATGCAAGGAAGAAACAGGGTCTACGCAAGATGCTCACGGCGTCCACGCAGCGATTTGAATAAAAGGACAGCGCCAACGCAGGATGCTAATTGCGTCTACGCATTAGTACAAGAGGCAGAAGTATCAAATCACTGGCATAGCCCAGTGCATCAACGCCACAGTTTAGCAGCGTCGACGCAGCAGTTCAAGTGGCAGAATCATTGTTCACCAGAAATACCCCGGTGCATCAACGCTACAGCATGATAGCGTTGACACAGCAGTTCATTCTGAGATAAAGATCACTCTGGGTCAGTTCAGTGGGTCGACGCAGTGACCCCATGCGTCAACACATTCAGCTTTGGTCTCAATGAGTTGACGCCATCTGAATTTCATCAAGAGATGATTGGGTGGACCCCAGTCGTAAGTGGCGTTAGATGCCACGTCATCAAAAAGAGCATGCGCTCTCTTTCCCTCGTGATTTGAGAAGCCTCAAGGACAACAATCATTGGGCTAACCAGAAAATCTGGCTGGGACCCACAAAAAGGAATATTCACGTGAATAGGTAGAGCGCGAGAGAACAGAGAAGATGATTTGGAGAAGCGGCAGTCGAACCTGAGTGAGTGAAGCCCTTGAGAAGGATCGTGGAGTCCATCGTCTTCCTGCTGGTACCGTGCTGCATCCACTGACGATCAGAGGAGATCCAGGGGCAGTGGATCAGTGCGAGTTCATCTACCCTTCAGAAGGAGAAGGCCAGCTGATCGTTGAAACATCTTCCTCCAGACTTCTGAGTTTGAGCTTGAGATCCAGCAGCATCACAGATCTGGAGCTGTTCTTCCATCTCTGAGTGATTTTGTTTATTGCTTTTGTTTTCAGTTTGAACTCTGTTATTGTATTTCTCCCTCGTACTAGTTTGAGTAGAGGGAGGGTATTTGATCCAGCGGATTATGCTTGGATCAAGGGTATTTGGGTGTGTTTGCGTGCAAGCTGTTTGTCAGTGGTTGAGAGGATTTGTTCCTCTATCTAGCCAAGCTGTAGTGTTCAGCGGTGTTGAGGAGTTTATTCCTCGGTGTAGCTAAGCTGTAAGGCTCAGCAGGGATCCTCACTGGTTTTAGTGAGGGGTGGACGTAGGTCTCCACAGGGAGACCGAACCACCATAAAAATCAGTGTTCACTTGTGGTTTGCCATTTTTCGCATAATCTGCTTGACGTTAGATGTTTGAGTAGGCTCGATCTGCACACATTTAGTTACTGATTTTCTGATTAGCATTCTATTTTTGATAGCGAGTGTGATCTTGCATAAAATTTTCAAAGGGTCAACCTATTCACCCCCTCCCCCTCTAGTTTGACCATCCACTTAATCCAACACGTGGTATCAGAGCCTGGCTCTCTTGTCAAGGGTCTCACAACCCAGAGAGATTTAGTGGAATGGAAAACAAGGGGCTCATGCCTGAAGGGTATGCAGTGAATAGGCCACCCTTCTTTGATGGCACTAACTATGCTTACTGGAAAAATTGGATGCAAGTATTTCTGAGAGCTCAGGACCATGAGATTTGGAGAGTCATGAGCAAGGGACCCTATCAGTTAGAAGGAGATGAAGAACTGTGGGTGAAAGAGTAGATTCAGAAGTCCAACGTCAATTGGCAAGCTATGAACATCATGCAATGCTCATTGCATCCTAAGGAGTTTTCACGAGTGTCCTCATGTGCCGGTGCCAAGGAAATGTGGGACAGACTTCAAGTCATCTATGAAGGTACGTCAGTGGTAAGAGAGACAAAAGCTAATATGTTAATTTCTGAATATGAAGCTTTTAGAATGAAGCCAGAGGAAAATATATCTGAAATGTATGCTAGACTAACCCTATTAGTGAATGGTCTTGAAGGTCTGGGAAAGGTTTACACTGATTATGAACTGGTCAAAAAAATTCTTAGATCCCTAACTCCAATTTGGCACACCAAGGCCACTGTTGTTGAGGAATCTAAGAACCTTCCTACCACTACCCCTGATGAGTTTATTGGATCACTGATGGCTTATGAGCTGAATTTCAAAAGAACTGATGAGGATGTAAAAAAGAAGAAGCCACTTGCTTTGAAGGCTGGTCCTAGCAGCAAGGAGAGTTCAGATGACAGTCAGTCATCTACTTCAGATGATGACTCAGGTGAGATAGCAATGCTCACCAGAAAATTCAGGAAGTTTCTAAGGAATGAAGGTAAATTTAGAAACAACAGAAGACCAGAGGTAAGAAAGAGTTCAAAATTCAAATCAGAAAACTCTAAGAAATCTGACAAGGTTGTCTGTTACAGATACAGGAAACAAGGTCATATTAAATCTGAATGTCCAGAGAATGTGAAGAAAGTCCAACCAAAATGGAAGAACAAGAAGTCAAAAGCTATGATGAGTACTTGGAGTGATGAGGAGAAAGATGAAGATGAAGAAGAGAGTACCTCTGAAGAAGAAAGTGATGTTAAGCTGTGCTTTATGGCTAAGGGAGATGATCAGGATGAGGTAACCTCCTCTTTTGAAAACTTTTCTTGCAGTGATTGGGAAGAAGCATTTAATGAATTGCTAGATAAGTATGATTATATGAGGAAAGAAAATAAATCACTGAAGAAGAAGAAAATTTTGACTAGTCAAGATAATTCCTTGAATGAGAAAATCATGTGCTTAGAAGCTGAAATTACTCATCTAAGAGAGTCTTTTGCTGAAAGTGATCTGTATAAAGATCAATTAATAGGGATGAAAAGAGTAAATGAATTTTTACTGAAAGTACATGATGACCTGAAACTCAGAATGCAAAAATTGGAGAGTGATGTAAAAATTGCTGAAGAAAAATATGAAGCCATTCAAGGAGTAAATCTAGAACTCTAAGAAAACTTGAAGAGACTGGAAGTTGAAAACTCAAATAAACAAGTCTCCCTTGAGAAATTTACACAAGGCAAAAATAACCTAGAAGCTGTTATGGGACTGAAAAGTAATTTTGGAAAAGAAGGACTTGGATATAATCCAACTAAAAAGAAGAATCTAGGGATAAGGCTAATAACCTTTGTTCCAGAACAAGGCACATCTGAGCAAAACCCAATGGCTGCAGTGAAGTCCCATGAGAAAAATCAAGAAGAAGTAAAACAGACAGATGAAACCAGAAAAGAAAAGGGCAAAGAGAAAATGAATGTTACCTTAAATGCCAATCACCATAAGAATGTGCCTAAGCTCAGAAGTAAACCCTTAGGTCAACCTATAGACCCTAGTTCATCAACCCAGCATCAGACTTATAGAAATTTAGGGAGTCATAGGTCTGGTACAAGACAGTTGCGTCAACGCACTGGGTACCATGCGTCCACTCAACCCATGTCCCAGGGGTTCTACAGAAATAATGCTAGAACAAACCATTGGCCGCGTCAACGCAGTGTCCATACCGTGTCAACGCATACACCCTTCCAGGATGGGTATTCTTTCGGAAATACTAGAGTGAGTCGACGCATCCACTACAGTGCGTCAACGTATCCTATGCACCAGAACCCATATGACAGAAGGGTTAGATGGATGAGTCAACGCAGTCAGGTGAGAGGGTCTACGCAGCGAACCTTCATTCCTTCAAGAGTTCAGTATTCTTCTAGAACTTCTCATCCTAGATTCCCCAGTGCTTCTTGGAGTCACAATAATCATTGGAATGGGAACAAGAATAAAACTTCATACTTCTTTAACAACAGAACTGATTCAAAAAGGTCATTCCAAAGGGTACCTCAACCAAATTAGAAAACTCTCAAACCTTTGAACTCCACATATCAAAAACCTCCAAAATAACAAATATGGATTCCCAAAAGCATGTTGTCTTATTTAACACAATCCTACGGTGTGATGGGACCCAAGTGTATTTGGGTTCCAAAATCTCTTGTTTGATGTGAATTGCAGGAGTGCCTTGTAGCTGTACACAGCATATGGTATATTGACAGCGGCTGCTCAAGGCATATGACAGGAGATAAGGTAAAATTTTGTTTCTTGGTTGAGAAAGAAGGAGGGCATGCTACGTTTGGGGGCAACAATAAAGGTAAAATTATTGGAAAAGGTAAAGTTGACAAAAATCCCTTGAACTCCATTGATGATGTGCTACTTGTTGAAGGACTAGAATACAATCTTCTTAGTATAAGTCAACTGTGTGACAGGGGACACAAAGTTGTGTTTGATTCTCATGCATGCACCATTCTTGAAATGCATTCTGAAAATGTTAAGTTCATTGGAAAAAGAATAAACAACATGTACATGGTAGACTTGGATGATCCTGCTCACAACAATCTATGTCTTGCCGTTAATAAAAGTGAGTTGGCTTGGCTATGGCATCGTAGACTAGGACATGCTAGCTATAGTGTCATGTATAAGTTAGCTAAATTCAGCATGGTAAACGGCTTGCCTGATGTCTCATTTAAATAAAATGACAAAGTTTGTGATGCATGTACTCAAGGTAAGCACACTAGGAAGTCATTTAAATCTAGAATAGAAAACCAGTCTTCTAGACCTCTTGAACTTATTCACATGGATCTGTTTGGACCCACCATAACAACAAGTTTAAGTGGGAATAGATATGGCTTTGTTTTGGTAGATGACTTTTCTAGGTTTACTTGGGTGTTCTTTTTATCTCATAAAAATGATGCGTTTGAAGAATTCCAGGCATTTTTCAAGAAAGTTCAGCAGGATGGCAAGTACACTATTTCATCTATCCTGTCAGATCATGGAGGAGAGTTTGAAAATTCAGAATTTGATGGCTTTTGCAGGGTAAAAGGAATATCACACAAAGTTTCGTCACCAAGAACTCCTGAGCAGAATGGAGTGGTGGAAAGAAGAAATAAAACTCTTGTAGAGATGGCTAGAACAATGCTGATCGAAGGACAACTTCCAAGAAAATTCTGGGCTGAGGCAGTAAACACCTCGTGCTACATTATAAATCGTGCAATGGTAAGGCCTCTGTCCAAAAAGACTCCATATGAGTTAATGAAAGGTAAGAAACCATCTGTTGCTCACTTCAAAGTTTTTGGGTCAAAGTGTTTTGTTCAAAATAATGATAAACAGGACTTGGATAAGTTTGAACCTAAGAGTAAGCCAGCCATTTTTCTGGGATATTCTAATCACTCTAGGGCCTATAGAGTCCTAAATGTCAAAACTCAAAATGTAGAAGAATCTCCACATATTATCTTTGATGAAATGAATGTTAGATCTGAAAATAAACAATCTTGCAGGGACAAGGATGATGGGGAGTTCCTTGAAGTAAAGGAAGAACAAGATCTTCAGGAGAAAGAGTCAAGGCCAGGTGAGAGTCAAGCAGAATCAAGCACTCAAGGTAATGCATATGCTAATGAAGGTAATTCTCTAACCAATGTTAGAATGTTAAGAGATCATCCTTTATCAAGCATTATTGGTAATCTGCATGACCCTACAAGAACTAGATCTCACTTTAGGATGATTGAGGAAATGGATAATTTGGCTCTTGTATCTCAAATTGAACCTAAAAATGTAAGTGAAGCCCTAAAAGATGAATGTTGGATAAATGCAATGCATGAAGAACTAAATCAGTTCAAGAGAAACAAAGTGTGGCACCTTGTACCTCGACCCAATGAACATTCTGTAATTGGAACTAAGTGGGTCTTCAGAAATAAATAAAATGAAAATGGAATTGTGATAAGAAATAAAGCAAGACTGGTAGCACAAGGATATAACCAAGAATTCGGCATTGATTTTGAAGAATCTTTGCTCCAGTAGCTAGATTAGAGGCCATTAGATTATTACTTGCATATGTTTGCTGCCATGGAATAAAACTACAACAAATGGATGTAAAAAGTGCGTTTCTTAATGGTCTAATAAAAGAAGAAGTGTATGTTGAACAACCCCCTGGTTTTGAGTGCATAGATAGTCCTAACCATATTTACAGATTAGATAAAGCTCTCTATGGACTTAAACAAGCACCTCGAGCATGGTACGACCGACTTAACTCATACCTCACTAAAAAAGGATATTCAAGAGGTAAAGTGGACCAAACTTTATTCACCAAGGTAAGAAACAATGACATTGTTCTGATTCAAATTTACGTTGATGATATAGTCTTTGGATCCACTAAACCAATCATGTGTGAGGAATTTGCACAATTGATGACTACAGAATTTGAAATGAGTCTAATGGGTGAGCTGTAATTTTTTCTAGGACTTCAAATCACCCAAAGAAAGGAAGGATGCTTTATCAACCAGGCAAAGTATATCTCTGAACTATTGAAGAAATATCAAATGGAGACTCTTAAAGCAATCAACACTCCCATGAGCACCAACACAACTCTGGATGCAGATCTGAAAGGTAAATCAGTGGATGCCAAGACCTATCGAGGTATGATCGGATCACTCCTCTATCTTACTGCATCTAGGCCAGATATCCAATTGTGTGTATGCATGTGTGCTCGGTTTCAATCTGATCCTAGAGAATCCCACTTGAGCTCTGTTAAGCGTATCTTTCGATACCTTGCCAGAACTCGAGATTTAGGGATTTGGTATCCTGCATCTTGCACTCTTGATTTAGTATCTTATTCTGATGCAGACTATGCTAGTTGCAAACTTGACAGGAAAAGCACAAGTGGCTATTGCCAATTTTTGGGAGGGTGTTTGGTTTCTTGGGCATCCAAGAAATAACACTCAGTGGCACTATCCACTGCAGAGGCAGAATATGTCGCTGTAGGGAGTTGTGGCACTCAAGTGTTGTGAATCAAACATCAACTCCAAGAATATCAAATTGATCTTGGGTGTGTCCCAATATTGTGTGATAACGCAAGTGCCATTAACCTGGCAAAAAATCCAATTCAGCACTCTAGGACCAAACATATAGAAATTAGGCATCACTTCTTGCGAGATGAAGTTAATAAAGGAAGCTTTAAATTGATTTTTGTAGACTGAGAACATCAAATTGCTGACATTTTTACAAAGCCTCTGAGTAATGAAAGATTTACTTGTCTTAGGAGAGAGCTTGGACTATGTAATTCTCATCCTGATGCCTAACTTGATAGCTCAGTTTATTCTTTGGATTTTGATTGATTAACTTTACTTTGTAATAAATTGATTACATGCCTTGCTTGAGTTGAAAGTGCTTGGTTTCTGAATAAGTCACAAATCTAGGGGGAGCTCAGTTTTTGGTCATACTCTCTGTCTTGAAAAATAGATGATAAATAAAAAGCCCATCATGTCAATCACTACATTTTCATCAAAACTTTTTGTCATGCATGATCTGAGAGGGAGCTTGTACTAGATTTTTCTTGCTGAGGAGAACAAGTTACCACCCTGAGATTAATATTTCGTGAACCTGAAGTGTGGCTCACTCAGTTGAGTGAACTGGCTTATTAGTGGAGAAGTCCGAGTTAACGCAGTAATGAGGCTGGGTCAACGCACTGATTGAAATTTTCTGGAAACAGTGCTTGCAGTTCAGTTGATTGGTTGAGTGAGTTAACGCTGTGACGTGGTTGAGTTGATGCACTGACAGAAACCTGGTGTAAACCATTCTGGAGTCAGCTTGCTCACGTAAGAGGGGTTAACTCAATACTGGAGATGAGTCAACGCAATCTGGAAATTCTGCCTACTGAGGATATTTTTGGTGAGAAGAAGTTGTCACAATGTCTGCTGTGCGTCAAAGTCTGCTGTTGTGTGAATGTGTTCTGAAATGGCACTTCCAGTACCTTGGATTCTCTGAAGCCTGGAGCCTTGTCAACTTCTCATCAATTCGTTTCTTCCTCACATACTTCATCCATTCATCTTTTTAGCTAGTTGTTGAAGAACTCATCAATCTTCAAGTATGAGGTAAGGTTCATGAGCTCTGGATTTGAATTGATGTCATTGATTCAGGGGGAGTTAAAATGATGATTCCTTTATGAAAGGTTTTGGTCTTCACCGATCGACTCTATATAAATTTAATGGTTGGAGACTTATAAATCTTATGATCCTTGAAGGTTACAAATCCTTGAACTTAAAAGTGCTTTGCATATGGAATAGCTAGAACTATTTAATAAAACTGTGAACTCTTTCACTCTAGAACCATGATGATCAAAAGTAAAGAGACCACTTTGTGCAAAATGAATTTAATCTCTGTATTGACCTTAAACTCAGAATTGGTTTAATAAGAGCTGAAGGAATAAACTTTATATATATATATATACATATATGAAATAAATTACAGAGAAATGGCTAGTTCTCACTGAGAAACTGTCTCTATGCACCAAGGAAGTGCTAAGGAGCATGTCATGATGTGAGTTCCTATCTCTGTTCCCAAAGAAAAATAATTCATTGCAGAGCAATGGTAAACTTTCACTGAGAAACTACCTACATGCACCAATGAAGTGCTGAGAGGCATGTCATGATGTGAATTGTCAACTCTGTTTCATTGGAGCAGAATAGTTAGCTATGCTGAATAACCGGGGACTCTGGTGTCTGATAAACATGTGTACCTGTGTCAATATGCTAGCTACACTTGACTGCTAATGAAAATTAAAAATAAAAATTAAAAAAAATGTGAATAAATAGATATATATATGTACGTGGCTGTTCTTAAGCTCACATAAAATCCTACCGAGTTCATCTTCAATACTCTTTAAATTCACTTCTATAAGGGTCTCTTGAAATTGCACAATCTAGGGGATAGTTTTGAGAAAGTTCCTGGTGTGCAAACTGTTCTATCTTTATTCCATACACATACTCTTCTCGTTCATGGGCTTAACTCAAACTCATAAGTTTGTCTTTCTCCACATCATTAAATGAATTAGGGTCTATTATCATATCTCTCATAAGGGAACTTCAATTTTATCAATTAAAAATCCCTGAATGCAATCCTCATCTTCCATGTTTCAGTGTCTTTTGAATGCTTCAATATTGTGGCTCTTAAATCGATATTACCTTCATATTCCTTTTGGTGGCGTCGCCTAAGGCCTCCAATGCGTCAACGCAGTCGTGTGGTCACTCCATCAACCCAGTCTGGTTCATCTCTTTGAACCGGTTCTGTCTCTTTGAAACCAAGGGATCATCTCTTTAAAACCCCTCTGCGTAAACGCTTCTGTCTCCTCGCCTCTTTCAAAAACCCTGTTGGCTCCTACCTCTCTGCTTCCCTCATCTTCTTTCCCACGGCACTTCTCTTCACCTCGCTACCATGGTTCCTCCGGCAGAAGAGAAAAAGGACAAGAAGAAGAAGAAGGGTCTAAATAGAAGAGCTCCAATCCAAGTTGAGGGCAAGATTGTGCCTCGTACAAAATTTCAACCTGCTCAAGAGGAGTCACCGTCTCAGTCAGCTCCACAGAAAAGTAAAGGGAAAGAAAAGAGCTCACTGGCAAAGACAAGGGCAGCAAAGCAGAAGGAGACTCACGATGTTCCCGTGGCAGATTCTCCAGAGGAGATACCGTCTCCTTCAGCTCCAAGGAAACGGAAAGGAAAAGAGATAGAGCTATCTCTTCGAAAACGCTGTCTCCATCCGAGCCCGCCGACCAAAAAGAGAAAGCTCTCTAAATCTAGGGCAGAAGAGCAGTCTACATCTTCAGCTGCTGTCAAGGGGTAACAAGGTGTGGACAGTTCACATGCAAGGTCTTCTGATCCCTCTCTCACCATCAATACAGAAGAACCTCTGAAAGTCCTTATTCCACGATATATTGTTGATACTGATGTTGAGATGCTTGAGGTTTTTTTGCAGTTATTTCCCACTTTGGATTTTCAGGGTTGGTGGTCTTTTGTCTCAAATCATAGAATATATTACCCCACCCTCGTTCGAGAATTTTACCAAAATTTGAAACATGAGCCTCAAATCCCTAAAGTTTCTTCAACAGCCAGAAATGTCCGTTTTGAGTTAACAAATAAACTGTTTGCTCATGGAATATCCCAATGGATGGGGTTCAACTACATAGTTTTTGTTTTGATGAACATGAAGCTTATGCTCTTCTGACTGAACAACCTAGTGATCCTACAGATGTCAAGCAGACATATCTATCTAGTCTGAAAGCCAATAGGTTCCCTCCCTTCAATAGACTGCTACATCATATCTGCACATCCATCATTACACCCCAGAGCAGTGGTAGGGAACGAGTTATTGAGATGCAAAGATTTTTGCTATACTGTATGTTGAAACAGATCAAGATTTCATTGACTGATGTTATCATTCAGACCATGGGTACATGTCTGAAACAGTCTATGACACTTCCATATGCTGCCCCATTGACTGCAATTTTTAGAAAAGTTGGAGTGAACTTTGGAAATGAAAAGAAACTAAACATTCCCAGAGGGAATAGATACTCCTTGTCATACATTCAAAAGTTCATGGGATTTAAAATTGTGAATGGACAGCCAGTCAGAGTACTGCCAAGTCAGAAGCATGCCTCTGCCTCTTGGACATCTACTGTAGAACTGAGAGAAATAGCACGGGAAAGCCCAGAAGCTAGTCCTGCCAGAGTGGACCAACAAGAAGCAAGTCATGTCCAAGCTCATAGTGTCATAGATACTGCTCCAAATCTTCCAGCTGTCACTAGAGATATTATGATCATACATGGTCCTTTTCAGGAACCCTCTCCTCGAAGGGAACATGAGTCTACCTACTTTTCTGAGGAACAAATGCCAGATAATTCTCATCATGATGATGGCATGCATGATCAGACTTCCGGTATCAATCCCACTTTGATTCAATTTCTGGAAATGAAATTCAAGAACATTAATTCTTCCATAATGCACCTGAGCTCAACTATGGAAATGAGGATTTCTCATCTTGAGTAGAAATCATACAGCAGATGGGAACAGTTCAAGCAAGACAAATTCAAGTCAGACAAAAAGCTTCATAACTTCATAGAATCCCTCCTTCAGGTCTGTCAGAAAGCTGGGTCAGTAATGCACAATCTGAAAAGCTTGCATCAACAATTTCTGAACAGGCTACAGGCTGTCCAGACATATAACCATAATGTCAAGGAAAACCAATCCAAGTTGAATTTTAAATATTCCACCCTGATTGATTTGAAAAGATTACATCTTTTGGTACGGACCTTGCTAAACTGTTTGAATGAACCACTCTAGTGGGTGATGAGGTAATGGATGTTTTGCACATTCTAAAAGAAAATTTCCCACCCACACTTGAGGATCAGCGTGATGTGTACTGCCCTCCACCAACAGAAGCCTCCTCTTCTGCACCAGAATGGGGATCTCAGCAGAAAGCTCAAGTGGACTATATGTTTGACATCTTACACAGTTGGTTTGACAGTGTCACTTCAAAAGTACAGGATTATCATAAGTCTATTCTACAAAGAAATCAGCAATTTTCAGACAGACTAGACAGTTTGGCATCTTCTATAACTCAGCTTCAGCAACAACTGGACAATGTGTCTGCAACCATCCTTCAGTCACACTCTTCCTCACCTGCTCCCCTTCCCGATGATGTCAAAGGGGGAGAGACATGAACTCAAGCTGGAGCCTGGAATTGCATTGCATCTGCATCAAATATGATTGAGTGAAATTTTCCTTTGTTTACACATTCTGTGAAATGCTCGAAAGAAATTATCTGTGAGATTGCCCAACTTTTTGTTAGAAAAGTTCTTGTGTTCCTCTTATTGATGTTAAACCTTGGACTTAAATGAAATGAATGAAATGAACTGGTGTTCTGGTATCTGAAGTGAATTACTTGTTTGATCTGAACAATGCATTTTTATGTAGATGCAATGGCATACACCTCATAGTTGTTATCATCAAAAAGGGGGAGATTGTTGTGCCCCTGGTTTTGATGATGACAACCATGAGATGTGTGTGTGTTGAGTTCAACAAAACTGATGAATTAACCCTTGATTCATTAAAGCATGTATATACTTTATTCTTGAATGCAAAGAAGAAACAGGGTCTACGCAGGATGCTCACGGCGTCCACGCAGTGATTTGAATAAAAGGACAGCGCCAACGCATGATGCTAATTGCGTCTATGCATCAGTACAAGAGGCAGAAGCATCAAATCACTGGCATAGCCCAGTGCGTCAACGCCACAGTTCAACAGCTTCGACGTAGCAGTTCAAGTGGCAGAATCATTGTTCACTGGAAATACCCTGGTGCGTCAACGCTACAGCATGATAGCGTCGACGTAGCAGTTCATTCTGAGATAAAGATCACTCTGGGCCAGTTCAGTGGGTCGACGTAGTGACCCCATGCGTCAACGCATTCAGCTTTATACTCAAAGACATGTGGGGCATTTCAAGGCTGCGTCAACCTCATGGTCTCAATGAGTTGACGCCATCTGAATTTCATCAAGAGATGATTAGGTGGACCCCAGTCGTAAGTGGCGTTAGATGCCACGTCATCTAAAAGCGCATGCGCTCTCTTTCCCTCGCGATTTGAGAAGCCTCAAGGATAATAATCATTGGGCTAACCAAAAAATCTGGCTGGGACCCACAAAAAGGAATATTCACGTGAATAGGTAGAGCGCGGGAGAATAGAGAAGATGATTTGGAGAAGCGACAGTCGAACCTGAGTGAGTGAAGCCCTTGAGAAGGATCGTGGAGTCCATCGTCTTCCTGCTGGTACCGTGCTGCATCCACTGATGATCAGAGGAGATCCAGGGGCAGTGGATCAGTGCGAGTTCATCTACCCTTTAGAAGGAGAAGGCCAGCTGATCGTTGAAACATCTTCCTCCAGACTTCTGAGTTCGAGCTTGAGATCAAGTAGCATCACAGATCTGGAGCTGTTCTTCCATCTCTGAGTGATTTCATTTATTACTTTTGTTTTCAGTTTGAACTCTATTATTGTATTTCTCCCTCGTACTAGTTTGAGTAGAGGGAGGGTATTTGATCCAGCGGATTGTGCTTGGATCAAGGGTGTTTGGGTGTGTTTGCATGCAAGCTGTTTGTCAGCGGTTGAGAGGATTTGTTCCTCTGTCTAGCCAAGCTGTAGTGTTCAGCGGTGTTGAGGAGTTTATTCCTCGGTGTAGCTAAGTTGTAAGGCTCAGCAGGGATCCTCACTAGTTTTAGTGAGGGGTGGACGTAGGTCTCCACAGGGAGACCGAACCACCATAAAAATCAGTGTTCACTTGTGGTTTGCCATTTTTCGCATAATCTGCTTGACGTTTGATGTTTGAGTAGGCTCGATCTGCAAACATTTAGTTACTGATTTTCTAATTAGCATTCTATTTTTTGATAGCGAGTGTGATCTTGCATAAAATTTTCAAAGGGTCAACCTATTCACCCCCTCCCCCTCTAGTTTGACCATCCACTTAATCCAACATAGTCTACTATCACAAAGCTGGGCCCTGCAGTTGATAGCTATCTAGCAACACCTTTTCATCTTCCGTACATTCCATAGAGAGGAACACCCTTTCCATAGCATTGATCCAAGCCCTTGCTGCATCCGGGTCTGGCTGTCCCTCAAATTGAGGTGGATGGAACTGTAGAAATTCATTCATTGCTCGCCCACGGCCTCCTTGAGATGAGGAACCCTCTCTGGCCTCCCTACTATACTACTGGAGATAGAATTGATACATGCCTTCGATGAACTCCGCGCGTCCTTACGCTCCCATTGCTGCCGCTCTAGCCACAATCGATGCTCTACTCTGCCCTTCTTGATCTTTGACCGATTGCCTTTGCTGGGAGCGGGTCCTCCTCCTAGGCGCCATGATCTTCTAACATAATGGAAGAAAACGTCGGAATCAATAAAACACACAGTACCCTATACCAGTTGCCAACAATACTACACATCGGGGACTTTCTGGACTGTTGCGATCAATTTAAATTCTTATACACCCTTGCAATCATGCTCTAATACCATCTATAATGACCCAAGATCCGAATACCGAGAAAGACCTCAATATTCTTAGATATTGGCCCGCCACCTACGAGCCAGGACTTGGAAGGGTTTAAGAGATGGTGTGGCAGTGTATAGAATCTAAATAATTGCAACTCAATACTATTTAACACCATTAATGCAAGAAATAAGCAATTATATAATTTAACAATTATAGAGTCTAGAATATACATGTCCCTTCATAAGTGCAGTAAACTAAAAGGGTACAAGACTGCGGGGCATACCTCGCCTCTGGCAACTGGTGCTAAGACTGACCGTCGGCTCCACGCGAAGCCTCTTAAGCGCAACGAGCAAGCAGTGCCTCACTTAAAAATAAAAGGGGGTGAGCCTTGTCTCATCGGCTCAGTAGGGGTCCCGCGGATCCCTACCTCACAACAATAAGTACCCAGTGCAAGGAATAACAATTCATAATAATAACTATAACAGAAAGAGCAATGATTGACAATTTTAGAAAGTAAACCCGTCACATGTGTACCACAGCTTTTGAAGAAACCCACAAGTCGAATGTTGTATAATAAAATAATCTCAGTCACCTAACACCAAACCACAATGGTAGGAAACTAGGGTCGCTACACTCCAATGACAGGAGCACTACCCACCAGAAGCAATGTCGGATGCATCCACTGATGACTTAGTCCACAGCCTCAAGTGTCTCCCTATACGCCCCAAGTGGAAACTGAGACACCGTACATGGAACACAAGACAAGGGTCTAGTCGGGGTCATGCTCGTCAACACGCGTCTGAAGTCCCCAACCACGTGTGCACACACTGACTGACTGTACTATGTCAAGCCCTCTAGCTAGTTTTCCTCTCAGCTCGGACTCGACCCGCCATAGTGGGAGGCCCTATGGAAACTATCCTAAAACCGTCTCTCTCGGGTCTAGCTCTCCACTACTCCCAAGTGGGTCGGCACAAGCATGCCCAGGCAAGCTACAACTAGTGGGTAAAGGTCACTCCAAGTAAGGACCCGTTGTAAAACCATTGACGTGTAACCAGTCATGGACACATGCTCGTCGCACGAAACACGAGTCTAAGCCCGCAAGACACAAGGCCACCAAGGTTGCTATCTCGAGAAACCATAAACTATTCACATTTTTCCGCCACAGGATGCACCCACAAGTTCTAACCAAGTCATCAGGCGTCCCACAATGAGACAGCCCTCACAGGGTTTACATGACTAATTTTTTGTTTATTTTAACCAAAAATACCTCTATTTAAGTTCTGGGCAAAAAACCAAGTTTTCAGGCCAAAAAGGCCATTTTATGCACTAGATCAGGGGGTTTCGATCGACCGGTCCAAGGGGGTCGATCGACCAGACTTCCCAGTAGCATTCCTGCTCAGGAACCGGTCGACAGACCTCCCGGGGTCGATCGACTCTCCTTGCTCAACACAGTCGGGGTAGGCGCTACGTCTATCATAGACGCGGTCGATCGTCTAACCGCGTCAATCCTAAAAGCGGTCAGACTAACCACCGCGTTCAGACTTACCGACCTAGCCCCCCCTAAATTTGGACACGGTCTCTGGTCACACCACGACCTCTTCCAGAGGCTAAACGCGATCGGAAGACTAATCGCGTTCAATCTTTTGATACAGGAATGGGCGAACTGCCCTAGATCCCATCCCACTCGACTCAAATGAGGGGAAATACAAACCCAATCCATGTTTCATGCTTTCATATAACAAATGCATTCATTTAAACCCAAGAAACGACATGAATCCCATATATCTTCCACATTCACATCAAGAAATTGAAAGCACTCATGCCATACCCATTTTTCTGGAGATCAAACCATCGTATCAGACGATTAAGAACTCCAAATCATAGGAAATCACAATGGGAAGTGAGAGGGTTCCATCCCGCTACCTGATTCGCGGGAATCACACCGTTCTACCTTAGTTCTTTGCGAAAAAAACAATCCCACACGTGAGATGCGGCCCCACCAAGCGAACCACTGCCGTCTCACCTTCAAGATTGCTTCTCCACCGCTCCGTAGCTCAGTCGGATCTCCTCGCAGCACTCCTTCTATAGCCAGGAGAGGATGAGGCTTCGGGGAGAACGGATGAGGGAGAGAGAGAAGTGTCGAGAGTGAGAGAGAGGGGGCGCTCTCATCGTGGGTTTGGGGAGAGTTTTAAGATTTTATTTTTTGTTATTTTCTCTTTTCTTCATGCAAGAAGCCCCCTAATAAACCAAAATTATAGTTATGCCCATCTTCATTTAATTTAATTAAATAAATTCTAAAATATCAATAAAGTCTCATAATTCCTTCAAAAATCTCTTAGAATATTATCTCGAAAATTTGTGCCTCTTGAAATATTCACAAGAAATAGATCTGACGCCTAATAGGTGAGAATCCGAGATCCAGGGTATTACAAACTCCCTCACCCTGACCAAACCCGGCCCGCGAGCGCCCAGTTCATCTCACGTCACCAGCAACCCATACTCTGACTGGGTGAGAGTTGGGAGCGCCATCATCCCTGACCAAACACGAGGCGTGAGCGCCCCCACTTGGACCAAATGAGGGCTGCCAGCACCCTCGCCTTGACCAATTGACCTCTTCTAGCTCCCTCATCCTGACCAGATGCCCCAATTGGGCGCACCAACCAAATACCCCTCTTTGTGCCAATTTTGGGCCTATAAATACTCCCCCTAAGGGGCCAAAAGAAAAGGGAGAAGCACGCACACTGATGGAAGCCCCCAATGGGTCCAAGGCGGTTCGACACCCCGCGAGGAAGGTGATTTGACTTTGAATATTTTAGTCTTTGATATGCCTAGGGCATGTCATGCTAGCACCTTGATAAATGTGCCACACCTCGGGCTTCAATAGTCTGAAGACGTGCCCCACCTAAGAGCCACTTCTATCACAAAGAATGTGCCCCACCTAAGAGCCACTTCTGTCTCAATGGGTATGCCCCACTTGGGAGCTGCTCATGTCTTGATGAACGCGCCCCACACAGAGGCCGCGACCAGGACGCGGCCATAAGGGTGACTGCGTACATATGAGAATGTGCCTTTGTCGAAGACCGCGTTCAAGCCCAGATTGCTCCAGTCACAACGAAGTCATTACCCTGCTCTTTCAGCCTTAACGGCGCTCAAATGCCCTAGTCTTAACAGTGCCCAACTGCTCTAGTCATAACAATGCCCAAGCATCTAGCTGCTCTAGTCACAGCGGTGCCCAAGCACCTGACTCCTCCAGTTATAGTGGTGTCCACGGCACCTAATTACTCCAATCTCAGTGATGTCCATGGCACTTGATTACTTCAGTCATAGCAGTGCCTCGTAGTACCCTATTACTCCAATTACAGTGGTGTTCACGACACCCAATTACTTCAGTCACAGCGGTGCCCAAGCACCCGACTACTCCAGTTACAGTGGTGCCCACGACACCTGATTACTCCAGTCTCAGCGCTGTCAACGGCACCCGATCACTCCAGTCATAGTGGTGTCCCGTGGTACCTGATTAGTCTAGTCATGGCAGTGCCTCGCGGTACCCGATTACTCTAATTATAGTGATGTCCATGGCACCCGATTACTCCAGTCTTAATGGTGTCCACGACACCTGATTACTCTAGTCATAGCGGTGCCATGCGGTACCCGATTACTCCAGTTACAGTGGTGTCCACGGCACCAAATTACTCCGGTCACAGCGGTGCCCAAGCACCTGATTACTCTAGTAACAGCAGTGTCCATGGCACCCGATTACTCCAGTCACGGTAGTGCCCTACGGCACCCGACTATTCCATTCTTGGCAGTGGCTACGGTGTCCGACAGTTCACCCCGAGTCGATATCCGATAGCTCATCCCGAGCCAATGCCCAAAAGCACACCCCGAGCCTGTGCCTGATAGCTCATCCCTAGCTAGTGCCCGATAACTCACCCCGAGCCGGTGTCCGACAGCTCACCCCAAGCTAGTATCTGACAGCTCATCTCGAGCTGGTGCTCGATAGCTCACCCCGAGTCAGTACCCGACAGCTCATCCTGAGCCAGTGCTCGATAGCTCTCCTCAAGCCGATGCCTGAAAGCTCACACCGAGTCAAGTTCAACTGCTCTGCACAAGTCGTGCTTGACTGCTCCATACGAGCCGAGCCGGTCAACTCCTCACTCGAGTGAGGCATGTTGGGTTCGGTGCAGTAGATTCAGAGGGGGGGTGAATGAATCTCCCCTTAAAAACTTTCGCCCAATTAAAAATTCTTCCTAATACAAACATAAGTCTAATAAGCAATTACGGAATAACAATGTTAAAGGACACTCAATACCACTGTCAAACATATAGTGTGCGTAGCAATGAAATGAACACATATAGAAAATCAACCCATATCGTCCCTATGCATTCATCTAGCGCCAAACACACAAAGAGATCAAACCATTACACAAAGAGTTTTTAGGTGGTTCGGTCCTCCAGACCTACGTCCACCCTACACTCAACCCGAGTGTGGCTTACTGCTGACTCACAGCTTGAACCGCTAGGCATCACAGCTTGACTACAACCCGCTGAGCCTCACAACTTGTTGTCCGAGGTATCCACCTCGCCCGCTGAGCAACACAGCTTGCTCTCTAGTGGAGTCCACCACTGCAACCGCTGGGGATTACAGCTTGACCCATCCAGAGGCAGCACCTCTGCAAACGCTGACTAACAGCTTGAAGAAAGGTATAAAGAGAAAACACAAAATGAGAAATAACAGCAACGGAAAGCTAGAAATAAAGCACAAGTAATATAGCTCTCGAGGGAGCAGATCTGGCTTGGATTTGATCCAAAAGCCAGACAACCACTATCTCTCTCTCTTTCTCTGCTCGAGCTCTCTATCTCTCTCTTTCTCTTCTCTGCTTCTTCTGCTTCTCTTTTCTTTCTCACTGGATCATGCAGGCTCTCCTCTGCTTCAGTCGATCAGCCTCCTTCTGATGGAAGAGGCTTCATATATATAGAGTAGCAGGAAGCAGATAGGGCGTGTGTCTTCCACATTTCCCGCCTAGAAGCCTCAGACCACGTGGCAGCATCTTGTCAGCCCTTCCAGCCTCGGATCACGTGCCAGGTGCCAACCTCGGATCACGTGCCTTCATTAAGCTTAGCAAAGAGTCCCTGTCAGATAGATGAAAGGAATATCAGTTTAAGTCTAACAGCTTTTACAGACTTTATGAAGGCAATGCAGTGTGTAGACTTTGTAATGCGAAGACAAAGCATGTACAGACTTCACGTTGTGAATGCAAAGCTAAGGTGTGTACAGACTTAGTGAATGCAACACTGAGGCATGTACAGACTTCACTTATGCAAGCGAAGCAGTGCATGGCTGTACAGACTTTGTGTAATGTATGGACTTAGTGTGTGCGAGCATGCTAACATGCAATGTGTAGACATTGAATCAAAAGGATGCACAGGCTGTACAGACATTCTGTGCTTAACACTTAAACCTGAATGCATGATGTGTAGACGTTGTATAGACTTGCTAATGCATTGTGTGCAGACTCTGCGTGCGATGTGCAGACTTCGTGCAATGCATGAAGCAATGTACAATGTATAGACTTAGTCATGCGTGCAGCAAAGATAATGTACAGACTATGCCATGCTCACAGTTAATGCATGTACAAACTTGTATAAGGAACAGGTTGTACATACTTAGACGAATGACCCACAAGCTGTAATGTGTAGACTTGAAGAGCATTCAGCAGCCAATGTATAGACTTGCAGACTTGTGCAGACTAGCCAGCGTATAGACTTGGTGAGCATGCAGCACACAATGTGCAGACTTCGTGCAATGCATGAAGAAGCAATGTATAGACTTAGACAGACTTCGCTAGTGTGGAATGTGCAGACTTCATGCAATGCAATGTACAGACTTTAGAGATAATGCATGAACAACCGATGCAATGTACAGACTTGAGAAAGGAATGTACAGACTTGAAGCATGAAGCAAGGCAATGAGGAATGTATAGACTTTCATGATGGATAGACTTGCAAAAGATAATTGGACGATGTACAGACTTGAGCAAAGCAAGGTCTGTACAGACTTGAGAGTTCATAATGTATAGACTTTGGCAAAGCAAGGGTTGTACAGACTTCAACTCAGCTGCAATGTATAAACTCAAAGTGAGACAGAAGAATGTATAGACTTGCTAACATGCATGAACAAGTGTCGATGTATAGACTTGGCTAAAGCAGCGATGTATAGACTTCGCATATGCATGAGACACTAAGTGTATAGACTTTGAAGCTCAAGTGAGACGGTGGATGTACATACTTCAACTCTCAACTGAGACGGTGGATGTACAGACTTCTAATGTCAACTGAGACGGTGGATGTACAGACTTCTAAATGCTGACGGACAATGTATGGACTTGGCATAAGACGCTGCATGAGACGCTGGACGCTGTACAGACTTGGAGACAGTGCATGCTGCAGTGTATAGACTTAGCATTAAGCAAGGCAATGTATGGACTTCAAGTCATGAGACGCAAGTTGAGACGATGAATGATGTACAGACTTCAAGTCCACTTTAGATGCTGAGTGAGACAGACGATGTACAGACTTCAAGTCTACTTGAGACGCTGAGTGAGACGGACCTCACCAGCTGTACAGACTTGAATGCGTGCTTACAACACGAAGTATAGACATTGCCTGTGCGAGCAATGTAGTGTGTAGACTTGTGTGTGTGTGCAATGTGTAGACTTGTGTGTGCTGTGCAGCTGATGTGCATACTTGCTATGGAGGGATGTGTAGACTTATGCATTGACGCTAAGTGAGACAGTGCGATGTATAGACTTCTTAACAGATGCATGCAGCAACTGTTATTGCACTGATGCAGTGTATGCTAAACACAAAGATATTGCACTGATGCAGTGTATGCTAAACACAAAGACTATAGCAATGAATAGATCAGACAAAGCACACTCATGCATTCTCCACAGAACAGATCAGTCATATGCATTCATGTTGCTATCATTCAATGTGATGTTCTTAGCAAAACAATATGGTGACTCATTCATGTTGCTATCATTAAAACACCACATTATCAACAAAGCACAAGGGGCACAACAATCTCCCCTTCTTGATGATGGCAACATAATGAGTCACACTGACTCGTCATCTCCCCCTTTGACATAAGCAAAAAGGATTGACTGAAATAGAGTTCCCCCTTATGACAAGAAAACATCTCTCTCCCTATCAATATGCATGATTGACTACTCTCCCCTTAAATGCAAATAATCCATAACTCCCCCTAAAGCATAGGAATGGACTCTGGTTATCCAATAAATCAATCTGAAATCTGCCATTACAAACAATCTGAATTCTGATTGTGGCACCTCACATATGCATGAAAAGAATGAAACAGGTGAAAAGTCCACAGAACCAGAACTGGTTGCAAAACAAGATGGAAGATTCCAACAGTGTAGAGAGTAAAGTGATTGAAGATAGGAAGGTAAAAGTAGAGAGTAATAATCACAAGACATCTCAATGAATAAACAATAGCAAGATGTTGATCAGGCTGTCTGGAAAGAATCTGATCATGAGGGATTTTAATGCTTGCACCACTTCAATAAGTCTTAAGAAGTATAGACTATTCTATCATAAAGGGTTATGAAGTGGCAACTTAATCTGTAACACCTGTTAATTTTAAATAGAAATAACTGAATTTAATAACATTTATTAAGCATGTAAGCTATAAGCTATTTCCTAATAGTTAAAAAAAACTATTTTAAAACTTAAATATCATATTTAAAAGATATCTAATTATATTTTCACAAATTATAAAATCAAAGAAATCAATTTTTCATAATTTAATAAGTAAATTTTCTAATTATTTAGAAAATTATATAATTTAAAGTTTTAGATTTATAAAATTAAATAATCATAAATAATTTAATTTTTCAATTATATAAAATTAAATAATCATAAATAATTTAGTTTTTCCATTATATAAAATTAAATAATCACAAATAATTTAGTTTTTCAATTATATAAAAAAAATTTTAAACAATTTTCACTTTGAAGTTATCATATATAACGATTATTTTTTTAACAAGGTGATTTTTTAAGGTAGTTGGTTAAGTAGTGTGTCACTAACCTGAGTGACCAGGGTTCAATTCCTAGCTTGCCCATTCCTTTTGCACAAAATAGTAAAACCTGAACCAAAACGTGCTTGAACTAAAACATATATATATATATATAATTACAGTAGATCCGTTAAAAACGTCATTTTCGTGCCCTCCAGCCTGGCGCACACTTGCAGGGCACAGATCCATTTTTCACGGATCTGGCTCCCTATCCTGCTGGGTTAAGCACTCACGGATCTGGCTCCCTATCCTGCTGGGTTAAGCACTCAAAACTCTCTTAAAACCTCCTCTGCTACCCACCTGTGAGCTTCTTACGGAAGATTTGCAGAGGGTGGCAAAGGGTTGCTGCAGAGGTTGCTGTTGCAGAGGAAGTCTTTTTCTGCCAGTCAGCGTACTTCACCTGAGGTAGGTGTTCTCAAACTTTAACCAAACCTTTAATTAGTAGCATGCAGTATTTAGGATTAATTCATCTCCATGCTACGCTTGTCTCCCGTCTAAATCCTACAATAGAAATATAACAAACTGTAAGGAATTCCATGATTTAATATTTAACGTTCCACCTGGTAGTTAATCAGAGACCTCATACCTTAAACGTGTAACTTGATTAGTTACCGTGATTAACTAAATAATTCTGTTGGATATTCATGTTAGTTAATTAACAGATCATGTTAGTTAATTAGCTGATCATGTCAACCAGTTAGCCAAACTATATAAACTGTTAAGTTAATTAGATGCTCATGTTGGTTAACTAGAAGATCCTGTTAAGGAATTAGCTAAACTATAAAATATATATCACTGGTTAGTTAACATAGTTCCTGTTAGCTATAATAATTATAGTCAGTTTTTAGTTATCTGTTAGTTAATTAGATAAAGGATATATATATAATTAATAGTTAACTGTTAAGATTAAACAGTTAAACAAATGACACATACGAGGTGTCGACACCTGCACTTGCTAGGTGTAGACACCAAGTGTCGACACCTTGGGTGTCAGTTAGAAATAGTTTTAACAGTTAATACAGTTAACTATTAGTTCAACGTATGACAGTTAGTTAGCAATTAAGTTAATACTGGTTAGTTTATGGTTAATTAAATCACATGAACAGTAATTAATTTTTAACTAAACACAGTTAAACCATTTTATATTAAATCAAAACATCTAATTAGATTAAAGTGATTAAAACTATATGCATACTAAAGGTGTCGACAAAGGTGTCAACACTTGAATTTCAAGGTGTAGACACCTTGGTGAAACACTTCATTTGAAGTGTCGACACCTTTGGTGCCATGAATAGTATGAATAGTAACGGATGAATAGTGCCACTATTTAATTAAAAGATATTTTTCTAAAAAGATTATATGTAAAAATAGGAAAAATTGTAAGTAACTTAACCCCAAAATTTGGTTGGCAAACTCCATCAAAAATTAAATATAAAAATCAAATAAGGAAGTGATACGTTACTTTCATGAGATAAACACATGTTAAACCTTTTTACATTACACCAACACCTCCCGTAAACACGGTACTGTAATCCAGCAGCTAGAAATGAATAGTGCCCATGCGTAAATGTCGACACTTAATGTCGACACTTGCAAGTTCACAATATTCAAACCAAAACTTCCTGTAACCAATTCGTCCTGTTATTTAGTTACTTGAACCGTGTTACAGACAGTTAGATAGTTAATTAGATAAATTATATACATATATCATAATATATCACATATCCGGGGAAAATAATTACATGTTATCTAATCATGCAAACTATTAATCTGTGAGTTATATCACTCGCTTACAGTAATTACCTATTAAGATATAGTTAGTTACCTGTTAGCAAAACAAGTATATATATATATATATAACGAGATATCGTTATATCACTGTGTTAGCGTTATCTGTAATAGAGTAAATGTTAGTCTGGATTAGGTTGACCTGTTAGTTAAATGCATTGGCTATTCCGTTAATTGAAGTTCCTTTAGCATCACATATCCGGTTAATTTACAATAGTTTAATCCCATGTTAACCAATCAGATAAACTGTATATTTACACATGTTAGTCAATTAAACAATACCTGTTAGTTAATCCATATATATATAGAACATACGGAGCATGGGAATAAATGGTATAATTACCGTAGTTAATCAGAAACTGTACATATATAATTATATAACCTGTTAATTAAACTGAATCAGTTTAAGAACCCTGTCAACCCAGACTAAATTCAGAAATTAAAGGATACCCTTTGGGATGTTCATATGTAATTGTAATTGCTGATTTCGTATATAGATAAATTAGTCTTGCAAGGTCAAGAAATATAAATGATATGAATGATGACAATCAAAATGAGTTAGATAATTTAGCCAATTTGCTATATATGAAATTTAAAGGAAATAAAGGACCAGTAAACCTAGGGCACCTAATCGGGATAATTATGTGTTAAAATTTTAAAATACTTGCCAACCCTCAAGCGTCAATTCACATGCCAATTCACTAGGAACCGTGTAAATTCCCACGAAGGACATCCCGCTTTAAGGATGTCACTTCTGAAAATATCAATTGTCCTACTATATACTAGTCTCGCACAGTTTTCCGTATTTTCCTACGTATAAATACGCCTTGGATTCCATTCCAAATCCACCTTATATTTTCCTACTGGTCAAGCCTTGAAATTCTATATTGGCTATAAATGATAAATGAGTGGATGTCAAAAACATGACTAATGCTGTGCATATAGGGCCCGATCTGGTCCTGGGAGGAGCACCCGCAAGTACTTGTGCCCATGGGAGTTTTATTGACCATCTTGACGGTGTCTAGCATTACGCCGGAGTACTTGTTCGATTGAGACATTCCACCCCTCTCTCTCTACTTGACTTGCGTAGCCCGAATGGGCAATACTTGCGTGGCCCGAATGGGCAGTACTTGACTCGAATGTTACTTGAATGAATTGATATATAGCCAATTCTTGTTATATATGCTTTGATTTACCTTGCTTACTATTGCTTGAATTCCTGTTATGTTCAGTTATCCCCTGCTTGATATCACATGTTGCTATTATTGAAATTTGAATCCAGCTCTTATCGAGAATTTTTTTCAATTCCTTGATTATCTATCTGTCTGCATGCATAGATTATTTGCATTAATTGAACTTGTAATTTACTTAAAGCATGTTAAAATTTGAGAGGTAAATCCTACTGAGCGATTCGCTCATCTAGTTGCTTTCTAACATTTCAGGTGAATTGGAGACCGACCAGAATACAGAAGGGGATGAGTCGGAGTGATGAGAGTAGTTACCACTATGTTATTGTAATCCCTTCAAGAATGTTAAGTTGGCTTTAGTGTGTCAGTTGTAATTTTAGGCTTTAAATGAATAAATGTGATGTATTTCAGTTTGGACGTTGTAATAATTGTTAGCTCAAACCTATTGTATTAATGTTAATCTAAACTTAGATATTTGCGCACTCTGTCAAATGAAGAGAATCCTTTAATTTCTAGCTCGCTTTGGTTCTATATAAAGAACTGTCGCGCCGCGGGTAAGCTTCCGCACTCGGGACGTGACAGCTCTTTCTTGGTATCAGAGCCTAGGATTAAGAATTTTCCTAGGTAAAACACGTATTTAGTCTAACTAGAAATGTCTATCTAGGTAAACCCTAGAAAGTTATAATTAGGAGATAAATCTAGAAATGTCTTCCTAGGCAAACCTAGAAACTTCTATAAGAAAAAAAAATCTAATTATAGGATAGAAAACCTCTAGGAAAAATGTATATATATATAATCTGGGAAAATATATATATGTTATTTTTGGAAATGTCTATGGATAGAATTGGTTAGATCCTACCTCGTGAGATGGGTAGAGCCATGGGTTAAGTTATAATAATAAATGTCCACCTTAACCTTAAAGCTCAATATCATTTATCTTAAAATTCTTTTGTAGGAAATGGCCGCCGAGAGGGCACAATGGCGCGAGATGCAGCGCACCGTGCAAGGGCTTACTGAGGCGCTACAGCAGGTGGCACAAGGCGGTGCTCGCGGAGCTCACCGTGGAGCCGGTGACCTTCACCGGGATTTCCGTAACATGAACCCACCCAAGTTTGCGGGTTCGGTGGACCCCGATGATGCCGAACATTGGCTAAAGGAGACCGAGAGGATCTTTGTGTAATGCAATGCACGGACGAAGAAAAGGTCTTATTGGCTACATTCCAATTGGAACGGGATGCGCGAAGCTGGTGGGAGTCTGTGGAAGCCATACTGCCCGACGGTTATGTCACGTGGATGGAATTCGTCGAGCACTTCAACGGCAAATATTTCTCAGACCGGGTGCAAGAGAAGAAGGCCGCGGAATTTGTCGCACTGAAGCAATGGACTCGGAGGGTGGCCGAATATGAGGCCCAATTCTCGAGACTTTCCCGTTATGCACCACACTTGGTGTGTACGGAGAAGATGAAGGCGAGGAGATTTCTCAACGGGCTACGGCCCCAATATATTACTCAGCTTGCACCGATGGACGTCCAAGTCTACTCGGAAATGGTTCGTCGTGCTCAACTGCTGGAGGACGCCACCAAATTTTCTGAAAAGATTCGGGGCAAGGACAAGAAGGAGCATGTTACAAGTCCGGGAAGCGTCAAACCACCCTTTAACAAGAAGTGAACTTTTAATGGAGGCGAGTCTTCCAAGGAGAAGAGGTTCCAGAAAAATCACAAGCCATTCCTCGCTATCAGCAACAAGCCCTTCCCCGACGTTACGGCTTCTAAGGATATTTGCAAATTTTGTGATAAAGCGGGTCATAAGACCGAGGAGTGCTGGAGGAAACTGGGAGCGTGTCTCCGATGTGGTAGTCGGGAGCACCGAATTCCCGACTGTCCGTTGATGAAGGAGCAAGCCAACATGGATGAGAAGCATCCAGTTACAAAGCAAGGCCGTCTGCAAGCTCTTCAAGGGACGAAATCTGTGGAAGGAGGAATCGTGGAAGGTACATTGACTGTTTGCTCTAAACCTGCTAGAGTTTTATTTGATACTGGAGCAACTCATTCATTTGTTTCTAAGAAGTTTACTGCTTCATTTTATAAAGAACCTGAACGGATAGATTTAATTATATCTACACCTCTTGGAAACAAATCGGATATCATGCATCACTACCCAAGTTGTGAGGTGATGGTTCAAGATAATAATCTACATGTCGACCTGATATGCCTTGACATGGAATGTTATGATGTCATATTGGGAGCCGACTGGTTATCCACCTACCAAGCAACGGTAGATTGTCGGCATGGCAAAATAGCTTTTGAGGATTATCCCGAGCTAGTTTTTAACAAATCTCAGAATAAAACCCTGCTTATCTCAGCTCTCCGAGCTAGTAAACTGGTGAAGAAAGGATGTATGGCTTTTCTGGCTTTTGTAACTACCACAGGAGTTGAGAAGATGAAAATTGAAGACATCCGAGTGATTCAGGACTTCTCCGACGTTTTTCCAGACGAATTGCCTGGTTTACCCCCGGAGAGGGAAGTGTCATTCACAATTGATATTGTTCCGGGTGCCGGTCCTGTTTCTAAAGCACCCTACAGGATGTCTCCTGCGGAACTGAAAGAGCTGAAGGAACAGTTGATGGATTTACTGAAGAAAGGGTTTATTAGGCCGAGTACTTCCCCATGGGGAGCACCGTGCTATTTGTTAAAAAGAAGGATGGCACATTGAGATTATGCATTGATTATCGGTAGTTAAATAATCTTACAATCAAAAATAAGTACCCACTGCCGATAATTGATGAGCTGTTCGACCAATTATCAGGAGCAAAGTATTTCTCCAAAATAGATCTTTGGTCTGGTTATCACCAATTGAGGATCAAGGAGGAGGATATTTACAAAACTGCATTTCGAAGTAGGTACGGGCATTACGAATTTACTGTTATGCCTTTCGGACTAACAAATGCGCCTGCAGCTTTCATGCAGTTAATGAATAGCATTTATCGGCCTTATTTAGACCAATTTATTGTGGTCTTCATTGATGATATATTGATCTACTCAAAGACTGAAGAAGATCATGAGGAACATCTCAAGAAGGCATTACAAGTATTACGGGACAATAAGTTATATGCAAAATTCAGCAAATGCCAGTTCTGGCTGGAGGAAGTGTCCTTCTTGGGACATGTTATCTCCAAGAATGGAATTTCTGTTGATCCTGCAAAGGTCGAAGCCGTGCAAAACTGGGGACGACCGACGAATGCAACGGAGATTCGTAGCTTCTTGGGCTTAGCTGGTTATTACCGGCGTTTCATCAAGGACTTCTCCAAGATTGCTGTTCCTCTTACCAAATTGACTCGTAAGGAAGTGCCTTATGAGTGGAATGAAGACTGTGAAAAGAGTTTCTTAACTTTGAAGGATCTATTAACCACTACACCGGTCTTATCTCTTCCGATTGAAGGGGAGAAATATGAGATATATACTGATGCATCTAGTATCGGCCTCGGATGTGTATTGATGCAGAATGGGAGAGTTATTGCATACACGTCCCGGCAATTGAAGAAACATGAAGAGAATTATCCTGTGCATGATCTGGAGCTAGCCGCTGTAGTATTGGCTTTGAAGATCTGGAGGCACTATCTCTATGGAGAACAATTTACAGTCTACTCTGATCATAAAAGCCTCAAATATTTATTCTCTCAGAAGGAGCTGAACATGCGGCAACGGCGTTGGCTCGAGTATCTCAAGGATTTCGACTTTACTATACAATACCATCCCGGTAAAGGAAATTCTGTGGCAGATGCCCTTAGTCGGAAGCCGAGGGTCCTAGTAGCCAACTGTATGGTTCGGGAATGGAAATTGCTAGAAACATTTTCTGAACTCGACATCAACATGGGTGAGAATGATGGGTGTATCACTTTATCCCACTTAAGTGTACATCCGGATTTGCTAACTGAAATCAAGAGATTGCAAGAAGAAGACCAGATGTTGGTGGAAATCAGAGAAAAGCTGGATGAGAAGACCGACTTCAAGTTGGCACCCGATGGCAGAATCTTATTCCATGGAAGGACATGTGTGCCCGACAGTCTTGAGCTGAAGAAGGAGATTCTGGAAGAAGCCCATCGATCGAGATACACGATACACCCGGGAGCCACTAAAATGTACCAAGATATAAAAAGGACCTTTTGGTGGCCCAACATGAAAAGAGAAATAGCGGATTTCGTGTCTCGATGTTTGACTTGCCAGCAGGTGAAGGCCGAACATCAGAAGCCCGCAGGGAGACTGCATCCACTGGATATTCCCAAGTGGAAATGGGAGGATATCGGCATGGATTTCATCTTGGGTTTGCCCAAGTCTAGGGGCGGATACGATGGCATATGGGTAATCATCGATCGCCTTACTAAATCGGCTCATTTCTTGCCTATTAAGAGTCGGTGGTCGGTTGATATTCTTGCCGCTGTGTATATTAAGGAAGTCACTAGACTCCATGGAATTCCTGTGTCTATAGTATCTGACCGAGACCCTCGCTTTACATCTCACTTCTGGAAGGGTCTACAACACTATCTAGGAACGAAGCTTAATTTCAGTACTGCTTTTCATCCCCAGACAGATGGTCAGACGGAAAGGACTAATCAGGTTGTTGAAGACATGTTGCGAGCATGCATTATAGATTTCGGTGGGAGTTGGCATGACCACTTACCACTAGCCGAATTTGCCTACAATAACAGCTACCAAGCCAGTATTCAAATGGCACCTTTCGAGGCACTCTATGGTAGAAGCTGTAGATCTCCAGTATGCTGGGAGGAGGTCGGTGAAAGACAACTCCTAGGTCCTGATATGGTGAGAGATTCTACTGAGATGATTCTCCTTATCAGAGAAAGACTCAAGGTAGCTCAGTACAGGCAGAAATCTTATGCTGATAACAGAAGGAGAGACTTGGAATTTCAAGTTGGCGATCATGTATTCCTTAAGGTATCTCCCAGCCGAGGTATCCGAAGATTTGGTGTTAAAGGCAAGCTTACACCAAGATTCATCGGCCCATTTGAGGTGTTGGAAAGAGTGGGCGATGTAGCCTCCCGTATTGCTCTACCTCCTCAGCTCTCGGAAGTGCACAACGTATTTCATGTTTCTATGTTGAA
Source organism: Amorphophallus konjac (assembly GCA_022559845.1). Classification (NCBI taxonomy): domain Eukaryota; kingdom Viridiplantae; phylum Streptophyta; class Magnoliopsida; order Alismatales; family Araceae; genus Amorphophallus; species Amorphophallus konjac. The sequence goes on from CM040128.1 coordinate 99,301,662, forward strand.
GAAATACGTGCACGATCCCTCTCATGTCATCGACCACACCAATTTGGTGATTCAAGGGGATCTTACCTACGAGCAAAGGCCGATGCGAATTCTCGATCGAGAAGTCTGAGTTCTAAGGAGCAAGACGATCCCTATGATGAAAATTCAATGGAATCGCTGCTCGGAGCAGGAAGCAACTTGGGAGACCGAGGAATCTATGAAGAAAAGATACCCAAAGCTGTTTTAGACTGTAAGTATCATATACGCTCTGTTTTTCTCCTACATGGCATAATTATCCTCATGCAGTTGAATTTGGGGACCAAATTCTTTTAAGTAGGGGAGGGTGTAACACCTGTTAATTTTAAATAGAAATAACTGAATTTAATAACATTTATTAAGCATTTAAGCTATAAGCTATTTCCTAATAGTTAAAAAAAAACTATTTTAAAACTTAAATATCATATTTAAAAGATATCTAATTATATTTTCACAAATTATAAAATCAAAGAAATCAATTTTTCATAATTTAATAAGTAAATTTTCTAATTATTTAGAAAATTAAATAATTTGAATTTTTAGATTTATAAAATTAAATAATCATAAATAATTTAGTTTTTCAATTATATAAAATTAAATAATCATAAATAATTTAGTTTTTCAATTATATAAAATTAAATAATCACAAATAATTTAGTTTTTCAATTATAAAAAAAAAATTTAAACAATTTTCACCTTCAAGTTATCATATATACCGATTATTTTCTTAACAAGGTGATTTCTTAGGGTAGTTCGTTAAGTAGTGTGTCACTAACCTGAGTGACTAGGGTTCAATTCCTAGCTTGCCCATTCTTTTTGCACAAATTAGTAAAACCTGAACCAAAACGTGCTTGAACTGAAACATATATATATATATATATATATATATAAATTACAGTAGATCCGTTAAAAACGTCATTTTCGTGCCCTCCAGCCTGGCGCACACTTGTAGGGCACCAGATCCGTTTTTCACGGATCTGGCTCCCTATCCTGCTGGGTCAAGCACTCAAAACTCTCTTAAAACCTCCTCTGCTACCCACCTGTGAGCTTCTTACGGAGGATTTGCAGAGGGTGGCAAAGGGTTGCTACAGAGGTTGCTGCTACAGAGGAAGTCTTTTTCTGCCAGTCAGCGTACTTCACCTGAGGTAGGTGTTCTCAAACTTTAACCAAACCTTTAATTAGTAGCATACAGTATTTAGGATTAATTCATCTCCATGCTACGCTTGTCTCCCGTCTAAATCCTACAATAGAAATATAACAAATTGTAAGGAATTCCATGATTTAATATTTAACGTTCCACCTGGTAGTTAATCAGAGACCTCATACCTTAAACGTGTAACTTGATTAGTTGCCGTGATTAACTAAATAATTCTGTTGGATATTCATGTTAGTTAATTAATAGACCATGTTAGTTAATTAGCTGATCATGTCAACCAGTTAGCCAAACTATATAAACTGTTAAGTTAATTAGATACTCATGTTGGTTAACTAGAAGATCCTGTTAAGGAATTAGCTAAACTATAAAATATATATCACTGGTTAGTTAACATAGTTCCTATTAGCTATAATAATTATAGTCAGTTTTTAGTTATCTGTTAGTTAATTAGATAAAGGATATATATATAATTAATAGTTAACTGTTAAGATTAAACAGTTAAACAAATGACACATACGAGGTGTCGACACCTGCACTTGCTAGGTGTAGACACCAAGTGTCGACACCTTGGGTGTCAGTTAGAAATAGTTTTAACAGTTAATATAGTTAACTGCTAGTTCAACGTAAGACAGTTAGTTAGCAGTTAAGTTAATACTGGTTAGTTTATGGTTAATTAAATCACATGAACAGCAATTAATTTTTAACTAAACACAGTTAAACCATTTCATATTAAATCAAAACATCTAATTAGATTAAACTGATTAAAACTATATGCATACTAAAGGTGTCGACACTTGAATTTCAAGGTGTAGACACCTTGGTGAAACACTTCATTTGAAGTGTCGACACCTTTGGTGCCATGAATAGTATGAATAGTAACGGATGAATAGTGCCACTTTTTAATTAAAAGGGATTTTTTAAAAAAGATTATATGTAAAAATAGGAAAAATTGTAAGTAACTTAACCCCAAAATTTGGTAGGCAAACTCCATCAAAAATTAAATATAAAAATCAAATAAGGAAGTGATACGTTACTTTCATGAGATAAACACATGTTAAACCTTTTTACATTACACCAACACCTCCCGTAAACACGGTACTGTAGTCCAGCAGCTAGAAATGAATAGTGCCCATGCGTAAATGTCGACACTTAATGTCGACAATATTCAATCCAAAACTTCATGTAACCAATTCGTCCTGTTATTTAGTTACTTGAACCGTGTTACAGACAGTTAGATAGTTAATTAGATAAATTATATACATATATCATAATATATCACATATCCGGGGAAAATAATTACCTATTATCTAATCATGCAAACTATTAATCTGTGAGTTATATCACTCGCTTACAGTAATTACCTATTAAGATATAGTTAGTTACCTGTTAGCAAAACAAGTATATATATATATATATATATATATATATATAAATATATATATATAACGTGATATCGTTATATCACTGTGTTAGCGTTATCTGTAATAGAGTAAATGTTAGTCTGGATTAGGTTGACCTGTTAGTTAAATGGGCTATTCCGTTAATTGAAGATCCTTCAGCATCACATGTCCGGTTAATTTACAGTAGTTTAATCCCATGTTAACCAATCAGATAAACTGTATATTTACACCTGTTAGTCAATTAAACAATACCTGTTAGTTAATCCATATATATATAGAACATACGGAGCATGGGAATAAATGGTATAATTACCGTAGCTAATCAGAAACTGTACATATATAATTATATAACATGTTAATTAAACTGAATCAGTTTAAGAACCCTGTCAACCCAGACTAAATTCAGAAATTAAAGGATACCCTTTGGGATGTTCATATGTAATTGTAGTTGCTGATTTCGTATATAGATAAATTAGTCTTGCAAGGTCAAGAAATATAAATGATATGAATGATGACAATCAAAATGAGTTAGATAATTTAGCCAATTTGCTATATATGAAATTTAAAGGAAATAAAGGACCAGTAAACCTAGGGCACCTAATCGGGATAATTATGTGTTAAAATTTTAAAATACTTGCCAACCCTCAAGCGTCAATTCACATGCCAATTCACTAGGAACCGTGTAAATTCCCACGAAGGACATCCCGCTTTAAGGATGTCACTTCTGTAAATATCAATTGTCCTACTATATACCAGTCTCGCACAGTTTTTCGTGTTTTCCTACGTATAAATACGCCTTGGATTCCATTCCAAATCCACCTTATATTTTCCTACTGGTCAAGCCTTGAAATTCTATATTGGCTATAAATGATAAATGAGAGTGGATGTCAAAAACATGACTAATGATGTGCATATAGGGCCCGGTCTGGTCCTAGGAGGAGCACCCGTAAGTACTTGTGCCCATGGGAGTTTTATTGACCATCTTGACGGTGTCTAGCATTACGCCGGAGTACTTGTTCGATTGAGACATTCCACCCCTCTCTCTCTCTACTTGACTTGCTTGACTTGCGTAGCCCGAATGGGCAATACTTGCGTGGCCCGAATGGGCAGTACTTGACTCGAATGTTACTTGAATGAATTGATATATAGCCAATTCTTGTTATATATGCTTTGATTTACCTTACTTACTATTGCTTGAATTCCTGTTATGTTCAGTTATCCCCTGCTTGATATCACATGTTGCTATTACTGATATTTGAATCCAGCTCTTATCGAGAATGTTTTTCAATTCCTTGATTATCTATCTGTCTGCATGCATAGATTATTTGCATTAATTGAACTTGTAATTTACTTAAAGCATGTTAAAATTTGAGAGGTAAATACTACTGAGCGATTCGCTCATCTAGTTGCTTTCTAACATTTCAGGTGAATTGGAGACCGACCAGAATACAGAAGGGGATGAGTCGGAGTGATGAGAGTAGTTACCACTATGTTATTGTAATCCCTTCAAGAATGTTAAGTTGGCTTTAGTGTGTCAATTGTAATTTTAGGCTTTAAATGAATAAATGTGCTGTATTTCAGTTTGGACGTTGTAATAATTGTTAGTTCAAACCTATTGTATTAATGTTAATCTAAACTTAGATATTTGCGCACTCTGTCAAAGGAAGAGAATCCTTTAATTTCTAGCTCGCTTTGGTTCTATATAAAGAACTGTCGCGCCGCGGGTAAGCTTCCGCACTCGGGACGTGACATAATCAATCTGATTTAATTATGATGTATACTAAATTTGTCAAATTAAACTCAATACTCATATCTGAATTTAAGTTTTAATAAAGGTGAACCAAATATTCAGATAACACTCAAAAGCAATCATCTTTATCTTACACACATGTTCTCAATAGCTCCTTTGAAAGAAACACATATTAGTACTGAGGTTAACCACTTTTCTAAGAACATGAGTTGACAGAAATTTCAATATATTTTTCATATGAAGCACATTATATTTTTCCTGAGCAATTTAGGTTGATCAACACCTTTTTACATGAGGCACAACACGTCTCAGGTGAAGTGACCTAGTTACTCAGTGTGATAACTGTCATTGCCTCTCAACTTAGAGAACAGAGTTAGCAATATAAGTGTCTTTTTACATGAGAAGACACATTGATCAGAGGCCAGACTCCCCAGTTACTCAACACAGATATGCCATTGCTCTGTCAGGTTCTCAATGAATTTTTCATTTTAAGTGACTATGACACTTCATGACTTGGGTTCACTTCATTTCTTTGATGGAAAACCCAGTTTCTCAGTGAACAAAGTCATTTCATTACTCATTGATTTTATTTCCTGTGAAATTTTTTAAAGTTAATGTTTAACAACAATACTCACTCTATGCATCTTAACCAAAGAAACCCTGATTTCAAATTTTTAGATATCTGATGAGTGAGTCTAAGGTTTTTATGACACATGTGGTTAAAGTTTATTAAACCTTATCATTCAGATATTTTCAATTCATTTAATTACAAATCTGAGAATATATTAATCTTATATCAGTCTAACTCAGTGGCAATTCTTAAACCTATATGATAGGAATTTCTACAAAGTTCTCAGACTGAATTGCATGACATGCAGATTAAGTTCCTCAGATCAGATCAATAAATTTAGCTGATCAACTAATCAATGGTAGAACCAAATCAGTCACACCAGCTAAGAGATATATGAAGGATGAGTATAAGCTGGTAGAAGAGTCAATCAGCAAGAGAGAATAAAAGTTTAACGCCAATAGCAGAGATTGAATTTCAGTCAGACAAAATGAAACTCTCCTTCAATAGATTGAGGATTAGCAGCCAAACTCTCAAATTCAAGAAAGTATGAATTCAAAATAGTCAATTGATGATTTGAAAGAGTGTAGACAGTGAGAATTTCAAACAGTGTCAAAAAAATATTATAATGCTCCCCCTGTCTATATGCAGTGACACACTTAAGACTCAACAAACTCCCCCTGAATTTATGCAATTTATGCAAGATGATTATTCAATCATCAGAGCATTCTTTATTCAGAGAGCATCTGTAATATCCCGGACCTTTCGGATCCTTCTTTTTGGGTCTTGGATCTGGTTTTTCAGAGTGTCCGGCTCTGTTGTGTCTGAAATTTCGTTTCGGACATCTTTTGTGTTCGGATCGGCGCGATCCGGAGTCGTTTCGGAGGCCCGGAGGCGTTCCGCGGCTTTTCCGTGCGTGTTTTCTGATTTTCGGTGTGTGTTTCGGCTTTTTCTTCGGAAGATCACTGCGGGTGGACCGGGTCGTTCACCTGGGCACGAGTGGTACCGTTGCGATCGGTGCGTTCGAGAATTCCAGAAACATATTTTTCTATTTTTCGGTATTTTTCCAAAAAATCGATTTTCTATATATTCCCATTTCTTTTTCTTCTCTTTTTCCCTTTCTCTTTCTTCTTCTTCCTCCCTTCTCTCCCGTGAGCGCTTCCACCGTGACCGGCCCCCCTCTTCCGGTGCTAGCCCCGGCGCCATCCCCTTCGACTGCGGACGCGGCAAGGCTACGGCGTCGTGGCATAGGCGACGGCATGGTGATCGTGGCGGTGTTCGGTGCTCGGTGAGGGCGTGGGGAGTTCGTGAAGTTTCAAGTGATTCTTGAGGATCGGCGGCGATCCGCCACGTTTCGGACAACCCCGAGGTAGGGTGACGATCCTCTTTCTCCGTGCTTTCCTTTCCCGTGATTTCTAGGCCGGCGGGGAGCCGAGAGGGGTTCGTTTGAGCTCGGGACGGGTAATGCATGCTTTGGGGGTTTGAGTGCCGATCTAGAGTTTTACCGTGCCATTTGGAGTTTTGGGGGCATCATTCGGTGCTCTAGGGCGTGGGGACGAGTTCCCCCATTGTTTCCCCATCACCCGGGGGTGATTGGGGCGTGGAATGGTGTTTTAGGCCGTTTCCCGCCGTTCTCGATCTTCCGAGGTGATCGCGGTCCACCAGTGACCGTTTTCACTGGTCGCGGTCAGACGAGGACCGCTTTCAGCAGGTTTTGAACTATTGGGGCTTTAGAGTGTCGGTGGGCGGATGCGGTCTTGCGATAGACCGCGACTGTTGGTAGCGGTCTGGTGGCAATCGCATTCACCATGGGGACTGGCACGGACCCCGAGGCATTTTTGACCGTTGGTTTTTAGTCACGGTCTCCTGGAGACCGCTACAGTGTGAACACAGGTCACCGGGTGACCGCGTTCATTTTTCTTGCGCCAGGGCGGTCGCGGTTCCAGAAGGACCGCGACTGTGTGGTTGCCGTCCTGGGCAGATCGCTACCACAGGAGGCGGTCCTCCGGTGACCGCGTCTCCCATCCCTTGCCGATTCGAGTCCCGGATGAGCGAATCTCGATCCCTGTGCTGACCCGTGGTCTGACTGATGCTGGGCATCATGTGGGGGCCACACGTGAGGGTGCCGTGGGGTCCCGGGAGATGGTGATGTCGGCTTGTGTCGCCGTGTGACGGTGTTGGTACAAGGAGCGTTCCGCGTACCTACGATTGTGACGTTATTTTCTGTTGACTTGAGAGTCTACTCCTTCAGTGACCCTCCACTAGTCGTAGCCTACCAGTACGCGGTACCGGTTGCACCAGGGAGTGGTGTACGGGCTTACCCTGAGGACGGTTTTAGACTGCTTTCCGTCGGGTCCCTTGTCTAATCAGAGTCCAGTGCCAGGGAAAAACCGGTTAGAGGGCCAGACCTAGGACGCGTGGTCTGTGTGTGCACACGTGGTTGGGGACAGTGGACGCACGTCGATGGGCGTGACCCCAGCTAGTCACTTATTTGTGGTTACTTGTACGGTGTTTGTGCCTTTGGTAGGAGCTACCACGCCAGGCGGATCACCTGCGGCGCGGTGTAAGACGTCAGGGGACGCTACCGGCTGTGCTTCTAGTAGGAGATACTCTTGTCAAGTACGGAGTGACAGACTGTCAGTCGTGAGTTTCCGACCTTCGGGTTTTGTCGGGTCGACCGTTGAGCTTTGGTTGTCTAACACGTGTGCCGGTTTGCGTGCCGTAGGGTCTTTATTATGTAGTGTACATGGCTTTCCTTTCCGAGGTACTCTCCTACCGCTAGCGTAGTGGTTTCCCATTTTACGAGGTAGGGTTCGAGTGATCCCTACTGAGTCTTGTTCCGAGACTCATTCCCTGCGTGTTTTCACCGTGTTTCAGGTGAGGCGCCGCCCCAGGGGAGCGCGTCTGGGGTGCAGCGAGGTGCGGGTGCCCAGAGGTAGTGACAGAGGTCAGAGTCAGGGTATGCCCCATGTAGCTGTACTTTTCTTTCTTGTCTCTATACTAGTCGTGGACTATTGTTGTTGTTATTTTCCATTGTGGACCATGTAAAATGCTAATTTATTTCATGCTTAATATTATAACTGTTTAATTTCTACAATTATTTGTGATACTTATGTAGTTTTCACACCATCCTTCTAACCCTTCCGAGTCTTCGAACTCGTGGGTGGCGGTGCGAGTCTCGGGTTATCGGGCCTTCTCGGTAATCAGATTCTCGGGTCGTTACAGCTGGTATCAGAGCGCCTGTTGTGGAATTACATGAGAATCATAGGTAATTGTGGTGGTCCACTAGTCCACAACGATGATGTACAGGTGACGCTAGCATTGGGCACCGCGTATTTGTTTTGACCATGCCGTTTTCGTGTTTTCTGTCTTCTGCTTCAGGAGCGAGCATGGCGCCGAGAAGGAGCACTCGTTCTCAACAGGGGCAGTCGGCTGGAGGTCAGGAGATCCAGCAGGGGGTCCAGAGGGACCAGGAGGAGCATAGTAGAGTGCCACCAGGGGCCACCGAGGCCGCGGATACTGCGAGAGTTCCGGGGGCCGAGGATTTCCTCCGTGGCATGTAGCAGCTTATGTCTCAGCAGTTCGGCGGAGAGGCTGGTGAGGGCTCGTTAGCTAGGGGTGGGCCAGGCCGAGCAGTGAGGGACTTCTTGCAGTTCCATCCACCTTACTTCAGCGGCCAGGCAGACCCTGATGCGGCTCGTGATTGGCTTGATGAGATGGAGCGAGTGTTTAGTTCTGCGAAGAGTGCTGTCGAGGACAGAGTGGTGTTGGCCTACAACCAGTTGCAGGTTACAGCTCGGAAGTGGTGGTCTTCCGAGTGGAAGATGTCTTTTCAGCTTCGTCCACTTGAGCAGGTCGAGTGGGATGACTTCTTCAGTGCTTTCGAGCGTACGTACTGTCCAGATTATGTTGCTACGCAGCGGATGCGGGAGTTTCTGGAGCTGGTGCAAGGTGACATGTCCGTGTTGCAGTACAGGGCCCGATTTGTCGAGCTGGGTCGGTATGCACCTCACATCATGAAGCATGAGAGGGTGAAGACCGCGCAGTTTGTTCAGGGCTTGAGGCAGGAGCTGAGGCACCATCTGATCATAAATGGGGCCACTGATCTAGAGACGGCATCTCGTGTTGCGGCTTCCTTGGAGATGGATATGCAGAGGACTCGAGGACCGATCAGTCAGGGGCAGTCTCTGTCAGGTCGCAGCCAGCAGTCGGCTACCCAGCAGCAGGGTTCCTTCCAGCATCCGTCGAGTGGTTCGGGAGCGCCGGCTTCGGCAACGTCGGTAACAGGATCTGCATCCTTTGGCACAAAGGTCAAGAAGTTCCTCTCGAAGAATTTCTGAAAGAAGAAATCCAAGGATCAGGGGCAAGCTTCATCGGGTAGTGTACAACAGCCGATCCCCTTGCAGCGTCAAGGATCAGTGGGTAGGTCGCGAGGACCGTGTCCACGGTGTAGTGGGTTCCACCCAGGCAGGCAGTGCACGGCGCCGATTATCTGTTTTCGGTGTGACCAGCCAGGGCACATGGTGCGTGACTGTCCTAAGAGGCCGCCGCAGCAGGAGGTTCCCCAGCAACAGAGGCAGCAGCAGCAGGGACAGTATCCGCCGCTACCCAGGTCAGCTAGCGTGGGAGGCAGGCAGAGAGCTCGAGGCCAGATCGCGCATATGACCAGGGCCGAGGTAGTGGCGTCGCAGCTCGTGGAAGGTACCGTTCAGATTTTGGGTTGTGCGGCTCGGGTTTTGTTTGATTCTGGCGCGTCTCATTCGTTTATTTTGGAGGATTTCGCGCTAAGCATCGAGGAGCCGGTGACCCAGTTGTCCTGTGATTTGGCAGTGGAGTTGCCTTCGGGTGATTTCATGATCACTCCTTATTGCTTCGATCAGGTTCCGGTTTGGATCGGTGGACGGAGTATGCCAGGCAGGTTGTATGCGTTGCAGTTTAGGGATTATGATGTGATTCTAGGCATTGATTGGCTCGAGACTCATAGAGCAGTGGTGGATTGTGGAATGAAGAGGGTCTACTTCCAGCATCCGAGCAAGCGGACCTTCTATTTCCAAGGTATCCGTTCCACCTCTTCTCGATTCCTCATCTCTGCTATTCGAGCCCGTCGGTTGCTTAATTCTGGTTGTCAGGGTTTTCTCGCGTCCGTGGTTGCGTCTGACTGGATGGAGCATGTCGAGGACATTTCGGTGGTGTGCGAATTTCTCGACGTTTTTCCCGAGGAGTTACCTGGATTGCCTCCCCAGCGGGAGATCGATTTTGTGATCGAGGTTGTGCCTGGTACGGGACCTTTGGTGAAGGCTCCCTACCGTATGGCCCCTGCTGAGTTACGGGAGTTGAGGGCGCAGTTGCAGGAACTGTTGGCCAAGGGGTACATTCGTCCTAGCTTTTCCCCTTGGGGAGCGCCCGTGTTGTTTGTGAAGAAGAAGGATGGTAGTCTGCGGCTGTACATTGACTATCGGCAACTGAATGAAGTGACCATTAAGAACAAGTAGCCGTTGCCGCAGATTGACAATTTGTTCGACCAGCTTCAGTCTGCGCGAGTGTTCTCGCAGATTGATCTGCGGTCGGTTACTATCAGCTGAGAATTCGCGAGTCCGATGTGGAGAAGACTGCATTCAGTACGAGATACGGGCATTATGAGTTTCTGGTGATGCCGTTTGGGCTCACCAATGCCCCTGCAGCCTTCATGGACTTGATGCAGAGGGTGTTTCATCCGTATTTGGACCAGTTTGTGGTCATTTTCGTGGATGACATCCTTGTTTATTCGCAGTCTGCCGAGGAGCACGCGTACCATTTGGGTGTGGTACTACAGACGTTGCGAGATCACCAGTTGTATGCGAAGCTCAGCAAGTGCGAGTTTTGGCTCAACGAGGTGCACTTTCTGGGACGCGTGATTTTTGGTGATGGCATTTCCGTGGACCCCGCCAAGGTCGAGGCAGTAGTGCAGTGACCAAGGCCGAGGTCGGTGACGGAGATCCGGAGTTTCTTGGGGCTTGTGGGCTATTATCGCCGATTTATCCAGGATTTTTCTCGCATTGCGGCCTCGATGACTAGACTCACGCGGAAGGATGTGCCTTTCGTCTGGTCTGAGGAGTGTGAGCAGAGCTTCAGGGAACTGAAGAGATTGCTCACCTCGGCTCCGGTGTTGGTTTTACCTTCTAGATCGGGAGGTTTCGTGGTGTGTACAGATGCTTCCGGCGTTGGATTGAGTGCTGTGTTGATGCAGCATGGTAGAGTGGTGGCTTATGCATCTCGGCAGCTAAAGCCCCATGAGGAGAACTACCCTACCCATGACGTTGAGTTGGCGGCGGTGATCTTCACGCTAAAGATCTGGAGGCATTATCTGTACGGCGAGAAGTTCGAGGTGTTCACTGACCATCAGAGTTTGAGGTATGTGTTTACCCAGCGGGACCTGAACCTCAGGCAAAGGCGTTGGATGGAGTTCATGAAGGATTATGACTTCACCCTGTCTTATCAGCCGGGCAGGATGAATGTCGTCGCCGATGTCTTGAGTCGGAAGGTTGCGGTCAGTGCCTTGATGTTGAGGAAATGGAGGCTCTAGGAGCAAGTGCCCGAAGTATCTTTCAGGCTCAAGATTCCTCAAGAGCCAGGGTTGGCGGTGCTTGCGAGTCTGACTGTCACTCCTGCTATCCATCGTCAGGTGACAGAGGCTCAGCATGCGGATCCTGAGTTGTCCCAGATTCTGGCAATGGCTGATGTGGAGCTCAACAAGGACGGTACTGTGAGGTTTCGGGGCAGGCTGTACGTCCCAGCGGAGGAGCAAGTTCATCGTGCGGTGTTGCGTGAGGCTCATGGGAGCAGGTGCACCGTACACCCGGGTGCGATGAAGATGTATCGGAACCTGCGGAGACAGTTCTGGTGGCCTGGCATGAAGAGAGATGTCGCAGAATTTGTGGCCAGGTGCCTGACCTGTCAGTAGGTGAAGGCGGAGCATCAGCGACCAGGAGGTACTCTCCAGCCATTGGATGTTCCTGCGTGGAAGTGGGACCACATGACCACGGATTTTGTGGTGGGGTTGCCGAGGACCCCGAGTGGGCAGGACAGTATTTGGTTGCTGGTGGATAGGCTGACGAAGGTGACACGGTTGTTACCGATCTAAGTCAACTGGAGCGTGTCCAAGTTGGCTCGTTTGTATGTAGAGCGGATCGTGCCATTGCATGGGATTCCCATTTCGATCGTGTCAGATCGGGATCCGCGCTTCACTTCTGGATTCTGGAGGAGTTTACAGCGAGCTCTTGGCACGGAGTTGGCATTTAGCTCGGCGGATCATCCTCAGTCTGATGGTCAGTCTGAGAGGACCATCCAGACTTAGAGGATATGCTGAGATCCTGCTGCCTGGAGTGGCAGGGGAGTTGGATTCACCACCTACCGTTGGTAGAGTTTGCCTATAACAACAGCTATCATTCGAGCATCGGCATGGCTCCTTATGATGCATTGTATGGGCGTCCTTGTAGGACTCCACTCGATTGGTTTGAGGTGGGTGAGCGTGTTTTGACGGGACCAGAGTTGGTGCAGCAATGTGTGGATGTGGTGCACGTGGTTCGTCAGAACATGTTGGCGGCCCAGTGTCGGCAGAAGAGCTATGCTGACCGTAGGAGGCAGCCCCTCGAGTTCGCCGTGGGCGATCATGTGTTCTTAAGAGTTTCTCCGATGAAAGGGGTGATGCGTTTTGGACGGCGTGGGAAGTTGAGTCCCCGCTACATTGGTCCTTTTGTGATCTTGGAGCACATCGGTGAGGTTGCTTACCGGTTGCAGTTACCCCTTGAGTTGGCGTCGGTGCATGACGTGTTCCACGTCTCGATGTTGCGGAAGTATATGCCCGATGACTCTCGATCATGTGCTCGAGATTTCTGTTTGGCCCGAGGTGACTCCAGATCTTTCTCTCCCAGAGTTTCCGATCTGCGTGGAGGATAGGCGAGAGCAGCGCCTGCGGAACAAGGTCATCCCCTTGGTAAAGTTTGTGTGGCAGCGGTACTCTGGTGGTGAGGCTTCTTGGGAGCGTGAGGACGAGATGCGTCAGTAGTTCCCGTACCTGTTTGAGTGAGTCTTCCTCTTCTTTCCCCTTGGGTTGTTCTCAATTTCGAGGACAAAATTCCTTTAAGGGGGGAGGGCTATAATATCCCGGACCTTTCGGATCCTTCTTTTTGGGTCCTGGATCTGGTTTTTTGGAGTGTTCGGCTCTGTTGTGTCTGAAATTTTGTTTTGGACATCTTTCGTGTTTGGATCGGCGCGATCCGGAGTCGTTTCGGAGGCCCAGAGGCGTTCCGCGGCTTTTCCGTGCGTGTTTTCTGATTTCCGATGTGTGTTTCGGCTTTTTCCTCGGAAGCTCGCTACAGGTCGACCGGGTCTTTCACCTGGGCACGAGTGGTACCGTTACGATCGGTGCGTTCCGAGGATTCCGGAAACGTATTTTTCTATTTTTCGATATTTTTTTGAAAAATCAGATTTTCTATATATTCCCATTTCTTTTTCTTTTCTTTTTCCCTTTCTCTTTCTTCTTCTTCCTCCCTTCTCTCCCGTGAGCGCTTCCACCGTGACCGGTCCCCCTCTTCTGGTGCTAGCCCCGGCGCCATCCCCTTCAGCTGCGGACGCGGCAAGGCAACGGCGTTGTGGCATAGGCGGCGGCGTGGTGATCCTGGCGGTGTTCGGTGCTCGGTGAGGGCGTGGGGAGTTCGTGAAGTTTCAAGCGATTCTTGAGGATCGGCGGCCATCCGCCACATTTCGGACAACCCCGAGGTAGGGTGACGATCCTCTATCTCCGTGCTTTCCTTTCCCGTGATTTCTAGGCCAGCGGGGAGCCGAGAGGGGTTCGTTTGAGCTCGGGACGGGAAATGCATGCTTTGGGGGTTTGAGTGCCGATCTAGAGTTTTACCGCGCCATTTGGAGTTTTGGGGGCATCATTCGGTGCTCTAGGGCGAGGGGATGAGTTCCCCCATTGTTTCCCCATCACCCGAGGGTGATTGGGGCGTGGAATGGTGTTTTAGGCCGTTTCCCGCCGTTCTCGGTCTTCCGAGGTGATCACGGTCCACCAGTGACCGTTTTCACTGGTCGCGGTCAGACGGGGACCGCTTTCAGCAGGTTTTGAACCGTTGGGGCTTTAGCGTGTCGGTGGGCGGACGCGGTCTTGCGACAGACTGCGACTGTTGGTCGCGGTCTGGTGGCAACCGTGTTCACCGTGGGGACCGGCACGGATCCAGAGGCATTTTTGACCGTTGGTTTTTAGTTGCGGTCTCCTGGAGACCGCTACAGTGTGAACACGGTCACCGGGTGACCGCGTTCATTTTTCTTGCGCCAGGGCGGTCGCGGTTCCAGGAGGACCGCGACTGTGTGGTTGCGGTCCTGGGCAAACCGCTACCACAGGAGGCGGTCCTCCGGTGACCGCGTCTCCCATCCCTTGCCGATTCGAGTCCCGGATGAGCGAATCTCGATCCCTGTGCTGACCCGTGGTCTGACTGATGCTGGGCATCATGTGGGGGCCACAAGTGAGGGTGCCGTGGGGTCCCGGGAGATGGTGATGTCGGCTTGTGTCGCCGTGTGACGGTGTTGGTACAAGGAGCGTTCCGCGTACCTACGATTGTGACGTTATTTTCTGTTGACTTGAGAGTCTACTCCTTCAGTGACCCTCCACTAGTCGTAGCCTACCAGTACGCGGTACCGGTTGCACCAGGGAGTGATGTACGGGCTTACCCTGAGGACGGTTTTAGACTGGTTTCCGTCAGGTCCCTCGTCTAATCAGAATCTAGTGCCAGGGGAAAACCGGTTAGAGGGCCAGACCTAGGACGCGTGGTCTGTGTGTGCACACGTGGTTGGGGACAGTGGACGCACGTCGATGGGCGTGACCCTAGCTAGTCACTTGTTTGTGGTTACTTGTACGGTGTTTGAGCCTTTGGTAGGAGCTACCACGCCAGGCGGATCACCTGCGGCGCGGTGTAAGACGTCAGGGGACGCTACCGGCTGTGCTTCTAGTGGGAGATACTCCTGTCAAGTACGGAGTGACAGACTGTGTTTCCGACCTTCGGGTTTTGTCGGGTCGACCGTTGAGCTTCGGTTGTCTCATCGTGACACGTTTGCCGGTTTGCGTGCCGTAGGGTCTTTGTTGTGTAGAGTACATGGCTTTCCTTTCCGAGGTACTCTCCTACCGCTAGCGTAGTGGTTTTCCATTTTACGAGGTAGGGTTCGAGTGATCCCTACTGAGTCTTGTTCCGAGACTCATTCCCTGCGTATTTTCACCATGTTTCAGGTGAGGCGCCGCCTCAGGGGAGCGTATCTGGGGTGCAGCGAGGTGCGGGTGCCCAGAGGTAGTGCCAGAGGTCAGCGCCGGGGTATGCCCCGTGTAGCTGTACTTTTCTTTCTTGTCTCTGTACTAGTCGTGGACTACTGTTGTTTTTATTTTCCATTGTTGACCATGTAAAATGCTAATTTATTTCCTACTTAATATTATAACTATTTAATTTCTGTAATTATTTATGATACTTGTGTAGTTTCCACACCATCCTTCTAACCCTTCCGAGTCTTCGGACTCGTGGGTGGCGGTGCGAGTCTCGGGTTATCGGGCCTTCCCGGTAATCGGATTCTTGGGTCGTTACAGCATCATGCGAGAGCAATCAACTTTTCAAGATAAATCAATTTAGCACAGACAGATTATTATGATATGCATTGATCAAAAATAGTTGGACTCCCCATGACTATATGCATGAAATGTATTGAAAGCACATCACATGATATCAAATTTTGCATTCAGATATGATTCATGCAAATTAGACATAAGAGAATTACCATAAACATGATTATGCAATTCACATTTTAGATAGTTTCAGTTTAACATCAACAAATCAACATGATATGCAATCATTTCAAGTTCACAATTTCATATAATGGAATTTAAGCAAAGTGTTCAGAACTAACCTGAAAAGCAGAACCCTGGGGTCTTCCTATTGAGTGCCTTGATTTATTTACCCCTCCTTTTCATTCCAAGGCACACCTGTAACATGTTAATCAATTTGATCCTGCAGGGACCTGTGGACGCGGATTTTATCTTATTTCATTATATTATTTACTTATATTTTTATTTGGATTTTTAATTTATTGGCGTGCCAGTCACATGTGTGACGATTTCATTGTGCGCTCGATCTGACTTGGTCAGTCGATTGTGAGGTCCGAGTCGGTACCAGAAGTCCGTCATACCATAAAGGCTATGACGTTAATTACGCCCTTCCAAGGAAGGACAACCCTTGATTAAACGCCAAAATAGGAGGCCTCGAGAGGCAAACATGTATTCATGTGCGCAAATTGAACTTCGTACCAGAGCCAGGAAGGCGGGCAAGATAGCAACATCAACTGTAGAAGCAGACAATATCGTTAAGTCAGCGGTTCAAAGACCGGGCTTAGGGGGGAAGGGAAAATTTCAGTCACAGGCAGACTGGGCCGTGGCCATGATGGGGGTTCAAAGCATCGATCGATATTTCGACAGCATTTCCCCTTAATCTGGATTATGCCCAGGGGGAAATAGACTATCACCCACGGAGTGCCGGGATGAAAGCCAAGAGAGAGAGAAGTGTTGAACTTCCTGAATCGCGTATCTGCCATGGGGGAATGCTTGATATTCCCTATAGAAGCCGGCGGCACTCATGCAGTGGCAGAGCCCTCCCGAGCTAAAGGGGTTATTCATGAACCCGATGCGGGACGACGGAAAGCGAGCAAACGGTCAATGTTGCGCCCTCGCACGCAGATCGACCTGCGCGGTCAGGTCGCGGGGATCGACCTGCCCGGTCAGGTCGCGGGGGTCAAGGGGGCAGCGCCCCTTGCGGGGGTTTTCGGGGGCGGAGCCCCCGGAACATAATTTGGATTGAAGGCCCAGTAACAATATTTGAATAGGTTATCGGTGTAGCTGGGAGGCAGAAGGGGACTCCCGGCGCAAGGGGCTACTTAGTGCGAAGAGGAGACGGCCAGGCAGGTTCCCGGCGTGGGCTTCCAGGCGCGTAAAGGAAGTGGCCAGGGGGTTCCCGGTGTGGGCTTCCCGGCGCGCAAAGGAAGTGACCAGGATGTTCCCGGCGTGGGCTTCCCGGCGCGCAAAGGAAGTGGCCAGGAGGTTCCCGGCGTGGGCTTCCCGGCGCGCAAAGGAAGTGGCCAGGAGGGCTCCCGGCGCCAGCTTCCCGGCGCGCAAAGGAGACGGCCAAGGGGGGGATCTCGACGTGGTCTTCTCGGCGCGGGTTTTAGTTGGCTTATAGGGCTCTCGGCGTGGGACTTCCCGGCGCGCCCATTACCGCGCCGGGAAGGTGGCGCCGGGAAGGCTTGCATGAAGGGTTTAGGTGGCCTTTTGTCGGTTTGCTGAAGAGGGAGGCCTCTCTGCTGGATAGTTCTCGGCGGGGAATTGTGCACGCCGAGAAGGTGGAGTTGCGGAAAGAATTCAAGGTTTACAGAGCTAAAACGATACTCTGTTTTTGGGATTCCTGAGCTTTCTGGCTGCGATTGAAGCCGGATTTGAAGTGTAGGAGGGGGATTTCATGGATGCTGAGGTTTGATTAGGCAGGGGTTTAATCTCATCAAATGAGGGGTTGAATGGAAGAGGATCGGAAAATCCAATCGCCCGGATGGGCTTTGAGTCATCATGTGCTATTGACCCTCATGGGATCGTTTGCTGGCATCTTTGGTCGCCTGGGAGCCAAGAGATGGTCATCTCAGGCCCCAGGGACGACCCTGATGGAACTATCCATATTGGAATCGGATTAGAAACTCTCAGTATCAATTTATTGAAGCAGCTTACTTATTCACATGAAAAGGGGCTCTCGAGCAGGTCGTCGGAGCTATTGTCGGTATCGGTAGCAGACTGCCCCAGAAGCCAAGAGATGGTCTGTCTCTGGCCCTGGGGTAAGCCTGGGAGGCTTTATGCAAATGACGAAGACTGCAAAGGACATCGGTTCATCTAGAGCTACAGTTATTCTATTGAAGACCCACCAGAGAATCAGACGCACTTCAGTTGAGCTTAAAACAAAAAAACATATAAGGGAAAGAAATAGCAGCAGACGGAGAGATAGATGGCAGATGTTTTAATCACCCAACGCCCAAATGGGTCATTGAAGCATTTCATATCATTTCAATAGATCACCCCAGAACTCACACCAATCACACGGAGGGAATGAGGGAAAGGGAGATGAATATACATCGGGATATCCCGGTTACATCCAAAAGAAAATCGAGATAAACTCGGCAGGATTACATGAAGAAGAAAATAAAACCATGGGGGAGGGTGGAGCATTGACTCCTCTCCCTCCCAAGCTGCCCACCTGGAGCTTCTTCTCCTTCTTTCTTTTCTCAGCGGAGGTGGCTCTCTTTCTCTGTTGGTCTCTTCTTTTTTTGGTGGAGGAGTCTCTCTCGAAGCCCCTCTGTTTCTTTTCTATCGCTTTCTTTTCTTTTTTTGCCCCCCAGCTAGCCCCCCCTTTCTTGTGGGAGAAGTAATGGGTTTTATAGGGCCATGTTCACGGTGATGGCATTCGGCGTGCCTGCAGCACTAGTTCCTGGCGCGCCCATTCAAGGGGTTTCCCGGCCGTGGGGCTCCCGGTGCCATCGTTCTGGGCCATGGTGAAGAGCTCTCGGCGCCGTGATCATAAGCCCATTTAAGGCTCTTGGATGCTTTCAACTCTTTCTATCAGTGGGCTCCAACTATCAAAGCCGTTAGCCCTGCTTCTTTACTTGCTAGTCCCTCGAGTCTGTCAGGCCAGGCGAGGGTGAGATGACATAGTCTTATCAGAATACCTCTGGAGTTTTCATCGGTCAATAGACTACAGTTCTTATCAGTACTGCCATCGGAGGGATGGCAACACCGGGCATCAGCTTGGCCGTGAAGGGCTTCAGCCGGGTGGCAGCTTCAGTGGCAAATTTTCCATAATCTTGGTTTTGCAGGGATCTCCGGGATCTTCATCTTTGACTCAATCTTCTCTTCGGTCTCATCTTTGTTCTTGATTATATTTCAGGTGTCAACAAATGCCCCCCACCTGTGGACGGCGTAAGCACAGAATAAGCGGCACGGTGTCCGCAGGTGCATCTTTAGCTTAATGCCATTGACTCATTCTTTCAGTTGTATCTTGGCAGCATCCTTATACTGGGATTTCATCCTGACACGATCTTCTTGGCTTGAACCTTGATCAGAGGAATATCTATCGGCTTGAGCCCTGATCAAATGGCACATCTGACATCTGTCGATTTTAGGCCCCGATCGACGGCACATTTGAGTTCTATCGGCTTTAAACCTTGATTGGCTGACCATCTGGCAATCTGTCGATTTTGAGCCCCGCTCGGCTGTACATCTTGCATCTATCGGTTTTGAGCCCCGATCGGCTGTATATCTTGCATCTGTCAGTTTTAAGCCCTGATTGGCTGAACATCTGTCGAATTGAACCTCCGGGTGGCTGAACATCTGCCGGATTGAAGCACCGGGTGGCTGAACATCTTCTTCATGTGTTGTTATTTCCTTCGTATGGAAGAGTAGTGGTCTCAACAGCCTTCATGCGGATGACCCGTATTCAGCAGGAGAGCGTCCATCCTCTCAGGGAGAGAATGGGGGACTTGCTCCACCGCGTGTTGGTGCCCGTCGGGACTGCCTTTGCTGGCCTTGTTGGTCAACAGAAGACATGCTTTTAGGCCATGGCATCATGTGGGAGTGTAGATGAGAGGGGCTCTAGAGGAGCATCCGGAACAGACTAGAGGTCCATTCCTCAAAGCCGGCCGTGGCAATGTGCCGACCGACCAGTGCATGGTTTCATCGTCGACATTGGGTTTATGTCGATGCAAGGGAGTTTAAGCTTCATCAGAATAGACGTAAGGTCTAAACTGGGTAGAGGTTATAGCAGGTGGGACATTAAAGGGTGCGTAGTTTTCATCAGGACAGACGGAAGGTCTATCCCGGTAGGGTTTCATCGTTGATCGGGCGAGGTGCCAATCGATCAATAGTTGGTTTCATCATCGATATTGGGTTTATATCGATGCAAGAAGAGTTTCATAAGTTTCATCAGAATAGACGAAAGGTCTAAGCTGGCAGGGTTTCATCATTGATCGGGCGAGGTGCCGGTCGATCAACAGTTGATTTCATCATCGATATTGGGTTTATATCGATGCAAGGAAATTTCATAATTTTCATCAGAATAGACGAAAGGTCTAAACTGCAGGGTTTCATCATTGATCGGGTAGGGTGCCGGTCGATCAACAGTTGGTTTCATCATCGATATTGGGTTGATATCGATGCAAAGGGTTTTATAAGTTTCATCAGAATAGACGAAAGGTCTAAACTGGATAGGGTTTCATCGTTGATCGGGCAGGCGCCAATCGATCAATAGTTGATTTCATCATCGATATTGGGTTGATATCGATGCAAAGGGTTTTATAAGTTTCATCAGAATAGACGAAAGGTCTAAACTACAGGGTTTCATCATTGATCGGGCAGGGTGCCGGTCGATCAACAGTTGGTTTCATCATCGATATTGGGTTTATATCGACGCAAGAAGAGTTTCATAAGTTTCATCAGAATAGACGAAAGGTCTAAACTGCAGGGTTTCATCATTGATCGGGCAAGGTGCCGGTCGATCAACAGTTGGTTTCATCATCGATATTGGGTTTATATCGACGCAAGAAGAGTTTCATAAGTTTCATCAGAATAGACGGAAGGTCTATCCCGGTAGGGTTTCATCGTTGATCGGGCGAGGTGCCAATCGATCAATAGTTGGTTTCCTCATCGATATTTGGTTTATATCGACGCAAGGGAATTTCATAATTTTCATCAGAATAGACGAAAGGTCTAAACTGCAGGGTTTCATCATTGATCAGGCAAGGTGCCGGTCGATCAACAGTTGGTTTCATCATCGATATTGGGTTTATACCGACGCAAGGAGAGTTTCATCAGAATAGACGAAAGGTCTAAACTGCGAGGGTTTCATCATTGATCGGGCAAGGTGCCGGTCGATCAACAGTAGGTTTCATCATCGGTATTGGGTTTATACCAATGCAAGGATTTCATAAGTTTCATCGGGGTAGACGTAAAGTCTACTCCAGTAGGCTTTATCGCGGGTGGGACTTTGCCCAGAAATATGCAGGTTTCATCAGGATAGACGTAGGGTCTAGCCTGGGTAGGGTCTATTAGAATGGTGATGGGTTTCATTGTCGGTGGGACGTTAAAAAAAAAGGTATGTAGATTTCATCAGGGTAAACGTAAGGTCTATCCCGGAAAGGCTTTATCATCGGTGGGGCATAGAGCCAGATGACCGACGGAAGGCCTCATCAATGAAGGGTAGGTAAAGGCAGCGTGCCGGTTGGCATGGAACTCTTGAATTACCACATTACTGACCCAAGTGCCCTTTCGGGTTTTCACCGGAGCCAGTCCCCTCTTGCTTTTGCCCACGCGCCCTTTCGGGTTTTCACGTGGCGGGGTACCCGATTTTACCTGTAGTGCCCTTTCGGGTTTTCACCACAGCTGGGTTTTGGCCATTTTTGCCCTTGTTCAGAGTATCTGAACAAGACTGGCGGGGTATCTCTATTTTTAACCCCATTTTGTCTCTTCTTTTCTTTTTTATTGGGACTTTAGCTTCGTAAATTGTTAAGCCATGTGCTCAACTTGTGTATGTATCATCATTGATGTGTGCTGACACCAATGCAAGGGACATAAGGTTTTCATCGTCTGCCTAGGCGGAAGGCCTGGGTCGACTTGAGTGTGTTTTGTGGCTTAGGCGTGAAGCCGTTCGCCGGGGGCATGGCTGTATCGTTGATGTGGGGGTTGCCATCAACGCAAGGGAATGGGATTTCATCATCCATCCAGACAGAAGGTCCGGATTGGCTCGAGGATGTGTGTAGCAGCTTAAGCACGAAACCACTCGATGGAAACGTAGGTTTCATCGTTAATGTGGGGTTTAACATTAACGCAAAGGGATGAGGTTTTATCATCTATCCGGACGGAAGGTCCGGGTTGATTTGAGAATGGGTGTAGCATCTTCATCAGAGCAGACGGAGAATCTACCCCGGACGGGCTTCAGCATTGCTCAGGCGGCGGGCCACCCCATTAGTAGCTGCTTTTACCATTGGTATTGGGTCTATACCAACGCAAGGATTTTATAGGTTCCATCAGGATAGACATAAGGTCTAAACTGGATAGGTTTCATCATTGATCGGGCAATGTGCCGATCGATCAACAGCAGGTTTCATCATCGGTATTGGGTTTATACCAATGCAAGGATTTCATAGGTTTCATCAGGATAGACATAGGGTCTAAACTGGATAGGTTTCATCATTGATCGGGCAATGTGCCGATCGATCAACAGCAGGTTTCATCATCGGTATTGGGTTTATACCAATGCAAGGATTTCATAGGTTTTATCAGGATAGACGTAGGGTCTAAATTGGATAGGTTTCATCATTGATCGGGCAATGTGCCGATCGATCAACAGCAGGTTTCATCATCGGTATTGGGTTTATACCAATGCAAGGATTTCATAGGTTTCATCAGGATAGACGTAGGGTCTAAACTGGATAGGTTTCATCATTGATCGGGCAATGTGCCGATCGATCAACAGCAGGTTTCATCATCGGTATTGGGTTTATACCAATGCAAGGATTTCATAGGTTTCATCAGGATAGACGTAGGGTCTAAACTGGATAGGTTTCATTGCTGATCGGGTAGTGTGCCAATCAATCAATAGCAGGTTTCATCATCGGTATTGGGTTTATACCAATGCAAGGGTTTCATAGGTTTCATCGGCATAGACGTAAGGTCTAAACCGGATAGGTTTCATTGCTGATCGGGCGAGTGTGCCCATTAATCAGCAGCAGGTTTCATCACGGTGGAACCTGGGATGAGGTATGAGGGCTTTTATCAGGATAGACGTAGGGCCTATACTGAGTGGGTCTAATCGTCGATCGGGCAAGGCGCCGGTCGATTGACGAGGAGTTTTATGGCGGGAGGTGAGGCTTTCTTTGGGATTACCACATTATTGACTCAAGTGCCCTTTCGGGTTTTCACCGGAGCCAGCCCCCTCTTGCTTTTGCCCACGTGCCCTTTCGGGTTTTCACGTGGCGGGGTACTCGATTTTGCCTGCAGTGCCCTTTCGGGTTTTCACCACTGCTGGGTTTTAGTCAATTTTACCCTTGCTCAGAAAGCCTGAACAAGACCGGCGGGGTATCTCTATTTTTAACCCCATTTTTCTGTTCTCATTTTTTTTTAGAGGGTGACAGATTGGAATGCCATTAATCCGTGATAAGGAGTGGCTTGGTTAGGGCGGAGTGCCACTAGACCAAGAAAGGGTAGCTCGGCTGGGGCGAAGTGCCGCTAGACCAAGGATGAGGGTAGTTCGGCTAGGGCGGAATGCCGCTAGACCAAGAATGAGGGTAGCTCGGCTAGGGCGGGGTGCTGCTGGACCAAGAAAGGGTAGCTCGGCTAGGGCGGAGTGTCGCTAGACCAAGAAAGGGTAGCTCGGCTAGGGCGGAGTGCCGCTAGACCAAGAATGAGGGTAGCTCGGCTAGGGCGGAGTGCCGCTAGACCAAGAAGAGGGTAGCTTGGCTAGGGCGGAGTGCCACTAGACCAAGAATGAGGGTAGCTTGGCTAGGGCGGAGTGCCGCTAGACCAAGAATGAGGGTAGCTTGACTAGGGCGGAGTGCCACTAGACCAAGAATGAGGGTAGCTTGGCTAGGGCGGAGTGCCACTAGACCAAGAATGGGGGTAGCTTGGCTAGGGCGGAGTGCCGCTAGACCAAGAAGAGGGTAGCTTGGCTAGGGCGGAGTGCCACTAGACCAAGAATGGGGTAGCTCGGCTAGGGCGGAGCACCGGTAGACCAAGAATGAGGGTAGCTTGGCTAGGGCAGAGTGCCACTAGACCGAGAATGAGAGTAGCTCGGCTAGGGCGGAGCGCCACTAGACCAAGAAAGGGTAGAGATGAGATGGTAGCAGACTACGAGGGCCAGAGACAGCAAGCTATAAGAGCCAGGATAGAAAGCTGTAGAAGGCAGGAATAGCAGACTACGAGAGCAAGAGACAGCAGGCTACAAAAGCCAGGACAGTAGACTGTAGAAGCCAAGAGTAGCAGGCTACGAGAACCAGAGATAGCAGGCTACAAAAGCCAGGACAGCAGGCTGTGGAAGCCAGGAGTAGCAGGCTACGAGAACCAGAGATAGCATGCTACAAAAGCCAGGACAGCAGGCTGTGGAAGCCAGGAGTGACAGGCTACGAGAGCCAGAGATAGCAGGCTACAAGAGCCAGAATAGTAGGCTGTAGAAGCCAGGAATAGCAGGATATAGGAGCTGGGAATGCAGGTTGTAGGAGCCAGGAATAGCAAGCCACGAGAGCCAGGCTAGCAGGCTATAGAATTCGGGAATAACAGGCTACGGGACCAGAGATAGCAGGCTACAAAAGCCAGGATAGCAAGCTATAGAAGCGAGGAATAGCAGGCCACGGGAGCTAGAGACAGCAGGCTTTGGCCTAAAGTGGCTAAGCCGAGGGATGAAGCAGTTGGAAGTTGTAATAGCAGCCTTGGCCGGAATGGCTAAGCCGAAAGATAGAATGGTCAAAAATTATGATAGCAGCTTTGGCCGGAATGGCTAAGCTGACAGATAGAGTAGTTTGAAAATCATGATAGCAGCTTCGGCCGAAATGGCGAAGCCGAAAGACTGGATGACTGACAAGTTGTGATGGCGGCTTTGGCCAGAACGGCTAAATCGAAAGCAGAGATAGCCGAAGAATTGTAATAGCGGCTTTGGCCGAGACGGCCGAGCCGAAAAATGAGATACTTGAAATATATGATAGGGCGTTGCGCTCGCAAACAAGGATAGCTGGCTTTGACTGGACGTCAGAGGCCAGAAGATAGGATATCAGATCCTGGTAGGATGTCAGACTTGGAAGCAATCCATAATTGATGTTGCCTCGACGGACTCTCGAAGACAACCCATGCATGCACCTGACCTAGACGGGAGGTCTGGACTGATGTTGGTATGTAGCAGCTCGGGCCTAAAGCCATTCGCCGAAAAGGTGAGCGGGTTTTTGACGGCATGCCAAGGCTGAGAATTTCATGGATAGTGAAAGATAATAGAATAGCAGGTCGCAAGGACCCGGAGATGGTGAGATAGCAGGCTGCGCAAGCCAAGGTAGTAGGTTAATAGACCGTAAAAGTCGGTATAGCAGGGTAGCAAGCCATAAAGGCCGAGGTAACAGGATCCAGGAAAGTGATGATAGCAGGCCGTGGGGGCCAGGGTAGCAGGTTAAATATGCCAGAGGTAGCAGGCTATAAGAGCCAGGATAGCAGGCTACGGGAGCCAGAGGTAGCAGGCTATAGGGGCCAGGATAACAGGCTGCGAGAGCCAGGAATGGCGGGCTACGAGAGCCAGAGGTAACAGGCTATAAGATCCAGGACAGCAGGCTGTAGAAGCCAGAGGTAGCAGGCTACGGGAGCCGGAGGTAGCAGGCTATAAGAGCCAGAATAGCAAGCTGTAAGAGCCAGAATAGCAGGCTGTAAGAGCCAGGATAGCCGGCTGTGTTGTCCGGCGGGACTATTGATGGATTTGACTATGCTGTTATAGTGCCGGTGGGGCTTGGGATTAACATTTGAGAGCTCGGCCAAGGCGGGGTGCCTTGAGCAAGAGGGAAAAGGTTTATGGGCCTAGCCCGGCGAGGCTTGATGGGCAGAGTCTCGTAGCGAGGGTGGAGTGCCTCAGGCCAAGATAAGGGATAGCTTGGCTAGGATGGAGTGCCACTAGACCAAGGAAGAGGTAGCTCGGCTAGGGCGGAGGGCCGCTAGACCAAGGAGAAGGGTAGCTTGACTAGGGCGGAGTGCCGCTAGACCAAGGAAAAGGGTAGCTTGGTTAGGGCGGAGTGCCGCTAATCCAAGAAAAAAGGGTAGCTCGGCTAGGGCGGGATGCCACTAATCCAAGGAAAGGGTGTATCTCGGCTAGGGCGGGATGCCACTAAGCCAAGGAAAGGGTGTATCTCGGCTAGAGCGGGATGCCACTAAGCCAAGGAAAGGTAGCTTGGTTAGGGCGGAGTGCCACTAATCCAAGGAAAGGGTGTATCTCGGCTAGGGCTGGATGCCACTAGGCCGAGGAAAGGTGTATCTCGGCTAGGGCTGGATGCCACTAAGCCAAGGACAGGTAGCTTGGTTAGGGCGGAGTGCCACTAGACCAGGGAAGGGTGTAGCTCGGCTAGGGCGGGATGCCACTAAGCCAAGGAAAGGGTGTATCTCGGCTAGGGCGGGATGCCACTAGGCCAAGAAAAGGGTGTATCTCGGCTAGGGCTGGATGCCGCTAGACCAAGGAAAGGGCGTATCTCGGCTAGGGCTGGATGCCACTAAGCCAAGGAGAGGGTGTATCTCGGCTAGGGCTGGATGCCACTAAGCCAAAGAAAGGTAGCTTGGCTAGGGCCAAAGGCCATGACGCCAAGGTAGGATATTTAACGGCTTAGACGTATGGTCGTGACGCCGTACATCTTGGCTTAGGCGGAAGACGCCAACGTAGGATATTTAACGGCTTAGACGTATGGTCGTGATGCCGTACAGCTTGGCTTAGGTGACAGGCCATGACGCCAAGGTAGGATATTTAATGGCTTAGACGTGTGGTCATGATGCCGTACAGCTTGGCTTAGGCGAAAGGCCATGACGCCAAGGTAGGATATTTAACGGCTTAGACGTGTGGTCATGATGCCGTACATCTTGGCTTAGGCGGAAGGCCATGACGCCAAGGTAGGATATTTAACGGCTTAGACGTATGGTCATGATGCCGTACAGCTTGGCTTAGGCGAAAGGCCATGACGCCAAGGTAGTATATTTAACGGCTTAGACGTGTGGTCATGATGCCGTACAGCTTGGCTTAGGCGAAAGGCCATGACGCCAAGGTAGGATATTTAACGGCTTAGACGTGTGGTCATGATGCCGTACATCTTGGCTTAGGCGGAAGGCCATGACGCCAAGGTAGGATATTTAACGGCTTAGACGTGTGGTCATGATGCCGTACATCTTGGCTTAGGCAGAAGGCCATGACGCTAAGGTAGGATATTTAACGGCTTAGACGTGTGGTCATGATGCCGTACATCTTGGCTTAGGCGGAAGGCCATGACGCCAAGGTAGGATATTTAACGGCTTAGACGTGTGGTCATGATGCCGTACATCTTGGGTGCCGATAGCTAGAGTTTTGACTTCTTTTGGTTGGCATGCTGGCGACTCATGCTTGGGAACATCTATCATCTCGAGTGCCAAAGGTTAGACATCTTTGACACTCTGAAGGCTCATCGGGCATCTATCGGCGAGGGTGCCGATGACTGAATGTTTAACATATATCGGCTAAGATGCCAGTGGTTGTTGGCCTGAAAGTCAATGATCGAACCTCGACATCTGTCGGCTTAAACGCCGATGGGCATACATTTGGCAACCGTGAAATGTTGTTGAACATCGGTTGGCGCGTACACCGATAGTTGACATCTTAGGGCATTGTTGAACTTCTTTGACCATCTTGCAGGCACTGTTGAACATCCATCAGCTTGGGCGCCGATGTATTCCTTCATCTTTGTCTTGGAGCATCTATCGGTCTGATTACCGACGCATCTATCATTCACTGAACGCCGGTGGTTAGGCGAACTTCCATCATTCTTCATTGATTCATCATTCATTGTTCATTGCCATCTAGGATTCCATCATTTGGATAGTCCCCGACATCAGCAGCAGACGTGCAGTGTAAGAGTCTGCGACAAGATGGCCCTTGAAAGGTCAATGTGCCAATTTTATTCATCATTGCCATAAATGATCATTGCCCCTTTAAAAGGGGTGAGCATATCCAGCAACGGCCATGCATGCCGCCATTGGCATTTCATACATTTACCCCTAGAATGGGGAACCACGTGGGTCTTCCATCATTCTCTTGGCATACATTTGTCCCAAGAATGGGATACCATCAATACTTCTCATTGTTTGGCATACATCTGCCCCCGGAATGGGGTACCATCAATATTTCTCATTGTTTGGCATACATCTGCCCCCAGAATGGGGTACTATTTGGAACTTCCATCATCTCATAATCATCATTTTTCTTCCTATTTTTTTCTTCTTTCTTTTTTTTTGTTCTTCTTTTTTTTTTGATATGCATCCCCCTCCTTAAAATGGGGTATCATCTGTATCTTCCATCATTTCATCATCTTTCTCATTTCTTTTTTTTTTTTTGATGTGCATCACCCCTCGAATGGGAGTACCCTCTATATTTGTTATTTCACCATTTTTTTTATCATCATTTTTTTTCTTCACACATGCCCCCGGGATGGGGTATCATCATATCTTTCACCATCTCTTTTTTTTTGTTAATACATCTGCCCCCAGAACGAGGCACCATCTGCATCCCTCATCATTCATTTTTTTTAAAAATCTTTTATGTGTACATCTGCCCCTAGGAAGGGGTATCATTGGCATCCTTTCATCATCATCACCTTTTCTTTTCTTTCTTCTCTTCCCCTCTTTTTTGGCATACATCTGCACCAGAGCGGGGTGTCATATTCTTGTAGCATCACCGGGCTTCTTTGGGGCCGGGAATGTATCCTTGTTGTAGTGGGTGACCCACTCGAACAGGGCCCGAGTCTTTTCCTTAGGAAAGGAGTAGGGTTTAGTCATTTTGCTTCTTAGGGAATGGCCTAGCTCGCCAGTCTTTGCCGACGAAGAGATAGTTGCCTTCTTTGCTTTCTTCCTTCGTTTCTCGAAAGCTTTGAAAATTGGCAATGTGAATATATTTATGCATCAGTTGTTCACTGGCAGGCTTGTTCTTTTGACTTAGGGAGGTAGCGGCCGGGCAATATTTTGTCACAAAGGCCTCAATATCAGCCACAATCCCATTCGGGAGATCAAAGGACTTGACTTCGATGCCGATCAACCTTGTTAATATTTCTATCTTCAGGTTGCGCTTGCATATCTGGACAGCCCCCTCTTGGTTTGGCAGGTGTCGACATCTGGCAGAAAGGTCCTTTCATCTGCGGATATAATCCAGAGTAGGTTCATCAGCCCCTTGTTTAGTCTCATACAGTTCTGCCTTTGCAATTTCTTCCTCAGCAGGTTTCATTTCCCTCATCTGTTCTATTTCGGACCCACCCGTCACCGCCAGAATTGGTGGATTTGAGTGCAGACCAGGTGTATGGAAACCCGTTTCATTCAGCTTGCTCTGCAGCAATTCATCTTCTTGCAATTTTTCATATAATTCTGTCATCATGGCAAGGCCAAGAATGTTGCCCCCTATCCTGATCCCAGAAGGGACTGGCGGTGTTTTATTAAAGACGCCAGACGCGCCCAGGTTTTCAGAGATTGACATCTTTGCCCTCATGTCTCCATATGGAGGAGGAGTGGGGTAGCATGCTTCTTCTTTTGGTGGCGGGAGGCGCCCATACTTCTCCCTGGTTTTATCATCATGACGGGAGACCAAAGCTTTGGCTTGCTCTGACCTTGTTGGTACGAAGCATATCTCTTCATCATCTTCTTGAGAGTCTGGCCATTGCATTTTCAAATTTCGGCGGCTTGCTGACGCCTGGTTGTAGTTTCTTAGCAGCATAATGCGCAAGGTATGGTACCTTATAAACATCATAGGTACTGGAATCCCTGGTCCTTTCGGATAGCTTCATTTCAATAATTTTTTTTATCATCAGCTTGCCAGCCACATCCGGATGTATGGGCTCCGGGAAGAAGTGTGCCCGCTGCCGGCCGAAGGGGGTTGTCATAATTGTTGTATGCAGAGCAGGCACGGCAAGCTGCGTTTGAGACGCAGAGGGCTGAGTCACCGCTTGTTGTAGAGAAGGTTAACTCGGCGCCTTGCCTTTGTCAGTTTGAGCAGGATGGACCGGAGAGGCCACCCCTATCGAGCTGGAAGTCTGCCCAGCTGGCTCAGCATGCTTGGAGACTGTCATTTTCTTATTTCTTTCATTCAGCTACTTTCTGAGGGAGTCAATCTCCTGCTGATATCTTTTGAACATCATCTGGATCATGGGATCCGAGGTTGTCGGGATCTGTGTTTCTCCCGATATTTCTTCAGTGGAAACACTCTGAGGGTTGTCTTCTTTTTCTTCAGTCACTACATTGACTGTCATTATCGTGACTCTTCGGGCTTCATCGGCAGCCATTACCTTTTCTTTTGCCGCTCGGCTTCTTCTTGTGACAGCACCCAGCCGATGTGCCAATTCAATCAGCTCTTCAGGCTGGTCTGGAAATGTGTTATATTTCTTGGCGACACTGGCCATATTGCAGGTAAAAACCTGTATCTTTCCTCTCTAGCTGTGGACTTTCCTCCTGACCTGACTCGGATGATGAGAGGCGGTCGAAGACTGAAATCCTTTCTTCTGCTTCTTCCCTCTTAGGGCTGTCTCTCTTGTATATGGCCTTGTGACCTTTCTTCATAATCATCGGAGCCAGAAGAGGAGACCCCGAACATTGCTTTTTTGCAAAGCTTCTTCTTCTTTTTCATGTAGGGTGCCGAAGGCACGAGACAATCTTTGATGCCCCAGGGAGGGGCTCCCTAGACAGTGGAAGTAGTCTTGAACCACCTGGTTCATTTCTCCTTGGATATGCCTTTGTACATCTGATCGGGGCAGCAGCCTCTCTTCGATCTTTGGCTGAGAAACCAGCCTTGAAATTTGGGAAGCCAAATGCTTCGACTTGGAATATTTGAAGATATCAGCCCATCTGGCGCAGGCCTTCGGTCTCTTTGGAACAGCAGCACAGGCTGGATCTTCCATTCTTCTTTGTTTTTTCCTTTGGCAGTATATATTGACCCCCCCCTTCATGGCGAGTGGCAATGGCATCTTTTCTCCTTCTGCCCCCAGCCCTGGGATGAATGATAGTAGCATTTTCTTCTTTCTTCTGACATCTTCTGCCCCCAGTTCCAGAGTGAAAGACAACAACATCTTCTTTTCCTCTGCCCCCAGTTCCGGGGTGGATAGCAGTAACATCTTCTTTTCTTTCTTCCATCTCCTACTCCCAATCCTGGGGCGGATAATAGCGGCATATTCTTCTTTCTTCTGGCATCTCCTGGCCCCGGCTTCGGGGCGGATGGCAGTGGTATTTTCTTCTTTTCTTTCTCATCTTCTGCCCCCTGCTCTGGGGGGAATGGAAATAGTTTCTCTTTCTTTCTTTTTTTTATCTCTCCTGACTCTAGCTTCAGGGTGGATAACAGCGGCACCTTGCTCTTGAGCCGGACTCCAGCTCTGTATCTTCTTCGGCCTCCATATCTGTTTATATCTTGCTGGCTTGGGAGCCAGCGGCTTCCTCTCATCAGTTTCCCAGTTGGCCGTCTTAGTGGCCAAAATTTGGACATTGTTGTCAGTCTGGACGGTCGGGGCAACCCTGTCCGGACGAACGTCTTTGGGAGAGACCATCGAGGTTCATCCTAACATCTCCGGTCATCATCATCTTTCCAGAGTTTGAAAGACGACGGCTTGCAGCAGCATACCGGCTCTTTCGGTTAGTTCTTCTTTCCTTCTGGGCAGCAGCAGGGACCGTGTCCCTGCTTTGGATATGGTGGGCAAAGTAGGCGACGACTATCGAGGCCGTCTTTTCTGGTGAGCTTCCCTTCTCATCAGTAGTCTTCATCGGGGCACCTGTAGCAGTGCCTTGTTCCTTGTCAGCAACCTCCAGTAGGTCGGTGAAGACGAGGCCCAAGCCGTTGGGCAACCCGACAGCAGGGCGCATAAACCCAAACATCGTGGGCACCGCCAGGTAGCCTTCACGAACATGAGCATCAACGGCCTGCCGGTCGAAGTGGAGGGAAGCGAATCCATTCATCTTTTTAGTTCCTGGAAATAGGATTAGCGCACAGTCAGAATTCAAGAGGGGCCGCCGGGCCTCCTGTTTTGGCATAGAGATGAAGGGAGACTCAGTCCCACCGGGCGTGCCAGACTTGTGGACGCGAATTTTATCTTATTTCATTATATTATTTATTTATATTTTTATTTAGATTTTTAATTTATTGGCGTGCCAGTCACATGTGTGACGATTTCATTGTGCGCTCGATCTGACTTGGTCAGTCGATTGTGAGGTCCGAGTCGGTACCAGAAGTCCGTCATACCATAAAGGCTATGACGTTAATTATGCCCTTCCAAGGAAGGACAACCCTTGATTAAACGCCAAAATAGGAGGCCTCGAGAGGTAAACATGTATTCATGTGCGCAAATTGAACTTCGTACCAGAGCCAGGAAGGCGGGCAAGATAGCAACATCAACTGTAGAAGCAGACAATATCGTTAAGTCAGCGGTTCAAAGACCGGGCTTAGGGGGGAAGGGAAAATTTCAGTCACAGGTAGACTGGGCCGTGGCCATGATGGGGGTTCAAAGCATCGATCGATATTTCGACAGCATTTCCCCTTAATCTGGATTATGCCCAGGGGGAAATAGACTATCACCCACGGAGTGCCGGGATGAAAGCCAAGAGAGAGAGAAGTGTTGAACTTCCCGAATCGCGTATCTGCCATGGGGGAATGCTTGATATTCCCTATAGAAGCCGGCGGCACTCATGCAGTGGCAGAGCCCTCCCGAGCTAAAGGGGTTATTCATGAACCCGATGCGGGACGACGGAAAGCGAGCAAACGCTCAATGTTGCGCCCTCGCACGCAGATCGACCTGCGCGGTCAGGTCGCGGGGATCGACCTGCCCGGTCAGGTCGCGGGGGTCAAGGGGGCAGCGCCCCTTGCGGGGGTTTCCGGGGGCGGAGCCCCCGGAACAAAATTTGGATTGAAGGCCCAGTAACAATATTTGAATAGGTTATCGGTGCAGCTGGGAGGCAGAAGGGGACTCCCGGCGCAAGGGGCTACTTAGTGCGAAGAGGAGACGGCCAGGCAGGTTCCCGGCGTGGGCTTCCAGGCGCGCAAAGGAAGTGGCCAGGGGGTTCCCGGCGTGGGCTTCCCGGCGCGCAAAGGAAGTGGCCAGGAGGTTCCCGGCGTGGGCTTCCCGGTGCGCAAAGGAAGTGGCCAGGAGGTTCCCGGCGTGGGCTTCCCGGCGTGCAAAGGAAGTGGCCAGGAGGGCTCCCGGCGCCAGCTTCCCGGCGCGCAAAGGAGACGGCCAAGGGGGGGATCTCGGCGTGGTCTTCTCGGCGCGGGTTTTAGTTGGCTTATAGGGCTCTCGGCGTGGCACTTCCCGGCGCGCCCATTACCGCGCCGGGAAGGTGGCACCGGGAAGGCTTGCATGAAGGGTTTAGGTGGCCTTTTGTCGGTTTGCTGAAGAGGGAGGCCTCTCGGCTGGATAGTTCTCGGCGGGGAATTGTGCACGCCGAGAAGGTGGAGTTGCGAAAAGAATTCAAGGTTTACAGAGCTAAAACGATACTCTGTTTTTGGGATTACTGAGCTTTCTGGCTGCGATTGAAGCCGGATTTGAAGTGTAGGAGGGGGATTTCATGGATGCTGAGGTTTGATTAGGCAGGGGTTTAATCTCATCAAATGAGGGGTTGAATGGAAGAGGATCGGAAAATCCAATCGCCCGGATGGGCTTTGAGTCATCATGTGCTATTGACCCTCATGGGATCGTTTGCTGGCATCTTTGGTCGCCTGGGAGCCAAGAGATGGTCATCTCAGGCCCCAGGGACGACCCTGATGGAACTATCCATATTGGAATCGGATTAGAAACTCTCAGTATCAATTTATTGAAGCAGCTTACTTATTCACATGAAAAGGGGCTCTCGAGCAGGTCGTCGGAGCTATTGTCGGTATCGGTAGCAGACTGCCCCAGAAGCCAAGAGATGGTCTGTCTCTGGCCCTGGGGTAAGCCTGGGAGGCTTTATGCAAACGACGAAGACTGCAAAGGACATCGGTTCATCTAGAGCTACAGTTATTCTATTGAAGACCCACCAGAGAATCAGACGCACTTCAGTTGAGCTTAAAACAAAAAAACATATAAGGGAAAGAAATAGCAGCAGACGGAGAGATAGATGGCAGATGTTTTAATCACCCAACGCCCAAACGGGTCATTGAAGCATTTCATATCATTTCAATAGATCACCCCAGAACTCACACCAATCACACGGAGGGAATGAGGGAAAGGGAGATGAATATACATCAGGATATCCCGGTTACATCCAAAAGAAAATCGAGATAAACTCGGCAGGATTACATGAAGAAGAAAATAAAACCATGGGGGAGGGCGGAGCATTGACTCCTCTCCCTCCCCGGCTGCCCACCTAGAGCTTCTTCTCCTTCTTTCTTTTCTCAGCGGAGGTGGCTCTCTTTCTCTGTTGGTCTCTTCTTTTTTTGGTGGAGGAGTCTCTCTCGAAGCCCCTCTATTTCTTTTCTATCGCTTTCTTTTCTTTTTTTGCCCCCCAGCCAGCCCCCCCTTTCTTGTGGGAGAAGTAATGGGTTTTATAGGGCCATGTTCACGGTGATGGCATTCGGCGTGCCTGCAGCACTAGTTCCCGGCGCGCCCATTCGAGGGGTTTCCCGGCCGTGGGGCTCCCGGCGCCATCGTTCTGGGCCATGGTGAAGAGCTCTCGGCGCCGTGATCATAAGCCCATTTAAGGCTCTTGGATGCTTTCAACTCTTTCTATCAGTGGGCTCCAACTATCAAAGCCGTTAGCCCTGCTTCTTTACTTGCTAGTCCCTCGAGTCTGTCAGGCCAGGCGAGGGTGAGATGACATAGTCTTATCAGAATACCTCTAGAGTTTTCATCGGTCAATAGACTACAGTTCTTATCAGTACTGCCATCGGAGGGATGGCAACACCGGGCATCAGCTTGGCCGTGAAGGGCTTCAGCCGGGTGGCAGCTTCAGTGGCAAATTTTCCATAATCTTGGTTTTACAGGGATCTCCGGGATCTTCATCTTTGACTCAATCTTCTCTTCGGTCTCATCTTTGTTCTTGATTATATTTCGGGTGTCAACAGGACCCAAGTAGTCTTGGGTCCTACGTTAACTCTGACAGGTGTTCTGAACAATCTTTTAGCCATGTTATCATCATGATCCATTAGGTAACAACTATCCATGGAATGACCAAATTTTCCACAGTATCTGCATGATGTAACAGCCCTTGAATTCTTTTTGTGAACATTGTTATAATCATGGAATCTATATGAGTTAGCATGAAGATTTCTGTTACTTGCATGAAATTTTGATTTTCCATTACCTGCCCACCAGCATTCAGAAGCTCGGTGGCCAGATTTTCCACATTCAGAACATACAAGTGTCTTTTCTTTAAAAACGGCTTTATTTCTACCCAAAAAATTTCTATTTGCAGGGAATTTGACAAATTTGGAATTAAAGTGATTTCCCTGAGCATACCAGCAGTCCTTGACTGCATGCCCATGCTTACCACATTCAAAACACCTAAGGTGCTTGCCTTTTGAGTTATTGTTACCCCAATAGTTTTCAGTCCAGCACTCATTTGCCTTGTGCCCTGGCTTGTTGCAGGTGAAACAAATAATATGCTGGTCTGGAGTAGATTTATATCTATATGGGCCATGAGCATGTGAGAGATTTTTAGCATGTAGTTTATTATCTTCTTTCATGATAAAGCATGCATTCATTAGGTGACCATGCTTACCATAGTAATAACATGATGCATCAGATTTCTTAGTGACATGGTTTCTATCAGATGAATTCCTAGAATGCATTGCTTCACTAGCATGCTCATCTTCAAGCAACAGTCTGCAATCATCCATTACATGCCCTATCTTGCCATAATAATGACATGACACATGTGATTTCCTGGCGACATGATTACTAACAGACTGACTGGATGCATGAGAATGAGTACATGAAGCATGAGCATTTTGCATTGACCCATTAAATTCAGCAGAGCCAACAGATTTCATGACACAAATAGGGACATTTTTAACCCCATCTTTCTTTCCATTCTTGTTCGATTGTTTAGCTTTCTTCACAATTCTTGTTCATTTTTCAGCTTTCTGTGCCTCAAATTGAAAGACAGGTGATGAAGGTGTTTTCATATTTTTGTTTTGTTTTGGGGATTGATTTGAGGTACCAGCTACATCAGAGCTTTGCACAAAAGTGGTGTATAACTGGTTTTTAGTAATTTCCTTAACATCAGAATTACAACTTATCCCCCTTTTTGAATTCTTGTCCTCACTTTTCATGACAGATGTCATTTTTCCTTTTATTTTAGCAGACTCAATTGCTGAATTTTCTAGATCATGAATTTTATTTTCCAAGCTAGCAATGTGAAGTTCATAACTGGCTATCTCCTGTTCACTGCAATTAACACATTCGCCTAGAACTTTGTTTGCAATTTTATACTTCTCAACTTCTTGTTCTAGACTGTTCAACATTTGTGATTCTCCATCACAAGTGAATTTTCCCCTTTTTAAGGTGAGAAGTGTTTCAGATAAGCCAGTATTTAACAACTTTAACTTTTTAACTTCAGCTTTCAGTTCAGTGTTTTCCTCCTCAAGTTTTTGTGGTTGAGCTTCCTTAATAGCAGATTTTTCTTTTTCGACAGTCAGAAACCTCTATGAGAAAACAATATTTAAAACCATCAGTTTCTTGTTTTGTTCCCTCAGTTCTTTGTTTTCTTCAGTCAGCTTCTTGACTCCTTCATTACAATTTTCTCTTCCAGACATCAGCTCCGTCTTTTCAATTAGTTCCTCTTCTCTTTCTTCCACTTTAGTTTTCTCAATAATCAGATTTTTGTGATCCTCTTTAAACGAGACAATTTGCTTATTCAGCCATTCATTCTCACTAAAAAGATCTTCATTACGTTCTCTTAGAGCTGAGCACATATTGCAGATTGACTCTACAGATGAAATATGCATTGCTTCCTTGTTGATTTTATTCAGACTAGCCTTGAGATCTTCATTATGCTTTTGAACCTCAACATTTTCAGACTTCAGTATGTCCATTACATAATTTATCTCAATCAATTCTTGCATGCCTTTTAGATGCTCATTTTTCATCTTAATAAGCTGATTCTCCAGTTCAGATATCTTGTCCAAACATGTTTGATTTTCAAGTTTTAGAGAACCATTTTGTTCCTTAAAGTTTTGAACATCTAACATACATGCATCA
The DNA here is from genome assembly GCA_022559845.1 of Amorphophallus konjac. Classification (NCBI taxonomy): domain Eukaryota; kingdom Viridiplantae; phylum Streptophyta; class Magnoliopsida; order Alismatales; family Araceae; genus Amorphophallus; species Amorphophallus konjac. The sequence goes on from CM040128.1 coordinate 99,338,543, forward strand.
TAATATTGTTTCAGATTTGGACACTTTTCACAGGAAGCTTTCAAATTTATCTGATCACATTTCTTTTTCAATCTTTTATTCTCAGATTTTAATCTTTCACATCTATCATTAAGTTCCTCATTTATATTCCATAGATCATCAATCGAAAGTTCTTCAGATTCAGAGCTTACCTGAGATGAGGTTTCATCATCATCATTTCTCCGATCAGCCATCAAGCATTTGCTGTGATTCCTAATTAGCATTAGTTTTTCCAAAATTTCTTTGGCAGACCTGCAAGAAGAAATGCATTCGATTAGAGGTCTGTCAATTGATTCTTTTATTAAAACTACTGCTCTAGTGTTGACAGAGTCTTTCAATTTGTCCTTCTCAGTCCATTTAGATTTATCTTTTGATAATTTGTGTGGACCATGAGTTATTTCCTTCCAAAGATTTGGATAAGTAGATTTTACATACCGATGGAAATTTTCTAACCAAGAATCAAAGTTATTACCTCTGAATATCGGAGGATTAGCCATCGAGATATGATGAATACACTGAAGTCAGATGAGCAAATCAAGACACTAAATCGGTGAAACAAAACACAAAACACAGGAAGCCCACTCTGCAATGCACCAACCAGAAATGCAGGATCTACTACGGATTGTTAGATCCTATGCACAGCAACCCGCTCTGATACCAAGTGTTGGGTTCGGTGCAGTAGATTCAGAGGGGGGGTGAATGAATCTCCCCTTAAAAATTTTCGCCCAATTAAAAATTCTTCCTAATACAAACAGAAGGCTAATAAGCAATTGCAGAATAACAATGTTAAAGGACACTCAATACCACTGTCAAACATATAGTGTGCGCAGCAATGAAATGAACACATATAGAAAATCAACCCATATCATCCCTATGCATTCATCTAGCGCCAAACACACAAAGAGATCAAACCATTGCACAAAGAGTTTTTAGGTGGTTCGGTCCTCCAGACCTACGTCCACCCCAGACTCAACCCGAGTGTGGCTTACTGCTGACTCACAGCTTGAACCGTTGGGCATCACAGCTTGCCTACAACCCGCTGAGCCTCACAGCTTGCTGTCCGAGGTATCCACCTCGCCCGCTGAGCAACACACCTTGCTGTCCAGTGGAGTCCACCACTGCAACTGCTGGGGATTACAGCTTGACCCGTCCAGAGACAGCACCTCTGCAAACGCTGACTAACAGCTTGAAGAAAGGTATAAAGAGAAAACACAAAATGAGAAATAATAGCAACGGAAAGCTGGAAATAAAGCACAAGTAATATAGCTCTCGAAGGAGCAGATTTGGCTTGGATTTGATCCAAAAGCCAGACAACCACTATCTCTCTCTCTTTCTCTGCTCGAGCTCTCTATCTCTCTCTTTCTCTTCTTTCTCTTCTCTGCTTCTTCTACTTCTCTTTTCTTTCTCACTGGATCGTGCAGGCTCTCCTCTGCTTCAGTCGATCAGCCTCCTTCTGATGGAAGAGGCTTCATATATATAGAGCAGCAGGAAGCAGATAGGGCGTGTGTCTTCCACATTTCCCGCCCAGAAGCCTCAGACCACGTGGCAGCATCCTGTCAGCCCTTCCAGCCTCGGATCACGTGCCAGGTGCCAACCTCAAATCATGTGCCTTCATTAAGCTTAGCAAAGAGTCCCTGTCAGACAGACTAAAGGAATATCAGTTTAAGTCTAACAGCTTTTACAGACTTTATGAAGGTAATGTAGTGTGTAGACTTTGCAATGCGAAGACAAAGCATGTACAGACTTCACGTTGTGAATGCAAAGCTAAGGTGTGTACAGACTTAGTGAATGCAACACTGAGGCATGTACAGACTTCACTTATGCAAGCGAAGCAGTGCATGGCTGTACAGACTTTGTGTAATTTATGGACTTAGTGTGTGCGAGCATGCTAACATGCAATGTGTAGACATTGAATCAAAAGGATGCACAGGCTGTACAGACATTCTGTGCTTAACACTTAAGCCTGAATGCATGATGTGTAGACATTGTATAGACTTGCTAATGCATTGTGTGCAGACTCTGCGTGCGATGTGCAGACTTCGTGCAACGCATGAAGCAACGTACAATGTATAGACTTAGTCATGCATGTAGCAAAGACAACGTACAGACTATGCCATGCTCACATTTAATGCATGTACAAACTTGTATGAGGAACAGGCTGTACATACTTAGATGAATGACCCACAAGCTGCAATGTGTAGACTTGAAGAGCATTCAGCAGCCAATGTATAGACTTGCAGACTTGTGCAGACTAGCCAACGTATAGACTTGGTGAGCATGCAACACACAATGTGCAGACTTCGTGCAATGCATGAAGAAGCAATGTATAGACTTAGACAGACTTTGCTAGCATGGAATGTGCAGACTTCATGCAATGCAATGTACAGACTTTAGAGATAATGCATGAACAACCGATGCAATGTATAGACTTGAGAAAGGAATGTGCAGACTTGAAGCATGAAGCAAGGCAATGAGGAATGTATAGACTTTCACGATGTATAGACTTGCCAAAGACAACTGGACGATGTACGGACTTGAGCAAAGAAAGGTCTGTACAGACTTGAGAGTTCATAATGTATAGACTTTGGCAAAGCAAGGGCTGTACAGACTTCAACTCAACTGCAATGTATAGACTCTAAGTGAGACAGAAGAATGTATAGACTTGCTAACATGCATGAACAAGTGTCGATGTATAGACTTGGCTAAAACAGTGATGTATAGACTTTGCATATGCATGAGACGCTAAGTGTATAGACTTTGAAGCTCAAGTGAGACGGTGGATGTACATACTTCAACTCTCAATTGAGACGGTGGATGTACAGACTTCTAATGTCAACTGAGACGGTGGATGTACAGATTTCTAAATGCTGAGGGATAATGTATGGACTTGGCATAAGACGCTGCATGAGACGCTAGACGCTGTACAGACTTGGAGACAGTGCATGCTGCAGTGTATATACTTAGCATTAAGCAAGGCAATGTATGGACTTCAAGTCATGAGACGCAAGTTGAGACGATGAATGATGTACAGACTTCAAGTCCACTTTAGATGCTGAGTGTGACGGACGATGTACAGACTTCAAGTCTACTTGAGACGCTGAGTGAGATGGACCTCACCAGCTGTACAGACTTGAATGCGTGCTTGCAACACGAAGTATAGACATTGCCTGTGCGAGCAATGCAGTGTGTAGACTTGTGTGTGTGTGCAATGTGTAGACCTGTGTGTGCTGTGCAGCTGATGTGCATACGTGCTATGGAGGGATGTGTAGACTTATGCATTGACGCTAAGTGAGACAGTGCAATGTATAGACTTCTTAACAGACGCATGCAGCAACTGTTATTGCACTGATGCAGTGTATGCTAAACACAAAGATATTGCACTGATGCAGTGTATGCTAAACACAAAGACTATAGCAATGAATAGATCAGACAAAGCACACTCATGCATTCTCCACAGAACAGATCAGTCATATGCATTCATGTTGCTATCATTCAATGTGATGTTCTTAGCAAAACAATATGGTGACTCATTCATGTTGCTATCATTAAAACACCACATTATCAACAAAGCACAAGGGGCACAACAAGGCACGCGATCACAGATGATAACACCTGGGAGGTCAATGTCAAGGAACTTGTAAGCCCTCTCATGACTAGGTGACTCGTCATCACATATTGAGGGTACATCGTGACCCGTCTCGAGCGTCGCCTTGCCGAATCACGAGTCCTTCAATGGACATTATGTATAAAGGTGAAATTCCCCGCGTAATAACACAATGACCCAGGGACCATCATAAATGATAGAATTGTCCCGTGGCTTGCACACAACTTGTAATCAGGCTCTCAACACCCCATATAAAGTCATTCACATCATGTATCAATGAAGTCCAGTCAAGGAATTGATTCCCATCTTCACCAGCTGCCAGCCTCAACACCGTAGTTAGATTGTTGTTTGCCTCACAGCCTGGTCCCTACCTGGCCAATGGAATGGACCCCACACCTGAGCCAGCACTTGCCTACTCCTAGCCAAGCCAGTGTCAATAGCTCACACCAGAGCCAGAACCCACCAACTCATGCCTAGCCAGTGTCTGCCACTCCACTTCCCAAGCCAATGCCTCGCTTCCACAAACCCGAAGTTAGCATTCTCTCCAGTGCCTACATTGGGACCAATCTCCCTACCTCCACTCCTCCCAGCTATGTTGCTATTGCTCCATCATAGTATCACAGGTGAAGCCCTCCCGATGTCACGGTTGCTAAGTTCCCTAACTCTCTTCCTTTGGTAGTAGAAACAAGGGTGTTCAGATTACATCCGATGTAAATCAACATTGATTGTGGTCGATAGACTCGGTCGATGGAGAAATGTCCTGCACCCAAACTCTACATCATATGATACACCTTCACCTGCGGAATCAAACCTGCGCTAGCTAACACACGCCTGCATACCCTTATCCATGTGTAGCCCGTACCTCTAGGCACACATGTCGTGCCTTGAAGGCACATCCCAGTCGAACTTCAATTCTGCGGCAATTGTTGAAACTCGACTGGCACGTTCCCAGAACACATACACCCAGTCTCAACCAGTAAATCATAAATCAACCACATTTTCACATTATTTTATTCTCCCACCATTCCGCGTGTCCTGCAAACAGACACTTTTCTATAGTATTTTGTATCCTTCTCTCTATCTTCCTTCCTATCTTTGTAATAATTGCTAGATCTTTCACAACCAATTCTAAGTTGGCATATGTATGTTCTTTGATTGCACGTAAAGGACCAACATCTGTGATCATTTTGGATTGCATATGAGAACTGTTTGCATCGATCAACTTAGACATTAGGGTTGGCAGCTCAACTAATGCAAGTTCATATGCGTCTTCTGACACTGATCCAACCTCGGCTACTTTCATGAACCGGTAACACAAATTTGTATACCAAGATTTTCTTGAACTAACTTCATCACTCGACATATTGAATTCATCTAGCATATGAGACAGGCGCATCTCTATTATCCATTGCTTTAAAGTATACCTCTCACAATTTAGAAAACTTCATAGTACTGAAGTGCCACTAGGGCATGCCTACATAAGTACCATTTAAATTCAAAGGATCGAAAGTGTATGAAATAACCTCACCGCTTGGATCATAATATATTATATGGTGTTTCACTAACTCCTTAACTGTCTCACCTCCAGATCCGTTAACTTTGACATGTTCAAAGGATTTAACTCTGAATATTATGCTTGAACCTTCCTAATGAATTATCGTTGGATGACATGTTGTAGTCTCTACACATTTTTACTAGAATTTCTTGAAAATAGCCCTTGTGTGTATATTGTCTACCTGCCTCTCTAAGGGCGAAAATGTCTTCAAGTAAGTGACTGTGTCCATACTTTTAACATCCGCTTCATTCTCGATATCATACATAATGTAAATTCATATTTTTCAAAAAACTTAGATAGAGTAGTCTTTGCCTACATGTATCCATCAAAGAAGTTATTAACGCTCTTACTTCTTCAAAAAATCAGCATTCTTGCAAAATGTTTATGCATCCGACACATTCAGATTACATATAAACAGTGCACTAAGTTTCACTCAAGAGCACCTGTGGGCATATATATTTTTATTATTTATTTATTTATTTATTTGTTAATTTATTCGATGCGAGGGTGTACCAGTCACAGAGTGACGAGTTTATTATGCGTGCCGTCTGACAAATCAGACGAAGATGGATATCGTGTCGGGACCCGAAACCCACCGTACCGTAAAGGCTACAGCGTTAATTACGCCCTTCCGAAAGAAGGACAACCCTTGATTAATCGTCAAAAATAGAGGGACCACGGGGCCGAATAATTTGATGGAAAACATGACTTGGAAGATATTTATTGAATAAAATGACCTTTATCATGCCATCAAGAAGATAGTGAGATGATGTTTATTTAAGTGGATTGACTCTGAGTACGAGGTGGAGGACTTAGGTCCGAAGATCACCTCACGTTTAGTGATAGCTTCTAGCCAGACTTAATCTGACCTTCTGTAAATCACCATTTTATATACCAGAGAATCAAGACATGCAAGCATACAAGATACACACACCTATACATGTATGTGTATACGTGTGCGAACACGTATTCGTGAATTAGCACATAGAGGTTTATTTCTTTATTCAGAATTGCATGCATAGGTCAGTTTTCGATAGAACGTGTATGTCGTATGCAACCACGAGTGCTTATGCATTATTTGAAAACTCAGTGTTGATTGATAGAAGATATGCTATCATTGTATTATCCAACCATTTATTTGTTTATTCATTCATCACGTTCTGGGAAGATTTCGACAGCACCTTCCCCGTCTCGAAGCGTGTCAGGGAAGGTATAAGAGACTCGTCCACGAAGTATCGAGACGGTCCATAACTGACGATCGTGCCTAGGTGGCAGTCTCATACCCCATGGTAGGTGGAGGAGCCTGAGGGCTAGCCCTCTAGGAAATCTCGGTCGCCCGTGAGGTCGTCGATCCATGCTTGCCTTTTTATTGTGGAACCGCCTTTATCATTACAGTGCATGCATGTGGATTCATGAGAAGAACTAGCATGACCGCGCTCAGAAGGGTTCGCAAATGTATGCCAGGGGACGGTACTTGTTTATTTATTTATCCTCTTTATAGGGTACTTTGCTCTCATAATTCAGCATGAAAAGCCGTGGAGCCGTTACCACCATAAGGGATGAGAACTGAGTAAAAAGTCGGGGAAACACGATGCGTAGTAAGAAATGAAACTCTGATTTCTAAGAATATTTCGATAGCGTCTCCCCCTTCCCCATAACATGTTAGGGGGAATATAGAGGAGGCCTGATGAGAATCAACACCGGGCACTAACATTTTATGTTTACATTTGTATCCTTTTGTTTGCATTTATATCATTGGGTAATTAGATTTGTAATTGTATGGAAAGTATAAGCCAATGTGTTAGTCCTTAGAAGTCTTTAGGTTTCTTTGTAAAAAGCCAGTAGGTCCAGCAGGGTCCCCCACCCTCTTTCCCATTGGTCCACCTAGGTCCATGGGCCCAAAAGGTTGGTCTTTGGTCCAAGGTAGAAGATTGACCAAGAAGTAAAATCCAACTTGGCCTCCTTGGTCCAAGGGGCGCCCCCCTCCTTTAGTAATTTTTTTATTTTGGTTTTTTTGACCACATGGGAGGACTATTTCTTCTACCCCATTTGCCCCTCCCTAACCCTAGATCTAGGGATAGCTTAGGTCTTTGATACATATCTATATAAACCTTGTATTTCCACATTTTCATAGAATTAATGAAAAAAAATTAGTTTTTTTTTGTGAAGAAGCCAAGGGCGCAGCCCCTCTCTCTCCTCTCTCCCCCCTTGGAGCTATGAAAGCTCAGATATTTAGAGGTGTGAAGCCTCCCTATCAACCCCTCTCTGAGTGAGAAGCTCAGCAACACCGTCGCCGCCGCCATCAAGCCGCCATTGCACCACCACCGCCACTTCGTCAGAATTCTGTCCACCCCTAGACAGCAAGCTATTGCCCGAATTTTATCTCCCAATCAGGAGATCTGATCAAGCCCAAATTTTGAGGGTGAGTTCCCCACGAAATCCCCTCTCTCAAAAAAAATTTTCCAGGTTATTCCTCCACCGTTTGACCCCCGTTCCACAATATTCTTCCCTAGTCTACATAATCTGTCCCTGTGCAGATTTATGTTCCAGCAAGCCATCTCTTTGCCCTTTTCACCCCCTTCCTAATTTCAGTTCAATCTAAAATTTGGACTGTGTTTTCTGTCCACCAAAGCCTTCTTCCAAATTTTTTTTTATGATTTTATAAATTTATTTACCCATCCAAACAATCACTGCAAAATCCAGAATCTGCTCTGTCTCCTGTAGTCCAAATCCGACCACCCCCTGTTATAAAATCCATTTCCCCTCTCAAACCACCTCAAAAAATTACAAAAAATATTTATCATCGTGTTCCTTACTTTCTCCACTATCTTCCATAAAAATCCCAAGTCCAAAATCCTTCATTTCTGCCACGGTCAACCCTCCTCTTCAGGCAGATCCCAATCTGCCATATCTATTCTGAGATAGGAAACCTTCCTGTTCTAAAATTCCCCACGGAAAGTACAGAGGCAGGAAAATTCATGTAATGCCAGGTGGTTGAATATCTCCAAGCTAGCTTCGTAACGGCGCTGGTTTCACGTCGATCCGACGTCGGACCTGATCGCAGTAATTTTTATCACCGGGTCGCTAGTTCTGAAACTGCAACACAGGCTCGGGGCAGCAACCTGCAACACCCGACGAGCTGAGCCGCCCCGCCTTCCACAAGGCGTTTCAGGCCAACCACCTTCCATGGAGTGATTCTCCAGGAGTTCCCTTCGCAACGGGACCAACCCCGCCCCAATCGACCATCCGAGCAGAACGTGGTCCCCACAACCGTCAACCTGCGCCGTCCGGACAGCACCAACGGAGTGGTCCAAATCGCTGCCCGTCAACCCAAGTTCGCTATTCCCAGGTCGTTGTAGTCGCCCTTTACCTCCGTGCGTGGAGTGGGCCATAAAATCTTTGCTGTAATTAAATTATACCATTGTACCGGGAATACGAGTCTTGGCCCGGATCACCTTCCCCACGCCCGGTAGCGTGGAGGTATCGTGTCCGCTCCCCTCTCGGCAATTTGCTTTACTCGTATATATTTCTATACGCCGCTGCTAGAGTGATAGGAAATTAGCTCGATATATTTTTATCACCGCTGCGAGAGAGTGATTGCGAGACCCGTCCCGTGACTCGATCCGAGCACGTGGAAAAGCCGAGTACCCGAGACTCATTGTCGGTTCCTCAACCGCGCAGATCCACGCGTTTCCCTCACTTAAGGACGTCCGCGAGTTAGAGTCCCAGATTCGCGTCCCATCCCGCATTAAATTGATATTAGAGCAGGTTGAGTCTAGGGTAGTCGGTTAGTCGGTCCAAGGTGTCGCATTGCATTCCTATACCCGGTATATCAAAAGGTGTTCCCGAAATGATAGGTTACGCCTATCGAGAAAGTAGCACACTTGCATGAGTGCGATCTTCGGATCAAACCTCTGCCACATACCGGATACTGGTTGAGTCTAGCTTTGTAGTCGAGTTTGCATTCCAACTTTGCATTGTTGTTGTAGGGTCGTGTCTAGTCGGTTTGTCTTGTCACCAAGTGTCGGCATGGCCATCCTATAGCTCCCCCGTGTCCCATGGATCCCCAAAAGCTCACTTCATATGAATGGTGGCGACACACCCAAGGATGGGGAATCCAACCCCACCACCTCCGTAGGCCTGAAGCCCCAGACTTCTATGGCTCCACGGTCCCGAGTGACTACCTAGAGTGAGAAGCCGCTATGGATAAATACTTTAAGTGTTACGTTATGTCCGATGCCATGCAAGTCAACTTTGCCACAAGGCGGCTTTTTTACGAAGCCGCCGAAATATGGAGGGACATAGAATGCTTGAGGGAAATTAGGAGGCAATGGCCTATAGAGTCATGGCGTGAGATGAAGGGCGAGCTTAGAAGGGTCTACCTACCCGGCCCAATCACCTCCAACCGACCCCACCCAATCACCTCCAACCAAGTGGGTCATAGTCGGAGGCAAAGAGCCCCACATGTAGACGAGCCTAAGCCCAATACTAGGCCGAGTGATTATGGGCGAGTCCATCCCGATACCCCTACTCCAAACCCCACCATTGTTGAATTTTTCAAAATCATGTCAGATAAGGTGGATAGGATGTGTACCCAGATTGACAGACTCCTGCCTGAGTATAGGGAGGTTGTAGCCGGAAGCCTCAACCCGGTGCCACCCCAAGAACCACTTCCCCTCAAGGAGGACACTCCTTCTCCGCCCGTGAGAGCTCCTATGCCCCCACCCTCACATTCCGATCTTTATTCCGAGTCACCTCATTTGGAGCCACATCAGCTAGAGCCACCCGTACTTCTAACGAGTAAGCTAATCATCGTCGAGCCACTACTTAGCTGGCTCAAGATAGGCTTGGTCCCTAAAGCACCTTGCTACCCATCCATGGACCCCGCACTACAACTAGTGCCTGTCAACTCATTCCACACCACGTTTTGGTCTTCTCACCATGTTGACACATTGGAAGACCTCATTAAGGGATTAGACTGGCAATTGAAGTTGACGTGTATGTTGGCCCAAGGCTTCGACCAACTCAATAGTCGTAGCTTCACACATCCAGTCTTAGGGTCCATTACCTCTGTGTGCACCTTGGGTCATGTCACCACGGAGGTTCTCTTATTCCTCCCCATGCCGATCGAGCCCAGCTTCATTCCACTTATCCCGAGGTAGGAATCATGCCTTCTACACATGACTGTCGTCCCACCGATCACAATGCATGAAGGTGATTATTTATACCTTTAAGAATTTTAAACTTGGGACCGTGTCATGAGGGAACCCATCTCAAGGGGTCACAGTTTCTTTGATCCCTTCGACCCCTTCTCTAGTGAACCCCTTGACCCACCACATCTACTCCACTTCTTCGAGGGAGTCCACTATCACACCCCTTCCCCATGGGTCGGGCCATCTACACCCATCAAGTCCGTTCACTGGCGAGATATACATACATATAGGGGTGATGAGAAAGGTGCATTCAACTCTCCTGGCCCTCCCAAACCTCCCAAACCTCAATAGGAAGTCCTTGCATGCAAGGTGCATTTTGGGATGTCTAGGAGTCCATGATTCTACCGACATTTGTTTGCATCTTGTGTATGCATGGCACACATTCGGATGTCTTGGTCCACCATTGCATATGTATAGGTCGGTCTAACAGTAGGTTTGTTTAGGGTCATGTGTGAGTCAGTGTTTTTCTTTATTTGTCCAGTTTGTCAAGAGTCTATACATACATGTGTCGAGCATATTAGGAGTCATATAGTCGGTCTCATGTCAGCTCGCGATGTCAGTCCCTTTCGAGTGTGAGGCAAGTCGGGTCTACTGCGTACGTTGTAGACTTGCCAAAATTTGGGATCAGCTCTACCTCAATATCTCGGATCTAGTCACATATAGGGACTCCGCGGTGATTCCTAGTAAGTCATTGAGCCGTCTCCTTCCTTTGAGAGTGACCCCACTCCGGAGTGTCCACCACTAGCCTCATTCCCACAACAGCATGTGCATATCGAATATATACGGGATGAGTAGGTGACGATTACTTGGAGTGGCGCGTACTCCGCGCTACCGGGTATGCTGACAGATCCGCAAGAGCCACACGAGCAGCCGCACCCCTTACTCGACGGGGTCGAGTTCTTCCCACCCGGGGAGAATTGATGGGAATCAACACCGGGCACTAACATTTTATTTTTACATTTGTATCCTTTTGTTTGCACTTATATCCTTGGGTAATTGGGTTTGCAATTGTATGGCAAGTATAAGCCAATGTGTTAGTCCTTAGAAGTCTTTGGGTTTCTTTGTAAAAAGCCAGTAGGTCTAGCGAGGTCCCCCACCCTCTTTCCCATTGATCCACCTAGGTCCATGGGCCCAAAAGGTTGGTCTTTGGTCCAAGGTAGAAGATTGACCAAGAAGTAAAATCCAACTTGGCCTCCTTGGTCCAAGGGGCGCCCCCCTCCTTTAGTAATTTTTTTATTTTGGTTTTTTTGATTAAATGGGAGGACTATTTCCTATACCCCATTTACCCCTCCCTAACCCTAGATCTTGGGATATCTTAGGTTTTCTATACATTTCAATATAAACCTTGTATTTCCACATTTTCATAGAATTAATGAAGAAAAATCAGTTTTTTTTGGTGAAGAAGCCAAGGGCGCAGCCCCTCTCTCTCCTCTCTCCCCCCTTGGAGCTATGAAAGCTCAGATATTTAAAGGTGTGAGGCCTCCCTATCAACCCCTCTCTGAGTGAGAAGCTCAGCACCGCTGCCGTCGCCGTCATCGAGCTGCCATCACACCACCACCGCCACTTCGTCGGAATTCTATCCACCCTTGGATAGCAAGTTATTGCCCGAATTTTATCTCCCAATAAGGAGATCTGATCAAGCCCAAATTTTGAGGGTGAGTTCCCCACGAAATCCCCTCTCTCCAAAAAAATTTCTAGGTTATTCCTTCATCGTTTGCCCCACGTTCCACCATATTCTTCCTTGGTCTACACAATCGATCCCTGTGCAGATTTGTGTTCCAACAAGCCATCTCTTTACCCTTTTCACCCCCTTCCTAATTTCAGATCGATCTGAAATTTAGACTGTGTTTTCTGTCCACCAAAGCCTTCTTCCACAAATGTTTTTATGATTTTATGAATTTGTTTACCCATCCAAAAAATCACTGCAAAATCTGGAATCTTCTCTGTCTCCAACAGTCCAGATCCAACCACCCCCTGTTATAAAATCCATTTCCTCTCTCAAACCACCTCAGAAAATTACAAAACAATTATCCTCGTGTTCCTTACTTTCTCCACTATCTTCCATAAAAATCCTAAGTCCAAAATCCTCCGTTTCTACCATGGTCAACTCTCTTCTTCAGGTAGACCCCAGTCTGCCAGATCTGTTCTGAGACAGGAAACCTTCCTGTTCTAAAATTCCCCACCGAAAGTACAGAGGTAGGAAAATTTCTATAACGCCAGGTGGTTGAAGATCTCCAAGCTAGCTTCGTAATGGCGATGGTTTCGCATCGATCCGATGTTGGAGCTGATCGCAGTAATTTTTACCACCGGGTCGCGTAGTTCTGAAACTGCAACACAGGCTCGGGGAAGCAACCTGTAACACCCGACGAGCTAAGCCTCCCCGCCTTCCACAAGACGTTCCAGTCCAACTGCCTTCCAGGGAGCGATCCTCCAGGAGTCCCCTTCGCAACGGGACCAACCCCGCCCCAATCGGCCGTCCGAGCAGAATGTGGTCCCCACAATCGTCAGCCCGCGCCATCCGGACAGCACCATCGGAGCGGTCCAAATCGCTGCCCATCAACCCAAGTTTTCTATTCCCGGGTCGTTGTATTCGCCCTTTACCTCCCTATGTGGAGTGGGCCATAAAATCTTTGCTGTAATTAAATTATACCATTGTACCGGGAATACGAGTCTTGGCCGGGATCACCTTCCCCACGCCCGGTAGCGTGGAGGTATCGTGTCTGCTCCCCTCTCGGTAATTTGCTTTACTCATATATATTTCTATACGCCGCTGCTAGAGTGATAGGAAATTAGCTCGATATATTTTTATCACCCCTGTGAGAGAGTGAGTGCGAGACCCATCCCGTGACTCGATCCGAGCACGCAGAAAAGCCGAGTACCTGAGACTCATTGTCAGTTCCTCAACTGCGCAGATCCACGCGTTTCCCTCGCTTAGGGACGTCCACGAGTTAGTGTCCCAGATTCGCATCCCGTCCTACATCAAGGCCCATCCATAGTAGGCTGAGACCGACTCCGTAAAAGATAGGCATGTCAGAACGATAGCCCGAACCCCACAGCGGGTGGCAGATCTCTAAGGACTCGCCTGCCAGGAGGTCCGTGTCACCCAAGGATGTCAAATATCCTCTGCCAAGGAATTCGACCCATTTCGACACCATGACATATACATAGAGGCTCATGGGAGCGCTGGTATAGCAATGGGTCGACGGGTCTAAAGATATCGGGGCACTATTTGCCAGTGAGGCAGTTTGTTATTCACTCAGGGAGTGATTGGAAAATCGGAGCATATGGGAACAGAAGGAATGAAAACAGATGCAGATATCGGCAGCTAATCAAAATGGGGAAAAGCTATGAATCAGCGGCGATGGGATTGGGGAAATTCCATGAACTGGCAGCCGGCAAATGGGGTGAATGCTCATGATCCGGCGGTCATGAAAAAGGGGGGGTGCCCCTTTGAACCGGTGGCCAGCAAATGTGATGAATGCCCAAGTGATCCGGCGGCTAATGCAATGGAGAGTGGTCCCTTGTGATTCGGCGGCCTAAGGGCATGGGGAGGGAGAGCCTTGATCCGGAGGCAATGGCCATGGGGAGAAGTCCCAAATGATCCGGCGGCTAAGGAATACAGGAGGTCTTATATGATCCGATGGCCCTTGAAGTATAGAGGAGAGATGGTGATCCGACGGCCATGGGAAGAGATAACTCGGTGGCCATGAGAAGAGGTGATTCGACGTGCTCCTGGGAGGAGGTGACCCAGTGGCCATGGGAGGAGGTGATCCGATGCGCTCCTGGGTGGAGGTGACCTGGCGGCCATGGGAGGAGGTGATCTGGCGCGCTCCTGGGAGGAGGTGACCCAGCGATCAGTTATGGGATCTGACCACCATGGGAGGAGGTGACCCGGCGGCCAGTAAAGGGGATCCAGCGAGCACACGCATCGGATCAGCTAGAGCTGATCCGGCGACGCTCACTACTGCTAGATCACCCTCTTTAATCATTCTGAATGGCTTCGAAGGAGAAAAGAAGAAAAATATGTCTCAGACAAGGGTTCCCGCATACTATATCCATCTTACATATAGACAACCAGCAGTTACGCTCCTTTAACATCGGTAAATCTGGAAAACGGCAGAGGCATTGGATCGGGCACTAGGAAACAGAGGTTGGGGAGATGAAGTTATTATCAAGAAATTCGTTTATCCCTCTATCCAGGATGCTCAGAGATCACGTCTGGAAAACATGACAAATCTCTGGCATCGTGCGGGATGTCGAATCAAAAAACCACGAGGCGGCAATTAAGCACATGGTATCTGTAGCCCAAAGAGAAGGCACTTTGCTCACTCTGGGGTTCAACCCCCACTTCCCCCGGACGAGGGCATTTCTTGGTCGATACGGAGCTAGATGGGAATTGTTGTGCCCCTGGCCCCTGTGGCTTGTGGTTTTGATGATTGACTTTAGGGGTTTGTGATGATTGGTTTTAATGTGAGTTAATCACTATGAGTCACCATGGTTTTATTCAGTCATTCTATATTCAGTCATTCTTATATTCCGAGTCTGTCATTCAAATGTTCATTCAGTCTTTCATATGTTCAGTCAGTTTATCTGCTTACACTATGAGTCATTGCATTTGAAGTTCAGACTGATTATCTGCTGCATAAAGCATTGATATGCATTAATAGAGTCTGCACATTTGCATCAGGCAGCAAGTGTGTACAACGCCCTGTGTAGGCACGACACGTCCATACACTGGTTGCACATTGCATAGCTGCAGGCACTTCTAAGTCTACACATCGTGTAGCTTGCTGGCATAGTCTGTACACTCATCTGTCTGCATGTGTCACCAAGTCCACACATTACATCAGGTGTTTCTTCATGAAGTCTATACATTGGCATGCTGCATCTCTTGAAGTATGTACATCCTCTTCAAGCATTTCAAAGTCTATACATCGCTTGGAGTTCTTTCAAGTCTATTCATTGTTGAGCGTCTCACTGACTGTCTCATGCAAGTCTATACATCCTGCACAGTCTCATGCATCATCTCAAGCCAAGTCCATACATAGTTCATCAGGACTTAGAAGTCTGTACATCGGTCCGTCTTGTTCAGCGTCTTAGTGCATTTAAAGTCTGTACAGTGTCCGTCTCAGCCAGCGTCTCATGCTGCGTCTTAGGCAAGTCTATACATCGCCTTCAGACTTTCAAGTCTATACACTCCATGATCTTCCAAGTATGTACATCCACAATGTAACTTCAAAGTCTGAACATTGTCTCACTCCGTCAAAGTCCATACATTTGTCTTCTCTTCAAAGTCAGTACATTGGCGTTGGGCATCCAAGTATATACATCGCCTTCTGCAAGCTTTATTACAAGTCTGTACATCGCCTTCGAGGCATCAAGCCTATACACTGGACAGTGCTCATAAAGTCTGTACAACATGCCTTGTTGTTCACACCCTTTAAAGTCTGTACATCGGCTTCGCATCTGCAAGTCTGTACATTGGCTTCATATCATAAAGTCTGTACATTGGCTTCGCTTCTGCAAGTCTGTACATCGGTTTGATATCAACAAGTCTGTACATTGGCTTCAACTCTCCAAGTCTGTACAGCCACACTTAATAGGTAAAGTCTATACATTCTTCAGCTGGAACTGTGCAAGTCTGTACATCGTTATTTTCCAAAGTTTGTACATTGGCATCTGTTCCTACGTTGCACTTCCAAGTCTGCACATTGGGTTCTTTACCTACGTTCAGCTTTGAAAGACTGCACATTGGCAGTTTTACCAACGTTACCTTGCCAAAGTCTATACACTCGCTGTCTTACATTGTTTCAAGTCTGTACAGCCCTTCCATTGGAAAGTCTATACATTGGTCGCTGAATGATCTTCAAGTCTATACAGACCTTGACTCGTTCTAGTCTGTACATCGACCAGCTATAATTGGCAAGTCTACACATCGTGATTTCATCGCTTCAAGTCTGTACAGTCTCTCCCTCAGCAAGTCTATACACTGGGGTCTTTCAGCTGCAAGGACAGGATGTCTGTACTTTGGGTGCTCATGCATTGCTCTCATCGAAGTCTACACATCCGATAGGCTTGTTACAAGTCTGTACACCGAGGAAGCTTGAAGGTTCTCAAGTGTATACACTCTACACACTTGGTTAACTAATGCACTTAACTACAAGTCTATACACTATGCTCGCATGAAGATATCCAAGTCTATACACTCTCTCAGTGTACACACTTACTCAGTTGCTGTTCTTCAAAGTATGCACATCGCATAGCTTCACATATTTGAAGTCCATACACTGGAGAGTTTGTACATTGCATTTGCATTCACAAGCCTATACATCATGAAGTCTGCACATTGCCGAATGCTCTTCAAGTCTGAACAGCGGATGTCTTCTTATGTCAAGTCTATACACTGCATGCTCACTCAACTAACTCTATACACTCGTGAGTGTCTCATCAAGTCCATACACTGGCCTTGAGCTGAAGACTATGGCTGAGCAAGCCCATACATTGGCTGCTGTTCTTCAGAGTCTGTTCATCGCAGTGAGTTGAAGGTTGCCTAAGTCTGTACAGCCGTTGGCTTCTTATGTGAAGTCCACACAATGGAAAAGCTAGTGCTTGCATTGTTCATCACCTGTCTTGTTCACTGCGTCGACGCTGCACGTTGGAAGCGTTGACGCCTTGGGCTGATGTCCAAAGGTGTCTTGATCAGCATCAAGTCTGTACAGCATGAAGTCTGTACATTGGCTTTTGTCTTAAATAGAAGGCCTTAGTCTACACACTCTTCTGTTATGATAATGCACTCTTCAGCAAGTATATACACTGAGCACGCATGAAGATTTCTAAGTCTATACACTCCCTCACTCTGTACACACTTGCTATATTGATTTCCGAAGTCTATACAATGCTTTGCATTCACAGAGTCTATACAGGGTGTTTGGACTTAAGCTGATGACTTATTCAATGCTATGTCTGACAGGGATTCTTACCGAGATTGATGACCTGGCTCGTGATCCCAGGAGGATGAGTGTTTCAGCGTTTTCTTTCTTTCCCTTTTCATTCGCGTATCGATCAACCATTTGGCTAACTGGTAGTCAACTGACTGATTGACGACGCGGGCGTGCCAGTCACATGAGTGACAATTTTATTGTGCGCTCATTCTGACCCATGTCGGGCGAATGTGAGGTTCGGTCGGGACCAGCAGTCTGCCATACCATAAAGGTTATGGCGTTAATTACATCCCCCACGAGGAGGGAACACCTTTGATTAATTGCCGAGATAGCGGGCTGTCGAAGCCGGATTAAGAAAAGAACTACAGGGTGATCATGATGAAGACATGCAGGATGCACATGTTTATCGTATAGAAGATGCATAGTTCATGGAATTATGGATCCTCGGTACGTGGCGGAGGATGTAGGTCCGAAGACCACCATCGCGCATGGCAAAGACTTCCGGCCGGGCGTAACCCGGTCTTCTGTCGATGCCATTTGATATACCCGAGGATCTATGCATGCATGCACACAAGACATTCACGCCTAGATTGCACATGAAGATAGTGTTACGAAACGGTGGCGATCAGCCACATTTATTACCCTTCACCGAGAGGAGGAAGAACGACACAAGTGTAATAGCGAAAGCAAAACGCTTAACAGATATGACAATGAGTACGATGATAATATGATTCGGGCTCGCTTGGCCCTCCCTTTTTTTATTCACCAACTACGGCTTATTGGCATCGCCCCCGAGAGACGAGACTTGCCCGGGGTGAATGAATCACTAGAGTAGAATGACGCTTCAAAACCGACGTGACTACAAGTGTATAAGAACGCTTACACGGTGCGGTCACGCGTAGGTGTAGTAGTTAATACGGCGCGGTCACCATGCGTATTGAAACGGCGCGCAAGGGCCTTGGGGCGCGCCGGTTTAGGGCGCGCCGAAAAGGCGCAAAGGAAAATTTATTGGAAATGAGTGTGGCCTTATTCCGGCGCGGGGGCGTACCACACCGGGTTAGGGCGCGCTGGGAGGTACCGCGCCGTTTTAACATTAGTTTTGGACATTTTGAGTTTGTTAAGCCCACACAGGGGATCTTGAGGCCATTGAGGCCAGTTCTTTATTAAGTTGAAGTTCTGAGCCCTCTGAAGATGAAGACTAAACCAGTGCGAGGTTCATACTCGAGCACTGAGTTGATTAAATTCAGAACGATCACTTTATTAACCTAATTTAGTTGGAATCTGTCTAAAATTTGACAGCATCTCCCCTGAACAAGAAGGGTTGCAGGGGAGAATCGGGGTCACACTCACTGGTGGAGCAAGCCCCTAAATCACCGGTCTACACGAAGGCAGCCAGCATACCCTACTGGATAGGATACCCCGAGGACAAGCCTGCTAGGGGCACCAAAGCTCCTTAAGGGAAGAGACAGAGGGACGAAGTCACTGATGATGGGAACGATGCCCCGAGGGCTAGCCTGCGAGGGGTGGAGAACCCATAGTCGGTGATTCATCCCATGGAGGGACTGACCATTTGGAGAGTGGGACTCCGAGGGCTAGCCTACAAGGAGCACACCTCCCCTGGTCTCGATCGGGTCCTGATCTATCGGGGTTGAGTTCGTTGAACCTGGATCACCGTCATTATTAGCCATGGCTTCGAGAAAGCACCTACCACGGAGAGGTAGAGCCCTCAGTCACCCAGTAATTGCAGGAAATAACAGGGGAATGTCCCCCTCCCCGGGTGATCAAAACGACGAGGAAACCTCAGAACGATGCAGATGACCATGAAGAAAAGGTGATAAGGGCATAAGTTAGACAGGCACGCAGCAGGGGCATATGCTCGAATAGCTAGAAAGCAATGTTCAGGGAGGTAAACCTTGTGTGGAGCAGCCAGAGACACGCGCAGAGGCACGGCTCCCTCCGAGAAGAAAAAGGGGTGCAAAGACCCTTGAATCAAGCACAACAAAAAAAATGAATCAAAGAAAAGCCCCCGGGGAGGGGTGTTTCTATAGCCCACGACGAGTCGGGGCACGATGCAACCTTCGGAGAAACCAAGGTTAGAGTGATGCAGAGAAGAACTCAGACAGACGCGTTAGCATAGATAGAGAAAGAGAGGGGAGGATCATTCATCCGATTCATTGATTTAAGCATTCGCACGCACGCACATACGTTGCCATTCCAAAAAAAATGGGAAGAGTTTAACATTTACATGGCGTGAGTACAGCCCCGGCACCATCACTTGATCGCCGTTCGCCGACAACAGAGACAGAAGACATTCACGGTGCGATAACGGAGGAGGAAAATCAGAAGAGATCGCGTAGAAGGGGGAGGAGAATCGACTCATTTCATTGTCGCTCCTCCCCCCCTCGCTTACATTCGACGGATAGGAGTTTCGAGGAAGAAAACTACGGAAAGCAGGAGAAGATCAACGCCCGCGCCCACCTGTTCCTGAAACAGAGTATCACAGCCGAAGAAGATGGGCGGCGGTCACTGCTCCCGAGAAACCTTCACTCTCTGTACCTCAAGCGAAAAAAGAAGCCCTCTCCTCCCCCTTCTTTTTTTTTCTTCTTCTGATTCTTTTTTGATCTCCATCTCCGGCCTCTCGAAAAATGATCAGAGGGCTGAAAGCCGATCCCCCAAAATAATCAGCCACCCCTTTGTTGTCTCGAACCGCCATATATATAGGGGGTGAGTTCGAGTCTTCATTCGGCGTGAGATCAGCGCGCCGGTTTAACATTTCAATAGCTAGCGCGCCGGGCTCGAGGGGCGCCGGTTTAACGGGCGCGCCGTATAAGGGCGCGCCGTATTAGCATTTCCCACGCGTTGCAGGTTAGACGATGAACCCGGGGATGATTCCGGGAGTCACCGTGGACGTGTACCTTGCCGATGCTTGCTGCAGCCTCGACGAGACATCTTATAGGAGCTCCTAAGTTGGCGTACGGCCATTTTCGAGGTTCCGAATAGCTTTATCTTGATCGTACAGGCTTTCTATCGACACGGCCTTCGGTTCTACGATCCATGCTGTTGGTCCGGCCTGGCTCGTACTCAGAGCTCTCTAGGAGGTTGGATAGCCGGGAGATAGTTCCGCCTGAGCCGGGCGATCATTCGGCCACTAATGGGCCCATCTTGACGGGAAGCCGTGCCCATGCCGGGCGATCGGGATCTTCCACTGTCAGAGCTTTCGGTTCTCCGTTTTGGGAAGTCGGGGGGACTCCTTTATCCTCGGGAGAGCCTTTCATGAGGTGGGTAGCCACCGGGTAGACCGTCGACCTTGGTCGGACAACGGGTGTAGTGGATGCAGCACGACAAAGTCGATGCCGGTTCATTGGGCAGGCTTGGTCGCACTGCCGGTTGGTTGTGAGTTTGTCTCGGCTCTCTTGAGGTGAAGTCCCCGTATCCATACGGAGTGACCCGAGGCTCTGACAGCTTGAGAAGTCTTCAATATGTTGATCTGCATCGGCTTCCGTGCTTCGGTGTGCCGGGTCATTCGTCTTTATTGGCTTGGTCGCCAATGATCATATTTTAGATGCCAACAAATGCCCCCTAGACGTGGGTGTTTTGAGAAAGGCACGAGTGTAGCAAGACCGACGGATGAAATTCACCCGGACTGATCTCCTCTTTGGCTGACAGGGGCTCTGAATGGCCCTTAATTCGGCATGGATATTAATCCGGCGCCGTTTAGATGTTAGTACGGCGCGGCCTGTGACCCTTGGGCTTTTAATCCGGCGCGGCCGTTGACTTCCTGCTTTGACCCGGCGCGCCTTTTACCGACGCGCCTTTCGCTTGAAGGGCTGTTAATCCGGCGCGCTCTTTTGCTTTTACCATGTCAATTCGGCACGGGTAGAAACGGCACGCCCTTTTGTATATTTGGACTTTAATCCGGCGCGCTAAATAGCGCGCCGGGTTAAACGCCCAGTGCCACCTCCATATAAGGTTTCTGCCCTTGTCTTTTTCTTCTTCGTTCCTCATTCGAACGAGCTCTTTCTCTCTCTTCCCTCTCTTCCCTTTCTCCGGCGCCGAGAGCGGCGATTTTCCTTTGGGTGAGTGGAGGTGTTGTCCATTTGGGTTTCAAAACCCTTTCTTTGGGCCCCGGGAGGCTTCTAGCAGGGCTTGCCCTCGGAGCTGTTTCCCCGGGTGTTCCTCTGGCCTCGGTGTAATGCCGATGGCTGCCTTTTAGGGACCGTTCCTCAGTGGACGCGTTCCCGCTTTTCTTCGGCAATTCCCTGTGCTGGGGAGACTCTGCCGAAATTTTGTCAGAAGTTCGCCTTTGATTAGCCATTTTCTGACTTTATTTTTATTTGGTATGCCTCTTTTGTAGCTATCATGGCATCCAGTTCTTCTTCTCGTGCCGCAGTGACATGGGAGAACGTCAATTCCCTCGACTGGGGGCACGGCCAGGTGGCCATAGTTGCAGAGTCTTCGGATTCAGAGACAGATACTGTAGACACCGGTCGTCTCCTTATTCTCGGGGGTGACTCTTTTCATTATGATAGAGAGGGCGTGACCAGGAAGGATTATCCCAAGGACAAGCACCTGATGTCCCTTCTTCAGCGCTTCAACCTTCAGGGGAAGCGGGATGTGTTCGCCGTCCGGAAGGTCGAGCAGGCCCTGCTGGTGGAGAGTGACAGCTTGGCCGAATGCGTAATGCGAGGAAGACCCATCTATCTCCCCGGGGAGGTCAGGAAGTGGAGCGTTGTGCTGGGGCTGCAAGACCTGGCTCCGGCAGACGGACTGTTGACCAGAGCTCCCGAATTTGTACCTGCTCGGTGGAATGACTCCGCGGGCAGAGTAGATCGGGAGAAATCGATCTTTGGTTTATTCCTTGCCCCGTTGAAATGGAGATATAGAGATGAGTCATTCTTGCTGGATTGCTTGGCAATTCGCTTCAAGCACCAGATCTCCGTGGGGTGGTTTGCTGAGTTGAAAGCTACAGACGCCCACGCATTCAGACCCGGAGCAGTGGAATTCACAGACTATGTGTTGCATCATTATGCTCCTCTTTTGACCAGAGCTGGTGTATATCACAGCGTGTACGCTTCAAGATATGGGTACCCGATTTCCCGAGGCTTGTGCTGTGGCATGATCGAGGTGTTTTGCCCTGAATACAACACCTTCTATACTTCAGAGGGGGAGACGTCCTTAGACTTGTGGAGTCTATCTCAGCTCAGCGGCCTGCCCATTGATGGAGAGCCGTATGAAGAAGTTTGTTGGCCTGACTGGTTGAAGGACCAGACCGACGGTGACGGTCGATATATGGCGGGCTACGCCTATCGATATCTAATGAAGGCGTATCGCACCCTCTTCCATTCGTCGCATGACACGAGAGAAGCTCGAAAGCCGGGCGAGAAGCGAAGAGTGCGGATGGGCGCTTGGCTTCAATATTTCTTCCAGGGGAAGAACAAGTATGAAGATTTTCCTCCGATAGCACCGGTGGCCCAGAAGCGGAAGAAGAGGGTACGACGCCAGGCCGCTTCGTCATCTTCTTCGAGAGGAGGGCAGGGGGAAAACCCAAACCCTACTGGTATTGATGCAGTGACTCACTGTGCTGCATATTTGGTTTATTGGCTTTGTTCCTTTGCTCTCCCTCAAGGTGACGAGAGCGTGATCAGGGCGGAAGCCATATATCCAGCCTATCTTATGGCTTGGGGTACCAAGCTGTCTCTTTGCCCAGTGGCCCTGTGCCTCATTTACAAGATGTTGGGAGACTTGCATAAGACGCGCCTCCCCAGAAGCCTTCGGACGGTTGGTCCGTTACATTTCTTTAATGCTTGGGTCTGCACCCTGTTCCCGGAGGCAGCTCCTCGGGCGTTACAAGCAGTTCCTCTGGTCCCGCGCATGATAGAGTTTGCAAGTGCCGAGCCATCATTGCTAGCAGAGCAACTCTATGCCATTCGGGGTAAATTGACCCGTCTTCCCATGGACTCGCCCGGGGTTCTTCATTTCTGGAGCTTAGCTGCTCACTCGAGCCCATTGACGAACAGGACGAGGCAATGCAAGCTCTTTGAAACTAAGGAGTACATCCATCCGATTTCCCAGGCCAATTATACCAGGCCTATTCTGGAGCCGGAGTTGGTTGATTGGGCACTGGCCATCAGGCCTAGTGTCCTCGTATTTCGCAAGAGCGGCATTCTGTGGCTGGAGCCGTATTACCCATTCCGTTTCAGTCGGAACTTTGGCTACGACCAGCAGATTCCACATTCCTCTTCGCAATTTGCATTGCCCAACAGGCACAGGGCCGGGCAAACGTCCAATGACGACGCCCGGATATGGTGGGACTTTTTCCATCGTCGCAAAGACGTTTCTTTCCGGGTGCCCGCCCCCGCACGGTTCCCTCGCGTCATGCCTGAATACGTCAAGTGGTGGAACGCGCGGACGGGATTTTACAGGACCTCCCGGAGAGAGTGCTGGGCCGTGGCGGAGCACAGGTTCTTAGCTTCCCAGCCGGAGCCAGTTCTTGATATTGACGCTTCTTATTTGAAGAAGTTGAAATCTTGGACTAATACGGACGTGAAGGCCTATCTAGAGGCCCGCAAGCTCGTAAAAGGCCGCAAGACGAAAGTTGAGCTGAAGCTGCCCCCGATCAACAAGGATGATTATGTGAAGACCCTTCGGGGTTTATGCCGGGTAAGCAGTGAGAGGGTGATTCTCCAGCAACTTCCTTTACCGGTAGAAGAGCCTATCACAGCTGTGGCCAACTGGCGTCCCGAGGTGGATAGGTTATATCCCCATCGGACTTTCATTCGCAAGGAGGACAGACGGGCTGACTTATATGCCAATACCCCCTGGTTGTTCACAGTCCTTCGGTCTCATGGCCTCTCGGTGGGTAGCCCCAGCGAAGCCATACTGGACCATCCTCTTCAGATCTCCTTCAAATATGCAGACAGGTGGGGGCTGGACCATCTGAGCCTGTATTATCTGCTGGCCTCCCGTGGACACGAGGACCTGGAGTTGCTAGCTGAGCCGAGCGAAAAGATCGAGGATCTATGCTGGTTTATTTACGAGGCGGCTTCGAGGGACAAGACGCCATCGCTATTTTATTGGCCTCTCTTCCCCTTTTATACGGGACCGGCAAGTACGTTCTATCTTTTCCTTCAGGCCCTTCGGCCAGCTTCTTCTTTTCATTGTGGTTGTGTCATTCTCACCCTTGTGCGTATACAGTCCGACCGACTTCGGAGGAGACCCGGCACTTCAGGGAGCTGATCATAAAGGCCAAAAAGCCGACATATTTTGAAGTTCCTGAGCCGGCCCCGACCACGACGCCACTACCTCCTGGAGATTCGAGGAAGAGGACTAGGTCCCAACTGCGAGAGGCCGTCGGGAAGGCGAAAGCGGCGGTGACCCGAGTGACACGGGCACGCCGGAAGAAAGCCGGAGAGAAGGAATCGGCAACCGTTCTTCCTTCTGTTGTATCTTTTGAAGAGTTTGAGGCTTCTCGCGTACAAGGGCTAGAGGCCGAAGGTAGGCTCTTCTTTTCTTCAGAGTGCATTAGCTTGTTTCGACCGCTTGGGGTGGCCCATGCTGACAGTTGCCGATACAGCTGCCGCGGTCGTCGGACCGAAGGCGACGGTAGATGTAGCGGCTAGGGACGGGGCAGAGGAAGTCCCCGCTGTTCCCATAGAAAGGGATCTACCCTCTCCAACACCCCGGCAGGAGATGGAAGGTAATCTATAGTTTAGTTGCGATAGCAACGCAAATCTTCGTATCTTCAGCCGTCTTGACCCCTTTTTGCTGTAAATTGTAGTCGATATACAACCACCATTGTTTCCGGGCTCGGAGAGTGCTGAGGAGGTGATCCCCTCGGGGCAGGGAGAACCCACCCCTGAGGTATCATCTATTGCTGCCCTTGGTGTGGGGAGCACCGGGAAAGCTTCTGCCGAGGGTGATGCTCCTGCTGGCGAGGCTCCTACTTCGACGGCGGAGCGTCCTGAGAGAGCAGAGGGGTCTTCCTCCTCTGAGCATGTAGATTATGGTGGCGGCTCCAGTGACGAGGAGCCATCACCGCTTGATTTTGAGACCGACGATGCTGGGGTGTCCTCGGCCTATGAGAGTGACTATCCGACTTTCAGCCCGGCCCGGTTATCATGGGGCGGTCCTGTGCCGTCATTATCGCTTACGAGTGAGGAGGCTGGCGCTGGGGGAGCTGCTCTTAAAGATTTGAGCTTAGTCCCCGCCGAGGTAAGGACCTATCCAGGGCCGATGCTTACCATGCTTCTTTTCTCCTTCTTCTAGCCAGGTTTTAAATGTATATATTTCCGATGCAGACTGAGGTAGCGCTGCCAACTATGACGGTGCAGATACCACTTCCGGCCCTGGGAACAGGCCATGCGACTTTCCCGTCCGTCCTGCGGCCCATCGCCTTGCGGTACCCAAAGGATCATGCGGCAGCGATGGTTCCAGTTGGTCCCGGAGCGCTCGTGGAAGTTGATAGTTCGGCAGTAGCCGGAGATTCTCCGCCAAGGGAGGCTACGCAGCGGTCAGTTCTGGAGAAGGGTGGCTCTGCTGAGGTAGAAGCCGGGGAGATTATTGAGGGACGGACATCCTCGGTGCTCGAGGTTCTTGTCGGACTCCCATCCCAGGGGGCCGGCAAGGAGATTGTTGTTGTTGAGGCTCCAGCCACCGCATCTGCCGGTGCGGTTGTTCCCGGTGGTAGTGGGCTGCAAGTTATGCCGTCGTCATCCTCCAGGACGGCCGATGATATATGGGCTGCCGTGGATAGCAGAGTAGAGTTCGAACTGCCCGAGACGTCGCCACTTGGTCTTCGATCCTCGAGTGATGTCGTGTGGCAGTTCCTGGGGACCCTCCAGCAGACCGTAACAGCCAGTAGGGATTTAACTTATGTTCAGCTGAGGGGCTTGATAGAGCATCTGTCCCGCTCGCTGCTGGCCCTCGGTTGTCCCATGGACGACTGGACTCCGCGGGTGATCCTGCTCCTGAAGTGTGTGAACCGGAGGGAGTTCTTGGGCCAGGAGGCAGCTGACCAGCTGGCGGCCATATCATTGGAGCGGGCTGAAAACAAGACGGCCCTTATTTCTCTGCAAGAGACCGCGGCGAGGGCGAGGGACGAAGCCAACACCTCTTTACAACGCTGGAGCTCCCTGACGGCCCGGATGACGGCATTGCGGGCCGAACTTTCCAGGATAGAGGCTGAACTTGAAGAAGTAGATCGCCTGGGGGTCCAAAAGGTTGAGGATGCTGAGATGGCTGAAGGACAAGCTGCTTCCCTGGAGATGAAGCTATCCGAGCTGGAGGCCACCGAGTTCAGATTGCAAGAATTGATCCGTCATCCCTCCCTGGGTATTCCTGTGCTGGAGGACATCTTCCGACGCCCTTTGCCGTAATCTCTTTTCTTTATGTGCTCCCTTTTAATGCACCTTATGTATTCCAGGGCATGGCCCATGTAATCATGTGCTTTTTACTTCATAGTAATGAAAAATCTCCATCCTGATTTTGAATGAAGACTCCATCTTGTCATTATTTTTTTTCTTTCATTTGCCCGTTGATTCTAGTCCGAGTGTATGAGTCACTAGGGCAGGAGAGCGCTCACGCCTTCAGGGAAGGGGTGACGTGTTCACTCCACCGCACCGCGAATTTTTCTCAAGACTAGAAATGGCTTATGCCGGCCGAGAGTTCGGGGGACTCAGGAGGGCATAGTGAAACTGACGGATAAACGGTCCTGCCGAGAACGGCCAGAGCCGAGAACGGGTAGCGACCGGTCTTGCCGATGGTGACAAGGGTCGAAAAGGGGCAGACAGTCTTACCGATGGTGGCAAAAACCGGATAGGTAGCGATCGATCTTGCCGATGGTGACAAGGGTCGAAAGGGGTAGACGGTCTTGCCGATGGTGACAAGAGCCGGATAGGTAGCGACCGATCTTACCGATGGTGACAAGGGTCGAAAGGGGTAGACGGTCTTGCCGATGGTGACAAGAACCGGATAGGTAGCGATCGATCTTGCCGATGGTGACAAGGGTCGAAAGGGGTAGATGGTCTTGCCGATGGTGACAAGAACCGGATAGGTAGCGACCGGTCTTGCCGATGGTGATAAGGGTCGAAAGGGGTAGACGGTCTTGCCGATGGTGACAAGAACCGGATAGGTAGCGACCGATCTTGCCGATGGTGACAAGGGTCGAAAGGGGTAGACGGTCTTGCCGATGGTGACAAGAACCGGATAGGTAGCGACCGATCTTGCCGATGGTGACAAGGGTCGAAAGGGATAGACGGTCTTGTCGATGGTGACAAGAACCAGATAGGTAGCGACCGATCTTGCCGATGGTGACAAGGGTCGAAAGGGGTAGATGGTCTTGCCGATGATGACAAGAACCGGATGGGGTAGCGACCGATCTTGCCGATGGTGACAAGGGTCGAAAGGGGTAGATGGTCTTGCCGATGATGACAAGAACCGGATGGGGTAGCGACCGATCTTGCCGATGGTGACAAGGGTCGAAAGGGATAGACGGTCTTGCCGATGATGACAAAAACCGGATGGGGTAGCGACCGATCTTGCCGATGGTGACAAGGGTCGAAAGGGATAGACGGTCTTGCCGATGGTGACAAGAACCGGATAGGTAGCGACCGATCTTGCCGATGGTGACAAGGGTCGAAAGGGGTAGACGGTCTTGCCGATGATGACAAGAACCGGATGGGGTAGCGACTGATCTTGCCGATGGTGACAAGGGTCGAAAGGGTTAGACACTGGACATGTATAAGTGGGATATCGGATGAAGACCCTAGCCCCGACCTCGAAAATGGCCTTTTGGACGGCGGATGGTTCATCACTATTCATCATTCATTTTTATTCACATTACTGACCTAAGCGCCCTTTCAGGTTTTCGCCGAAGCCAGCCCCCTCTTGCTTTTGCCCGCGCGCCCTTTCGGGTTTTCACGCGGCGAGGTACCTGATTTTGCCTGCGACGCCCTTTCGGGTTTTCGCCACAGCTGGGTTACAGCCATTTTTGCACTTGACCTGATATAGGAGCAAGTCTGGCGGGGTATCTCTATTTTTAACCCCAATTTCTTTTCTTTTTTTTTCTCTTTTTTTTGTTTTTGAGTTCGAGATTCAGAAGAACTGGACCGCGGGAACGCTGACCGTCCTTGTCGATGAGGACAAGGGTTGGTCTTAGATTTATTTCGTCGACACTGGTTAAATGTCGAAGCAAGGACGTGGCTTATTAACAAGGATGTAGGATCCAAGTTCAAGAGTAGAGATCGCCCGTTCTCGCCGATGATGGCGAGAGTCGAAAAGGGTTTATTCGTCGGCGTATGCTACTGCCGAAACAAGGATGGGGTTGTCAACAGGGACGTAAGGTCCAAGTTGAGGGTAGAGATCGACCGATCTCGTCGAGGATGACGGGGGTCGAAAAGGATTTGTTCGTCGACATATATCACTGCCGAAACAAGGATGGGGTTGTCAACAGGGACGTAGGGTCCAAGTTGAGGGTAGAGATCGACCGATCTCCCCGATGATGAAGAGGGTCGAAAATGATGTGTTAAAGGATTTCCGGCGGGACTTTGATGATTGTCCCTTTCGGAGTTTTATTGGGTGGAGAATAGGAGAGGCATTTGGGAAATTACCACTTTATCGACTCAAGCGCCCTTTCGGGTTTTCGCCCAAGTCAGCCCCCTCTTGCTTTTGCCCACGCGCCCTTTCGGATTTTCACGTGGCGGGGTACCCGATTTTGCCTGCGACGCCCTTTCGGGTTTTCGCCACAGCCGGGTCATAGCCATTTTTTGCACTTGTCCCGATGTGGGAGCAAGTCTGGCAGGGTATCTCTATTTTTAACCCCATTTTTATTTTGACTTCTTTCTTTTCTTCTTCTCTTTTTTTTTTATTCGGAATGCGAGCCGAGAGAGGGTAGCTTGATCAGGGCGAAATACCGCTAACCAAGGAAAGGTAGCTTGATTAGGGCGGAGAGCCGCTAGCCAAGGAGAGGGTAGCTCGATCAAGGCAGAGTGCCATTGACCGATGAAAAGTAGTTTGATCAGGGCGGAATGCTGCTAACCCAGGAAAGGTAGCTTGATTCGGGCAGAATGCCGCTGATCAAGGAGAAGGTAGCTTGGTTCGGGCAGAGTGCCACTGAACCAAGGGAGGGGTAGCTTGGTTAGGGCGGAGTGCCACTGAACCAAGGGAGAAGGTAGCTCGGTTAAGGCGGAGTGCCATTAAACCAAGGAGAAGGTAGCTCGGTTAGGGCGGAGTGCCACTGAACCAAGGGAAAAGGTAGCTCGGTTAAGGCGGAGTGCCACTAAATCAAGGAGAAGTAGCTTGATTAGGGCGGAATGCCACTAACCAAGGAAAAGCAGCTCGATTAGGTGGGAATGCCACTAGCCAAGGAAAGGGTAGCTCGGTTAGGGCGGAGTGCCACTAAACCAAGGGGAAGGTAGCTCGGTTAGGGCGGAGTGCCACTAAACCAAGGAAAGGGTAGCTCGATTAGGGCGAAATGCCGCTAACCAAGGAAAGGGTAGCTCCGACCGATCACTCGGGGTGTGTTGGCTGCGCCGCATGATACAGCTTAATGTGTTTTCCGTTGAGGGGAGAGAACTGGATGACTCCTTTGTGGTCTACAAGGACGTAGGCACCCCCTTCATATACTCGGCGGACGATATACGGTCCGACCCAGTTTTCAACCAGCTTCCCTTTGGGGTTAGAGGCCATCACTTCTCTTCTTTTGACCATCACCAGGTCTCCTTTCTTGAACTCTCGACCCTTGACTAACTTGTCAAAAGCACGGGCCATGCGAGCTTGGTAGAGTTGGATGTTTTGTTGCGCCTGGAGGCATTTTCCTTCGAGCTCAGCGAGCTCTTCCAATCTTCTTTCTGCATTGGTCTGCTCACCACTGACTAATCCGTGCTGGATGGCAACTCGCAATGAAGGAACTTCAAGTTCAATCGGCACTACAGCTTCCGACCCATAGACAAGGGAGAAAGGTGAACAGCCGGTTGGGGTCTTGTAGATAGTACGATAAGCCCAAAGTGCTTCGTACATCCTTTCTTCCCAATCCTTTTTGTTAGACTTGACAGTCTTTGCCAATAGTGTGCACAAGGTCTTGTTAAAGGCCTCTGCCAGTCCATTGGCTTGAGGGTTGTAGGGGGACGATGTCCTCCAGTCAATTTTGTATTTGTCGGCTAGCCAGTAAACCTTCTGATTTCTGAAATGGCTGCCATTATCAGAGATGATTCGGCTGGGGATCCCGAACCGGAATATTACATTCTGCCGGAAGAATCTTGCAACTAGTTCTCCGGTTACATCTCTTAGTGCTACTACCTCCGCCCATCTGGAGAAATAGTCTGTAGCTGCTAAGATGTATCTGCATCCTGATGAAGATGCTGGTAGTGGCCCTACCACGTCTGTGCCCCACTGAGCAAACGGCCAACTTGGCAGAGTGGGATGCAGTGGCACTGGAGGTCTTCTCACCACATTAGCGTGTTCTTGACATTTCTGACAAGCTTTGGCAAACTTGCAGCAATCATCAAATATAGTGGGCCAATAATAACCCAGCTTCTTTATCTCAATTTTCATTTTCGGGCCAGCCTGGTGTGCTCCAGCTGATCCTGCATGAACTTCTTGCATCACCTGTCCCGCCTCTGCTAAAGACAAGCAGCGGAGTAGGACTTTCCTTCGGGCATCTGCCATAATTCGGAACAAGGTCCCGCTTCTCATCTCGTAAGAATCCTTGATCCTCAGGAGCTTCATTCTCTGTTCCTTTTCTTTTGGAAGTTGCTGGTGTTGAAACCAGCGTAGGAGATGCTCTCGCCAGTCGGGCTGCTGAACCCCTTCGATGACTGCTACTTCCATCTCTTGTTCGTCGGCCAGAACCTCTGTTACGCTGGGGACCTGTCGGCGGTTGATCACTGTTATATTCAGGCTTGTGTCTGGCGGGACCGCCAATGAACTGGCCAGCTTAGCGAGGGCGTCTGCCTGAGCATTCCGGCCTCGATTGATGTGCTTGATGCTGATGAAGTAAAATCTTGACATCAGGCGAGTTGCCAACTGGTGATAGGGGAGGAGCTCTTGCTTTCACACCTCGAACTCTCCTTCCAGTTGTTTTATAACTAGCATGGAGTCTCCGAATGCTTCCAGCATCTGAATTCCCATGGACAGAGCAATCTGCAACCCGATTATCAGGGCTTCATATTCTGCTTCATTGTTTGTGCATTGTTTGTTTATGGAGCAGGAAGTATGCACCACTTCTCCTTCTGGGGACTTCAAGACTATGCCTGCTCCTGCTCTGACCCTGGATGACCCGGTAGCAGAGGTGTCAATTCTGGAAGCGCCATCAAAGTATAGCTGCCATAAGGAAGGCTGTACTTGGGCAGCTTCTAGGGTCTCATCCTCAGGAAGTTCCGGTTCCCACGGGCTTTCCCCGGGCACTGGGTGCTCAGCGAAGAAGTCTGCAATAGCTTGACCTTTGATGGCCTTACGCGGTACGTAGGAGACATCAAACTCCATAAGGATTACCGCCCACTTGCCTAGGCGGCCTTTGAGTGCCGGCTGGGACATAATATATTTCAGGGGATCCTCCTTGGACACCAAGCTGATTTCATGCGACAACATATAATGCCGGAGCTTTTTGACTGCGAAGACTAGTGCCAGGCAGATCTTCTCAATATAAGTATATTTCTCTTCAGTTCTGACCAGTCTCCGACTGAGGTAATAGAGGGCTTGTTCTTTCCCTTCTTCATTATTCTGGGCTAGCATTGCCCCCAGAGAATTGTGTGTAGCTGCTATATACAGTATCAACGGCCGTCCTTTCACCGGTGCGCCCAATACTGGAGGAGTCTTCAGATAGTCTTTTAGCTTGTCAAAGGCTGTCTGGCAATCTTCATCCCAATAAAAGGGAACATCTTTCATCATCAACTTGTGAAAAGGCTGGCATCGCCCTGACAAATTGGAAATGAACCGCCGGATATAAGCCAGGCGGCCCTGTAGTGACCTCAGCTCGGAGATGTTCCTAGGTGGAGGTAACTCCTGAATCGCCTTGATCTTTGCGGGGTCTATTTCGATTCCCCGATACCGGACGATGAAGCCCAGGAATTTTTCGCTCGACACTCCGAACGCACATTTCATAGGATTCATTTTTAGCTCATGCTGCCTCAGCCTCTGAAAAACAATCCGGAGGTCTTGCAGGTGATCTTCTTTTCTTCTGGTTTTGACCACCAGGTCATCTATGTAGCACTCGACCTTGTGGTAGAGCAATTCATCAAAAATTTTGGTCATTGCGCGCTGATAGGTTGCGCCAACATTCTTCAGTCCGAATGGCATTCTCTTGTAATGATAAATGCCTTTAGGAGTTCGGAAAGCAGTATGGACCCGGTCATGCTCCGCAATCCAAATCTGATTGTAGCCGGAAGACCCATCCATGAATGACACGGCTTCATGGCCGGTTGTAGCATCGATCATGACCTCGGTTATTGGCACCGGAAAGTCATCTTTAGGGCAGGCTTTATTTAGATCTCGGAAGTCAACACAAATCCGGATCTGTCCATTCTTCTTTTTCACGGGGACGATATTCGCCAGCCATGTGGTGTACTGATTTTCTTCAACAAATC
This sequence comes from Amorphophallus konjac, assembly GCA_022559845.1. Lineage (NCBI taxonomy): Eukaryota > Viridiplantae > Streptophyta > Magnoliopsida > Alismatales > Araceae > Amorphophallus > Amorphophallus konjac. Next base: position 99,371,452 of record CM040128.1, read on the forward strand.
CCACATCAATGAGCTTGTCAACTTCAGCACAGATTCGGGTGATGAGCTCCGGCCTCATACGCCGCGGTGGTTGCTTCACCGGCTCGGCTTCGGGGCTGATTGCTAGCTCATTTTTTGAGACAGCAGGGCTTAGACCTGGCATCTCTTTGTAGGTCCAGGCGAAGCAATCCCGGTATTCTAGCAGCAGCTGGATGTACAGCTCCCGTTCTTCTGGGGATAGTTGGGCGCTGAGGAAGGTGGGCCTAGGGTCCTCCTCATCTCCCAAGTTGACTTCTATTAGTTCATCGACTGTGGCCTGGCCTCCGTCTTCTATTTCCGGGGGTGCCGACTGGAGGTCGACGAAGTCTGGAACACCATCTCGAGGGTCGAGCACTTCGACCTCCTCGTCGGACATCGCCAGAGCTTCATGGGGTCCTCTTGCTTCTTGCGCTAGCGACTGTGTGGATGGATCTATGGACACATCCGTTGCCGTTGCAGCTCCCGAGGGTGAGAGAACAGCTTTAGTGCTTGTAGATGAGGTTGCAGCCATGACAGGCCAGTAGTTGTTTGCCGCCGGACTCGGACAGCATATTGGATTTGTAGCAGAAGTTGAAGGAGTCTCGCCTTCTGGGACAGTTGTATCTTCCGCAGAAGTGGCTTTTTCTTTTCTGGTAGCTGGCTCCCCTTGATTGGAGTTGACCAAGGCCTGCCTGATTGGTAGAAAGGGTGTTGAAGTTGTCATTAGTAGGACCCCTGTAGAGGGAGAGACTCCTATTTCTTGAATGTCTTCGGCTCCGCTGCTGCTAGCCGTATCAAATTCGGCTTGAAAGGCCGCTTCCTCAGGACGGACCTGCTCCCAGCATCGACAGGAGATCAAGGTCTCCATTTGTTGATTCCGGGATAGAGCCAATTCAGCATGTTCGGCTTCCGCCGGATATTCATCAAAGGTTGCCCCCAGAGGGCTATCTTCAGTTGGATAGAAGGTGGAGATGGTATCCACCTCGTACCGCCCACTGTAATAGTAGTCTTCCAGGGTGAAGCCCAGACCCGGATGTTGAGAGACACGTCTCATTTCTTTATCCAGATTTACAGGATACCACATCTTCTGGAAAGCTTCCTTGCATTTTTGAGGTTGATCGGGAGGGATGTGTTGCTTTTGAAACATCTTGGCCGTCCGATCAGTGGTAAATGCCAGGCCCTGAACAGGAACCCGCGGGTTGGCTAGATCCTCAGGGAGGCTGCAGTCTGTGTCCTCCTGAGTGGGATGCTCCTCAGCTGTATAGAACAAGCTACTGGGCCCATCTTCTTGTGTCACCTCCCAAGCTTTGAAAGGTTCGATAGTGGGACCATCGAGGCCGGAGACTGGCTTGGTGAGGCCGGCCGGGACTCCGATGCGGTCGTGCTGTCGATCAACATGCACTTCCTTAGCTTTGGGGTATAATGCTAGGGGTGTCACCCTGCCGACATTTCCAGAAGCCGTGATGTGGGAAACCACCTTCGGCTTGACATATCCGCGCGGCGGTGGTGGATACCAACCGTCACCTGATCTGTTCTTCGATGCCCCTACGGGGGCTCCATCTTCAGAAACCTTCCGGGGAGACCCCGTATATAGGTTGGCATCCGCCAAGTGACATTCAAACACGTCGAATGGGTGGATGTCAGCAAATATCCTCTCCTCCTTCCCCTGGAGGCTGTATTTGATGCATTGGTGGAGCGTGGAGGGCACCACCATATTTTCATGCAGCCATGGGCGGCCGAGCAGCGCTTTATAGGAGGTGCGAGAGTCAATGACGTGAAACTGCACCGTTGTAGTGAAATCTGCCAGGGTCAGTGTGAACTCTGCCACTCCCATAGATACTTCACACTTTTGGTTGAAGCCAGCGATACGCATATCCCTGACTTTCTCGAGATGCACATTAAAGTGGTACCTCTCGTATATTCTATATGGCAGGATGTTGACTGCTTGTCACGCCCCGAGCGCGGAAGATACTCGGATATGCACGACGAGTTTATATCAATCATGTCAATCAGAGTAGTAGTGTATTCGACACCAAAACAGAGATGCGCAAAATAGAAAGATAACCCAATCCTTATTTCATAATGGATAGACTATTACAAATCTAATACTCTATTCAATTAAAAAGGAAAAGTACATAGTTGACTCAAGAAAATAGGAAAAAGACTAGATGACACTTGAAAAAGCTCTAGCTCTTTCACTCTTGACTTTCCCCATCAATTTGACCCTCTTCGTCGGACTTACCTGAAAAGTAGGGAACACACGGAGTGAGCGAACGCTCAGTAGGAAATTATATCTCAAGCGCTTAGCAAGGGGTCTAAGTAATTACATTTTTCATGAATGTACTGTAGCTATGCATGCTCGCATAAAACGATAAGATAGAGAAAGAATTTATCAATAAGACAGCAAGATGAACTAGTCAGGAGTTTTCAAGAAAAGATAACAGATATTCAAGCAAGTACTTTTTAGCAAGTCATGTCAAGTCAAGTACGAGTCAAGTACAAGATTTTTGTGGAATGTCCAATCAAGCTAGTCATGCACTCGGTATAATGCCAGATACCTTATCATTCAACTCCCATGGGCACAAGTACTTTCGGGTGCTCCTCCCAGGACCAGATCGGGCCATATATGCGCAGGTATTTATCATGTATTTTTGACATCCACTCTTGTATATATATGTAGCCAATATGGAATTTCAATGATCAAGCTTGTAGACACGTAGGATAACTTTGATAGAATGGAGTCCAAAAATACAACATTGGACATAGATAGGCGATAACAACGGTACAATCACGATGAACGATGAAACTAGGTGGAATTAGGTTCCCTTAAATCGGGTACCATGACAAACAAGTATGGACATTCTTTTTATAGAATTGAGGTCCACATGAACAGTATATCAAAGGCAAGATACCCTCATTCTGATTATAGAATTGAGGTCCACAAGAACATCAACAAATGGCATGATATCATCATCCCATTAAGAATTCTCATGATATACTCTTTGCATATCATAAGGGCCGGTATACCATGTTTCTTTAGAGTGACATGGCATTCAATAGTGTAATGGGTTTTTAGGGTACAACCAGCTCAGTCGGCCTTGAGGGAATCCAAGGCGGCGAGGAGTCTTACGGAGGTCTCTATGACTAACTCGCTAGTCCAAAGGAACGGAATGTCCAATGGAGAGCTTGTATGTCAATGAGAATTGAGGGTGATCGATAAAACATCATGAAAACGTGGGACTATACTCACGGAGTGGAGATATAGTGCCGATATACATATATGTAGATATACTGAAACCATCGTTTATCAGAAACTGGTAAAAACATTTTTACAGGAAAATAACGACTTAAGTAAAGTCACTACTCAAGTAATTAACGCCTTAGATAAGGGCGTTCATCTATTTTCCTTGTTTGCAAAATTTCAATATTTCAGTAGTTTATCAAAAACGCGCCCTGGTGAGGGGCGTTTCTTTACAAGTTGACGACGTATACAGTGGTCGTTCATTCTTTACTTCTATTTTTGCAGTATATATATATTCAAAAATTTATCAAAAACACGCCCTAGACAGGGGCGTTACTTTTCAATTCACGCCCTGAACAGGGGCGTTAGTCAAACTAGAGACGACCTATACAGGGTCGTGAATTCAAGAATTTTCAGATTTCAAGTATTATAATATCCAGAAACAAGAGACATGGTCATGACAGGAAAAATATCGGGATATGATCATGCACTAATTTTTGAATCATGTTTAAGTGGATATTGGATAATTAACATGGGTAATTAATAATTGAGAAGATTGACGTCCGTGTACAGGGCGTCGAATCTGGAATTGATGATCTGGGCATGGTCGTTTCTTTCAAAGTAGCGCCCTTGTCTGGGTCGCGTATTAAAGTAGCGTCCTTAGAAAGGGCGTTTCTTTCCAATAATAGAAACATTTAAAACTCGCGAAAACTATATGCATGAACTAATATATATGGTTTAACATAGTTATTATGGTGATTTGGGCTACAGTGCTTGAGAAAACCTACCTTGGGCAATAATCTGAAGATGAACGTGACAGGTTCTGAACTTCTACGAACTTAACAGCAGCACCAAGCAAAGATGATGCAGATGAAGAGATCGTTTGATGAAGAATCCTTGTTCTTTACTGATCAACTTGCTGTAAGTCCTACAGAAAAAGAAACTGATATTAGTTTCTTCACCTTACACATCCAGACTAAAGGTAAAGAGAATAACTTTACCCGGATGAAGAACTCTTGTTCTTCAGAACATCAGGGCTTCTTAACCTGTAAGGAGAGATGAAGAATCATTAATTCTTCATGCAACCTAAAGTAATGATAAAAAGAGATAAGAAGAACTGCTGTTCTTTACGTACCGTAGCAGCAGCAGATCGACCAAATAGCTTTAGGGTTTGATAGTCAAGGGTTTTTATAGGATTTCTAGAATCCTAATGGAGTTAGAGTTACATTGGAAGTAACACTTCCATATTAGAGTTATTACTACATTCGAACTCTTTCTCATAGTTATCAACTTACCCTGGATAAGTTCCTGGGTCGAACGGGAGACGAATTGAATTAACGACCTAGGTCAGGGCGTCGAATTTAAATTGACGCCTTGTCAGGCGTCGTTACTTGTTGAAACGCGTCCACCCAAAGGGCGTTACGCTTTCTTGCCCTTTTTATTTATTTTGGTCATTTGAAATTTGACGCCTTATTATTTGGGCGTCCTTTCTTTAATTCGCGCCTGGTTGAAGGTCGCTTATTTGTAAGGTCGCGCCTTTTCCTGAGGCGTTATTTTCATTAGAGTTTAATTCTTTTCCATTTCGGATTTTTATCTTTTCTTTACTTAGTCTTTTATTCTATTTTGACTTATTTTATTCTTTTTAATTTATTAGGGTTGCTACACTGCTGCACCAGGATCAACCAGAATCCGGTTCAGTTCTCTTCCGTTCAGGTGCCCTTTCATATATAGCGGCCTGTTGTGACTGGCAGTAGGTAGTAGCATGTCTTCTGGAGAGAAGGTCATACTGGCTTCTGGTATAGCCTCAGCTATGCAGGCTTCAAAATGAGCAGGCGTCTGCAGAGCAGTGATGATCGCCTGTCGAGTCTCTTCACTCAAAGAGAGAATTTCCCAGATCGTAAATCGAGCAGGGAGCTTCTTGAGCAACTTCATTATTTGGCTTCCAGCCCGGACATTGGAGAGCTTCATCTCTTCAGCCCATCTGGGCTTGGAAAGGTTTTGATTCGCGGGCCCTGACGGACCTGCTTCACCTTCCTCGGACTCGGCACCCTCTTGACTGGCATCGGCTGTCGGGTCTTCTTTATTAGCTGCTGTAGGGCAAGCCCCATTTGCATTTGCATCCTCAGTAGATTGCGCTGGCTGCGGGTGAATGACCCCGGGCGTAGGGTTAGCCTCCTGACAAGGCTGCTTCCCCTTTGACATCTTCATGAATTCAAGGAATGAAGGGACTGTCTTGCCCCCAGTCTTGTTGTATAGACCTGACGGAGGAGGGATTTGGACTCCCTTAACTTCCGGCGGAGGTGTCTTGTAGGGTTGCTCCCCTCTGAACATAATGTTGTGATTGGGTGGCGGTTGGCGCCCCCATTTCGGCCTGACCGAGTGGCATGTGCAGCAGTTGCGGCCTCGGCCTTGCCTCCCCCAGCATGGGGTGTGAAGCAAATTTCTTCTTCTTCCTCTTCTCCGGGCAGGTTGAAGAGTGCTGACAGGGTATTGCAGGAGACGACCTGTGTTTTATGGGCCCCAGCGGCCTTTCTTTTCTTTTTCTTTTGCTTTTTCTTCTTTTTGGTTTCTGCAGGTGCTTGCCCCCAGAACAGGTTGCTCTCTTGAGGTGGTGTTGCTTCAGCTTCCTCCCTTTGCTTGAGTGAGAGTTGCTCCAGCTCTTGCCATGGGACGTGGTCCTGTACCAGCAGAGGTTTCAGTTCGGGCTGTACATATTCATCTAGCCCTTCAATTAAGTGTTACAGTCGAAGGACCCCAGGATTGGTTTCCTTGATTACTGGCAGCGGAGTTTGTCTCCTCCTGTTGGGTGTATGTATTCTGACAGCTGTAGAGGGAGTGACCCATACGGGTGCTACCACTGGCGGAGCAGGCCGGGGTGTAATGCCACGGATGCGTGCCCCCTCTTTTGGGCGGGGTGCCCTCTTCTTCTTGTGCTTCACAGGGATTTGCTGCCACCCCTGCTGTTCCTTCACGGGCTCCAGAAATGGATTTCATAGGTGCTCCGTGTGCTTGCTTCAGAGATCTCCTCAGGTAATGCCTGGTAGAGGGAGATCATGTTGACTGCTGCCCTCCTAAAAGGGGCTTCATGTGGCTGAGGAGGGTCTACTTTGTACTCTCCCAGCTCTATCTCATTCTTCTTCACCATCCCTTCGATGACGTCTTTGAAAACATAACAGTCTTCGATTGGATGTCCCAACATCTGGTGGTAGGGGCAGAATCTTGGACTGTCTTTTCTCTTCAGGTCCTCCAGCCTCCTTGGTTCAGGCAGAGTGACCATGTTGTATTCTATTACCCAGTCGAACAGGACTCGGGTCTTGTCTTTTGGAAAGGAATAAGCTTTCTTCATTTTGTCCCTCAGTGAAGGACCTTCTTTATCATCTGGAGCTTTCGCAGGTTGCGGGGGAGCCGCTTTCTTGCCTTTCTCCTTCTGTTGTTCGAACGCCTTGATATCAAGCGCATTCGATTCTTTAGGTGTGGGGCGCCGTTCCGCAGCCTTGCCTTTCTAGGCTATGCTGGCAGTTGACGTCGGGACAGGCTTGGCTAGAAAAGCTTCCACCTCAGCCACCACATTATTCAGCCGGTCGAACGACCGTATTTCCATACCAATCATCTTTTCCAGGACCTCCCTCCTGAGGTTTTGTTTACATATTTGCACAGCGTCCTCCTGATGCAGGGGCCGCTTACATCTCATTCCGAGGTTCCTCCACCTCTTGATGTAGTCAAGGGCTGTCTCATCTGCCCTTTGTTTTGTTGAATAGAGCTCGGCCACTGTGACCTCCCTCTATGTGACATGGAATCTTTCTCTGAACTTCCTCTGCATATCTGACCAGTCATTAATTGACCCGACCGAGAGACTGGAGTACCATTCAAATGCGAGCCCTGTAAGCGAGGACCCAAAGAATTTCAGCAGATACGACTCGTCGGTGGCCAGATCACCCATAACGGTCATATAATATGCAATATGCTCTTTTGGGGAACCTTTCCCGTTGAATTTGTCAAATTTGGGCGGCTTGTTGACTCCCGGGGGAAGTCGTTTAGCCGCATGGTGTTGCAGGTAGGGCACCCGATAGGCATCGAATGCGACGTAGTCGCCTTCACTCTTCTCTGCGAGCTTCAGCTCAATCATCCTTTCCACCATCATCCGGTTCACGACTGTGGGGTCGACTGGCTACGGATAGAAGTGTGCTGGCTGCAGGTATGGGGTGACCAGGGTGGTCGCCTATGGAGGATGCAGCAGCGGGGGTGTTGGGTGCACCTGAGGAAGCACCGGAGGTAGCAGCGGCTGAGGCTGTGGTGGCCGCTGCTGTGCTATCGTCACGGTTGGTTCTGACGACTGGGGTAGTGTATAAAGAGGTGGAGGGTCATCTTGACGAGCCGCTCCCCGGGATGATTCACCCTGGACTTCGGGTGGTTTAGAAGCTGATGAGTGCTCAGTCTTTTCTATCAGCTGTTTCTTCAGGGAATCTATTTCCCGTTGATATTTTTGCAGCAGCCTCAGAACTGATGGATCTATAGTGGTGGGGACACCTTCTGTTGTTTCCCCAGACATACCCTCAGGCAGGATGTCGAGGAGTACGTCGTCTTCTTCTTCCGTCGTCACCACATTAGCGGTCAAGACGGGGGCTTTATCATCCCAGTGGAGGTAGACCTGGGGCTGTTTCTCTTTCATCATCGTCAGAAGCCCTCTTGTTGCTTCTGTCCTGCGGGTAGTTGGCCCCGGCCGTACGGCCAATTGAGCCAGTTCTTGGGGGTCTTCAGGGAGCTCCCCATATCGGCTGGGTACACCAGCCATGTTGCAGGTAAAGACCCGCATCTTTCTCTTCTGTCGATGGACCCTCCGTCTGGCTTGCCGCGGAAAGGTCAGCCTCTCGAACACAGAGATTCTTCTTCTTTCTTCCCGCTCGAGGAAGGCTTCATCGGCTTCGATCTCAAAGCCGTCATCGTATCCATTATCGTCGACCGACGACATCCTCATTCTGTCTCTTATCTCTTCTTCATCTGCCGTTGATGGACAGTAATCTTCTTCAGTGGCGACTGTCTGCATCAGCCGCTGCTGTCCGAGTGAGGTGTTGCCCAATCCTCAGAAATAGCTTCTGACCAGGCAGGCCATTTCTTCTCGACCCCGTTCTTGATGTAGCACGGGGGATAGTGGTCGGCCTCCAGAAGGAGGAATGTAGGCCAGTCGAGCTCTGTCGGCTGGCTGTTGGAATCTTCGCCCCGTGGCAGGGACGTTGGCTTGACGGGCCGCAGCCCAGAAACTTCTGTGGCGCGGAGGCTCCGCAACCACCTTTTCTTCCATCTTCGGGGGTAGGCCCCTTTCTCTTATCACCTCCGCATCGTCATTCACAGGATGGCGGCGGATGGGTGTCGACTGGTGGACAGGTCGGGTCCGTTTGGGAACCTACACCTGTTTGAACTTCCTCGGCTTGAGTGCCGGGTTTCCTTGGCCATGGTGGCCGGCTTCTCTCATTTCTGCCCTCCTTCCAGCAAGGGCTTGATATGGGTTGTGGACAGGAACGTTTGGGATGACTCGGTCTGGGGTCACCCGTGCCGTGTGCCCGTTGAGGAAGACACGCATGCCTCCCACCAGCATTGACTTCCCGGACTGAGAGACAGTTCCGGTGATCACAGCGGTGTTCTTGCGAGCCTGGCGACGCTGACGTCCTCCAGGGGGTTTGTTGACTACAGTGGGGTGCGTCCCACGTACAACGTGGTGCACCATGCAGCTAGCGGCCGGGGCCGGATTCTTGAGCGAGTCGTCGCAGCGGGGAACCTTCAGAGGTTCCACTTCCTCCATAGCTTGCTTGGAAGGTTCCGGGGCTTCGACTTCTAGGATGTCGACGAAGGCCAAGCCCAGGAAGTTGGGGAAGCCTACAGCGGCAGGGAAGCTGCCGAATTCCATGGGTACCGCCAGGTACCCTTGCGCGTGTCTAGCGACTATCGACTGATCGAAGTCGACGCCAGCTATTCCATGAGTTGTCATTGTTTGCCTACAAAGACAAAACAGGGGAAATAATCAGTAGCCTTTGAAAGGGCTTCGAAGCCCGGATATCTCGGCAAAGAGATGAAAGGTGACACATGTCCCACCGGGCGTGCCAGACTTATTTCAGCGTTTTCTTTCTTTCTCTTTTCGTTCACGTATCGATCAACCATTTGGCTAACTGGTAGTCAACTGACTGATTGACGACGCAGGCGTGCCAGTCACATGAGTGACAATTTTATTGTGCGCTCATTCTGACCCATGTCGAGCGAATGTGAGGTTCGGTCGGGACCAGCAGTCCGCCATACCATAAAGGTTATGGCGTTAATTACATCCCCCACGAGGAGGGAACACCTTTGATTAATTGCCGAGATAGCGGGCTGTCGAAGCCGGATTAAGAAAAGAACTACAGGGTGATCATGACGAAGACATGCAGGATGCACATGTTTATCGTATAGAAGATGCATAGTTCATGGAATTATGGATCCTCGGTACGTGGCGGAGGATGTAGGTCCGAAGACCACCATCGCGCATGGTGAAGACTTCCGGCCGGGCGTAACCCGGTCTTCTGTCGATGCCATTTGATATACCCGAGGATCTATGCATGCATGCACACAAGACATTCACGCCTAGATTGCACATGAAGATAGTGTTACGAAACGGTGGCGATCAGCCACATTTATTACCCTTCACCGAGAGGAGGAAGAACGACACAAGTGTAATAGCGAAAGCAAAACGCTTAACAGATATGACAATGAGTACGATGATAATATGATTCGGGCTCGCTTGGCCCTCCCTTTTTTTTATTCACCAACTACGGCTTATTGGCATCGCCCCCGAGAGACGAGACTTGCCCGGGGTGAATGAATCACTAGAGTAGCATGACGCTTCAAAACCGACGTGACTACAAGTGTATAAGAACGCTTACACGGCGCGGTCACGCGTAGGTGTAGTAGTTAATACGGCGCGGTCACCATGCGTATTGAAACGGCGCGCAAGGGCCTTGGGGCGCGCCGGTTTAGGGCGCGCCGGAAAGGCGCAAAGGAAAATTTATTGGAAATGAGTGTGGCCTTATTCCGGCGCGGGGGGGGGGGGGGGGGTACCGCGTCAGGTTAGGGCGCGCCGGGAGGTACCGCGCCGTTTTAACGTTAGTTTTGGACATTTTGAGTTTGTTAAGCCCACGCAGGGGATCTTGAGGCCATTGAGGCCAGTTCTTTATTAAGTTGAAGTTCTGAGCCCTCTGAAGATGAAGACTAAACCAGTGCGAGGTTCATACTCGAGCACTGAGTTGATTAAATTCAGAACGATCACTTTATTAACCTAATTTAGTTGGAATCTGTCTAAAATTTGACAGCATCTCCCCTGAACAAGAAAGGTTGCAGGGGAGAATCGGGGTCACACTCACTGGTGGAGCAAGCCCCTAAATCACCGGTCTACACGAAGGCAGCCAGCATACCCTACTGGATAGGATACCCCGAGGACAAGCCTGCTAGGGGCACCAAAGCTCCTTAAGGGAAGAGACAGAGGGACGAAGTCACTGATGATGGGAACGATGCCCCGAGGGCTAGCCTGCGAGGGGTGGAGAACCCATAGTCGGTGATTCATCCCATGGAGGGACTGACCATTTGGAGAGTGGGACTCCGAGGGCTAGCCTACAAGGAGCACACCTCCCCTGGTCTCGATCGGGTCCTGATCTATCGGGGTTGAGTTCGTTGAACCTGGATCCCCGTCATTATTAGCCATGGCTTCGAGAAAGCGCCTACCACGGAGAGGTAGAGCCCTCAGTCGCCCAGCAATTGCAGGAAATAACAGGGGAATGTCCCCCTCCCCGGGTGATCAAAACGACGAGGAAACCTCAGAACGATGCAGATGACCATGAAGAAAAGGTGATAAGGGCATAAGTTAGATAGGCACGCAGCAGGGGCATATGCTCGAACAGCTAGAAAGCAATGTTCAGGGAGGTAAACCCTATGTGGAGCGGCCAGAGACACGCGCAGAGGCACGGCTCCCTCCGAGAAGAAAAAGGGGTGCAAAGACCCTTGAATCAAGCACAACAAAAAAAATGAATCAAAGAAAAGCCCCCGGGGAGGGGTGTTTCTATAGCCCACGACGAGTCGGGGCACGATGCAACCTTCGGAGAAACCAAGGTTAGAGTGATGCAGAGAAGAACTCAGACAGACGCGTTAGCATAGATAGAGAAAGAGAGGGGAGGATCATTCATCAGATTCATTGATTTAAGCATTCACACGCACGCACATACGTTGCCATTCCAAAAAAAATGGGAAGAGTTTAACATTTACATGGCGAGAGTACAGCCCCGGCACCATCACTTGATCGCCGTTCGCCAACAACAGAGACAGAAGACATTCGCGGTGCGATAACGGAGGAAGAAAATCAGAAGAGATCGCGTAGAAGGGGGAGGAGAATCGACTCATTTCATTGTCGCTCCTCCCCCCCTCGCTTACATTCGACGGATAGGAGTTTCGAGGAAGAAAACTACGGAAAGCAGGAGAAGATCAACGCCCGCGCCCACCTGTTCCTGAAACAGAGTATCGCAGCCGAAGAAGATGGGCGGCGGTCACTGCTCCCGAGAAACCTTCACTCTTTGTACCTCAAGCGAAAAAGGAAGCCCTCTCCTCCCCCTTCTTTTTTTTTCTTCTTCTGATTCTTTTTTGATCTCCCTCTCCGACCTCTCGAAAAACGATCAGAGGGCTGAAAGCCGATCCCCCAAAATAATCAGCCACCCCTTTGTTGTCTCGAACCGCCATATATATAGGGGGTGAGTTCGAGTCTTCATTCGGCGTGAGATCAGTGCGCCGGTTTAACATTTCAATAGCTAGCGTGCCGGGCTCGAGGGGCGCCGGTTTAACGGGCGCGCCGTATTAGCATTTCCCGCGCGTTGCAGGTTAGCCGATGAACCCGGGGATGATTCCGGGAGTCACCGTGGACGTGTACCTTGCTGATGCTTGCTGCAGCCTCGACGAGACATCTTATCGGAGCTCCTAAGTTGGCGTACGGCCATTTTTGAGGTTCCGAATAGCTTTATCTTGATCGTACGGGCTTTCTATCGACACGGCCTTCGGTTCTACGATCCATGCTGTTGGTCCGGCCTGGCTCGTACTCAGAGCTCTCTAGGAGGTTGGATAGCCGGGAGATAGTTCCGCCTGAGCCAGGCGATCATTCGGCCACTAATGGGCCCATCTTGACGGGAAGCCGTGCCCATGCCGGGCGATCGGGATCTTCCGCCGTCAGAGCTTTCGGTTCTCCGTTTCGGGAAGCCGGGGGGACTCCTTTATCCTCGGGAGAGCCTTTCATGAGGTGGGTAGCCACCGGGTAGACCGTCGACCTTGGTCAGACAACGGGTGTAGTGGATGCAGCACGACAAAGTCGATGCCGGTTCATTGGGCAGGCTTGGTCGCACTGCCGGTTGGTTGTGAGTTTGTCTCGGCTCTCTTGAGGTGAAGTCCCCGTATCCATACGGAGTGACCCGAGGCTCTGACAGCTTGAGAAGTCTTCAATATGTTGATCTGCATCGGCTTCCGTGCTTCGGTGTGCCAGGTCATTCGTCTTTATTGGCTTGGTCGCCAATGATCATATTTTAGGTGCCAACAACGAGGTATGCAGATGCTGACACGTGGATGAAGTTGCCTCGGTTCTGGCGAATTCCTTGGGCGGGAAAATGTGGAAGCCACGTGCCCAGGGGCTGCTGCTGCTGCTGCTATATATATGAGCTTTCTTCCACTAAAGAAGGCTGATCGAAAGAAAAGAGAAAAGTCTATACATCCAATCTGAGAGCAGCAGAGTATTCTCGATCCAGTGAGTAGAGAAGAAGAAGAAAAAGAAGAGTGGCAGAGTGAGAGAAGCAGTAGAAGTAAAAAGAGAAAGAGAGAGAGCTCGCGAGTGAGAGAAGGAAGTAGAGAAGAAAAAGGAAGAGAAAGAAGAAGCTTCATCTGAAGACTAGTTCCTACTAGACCATGGATCAGATCCAGGCCAGTCAGCTCCATTGAGAGCCACATCTGTGTTTTCATCTTTTACAGCCTTCTGATTGCTGTGTTATTTTCGTTTATTGTTTTCCTTTGTTTTCTGATTACCTTTGTACTTCCGATCCTCTGGACTGAGGTCGGGTTCCTCCTGTGGACTCAGGAGAAGGGAGATCTAATCTTCGGTACTGGGCTTGTGGGTTGCAAGTCCAGGGGTCCCTCTTGGTCTGGAGGAAGAGAGGTCTTCGACCTCTAGTTTCCAAGTGGCTGGGAGCCACTTGGGGTGTCCCTCCGGTTGGGAGGAAGAGGGGAGGTTGTTCCCCTGGTCAAGCTGTGTGGCAGCACCTTGTTCGCAGACTGAGTCTGCAGTGTTCTAGCTTGTGCTAGTGGAAGCCTCATTCCGGTTGGGAGTGAGGGGTGGATGTAGGTCTGTGGACCGAACCACCTAAAAATCTCTTGTGCAGTGATCTGATTATTTGCCTTGCTTCCGCTAGATGCTTGAATAGGCGCGCTCCAAGTGTTTGTATTTGAGTTGAATCGAATTGGTTCTATTCTGTGTCTATCTCTAGCATCCAAGTTTTTATTTGGCCATTATTCATAGAGGGATACATTCACCCCCCCTCTGTATCCGGGCCTAGCACCCTAACAGGAAGGAGAAAGAAGAGGAAACAAGAAAATCAAATGGAAAAAATGCAGTAGCAATTTGCCATCGTATTCTTATTAACATAACCAAATATACAGTAAAGATATAATTACATTTGAAACTCAGAAATGAAAAAAAAAAGAACCAATACAAGTCGATTGGAATGATTTCGGTGGGACACCCACCTTCACCACAGAGGAAATAGCAGAACACTTCCCTCCCAGAGACTGGCTTCTCCTTCTCAAGATTGATGGCTCTCTTAGGCTCGTGCTCTCTTTTTTTCCTCTGTGCCTCTCTCTATTTTTTTCTTTTCTACCTCTTTTTTGTTCATCTCTTCTGGATATCCCTCTCTTCTGTTGATCGAACGAACTATGTTTTATAGAGGGAGGATGGTTCTGATATGGCGACTGATAGTGAAGGCTTGACACGGCGGTAGTAGGCGGAGGGAGGGCTGATAGCGAAGGCTTGACACGGCGGTAGTAGGCGGAGGGAGGTGATCCGGCGCGCTCCTGGCCGCCGGTTCACCATTTGGCCGCCGGATCACTTATTTGGCCGCCAGATCACTCATTTGGCCCATTTAACCTCCTCAGGGTCCAATTAGATTCCTTAACGGCCCTTTGAATGGGTGTCTTCATTGCTTGAGATTCTCTCATTCACCTTCTCGACCGAGCTAGCGAAGCCCAGTGCTGCCGAGGGCCCCTTGAGTTTCAGTATTTGTCCCTGTGGCCACGTCCCGTGGTCGATAGCTCACTTGCAATAATCTTATCGGGCGAATGATCGTCTGGGAGTTCTTCATTCTTGGGAGATTGTTCTTTGGGTATGCTCGGATTGACCACTTCTAAGGTAGACGATGATTCTACCGGGCATAGGCTCTACTGGAGAGGCGTGGCCAGATAAGTTTCTTCATAATGTAGTGAGCTCTTTCTGCTGACGAGGCTGGGACTTTTTGATAGCTGCTTCAGAGATCGTACAACAGCTCAGGTAACTTCTTCGACACTTGAATTGATCATTGTTGTGCCTTCAGAGCGCTCCTAACGCATCTATGTAATTTTTTGAGTGTCAACAAATGGCCCCCACCCACAGGTGTCGCTAGTGAGGGACGATTAAGCGGGATCTGCGGGTGCAGCCTTCCTCCTTTCCCCGTGCTCTTGCGGTAGTTATTACTGTAACATCATTTAGATGAACATTTAGTGGGGATAGAACTCATTCATCATTGTTTTTATTTATTATTATTTTTTAGTATTCATCGTTCATTCATTTTTTTATCTTATTATTATTATATATATATATTGTTTGATTATTGATTATTCTATGAAATTTTACTCAAGCATGCAAGCATTCATCATGAGCAGGCATAGAGTAGATATGTAGTACAGTTCCCCTTTGTTGGGAGCGGGATAAGGACAGCGCTCATGATTCACGAACATAGTGTATTCCACGAGGCACAACTAAAGGAGGTGTGTGTTCGTAAAGAGGACATTGCATATTCTATGTGCATAGTTAAAATCACAATCTACACCCATGCCAATTTCTCTGTGGTGTGAAAGTGCAGATATGCGAGTAATGAACACTAAACATAAGGATATGCAGACATTCTAAGTAACGCTAGAAGATTACTCTACCGCCTACACATGCATTTCAGACTTTCGGCTTTTGGTAGCTTCACACAACCCCCTTATTTATTCTGAATTCTGGACTTCACCGTTCGGTGCGAGTCACCTCATATGTCTCAATGGGGATTCTTGACTATTAGGATTCACCCTTACTGTAATTTTATTGTGGAATTGCTTCACCATTTCACACGAGTCTTCTCATTTATTTCAGTGAGGATTCTCGGTTACTCGGATTCACATTCCTTATTGCAGTTTTGTTGTGAGATTTTGCTTCACCGTTTCACACGAGTCTCCTCATTTGTTTCAGTGGGGATTCCCAGTTACTCGGATTCACATTCCACTTATCCATTTTTATGAAGATGGGGTAGGCAGCTTTTTCCTCACGATTGCCCTCCATGTTTACGTAAGAATTTGAATATTCCTAAAGCGTTAGGAAAAATTTCTGGCATCCTTATGGTTAAAGATCATCGATCACATTGTGTGTGACATGTGAGAGTCTTGCCTCGAGTGTATTTTGTGAGTTATGCTAGTGTTGGCACCCAAAATGTGATCGTCGGTGATCAAGCCATAAAGACAAATGATGCGGCCCGCTGAAGCACGGAAGCCGATAAAGATCAACTGACGGAAGGCTTCTCAAGTTGCCAGAGCCTCGAGTCACCTGGAAGTGAACACCGGGGACTTCGCCTCAGGAAAGTCGAGATAAATCCAAAACTAACGGGCAGTGCGACCAAGCCTGCCCAATAATCTGGCATCGACCTCGTCATGCCGCAACCCTACACCCGTTGCCCGACCAAGGACAGCGGTCTAAATGGTGGCTCACCACCTGAATGAAGATTCTCCTGAGGAAGAACGTCCTCGGCCATTCACAACAAGGAGCCGAAGTTTCTGTCAGCAGAAGGTCCCGATCACCCGACAGGGGTTCGGCTTCTCGCCATAGTGGGCCCGTTAGTGGCCGATTGGTCGCCAGCCAAGGCGGAACTATCCCGGATGTTGTACCATCCCGCAAGGAAGCATCGAGCATGAGTCCATCTGAGCTGGAAGCACAAAGCATAGTGCCGAAGGCCGTACCGGCAGAAGACCCGTATGCTCGAGCCAGATACACGCGAAGTTCTGATTAAGGCCATTCACAGCATGGAGATCTTCGTCAACACCTGCCAAGGTTTTCCAAGGACTAAGGTGAGAGGAACAGTCAACGGAGCCTCCGGAACCATCCCCGGAACCATCGGCCAGCCTGCGTCGAGCGAACAAGCTAAATCGGCGCATAAAAGGACTTCGGCGCCCCTTAATCCGGCGCCGCCAAATCCGGCGCGCTAGAATCAAGTGGGGACATGCCTCCCGGCGCCACTGAATCCGGCGTGCCCCTTTCCCGGTGCCGGATTAACGGTGGCTCTATATATATGCCATGGCCTTGAAATAAAAGGAAGAGAACATACAGTCAGAGAGAGAAGAGAAGAGAGGTCCTGATCGCCGGAGAGCCACGACCAATCGCAAGATAAGAGGGTTAGGTTTCATGGGGAGGAAGGTTTTTCCCAGAGAGTGCCCCACCGTGCCGCCGTCGCCCTCTGCTGCGCACGAGTTCATCGACGTCGGAGAAGAAGAGTTCCTCTATTGTTTTCGTAGGTGGGTCACGGTGTTTTCCGTCAATCTTCCTTCGTCTGTTTTCTTCTTCCGCCGTAATGTAAGTGAAAGTGTTGAGTTATGGTTTTGATGATTGTTGTGATTATTGTTCATGACTGTTATGGTTTTGATGATAACTAAACTTAATGTGTGATTACGTGATGATAACTAAACTTGCATGGTTCGGATGGCAAATGGCAACGATTACATGATATTGATCTTTGGTTTGTATATAATCTTTGGTTGAATGTTTGATGTCAATGGGATGCATATATAGATCATTTGGATTCACAAAATGAAGGCTTCATGAGAATCTTGGTTGAAAGTGGTAAATGGCATCGAAGTGATTGAACTTGCATTGTCTTAACTTCATTTACTCTCTTATGCATGTTTAAAATGGAATGCCAATCCCATATACAAAGGTATCAATATTCATGGTGAGAACTTGGCACCTTGCATGTGTATATTTTTGGGAGAAAATGGTAGGTTTCCATTTGGAGTTTTTTGATCTTGATAGGATATATGGTTGATATGTGTTCTCACATTGCATATACACTTGGAAAATTAGACCCAATCACCTTGTTGAATGGCATCCTCATAATATATGAAATTTGGTTCAATGATGCTATCTTATTGCATAAATTGGATAGCCATATGATCTTGATGTTATGTTATGGTTGATTGAGTTTTCCAAGTGTTTTCATCCTCCTTGTTAATGATTTCATGTATGTACTTCATGCATTCATCACTTGGGATCATTGGGCATGTTTTCCTACATGTTTACTAATATTTTTATTTTTTCTGTATTTTTTCTACAGGTTTAGGTCGACCTAAAGGACAGTTTAGGTTGACCTAAAAACACTATAGCTAGCGGTCGACCGCCAGGAGCTAGCGGTCAACCGAAAATCCCAGAAACCAACGGGCAGCAGTTCTCTTAGTAGCAGTCGACCGCCAGAAGCCACCGGTCGACCGCCAACCCCGAGCCAACAAAAGTTGACTTTGTTCTCCACTTCGAGAAGAGCCATTCTCATTGCATTTCTTTAATCCTAATGACACCCAATCATCAACAAAACGTGGATCTGGTCTGGGACTTGTCCTTGGACCATTCAAGGGTCATAAAAATATATTTGTGAAGTCATAAACCCCCTTTTGCCCTTGGGTTCATAATAGACCTATTGGGGGTCTTTTTGGATGGTTCTAGAAGGGTGATCATGGTCTTTTCATGTCTTCTACATAGGCATATGTGTAAGCTACGAATTTAGCAAGTGGAACTCTAATGTGTTCATTATTTTCTATCTTGTAGGTGAAGAAAGGGAAGAAAGGAAAGAAGAGCTCAAGCCAAGGGGTTTTGATCTTCATCCAAGAGGTTTTGAAGATTGCAGAAGAAGAAAAAGTGCAGCAGATCAAGGAGAGGATCAAGAAGATATCAAAATCATCACCATTCGACTGGAGCTTCAAGCTACCATTTCTATTCGTCTTGAAAATCAAAGTGGGAACAATCTCTACATCCTTTAGTTGCTATTTTGAGATGGTTGCCATGAGTTCTATTTTGATCTGAGCTTATATTGTTACTTGTGTTTACTTTCAAACCTGAAAATACTTTGTGTGTGTGACCGTTTGTGTATACGGTCGTGGTTAATTGCCTGCATACGGTCGTATGTGTTATTGTGCTGTGTTTGTTGCAGCGTGTGTATGCGTGTGTGGTAGTGATCTGGTTGTCGGATCGAGTTGGAGTTCATCCCCGTGTGTGTGTGTGTGTGTTGGAGCTTGTCTCCGTGTGTATTTTGGGGTGCGTCCCCGTGTGTGTGTGCAGGTGTCGTCCTGTGTGTGTGGTTGGAGCATCGTCTCCATTTGGGAATTCATTCCCAAGTGAAGCCTCACCGGATTTGGTGAGGGGTGGACGTAGGATTGCCGTCGTTGCATCCGAACCACCTTAAAAATCGCTGTGCATTGTGTGTTATTTGTGTGGTTTGATTGTTTTCGTTGTATGGTCGTGTGGGAACGGTGAGTTTGAGAGTATTGGTTAATTAGTTTTCAATTGCTAATTATTATTTACCACATATTTTGTAAAAAGCTAAAAGTTTCCTTAAAATCTGTAAACACCCAATTCACCCCCCTCTTGGGTGTCATTGATCGTGGGACTTCAATTGGTATCAGAGCTAAGGCTCTAATTGCATAGATCTAACGATCTAGAGTGATCCAGATCAATGACTACCATTATGTATACTTTGAATTCTCCACCAGTGTTTGATGGTGGCAATTTCGATTTGTGGTTAGGTAGAATGTGCAGTCTTGTCAACTCATATGACCCTAAGCTATGGAAGCTTGTTTCATATGGTCCTTATGAGTTGCCTAAGGATAAAAATGTCTGGACTGAAAATCAAAAGCTTAAACATGATCAAAATTGTTTGGTGTTAAAGTTGCTAACTGCTGCAGTTTATTCTAATTATTTCCCCTTTGTCTCCCATTGCAGATCCGCGAAGGATATCTTGGATGGCCTAACCAAAATTCGGGAAGAGGATGGAGACCAATGTCTTGTGGTAGGGACGAGTTAACAAAGGAGTGATCAGCCAAGTGGATCAAGCTCATCAAGTGGATCAAGCTCAAAGGTAAATTCTGATTCTGATAATGAAGATGAATTTAGCTATGAAGATTTGTTGAATGCATATGATGAGCTTGCTGAAAAGTATAAGAAAGTTAAGTCTGAAAATAAAAAATTGAAAAATAAATCTGAACATGCTTTTCTTGAGAATGCTTCTTGTGATAAATGCTCGAAACTTGAAAAGGAGATTAGTGTTTTGTTAATTCAGAACTCCTTACTTGAAAGTAATGTGAAAAATCTTGAAAAACTTCAAAAAGAAAATTCTTCATGTAATAAATGTTTGGAATTCAAAACGGAAAATGAATCTCTTATGACTGACATCAAAAATCATGAAGAAGTCATTTCATGCATGAGAAAAGAAAATGAAAGATTGAAACAGTTGAATAATGTCATTTCTGAAAGATTGCTTATTTTTGAAAAAGGAAAAGGTTTGCTTGTTGATGAATGTGAAAAGGTGCATGTGTTGGAACAAGAAGTGGAAAACTACAAAACCATCAATACACATTTGAATGAAAAAATCAATTCTTGTGAAAATGTGATTGTTTCCTATAAATTGCACATTTCATCACTTGAAAAAGAAATCTCTGACTTGAATGCTTCATTGTCTAGATTTGTGGATGGTCAAAATAACCTGGACAAATTGCTAGGAATGAAAGTAAACTTTCAAAGAGAGGGGCTAGGCTATAATCCTGTGAACCAAAAGAAGTTTGAAAATAAAGTTTATACATCTTTTGTGCACAATTCAAACATAGCCAGCACATCAAATGAGAATCTGAAAAAGGAAAATCATGTTGCACACACATATGGATCCACAAAGAAAATTAATTTACATCAAAAATCCAAAAATGCTGCTACTACACCCATGCATGTTAAACATACTTCTGCCACACACACACAATCACTTAGAAAGAAACTCTCATATTTTTACTGTGGTAAATCTGGACATGCCATGCATGATTGTTTCATTATGAAGAATGATGATTTGAGAGCATGCAAGAAAATGAATGTTTTCAAAAATGTAAAAAAGGTTTCATTTGGGAGAAATGGATTTGAGAGTTCTTATGTTCATGCTAAAAGACCACATGAGAAAATGACTTCTGTGCATTGTTTCTATTGTGGTGAATCTGGTCATACTAAGCATGATTGTGAGTTGATGCATGGTTGTCCTTTGATGAAAAATGATAATTTGAATACTGTCAAAAAGTGGAAACCATGTGCAAATGTTACTGCTAACCCACAAGGACCCAAAAGGATTTGGGTGACTAAGAATGGCAAATGAGAAATCTGTTTTACAGGTGTGCCTTGGGAATGTAAAGCATGGAATCTGTTTTCATCAAGAAGGTAAGGCACATAGGTCAAGTGGCATAAGTCAGGTTGGAAGGAAAATCAAAAATTGAATTTAAAGATCAGGTGATAACCCTCCCATCTTTGTAGTGACTCTGTCATGTTTTAACTCACTTTGTGTCATATAGTCATGTAATATTGCATATGGCTGCACATGGCATTAAGATGTTAATGAACATCTTTCATTCATGCACACACTAAGGGGGAGCAACCACATTCGTCATATGAACTTAATGTTTAGGTTCACACATGAGTCATACATTGCATCTAGAGCTGTCTAGGGGATGTTGGTTGTTAAAATAATTTATCATACCATTGTCAAAAAAATTGAATCGAAATTGACAACTCAAGTCCTCTTGTCCTTGGATGTAGATTATACTCCCAAATCCAAATGATGATGGGCTAGTCATGGTCAAGCTTGAGTAAATGAAAGGAATACCTTGCAAGGATGAAAATGATGAGAACCCTATCAAGTTGTTACAAGAAGATGGGATATTTTATGTAGAACAACCTCCAGGATCGACTCAAGTACAAGGTGGTGAAAGTTTTGTACGTGTTGAAGCAAGTACCCAAGACATGGTATGAAAGGCGCGCATCTCTTTTAACCAAGAATGTGTTCAATAGGTGGAAGGCTCGGAAGAAAATGGATTCTCAAGACAAAGGTAAGAAAGCAAATCTAAAATACTAACCTTCGTGAGGTTAGTGATTTTGGTGCTTGAAGGCCTTCTAAGGCAATTCACCCTCTTACTATGGAAATGAAAATTCATGCATTAGTCTATGGGACTTTGTGATGTTATTCTGATGACGGGTATTATTTCTACATACCTGAAATGATTGCTCCTCCATTCTGCTATGATTAACCTGCTTATTGGTTAAATGAAACTGAAAATCTTGAATTTTATGTTGACCTTTGAACATCCTTCAATCTGATTGCTTGAGCACATTTAAGCTTAATTGAGTATCTGGTATATCAAATACTGAGTAGTGAAAAGGTGGATTATCTTCACCTGGAAACTCTCACTATGCGTGAGTTGGTCTTTGGACCAAAGTTCTCCGCCTTGTACCAGAACTGGAAGAAATTGATTGTTTGGCCTTGAAAGACTTCTTCCGATGCTACTATTGGCTCCTTGTTAGCTAGCTCCATGTCATGAGAGAAACATTGCACTTTCACTGAATTTTTCTAAGATTCATATTTTTGTCAAAGGGGGTCTTGCTAGCTAAATAAGTTGAAATGAATGCTATTCTCTATTGAATGAGTGATCTCTAATTGAAACATATAACATGCTCATGATGAATTGCTTCAAAATTTCTAAAATTGATACTTGTTGAAGTAAAGAGTTCTGCAATGGAAATGTCTACTCCTGAATGACTTGTGATTGATTTCAAACCTTTTGAAAATCTGTTCTTAACTATTTTTGACAATAAATGGTTTCCACTGCATGCCAAATGATTTCTACACCTTTGTATATGAACCACTTGTGATGAATAATGCCCCATGCTCGTCCTTCAAATCTGAACTGCTCTCTTGTACATAGTGTCATTTTTCATCTTGCATTCCATTCTCACATAGTTATAGGTTGCATGCATCATAATTCAATGCATAAGGTGTTTTTAGATCATGCAAATGAAAATCAAAAGTTTGAATCACTTTGCACATTGCATCACATTCTCATATGCTCATATGTTGTATTGCATTGGAACTCATGTATTAGTCACACTTAGTTCATTTAGTTGGCGTCCATTCAATTGGTATCAAATTTACATCACATTGCTCGTATGCATGTCACAGTGCATTTGCATAAACTACTAATGTGTGCTTGTATGGTATTATATGCTATTCACCCCCATCCCTTGGCATTTCTATGGCCTTATATTTTCTTGATACATAATGCTGCATTTGCGTCATTATTGGAGTGTTTCATGTCGTACACTCTAGGAGAGTTTATATTTCATAAGTGCATCTATTTCGGGGGAGTTACACTGTTGTGTATTCATGATATTTTCGGTGTATATGCTGAATCAAATTCGCACACTTCATGCACAAAATGTGAAAATGAGTGTTAAAGATAAGGATATATGAAATTCTTTTCAACACTCTCGAGATGCTAAACTTGCTGCATATATGTTAAAGAGACAGTTGAGGAAAAAGCTGCCTACCTATCCTTGTTGAAAAATCTGAAATGAAAATGAAAGATAGAGCAATGCTCGGTCTCACTGAGTAAACTGGGCACATGTCACCTGAGACGTGATGTGGTTCATATCTGAAAAGTGTTGACTAGTATCTCTGTTCAAAATGAGGTGAAATAGTTCTGTATTCTGAGTAACCGGAGATTCTGGCATGAGCTCCATGCGTCTACTCGTGTAAAAAGGAATCATTTGAACCTGATCACTCTTGAAAAATTCTGACTATCATGTGATCTTGGTGCGGTAAAAAAAAATGTGGTGAAAACTCATTGTGGTAGAGCGAAGCCTCCAATACACTGTTCTCAAAAATTGAAGTCTGTGAAATGTCTCATTGTGTTTATCTGAAAATCTGAATATCCATATTGCAACTATCATTTTTCATGTTACTCACTTACACATCTGGAAATTTGATTTAATATGTATTCAGAAAGTTGATTGACTGCATTAGCAATTGCATAATTCTCCTATATGATTGCACAACCTCCTGTGTGCTACACATGTGCATTCCGATTGTCATGACCCTCATGCACCCTTCCTATATCAATACCCTGTTATATAAGTAAGGGGGAGATATGCTTGCATGTCTATATATACGTATCTGCCTGGTTGCATTGTGTGCTCATCATATGTCATAAGTTGCATGTATATAGCCTCATGCATTTTATAAGAAAATTAAAAATTTAAAAATCACTGAAAATCTCACAAAAATTGGACTTCAATTTGCTTACACTTGCCATATGGGGTTTTTGCTTTCCATTGGTATCATGCTTGCATTCATAGTATCATCACATGCTTGCATTGAGTTCTTACGCATTTCAAGAAAATATAAAAATCAAAAATTTAAAAATAAAAGAAAATCTTTTGATGTGCTCTTGCATGTTGTGAACATCTGATATGGGTTCTCTTATTTGCATGCTATCATGCTGACTATCTCAGCTTGTGAAAATCTGATATGAGGCCAATCATTACCTTCCATTGGCATCCATGCATGCTTGACTGAATTTGCCTCAAATGGTATCATCTTGATGTGTGAGAATAATCACATCTTGGTCTCCTCAAGAAGGAGAAAGATTTGCTCTTACTTCATTGGTTTCTTCCAGCTCGTTTGATACTGTTGTTGTGGGAGAAAGATTTGCATTATCCTACTTTTTGATTATGTCAAAGGGGGAGAAAAATTGATGATTGTTGTTGACAGGGGGAGAAGTTGATGACTATTGTTGATAGGGGGAAAAGAACATTTGTGCCATTCTGTTATATCATCCTAAGTTTATCATTAAATTTGTCATCATCACTAAGTTTATCATCGTCAAAAAGGGGGAGATTGTTGAGTTATGATTTTGATGATTGTTGTGATTATTGTTCATGACTGTTATGGTTTTGATGATAACTAAACTTAATGTGTGATTACGTGATGATAGCTAAACTTGCATGGTTCGGATGGTAAATGGCAACGATTACATGGTCTTGATCCTTGGTTTGTATATAATCTTTGGTTGAATGTTTGATGTCAATGGGATGCATATATAGATCATTTGGATTCACAAAATGAAGGCTTCATGAGAATTTTGGTTGAAAGTGGTAAATGGCATCGAAGTGATTGAACTTGCATTGTCTTAACTTCGTTTACTCTCTTATGCAGGTTTAAAATGGAATGCCAATCCCATATGCAAAGGTATCAAGATTCATGGTGAGAACTTGGCACCTTGCATGTGTATATTTTTGGGAGAAAATGGTAGGTTTCCATTTGGAGTTTTTTGATCTTGATAGGATATATGGTTGATATGTGTTCTCACATTACATATACACTTGACAAATTAGACCCAATCACCTTGTTGAATGGCATCCTCATAATATATGAAATTTGGTTCAATGATGCTATCTTATTGCACAAATTGGATAGCCATATGATCTTGATGTTATGTTATGGTTGATTGAGTTTTTCAAGTGTTTTCATCCTCCTTGTTAATGATTTCATGTATGTACTTCATGCATTCATCACTTGGGATCATTGGGCATGTTTTCCTACATGTTTACTAATGTTTTTATTTTTTCTATATTTTTTCTGCAGGTTAAGTCGACCTAAAGGATAGTTTAGGTTGACCTAAAAATACTGTAGCTAGCGGTCGACCGCCAGGAGCTAGCGGTCGACTGAAAATCCCAGAAACCAACGGGCATCAGTTCTCTCAATAGCGGTCGACCGCCAGAAGCCACCGGTTGACTGCCAGCCCCGAGCCAACAAAAGTTGACTTTGTTCTCCACTTCGAGAAGAGCCATTCTCATTGCATTTCTTTAATCCTAATGACACCCAATCATCCACAAAACGTGGATCTGGTCTGGGACTTGTCCTTGGACCATTCAAGGGTCATAAAAATATATTTGTGAAGTCATAAATCCCCTTTTGCCCTTGGGTTCATAATAGACCTATTGGGGGTCTTTTTGGATGGTTCTAGAAGGGTGATCGTGGTCTTTTCATGTCTTCTACATAGGCATATGTGTAAGCTACGAATTTAGCAAGTGGAACTCTAATGTGTTCATTGTTTTCAATCTTGTAGGTGAAGAAAGGGAAGAAAGGAAAGAAGAGCTCAAACTAAGGGGTTTTGATCTTCATCCAAGAGGTTTTGAAGATTGCAGAAGAAGGAAAAGTGCAGCAGATCAAGGAGAGGATCAAGAAGATATCAAAATCATCACCATCCGACTGGAGCTTCAAGCTACCATTTCTATTCGTCTTGAAAATCAAAGTGGGAACAATCTCTACATCCTTTAGTTGCTATTTTGAGATGGTTGCCATGAGTTCTATTTTGATCTGAGCTTATATTGTTACTTGTGTTTACTTTCAAACCTGAAAATACTTTGTGTGCGTGACCGTTTGTGTATACTGTCGTGATTAATCGCCTGCGTGCGGTCGTATGTGTTATTGTGCTGCGTTTGTTGCAGCGTGTGTATGCGTGTGTGGTAGTGATCCGGTTGTCGGATCGAGTTGGAGTTCATCCCCGTGTGTGTGTGTGTGTTGGAGCTTGTCTCCGTGTGTAGTTTGGGGTGCGTCCCCGTGTGTGTGTGCAAGTGTCGTCCTGCGTGTGTGGTTAGAGCATGGTCTCCATTTGGGGATTCATTCCCAAGTGAAGCCTCACCGGATTTGGTGAGGGGTGGACGTAGGATTGCCGTTGTTGCATCCGAACCACCTTAAAAATCGCTATGCATTGTGTGTTATTTGTGTGGTTTGATTGTTTTCATTGTATGGTCGTGTGGGAACGGTGAGTTTGAGAGTATTGGTTAATTAGTTTTTAATTACTAATTATTGTTTACCACATATTTTGTAAAAAGCTAAAAGTTTCCTTAAAATCTGTAAACACCCAATTCACCCCCCTCTTGGGTGTCACTGATCGCGAGACTTCAGAAAGGGGGAGGGGCGATGATATGAGCCCGTCTCCCCCTTCACCATCTCTCTCTCTTTCTCCTTCTGTAGGCTTCCCTGCAATTGATAGTTGTGTTGCTGTGCTACAACGCCGGCGCTGACATATGAACTTGTAATATTTTCTTGACTGTGGGATGAATGAATGCGTTATTTGCGTGAATGGTTCTATTCCATCGCATCGCCTCTTCAGCTTCCCCCTTCGCATTTCTTCTCTCGGCCGCTAAAGCGGCGCCGTGCAATAGTGCCGACGCCGGGAATGGGCGAAGTGTGTTTACGCATCACCCCGATGCCCATGGCGTCAGAACGAAATGTGTCCGAATGATCACCGCCGTGGTTTTCCTCCGATGCATACGCCCTCGGACTCCCCGGGCTACAATGATATCCCCCCTCCCCGGGGTCTTCGCGTTAACGCCATGGCCGTGTTTGGCTCTGCTTTTCTTTCCTTTCTTTCTTGATGGTCTTGTGGCTGAGGGCATATCTGTATATGCCCCTCAACCCATCATGGCACCAGGAGGCTTCGATCGAGACTCTCCGCATCCCTCAGTTGTCCAGAGGTGGAGAGATCATCCTCGTGGCCGAATGGTTAATCCATTTATCCCTCTGTCCATGGATTCGCATGCTGACAGCATTCCCTGTCGTTGAATATGTTGAATCTGGCTGAGTAAGCTACATCTACATTCTCATCATTTGTATACGGTTCATGCTCATTTGAGAGGGTTAAATCCATTAGCCCATCTCACTAATCCAGGGAGGGGAATATACCCCCACTGTTTCATCAAGCCACCACTTGGTCATGGGAATTCATCCATTAATGATGAGTGTCCTTACTAGCTATCGGGTGAATATCAAAATTGGGTTAATCCTGACATTTAAAATCCACAGTCCTTCACGGACCTTGTGGTGGCCGTGGGACGGGTGCCCCTCGTAGGCTAGTCCTCGGGGTTTTCCCTCTCTACCGGTCGTCCCGATTCGAGCCTTGAGTCAACTCGGGTCGCGTGCCCCTCGTAGGCTATCCCTCAGGGTTTTCGCTCCCATCATGAATCGACTCACCCGCTCACTGTCGCCCACAGACTTGGTGCCCCTAGTAGGCTGGACCTCGAGGTTTTCCCTTCCGTTCGGGTTTTGTCGGCCGCCGTTGCGCCACTCGGCCCTCAGGGGTTGCTCCGCTACGTGAGTATTCCCCACTTCTCCCCGACAATCCTCCGAGACGGGGAGATGCTGCCGAAATTCCGACTCGAACGAGTCTGACTCGGAACAATCTCCGCGCTCGAGTGTGAACCTCGCGCGAGCCTGTGACTCAGCTCCTAGATGTCCCGAGATGATCCTTTGAATAAATGACTTAAATAAACTTTCAAAGTTTCCCAAAGTGTTTTAATAAACCCAAGAACTAACAAATAAAACCTCGGTTTCCATGAAATTGGGCTAAACCGGCCCCGTTTGCGTCCGGCACGCCTTAAAATGGCGCGCCCCATCCCGACGCGCCCCAAAAGGGGTCACGCCGTTTTAACCCCCCTTCTACACCTACGGTTCCCACGCCGTTTTAAGCCCTTTACCTACATTTTTTGGCGCCGTTTCAAGTATTTTAAGCCTTTTCTCTGCGCGTACCACGCCGATTTCATTCCGAATCGTGCCGTTGTGCCGTTCCGGTCCTCTCCCCGTCTCTGGGGTGATTCCCAATGTTAATAACAGAATGAAGTAAACCTTTTGATCAATAAATTGAATAAATTAGCTTGTCTAAGCTTGAATTGATCTGCTTCGTATCGTTGTCGTCATGCCTTTAGTCTGAATATTCATGTCACGTCAATGCATGCCTGAGTGTGCGCACCCTTGGTATATCAAATGGCATTAACGGAAAGTCGGGTTACGCCCGATCGGAAGTTTGTCACACGTGATGGTGGTCTTCGGGTCTAAGTCCTCCGCCATGTACCGAGGGTCCGCCTTAATAAATTGTGTGTAGTCGATCGTAGCATCTTGCATGACCACTCGCATGCTCTGCATCTCTTATTCCGGCCTCGACAGCCCACTATCTCGGCAATTAATCAAAGGTTTTCCCTCCTCGTGGGGGATGTAATTAACGTCATGACCTTTATGGTATGACGGACTTCTGGTCCCGACCGAACCTCACTCTCGCCCGACACGGTCAGAACGAGCGCATAATAAACTTGTCACGTACGTGATTGGCACGCCCGCGCAGTCAATCAGTCAGTTAATTAATTGATCGACACGTGAAATAAACCAACAAACAGAATAGAAATCCCGTCCCAAACAGTCAGGGACCTACTTAACAAAATTCCCCTGGTAAAATAAATGATCGCAAATAGTCTGGCACGCCCGGTGGGACCAGTGTCACCTTTCATCTCTTTGCCGAGATACTTGGGCTTCGAGGCCCTCCTAAAGGCTGATGATCGTTGGTTTGTCTGTCTTTGCAGGCAAGCGATGACGATGACTGGGTTGACTGGTGTCGGCTTTGGCCCTTCGATTGTTGCCGGTCATGCGCAAGGGTACCTGGCGATGCCCATGGAGTTCGGCAGCTTCCCTGCCGCTATTGGCTTCCCCAACTTCTTGGGGTTGGCCTTTGTGGATATGCTGGAAGTGGAACCCTCGGAGCCTATCGAGGGAACTACAAAGAACGTGGAGCCTCTGAAGGCTCGATGCTGCCACGACTCGCTCAAGAGTCCAACCTCGGTCGCCAACTGCCTGGTGCACCATGCTATCCATGGGGCCCGCCCCAATGCTGTCAACAGGAACCCCGGTGGACGTCAACATAGGCAGATCTGGAGGAGTACTGCTGTGGTTACCGGAACCCTCTCCCAATCCGGCAAATCTATGATGGTTGGTGGCATGCGCGTCTTCCTCAACGGACGCGGCACGCTGATAGTTCCGGATCGGGTTGTCCCTTCCATCCCCGTCCGCAACTCATATCAAGCTCTCGCTGGAAGGAGGGCAGAAAGAGAAGAAGCCAACCATTACGGTTGAGAGAAGTTGGCCCCCAGGCCAAGGAAATTTAAGCAGGTGTGGGTCCCCAAGAGGGTCCAACCTGTTCATCAAGCTGCACCTGTCCCCCGCCGTCTTGCTCACGACAGAGTGGAAGGAAAGAGAGGAAGGGGCCTGGCCCCGAAAGAGGAAGAAGTGGTTGCGGACCCTCCGCGCTGTGAAAGTTTCCCGGCCTGCGCCCGTCAAGCCAATGTCCCAGCTGTAGGACGAAGGTTCCAACAACCTGCCGACAGAGTTCGGCTAGCTTATATCCCTCCTGTGGGAGGTCGACAACTATCTCCCGTGCTGTATCAAGAGCGGGGTCAAGAAGAGATGACATGTCTGGTCAGGAACTATTTTCGAGGGTTAGGCAACCCCTTGCTTGGGCAACAGTGACTGATGCAAGCAGCCGCCGCCAGTGAAGACTACTGCCCGTCAATGGCAGATGAAGAAGATGTAGGAGAAAGAATGATGGTGTCGTCAGTCGACGACAATGGATATGATAACGGCTTCGAGATCGAAGCCGATGAAGCCGTCCCCAAGCGGGAAGAAACAAGAAGGGCTTCTGTGTTTGAGAGGCTGACCTTCCCGCATCAAGCTAAAAGGAGGGTCCTTTGACAAAGGAGAAGGATGCAGGTCTTCACCTGCAACACGGCTGGTGTGTTCAGACGATACTGGGGGCTTCCCGAAGATCCCCGAGAATTGGCTCAGTTGGCCGCAAGGCTAGGGCTTAGCACTCGGAGAACAGAAGCAGCAAGGGAGCTCCTGATGATGACTAAGGGAAAACAACCCCGGGTCTACCACCAGTGGGATGATAAGGCCCCCGTCCTGACCGCCAATGTGGTGACGGTGGAAGAAGAAGACGACGTCCCCCTCGACATCCTGCCCAAGGGTACATCCTGGGAGACAGCAGAAGTTGTCCCCACTACAGCCACTATAGACCCATCAGTCTTGATACTACTTCAGAAATATCGGCAAGAGATAGACTTGCTAAAGAAGCAGCTGATGGAGAAAACTGAACAGTCCTTAGCTTCCAAACCACTCGAAGTCCAGGGTGAATCATCCCGGGGAGCGGTTCGTCATGACGGCCCTCCGCCGCTCTACACACTGCCTCAGTCGTCGGAACCAAGCATGGCGACAATGCAACAGCGGCCACCACAGCTCCAGCCGCTGCTACCACCGGTGCTCCCTCAAGTGCACCAGACACCCCCGCTGCCACGTCCTCCATAGGCGACCACCCTGGTCACCCCGTACCTACAGCCGGCGCACTTCTACCCAGAGCCAGTTGACCCTGCAGTCATGAACCGGATGATGGTGGAAAGAATGATCGAGCTGAAGCTCGCAGAAAGGGGTGAAGACGACTACGTCGCGTTTGATGCATACCGGGTGCCATACCCGCAACACCATGCTGCTAAACGGCTTCCCCCGGGAATCAACAAGCTGCCCAAGTTTGACAAATTAACGGGAAGGGGTCCCCGAGAGAACACATAGCCTATCATATGACTGTCATGGGCGACTTGGCCACCGACGAGTCATACCTGCTAAAGTTTTTCGGGTCCTCACTGACGGGGCTCGCATTTGAATGGTATTCTAGCCTCTCGGCCGGGTCGATCAGCGATTAGCCAGATATGCAGAAGAAGTTCATAGAAAGATTCCATGTTACAGAGAGGGAGGTCACAGTGGCCGAACTCTACTCAACAAAGCAGAGGGCCGATGAAACAGCCCTCGATTATATCAAGAGGTGGAGGAACCTCGGAATGAGGTGCAAGCGGCCCCCGCATCAGGAGGACGCTGTGCAAATATGCAAACAGAATCTCAGAAGGGAGGTTCTGGAAAAGATGATCGGAATGGAAATACGATCGTTTTATTGATTGAACAATGTCGTGGCCGAGGTGGAAGCTTTTCTGGCCAGACCTACCCCTACATCTGCTGCCGGCACGACCCAGAAGGGCAAGGCGGTGGAGTGGCGCCCGTCGCCTAAAGAAGCGAACGCTCTTGACATAAAGGCGTTCGAACAACAAAAAAGTGAAGGCAAGAAGGGAGTCACCCCACAGCCTACAGAAGCCCCAGACGGCAAAGAAGGTCCTTCGCTGAGGGACAAGATGAAGAAGGCCTATTCATTTCCAAAGGACAAGACCCGGGTTCTGTTCGACTAGGTAACGGAATATAGCATGGTCACCCTGTCAGAGCCAAGGAGGCTGGAGGACCTAAAGAGAAAAGACAGCCCAAGATTCTGCCCCTACCACCAGATGTTGGGGCATCCAATCGAAGACTGCTATGTTTTCAAGGACATCATTGAAGGGATGGTGAAGAAAAATGAGATCGAGCTGGGAGAGTACAAAGTGGACCCTCCTCAGCCACATGAAGCCCCTCGGAGGAGGGCAGGAGTCAACATGATCTCCCTATACCAGGCACTGCCCGAGGAGATCTCTGAAACAAGCACGCGGAGCACCTATGAAGCTCATTTCTTGGAGCCCGTGAAAGAACATCAGGGATGGCAGCAGGTCCCTGTGAAGCATAAGAAAAAGAGGGCACCCCGCCCAAAAGAGGGGGCACATATCCGTGGTGTCACACCCCGGCCTGCTCCGCCGGTGGTAGCACCCGTATGGATCACTCCACCTACAACTCTCAGGATACCTACACATAATCGGAGGAGACAAACTCCGCTCCCAGTGGTTAAGGAGACCAATCCTGGGGTCCTTCGACTGCAAAATCTCATTGAGGGGCTGGACGAATACGTGCAGCCCGAATTGAAGCCCTTGCTGGTGCGGGACCACGTCCCGTGGCAAGAACTAGAGCAGCTCTCACTCGAACAAAAGGAGGAGGCTGAAGCGGCACCCGACAGAGAGGGCAGTCTATTCTGGGGGCACCCGCCCGCAGAAGCAAAAAAAGAAAAAGAAACAAAAGAAGAAGAAAAGGAAGGCTGCTGAGGCCGATGAAGTGCAGGTTGTCTCCTGTAATACTCTATCAGCACTTTTCAACCTATCCGGAGAGGAGGAAGAAGAGGAAATTTGCTTCACACCCCATGCTGAGGGAGGCAAGGCCGATGCCGCAACTGCTGCACATGCCACTCGGTCAGGCCGAAAATGGGGGCGCCAGCCGCCACCCAACCACAACATCATGTTCAGGGGGGAGCAACCCTACAAAACACCTCCGCCGGAGGTCAAGGGAGTCCAAATCCCTCCTCCGCCAGGCCTATATAACAAGAGTGGGGGCAAGGGGGTCCCTTCATTTCTTGAATTCATGAAGATGTCCAAGGGGAAGCAGCCTTGTCAGGAGGCTAACCCTACACTTGGGGATGTTCACCCGCAGCTAGCACAATCTGCCGAAGATCCAAGTGTAGATGGAGCTCGCCCCGCTGCAGCTAACAAAGAACACCCAGAAGTCGGTACCAACCAGAAGGGCGCCGAATCTGAGGAAGATGAAGCAGGTCCGTCAGGGCCCGCAAACCAAGACTTCCCCAAGCCCAGATGGGCTGAAGAGATGAAGCTCTCCAATGTCCGAGCTGGGAGCCGAATAATGAAGCTACTCAAGAAGCTCCCTGCTTGATTTACAATCTGGGAGATCCTTTCTTTGAGTGAAGAGACTCGACAGGCGATTATTACAGCTCTCCAGACGCCTGCTCATTTTGAGACATGTCTGGCTGAAGCAATGCCGGAGGCTAGCATGACCTTCACTCCAGACGATATGCTGCTGCCCACCATCAGCCATAACAGGCCGCTGTATATGAAGGGGCACCTGAATGGAAGGGAGCTGAACAGGATTCTGGTTGATCCCGGTGCAGCGGTCAACATCCTGCCTTATAGAGTATACGAGAGGCATCACTTTAACGTGCATCTCGAGAAAGTCAGAGATATGCGTATTGCCGGCTTCAATCAAAAATGTGAAGTGTCAATGGGGGTGGCAGAGTTCACCCTCACCTTAGCAGATTTCACTACGACGGTGCAATTCCATGTCATTGACTCCCGCACCTCGTACAGGGCACTGCTCGGCCGCCCATGGCTGCATGAAAATATGGTGGTGCCCTCCACGCTCCACCAATGCATCAAGTACAGTCTCCAAGGGAAGGAGGAGAGGATATTTGCATACCCCCACCCGTTCGAGGTGTTTGAATGTCATTTGACAGATGCCAACCTATATACAGGGCCTTCCCAGAAGACCTCTGAAGCTAAGACCCCTGCGGGGGCATCGAGAAGCACATCCGGCAGCGGTTGGTATCCACCACCGCCGCGCGGATATGTCAAGCCCAAGGTGGTCTCCCATATCACAGCATCCGGAGACGTGGGCAGAATAGCACCCCCAACATTATACCCTAAAGCTAATGAAGTGCGGGTCGCTCGGCGGCACAATCATATTGAAATCCCGGATGGCCTCACCAAGCCAACTCCCGGCCTTGATAACCCTACTGTCGAGCCTTTCAAAACTTGGGAGGTGACACAGGAAGATGGACCTAGCAGCTTGTTCTATACGGATGAAGAGCACCCTATTCAGGAAGACATAGACTGCAACCTCCCCGAAGATATAAGCAACCCGCCGGTTCCCGTCAAGGGTCTGGCATTCACGACTGAGCGAACGGCCAGGATGTTTCAGAAGCAACACATCCCCCCCGATCAGTCTCAAAAGCGCAAGGAAGCTTTCCAGAAGATGTGGTATCCCGCAAATCTGGATAAGGAAATGAGACATGTCTCTCAACATCCGGGGTTGGGCTTCACCCTGGAAGAATATTATTACAGTGGGCGATACGAGGTGGACACCATCTCGCCTTCTATCCTGCTGAAGATGGCCCGTTGGGGATAACTTTTGATGAATACCCGGCGGAAGCTAACCATGTTGAACTGGCTCAACCCAGAAATCAAGAAATAGAGACCGCGGTCCCCTGCCGATGCTGGGAGCAGGTCTACCCTGAAGAGGCGGCCCTTCAAGCCAAATTTGATACGGCTAGCAGCAGTGAAGCCGAAGATACTGAAGAAGCAGGAATTTCTCCCTCCAGTAGAGTCCTACTGATGATAACTTCAGCACCCCTTCTGCCAATCGGAGAAGCCTCGGTCGACTCTGATCAAGAGGAACACACTGCCAAGAAAGAAAAAGGCACTTCTACGGAAGATACGACTGCCCCAGAAGGCGAGACCTCCTCAACTTCTGCTACAAAACTGGGGTGCTGTCCAGGCCCGGCAATAAACAACTACCAGTCTATCATGGCTGCAACCACATCTACAAAGACTGAAGCTGCTCTCTCACCCTTGGGAGCTGCAACGGCAGTGGATTTGCTAACAGAACAATCCTCGCAGCCGCTGGTGCAGGAAACAGAGAATCCTCAAGAGGCTCTGATGATGTCAGATGAGGAAGTCAAAGAACTCGACCCTCAAGATGGTATTCCAGACTTTGTTGACCTCCAGCCGGCACCTCCGGAGATAGAAGACGGAGGCCAAGCCACAGTCGATGAACTGATAGAAGTCAACTTGGGAAATGAGGAGGACCCTAGGCCTACCTTCCTCAGTGCCCAACTATCCCCAGAAGAACAGAAGCTGTACACCCAGCTGTTGTAAGAGTACCATGATTGCTTCGCCTGGACTTACAAAGAAATGCCAGGTCTAAACCCCGCTGTCGCACAACATGAGCTGGCAATCAGCCCTGAGGCCGAGCCGGTGAAGCAACCACCGTGGCGCATGAGGCCAGAACACATTACTTAAATTTGTGCTGAAGTTGACAAGCTTATTGACGTGGGATTTGTTGAAGAAAACTAGTACACCATATGGCTGGCGAATATCATCCCCGTGAAAAAGAAGAATGGACAGATCCGGATATGTGTTGACTTTCGAGATCTAAATAAAGCCTGCCCCAAAGATGACTTTCCTGTGCCAATAACGGAAGTCATGATCGATGCTAAAACTGGTCATGAGGCCCTGTCATTCATGGACGGGTCATCCGGTTACAACCAGATTTGGATCGCGGAGCATGACCAGGTCCATACTGCTTTCCGAACCCCTAAAGGCATTTATCACTATAAGAGGATGCCGTTCGGACTGAAGAATGCTGGCGCAACTTATCAGTGCGCAATGACCAAAATCTTTGATGAGTTGCTCTACCACAAGGTCGAATGCTACATAGATGATCTGGTGACCAAAACCAGAAGAAAAGAAGATCATCTGCAAGACCTCCGTATTGTCTTTCAGAGGCTGAGGCAGCATGAGCTGAAGATGAACCCCATGAAGTGTGCGTTCGGGGTATCAAGCGGAAAATTCTTGGGCTTCATTGTCCGATATCGGGGGATCGAGATAGACCCCGCAAAAATCAAAGCAATTCAGGAGTTACCTCCACCAAGGAACCTCTCCGAATTGAGATCACTACAGGGCCGCTTGGCTTATATCCGACGGTTCATTTCCAATTTTTCAGGGCGATGCCAGCCTTTCCACAAACTGATAATGAAAGATGTTCCCTTTTATTGGGATGAAGATTGCCAGACAGGCTTCGACAAGCTGAAAGACTATATGAAGACTCCTCCAGTGCTGGGCGCACCGGTGAAAGGACGGCCATTGATACTATATATAGCAGCTACACATAACTCCATGGGGGCAATGTTGGCCCAGAATAATGAAGAGGGAAAAGAGCAAGCCCTCTATTACCTCAGTCGGAGACTGATCAGAACTGAGGAGAAATATACTTATATTGAGAAGGTCTATCTGGCACTGGTCTTCGCAGTTAAGAAGCTTCGACACTACATGTTGTCGCATGAAATCAGCCTGGTATCCAAAGAGACTCCCTGAAATATATTATGTCCCAGCTAGCACTCAAAGGTCGCCTAGGCAAATGGGCAGTAATCCTTATGGAGTTTGACATCTCCTATGTGCCGCGCAAGGCCGTCAAGGGCCAAGCTATTACAGACTTCTTCGCTGAGCACCCAGTACCCGGGGACTGCCCATTGGAACCGGAGCTCCCTAAAGATGAAACCATGGAAGCCGTTCAGGTGCAGCCCTCCTTATGGTAGCTATATTTCGATGGCGCTTCCAGAATTGACACCTCTGCCACTGGATCGGCCAGGGTCAGGGCAGGAGCATGCATAGTCCTGAAATCCCCAGAGGGAGAAGTGGTGCACACATCTTGCTCGATAAACAAGTATTGCACGAACAACGAAGTAGAATATGAAGCCCTGATAATCGGGTTACAAATTGCTCTATCCATGGAAATTCAGATGCTGGAAGCATTCGGAGACTCCATGCTAGTTATAAAACAACTGGAAGGAGAGTTCGATGTGCGAAAGCAAGAACTTCTCCCCTATCATCACCTGGCAACCCGCCTGATGTCGAGATTCTACTTCATCAGCATCAAGCATATCAATCGAGGCCAGAATGCTCAGGCAGACGCCCTCACTAAGCTGGCCAGTTCGTTGGCGGTCCCGCCAGACGCAAGCCTAAATATAACGGTGATCAACTGCCGGCAAGTCCCCAGTGTAACAGAAGTCTTAGCCGACGAGCAAGAAATTGAGGTGGCAATCGTGGAGGGGGTTCAGTAGCCCGATTGGCGAGAACGTCTCCTACGGTGGTTTCAACACCAACAGCTCCCAAAAGAAAAAGAACAGAGAATGAAGCTCCTGAGGGTCAAGGACTCTTACGAGATGAGAAGCGGAACCCTGTTCTGAATAATGGCAGATGCCCGAAGGAAAGTCCTACTTCGTTGCTTGTCTTCAACAGAGGCGGGATCAATTAGAGCACACCAGGCTGGCCTAAAGATGAAAATTGAGATAAAGAAATTGGGTTACTATTGGCCCACTATGTTTGATGATTGCTACAAGTTCGCCAAGGCTTGTCAAAAATGTCAAGAACACGCTAACGTGGCAAGGAGACCTCCAGTGCCATTACATCCGATCCTACCAAGCTGGCCATTTGCTCAGTGGGGCACGGACGTGGTAGGACCGCTACCAGCATCTTCATCAGGGTGTAAATATACCTTAGCAGCTACAGACTACTTCTCCAGATGGGCGGAGGCAGTAGCACTAAGAGATGTAACGGGGGAACTAGTTGCAAGATTCTTCCGCCAGAACATAATATTTCGGTTCGGGATCCCCAACCGAATCATCTCTGATAATGGTAGCCATTTCAGAAACCAAAAAGTTTATCGACTAGCCGACAAGTACAAAATTGATTGGAGGACATCATCCCCCTACAACCCTCAAGCCAATGGACTTGCAGAAGCCTTCAACAAGACACTATCACGTTGCTGGCAAAGACTGTCAAGTCTAATAAAAAAGATTGGGAAGAAAGGATGTACGAAGCGCCCTGGGCCTATCGTACTGTAGCAACCCTGATAAAAATAAGAATTTTAAATAAATCAAATTAAAATAAAAGATAAATAATTAGATGATGAAAGACTAAACGCATAAAAATAAGACAGAATGGAAATACCGCCTTTGGTCAAGGCGCTACTTCATTAAGAAACGCCTCTAGATAAGACGCTAATTAAAAAGGGACGCCCAAACAACAAGGCGTCAATTATCAAACGGACAAAAGGGGAAGTAAATGTAACGCCCTCTACCTGGGCGCGTTTTATACAAGACACGACGCTTGACAAGGCGTCAATTTAAATTAACGCCCTCGCTTAAGACGTTAATTCAGATCGAGTTTTGTTCGACCCAGGAGTCTATCCAGGGCAAGTTCTGGATAACTACGTCGAAGGTAGAATATGGTAAGGACTCTATCATGGAAGTATTACTTCCAATACAACTCTAACCCTATTAGGATCCCCAAAATCCTATAAATATCCTCCTAAATCAACCCTTGATCGTTATTTGGCGATCTGCTGCTGCTGTCATCAACGTGAAGAACAGGTAATGTTCTTCCTCTTTATTTTTGGTTGTGTGTGTTGAAAGAACGTTGATGTTCTTTTTCTTCCTCATCTTCCTATACAGGTTGTCTGTGTTGAGAAGACGATCACCCCTTTTTACTGAAGATCGGGTATTCTTCGTCCATCTCCTGCAAGTTATCACTGTTTGAGAACAGAGCATCGTTTTCTTCTCCAAACCTTCATCTGTTCATTAGTTAAAAACTTCAAAAGGTAGGTTTTCTCAAGAAACGTAGCCCAAATTAATTTAAGATCCTTAATAGAATCATATGTTATCCATGCATATAGTTTCATCATGGTTTTAAGTGTTTTCTGTAAAATTTTGAAATAAGCTACCCTGACAAGGGCGCTAATTCTTGTTTGACGCCCTACCTAGGAGTCGTCAATTTCATATAAATTGATAATTACCCGTGTTTAAAATTCTATATCTATGAAACCACGAACCTAATCTAATGCATGTTCATCCTGATTGAATCCTGCTATTTTTCTGGTCCTGACCATGTACCTGTTTCCTGAAAATTTAATATCTGAAATTTGGAAAATTTTTGAATTAACGACCTGCACAAGGTCGTCTCTTATTGAACTGACGCCCCAGACCAGGGCGCTAATTGAAAAGTAACGCCCCTGTCCAGGCCGCGTTTTTGTTAAAATTCCAGAATATTAATTTTCTGTAGAATAGAAATATTGAAGGGACGACTAACGTATAAGTCGTCAAATCTGTAAATAAACGCCCCTCTATAAGGCGTTAATTACGTGATTCACGACTTTGGTCAAGTCGCTATTTTCTGTATTACAGTTTTTCCTTGTTTCTGTTAAACCGAGGGTTTGATATATATGTAGATATATATGTAATCGACACTATATTCCGTTCCGTGAATATAGTCCCACGTTTCATGATGATTTATCGTTTACCCACTAATTCTCATTGACATACAAGCTCTCCATTAAACATTCCGTTCCTTTGGACTAGCGAGTTAGTCATAGAGACCTCCGTAAGTCTCCTCGCAGCCTTGGATTCCCTCAAGGCCGACTGAGCTGGTTGTACCATAAAAACCCATTACACTATTTTGCCATGTCACTCTATAGAAATATGGTATACCGGCCCTCATGTTATGCAAAGTGTGTATCATGAGAATTCTCTTAATGGGATGAGGTTATCATGCCATTTGATGCTGTTCTTGTAAACCCCAATTCTATATCAACATTGTCATGATGTTCTTGTAAACCCCAACTCTATATCAACATTGTTATGATGTTCTTGTAGACCCCAATTCTATATTAAACTTGATGTTCTTGTGGACCTCAATTCTATATAAAGAATGTCCATACTTGTTTGTCATGGTGCCCAAGTTAGGGAACTAATTCCACCTAGTTTTATCGATAATCGTGATTGTACCGTTATTATCGCCATTCTATGTCAAGTGTCATATTTTGGACTCTACTCTATCCAAGTTTATCCTACATGTCTACAAGCCTTATTCTTGAAATTCCATATTGACTATACACAAAAGTGATGTTAAAATACATGATTAATGCCTGCGCATATAGGGCCCGATCTGGTCCTGGGAGGAGCACCCGAAAGTACTTGTGCCCATAGGAGTTGATTGATCACGGTATTGACATTATACCGAAGTGCATGACTAGCTTGATTGAACATTCCACAAATCTTGTACTTATACTTGACCTGATATTACATGACTTGCGTGGCCCGAAAAAGGGTAATTTCATACTTGCGTGCTTGAAACGTGATAGCCAAATTTCCAACATGACATGATGAATACACTTGCTTGAATATCTTGATATCTTTGATATAAGTTCTTGAAAGTTCATGACTAGTTCTTCTTGCTATCTTATTGTTATACACTCTCTCTATCTTGTCATTTTATGTGAGCATGCATAGCTATAGTGCATTCATGAAAGATGTAATTACTTAAACCCATTGCTAGTTCTTGAGATATAATTTCTTACTGAGCGTTCGCTCACTTAGTGTTTCCCTACTTTTCAGGTAAGTCCGACGATGAGGGAACTCAAACGGATGGGAAAAATCAAGAGTGAAAGAGATAGAGCTTCTTCCGTGTTATCTAGTCTTTTTCATATTTTCTTGAGTCAACCTTGTATTTTTCCTTTATTTTAGTTAGTACTTCAAAGGTTTGTAATAGACATATTCTTACGAAGGAATAAAGGATTGGGTTATCTTTACTTTTGCGCATCTCTGATTTTGGTGTCGAATACACTAATACTCTGATTGACATGATTGATATAAACTTGTCGCGCATCTCCGAGTATCTTCCGCTCTCAGGGAGTGACAATTTTTTTGGTATCAGAGCCTGAGGTATTCAATTCCTAGGAAACCCAAGTCCATTGATAGGTACAAACCTTTAACCAGTGAGATTGGGTAGAACCAAGGGATAAAGTTAACATTGAAATGCTAGCTTCCAAATGAAATCACATATTAATCTAGTTATTGTAATTGTAGGACGATGGTTGCCGAACGTTCCCAGTGGCGCAACATGCAGCGTACACTTTAAGGCATGACTCAGGTGCTGCAACAAGTAGCACAGGGAGGTGCACAACGAGCCGGAAGTCTCCACCAAGTCTTCAAGAACATGAACCCTCCCAAATTCATGGGTTCTACTGATCCGGACGACGCAGAGCACTGGATCAGGGAGACGGAGCGTATATTCCGTGTTATGCAGTGCACGGATCAAGATAAAGTCTTATTAGCTACCTTTCAGTTAGAAAGGGATGCCCGATGCTGGTGGGAATCAATAGAAGCTA
Organism: Amorphophallus konjac; assembly: GCA_022559845.1. NCBI lineage: Eukaryota > Viridiplantae > Streptophyta > Magnoliopsida > Alismatales > Araceae > Amorphophallus > Amorphophallus konjac. Next base: position 99,412,651 of record CM040128.1, read on the forward strand.
CTTTAAATCAAGACCAAGTTACTTGGGAAGAATTCGTTGAACATTTCAACGCTAAATATTTTTCGGACCGAGTCCAAGAAAAGAAAGCTACCGAATTTGCCGCACTCAAGCAACGGTCATTATCGGTGGCGGAGTACGAGGCACAATTCTCTAGATTATCTCGGTATGCTAAGCACTTAGTTAGCACCGAGAAGATGAAAGCTAGGAGGTTCCTTAATGGGCTCAGGCCCCAATATATTACCCAACTGGCGCCGATAGATATTCAAGTCTATTCGGAGATAGTGCGCCGAGCTCAGCTATTAGAAGATGCCACGGAACTATCTGATAGAATCTGTGGGAAGGACAAGAAAGAACAAGTTACAAGTTCGGGTTCCTTTAAACCCAACTTCAAGAAGAGGCCTAGTAATGGAGGTACTTCCTCACAAGATCAGAAGTTTAAGAAGACCAAGCCCTTCTCCATCACCACTACCCCACCAAATATAGTGTGCAAGCACTGTGACAAGGCGGGCCATAGAGCAGAAGAATGCTGGAGGAAACTAAGAGCATGTCTCCGCTGTGGGAGCCGCGATCATCGAATTCCCGATTGCCCATTACTTAATGATCAAGCCGAGGACGGGAAGCACCCAGTAACCAAGAATGCTCGTCTTCACGCAATTAAGGAGACCGAACAAGAAGAAGAAGGTGGACTAGTAGAAGGTACACTGAAAGTTTGTTCCAAGTCTGCACGTGTCTTATTTGATACTGGTGCTTCACATTCAATTGTTTCCAAGAAGTTCGCTGATCCGTTACCCCTAGAACCGGAATGGATAAAATTAGTCTTGTCTACTCCTCTAGGAAACGAGACTGATATTACACACCATTACCAGAACTGTGAAGTATTGGTTCATGGTAAGAATCTCCCTATCAATCTCATATGTTTAGACCTAAAAGAATATGATGTCATATTAGGAGCAGATTGGTTATCCATGTATCAGGCTACTGTGGATTGCCGCAATAGCAAGGTTACTTTCAAGGAATTTCCAGAACTGGTCTATACTAGCCCTAAGAGTCGGAGCAAGTCCCCTCTTATCTCAGCTCTCCGAGCTAGCAAACTAATAAGGAAAGGATGTGCATCTTTCCTAGTGTTTGTCACGATTAAGGAGAATAAGGAGACTAAGATAGAAGATATCCCAGTTGTGCAAGAATTTCCGGACGTATTTCTGGAAGATTTGCCCGGATTACCCCCACAAAGAGAAGTGGCCTTCACCATCGATTTAGTTCCTGGTGCGGGTCCAGTTTCTAAGGCACCGTATAGAATGTCACCTGCTGAACTCAAGGAGTTAAAAGAGTAATTGATGGAACTCATTAAGAAGGGATTCATTAGACCAAGCACTTTCCCGTGGGGAGCGCCTGTATTATTTGTAAAGAAGAAAGATGGATTCATGAGGTTATGCATCGACTATCGACAATTGAATCATCTCACTATCAAGAATAAGTATCCACTGCCGAGAATCGATGAGTTGTTTGATCAAATATCAGGATCCAAGTACTTTTCCAAAATTGATCTTAGGTCGGGATATCATCAGTTAAGAATCAAGGATGAGGACATTCATAAGACTGCATTCAGAAGCAGGTACGGCCATTATGAATTTGTTGTTATGCCTTTCGGACTAACGAATGCCCCTGCTGCCTTTATGCAGTTAATGAATAGTATATTCAGGCCTTATTTGGATCAATTCGTGGTGGTCTTTATTGATGATATATTTATTTATTCTAAGACCAAGGAAGAGCATGAGGAGCACTTAAGGATTGCATTACAAATATTAAGGGTAAATCAATTATATGCAAAACTCAGCAAGTGTGAATTCTGGCTTGAGGAAGTGACTTTTCTCGGACATGTTATATCAAAGGATGGCTTATCAGTAGATCCATCAAAAGTTGAAGCTATAAGAAATTGGGAAAGACCGACCAATGCTAGCGAGATCTGAAGTTTCTTAGGTCTTGCTGGCTATTACAGGCGATTCATCATAGATTTCTCTAAGATCGTCGTACCACTTACGAGGTTAACTCGCAAGGAGATCCGTTATGAATGGAGTGAGGAATGTGAAAGAAGCTTCCAAACTCTCAAGGATCATCTTATTACAGCTCCTGTCTTAGCTTTACCAATGGAAGGAGAGAAATTTGAGGTATACACTGATGCTTCTGGCATTGGCCTCGGATGTGTTCTAATGCAACAAGGAAAGGTTATAGCTTACTCTTCTCGTCAATTAAAGAAGCATGAAGAGAACTACCCCGTCCATGACTTAGAATTGGCCGCGGTAGTGTTTGCACTGAAAATCTGGAGACATTATCTATATGGAGTACAGTTTACTGTATACTCCGATCACAAGAGTCTCAAGTATCTTTTCTCTCAAAAGGAACTAAATATGAGGCAAAGACGTTGGCTAGAATACCTCAAGGACTTCGACTTTACTATACAATATCATCCCGGAAAGGGTAATCATGTAGCAGATGCCCTTAGTCGAAAGCCGAGAGCACTGTTAGCCAATTGTATGATTCAAGAATGGAAGTTGCTGGAGCAATTCTCTAAGCTCAATATAAGCATGGACATGAACTTCAAATGTGTCACATTGTCTCATATGAGCATTCATCCAGACCTATTAACGGAAATACAAGCACTTCAGGATGATGACCCAATATTAGTAGAGATCAAAGGCAAATTAGAAGGACAGTCTGATTTCCAATTAGCGTCAGATAGAAGGTTGTTATTCCAAAACAGAACTTGTATACCGGATTGTCCCGAGTTAAAGAAGAAGATCTTAGATGAAGCTCATAGATCAAGGCACACGATTCATCCTGGATCTACCAAAATGTACCAAGATGTGAAAAGAAATTTTTGATGGCCCAACATGAAAAGGGAAATAGCGGACTACGTGTCGCGCTGTCTCACATGCCAACAGGTCAAGGCGGAACACCAAAAGCCTGCTGGAAAATTACATCCCCTAGATATCCCTAAATGGAAGTGGGAGAATATTGGTATGGATTTCATCATGGGTTTATCTAAATCAAAAGGAGGACATGATGGAATATGGGTTATTATTGACCGATTGACTAAATCGGCGCATTTCTTGCCAATCAAGAGCCGATGGTCAGTCGATGTGTTGGCTGCATTATACATCAAGGACATAGTCAGATTACACGGTATTCCTATCTCAATCGTGTCGGACAGAGATCCCCGTTTTACTTCTCATTTTTGGAAGGGACTGCAACATTCGTTGGGAACAAGGCTTAACTTTAGTACAACTTTTCATCCTCAAACGGATGGTCAGACCGAGAGAACTAATCAGGTGGTTGAAGATATGCTCAGAGCTTGCATCATTGATTTCGATGAAGCTGGCATGATCACTTGCCGTTGGTGGAAATTGCATACAATAATAGCTACCAGGCAAGTATACAAATGGCACCTTTCGAAGCTTTATACGGAAGGAGTTGCCGATCACCCTTATGCTGGGACGAAGTTGGAGAGAAACAACTGCTAGGTCCAGACATGGTAAGGGTTACCACTGAAAGAATACAAATGATTAGAGAAAGACTGCAAGTTGCTCAGTCTAGGCAAAAGGCTTATGCTGATACAAGAAGGAGAGATCTTGAATTCCAAGTCGGAGATCAGGTATTTCTCAAGATATCGCCTGGACATGGAATACGGAGATTTGGTGTTAAGGGCAAGCTTACACCAAGATTCATCGGACCCTTCGGGATACTGGAACGAGTTGGCGAGGTTGCTTATCGCATCGCATTGCCTCCTCAATTGTCCGATGTTCATAATGTGTTCCACATATCTATGTTGAAGAAGTATGTACACGATCCATCACATATTATTGAACATGGAGAGTTAGTTATCCAGAAGGATCTCACATATGAACAGAAGCCCATAAAGATACTAGATCGTGAAGTACGTACCCTAAAGAATAAGGTTATTCCCATGCTTAAGGTACAATGGAATAAGAACTCCGAACATGAAGCTACATGGGAGACCGAGGAATCCATGAAGAAGCGATTTCCAGAATTATTTTAAAGTATATACTCTACACTCTCCACTGATATATACTATTGAATTTGGGGACCAAATTCTTTTAAGTAGGGGAGGGTGTAGCAACCCTGATAAAAATAAGAATTTTAAATAAATTAAATTAAAATAAAAGATAAATAATTAGATGATGAAAGTCTAAACGCATAAAAATAAGACAGAATGGAAATAACGCCTTTGGTCAAGGCGCTACTTTATTAAGAAACGCCTCTAGATAAGGCGCTAATTAAAAAGGGACGCCCAAACAACAAGGCGTCAATTATCAAACGGCCAAAAGGGGAAGTAAATGTAACGCCCTCTACCTGGGCGCGTTTTATACAAGACACGACGCTTGACAAGGCGTCAATTTAAATTAACGTCCTCGCTTAAGACGTTAATTCAGATCGAGTTTCGTTCGACCCAGGAGTCTATCCAGGGCAAGTTCTGGATAACTACGTCGAAGGTGGAATATGGTAAGGACTCTATCATGGAAGTATTACTTCCAATACAACTCTAACCCTATTAGGATCCCCAAAATCCTATAAATATCCTCCTAAATCAACCCTTGATCGCTATTTGGCGATCTGCTGCTGCTGTCATCAACGTGAAGAGCAGGTAATGTTCTTCCTCTTTATTTTTGGTTGTGCGTGTTGAAAGAACGTTGATGTTCTTTTCCTTCCTCGTCTTCCTATACAGGTTGTCTGTGTTGAGAAGACGATCACCCCTTTTTACTGAAGATCGGGTATTCTTCGTCCATCTCCTGCAAGTTATCTCTGTTCGAGAACAGAGCATCGTTTTCTTCTCCAAACCTTCATCCGTTCATCAGTTAAAAACTTCAAAAGGTAGGTTTTCTCAAGAAACGTAGCCTAAATTAATTTAAGATCCTTAATAGAATCATATGTTATCCATGCATATAGTTTCATCATGGTTTTAAGTGTTTTCTATAAAATTTTGAAATAAGCGACCCTGACAAGGGTGCTAATTCTTGTTTGACGCCCTACTTAGGAGTCGTCAATTTCATATAAATTGATAATTACCCATGTTTAAAATTCTATATCTATGAAACCACGAACCTAATCTAATGCATGTTCATCCTGATTGAATCCTGCTATTTTTCTGGTCCTGACCATGTAACTGTTTCCTGAAAATTTAATATCTGAAATTTGGAAAATTTTTGAATTAACGACCTGCACAAGGTCGTCTCTTATTGAACTGACGCCCCAGACCAGGCGCTAATTGAAAAGTAACGCCCCTGTCCAGGGCGCGTTTTTGTTAAAATTCCAGAATATTGATTTTCTGTAGAATAGAAATATTGAAGGGACGACTAACGTATAAGTCGTCAAATCTGTAAATAAATGCCCCTCTGTAAGGCGTTAATTACGTGATTCACGACTTTGGTCAAGTCGTTATTTTCTGTATTACGGTTTTTCCTTGTTTCTGTTAAACCGAGGGTTTGATATATATGTAGATATATATGTAATCAGCACTATATTCCGTTCCGTGAATATAGTCCCACGTTTTATGATGATTTATCGTTTACCCACTAATTTTCATTGACATACAAGCTCTCCATTGGACATTCCGTTCCTTTGGACTAGCGAGTTAGTCATAGAGACCTCCGTAAGTCTCCTCGCAGCCTTGGATTCCCTCAAGGCCGACTGAGCTGGTTGTACCATAAAAACCCATTACACTATTTTACCATGTCACTCTATAGAAACATGGTATACCAGCCCTCATGTTATGCAAAGTGTGTATCATGAGAATTCTCTTAATGGGATGAGGTTATCATGCCATTTGATGCTGTTCTTGTAAACCCCAATTCTATATCAACATTGTCATGATGTTCTTGTAAACCCCAACTCTATATCAACATTGTTATGATGTTCTTGTAGACCCCAATTCTATATTAAACTTGATGTTCTTGTGGACCTCAATTCTATATAAAGAATGTCCATACTTGTTTGTCATGGTTCCCAAGTTAGGGAACCAATTCCACCTAGTTTTATCGATAATCGTGATTGTACCGTTATTATCGCCATTCTATGTCAAGTGTCATATTTTGGACTCTACTCTATCCAAGTTTATCCTACATGTCTACAAGCCTTATTCTTGAAATTCTATATTGGCTATACACAAAAGTGGATGTTAAAATACATGATTAATGCCTGCGCATATAGGGCCCGATCTGGTCCTGGGAGGAGCACCCGAAAGTACTTGTGCCCATGGGAGTTGATTGATCACGGTATTGGCATTATACCGAAGTGCATGACTAGCTTGATTGAACATTTCACAAATCTTGTACTTATACTTGACCTGATATTACATGACTTGCGTGGCCCGAAAAAGGGTAATTTCATACTTGCGTGCTTGAAACGTGATAGCCAAATTTCCAACATGACATGATGAATACACTTGCTTGAATATCTTGATATCTTTGATATAAGTTCTTGAAAGTTCATGACTAGTTCTTCTTGCTATCTTATTGTTATACACTCTCTCTATCTTGTCGTTTTATGCGAGCATGCATAGCTATAGTGCATTCATGAAAGATGTAATTACTTAAACCCATTGCTAGTTCTTGAGATATAATTTCCTACTGAGCGTTCGCTCACTTAGTGTTTCCCTACTTTTCAGGTAAGTCCGACGATGAGGGAACTCAAACGGATGAGAAAAATCAAGAGTGAAAGAGATAGAGCTTCTTACGTGTTATCTAGTCTTTTTCATATTTTCTTGAGTCAACCTTGTATTTTTCTTTTATTTTAGTTAGTACTTCAAAGGTTTGTAATAGACATATTCTTACGAAGGAATAAAGGATTGGGTTATCTTTACTTTTGTGCATCTCTGATTTTGGTGTCGAATACACTAATACTCTGATTGACATGATTGATATAAACTCGTCGCGCATCTCCGGGTATCTTCCGCTCTCGGGGCATGACAGTACTGTCTACAAAACCCCAACCGGCTGTTCACCTTTCTCCCTCGTCTATGGGTCAGAGGCTGTGGTGCCGATCGAATTAGAAGTTCCTTCGCTGCGAGTCGCCATCCAGCATGGACTAGCCAGCGGTGAACAGACAAATGCAGAAAGAAGATTGGAAGAGCTCACCGAGCTCGAAGGAAAACGCCTCCGGGCACAACAAAACATCCAACTCTACCAAGCTCGCATGGCCCGTGCTTTCGATAAGCTGGTCAAAGGTCGAGAATTCAAGAAAGGAGACCTGGTGATGGTTAAAAGAAGAGAAGTGATGGCCTCCAATCCCAAGTGGAAGTTGGTCAAAAATTGGATCGGACCATATATCATCCGTCGAGTATATGCAGGGGGTGCCTACATCCTGGTGGACCACAAAGGAGTCGTCCAGTTCTCTCCCCTCAACGGAAAGCATATAAAGCTATACCACACAGCTCAACCGGCATTCCTAGAATGACCGTCACCCTTATCTTGGTCTAGTGGCATTCCACCCTAGCCGAGCTACCCTTATCTTGGTCTAGTGGTATTTCGCTCTAGCCGAGCTACCCTTATCTTGGTCTAGTGGCACTCCGCCCTGATCGAGCCATCTTTCCTTGGTCTAGTGGCATTCCGCCCTAGCCGAGCAACCTTATCTTGGTTTAGTGGCATTCCGCCCTAGCCGAGCTACCCTTATCTTGGTCTAGTGGCATTCCGCCCTAGCCGAGCTGCCCTTATCTTGGTATAGTGACATTCCGCCCTAGCCGAGCTACCCTTATCTTGGTCTAGTGGCATTCCGCCCTAGCCGAGCTACCCTTATCTTGGTCTAGTGGCACTCCGCCCTGATCGAGCCATCTTTCCTTGGTCTAGTGGCATTCCGCCCTAGCTGAGCAACCTTATCTTGGTCCAGTGGCACTCCACCCTGATCGAGCTACCCTTATCTTGGTCTAGTAGCATTCCGCCCTAGCCGAGCTATCCTTATCTTGGTCTAGTGGCATTCCGCCCTAGCCGAGCTACCCTTATCTTGGTCTAGTGGCACTCCGCCCTGATCGAGCCATCTTTCCTTGGTCTAGTGGCATTCCGCCCTAGCCGAGCAACCTTATCTTGGTCTAGTGGCACTCCGCCCTGATCGAGCTACCCTTATCTTGGTCTAGTAGCATTCCGCCCTAGCCGAGCTACCCTTATCTTGGTCTAGTGGCATTTCGCCCTAGTCGAGCTACCCTTATCTTGGTCTAGTGGCACTCCACCCTAGCCGAGCTACCTTTATCTTGGTCTAGTGGCACTCCGTCCTAGCTAAGCTATCCTTCCTTGGTTTAGTGGCACTCCGCCCTGATCGAGCTACCCTTATCTTGGTCTAGTGGAACTCCGCCCTGATCGAGCTACCCTTATCTTGGTCTAGTGGCATTCCGCCCTAGCCGAGCTACCCTTATCTTGGTTTAGTGGCACTCTGTCCTAGCTGAGCTACCCTTATCTTGGTCTAGTGGCATTCCGCCCTAGCCAAGCTACCCTTATCTTGGTCTAGTGGCACTCCACCCTGATCGAGCTATCCTTCCTTGATTTAGTGGCACTCCATCCTAGCCGAGCTACCCTTATCTTGGTCTAGTGGCACTCCGCCCTGATCGAGCTATCCTTCCTTGGTCTAGTGGTATTCCGCCCTAGCCGAGCTAGCCTTATCTTGGTCTAGTGGCACTCCGCCCTGATCGAGCTACCCTTATCTTGGTCTAGTGACATTCCGCCCTGATCGAGCTACCTTTCCTTGGTCTAGTGGCACTCCGCCTTGATCAAGCTACCTTTCCTGGGTCTAGTGGCACTCCGCCCTGGCCGAGCTCTCAAAAGAATACACCATATTGCCATCACGGGCCTTACGTTCGAATCGGCAAAAGATCATTCCTTTGCGTTAGCATTCAGCCCTTGCTAACGAATGAACCGCTCTACTCGGGACGAGGCCCGGTGTTCCGGCCAACAGCCGTCCACAATCAACCAAGGGTCGGACATCATACTTCGACCTACCACCCTTTATATACAAAAAAAAAGAAGAAGAAAAGAAAAGAAAATGGGGTTAAAAATAGAGATACCCGGCCAGACTTGCTCCTATATTAGGACAAGTGCAAAAAAGGCTATAACCCAGCTGTGGCAAAAACCCGAAAGGGCGCTACAGGTAAAATCGGGTACCCCGCCACGCGAAAACCCGAGAGGGCGCGTGGGCAAAAGTAAGAGGGGGTTGGCTTCGGCGAAAACCCGAAAGGGCGCTTAAGTCAGTAAAGTGGTAATTTAAAAAAATTTCTCTTTTGTTCTGTTCTGTAGTGGACAGCGGATCTAGAGGGGAGGGGTGAATAGATCTGCCCCTCTTTTCGCAATGCAACCCTCTTTAAAGCTAGATGATGAAAAAAGCAGCGGAATATAACTAGCTTGACGAAGAACACAAATGATTTGCTTGGCAAGATGATTACGTAATATAGATATTGAACCTAAGCATGCATCTAACACATATCAATCGCACAATCAAACCACAACACAAAGGATTTTAAGGTGGTTCGGACTGAATCCCCAGTCCTACGTCCACCCCTCACCAAATCCGGTGAGGCTTCACTAGTGCAGCACACCAAACCGCAAATCGGAGAACCACCGATTGCCTTCCTACTAACCACCGGTAGGGACGTCAACACCGCAGATCGGACAACTTCCGATTGCCTTCCTACTAACCACCGGTAGGGACGATCTTCAGTTCCAAATGTTTGAATGAAATGGAAAAGAACAAGATATGAAAACACTCAAACAAGATATGAAATATGCTCAAAGAGAAAGGATCTTGTCTGAGATTGCTAGGGCTTGAATCTTCTTTTGAAGTAGCTTGAATCACTTGGAGATTTGATGAAGAACTTCTTCCCGGAGTACTGTTCACAGCTACAGTACTCGAACTCCTCTCCCTTGAACATACCCTTGCAGCCTTCTTTGATATCCCTTATTAGCCTTTCTTGCTTCTACTCTTCCTTGGAGGTTGCTGGATTGAGATATGAACTTGAATCACCTTGAGTTGATGGAGAGAGTGTTGGATGTAGCTTTAATCTTCCTTTTGATCCTTTTGAATTGATGAAGAGGAAGAAGGATGCAGTTTAGATCACCCTTCAGAGTCTTGATTGCTTCTTCTTCCTTGGAGGTTGAGATGGCTTCAGATCTGGACTTGAATCACCTTGGATTGATGAAGAACTTCCTCCCGAAACACTGTTCACGGAGGTGCTACAGTACCTCGAAAATAGCCTCCCTTGATCTCCCTTGAAGCCTTGAAGTGATAGGGTTTCCAACCCCTCATGTGTTGGTTTTATAGACCTTGAATGGTCCTTGGACACCCCCCAGACCAGATCCACAAATCATGAGAGATTAGGTAAGTTTTGATTAAACAAATCCATGGAAAGGGGCTGGCCACTAGGTGGATTTCGAAGTCAAACATGGCTGCATCGGGGCTGACGGTCGACCTGCAGCTTATGGCGGTCGACCGCTACTGAGAAACACTATAGACGGATGGTCACTGGGAATTCTGGTCGACCGCTACGGTCTGGCGGTCGACCGCCAGCTGAAAGACATGCAGACTGGCGGATGCTGGCTAGGGCGGTCGACCGCCCCTGTGCTGGCGATCGACCGCCAGCTGGGCTGATTCCGGGCTTGCCCGGGTCGGTCCGTTATCCGCTTCAGCTCCGTCGTTCAACTCCATTAGCAGCACGTGCATGTTTGTGGCATCACCCTTGATAGTCTCGAAGGTATCAACTGAGTCTTTAACCTTGGATTCTCTTGGCTATACTTCTTTGTGCATTGACCTTGGATGAGTGACGAGCTGAATATGAAATGTCAACTTTTGCTTGTAAGAGAGATGAGATTTGCATCCTTGCTTGGGCACGATCAATGAGCTTTCACTTTGGCCATTGCCACTTGATTCCTTGTCCATTCATTGGCATATCTGTCATGAATAAAAACATCACGTATGTCAATCACAGGAGAGTGGAAGATATCAATGACTAATAGTGCTTAGCCATTATCAAAACCATGAATACCACAGAACTCATATGACTATAGAATGATGTCGAATGACCCAAGTGACCACAGAATGACTCAAATGACCTTAGGGACACAACATTCTCCCCCTTTTTGATGATGACAACACTGTGAGTCATTATGTGATAGAAATGTCTAAAATGGCACAAGTTATAACAAATGCAACATATGTAGCTCAAGATCCATGATAGTAATAGCATGTGAAGGCAATTATGATATGAATGCTATGCAATTATGCAAACCTCATCACATACACATATGAGATGCAAAGTGAACAATGGATTCTCCCCTTGGACTCTCCCCGTACACCATTCACACATCCCCCATGACAACTCACAAAGCACATAAGCTCTCCCCTTTGACAATGTGATAACGCATATAGCTCTTACAAAGGACTCACACAAAGAATTCTCCCCCTTTGCCAACAGTAAAAAAGAGTGATAATAGTAAAATGTCTATGAGACCAGAGCTGAAAGGAGTTAAGAGCAAGCCATTATATGCAAACCTGAAACAGACCGTGAGTAATATATATGGTTCAAAGCTAATGAAATCCGAATTCATAGCTACATCCAAGATGTAATAGAAATGAACCAAATGTGCATATCATGGCAATGTTTAACCGTCCCTTGTCTTATATATCCATATTCAGTAACTACAAAGGGAATAACACAAAAAATGAGTATTGAGGCTAAACAATCATGACTAAAGCATGGAATTTTATGGGTTCAACAAAGTTGATTTTCAATATCTTTTGAATTTGAAGGCACATGACTCATATTTTACGAGCAATCAAGTCTAGTACATGCCTCCAAGCCGTAAGAATACACGTTGTTTAGACGCCAGTATTCCTAGGTATTTGGCAAGATTGACGGTTATGCTTCAGAATGAACAGAGATAGCAAAGTCACGTCATGACATATCCAAACTCATTTCATTGATGAGAAGATATGTTTCTCAGCAATTATGCCATTGCTCTGCCTAGAGTCCAGATGAATTAAGACAGAGATAACAGAGGCACATCATGACATATCATTCGTCACTTGATTTGATGACGTGACATATTTCTCCGTGCAACACTATCATTGCTCTGTAAATTGATTTTCAAGAATTTCAGCTCATCAAGATGTTTAGAAACAATACTAAGCTCTAGAGTATCGCCAAGATTGTCATGAAGTCTGGATTTTTAGATTTCAGGGTAGTCATTCAAGACATAACATGTAGTCTTTAGTGAAAGTCTATTAAAACTACAGAACATAGATGATTTCAAACAAGATATATCAGAACTACAAGGAAATCATTAAATCTGAACCATTTTCATTGAATGGACAATCATTGGGGTATATAATAGAAAGCTCTTACACCATATGTCTTTCTGTCTCATGAACTCAAACCAGACTGTAAGCCACTGAAGTGCAGTTTGCAAGAGGTTAAGAGAATCAACAAAACTCCCCCTAAGGATATGCAATGGATGCGTGAAGGAGTTATGTTTGCAATCAAGTGGAATGACAAAGGAGGTTGACCTAGTCACTCATGAAGGTGGCAGAAATGAAATGTATGACCCAACCCATGGTTGTACACTTATTAAATGCCACATAATGAATATGAAATATATGCATGAATGCTGCAAAAGGACAACTCCCCCGTACTATATTGCCTATATGCGACATTGACACATGGTACTTGGCGGAGGTGAAACCTCACGCATATTGAGTGCTTCGAGACAAGCATAACCTGCCCTTCCATACATCAACATTTGATATACCATGGCCATGCAAGAATGATGCGACACAAACCATGCAATGCATTGGGAACATAGATTCAACTTGATTATGCAACTACATGTAATGCGACACCATATGCAAAAAGACATATTGACATATAAACAATGCATGAATACCAACGTGCAAAACACACAACTAATTGAACATGATCATCATTTCAAATTCTTATTGGCCTGAGGTCGGCAAAGACCAAGCTCCCTTCTGAGTGTTGAAAACCTGTAATTACACAAGGGCTTGGTGAAAATATCAGCAATTTGATTTAGAGTTTCAACAAAATGCAGTTCAAAATTTTTCTTACTGACCTCGTCTCTAATGAAGTGATGCCTAATCTCAATATGCTTAGTCCTAGAGTGCTGGACTATATTTTTTGCAAGGTTGATAGCACTAGTGTTATCACAAAGAATCAGGACACAACCAAGATCCACCAAGTAGTCTTGGAGTTGGTGTTTAATCCACAACACTTGGGTGCCACAGCTCCCCGCAGCAACATATTCTGCCTCCGTGGTTGAGAGGGCAACCGAGTGTTGTTTCTTGGAGGCCCAAGAAACTAAACACCCGCCTAGAAACTGGCAATAGCCACTAGTACTCTTACAATCCAGCTTGCATCCAGCGTAATCCGCATCAGAATAAGATATAAGAGATAAATCACATGATAACGGATACCACAATCCCAAATCTTGAGTGCCGGCAAGATATCGAAGGATACATTTGACGGCAGTCAAATGAGATTCTCTAGGACTAGCTTGAAATTTAGCACAAAGGTATACACTAAACTGGATATCTGGTCGGGATGCAGTCAAATAAAGTAAAGAACCAATCATACCTCTATAGACCTTTGCATCCACCAATTTACCATTTTCATTCGAATCCAGTGAAGTTGAGGTGCTCATCGGAGTTGCAATGATTTTGCTGTTTGCCATGTCAAATCTTTTTAGCAGCTCCTTGATGTATTTGGCTTGGCTTATGAAGCAACCATCTTCTTCTTGGTTGACCTGCAAACTGAGAAAGAATTGAAGTTTTCCCATTAGGCTCATCTCAAATTCACTAGTCATAAGGTTAGCAAATTCCTCACACATTTCAGATTTTGTAGAACCAAACACAATGTCATCAACATAAATTTGAACAATCAAGATATTCTTACCTTGCTTCTTGGTGAAAAGTGTTTGATCTACCTTACCTCGTGTGTACCCTTTTTCAATGAGGAACGAGCTTAGTCTCTCATACCAAGCTCTTGGTGCTTGCTTAAGTCCATAAAGTGCCCTGTCTAGTTTGTATACAAAATCTGCATTGTTAGAATTCTCAAAGCCAGGGGGCTGCTCAACATAGACTTCTTCTTTGATCAAGCCATTCAAGAAAGCACTTTTGACATCCATTTGATACATCTTTATTCTAAGGGAGCATGCAATGACAAGTAAAATTCTGATGGCTTCGAGTCTAGCAACTGGGGCATAAGATTCATCAAAATCTACCCCAAACTCTTGATTATACCCTTGAGCCACCAATCTAGCTTTGTTTCTTATTATCTTGCCATCCTCACTTAGTTTGTTCCTAAAGACCCATTTAGTGCCTATGATAGATTGTGATGAAGGTCTAGGAACAAGATGCCAGACTTTATTCCATTCAAACTGGTTTAACTCGTCTTGCATTGAATTTATCCAGTTTTCATCTTTTAATGCTTCATCAATGTTTTTGGGTTCAAGCTGAGAGACAAGAGCAAGTTGATCTAGTTCTTCCACAATTCTAAAATGTGACCTTGTTCTAGGTGGGTCATTCAAGCTGTCAATGACATTTTTCAAGGGATGATCCTTAAGAATTCTAATGTTTGTAGAATCATTACCTTCCCCTGGAGCTTGATCCCTTACATTGCTTGATTCAACTAGGTCACCATCTTCTTTTATTTCTTCTTGTGGAGGATCACTCTTGTCCTTCATGTTTAGAAATTCCCCATCTTCATCATTTTTTCTGCAAGAGTTATCATTGTTAGAATCATGATATTCATCAAAGGAAACATGGGGTGATTCTTCCACAGTTTAACTTTTGATATTGTAAATTCTATAAGCCCTAGATATATCAGAATATCCAAAGAATATACCTTCATCGCTCTTGGGCTCGAATTTATCTAAGTCTCTTTTGTCATTGTTGTGGATGAAGCATTTTGACCCAAACACTTTCATATGTGAGAGAGAGGGCTTTTTACCTTTCAGTAACTCATAAGGAGTCTTTTTGGTGCGTGGCCTTACCATAGAGCGGTTGATAATGTAACATGCCGAGTTTACCGCTTCGGTCCAAAACCTCCTTGGAAGTTGCCGTTCAGCAAGCATGGTTCTTGCCATCTCTACAAGTGTTCGGTTTCTCCTTTCAACTACACCATTTTGCTCCGGCGTTCTTGGTGAAGAGAATCGGTGTGAAATACCTTCAGCCCTGCAAAGATTATAGAAGTCAGTGTTTTCAAATTCACCACCGTGATCAGATTGAATCTTGGAGATCTTGAACACACCGTCTTACTTTTTCTTCATGTAGAGCGCCTGAAACTCATCAAAAACATCATTTTTATGTGTGAGAAAGAAAACCCATGTGAACATAGAGAAGTCATCCACCAAGACATATCCATATTTTCTACCACTTAAACTAGCAGTTCTGGTTGGACCAAACAAGTCCATATGAATTAGCTCGAGTGGTTTGGATGATGTATTTTCAGATCTTCCCTTGAAAGATTTTCTTGTTTGTTTACCTAGGGCACATGCATCACACAACTTGTTTTCTTGTTTAAATGATAATTCAGGCAACCCTTTCACCATTGAATACTTTAACAATTTATGTAAGACATTGTAGCTAGCATGTCCTAGTCTACGATGCCATATCCAAGTAATTTCAGATTTTGGTGCAGCAAGACAAAGATTTAAATGAGCAGGATCATCTAAGTCAATCATGTAAACATTGTTGACTCTCTTACCAGAAAATTTTACCTTGTCAGATTTTGGTTCAAGAATTCTGCATTCATGAGAGTCAAACAACACTTTATGACCTTTATCACACAATTGACTTATGCTAAGTAGGTTATATTTCAAACCTTCAACTAGCAACACATTTCCAATGGAGTTGGAGAGGTTCTTACCTATATTACATGTTCCAATGATTTTTCCTTTGTTATTCCCTCCAAACGTAACGTATCCTCCTTCCTTTTCCTCCAAGAGACAAAATTTTATTTTTTCTCCAGTCATGTGTCTTGAACAGCCGCTATCAAGATACCACCTGTTATGCATGGCTGCAAGACATTCCTGCACAAATAATTAAGCAATTGTATTTGGAACCCAACCAATTTTGGGTCCCATCAAACTCTTAAGATTTTCAAAACATGAAACCATTTCTTTTGGAATCCAAACCTTTCTAACATTCATGTTTTGTTTGCTTAAAGCAGGGATTTGATTTTTCTTTTCAGCCTTGACATTTCCTTTTTGTTTAGAGGCTCTTTGTTGGATTTTATGAAAGTTTGATGAAGTTGGCTTCTTAACCCATTGTGGCCATTGGTTGTTTTTGGGTTGAAAGTGATTGTTCTGCCACCTAGGAGATTGAAAGTTATAGGATTGATGAACACATGAATCACAATTTCTCCGAAAGTATGGTGGTGTTGGCCTATATGAATGAGCAATCCAGTTTTGGTGATATCTGTAAGATTGAGCATGCAATGGCCAAGGAAGTGTTGACCTATGCTGCGGGGAAGGTCGACCTTTCTTAGGTTTTTGGATAGGCTTTTGGGAAATGTTGGTGACTGCCTCTTCAATCTTTTCTTTCCCTTTCTCCTTTTGCTTTTGCTGGTTTTGTGTGGGAGTTGTGTTTGAGGTGGAAGCTTCGGAAGATGAAACAAATGTGACAGTTTTGAGCCCAATTGGCCTTTTGTTTGTTGGTTCAAAACCCAACCCTTCCTTGTTGAAGTTCATTCTGGTACCTAGCAAAGCATCTAGATTTTCTCTTCCATCCACAAACTTTTCTAAAGATTGTTGTTTATCCTTCAACTCTTTTTGTAGGTTTTCAATATTTTGAAGAAGTTGAATGTTGACTTGTTTGACAACTTCATACTTTTCATTGCTTAATTTACTATCTTTTTCATAGCTTTGCATTTTGAGCTTCATTCTATCAATCTCATTTCTCAAATCCTCATTTTCAGTTTCCAAGTCAGCCATTTCTTTTCTTCCTTCCTCCAAATTCTCAATCATTTTCTTAAGATCTTCAATTTCAGTTTCAAGTAGAGCATTCTTATCATTCATATTATGATCATGCCCAAATGAGTTAATTTTCTTTTTCAATGATTTATTCTCCTTTTTGTACATTTCATATTTTTCCATGAGTTGTATATATGCATCCTCCCAATCATCAATTGTATAATCTTCAAATGGAGAATTTACCTCAGTTTCTTCATCACCTTTGGCCATAAGGCAGAAATCTTCTTTTTCTTTGTCCGAGGAGTTGGTTCCGTCATCACTTTCCTCTTCATCGCTCCATGTGGACACCATGGCCTTGTTCTTCTTCTTGCCCTTCCATTTGTCAGCTTTTCTGAATCTGTCGGGACAATCATTCTTGAAATGCCCTGGTTTGTTGCAAGAATAACAAATGATTTTGTCAGATTTCTTAGAGTTTTCAGAATTAGATTTGAAACCATTTCTTACCTTTGACCTTCCTCTCATGAAGCTCTTACCTTCCTTTCTCAGAATTTTTTGAACTTACGTGTGAGCATGGCTACGTCATCCTCTTCTCGCTCACTTGCTGAATCCTCACCTTCATCAGAAGTGCCATGACCGCTGGGTCCTGCTTTAAGAGCTAGGGACTTCTTCTTAGGTGCCTCAGCCTCTTTGTTCTTGAGGTTGATCTCATAGGTCATCAATGACCCAATGAGTTCATCTACCTTGGTAGTTGCGAGATCTCTCGATTCTTCAACCACGGTAGCCTTTGTGTGCCATGCTGGAGTTAACGATCTGAGAATTTTCCTTACAATTTCTTGCTCTGAATATTTCTTTCCCAAATCAGTTAAACTATTAGTAAGCACAGTCAATCGAGCATACATATCTTGAATTGATTCATCAGGCTTCATGCGGAGCATTTCATATTCAGAAACTAAAATGTTGGCTTTTGTTTCTCGTACCTGAGAGGTTCCTTCGTAGATTACCTCTAGCTTGTCCCACATTAGTTTTGCAGATGCGCAGGTAGCCACTCTTGAGAATTCAACTGGATGGAGTGAGCATTGCATGATGTGTTTGGCACTCCAGTTGACAGTGGATTACCTTATCTGTTCTTTGGTCCACAAGTCCTCATTATCTGTAGGCTCATACGGACCTTTGCTGATCACTCGCCAAAGTTCGTAGTCTTGGGCGCGAATGAACACCTGCATACGATGTTTCCAATAGGGATAATTAGATCCAGTGAAATAAGGAGGCCTATTCACAGAATGTCCTTCAGGTAAATAACCCTTAGACGCTGATCCACCATTTCTCTCAAGGTCGTTGGACCCCATAATAAGAGATTAGGCTCTGATACCACTTGTTGTGTAGTGGACAGCGGATCTAGAGGGGAGGGGTGAATAGATCTGCCCCTCTTTTCGCAATGCAACCCTCTTTAAAGTTAGATGATGAAATAAGCATCGGAATATAACTAGCTTGACGAAGAACACAAATGATTTACTTGGCAAGATGATTACGCAATATAGATATTGAACCTAAGCATGCATCTAACACATATCAATCGCACAATCAAACCACAATACAAAGGATTTTAAGGTGGTTCGGACTGAATCCCCAGTCCTACGTCCACCCCTCACCAAATCCAGTGAGGCTTCCCTAGTGCAGCACACCAAACCGCAAATCGGAGAACCACCGATTGCCTTCCTACTAACCACCGGTAGGGACGTCAACACCGCAGATCGGACAACTTCCGATTGCCTTCCTACTAACCACCGGTAGGGACGATCTTCAGTTCCAAATGTTTGAATGAAATGGAAAAGAACAAGATATGAAAACACTCAAACAAGATATGAAATATGCTCAAAGAGAAAGGATCTTGTCTGAGATTGCTGGGGCTTGAATCTTCTTTTGAAGTAGCTTGAATCACTTGGAGATTTGATGAAGAACTTCTTCCCGGAGTACTGTTCACAGCTACAGTACTCGAACTCCTCTCCCTTGAACACACCCTTGCAGCCTTCTTTGATCTCCCTTATTAGCCTTTCTTGCTTCTACTCTTCCTTGGAGGTTACTGGATTGAGATATGAACTTGAATCACCTTGAGTTGATGGAGAGAGTGTTGGATGTATCTTTGATCTTCCTTTTGATCCTTTTGAATTGATGAAGAGGAAGAAGGATGCAGTTTAGATCACCCTTCAGAGTCTTGATTGCTTCTTCTTCCTTGGAGGTTGAGATGGCTTCAGATCTGGACTTGAATCACCTTGGATGGATGAAGAACTTCCTCCTGAAACACTGTTCACGGAGGTGCTACAGTACCTCGAAAATGGCCTCCCTTGATCTCCTTTGAAGCCTTGAAGTGATAGGGTTTCCAACCCCTCATGTGTTGGTTTTATAGACCTTGAATGGTCCTTGGACACCCCCCAGACCAGATCCACAAATCATGGGAGATTAGGTAAGTTTTGATTAAATAAATCCATGGAAAGGGGCTGGCCACGAGGTGGATTTCGAAGTCAAACATGGCTGCATCGGGGCTGGCGGTCGACCTGCAGCTTATGGCGGTCGATCGCTACTGAGAAACACTATAGACGGATGGTCACTGGGAATTCCAGTCGACCGCTACGGGCTGGCGGTCGACCGCCAGCTGAAAGACATGCAGACTGGCGGATGCTGGCTGGGGCGGTCGACCGCCCCTGTGCTGGCGGTCGACCGCCAACTGGGCTGATTCCGGGCTTGCCCGGGTCAGTCCGTTATCCGCTTCAGCTCCGTCGTTCAACTCCATTAGCAGCACGTGCATGTTTGTGGCATCACCCTTGATAGTCTAGAAGGTATCAACTGAGTCTTTAACCTTGGATTCTCTTGGCTATACTTCTTGTGCATTGACCTTGGATGAGTGACGAGCTGAATATGAAATGTCGACTTTTGCTTGTAAGAGAGATGAGATTTGTATCCTTGCTTGGGCGCGATCAATGAGCTTTCACTTTGGCCATTGTCACTTGATTCCTTGTCCATTCATTGGCATATCTGTCATGAATAAAAACATCACGTATGTCAATCACATGAGAGTGGAAGATATCAATGACTAATAGTGTTTAGCCATTATCAAAATCACGAATACCACAGAACTCATATGACTATAGAATGATGTCGAATGACCCAAGTGACCACAGAATGACTCAAATGACCTTAGGGACACAACATGTTCTTCCCCGACAAAGCTCCAAAAGGGACAATCATCAAAAGTCCCACCGGAGATCCTCTAACAAACCCATGTTCGACCCTCGTCATCATCGGTGAGATCGGTCAATCTCTACCCCTAACTTGGACCTTTCGTCCCTGTTAATAATCCTACCTTTGCTTCGGCATGTGACCCATGCTGATGAATAAGCCCATGTTCGACCCTCGTCATCATCGGCGAGATCGGTCAATCTCTACCCCTAACTTGGACCTTCTGTCCCTGTTAATAATCCTACCTTTGCTTCGGCATGTGACCCATGCTGATGAATAAGCTCATGTTCGACCCTCGTCATCATCGGCGAGATCGGTCAATCTCTACCCCTAACTTGGACCTTCCGTCCCTGTTAATAATCCTACCTTTGCTTCGGCATGTGACCCATGCTGATGAATAAGCCCATGTTCGACCCTCGTCATGATCGGTAAGATCGGTCAATCTCTACCCCTAACTTGGACCTTCCGTCCCTGTTAATAATCTTACCTTTGCTTCGGCATGTGACCCATGCTGATGAATAAGCCCATGTTCGACCCTCGTCATCATCGGTGAGATCGGTCGATCTCTACCCCTAACTTGGACCTTCCGTCCCTGTTAATAATCCTACCTTTGCTTCGACATGTGACTCGTGCTGATGAATAAACCTGTGTTCGACCCTCGCCATCATCGGTGAGATCGGTTGACCTCTACCCTTAAACTCGGATCTTACGTCCTTGTTAATGAACCATGTCCTTTGCTTCGACGTTTAACCAGTGTCGACGAACTAAACCAGGGACCAATCCTTGTCATCATCGGCAAGGCCAGTCAGCGTTCTAGTAGTTAAGTTCTTCTGTACTCTAAATTCAAAAAAAAAAAAGAGAAAAATAGGGTTAAAAATAGAGATACCCCACCAGACTTGCTCCTATATTAGGACAAGTGCAAAAATGGCTATAACCCAGCGGTGGCGAAAACCCGAAAGGGCGTCGCGGGCAAAATCGGGTACCCCGCCACATGAAAACCTGAGAGGGCACGTGGGCAAAAGCAAGAGGGGGCTGGCTTCGGTGAAAACCCGAAAGGGCGCTTAGGTCAGTAATGTGAATATAAAAAAAAGAAATTATAAGTGAATGATGAATAGTGATGATCCATCCTCCGTCCTGAAGACCCTTTACAGGGTCGAAGCGGAGTCTTCATCCGATGTCCCGCCTCTCTATATATATATATTTCCTACCCCTTTCGACCCTTGTCACCATCGGCAAGATCGGTCGCTACCCTTTTCGACCATTGTCATCATCGGCAAGATCGGTCGCTACCCTTTTCGACCCTTGTCACCATCGGCAAGATCGTTCGCTACCCTTTCGACCCTTGTCACCATCGATAAGATCGGTCGCTACCCTTTTCGACCCTTGTCACCATCGCCAAGATCAGTCGCTACCCTTTTCGACCCTTGTCACCATCGGCAAGATCGGTCGCTACCCTTTTCGACCCTTGTCACCATCGACAAGATCGGTCGCTACCCTTTTCGACCCTTATCGCCATCGGCAAGATCGGTTGCTACCCTTTCTGGTTCTTGTCATCATCGACAAGACCGTCTACCCTTTTCGACCCTTGTAACCATCGGTAAGATCGGTCGCTACCCTTTCCGGTTCTTGTCATCATTGGCAAGACCGTCTACCCTTTTCGATCCTTGTCACCATCGGTAAGATCGGTCGCTACCCTTTCCGGTTGTTGTCATCATCAGCAAGACCATCTACCCTTTTCGACCTTTGTCACCATCGGCAAGATCGGTTGCTACCTTTTTCGGTTCCTGTCATCATCGGCAAGACCGTCTACCCTTTTCGACCCTTATCACCATCGGCAAGATCGGTCGCTACCCTTTCCGGTTCTTGTCATCATCGGCAAGACCATCTAGCTAAGGGCGCGCCGAAGTAACCCTGCGCCGTATTAACATCAAACGGTGCCAGATTAACTTCCGTGCCGAGTTAAAGGCCATCCCAGGCCTTTGTCAACTGAAGAGAAGATCATTCGGGGCAAAATTCATCCGTCGGCCTTGCTGCACTCGTGCCTCGCTCGCAACACCCACGTCTGGGGGGCATTTGTTGGCACCCAAAATGTGATCATCGGTGATCAAGCCATAAAGATGAATGATGCGGCCCGCTGAAGCACGGAAGTCGATAAAGATCAACTAACGGAAGGCTTCTCAAGTTGCCAGAGCCTTGAGTCACCTGGAAGTGAACACCGGGGACTTCGCCTCAGGAAAGTCGAGATAAATCCACAACTAACCGGCAGTGCGACCAAGCCTGCCCAATGATCCGGCATCAAGCTCGTCATGCCGCAACCCTACACCCGTTGCCCGACCAAGGACGACGGTCTACCTGGTGGCTCGCCACCTGAATGAAGACTCTCCTGAGGAAGAACGTCCTCGGCCATTCACAACAAGGAGCCGAAGTTTCTGTCAGCAGAAGGTCCCGATCACCCGACACGGGTTCGGCTTCTCGCCATAGTGGGCCCGTTAGTGGCCGATTGGTCGCCAGCCAAGGCGGAACTATCCCGGATGTTGTACCATCCCGCAAGGAATCTTCGAGCACGAGTCTGTCTGAGCTGGAAGCACAAAGCATAGTGCCGAAGGCCATACCGGCAAAAGACCCGTATGCTCGAGCCAGATACACGCGAAGTTTTGATTAAGGCCATTCACAGTGCGGAGAGCTTCGTAAACACCCGCCAAGGTTTTCCAAGGACCAAGGCGAGAGGAACAGTCAACGGGAGCCTCCGAAACCATCCCCGGACCCATCGGCCAGCCCGCGTCGAGTGAACAAGCTAAATCGGCGCACAAAAGGACTTCGGCGCCCCTTAATCCGGCGCCGCCAAATCCGGCGCGCCAGAATAAAGTGGGGACATGCCTCCCGGCGCCACTGAATCCGGCGCGCCCCTTTCCCGGCGCCGGATTAACGGTGGCTCTATATATATGCCATGGCCTCGAAACAAAAGGAAGAGAACAGACAGTCAGAGAGAGAAGATAATAGAGGTCCTGATCGCCGGAGAGCCACGACCAATCGCAAGATAAGAGGGTTAGGTTTCGTGGGGAGGAAGGTTTTTCCCAGAGAGTCCCCCACCGTGCCTCCGTCGCCCTCTGTTGCGCACGAGTTCATCGGCGTCGGAGAAGAAGGGTTCCTCTGTTGTTTTCGTAGGTGGGTCAAGGTGTTTTCGTCAATCTTCCTTCGTCTGTTTTCTTCTTCCGTCGTAATGTAAGTGAAAGGGGGAGGGGCGATGATATGATCCCATCTCCCCCTTCACCATCTCTCTCTCTTTCTCCTTCTGTAGGCTTCCCTGTAATTGATAGTTGTGTTGCTGTGCTACAACGCCGGCGCCGACATATGAACTTGTAATATTCTCTTGACTGTGGGATGAATGAATGCGTTATTTGCGTGAATGGTTCTGTTCCATCGCATCGCCTCTTCTGCTTCCCCCTTCGCATTTCTTCTCTCGGCCGCTAAAGCGGCGCCGTACAACAGTGCCGGCGCCGGGAATGGGCGAAGTGTGTTTACGCATCGCCCCGATGCCCATGGCGTCAGAACGAAATGTGTTCGAATGATCACTGCCGTGGTTTTCCTCCGATGCATACGCCCTCGGACTCCCCGGGCTACAACGATATCCCCCCTCCCCGGGGTATTCGCGTTAATGCCATGGCCGTGTTTGGCTCTGCTTTTCTTTCCTTTCTTTCTCGATGGTCTTGTGGCTGAGGGCATATCTGTATATGCCCCTCAACCCATCATGGCACCAGGAGGCTTCGATCGAGCCTCTCTGCATCCCTCAGTTGTCCAGAGGTGAAGAGATCATCCTCGTGGCCGAATGGTTAATCCATTTATTCCTCTGTCCATGGATTCGCATGCTAACAGCATTCCTTGTCGTTGAATATGTTGAATCTGGCTGAGTAAGCTGCATCTACATTCTCATCGTTTGTATACGGCTCATGCTCATTCGAGAGGGTTAAATCCATTAGCCCATCTCACTAATCCGGGGAGGGGAATATACCCCCACTGTTTCATCAAGCCACCACTTGGTCATGGGAATTCATCCATTAATGATGAGTGTCCTTACTGGCTATCGGGTGAATATCAAAATTGGGTTAATCCTGACATTTAAAATCTACAGTCCTTCACGGACCTTGTGGTGGCCGTGGGACGGGTGCCCCTCGTAGGCTAGTCCTCGGGGTTTTCCCTCTCTACCAGTCGTCCCGATTCATGCCTTGAGTCAATTCGGGTCGCGTGCCCCTCGTAGGCTAGCCCTCGGGGTTTTCGCTCCCGTCATGAATCGACTCACCCGCTCACTGCCGCCCACGGACTTGGTGCCCCTAGCAGGCTGGACCTCGGGGTTTTCCTTTCTGTTCGAGTTTTGCCGGCCGCCGTTGCACCACCCGACCCTCAGGGGTTGCTCCGCTACGTGAGTATTCCCCGCTTCTCCCCGATAATCCTCCGGGACGGGGAGATGCTGCCGAAATTTTGGCTAGAACGAGTCTGACTCGGAACAATCGCCGCGCTCGAGTGTGAACCTCGCGCGAGCCTGTGACTCGGCTCCTGGATGTCCCGGGGTGATCCTTTGAATAAATGACTTAAATAAACTTTCAAAGTTTCCCAAAGTGTTTTAATAAACCCAAAAACTAACAAATAAAATCTTGGTTTCCACAAAATTGGGCTAAACCGGCCCCGTTTGCGTCCGGCACGCCTTAAAACGGCCCGCCCCATCCCGGCGCGCCCCAAAAGGGGTCACGCCGTTTTAACCCCCCTTCTACACCTACGGTTCCCACGCCGTTTTAAGCCCTTTACCTACGTTTTCTGGCGCCGTTTCAAGTATTTTAAGCCTTTTCTCTGCGCGTACCACGCCGATTTCATTCCGAATCGTGCCGTTGTGCCGTTCCGGTCCTCTCCCCGTCTCTGGGGTGATTCCCAATGTTAATAATAGAATGAAGTAAACCTTTTGATCAATAAATTGAATAAATTAGCTTGTCTAAGCTTGAATTGATCTGCTTCGTATCGTTGTCGTCATGCCTTTAGTCTGAATATTCATGTCACGTCAATGCATGCCTGAGTGTGCGCACCCTTGGTATATCAAATGGCATTAACGGAAAGTCGGGTTACGCCCGATCAGAAGTTTGTCACGCATGATGGTGGTCTTCGGGCCTAAGTCTTCCGCCATGTACCGAGGGTCCGCCTTAATAAATTGTGTGTAGTCGATTGTAGCATCTTGCATGACCACTCACATGCTCTGCATCTCTTATTCCGGCCTCGACAGCCCACTATCTCGGTAATTAATCAAAGGTTTTCCCTCCTCGTGGGGGATATAATTAACATCTTGACCTTTATGGTATGACGGACTGCTGGTCTCGACCGAACCTCACTCTCGCCCGACACGGGTCAGAACGAGCGCACATTGAACTTGTCACGTACGTGACTGGCATGCCCGCGCAGTCAATCAGTCAGTTAATTGCCAGTCAGTTAATTGATTGATTGACACGTGAAATAAACCAACAAACAGACTAGAAATCCCGTCCCAAACAGTCAGGGACCTACTTAACAAATTCCCCTGGTAAAATAAACGAACGCAAACAGCTAGCAACATAGTTATGACTCTTCCCCTTGACTCACGTACTCACCAAAACTGATTTTCCCCTTTAATATATGTCGTGACGCATACCTATCCAGAACTGGGGCAACATTGTTTATTCAAGGGATATGGTCCTAGAAGATTCAAAGGAAGTGTATTGAACTATATTATAATCATGCATGCAAGCAAGACGAGCAAGCATTCAAAATCAAGTTCATGCGAGATTTGTTTTATTTTTTTTTCTTCTCTTCTCTTTCCTTCTTTCTCTCTCTCTCTCTCTTCTTTTCTTTTCTTTTCTTTTCTTTTTTAAGGCTTATTAGGAACACCTGAAGCATGGAAGAAGGGCTTTATGCATTAAAGTGAATCTTGGTAGGATAAGGAGTTGGTACCATCCAAAGGGCGGTCATTTTGTTCATTGATCCAGATAGGAGATCTGGGCCAAAGGTAGGATAATTATTAGCTTAAACAAAGTGTTGTGATGCTGAGGCAGAAAGGGTCTTTTTGTTCATTGGTGCGGATAGCAGTTCCGGGCCAAAGATAGGATAGTTGTCGGCTTAGACGAAATGTCATGACGCTGAGGTAGAAAGGGTCTTTTTGTTCATTGGTTGATTTAATTTAGCAGGTTTCTTCAAGTTCATTAGGTTTATTGGATTTATTAGGTTTAACGGGTTTATTGGGGTTTATTGGGTTTGTTGGTTTGTTGGTTTTATTAGGTTTATTGGGCTTATTTGGTTTATTGGGGTTTATTGGGTTTGCTGGTTTGCTGGTTTTATTAGGTTTATTGGGTTTATTAGGTTTATTGGGATTATTTAGGTTTGTTGGATTTATTGGGTTTATTGGTTTATTGGGTTTGTTTGGTTCATTGGGTTTATTGAGTTTGTTGAGTTTATTGGGTTTATTGGGTTTATTGAGTTCATTGGGTTTATTGGGTTTATTATGTTTATGAGGTTTATTGGGTTTGTTGAGTTTATTGGTTTTATTAGGTTTATTGGGTTTATTAGGTTTATTGGGTTTATTTAGGTTTGTTGGGTTTATTGGGTTTATTATGTTTATGAGGTTTATTGGGTTTGTTGGGTGTTGGCACCGCACAACTTGGCTTAGACGGAAAGTCATGGTGCCAAGACAGAATATTAATCAGCTTAGACGAAGTGTCATGACGCCGAACAACTTGGCCTAGATGGAAAGTTATGATGCCAAGGTAGAATATTAATCGGCTTAGACGAAAAGTCATGACGCCGAATAACTTGGCCTAGACAAAAAGTCATGATGCCAAGGCAGAATATTAATCATCTTAGACATAAAGTCATGACACCGAAGGACTTGGCCCAGACGGAAAGTCATGATGTCAAGGTAGAATATTAATAGGCTTAGATAAAAAGTCATGACGCCGAACAACTTGGCCTAGATGGAAAGTCATGATGTCAAGGCAGAATATTAATCGGCTTAGACAAAAGGTCATGACACCAAACAACTTGGCCTAGACGGAAAGTCACGATGCCAAGGTAGAATATTAATAGGCTTAGATATAAAGTCATGACACCGAAGGACTTGGCCTAAACAGAAAGTCATGATGCCAAGGTTGAATATTGACGTCGACCTGATGGAGTGTCAAGGTCAACCAACCTTTTCCAGACGACAGGTCTGGGCTAGGGCAGAATAAATGTTGATTCGGCGGAATGTCGAAATCAACCAACCTGGCGAAGACATGAGGTCTAAGCCTAGGGCAGAATATAGACGTCGATCCAACGGGGTGTCGAGGTCAACCAACCTTGTCCAAACGAGAGGTCTGAGCCAAGGGCAGAATAGACGTTGATTCGACGGAATGTCAAAATCAAGCAACCTGACGAAGATATGAGGTCTAAGCCTAGGGCAGAATATAGATGTCGACCCGATGGGATGTCAAGATCAACCAACCTTGCTTAGACGGAAGGTCTGAGCCAAGGGCAGAATAGACGTTGATTCAACGGAATGTCGAAATCAACCAACCTGGCGAAGACATGAGGTCTAAGCCTAGGGCAGACTATAGACTTCGACCCGATGGGATGTCAAGGTCAACCAACCTTGCTAAGACGGAAGGTCTGGGTCAAGGGCAGAATATATGTATTGATTAAATGTTGACTCGACGTTGTGTCAAAGTCAACCACCCAGCAAAGATGGAATGTCCAAGTCGAGGGCATAATATAGACGTCGACCCGATGGGATGTCAAGGTCAACCAACCTTGCTCAGATGGAAGGTTTGGGTCAAGGGCAGAATATATGTATTGATTAAATGTTGACTCTATGTTGTGTCGAAGTCAACCAACCCGGCAAAGACAGAAGGTCCGAGCCGAAGGCAGAATAGATGTTGATTCGACGGAATGTCGAAATCTAAGCCTAGGGTAAAATATAGACGTCGACCCGATAGGGTGTCAAGGTCAACCAACCATGCTCGGGCCAAAGGTCTGGGTGAAGGGTAGAAAAGATTGTTGATTAGATGTTGACTCGACGTCATGTCAAAGCCAACCAATCCTGGTGAAGACGTGAGGTCTACACAAAGATAGTATATGTCAACTCGATGGAGCGTCGAAGTCAACGAACTCGGCAGAGATGAGAGGTCTAAGCCAAGGCAGCACAGATGTAGATGTTGACTCGATGGAGCGTCGAAGTCAACGAACTCGACGGAGACGAGAGGTCTAAGCCAAAGGAGTGTAGATATAGATGTTGACTTGACGGAACGTCGAAGTCAACGAACTTGGCGAAGATGATAGGTCTAGGCCAAGGGAGTGTAGATGTGGATGTTGACTCGACACAATGTCGAAGTCAACGAACTTGGCGAAGATGAGAGGTCTAAGCCAAGGGAGCATAGGTGTAGAAGTTGACTTGACATAATGCCAAAGTCAAACAACTTGAAGAAGACGAGAGGTATAGGCCAAGGGAGTATAGATGTTGACTCGATGGAATGTCGAAGTCAACGAACTTGGCGAAGACGAGAGGTCTAAGCCAAGGCAGCACAGATAAAGATGTTGACTCGACGAAATGTCGAAGTCAACGAACTTGGCGAAGACAGAAGGTTTAAGCCAAGGGAGCATAGGTGTATATGTTGACTCGACAGAATGTCGAAGCCAACAAACTTGGCGAAGAGGAGAGGTCTAGGCCAAGGTAGTATAGAGGTAGATGTTGACTTGACAAAATGTCGAAGTCAATGGACTTAGCGAAGACGAGAGGTCTAGGCCAAGTAGCATAGATGTAGATATTGACTCGATGGAATGTCAAAGTCAATGAACTTGGCGAAGATGAGAAGTCTATGTTAAGGGTAGAATAAGTGTATTTGTTAACTCGACGGAATGTCGAAGTCAACGAACTCGGCAAAGACAAGAGATCTAGGCCAAGGTAGCACAAATGTATGGTGGAACCAAGAGTTGGTACCCGCCAAAGGTGTTTTCTTCTTTTTGTTGATCATGCATCATCATTTCATCATCATTTTTCTATTCATCATTTCATTCATCATCATTTTCTTTATTCTCATTTTCATCTCATCATTCATTTTTTCATCTTTTTTTTGTTGTTGTTTAAATCACTACACTGACAGTCCTTCTCAGCCGGATTATTGAGCTTTCTTGGCCATCATGGCTTCATTTTATTCTTTGTCAGGTTTCTCTTCCAGCTAGATGGACTTCCTGAAGCATATTTGTCCACGATGCGGGGTGCTTCATGGGATTGTTAATAGATTTGACAGCTTTGCTATTGCGCTGGCGAAACTATTAATTAAATTACCTCCAGGAGATATTCGGTAGCACCTATGCATAAGATTAGCGGCTGCACCCTTGTTATTATTGGCTCATGCAAGAGATGGCCTGAAGAGTTGGGGCTTTTGCAGGAACAAGCTTCTAGTGCTTATGCCAAGTGCTATCTTCCTGGTCTTTTGCATTGATAGTTGCCGTTGCGGGGTCTTCTTAGCTCTGCAGATGACACATTCATCTCATTTTCCCTAGACATTCACGATGTACTGCTTCTAGGGAGTCTTGGTGATGCGGGACAGACACACGACTTGGGACTCTAGTTCGCGGACGTCCCTAGCGAGGGAAATACGAAATCTTGCGCGGTTGAGGAACCAGCTATGAGTCGGGTAGTCGGCTCACTTTCGTGACCGGATCGGGTCACGGGACGGGTGTCGCTCTCTCTCTCGCAGCGGTGATTAAATTTGAACGAGCTAGTAACCTATCACTCATGCAGCGGCATTCAAAAATATATGAATTGAACAAATGCGATGGAGAGAGTGGCGAGGTTACCTCCACGCTACTGGGCGTGGGGAAGATAATCACCGCTGCGAGAGAGAGAGCGACACCCGTCCCGTGACCCGATCCGGTCACGAAAGTGAGCCGACTACCCGACTCATAGCTGGTTCCTCAACCGCGCAAGATTTCGTATTTCCCTCGCTAGGGACGTCCGCGAACTAGAGTCCCAAGTCGTGTGTCTGTCCCGCATCACCAAGACTCCCTAGAAGCAGTACATCGTGAATGTCTAGGGAAAATGAGATGAATGTGTCATCTGCAGAGCTAAGAAGACCCCGCAACGGCAACTATCAATGCAAAAGACCAGGAAGATAGCACTTGGCATAAGCACTAGAAGCTTGTTCCTGCAAAAGCCCCAACTCTTCAGGCCATCTCTTGCATGAGCCAATAATAACAAGGGTGCAGCCGCTAATCTTATGCATAGGTGCTACCGAATATCTCCTGGAGGTAATTTAATTAATAGTTGGATCTGAAATTTTTATGGCAGGTAGGTGGGGATGTGAGGAACACGTGGATAATTTTTTTGTAAAATTTGGAGGTGATTTGGCTGGGGAAATGATTTTTGTGGTGGAGGTGGTCGGATCTGGACTGCACAGGACATAACAGATTTGGGAAAAGACAATGATTTTTAAAAATGGTAAACGAACTCCAAAAATCCTAAGAAAATTTGTGGAAGGGGGTTTCGGTGGACGTAACACCCAGTTAAAATTTCAACTCATTCAGGAAAGAAAAAGTTGGTGAAAAAGATGAAGTGGTGGCTTGCTGATTGGTGGATCTGCACAGGAGGCAGATTACTAGGGTGGAAAGGACAGATTGGGAAAAATGGTAAACGAGGGGTAAATAACCTGAGTTTTTTTGTGGAGGCTGGGGTGGGCGTGGGGAACTCACCCTCAAAATTTCATCATGATCGGAGCTCCTGATTGAGAGCTAAAAATCGTGGACTCAGCTTTTGTCCAGAGTGGACAGAACACCAAAGAAGGGGCGGCAGCGGCGCGGTGGTGACTCGATGGTGGCGACGGCGGTGGAGATGTGTTTCTCACTCAAAGGGGATCTAATAGGGAGGAATCACACCTTAGGGATTGAAGCTCTCATAGCTGCAAGGGGAGATAGGAGAGAGGAAGGGGGCGGCCCTTGGCTCCTTGGACAATTTTCACAATTTTTCATTCAATAATTCTATCATAAATGGAAAATATATGGTTTTTATACGAAATAGACACCCTTGGCTAATGACCATCCCTACCCTTAGATCTAGGGTGGGTGAAGGGTACCTTGGGAATGTAAAAACCCAATTTTCCCCATGTGGTCAAAGCTTATTAAACACATTAAACAACTTAGCCTAATAAGGCCAAACAAGGGGGCGCCCCCCTCATGGGTCAAATGTGGCAACTATGGGCCAAGACCAACCAATTGGCCCATGAACCCATAATTAGCCTATGGGGCCTTCCAACCTAGAAAGCCCATGAGAGAGAGAAAAGCTCAATTGGGCCTTAAGTGGCTTTAAGGTCCATTATGAAGGCCTTAAGGTCCAATATGACATAATCCCCTTAATGGACTCTAATAAGTGAAAATCCTTAATGGACTTTACATGGAATGTGGCCCAATGGCTTCTTAGAAGCCTTACAAAGAAGCCCAAATGGAAAAAAACCCAAACAAACACACTAATACAATCCATATTACACAAATACATTCCACACATATAATGAAATAGCCTTTGATGCCCCATCAATTCTCCCCGGGTGAGAGGAACTCGACCCCGTCGAGTAAGGGGTGCGGCTGTGCATGTGGCCTGCGAATCCGTCATCGACCAGGTAGTGCGGAGTATGCTCCACTCCAGGTAACCGTCACCTACTCATCCCATATAGATTCGATATGTACACGCTGCGGTGGGAATGAGGTTAGAGGTGGACACTCCGGGGTGGGGTCACTCTCAAAGGAAGGAGACGGCTCAAGGACTCACTAGGAATCACCGCTGAATCCCTATATGTGACTAGATCCGACACATAGATACAGCTGAACGTAAATGTCGACAAGCCTACAACGTACGCATTGGATCCGACTTGCCTCGCACTCGAAGGGACTGACATCGCGAGCTGAGCTTAGACTGACTCGACTTGAAGCATGTAGACTCTGAAGTCCCGCGATCAATGACACCCAAGAGGGGGGTGAATTGGGTGATAACAAATTTTACGAAAACTTTTACCCTTTTTACAAAATATGTGATAAACAATAATTAGCAAATGAAAACTAATTAACCAATTCTATCAAACTTTCTGTTCATACACGACCATACAACGAAAATAATCAAACCACACAAATAACACACAATGCACAGCGGTTTTTAAGGTGATTCGGATGCAACCACGGCAATCCTACGTCCACCCCTCACCAAATCCGGTGAGGCTTCACTCGGGGATAAATTCCCAAACAGAGACGATGCTCCAACCACACACGTAGAACGATGCCTGCCAACACACACGGGGACGCGCCCCAAAACACACACACACACAGAGACAAAGTCTCCAACACGATCCAACAAGCGGATCAACAAGACACACACACGCTGTGACAAGTGCAGCACTCCACACACACAAACACTAAGATCTGGATAAATCCACACACACACGTAGATCTAAGAAGACCTACGCACACACGAATCAAGTACGACACACACACATGACCACGGATCTAACAACGATCCACACACACACGAGTTTGCAGTTTATAAGAAACACAAATCTGAAACTATAAAGCACAAAACACAAACATGAATAAACCACAGTTTATAAAGCTCCTGATTTAGGCTCCCCCTGAGTGTGTGCTCTGGATGTTCACGTTGATTCCTTCTTCACTTGAATAGCTTGAGACTTAGCTTGAATGGGCTTGTATTTGATGTAGATCTTCTTGCACGGAGTACTGTTCACGGCTACAGTACCCTTCCTTCTTCCTTGGACAAATCCATGTATCTTCTTGATGCTTGTGAGCTTGTTCTCTTCCTTTGAGACTGCTGACTTCAAATGAAGCTAGAGTACCTTCAGATGATGCTTGAATGGCTCATTCTTCCTTGTAGCATCCTTCTTCTTCTTCCCTTGGATCACCTTGAGTTGATGAAGAGGTGTATGGATGTAGCTTTGACCCATCATTGCTTCTACACCTTCTTGGAGGTAGATGGCTTCAGAAATACCTTGAATGGGTTGGAGATAGATGAAGAGCTTGCTGCACGAGGTACTGTTCACAGAGCTACAGTACCTCTTCTTCCTCCTTGGATAGCCTTGCCTTTAGATCTCTTGGATAATTAGGGTTATGACTCTAATAGGATGTTTTATAACCCTTGGAATATATATGGACACCTAGACCAGATCCACAAATTCTGGAGGGTTTGGTGGCTTTGGGATTAAACAATAGCAAGAGGAGATGCTTCTATCGAGAAGGACAAAAGTCAACCGCTACTGAGAGAACTGCTGGCCGTTGGTTTCTGGGAATTCCGGTCGACCGCTACTGGGCTGGCGGTCGACCGCCACTGGGCTGGCGGTCGACTGCCACTATCAATCCCTGTAGGCGATGAGCTGCTGGCAGGGGCGGTCGACCGCCCCTGAGCTGGCGGTCGACCGCTAGCTGGGCAGACCCTGGTTTTTCCCGGGTCGGTCCGTTAACCTCTTCATCTCCGTCGCTTAAGTCCTTTAGCAGCCCGTTCATGTCTGTGGCATCACCCTTGACAGTTTAGAAGGTGTCAACTTAGTCTTTGACCTTGTAGATTTTTACTGAGTGTTTTGACCTGCAAAAGTATACATAATTGATTAGAACTATAGCTCAACCATCCATATGATAAATGCATGAAGTTCATGCAAACCATTTGAGCATTAATCAAAATTTTGTTCCGGGGGTAGAAACCCCCGCAAGGGGCGCTGCCCCCGCGACCTGACCGCGCAAGTCGATCCGCGGGCGAGGGCGCACGATGGCCAGAAGGGTTTCATGTTTTAATGTGCATGAATGAGGTGTATGAAGGAGAGGTATATGAGATACACATGGTGAGATCGATGCTAAGACAAGGTAAGAGTCTCACCAATGGTTCTTGATAGTAAATGGCATATACCACCTATTTTGGAGTATAGAGGAGCAGGGTGCTCATCCACATGTTTGGTTCACCAAGTGACTGCCATGTGTTTGATCCTGCAAGCAAGATAGTCAAGGTTAATACCATGCTTGTTCCCGTTGAAGAGGTTATGAAACCTCTTGCCTCTTGTAAAACCAACATATGCAAACCAAGGATCAAGACCATGTAACCGTTCCCATTTACCATCTCAACCATACATAAATAACAAGAGCATGAGCAATCAACCACAAGTTTAGTTATCATCACTTAATCACACATTAAGTTTAGTTATCATCAAAACCATAACTTAACAATCACAATAATCATCAAAACCATAACTCAACAATCTCCCCCTTTTTGATGATGACAAACTTAATGATAAACTTATTAATGATGATACAACAGAGTGGATACAACATAATGGCACATATATTCGTCTCCCCCTGTCACACACAATCATCAATTTTTCACCCCCTTTGACATAATCAAAAGGCGGGATAATGCAACTCTTTCTCCCACAATAGCAGTATCAAGCGAGCTGGAAGGAGCCAAATAAGGAAGAACAAGATTAACTCCCTTTGAAACATCAATAGCCCATCATATCAAATCAGAAGAAGTAAGGGCAAATCATAGACGAGTAAAGCAATATGATGCTAATCAGAAGAAATCAATTGGTGATTATTCTCACAAATCAATATGATACCATCCAAAATAAATACAGTCAAGCATGTATTGATACTAATTGAAGGTGGTGATTGGCCTCAAGGATATGAACCAATGGAGGAAGATGTGCACAGGATGAGGTGTTCAGCAGAAAAGTATTCAAAATCTAGATCTCATGGCAGATTTTCACAACAAACAAGAGCAGGAGGACATATCAAAAGGATTTTCTTTGATTTCCAAATTTTCAAAATTTTATATTTTGGTTTGAAATACATGAAATGCAACATATGCAAGTGATGACATGTGGGATGGTTAAGAGCTATCAAACCAATATGTATATATACATGCATCACAGCTCCCCCGTACTTATATAAGAAGGGAATGGGTATAAGAAAGAAGCAAGAGAGTCATGACAACCGGAATGCACATGTGTATCACATGGGAAATTATGCAATCATATAGGAGATTCAATTGCTAAAGTATTCAATCAATTTTCTGAATCCATAATGAATCAAATTTCCAGATGTGTAAGTGAGTAACATGAAAAATGATAGTTGCAATATGGTTATTCAGATTTTCAGATTAACACAAGGAGACATTTTACAGACTGCACTTCAATTTGAGAATAGCGTATTGGAGGCTACGCTCTACCACAAAGAGTTTTCACCATCATTTTTCAACTCAACCATTCTCACAGATAGTCAGAATTTTTCAAGAGTGGTCAAGTTCAAATAATTCTTTTTTATGCGAGTAGACGCATGGAGCTCATGCCAGAATTCCCGGTTACTCAGAATACAGAATCATTTTACCTCATTATGAACAGAGATACTAGTCAACACTTTTCAAATATGAACCACATCACGTCTCAGGTGACATGTGCCTATTTTACTCAGTGAGACCAAGCATTGCTCTATCTTTCATTTTCATTTCAGATTTTTCAACAAAGATAGGTAGGCATCTTTTTTCTCAACTGTCTCTTCAACATACATGCATCAAGTTTAACATCTCGAGAGTGTTAAAAAGAAATTCATATATCCTTATCTTTAACACTCATTTTCACATTTTGTGCATGAAGTATGCGAATTTAATTCAGCATGTATACCGAAAATATCATGAACTCATAACAGGGCAGCTCCCCCTAAATAAATGCACTTATGAAATAAGAACTCCCCCAGAGTGTACGACATGAAACACTCCAATAATGACTCAAATGCATCATTATTTATCAAGAAGACATAAGGTCATAGAAATGACAAGGATGGGGGTGGATAACATATAATTAGCAAGCAAGCATGCAGAGGGAATGTATGCAACATGCAATGCAAATATGTAGCTGATACCAAATAAATGGATACCAATTGAATGCAGCTAATGCATGAGTACTGATGCAATGCAACCTTTGATCATATAGTAGTGGAATGGAAATGTAATATGCGAAGACAAAATGCAATGTAGTGCAAAGCTTCTGATATCAAATGAATGAGCTAACTGCAGTTAATGCATGAATTCTAATGCAATGCAAAATTAACATGGGTGCAAAGTGTGAGTTTTTAGTTTTTCATTTGAGTGAACTAAATGCACCTAATGCATTGGATTCTGATGCATGCAACCTATAACTGTATGAGAATGGAAGACATGATGTAAAAGTAAGATGAGAGCTTTAATTTTCAAGCCAGTGTGGCAAAATTCTCATTGAAATCATCCACAATCTATTCATGAATCATCAAATATTTTTCATGACATGACCTTTATGAATAAGGGTGCATAAATGATTAAAATTAAGCAATGCAACCCAATTTTTAGAATTATTCAAAATCAGATTTTTAAAGGTCATTCACAAGTGTTGAGATGAGAATTCATCTAAAAGTCAAATGTATGAATCATTTAATCACAAACATGTTTTCAAGTTACATAGCTCAGCTCAAGGATTCATTCACAAATCAACCAATCATAATTTTCAAGATCTGGTACGAGGCGGAGATTTTAGTCCGAAGACCCAGCTCAACGCATAGGGAATGCTTCCAAGTGGACATGATCCACTCTTCCACAGAAGCCATTTGATATACCAGATATGCAATTCAATTCAAGTGTGATCATGCAATTCAAATTGAGACTATTCAATATGCAACCACTTCATACACATCTTCCAAGATTTTTAATTTTATTCAATCAATTAGGCACATTCATCACAACATGCCAGTAAATGACAATTCAAGTTTTTAGAATCAATACCTGTCACTTGAGAGTGTCACCAAGTGACAAAGACGGCAATTGCATGAATTGACAAGGTTGAATTACCTTAGTTCAGGAGACAAGATTGGAAGCCTTCAATCACTAAAATCACCAACCTCACGAGGGTTGATATTTCAGCTTTTACTTTCTTACCTTTGCCTTGAGAATCTATTTTCTTCCAAGCCTTTCACATGATTTGCCTTGGGTACTTACTTCAACACGTACAAGACTTTCACCACCTTGTACTTGAGTCGATCTTAGAAGTTGTTATACACAAAGTAGCCCATCTTCTTGTAGCAACTTGAGAGGGTTCTTATCATTTTCATCCTTGCAAGGTATTCTTCCAGTTGATTCAAGCTTAGCCCATCATCATTTGGATTTTGGGAGTATAACCTACATCCAAAGACAGAAAGGTTTGGTTTGTCAATTTCGATTCAAATTTATTAATAATGACATGACAAATAATTTTAACAACCAACACCCCTAGACAGCTCTAGATGCAATGCATGACTCATGTGTGAACCTAAATGTTAAGCCCATATGACGAATGTGATTGCTCCACCTTAGTGTGTGTATGAATGCAAGATGCTCAGTAACAATCCAATGCCATATGCAGCCTTTTAAGTAAATGACTCATAGTACCAGGCGGAGAACTTAGATCCGAAGATCACCTCACGCGTAGTGATAGTTTTCAGATAGGCTTAACATGCCCTTCCACATGTCACCATTTGATATACTATGTAATTATGGATGACGAAGGCAGGAGGATTGCAATACATTATGGCATGAATACACAATGTTCAACCTTTGCATGACAGAGTATGAAAGTGTATGCCAACTCAATATATGTAGTGAAAATATGATCTGAAGAAACTTTAAGCTCTCCTACAACAAGATGCTATATGACAAGTGATATACATACAGATATGCAAACAACTATGGATGGGGTGCATGTACAGACATGTACATTATCACAAGACTATTCAGCACAATATGAATCAAACCATGACACAATTACTGAAGAGAGTGAGAGGGATATCACCTGAGTTTCCAAATTTCAGTTTTTGATTTTTCTTCCAACCTGACTTATGCCACTTGACCCGTGTGTCTTACCTTCTTGATAAAAATAAATTTCATGCTTTACATTCCCAAGGCACACCTGCAAAACAGATTTCTCATTTGGCCTTCTTAGGTACCCAAATCTTTTTGGGTCCTTGTGGGTTAGCAGCAACATGGGCATGTGATTTCTAACTTTTGACAACATTCAAATCATCATTTTTCTTCAGAAAACAATCATGCTTAACATTCCCAGATTTGCCAAAGTGATGGTAGAAGTCACGTGACATCATATTCTTCCTTCTCATGGGTTCTACTGATTTGTGTGTGTGAGCATGATGTGTTGAGTGGGAGTTCTTTTTCTTCAACAAGAACCAACAATGTGAAGTCGTATGACCCCATTTACCATAATGATTACAATGCATGGAAGATTTTGTGGTGAAAGCTCTCTTTATATTTTTTAAAACAGCTTAGTTTCTACATGCTCTCAAGTCATCATTCTTCATAGTGAAATAATCATGCATCAGGTGTCCAAGTTTTCCACAGTAAAGACAAGACATGTTTCTTTTGTTGGATGCATGGGATTTCCAATGAAAGTTTTTAGCATGCACATTTTGAACGTTCACACTGTTTCTCAGATTGGCTTGAGTTCTTGGCACAATGGGTTGCTGGGAGTTAGATTTAGAGGTGCTGGGTGTACATGTGCTATAAACAAATGAAGTGTATAACTTGCTTTCAAATTTTTTCTTGTTCACAGGATTAAACCCCAGCCCTTCTCTTTGAAAGTTCACTTTCATCCCCAACAATTTGTCTAAATTTTCTTGACCATTCATAAATCTAGACAGTGAAGCATTCAAATCAAGGATTTTAGATTCAAGAGATGCAACGTGCAATTCATAGGAAACCATCTTATTTTCACACGAATTGACTTGTTCATGTAAAGTAGAATTGATCGTTTTATGACTTTCAATTTCTTGCAACAAAGCATGCACTTTTTCAGATTGATCAATATTCATAGATTTCCCTTTTTCAAAAGCAAGCAATCTTTCAGAAATGGTTCTATTCAATTCCTTCAGTTTCTTATTTTCTATTTCAAGATTTTTATCATGAGCAAACTCATTTTGACCATTGTTCATAAGACTTACTCTCTCTCTCAGCTCTTTGTTTTCATTTCTCAAAGAAGAAATTTGATCTTTATGAATTTCAATGTCGAACACATGACCATCAATCAATTCATTCAAGTGTGAGCATTCTTTACATGGAGAATTACATTTATTTTGTCCAACATTCTTTTTCAATTTTTTGTTTTCAGACTTAACCTTCTCGTATTTATCAGCAAGCTCATCATATGTAATCAATAACTCCTCATAGCTAAATTCATCTTCATTATCAGAATCAGAATTTACCTTTGAGCTTGATTCAACTTGCTGATCACTCCCTTGATCACTCGTGCCTGCCACAAGACATTGATCTTCATGCTCTTCCCGGACTTTGGTTAAGCCAACCAAGATATCATTCGCCTAAATGGGAGATAAAAGGGAAATGATTAGAATCAACTGCAGCAATAAGCAATTTTAGAACCAAACAATTTTGATCATGTTTGAGCTTGGAATCTGCGGTCTAGATAGATTTGTCTTTAGACAACTCATAAGGACCATGTGAGATAAGCTTCCATAGCTTAGGATCATATGAGTTGACTAGACTGCACATCCTTCCTAACCACAAATCAAAATTGCAACCATCAAACACCGGTGGAGAATTCAAAGTGTACATAATTATAGTCATTGATCTGGATCACTCTAGATCGTTAGATCTATGAAATTAGAGCCTTGGCTCTGATACCAATTGAAGTCCCGCGATCAATGACACCCAAGAGGGGGGTGAATTGGGTGATAACAAATTTTATGAAAACTTTTACCCTTTTTACAAAATATGTGATAAACAATAATTAGCAAATGAAAACTAATTAACCAATTCTCTTAAACTTTCCGTTCATACACGACCATACAACGAAAACAATCAAACCACACAAATAACACACAATGCACAGCGGTTTTTAAGGTGGTTCGGATGCAACCACGGCAATCCTACGTCCACCCCTCACCAAACCCGGTGAGGCTTCACTCGGGGATAAATCCCCAAATAGAGATGACGCTCCAACCACACACGTAGGACGACGCCTGCCCACACACACGGGGACGCGCCCCAAAACACACACACACACACGGAGATGAAGTCTCCAACATGATCCAACAAGCGGATCAACAAGACACACACACGCTGCGACAAGTGCAGCACTCCACACACACAAACACTAAGATCTGGATAAATCCACACACACACGCAGATCTAAGAAGACCTACACACACACGAATCAAGTACGACACACACACACACGACCACGGATCCAACAACGATCCACACACACACGAGTTTACAGTTTATAAGAAACACAAATCTGAAACTATAAACCACAAAACATAAACATGAATAAACCACAGTTTATAAAGCTCTTGATTTAGGCTCCCCCTGAGTGTGTGCTCTGGATGTTCACGTTGATTCCTTCTTCACTTGAATAGCTTGAGACTCAGCTTGAATGGCCTTGTATTTGATGTAGATCTTCTTACACGCAGTACTGTTCACGGCTACAGTACCCTTCCTTCTTCCTTGGACAAATCCATGTATCTTCTTGATGCTTGTGAGCTTGTTCTCTTCCTTTGAGACTGCTGACTTCAAATGGAGCTAGAGTACCTTCAGATGATGCTTGAATGGCTCCTTCTTCCTTGTAGCATCCTTCTTCTTCTTCACTTGGATCACCTTGAGTTGATGAAGAGGTGTATGGATGTAGCTTTGAACCTTGATTGCTTCTACACCTTCTTGGAGGTAGATGGCTTCAGAAATACCTTGAATGGGTTGGAGATAGATGAAGAGCTTGCTGCACGAGGTACTGTTCACGGAGCTACAGTACCTCTTCTTCCTCCTTGGACAGCCTCTCCTTTAGATCTCTTGGGTAATTAGGGTTATGACTCTAATAGGATGTTTTATAACCCTTGGATGGTCTATGGACAAGTCCTAGACCAGATCCACAAATTCTGGAGCGTTTGGTGGCTTTGGGATTAAACAATAGCAAGAGGAGATGCTTCTTTCGAGATGGACAAAAGTCAATATTTTTGGCTTATCGGGGCTGGCGGTCGACCTGCAGAGGCTGGCGGTCGACCGCTACTGAGAGAACTACTGCCCGTTGGTTTCTGGGAATTTCGGTCGACCGCTACTGGGCTGGCGGTCGACTGCCACTGTGAATCCCTGTAGGCGGTGAGCTGTTGGCAGGGGCGGTCGATCTCCCCTGAGCTGGCGATCGACCACCACCTGTGCAGACCCCGGGTTTTCCCGGGTCGGTCCGTTAACCTCTTCAGCTCCGTTGCTTAAGTCCTTTAGCAGCCCGTTCATGTCTGTGGCATCACCCTTGACAGTTTAGAAGGTGTCAACTGAGTCTTTGACCTTGTGGATTTTTACTGAGTGTTTGGACCTACAAAAGCATACATAATTGATTAGAACTATAGCTCAACCATCCATATGATAAATGCATGAAGTTCATGCAAACCATTTGAGCATTAATCAAAATTTTGTTCCGGGGGCGGAAATCCCCACAAGGGGCGCTGCCCCCTTGACCCCCGCGACCTGACCGCGCAGGTCGATCCACGGGCGAGGGCGCACGATGGCCAGAAGGGTTTCATGTTTTAATGTACATGAGTGAGGTGTACGAAGGAGAGGTTTATGAGATACACATGGTGAGATCGATGCTAAGACAAGGTAAGAGTCTCACCAATGGTTCTTGACAGTAAATGACATATACCATCTGTTTTGGATTGTAGAGGAGTAGGGTGCTTATCCACATGTTTGGTTCACCAGGTGACTGCCATGTGTTTGATCCTGCAAGCAAGATAGTCAAGGTTAATACCATGCTTGTTCCCGTTGAAGAGGTTATGAAACCTCTTGCCTCTTGTAAAACCAACATATGCAAACCAAGGATCAAGACCATGTAACCGTTCCCATTTGCCATCTCAACCATACATAAATAACAAGAGCATTAGCAATCAACCACAAGTTTAGTTATCATCACTTAATCACACATTAAGTTTAGTTATCATCAAAACCATAACTTACCAATCACAACAATCATCAAAACTATAACTCAACAGACTCACTATACACTCGACAATCATGATAAAAACAAAGACTCACACACATGACCCTAGACTCATACCTAATGCAACGACATCACCCCTAGGTGAACATCAACTAGGGACTGCACCCTGGGTGTCAATAGGTTCCTCTGTGTCATCTCCAAAGAACTCGTCAGCTAATTCCTGCTCGGCCTCATAGCTGACTGGCACTAGCCCTGATGGTGAGGCTTCTCCAACCCTTTGGTCTTCAATGACTAGAGATGTACGTGTGGGGCACTAGCCTGCAAAGTGACTGAACTCCTGGCAGCGATAACACTGCTGGCGTGACCCACTAGTCTCTCCGATATGTGGTCCCTTACCCCTATCTTCCTGATGGATTGGGGGTGTAGGCAACAAGGGTGGAGGTGTGGGTGCCGAAGGATGGGCAATAGGTGCCGGGGGATGGGCAATGGGTGCCGGTGGTTGGGGTGGAGGTAGATCCCTTGGTGGGGGAGGACGAGGCCTTGGAGCGAGTTGCTCCTGACGGGGCTGGCTCCTGAGGTCAAGCCATGGGTGCTCTCGGATACGGGCCTAAGGAGCTACGGGGCTCGGCACTACGAAGAGGGGTGGGGCCCAACCGTTGGGTAGACTCAAACTACTCCATCTCGAGAGCAACCTGATATGCATCTTCCAACTTGGTCACATTGCGACGAAAAAGCTCATACTGATAATGGGGCCGCAAATCACGACGGAAGCGGGAAATGGGCATGGTGCTCTCCTCCGTGACACCACATCGCAAAAAGTACTCATCAAATTCAGCGATGTACTCAGAGACGGGCCGATCTCCCTGGCTAAGACTCTACCACCTATCGATGAGTCGCTGACGGTATGTGGCAGGAAGGTACTTTTGCCGAAGCTTGACCTTCATTTCACCCCATGTCTCAACCTGGGATTCTTGCCGATGAAATAACATGCTCTCCACATTCTTTCAATAAGTTTGTGCCTATCCCATCAGCTTCATGGTAGCGAATCGGACTCTCCGACGGTCTGACATGTCGAACCAATCAAAGTATCGGTCCATGCGAGACTTCCAATCTAAATAGACTTTCGGATCCAAAGACCCGTCAAAAATGGGAGGGTCTGCTCGCACCGTCCAAAGGACCCTATCGTCCTCCTCATCTCTCTACTGCAAGCCACGATGGCGTCGACCATACCCCTCATAAGCGTTATCGGACCCATAGTCCTTAAATCCAGGGTCAAGGAGCTGTGGCTCGCGGGCCTGGCAAGGGGCGGGCTGAGGTGCATTAGCCGGTTGAGGAGCATGTGCGGGCGGGTCCTGGGCCACTGGGGCGGGCTGGACCTTGGCCACGACTTGGCTTTGGGCCACTGCTGGAGTGGGTGTGGGAGGGCTCGAGACCGCTCTAGGAGGGTCTCCGTGTGACATCCTATCCAACCGTCGGACCAGACCTTGGATAGATCTATCGGATGACTCCATCCGTTCCTCCATGGCGTTAAGTCGGCCATCCATACGGTCCGAGAAGCTCCTAAAGGTTGCCTCGAATTGGTCCATTCGGGCTACGAGGGCCATGATCACCTCATGCAAGGAGTGGAGGT
Organism: Amorphophallus konjac; assembly: GCA_022559845.1. Classification (NCBI taxonomy): domain Eukaryota; kingdom Viridiplantae; phylum Streptophyta; class Magnoliopsida; order Alismatales; family Araceae; genus Amorphophallus; species Amorphophallus konjac. The sequence continues at coordinate 99,456,525 of CM040128.1, forward strand.
CTCCTGCGATGGTATCCCGTGGGTTGGCCATAGGTGCGGGGTGATGGTATTGGGTACCTCGCCGAGTGGGCATGCAACGACACAAGTTGGAATGCACTAACTAATGCAAACTAAGGAGCCTAGACTTAACCAAGATCCGGTACTTGGAGGAGTTACGGGATCTGAAGATCCTCTCTCGCAAATGTGCGACCTTCCCGATAGGCATAACCTAACGTTCGGGTAACACCTTTTGATATACCGGGTATTGGGATGCAATGCAACCTTAGACTGACGTAAATGGCTCTTTTTTTTATTTTTGATCAAAGACTACCCTAGACTCAACTCGCTCTGATACCAATTTGATGCGGGACGGACACGCGACCTGGGACTCTAGCTCGCGGACGTCCCTAGCGAGGGAAACGTGGGATCTTGCGCGGTTGAGGAACCGGCTATGAGTCGGGTAGTCGGATCACTTTCGTGACCGGATCGGGTCACGGGACAGGTGTCGCTCTCTCTCTCTCTCTCTCTCTCTCTCTCTCTCTCTCTCTCTCTCTCTCTCTCTCTCTCTCTCTCGCAGCGGTGATTAAATTTGAACGAGCTAGTAACCTATCACTCTTGCAGCGACATTCAAAAATATATGAATTGAACAAATGCGATAGAGAGAGTGGCGAGTTTACCTCCACGCTACTGGGCGTGGGGAAGAAAATCCCGGCCAAGATAGTAACTCCCGGTATAAACAAGTCAATAATTACAGAAGTGAATTTCTATGCCCACTCCATGCAGAGAGGTAACGGGCTACAAGTGGGGCCCGGGAGGACCGATCTTGGGTTGACAGGCGGCGTGTTGGACAGCTCAGTCGGTTCCGGTACACGACTACTCGGGCGGCAGCTTACTGTCCCGAACTGGTTCTACTGCTCTCAGCACTGCGCGACTCGGCGAGAAAAATTGCTACGATCAGCACGGATGTCGGATCGACGCGAAACTAACGCCGTTGCGAAGCTGACTCAGAGATCTTTGAACACCTGTAGTTACAGTAATTTTACTGTCTCTGGGATTTTCGTGGCTGAATTTACAACATGCTGGTTTACATATCCAGAATAGTCAGGACAGAATTAGATCTGCCTGAGAACATGGGTTGAACGAATATCAAATGGTGGACTTTGGATCTAAAATTTTTATGACAGATAGGTGGGGATGTGAGGAACACGTGGATAATTGTTTTGTAAAGTTTTGAGGTGATTTGGGTGGGGAAATGATTTTTGTGGTGGAGGTGGTCGGATCTGGATTGCACAGGACAGAATAGATTTGGGAAAAGGCAGTCATTTTTAAAAATAGTAAACGAACTCCAAAAATCCTAAGAAAATTTGTGGAAGGGGGTTTCGTGGATAGAACACCCAGTTAAAATTTCAACTCATTCAGAAAAGGAAAAGTGGGTGAAAAAGATGAAATGGTGGCTTGCTAATTGGTGGATCTGCACAGGAGGCAGATTACTAGGGTGGAAAGGACATATTGGGAAAAATGATAACGAGGGGTAAATAACCTGAGTTTTTTGTGGAGGCTGGGGTGGGCGTGGGGAACTCACCCTCAAAAATTCATCACGATCTGAGCTTCTGATTGAGAGCTAAAAATCACGGACTCAGTTTCTATCCAGAGTGGACAGAACACCGAAGAAGGCGCGGCGGCGGCGCGGTGGCGGCTCGATGGCAGCGGCGGCGGTGGAGATGAGTTTCTCACTCAAAGGGGATCTGATAGGGAGGAATCACACCTCAGGGATTGAAGCTCTCACAGCTGCAAGGGGAGATAGGAGAGAGGAAGGGGGCGGCCCTTGGTTCCTTGGACAATTTTCACAATTTTTCATTCAATAATTCTATCATTAATGGAAAATACATGGTTTTTATATGAAATAGACACCCTTGACTAATGACCACCCCTACCCTCAGATCTAGGGTGGGTGAAGGGTACCTTGGGAATGTAAAAATCCAATTTTCCCCATGTGGTCAAAGCTTATTAAACACATTAAACAACTTAGCCTAATAAGGCCAAACGAGGGGGTGCCCGCCCCCTCATGGGTCAAATGTGGCAACTATGGGCCAAGATGATGCGGGATGCTATGCAAGCTAGGACTCTATGTCATGGCAGGACTAAGCAACAACTATGACCAGCAACGTCAATAATTCGAATGGCGTAGACTTGAGCACCTAACGTTCTCAAGAGAGAAACTACGCCAAGTAACAAGCAACTCAAAGCTCGCAAGCGCCCCAAAGAGGGAAGCGCGCCGATCCGCACGGTTGAAAAAACCGGCAGGGTCTAGGGTGGTCGACTCCACACTCGCGACTCGGATGAGTCGCGGGACGCTCTCGCTCTCTCACCGTGGCAGTGATATATCAATATAATAGCTAGGCGCCTAAGATCTCACCGAGGGCTGTCACTTGGATGAGCCGAGCCTCGTTCGGTCTTGATGGGCCTAGTTTGGCTGCTCTTAATTGGGCTGCAGAAATCCCTCTCTCCACTTGTCCCCCTCCTACTCCCGAGCTTTAGTAAGCTCGGTCGAGTAGCTGCTTGGGGTTTCGGACTAGCGTGGCTCAGGTGGGTGAAAATCTGGCGGTGTTTAGAAGCCACGTGTCGTGGTCACCGGTGCCCGTGTTAATGATGATCCTGACGGATTTGAACTGAAGGGGCCCCCTTTCCTCGGAGGTCGGAACGACGCGCCGCCTTCCGCGTGGGTTTATAGGTGTTGGGCGCTTGTTGTCATTCCAGACTCCCTCCGTCTCTTAGGGTTTTGGCTCTCCTTCGTTCTCATTTTTTGGGGCTCTTCGATGCGCCATGAGGACACGACGGAGGAGCAGAGGCGTGCGGCGGCATTTGAGGAGTTGGTGGCGATAACCACGGAGGCCATCCCGCAGCTTCCTCCTCCCCTGGAATCTTCAGGGTCTCGGGACCGTCTTGCCTCAGAGTCTTCTTCTGACTCCATGGCGGGCCAGCGCCCAGATGTTGAGGAGTGGGAGGGCGAGCCGGTGGTGAGGGCGTCGGTCCCCAATTGTAGTGAACTGGGGGATGCGGATGTGAGGAGGCTGGAGCACCAGTACCGCCTACCCCATAAGTTCAGTTTTGCCGCTGCTACCCCATACAAGACGAGCCTGGACTCTCGTACAGGCCACATCTGTATGTTTCTTCTGTCGTGGAAGGGTGGATTCTGCCTTCCTTTCGAACCTTTCATCCTTCAGCTTCTTAATTTTTTTCGGTTGGCGCTCATTCAGTTGGTAGCCAACTCCTATCTCCTCCTTTCTGCCTTTCGTATTCTCTGCCGTCAGTGCGGAGTCCCTCCTTCCATGGACCTATTCCACTTTTTCTTTGAGTTGAAAGCGCATCCTGCGGCGGGGAAGGGCTTCTATTTCATCTAGGCGAGGCAAAATAGGAGTTGTATCCCTTTGGCGGCGAAGGATTCTTCGCATAAGGGGTGGAAAACCCAATTCTTCTGGGTGAAGATTTGTTCAGTGGAGGAAACCTGGAGGTGCCTGATAATCCCCAATTTCCACCCTAATATCCCTCCTAGGCAGAATGAGTTCCCCCCTCACGTGGAGAAGTACGCAGCACCCTGCTGAAAAAATGCCAGTCCACCGAGGAACTGGTGACGCCGGAGAATATCGAGCGGTGTCTTCTCACTCGGCTGCACCCGTCGGGCTCAGGTGCCACAACTTAGATTTTCCTTCGGATGTGAGGGTCATCTTTCTTTTCCTGAATACGTCTTCTTCTTTGTGCAGACACCAGGCGGGAGCCTCTAAAGGAGGCCGCAGAGGTGATCGAGCTTGGAGATGACTCGGCTGCCGACGAACCCACTGCTCCCGTGGGTCGCTCCCGAACCAAAGATAAGGGCAAGGGAGTGGCCCAGGGTGAATCCTCTGGACCGCCGGGACCCAAGCGCAAGGAACCCGTAGAGGGTATGATCCGGGCCGCTGCGAGGGCCAGAAAGCGGGCCAAGAAGGCCGGGGTCGTACCCACGGTCGAAGGCGACCCTACCGCGGCTCACCCCTCCGCCGGGCAAAGTAGGGCCGACCCTACCGGGCGGGCTCTCCCACCAGCCGAGCCAGAGGGGGCTGAGGAGGTTGGGGCTGCCCCTATGGGCAGTGATGATGCGGGCTGGGTTTCTCCTTTGGCTGGGGCCAAGGGGGCTCCTGCAACCGGCAACGGGGCCGACCCGGCTCTCCCCTCGGCCCTAGCCGAGGGGGCCGTGGCCGAAGTTGGGGGTGCTGTGATCACGGCCGAGGCTGGCTCTCCAGGTGGCGATGCCAGTGCCGAGCCGATCCGTGAGGAGAGGCCGCAGGAAAATCTGGCCGGGACGCGAGAGGCGGCCGAGGTTGGGGCTCGATCCGGGCCATACGGTGGGGCGCCGGGCGATGGGGGGTTCTCCGTTTCGGCGGCCTTGGAGAGGCTGGGTATCTCGGGCCCCCTGCACCAGGCGTGTCGTGGTATATCCTTGAAGGTGAGGGGGGGAGGTAGGTAGCACTCCCCGTCCATGGCTCTCACCAGGGTTATGGAGGGTGGCTTGGCCCTGGCCCAGATGGGGGCGGTTCTGGCAGAAGCGTACACTCGATCAGAGTGGGAGCGAGCGAACCTGGCCTGGACCCTCGATGGGTCGGATAGGAGGTTGACTCAGCTCGTCGAGGAGCATGACGGGCTTCTGTGGGAGCTCTCCTCAATCACGGAGCTGGTACGATCGAGCCAAGTGGAGACCCGAGCGCTAGCCGAGCAGCTGGCTAAGGCTCGTGAATCGCTCGAGAAGAAAAATCGGCTCCTCGAAGAGGAGCGCTTAGCACGCATTGAGCTGGACGGCCGGTGGGAGACCGAGTGTGCCAAGCTAGTAGACCGCGTGGAGGAAGCCAAGCGTCTTCGGCGAGAGGCCGAGGCTGATCGAGCTGAGGCGGAGAAGCAGGTGGTGGCGGCCGAAGGGCGGACTGCCGAGGCCGAGTGGAAGGTAGCCGAGGCGGAGCAGAGGGAGGCCGAGCTCGCCGGTAGGGTGGAATCGGCTAGGGCGGAGGCTCTCGAGCAATTCAAGAGCTCAGAGGCTTACCGGTTCGACCTTAAGGAGGCTGCCCTCCCCTACTACAAGCTAGGACTCCACCGGGGCATCCGCAAGGGGTTCCAGCAGGGCTACGACCGGGCCATTTCTTATGCCGAGGAGCAAGCGTCCGGAGTGGTTGACAAGCCGTCCGGTCAATGTTATGACTCGAACTTGTCGTCCTCTAGTTCCTCTGTTTCGGCGCAGGATGAAGAGGATCCCGAGGGCTCATCACCTGAGGGGTCACCAACTCCGGATGCCTCGGGAGGGCACGCAACCGAGGTAGTTCCCAAGCTGGTGGGGTCGGTGCCAGGGTCAGCCGTCCCTGAGGCTGTCGGGGGTAGACCGCTCGAGCCCTCTACTTCCGGTCCCCAAGGTGGTCCAGAGGCCTGATGTATCTGTTTCGCTTCTCCTTTTTGCATTCCTTTTCCCTTTTTGAAGGAAAAGACTCCCTTTTTGTGTAGAGATAAATAAGGCAGTGGCATTGTGATGAAAACTTGTCTGTTCCATATCGCCATTGCCGTATTCTGTCCAGTGTATCTGCGGTGGTTGGAAAGAACCGATATTTTCTGCGTGAATCTCGCATAATGGTTGGGTGAGCATCTGAGAGGGTGTCTTTCCATTTTCCCACGCTTTAAATGCCTGGCCGCTTTGTGTGTCCCGCTGGGGCGGAAGACGAGAAGTTTGAGGTGACCGTTCGTAGGGAGAAATCCTTCTGGCGTATTTTCGAGGGGGGGGGGAATCATTTAAGGCAAGTAGCCTCCTTTCGCCTATAAGAAGGACTGAAGGGCGTCCCTTCCTCTCCACAGCTTAGGGTTTTCCCTGACAGTCTTTCCTCATTCCTTCTTCACGTAGCGTTGTGCCGTTGTATTCAGAGCATGGAGGAAGCTCCAGATGAGGAGGCTACCGACGACGGGGGGCAGGGAGTTCCTATTGCTCCGGACTTGAAAAGGAGTCGACGGCCAGCGGGTAGACTTGAAAAGGGGCCGACGCGCAGAGGCACGCCATTTTCCCTTTATCAGTTCTGGCGGCGCTTGTAGGGGGGCGAGATGGAGGACGGATTGGGGGATCAAACATTCCTGCTACCCGTCCCTTCCTGCTTGCCTCACGGATGGGAGGAGGAAGCCAACTAAGCTCCATCCCTTCCGGGCCTTCCCCTGCCTCCTCATCCAGCTCTACTGGTTTCTTTTTCTTTCTGGTAGCCTCTTTTTCCCTCTTCTACTCTGCTCCTCCTTTCTTTCACTCTTCGAAGGGCGCCTGCACTCTCTTTCTTCCAAAGAGTTGGCAGTTTGGCGGGGAAGATGCTTTCATATGCATTCCCTCTCCCCCTTCCCTTCCAAGTTCAACTTGGAAGGTAGCCTTCTCTTTCTTAATCCCTCTGTCACCTTTGTCTCGAGCTGCCCGAGCCAACGGGGTCAACTATCCTTTATCCGAGCCAGTTTCTGCACTAGGCAGAGTTAGCAGCTGGACGTAGGAAGGTCATCCGAGTCAGCCGAGCGATGGGCTCATACAACGGCGCTAGGTGGATCTTTTACTTTTTTGACATGTATTCTATTGGCTTCGGCCTTCCTGATGTACAAACGGGTTGTTTGAATAAAAAGGAAGGAGCCTTTTGTCTTATCTCATGTCGTTTGCACAATACTCAGTACTCAGAAGTAGAACTTGCGTAATGTAGTTGCGTTCCAGGTCCGAGGGATGGGCTCTCCTTCCATCGTAGTCAGACGCTATGCTCCTTTTCCGAGCATCTCGACCACTCGGTAGGGGCCTTCCTAGTTAGGGGATAACTTGCCCGCCGCCTCAAGTGGTCGAGAGGCTTCGGCTTTCCTGAGGACGAAGTCTCCCGACTGGAACTGTCTGTCTCGGACTTTGGCGTTGTAGTATCGAGTGAGGCGGCGTTGGTACTCCGTTGCTCTAATGCTGGCAATCTCCCTGATTTCATCTGCTAAGTCAAGATTTTCGAGCAGTTTCTGGTCGTTTACCTCGGACAAGAAGCATATGACTCGGAGGGAGGGGTTGCCAATTTCCAACGGGATCACAGCCTCGGTACCGTATACCAGCTGAAAAGGACTTTCACCGGTTGCCATTCTGGGAGTCGTTCTGTGCGACCATAGTATGTTCGGCAATTCCTCGAGCCAGCTGCCCTTGGCTTTGCCGAGCCTAGTCTTGATGCCTTTCAAGATAGCCTTGTTGGCATTTTCAACCAGCCCGTTAGCTTGAGGGTGGGTGACCGAAGTGAAGTGATTGCGAATATTGAGGTCGACGCATCTGTCTCAGAAGTACCAAGAATCAAATTGCCGACCATTATCACTCACTATCACCCGGGGGATGACGTAGCGACAGATGATCAACTTCCAGATGAAATTCCATATGACTGTCTCGGTGATCCTTGCAGTGGCTTCGGCCTTGATCCACTTAGTAAAGTAGTCGATGGCGATGATAATGAACTTCTTCTGGGCCTGGGCCATGGGAAACGGACCAAGGATGTCAATTCCCCAGCGAGCGAAAGGATAAGGCTCGGCTAGGGTGACGAGCTATGTTGTTGGCTGATGGACCAAGTGGTTGAATCGCTGGCAATGGTCACAACGTTGTCTGTAGGTCGAGCAGTCACGCTGTAGGGTGGGCCACCAATAACCTCGCCGTAGCAAGATCCTAGCGAGTGACCTTCCCCCCAAATGTGCCCCGCACAGACCTTCGTGAACTTCTTCGATCGCTCGGTTGGCTTCGTCGATACTGAGGCACTTCAAAAGAGGGCCAGAGAAAGATCTCCGGTAAAGTGCGCCATCCAGAGTGACGAATCGCCGAGCTTGGTATTTCAACCTTCAGGCTTCCCGAGGGTCGGGAGGTCCCTGGGAGTCTTGGAGCCACGACAGGTAGGGGGCACGCTAGTCGCCTGGGGAGGCTGAGTCAACAGCTAGGAGTTCCGAGTCAATGGTCGGGCGCTCTAGTACTTCGAGAAGGACTGATCGAGTACCCTCGGGGTCAAGAGAGGAGGCCAGCCGAGAGAGGGCGTTCGCTCAGGAGTTTTCCTCACGAGCTATCCGGACTACCTCAAAACCCTCGAACTGTTGTGCCACAGTCTTGACCAGTTGGAGGTATTTGATCATTGGTGCCTCCCGAGCTTCATAATCACCGTTGACCTGGCTAGCGACTAGTTGGGAGTCGGTGTGAATCCTGACTTGCTCAGCCCCTAACCGCCGGGCCATGTGGGCTCCCGATATGAGGGCCTCATACTCGGAAGCATTGTTGGATGCTTGGAAGTTTAACTTCAGGGCGTACTGTAGCTCTGCCCCTTCGGGGGACTTCAAGAGGATGCCGGCACCACTCCCGGCTGAATTGGAAGATCCGTCAACGAACAGTTCCCAGGTCAGCCCGGGTGCGGACGAAGATCTTTCTTCAGTCAGGATGGTGCTCTCGGCGATGAAGTCAGCGAGCGCCTGGCCTTTGATAGCCGAGCGAGGCCGATACGATATATCGTAGGCCCCGAGCATGATGGCCCACTTGACGAGACGTCCCGAGGCTTCAGGGTGAGCGAGGATCTTCTTCAATGGTTCGCCGGTCAGCACGGTGATGGAGTTCCCTTGGAAATAGGGTCGGAGGCGCTTGGCCGAGGTAACCAATGCTAGCATGAGTTTCTTGGTTGCGGGGTACCTTTTCTCAGCCTCGTTGAGCACCTTGCTTGTGTAGTAAACCGGTCTCTCGATTCCCGAGTCATTTTTGACTAGGATCGAGCTAACTGTGGATGGAGTTGCCGAGAGATAGAGATACAAGACTTCCCCCGGACGGGCTTGGAAAGCACTAGGGGCGAAGCCAGGAACTCCTTAAGCTCGGCGAATGCTCTTTGGCATTCCTCGTCCCACGTGAATGTAGCAGATGCCATTTTGGGCCCCCTTAGTAGTTTGAAGAAGGGTAGGCATCGTTCAGTCACGCGGAACAGGAATCTGCTGAGCGTAGCAATGCGCCCGGTGAGGTGTTGAACGTCTTTGATGCAGGTGGGTGAGCGCATGTCCAGGATGGCATGGAAATTGTCGGGGTTGGCCTCAATCCCACGCTGAGTGACTAAGAAGCCCAAGAATTTCTCAGACTTTACCCCGAAGGCGCACTTGGCGGGGTTGAGCTTCATGTTGTACTTCAGGAGGGTGTTGAAAGTTTTTGCTAGGTCGGCGAAGTGATCCTCGGCCTTGGGGGTCTTCACGAGCATGTCGTCAATATAGGCCTCAACATTCCGACCGAGCTGTCCCTCGAACATATGGTTGACTAGCCTTTGGTACGTGGCTCCGGCATTTTTCAAACCGAAAGGCATCCGGGTGTAGCAGTGTACGCCGAAGTCGGTGATAAAGGCGGTCTTCTCGATGTCTTTGGGGTGCATTCTGATCTGGTGGTAACCTGAGTAGGCATCCAGAAGCTGAGTATCTCATTGCCCAAGGTTGAATCAACCAGTTGGTCGATGCTCGGTAAAAGATAGCAATTCTTTGGAGTAGCCTTGTTCAAGTCGGTGAAGTCCACGCACATCCGCCACTTTCCCGAAGCTTTCGGCACCAGGACGACGTTAGCTAGCCACGTCGGGTACAGGACCGGTCTAAAAAGGTCAGTCTTCTACCCCTTGGTGACTTGCTCCTTGATAATCATCTGCTTCTCCGACACATGCTTCCTTCTGCGTTGTTGCACGGGCTTCATGGTTGGGTCGAGGTTGAGCTTATGCACCACTCTCTCTTTCGGTATCCCGGGGAGTTGATCATCAGACCACGCAAAGACCTGGATGTACGCGAAAAGGAACTCTTTGTATTGCTGTTGAACCTCAGATGTTAGGTCGGCTCCGATCTTTACTCCCAGGGTCGGGTCGTCGTTTAGGAAAACCGCTAGCAATTCGCCTTCAGGTTCGACGGTTGCGGATTTTTCCTCTACTTCCCGGGGGCCCTTATTTTTCCCGTTCGACCTTGTAACTTCGACCGAGATATTGTAGCACCTTCGGGCCATTGCCTGGTTACCTCAGACTTCCCCCAATCCATTTTTGGTGGGGAACTTCATCTTTTGGTGATAGGTAGAAGGCACCGCTTTCGTTCGACTGAGGATTCCTTGACCGAAGATTGTGTTGTATGCTATCATACCTTTGATCACTATGAAGTCCACCATGACCATAACGGTCTTGGGTGGGGTTCCAAGTAGGCCTGTCAACGGAGCGGATACGAAGCGAATATATGACTATCCGTATCCGCTCCGTTTTCCGATTCGAATTATCCGATTTTGATCCGCTCCGATTTGACTCGGATACGAAGCGAATATCTGACTATCCGTATCCGCTCCGTTTTAAAATCTGAATTATTCGATTCAAATTTAAAAGTATATAAATATAATTATAAAATATTAAAAATATATAAAATATAATTATAAAATATCAAAAATATATAAAATAAATTTTAAATTAAAATACAACTATAAAATATCTAAATTTCTCTATAATATTATTTATTTTATAATACATTATTTAAAAATATATATTATATGATATATAATATTACGAACGGATATTTTTCGAAGCGAATATTATAATATTCGTATCAGCTCCAATTCGAATTCGGATATTATCCGTATCCGAAAAAATGAATACGAATCGAAGCGGAACCGGATAATATCCGTATCCGTTGACAGGCCTAGTTCCAAGAGTAACCGGCAGGCTTAGGGCTCCCTCGGGATAGGTGGCCTAGCCATTGAACCCGCACAGGGGGTCCGGATCGGGCGGAGTTTAGACGGATCCTCTCCCATCTTAAGGAAACATTCGTAGGATAATACATCGGGGGCACTTCCATTGTCAACCAGAATCATGTCTACGTTGCAATGGTTTATTGTGGCCGATATCACCAGGGTGTCGTCGTGTGGGGTGCTTAGCCCCTCCAGGTCTTGGTCGGAGAAGATTATGACCTGGGGTTCGCTTGGCGGGGCCCTGGTAGGCTCGATGGCTCGGCTCGCCCGCTCAGCGTGACGCTTCCTTCCTCGGCTGTTGTCTCCTCTTGACGTAGCTCCTCCAGCGATGACATTGATGTGGACCCCTCGGGGGGGCATTGTTGATTTCCTCCGGGGCTCCTCGGTCTTCCAGGTGCCCGGCCACGAACCAGGAGAGGTGCCCCTGACGGATGAGACGCTCGATCTCATCCTGGAGCTGGTGGCAGTCGCCGGTATGATGCACGTGGTCGCTGTGGAACAGGCAATGCTTGCTGCGACTGCGGTTCTTTGACTTCATTGGCTCGGGTTGGCGGAGGAGGCCCGATGCTTTGATGTCTTCATAAATCTCGTATACTAGAGCGGTTAGGGGAGTGTACCGTTCGTACTTCCGCGATGGTTCCTTGCATTCCCCATCTCGGTTCCGCCTTTTTGCTTGGCCCGAGCTTGGCTCGGGTGCCCGCTTCTTGTCCCCGTCCCGACCCGAGCCGGTTGCGTCTCGGCATGCACTGAGCACTTCTTCGCACTCGGTGTGGCGCAATGCCAGAGTCACTAGCACAGCAAGGGTCGAGGGAGGGTGGAGGACAAGCTCGCGGCGGAGGTTCTCGTCGCGGGTGCCCCTGATCAGAGCGGTTATGGCCGAGACGACGTCCAGGCGGGGGATCCTCAGGGCTTCCGATTTGAATCGGAGGATGTAGGCCCGAAGGTTTTCCCCTTGTGCCTGTTTGAGGGCCAAAAACCCCTCTATCGACCTAGGGGGGCCGCTACCGGTGAAACTCTCCTTGAATACTCGCCCGAACTGCTTGAAGTCTCGGATGGATCCTGGGGCGAGGGCTCGGAACCATGCTTGGGCGCCTTGGACCAGGGTGGTCGCAAAGGCTCGGCACTTGATGGCGTCGGATGCTCCGTGAAGGGTCATCAGAGCGTCGAAGCTTTCAAAGTGATCGGCCGAGTTGCCCTGGTCGTCGTAGGGCTTGAAGGTCGGGATAGAGGTTCGGGGAGATACCTCTACCTTCAGGATATGGTCGAAGAACGGGGATCTCTCCTCGTCCCTTGGTGGAGAGGTCTTCTGCAGGGCTCACAGGGCGCGCTCCTGCTCTTCGAAATGCCTCTCGAATTCTCACAGTCGGAGGGATAGCTCCGGCTGGCCCTGCGCCGTAGGGCTCAGGGGGCGTAAAGGCAGGCTATCTTGGCGCTCCCTGGGGACTTCGATCTCCGGGAGGGGACGGCGTGCCCCATGCTTGCCCCACTTCGGCGTGGAGGAAGCCTCTTGCTTCGGAGGGGGGGCTTGCGAGGGTCCTCCTACTTTGTTGCGGATGAGCTACTGTCCTCGGAGGGTGAAGCGGCCTCCGGTGGTGTGCTGGGACACGTTCTCACGGGGAGGGCTCTCCGTAGGGGCGCGTGACCTTCCATCCCTGGCCACCTGGGTCCTCATGAGTTCCACGAGGACGTCTAGTTTCACGTTGAGGGCTTGGAAGGCGTCGGCGCCGCCGTTGAGCGGCAGCCCTACCGTCGTGGGAGGAGGGGGCGGCAGCCCAGCCGCAGGCGGAGGGTTCGGTCCGTCGGCGGGAGTGCTGGCACCGGAGGGGGGGTTTTGGGAGGCTTGTGAGGGGCCTTCCCCTGTCGCCGCCGTGGCCTTTCCCCTATCGCCGATGGACCTCCTCCCTGTACTTCTTCTCACCATACTGGCTCTTTGGTCGTTTCCCACATACGGTGCCAGATGAAGGGGCGTGATCTCGCGCTGATCCTGAGCTGGGAGGATGATCACCGGGTAGTGAACTGCAGAGAAAGGGAAACGAATCAGGGGGCCCTGGGATGGTTCCCTGGGGAAACCCTCCGATGCTTAAGTCAGTAGAGCAATGGTGGAAGGTATTGAGGGAGGTAGAAAGAGATGCGTGAGATTCCCCAACACCAAGATGGTGAAGTGGTTCCTGCTCAGGGAGTATTAGGCATGTATCTGCCTTACTTACCGCCGGAGGGAGTCCCTGGTTTATATAGCGAGCTCCCCTAATGAGTTCCATAAGTTGAGGAGTTTCAGGCGGGAGTTACGTCCTCATCGTGGGATCGTTACGTCCTTATCATGGGATCGTTACGTTCTCGTCGTGGGCTCTTCATGACCGTAGGGGATCGTGGCTCCCTTATCCCGCTGAACTCCTGCTCATAAAGGACTGTCAACGGCTGCATGGATAAATATTTATCAGTCGATCCGAGCATGGGAAGTGCCAGCCCTGTCCGGGCGATAGGCATAGCTCGGATGCAGTCAGATCGGAGTGGGCGTAGAGCACTCGCCCTTTATCCCGATGAGGGATGGCTCGGGCGTGGGTCTTCCTCCATTCTATCGTTTGGGCCTTCCGAGCTTAAGGGCCGCCGAGGAAGGATGGGATCCCGAGTGATCTTTATTGGGCTTTTCTGCCAAAGTGGGCCCTAGAGGGCTGTCACTTGGATGAGCTGAGTCTCGTTCAGTCCTGATGGGCCTAGTTTGGCTGCTCTTAATTGGGCTGCAGAAATCCCCCTCTCCAGAACCGAAGCTGCAACGGAGCACCGAGGACGTTGTGGCGAATTTCGTCGCAGGCCCTGCGCAATCTGGTCTGTCTGCGGGCAGCCGGACAGAGAGGGGAAGATGGGGCTGGAACCGGGGCTTTGGGGTGGAAAATGGGGCGGGGTTTTCTCTGGTGGATAGGTGAGGGTCGTGGGGTGATAGGGTAGTAGTGGCGGATGGCGTGCAATGGTGATTTTTGGAGTGAGAGGTGCGAACAGATGGGACTCAGTTATGCAGTTCAGTGCAGTCAAAACTGAGGGTAGGAAGGAAGGATGGGGTAGGTAGGGGAAAAAGGCTCTAGAAATTGCAGGAAAATTATATGGGAAGGTTTGGGATATGTATAAGCAATGCTCAAAATTTCAGAGCCTTCAGAGGTGATTTTGTGATCGTCCCTTTGGAGGGGTTTTAACACTATCGCGGCAAGCCTGCACAGGGGCAGTCTGCGCATGAAAATGGGATATGAAGGGATTTTCTGCTACAGGTCGAGTTAGGGCACGAAATTTTAACTGGGTAAGGGAGACTTGTAGATGAACAAATGTCTAGAAGACATGGAGGTGATCAGAGGACAGGAAGGGGGCATAAAAATTCTGCCTTTGAGGCTCTACCCCATAGGCAGACACCCAGATGCAATCTACCTAGGTTTTAAGGTCTACAAAGGGAACTTTGCGCACAGGTTGAGTTAGGGCGTGGGCTTTTCAGGGGATGTGGGGGACAGGAGGAGACAGAAAATATTGAAGAGGTCAAGGGGATTTGAGGACGGGAGAAAGGGGTTCCAACATGTTTTTCCGGACTCAATTCTGCAGGCAGACAGCCATAAAGGGGCGCAGGACAGCAAGGGCCATCTCCTCCAAGCTTGTAGCAAACCCTAGCTCCATGAACTCCAGGCTTGAGGAGAGTTAGGGGAGGTTGCCTCCCTGCTGTTGGAGCGGCCATAACCTGCAAGAAAGAGGGGCTAGGGCGTCGCACCCTAGAGGGAGAGGAAGAGGGAGATGAGGGAGTCGCACCCGCTTGGGGAGGTGGGAGATGGGGGCCGCGACCAACACCAATTTCTTCTCAATAATAATTCTTCATTCGTTGATTCCAAAATGATAATACATGGTATTTATGTGAAGGGGGAAAAAACCCTAATTTCCTAAAAATAAATCCTAAAAATGGCCTAATTAATTTGAACTCCTACAAAATAGGCAAGGGTTCGAATCCTCCTCCTAAAAGATAGGAGAGGGGAGGCACCTCATATGAGATGGGAAGGTGGGGGTGCCCTCCTCCAAACCCTAATGGACCTTGGTAATGGGTCTGGGTAGAGGTAAGAAGGGCTGGCCCAAGGTGGGCTCACCCAGGGGCGCCCAGCCCAAATGGGCCTAGAGAGTGAACCACAAGGTGGCCCACTAACCTCCCTATTAGCCTAATAAGCACTATATGACCCTAATACAATCTAATTGGCCACAAATTGACCTACATAAGTCCAGAGTGAAAGAAATAAAGAAGTACAAGATCCTGGCTAGCTCTCCAAGCCATCTCCAAGCCATAGCGAAGTCCGCGAGTCCCGAACAGTGCTACGTGACTTGTAGTGTCGCTCTGCCGCATCGCGCTGATCTCGAGCTCGGGTGTCCTCACCACAAGACCAACCAATTGGCCCATGAACCCATAATTAGCCTACGGGGCCTTCCAACCTAGGAAGCCCATGAGAGAGGGAAAAGCCCAATTGGGCCTTAAGTGGCTTTAAGGTCCATTATGAAGGCCTTAAGGTCGAATATGACATAACCCCCTTAATGGACTCTAATAAGTGAAACCCCTTAATGGACTTTACATAGAATGTGGCTCAATGGCTTCTTACAAGCCTTACAAAGGAGTCCCTGGAACAGTCTTTTTGTTGGCGGGCACTAGAATTTAAGCCTCGTAGGCATACTGGTTCAATTGTGCCTTCAAGGGGCAGCTGATATAGCGAGGCCATATTGGCCATTTGTCTTCAAGATAGGCATCTGGTGAGGGCGCGGCGGGTCCACCCTGCACTCGCCCATTTGCAATTTTCCTTTGTTGATCAGACCTTCAATAATGTCCTTGAACACGTAGCAATCCTCAATAGGATGCCCCACTCTTTGGTGATAAAGATAGAACTGGGGATCATCGTTTCTTTCGACATCATTCGGTTTCTTGGGCTCCGGGAGCACAACTCTGCCATATTCTCGGGCTCATTCGAAGAGAACTCGAGTCTTGTTTTTTAGGAATGAGTAGGGTTTCTTCATCTTCTCCCTTAATGAGGGTCCTTGCTTGGTAGGCTTAGTGTAAGAAGCCCCAGCTACTTCTTTTATTTTCTTCCTTTGTCGCTCAAAAGCTTCAAAATCTGTGATGGAAATTTTTTCTTGTGCTGGGTGCTGATCAGCTAGCTTATTCTTCTGACTTGACACAGCAACAACTAGGCAATATTTTGCCAAAAAGGCTTCGGCATCAGCTACATAGTCATTTAGTTGTTCAAAGGATTTGAATTCAATGTCGATAACCCTTTGTAGAATTTCTTTCTTCAGATTTCTTTTGCATATTCGAATGGCATCCTCATAGCTTGGTGGATGCCTACATCTCTTGCTGAGATTTGTCCATCTTTTTATGTAGTCCAGAGCGGACTCATCATCTTTTTGTTTGGTTATTTATGATTCAGTCTCGATGAATTCTCCCTCGGCCATCTTCATTTCATTTGCTTGTTCCACCCTTAGCGTGTCCGATGCCATTGGACCTGTTAGGCTCGGACATTGGATGGCTAGTTGCATATGTAGGCTTGTTAACACCAATGTCTGGGTTGTTGTAGTTACCCCCTGACATGCCCGAGAAGCTGAAGGACATGTTGATGATGCATGTTGCAGTTGCTGAGGAAGGATGCCCCCTACTTGGTTGTATGTTGTTCGAGGCATGGCCAACTGTGATAGGACTTCAGGTGAAGCACCACCTTGTGTAGTCCCAGACAGAAGTCCTGCCTGCCCAAGGGTAGATGGACACATATTCATTTCATTTAGCTACCTTTGCAACATTTCAATTTTTTGTTGCTTTTGATACAGTTCGCCATTACAGCAGGGTCTTGCCAGAAGGAGCCAGGAGTGTCGTCTGTCCCCTTGATTTTGGATGGGATGAGTGGCATCCCGCTATCATTACCGGTCATGACCGATCTCTAAGATACAACATCTCTCAACTTTATGCTCCCAGGTGGAGGGGTGTGATAATGCACTTCTTCATTAGCTAACGGAGAATGTCTCCGTGTTCTACCGAACCCAGTAGTATGGTGGGAGATAGAAGCTTTAGCCTGATTCGCCCTAATTGACATATAGCATATTTCTTCATCTTCCTCTTCGACAGCTTGACTCGTACTGGGCAAGGCTGATAATGTGTCACAGGAAAGAGTGACCCTCCTCATTTTATTCTTTGATTTCTTCTTTTGATTCTCCTTTGCGGCCAGCATTTACCCCCATAGTGGGTCACTTACAGCACTCGGCAATTTTAATTTCTTTTCAGCCTCTTGTGTGAGGTCCAGGGACTTGAAGTGTTCCCAAGAGATATATTCCTCTGGCTGCACATGCTGGATCTTGGTTTGTTCATGTTCATTTGGCACGTGTATAACGGCCTGTAGTCGTTCCATGGCTGGGCTGACTTCTTTGTGTTCCCGCAGCGGGGTTTGTTTCTTCTTGTTGTTAATTGGCCTTCTAGCGATTGCTCAAGGGCTTATTTTACGCCAGATAGGGGACACAAGGGGTGGAATGGGCCGGGTCATGGTGCCATGAATTTGGACCCTCGGGGCAAGGCAAGACACTAGACTTCGTCTTGTTCTTGTTGGCGTTGCCTACCGATATTCTTGCTTCTCTGCGGGCGTCAGAGTACAAGTTTCATAAGTGTGCTAGGCGCAAGCCTCTAACACTTCTCCAGACAATTGTTGAAAAAAAAAAGATATCATATTGATTGAAGTCCCCAGAGTGGGCATTTCATGAGGGCGTGGGGGATCGACCCTGTACTCCCCCATTTGCAACTCCCCCTTTTTGATCAGGCTTTGGACTATGTCCTTGAATATATGGCAATCCTCAATGGGATGCCCAAGCATTTGATGGTAAAAACAAAAGCGAGGATCATCTCTTCTCTCGACATCATCTGGTCTCTTCGGCTTTGGGAGAGCGATCTTCTTATATTTAATGGCCCACTCGAACAGTGCTCGAGTCCTGTCTCTAGGGAAGGCGTAGAGCTTCTTTATTTTGTTTTGTAGGGAAGGCTCCTCTCGATGTTTAGAAGGTTTAGCGGGAGGAGGGCTAAATTTCCCTTTGTGTCCCTTGGCTTTGAAGCCAATAGTATGAACTACTTGAAGTGTCGGCCTTTTATTAGTTCGCTTGATTTTCCAGCTTGGGGCAGCAGTGGCGGAGGGATACCTTGCAAGGAAGTCTTCAACCACTGTCACAACATCATTCAATCGATTGAAGGACCTGACTTCAATTCCAATTATCTTTTCTAGAATTTCTTTCTTTAGATTCTGTTTACAGATTTGAACTGCATCTTCTTGATGTGGAGGACGTCTGCACTTCATGCTGAGGTCCCTCCATCTTTTAATGTATTCTATAGTTGTTTCATCATTTCTTTGCTTAGTTTCATTAAGCTCAACTAGGGTCACCTCTGTCTCGGCGACATGGAATCTTACTCTGAATTTCTGCTGCATGTCTGGCCAGTCATTGATAGACCCAGTCGGCAGGCTAGAGTACCATTCAAAAGTGAATCCCGTGAGTGAAGATCCAAAGAACTACAGAAGGTAGGATTCGTCAGCTGCCAATTCGCCCATCATATTGATGTAATGGGCTATATGTTCTTTTGGTGACCCTTGCCTGTCAAATTTGTCAAATTTTGGTAGCTTGTTGACGCCGGGCGGTAGTCTTTTGGGAGTGTGCAGGGCTAGGTATGGTAGTTCGTACACATCAAAGGAGGTATGATCATCACTGCTCCTTTCCATCAGCCTCGCCTCAATCATTTGTTCCACCATTAGCCCATCCATTATGGCTGGTCCGACCGAGCTTGGATAGAGGGGAGCTTGTTGTAATTGCGGTGTCATCAGCACTGTTGCCTGGGGCATTGTGGCAACCCCTTGGTATTGAAGAGCTGGAAGTTGCTCCAGGGCCATATGTAGTGGTTGCTGGAGAAAGATGCCTCCAGTAGAAATAGGTGCCGGCTGAGATGCGGCTAGAGAGGTGCCCCCGATTGAAATAGGTGCCAGCTGAGATGCGGCTATTGGTGGCAAAGTTTCAAAGACTTGACCATTGCCCCTTGATGTCTTGGGAAGGACTTCGGCTTGCTTGGATGTAGAGGCATGTGTATTCATTTCATTCAACTTCCTTCTAAGCATTTCCATTTCCTGCTGATATTTCTGCAGCAGCATCTACAGGAGGTCTGTGTCACCCAAGGGTGTCAAATATCCTTTGCCGAGGATGTCGACCAATTTCGACACCATGACATATACATAGAGGCTCACGGGAGCGGTGGTATAGCCATGGGTCGAGGGGTTTAAAGATATCAGGGCACTGTTTGCCAGTGAGGTAGTTTGTTATTCACTCGGGGAGTGATTGGAAAACCGGAGCATATGGGAACAGACGGAATGAAAATAGATGCAGATACCGGCAGCTAATCAAAATGGGGAAAAGCTATGAACCGGGGGCAATGGGATTGGAAAAATTCCATGAACTGGCGGCCAGCAAATGGGGTGAATGCTCATGATCCGACGGCCATGAAAAAGGGGGGGTGCCCCTTTGATCCGGCGGACAGTAAATGGGATGAATGCCCATATGATCCGACAGCTAATTCAATGGAGAGTGGCCCCTTGTGATTTGGCGGCCAAAAGACATGGGGAGGGAGAGCCTTGATCCGGTGGCAATGGCCATGGGGAGAAGTCCCAAATGATCCAGCGGCTAAGGCATACGGGTGGTCTTATATGATCCGTCGGCACTTGAAGTATAGAGGAGAGATGGTGATCCGACGGCGATTGTCACGCCCCGAACCGATAGCAGCGGCACGTGTCGTTTGCTCGGAACGTGGCAGTTAAACAATCGTGAATAATCAAGAGCAGTCGCATAAGACCAAATAATTTAGGGAAATAATAAAATTTTATTTCAAATATAAGTCTCTTACAATCTCAATTTAAAAACTTGAAGACTCAACTACGTCACTATGAAAGAAAAGGAGATGACGCTCTAACAGACTTAGACAAGATAACTAAATAAGAGACATCATGCTAGACTCAAGAAAGATAAATACACAGGTTCACTAGTTTTCAAAGCTCGCTTGCACACTTGTCCCTCCCATGTGAGTCTCGGTCTCGCTAGCCACCTGATTACCTGAAAAATGTTGGAATAAACTGGGTGAGCGAACGCTCAGTAGGAATTATATCTCAAGAACAAGCAATTGGTTTAAGTAATTACATCTTTCACATGTGAATGCAGTAAGGCTATGCATGTAGAATTAACCGAGCAAGTGAAACAAAACTAGCAAGAATTCGACAATTTCATGTAAAAACTTTCAAGCAAGAGATATCCGAGAGATTTATAGAATATTGGCTATTTCACGCAAGTACTTGCCCATTCTGGGCCACGCTAGTCGAGTCATGCAAGTCAAGTCACGCACGCAAGTAATATCACGAAAGAGAGAGAGTGTGTGTGTGTGGAATGCCAAAGATCAAGAGAGACAAGTACTTCGGTGCAATGCTAGACACCGTGATCAATATAACTCCCATGGGCACAAGTACTTTCGGGTGCTCCTCCCATGACCAGATCGGGCCCTAAATGCATAGCATTAAAGATAGATCTAGACATCCACGATAGTTCATAGCCAATAAGGTGTTTCAAGAACAAGCTTTAATAGGATGATAAGATAAGATTTTATGGAATTCAAGGACAAGGCCCTTGAGTAAGAACAGACTTACAATAAAATCCACATGAAAGCATAGAAACCATGACATGTCGAAAAATTGGGTGGAATTGGCATCTAAATATGTTGCCATGAATAACTTGAATAGATGACTCACAAGATAGTCATCAATTCAATGGACACGAAAGCAAGCTAAA
Source organism: Amorphophallus konjac (assembly GCA_022559845.1). Taxonomy (NCBI): domain Eukaryota; kingdom Viridiplantae; phylum Streptophyta; class Magnoliopsida; order Alismatales; family Araceae; genus Amorphophallus; species Amorphophallus konjac. The sequence continues at coordinate 99,477,103 of CM040128.1, forward strand.
GAATTGGCGCCTAACCATAGGATACCCAATTCAATATATCGCCTAGTGGAATGATCACTCATTCCACTGGCTAAGAGAATTCTCTCATGGGCCAAGAATAGCACCATGAAAGGGCCGGGTTATCACGTTTCTCCAGAGTGACGTGGCATTAAAATGGGAACAAGGTGTTTAAGGTACAACCAGCTCAGTCGGCCTTGAGGGAATCCAAGGCTACGAGGAGACTTACAGAGGTCCCGATGACTAACTTGCTAGTCCGAAGGAACGGAATGTCCAACGAAGAGCTCGTATGTCACCGAAAGTTGAAGTGTATAACGTGAACCAATCATGAAACATGGACTCCATCTACGGACGTGAGATGAGAGTGCCAGAAGACCCGCGGTATGGGTCAAAATCAGAAGAAAACTGTGAGAACATGAATGTGTTAATTATAGAATTCATGTCCATCCAATTCTTTAATTAACTATAATTAAATAAACTTATATTATTTGATGCCCGTGGGTGGCGTCATTTATTAATTAACGTCCTCTTGGAGGGACGTTAATTTTATGATTTTTAACTTAATTTATTTAACAAAAATTCACATTTATATCTATTTAATTGAATAATTTCAAAAATATACATTCAAAGAGACATTAATTTATATAAAATAATTTAGAAAAATAGAATATATGATAATTAGGAGAAAAATTCAAGGATTCCAAAAATATATTTTTTATAATTTATGTTGCATAGTTTAGTAGATATGGATTTTTCAAGATATAATTACAAGTTATATGTATATAAATATATATATATATTTATATATATATAATAAATATTTTGACGCCTTTGTACAATGGCGTCAAAATGATTTGACGACATTTAACATGTCGTCATTTCAATATGGTGTCAAATTTCAAACCTCCGGTTCTCGATGTACACATGTCGGAATCACGCGTTCTATATATCGAAATGACGGACTCGAAAAACTCTACCTAACCGGACGTTCAAAATAATTTTTCGTTGAGAGATGGGGGATCTTGAGATAGAAGGCACGAAAAATGGTGCAATCACTCTCACTACCTCGGTCACCTTCCCAACAATACACTCATAAAATTTCATAGCCAAAGGACGCTCCGGTGATGAGAATCAAGTCGTCAAAAGAAAAACCTATAACTAGCATGCTACAGTAACCTTTGGAATTTGCCGGGTAACGTTATTATATATATTAAATGATTTAACTTGTTTAAACTTATAGTAAATACACCATATAAGGCATGGAAATTTAGGAATAACCATGAAGATTTTAGAAGTATATTTATCCAAAATTTTGGTGTGTGATTACTTGGGTATAAAATTTTAACATGATGTAATTATTTAATTTATTAAGATAATTAAACGGTAAACTACACTTAAGCAAGCGATGATAACAAAACATGAGTTTTAAACATGCAAAATTAATTACTACTATCTTTGGGCTTCAATTATTGAGAAAACCTACCTTTTGGAAGATTGGGACGATGAACAGTGATGTCTTCTCAAGGAAACGGTACTCTGTTCTCCTTGCGCAAGAACAGGGGATGGAGAGGAGGCTTCCAAAGTAGGGGAAGAAGAAGAAACTTCTTCTTGCGCAGGTACTTAACAGGATGAAGGGGAAGAAGCCTCTCCACGTAGGTAGCAGCACTAGGAAGAAGAAACAGACGCAGGGTGTCCTTTTCGGGGCTTGCTCGGCAGCAAGAGGAAAAGGAAGAAGAAGTGGAAGTAGAGCCTTCCACACACGGCCACGGCAGGAGGAGGAGAACGTCGATTGGCAAACTCGAACGCGGCAGCAGATGGAAAGGAAGGGAATGGAGGTTCGTCCAGCAATTAGTTATATAGAGACGTGATGTTCTAGAGGCTTCCCTGGTTCGGAAATGGAAAGGCTTTTACGTTCACAATTGGCAAGTCTTGAACCTACCGTGCATGGTCCTCTCCCTTCCTAGATAGCAGCCGCATGCCTCCATTTGCATGGGGAAACCCTAAAACTAAACCATTCATCGACCGAGCATGCCTTAATGGTTATTCGGATGGTCCCTTGGGTAAGATAGCGCATGGTGTGGGCTTGGCCGAATGGGGTTTGCATGGCACTTGGGGTGAGTTGCACGTGAGCTTGCTATGAGTGTGTTGAGTGGCTTTGCATATATGGGTTCACATGGGTATATGGATTGGCCTTTGGTGTATACATGGGTGTGGGTTTGAACGTTCATGGGTTTAAGGCCTTCATGTTTGGGTGCAAGTGGTGTTGGGTTGGCCTTGTAAGAGGCTCTCGTGGGCTTTGGTTTATAACAGGGTTTGGGCTTTTAATATATATGTATGGGTTGCTTTATTTTGCTTGAGTTTTATTGGGTTTAGGGTATGCTCACGTGGGTTTTTGCTGTGTGGGTTTTGGTTTGAGTTTGAAAAATACAATTTATTAGCAATTGAGTTTGTTTGATAAGTGGGCTTGTATTTATAAGACCCTCGTTTCTCTGCTAAAGCCCATTAGCTTGGAATGCTTTGGGTTGGGTTTGGGCCAATGGAACTTAACATTGATTTCATGTTTTTAGGGTTAAGTCTTAATCCTTTATTAAGGCCCATGCCACTTATATATATATATATATATATATATATATATATATATATATATATATATATATATATCTTAGCCCATTTTAGGTATTTATATACTCTTTTAAAAACCCAAATCATTATCTTCAAGGCCCATTAATCATATTCATTAGAATTGTAAATAGTTTTACTCTAAGTTAATTGGTAGAACTATACACATATAGTCCTTAGTTCCTATATTTAATTATTTTCCTTGTTAGCTACCATTGTAGTCTCGGGTATCGAAGTCGGGTTTGATCCTATGAAATCTTTATACATATAATTATATTTTGCAATGATATTCCTTCTAAATACTTGAATGATATTTCTCATAGATAAAAGGGAATATTTAATTTCTATTCCTCATTTATTTATTTATGTCTTTATAAACATTTATCAAAATTTTGGCTAATTTTCCCTTTTTAGCTAATTATCGCTTTTCCTTTTTATCAAAATTTAATTCCCATGACGAATACTTATAGTTATTTTATCTATTCTACACTTTAAATTGCTACACCCTCCCCCACTTAAAAGAATTTGGTCTCCAAATTCACATCACCTTCTACTCCCAACGAGGGACTGATTATAATTTATTTAAACACTACACAAGTGAAAGGAAGAAATCTAATATATTGGATGATAGGGGGCGATCTATAATTCATTAGGATACTACGCAGGTAAGGGCAGATATCTACTGAATGGAAAAGAACTAATTTGGGATTGAGGATGAGGGATACCTTTCCTATCTTTTCCTTTGGCAGACCCGTCTTCCACTAAGGCTTGGGCTCCCTCTTGGAGTCTCGAGTTCTGAATAGGACACTGTGCTATCCTATGTTCGAGGCTCCCACATCGGAGACACGCTCCCATCCTCCGATAACAGACCTTCGATTGGTGATTAAACTTCCCGCATAACTTACATCTTTCTTGCGATGGGTCAATAGGGGCTACCACACTTTTCCCCCTCTTACATTCCTTGTACCTTTGGGAATGGTAGTCCCCATTGGGCCTCTTCTTAGCCGGGACAGGTATTTTGGAATTAACGACTTGGTTCCTTTCTTCAACTCTCTCCTTTTCTTCTACCACCTGTTCTAACTCCTGGACCCTTCTAACGAGGTCCGCATAAGCTTGAACGTCCACTAAGACCATCTCGGGGATAAAGTTTGGCTTAGATGTCTCCATTCTATTTATGTTCCTGCAAGATTAATTAGGGAGAATTAATTATTGACATAAAAATTTCTATAATTAGTAGGAAAGGGACTTGAATATTTTATCCATCCTTTATAATATATCCCCAGGCTCTACCCATCTCTCACAAAATTCCTATAGGATGACCAAGAAAGATGGTTCAACCTATCTCTTGGACTTAATGACCAAAGGATTTGAAAGTCGAAGCTCTGATACGACTGACAAGGATACTTGACCTATCATTGAAACCTAATAATTGGAGGATATGAAAGCCGAAGCTCTGATATGACTGACAAGGATACTTGACCTATCATTGGAACCTAATAACTTGAGGATGTGAAAGTCGAGGCTCTGATACCACCTCTGTCACGCCCCGAACCGATAGCAGCGGAACGTGTCGTTTGCTCGGAACGTGGCAGTTAAACAGTCATGAATAATCAAGAGCAGTCGCATAAGACCAAATAATTTAGGGAAATAATAAAATTTTATTTCAAATATAAGTCTCTTACAATCTCAATTTAAAAACTTGAAGACTCAACTACGTCACTATGAAAGAAAAGGAGATGATGCTCTAACAGACTTAGACAAGATAACTAAATAAGAGACACCATGCTAGACTCAAGAAAGATAAAAGACACAGGTTCACTAGTTTTCGAAGCTCGCTTGCACACTTGTCCCTCCCATGTGAGTCTCGGTCTCGCTAGCCACCTGATTACCTGAAAAATGTTGGAATAAACTGGGTGAGCGAACGCTCAGTAGGAATTATATCTCAAGAACAAGCAATTGGTTTAAGTAATTACATCTTTCACATGTGAATGCAGTAAGGATATGCATGTAGAATTAACCGAGAAAGTAAAACAAAACTAGCAAGAATTCGACAATTTCATGTAAAAACTTTCAAGCAAGAGATATCCGAGAGATTTATAGAATATTGGCTATTTCACGCAAGTACTTGCCCATTCTGGGCCACGCTAGTCGAGTCACGCAAGTCAAGTCACGCACGCAAGTAATATCACGAAAGAGAGAGAGTGTGTGTGTGTGGAATGCCAAAGATCAAGAGAGACAAGTACTTCGGTGCAATGCTAGACACCGTGATCAATATAACTCCCATGGGCACAAGTACTTTCGGGTGCTCCTCCCAGGACCAGATCGGGCCCTAAATGCACATCATTAAAGATAGATCTAGACATCCACAATAGTTCATAGCCAATAATGAGTTTCAAGAACAAGCTTTAATAGGATGATAAGATAAGATTTTATGGAATTCAAGGACAAGGCCCTTGAGTAAGGACAGACTTACAATAAAATCCACGTGAAAGCATAGAAACCATGATATGTCAAAAAACTGGGTGGAATTGGCACCTAGATAGGTTGCCATGAATAACTTGAATAGATGACTCATAAGATAGTCATCAATTCAATGGACACGAAAGCAAGCTGAAGAATTGGTGCCTAACCATAGGATACCTAATTCAATATATCGCCAAGTGGAATGATCACTCATTCCACTGGCTAAGAGAATTCTCTCATGGGCCAAGAATAGCACCATGAAAGGGTCGGGTTATCACGTTTCTCCAGAGTGACGTGGCATTAAAATGGGTACAAGGTGTTTAAGGTACAACCAGCTCAGTCGGTCTTGAGGGAATCCAAGGCTACGAGGAGACTTACGGAGGTCCCGATGACTAACTTGCTAGTCCGAAGGAAGGGAATGTCCAACGTAGAGCTCGTATGTCGCCGAGAGTTGAAGTGTATAATGTGAACCAATCATGAAACATGGACTCCATCTACGGACGTGAGATGAGAGTGCTAGAAGACCCACGGTATGGGTCAAAATCGGAAGAAAACTGTGAGAACATGAATGTGTTAATTATAGAATTCATGTCCATCCAATTCTATAATTAACTATAATTAAATAAACTTATATTATTTGACGCCCGTGGGTGGCGTCATTTATTAATTAACGTCCTCTTGGAGGGACGTTAATTTTATGATTTTTAACTTAATTTATTTAACAAAAATTCACATTTATATCTATTTAATTGAATAGTTTCAAAAATATACATTCAAAGAGACATTAATTTATATAAAATAATTTAGAAAAATAGAATATATGATAATTAGGAGAAAAATTCAAGGATTCCAAAAATATATTTTTTATAATTTTATGTTGCATAGTTTAGTAGATATGGATTTTTTAAGATATAATTACAAGTTATATGTATATATATATATATATATATATATATATAATAAATATTTTGACGCCTTTGTACAATGGCGTCAAAAGGATTTGACGACATTTAACAAGTCGTCATTTCAATATGGTGTCAAATTTCAAGCCTCCGGTTCTCGATGTACACATGTCGGAATCACGCGTTCTATATATCGAAATAACGGGCTCGAAAAACTCTACCTAACCGGACGTTCAAAATAATTTTTCATTGAGAGATGGGGGATCTTGATATAGGAGACACGAAAAATAGTGTAACCACTCTCACTACCTTGGTCACCTTCCCAACAATACACTCATAAAATTTCGTAGCCAAAGGACGCTCCGGTGATGAGAATTAAGTCATCAAAAGAAAAACCTATAACTAGCATGATATAGTAACCTTTGGAATTCGCCGGGTAATGTGATTATATATATTAAATGATTTAACTTATTTAAACTTATAGTAAATACACCATATAAGACATGGAAATTTAGGAATAACCATGAAGATTTTAGAAGTATATTTATCCAAAATTTTGGTGTGTGATTACTTGGGTATAAAATTTTAACATGATGTAATTATTTAATTTATTAAGATAATTAAACGGTAAACTACACTTAAGCAAGCGATGATAATAAAACATGAGTTTTAAACATGCAAAATTAATTACTACTATCTTTGGGCTTCAATTATTGAGAAAACCTACCTTTTGGAAGATTGAGACGATGAACAGTGATGTCTTCTCAAGGAAACGGTACTCTATTCTCCTTGCACAGGAACAGGGGATGGAGAGGAGGCTTCCAAAGTAGGGGAAGAAAAAGAAACTTCTTCTTGCGCAGGTACTTAACAAGATGAAGGGGAAGAAGCCTCTCCACGTAGGTAGCAGCACCAGGAAGAAGAAACGGACGCAGGGTGTCCTCTTCGGGGCTTGCTCGGCAGCAGGAGGAAAAGGAAGAAGAAGTGGAAGTAGAGCCTTCCACGCACGGCCACGGCAGGAGGAGGAGAATGTCGATTGGCAAACTCGAACGCGGCAGCAAATGGAAAGGAAGAGAATGGAGGTTCGTCCAGCAATTAGTTATATAGAGACGTGATGTTCTGGAGGCTTCCCTGGTTCAGAAACGGAAAGGCTTTTACGTTCACAATTGGCAGGGCTTGAACCTACCGTGCATGGTCCTCTCCCTTCCTAGATAGCAGCCGCATGCCTCCATTTGCATGAGGAAACCCTAAAACTAAACCATACATCGACCGAGCATGCCTTAACTTGGGTAAGATAGCGCATGGTGTGGGCTTGGCCGAATGGGGTTTGCATGGCACTTGGGGTGAGTTGCATGTGAGCTTGCTATGAGTGTGTTGAGTGGCTTTGCATATATGGGCTCACGTGGGTATATGGATTGGCCTTTGGTGTATACATTGGTGTGGGTTTGAACGTTCATGGGCTTAAGGCCTTCATGTTTGGGTGCAAGTGGTGTTGGGTTGGCCTTGTAAGAGGCTCTCGTGGGCTTTGGTTTATAACAGGGTTTGGGCTTTTAATATATATGTATGGGTTGCTTTATTTTGCTTGAGTTTTATTGGGTTTAGGGTATGCTCACGTGGGTTTTTGCTGTGTGGGTTTTTGTTTGAGCTTGAAAAATACAATTTATTAGCAATTGAGTTTGTTTGATAAGTGGGCTTGTATTTATAAGACCCTCGTTTCTCTGCTAAAGCCCATTAGCTTGGAATGCTTTGGGTTGGGTTTGGGCCAATGGAACTTAACATTGATTTCATGTTTTTAGGGTTAAGCCTTAATCCTTTATTAAGGCCCATGCCACCTATATATATATATATATATATATATATATATATATATATATATATCTTAGCCCATTTTAGATATTTATATACTCTTTTAAAAATCCAAATCATTATCTTCAAGGCCCATTAATTATATTCATTAGAATTGTAAATAGTTTTACTCTAAGTTAATTGGTAGAACTATACACATATAGTCCTTAGTTCCTATATTTAATTATTTTCCTTGTTAGCTACCATTGTAGTCTCGGGTATCGAAGTCGGGTTTGATCCTATGAAATCTTTATACATGTAATTATATTTTGGAATGATATTCCTTCTAAATACTTGAATGATATTTCTCATAGATAAAAGGGAATATTTAATTTCAATTCCTCATTTATTTATTTATGTCTTTATAAACATTTATCAAAATTTTGGCTAATTTTCCCTTTTTAGCTAATTATCGCTTTTCCTTTTTATCGAAATTTAATTGCCATGATGAATACTTATAGTTATTTTATCTATTCTACACTTTAAATTTCTGGGGTGCTACAGCGATGGGAAGAGATGACCTGGCAGGCATGGGAAGAGGTGATCGGGCGCGCTCCTGGGAGGAGGTGACCCGACGGCCATGGGAGGAGGTGATCCGGTGCGCTCCTGAGAGGAGGTGACCGGGTGGCCATGGGAGGAGGTGACCTGGTGGCCAGTAAAGGGGATCCAGCGAGCACACGTGTCGGATCAGCTAGAGCTGATCCGACGGCCCTCACTGCTACCAGATCACCCTCTTTAATCATTCTGAATGGCTTCGAAGGAGAAAAGAAGAAAAAATATGTCTCAGACAAGGGTTCTCGCATACTATATCCATCATACATATAGACAACCAGAAGTTACGTTCCTTTAACATCGATAAATCTGGAAAACGACAGAGGCACTGGATCGGGCACTAGAAAATAGAGGTTGGGGAGACGAAGTTATTATCAAGAAATTTGTTTATCCCTCTATCCAAGACGCTTAGAGATCACGTCTGGAAAACATGACAAATCTATGGCATCGTACGGGATGTCAAATTGGAAAACCACCAGGGGGCAATTAAGCACACGGTGTTTGTAGCCCAAAGAGAAGGCACTTTGCTCACTCTGGGGTTGTGGGGATGATAAATTTTTATTTAGATTTATTTTTGGTTTATTTGATTTATTTATTTATTACGTCGGCGTGCCAGTCACTTTCGTGACGAGTTTATTATGCGCTCGTCTGACTTATTAGACAATGGTGGGTGATATTGTCGGGACCAGAAGTCCGCTCAGATATTGGCTGAAGAAAATATATGAAAGTAATGTTGGTTTATTAAATGGGAACGTGATTAAATCATGCATGCAAACACACAGTACGGTTATATTTATTTTATTTAGCCGGTTCTTGGGACAAGGCGGAGAACTTAGGTTCAAAAATCACCTCACGCTGAGTGATAGCTTCCAGCCGAACTTAATCCGACTTTCTGCAAATCACCATTTTATATACCATGGAATCGGTAAAATGCAAGCACTCATAATTATGTTTTTGCAATTAGATACGAGCGGATATATCGACGAGAATTGATCTTCTTATTCGGAATCGCGTGTGGGAATCGAGTTTGACTTGATGCGAGTTGTTCGAGATCATGTTATTATTATTTTACTTAATTGTTTGTTTATATGTTTATTTGTCATGATCAAAGGAGATTTCGGTAGCACCTCTTCTGTCCCAAAGAGTGTTGGGGAGGGTATAGGAGACTCGTCTACGAAGAGTCGAGACGAGCTCTGGAAAGACGGCCGTGCCTAGACGGCACTCCCATACCTCATGATAGGTAAAGGAGCCCGAGGGCTAGCCCTCTAGGAATTCGCAAACACATCGGAGGTCCTCGATCGATGCTTGCCATTTTATTTGTTGAACCGCCCCTATTACTGCAACACATGCATGTAGGTCCATGTAGACCAGCATGGTTGCGCTCTGACGGGTACGTATGTCACCGGGACAATGTATGCCAGGGAATGGCACTTGTTCATTCATTCATTCTCTTTATGGGATGCTTTGCTCTCATAATTCAGTATGGGTAACTGTGAGGCTGCCACCACCATGAAGGGTGAAAACTAGGCGAGAAAATCGAGACACACGATACGGAATTAAATTGCCGACTCCTAACGGAATTTCGGCAGCATCTCCCCCACCCTGAAATATGTTGGGGGAGAGGTATAGGAGACCCGCCCATAATGGGCTGAGACGGGTTCCGAAACAGACGGGCATATCAAAATGATAACCCGGACCCAATAATGGGTAGTGAATGTTTTGCCGATTACTCTTGACCCATTTCGGCACCACAGCGTGTACACGAAAACTCTAAGGAGAGCCAGCACAACTATGGACCGAGGGGCTTAAAAGGCTCAGGGCACTATTCACCTTTAAGGTGGTCGATGCTCTATTCACCCGCCGAGACTAACGGAGCTCACATTGTAATGTATGACGAAACCCAGTAATCCGGTGGGAAGATAGGAAATACTCGGGGAGGCATGACGTGACATAGCCTCTTGAAGTAATTCCGACAGCATCTCCCGTGTCTCGATATATGCCAAGAGATGTATAGGAAACCCATCCACGGATTGTCGAGACGGGGTCCATAATATATGGGCATATCGAAGCCCGAGAGCCAGATGGGCCGAGAAACAATGGAACATTATTCGCCGTTGAGGCGGTTTATTTATTGTTTCCTTAATTAGGCCATCGGAGAGCACGCCATAGTAGACAGTGGATCCCAGTGCCTCGATGGTGTAAACGAAAAAATCCAGAAAAGCACGATGCGGTACAACCTCCTGAAGTAATTCCGGCAGCATCTCCCTTTACATCGGAGTATGCCGGGGAGATGTATAGGAAACCATCTACGGAGAGCCGAGACGAGATCCGTAACACATGGGCATATCGAAGCCCGAGAACCAAAAGGGGCCGGAAACGATGAGGCACTATTCGCCATAAGACGGTTTATTCATTATTCTTCTAATGCGGCCATCGGGGAGCACGCAATAGTAGAGGGCGGATCCCCATGATTCGATGGGGTTATCGAAAAACCCAAAAAGTAAAACATAATATGGGGGTAAAAACCCCGTTACTGTAGCTCTTGCGGACGTTCCTGAACCAGATTTACCCCTTTACAGTCATAGAGATAGTGGAAGAAGTAGAGTGGTAGTCAGACATATGATGGCATGAAAGGGCTACATGCAAACATTGTGTGTATTCACATATGGGTGAATCGACAAACAGGTTGGAGGGGCATGATCCAGCGGCAAAAAGGCATATGGCGGCTGGGAAAGGTGGCCCAAATGGTTGGCCCATGAGAATGCATACGTGTGTCACACTGCGAACTGGCGGCTAGAAAGGTTTTATACACCCATATATGCCTATTTATGCAGATAGTGGAATGAGTTTGGTTGAACTTATATGAAATGATGACATTTATAAGCATATGTGAACATTCATGCGAGCAGGGTTGGATGAGCCGCCGGCTGGGTATGGTAACACGGCGGCCCAATTGGGAGAGAAGGATCTGACGGCCAGGGCTACACGGCGGCCAGGGAAGCGGGGTGTCACCCGACGGTAAGGTGAGAGGGTGGCTTATCCGACGGCAGGGAGAAGCAAACCGGCGGCCAGGGGATATTTGGGTTGTGATACGGCGGCCAAGAGGCGGGGGCTGGGGACGGTGGCCATGCATGGGATACGACAGTCACAGGCAGAGGGAGTCGAACCGGTGGCTGGGGAACTGTAGCACTGATCCAGCGGCTGGGCATACTGTAGCACTGAACCGACGACTGGGCATACTTGGGTGATCCGGCGGCCAAACTATTCACCCATTCATGCATTTGTTCATATATACCGTGGGGTATATATATAGGGGAGGTGGGTCGGCGGCAGATGCATGGTTTTTACGTGACCCGATGGCTCATGCGTGCATGGGTTATTCGTATATATGAGAATTACATAGACCATCGGCTAGTATACTCGGGTGATAAGGCGGTTGGGTAGCATGCATGGGCAGAGTGGGTGTCGCTATTTGCCAAGGAGAATAGAAAAGCTGGCGGCCAGGAAAGGGAAACATGGGACGACGGCTAAGAGAGGGAGGATGCGACACGACTACCATGCATACGGATGGGGCAACCTGGTGGCCAGGAGCGGAGGGGCTATTACGGCGACTAGGAGAGGGGTTGGCACCCGTCGGCTGAGTGAGAAGGCCCTCATCTGGTGCGATATCACGCCGGATCAAGGCTACAGTGGTTTGGCCACTGGATTACGGACCTGTAGGTAAGGAATGGCCAAATGAGGGAAAGATTGAGGGGTTTTTGCTCTAGGGAAGGGGATTAATCGCTTAAGGAGAGCCCTACGCATGCCAGGGAACCCTTGGAGTGTAGGAAACATGATAGGTCTGAGTTCAAACCAATAAAATTTGGTGAGACAGCGGTCGGAACAAGTCGAATTACAGACGGGCCGAAAGGAAAGAAGTTTCTGTACCTCTGTCATCCACGAAGAACCAGAGGCCATGTCATGTATTTTGACAGGTCCCTGGCCTTCACTTGAGGCAGTGCTTGAACGAAGATTACAGAAAGGGAAAAGGGAGACAAAGTTATGTGATTGAAACCTGTAGCGCCATGGGGCAATTCAATTGACCCGGAGAGCTATCTAGCCATTACTCAATCATCAATGAAGAGTATGGAGAGACAGAGATGAAGCACAATAGCGCATAGTTTTCATTCATTCATTTACCTACGGCAAGCCATACATGATAAAGAATGCAAAGAAGATATTGTTGGGGTGTAAGGCATGGATTCAGAGGGGGGTGAATGAATCCCCGTTAAAAAAATATTACAGAATTAAAATCTCAGATCACTTAATCAAATTAAACACTCTCCAGTTGACAAATAAAAGCACATGCAGAATGACTAGCTCTCACTAAACCGTAATTCTGCCAGACACAATATCAAATGCTAATCATGCACACAGACAGATATATCGTTGAACACTCTACCAAACCTTCAAGCACCAAATAGCATGCTACCACAGCAGATGAAAACTATGCTAAACTGACTCACTCAGTAGAACATATAGCGCTGAAGGGAACAGTCAACGAGACCTGTGAAGGAGGCAAAAGATAGGGAACAATCACATGAATTAAACCACAGCTTACAGGATTATTAGGTGGTTCGATCTGAGACCCCATATCTACATCCACCCCTCACTCTAACCCGAGTGAGGCTTCCCTTGCACAAGCAAGACGCAGACTCAGTCTGCAAACAAACGCTGCCTAACAACTTGAGACTGAGAGAGACAAATCCCTCAACACCAATCCTGCAATCCTCAGGATCTAAACCCTGACTTTGCTACCCACAAGATCAGAACCGGAGGACCAATCCTCCATTCCTCCAAACCGGAGGGAAACCCACGAGTAGCACACCACCACTCACGACCGGAGACACAGTCTCCCTTCCTCTGACACCCAGAGGGAAATCACGAGTGACACCCCACCACTCGCAAACTGGAGACACCAGTCTCCCTTCTCTTGAATCCTCAAGAGGAACCCCAAACTCCAAAATAGAGTATCGGAAAAAACCAACAAGGAAATGTAAAAGAACAACCGAAAAAACTAAAGGAAAAATAAAAATGGGTATAGCTCCGAGGAGCACAATGACACTGGATTTGATCCACAAGTCAATACATGAACAGATCTTCAGGATGCACTGGCTACAGACACTTTCTTCTTCTCATGATTTTATTCTTTTTCACTTTTCCTCTGTTGCTTCTCTCCTCTCACTCTCTCTCTTCTTCCTTACGCTGCACGTTTCTCAGATGGGATCTTCGCACGGCAGGAGCTCTTGTAGCTTTCTACAGCCTTCCTCACGTTTTCATCGAAGGATGAGGCTCTCTTTAAATAGGACAGAGCCTCCGTAAGGATGAGGCAGAAAAGACCTAGTGAAATCCCATTGGTTCACGTGGCAGTAGAATATTCCTCTGGAAACTTCTGAAAGAGCGTGCCACTTCATCTTGGATCATGTGCCCATCAAATGCTCCCTGGGTCCACGTGCTAGCTTTCTGCCAATCTTGGGATCACGTGCCACTACTTCGTTTGAGCTCACATGTTAGAGTTATCACGTTGTCCCTTGATTATCGTTGCTGCCATTGTGGTGCTTGCTTAAATGCCAACCTCAGTGGCTTAAGGCCTTTTGCTCCTTCAACTTGTACCTCTGCTGCTGCTGCCTAGTGTTCACTCAGGCATTTCATCAAACACTTCATGCATGTGTAGTTTTCAAGATGCACCGACTTGATCTAGTATGGTTGACTTGTAGCAACGACCTTACTAACAGATTTGAAGAAGTTGCACTGACCTTTCCTTAAAATATGCTCAGACCTTGGTTATTCATGTGCACAGACTTGCTGCCACGAATGCTAGTATGCACAGACCTTAGTTCTTCATGTGCACAGACTTGAGTTCTTCATGAGCACAGACTTGGTGCGTTGAAGCAGGACATGCACCGACCCTGGAACCACATGTGCACAGACTTAAAACATGCTCAGACCTATATGTGTATGGACTCCTAATGTGCACAGACCCTAGGCATGCTTGGACCTGTATGTGCATGGTCTTCTATACATGTGCATACCTTGATAGCATATTGGAAAAAGTTGCACAGACCCTTTCTCTGAAATGGCTAAGGTGTGTCGACCTTGCTAGCAGTTAGAAAAGTTGCACAGACCTTATATGCAGTCAGACAGAATGTGCACCGACCTTGTATGCAATCTAACAAAATGTGCATCGACCTTATATGCAGTTAGACAAAATGTGCACTGACGTTATATGCCATAATGCAAAACGTGCATCAACCTTTGTTCACCTTAGGTACTCATGTGCACCGACCTATATGCATAAAACAAAATGTGCACCGACCTTATAACAGCTAAGCATAGAAATGTACACAGACCTTATGTGTTGCAGTAAAAACATGCATCGACCTTTCACATATGCACAAAACATGCACCGACCTGAGTAGACATTAGTCAACAGTAGTTGCATCGACCTTTATTAAGAAGCAGCTGATGTGCACCGACCTTGGTCTATGCAGACTGGATGTGCACCGACCTTGGTCCTGTGCATATACACACTAGCGTCGACATTAGTGAGTACACGTACACACTGGCATCGACCTTAGTATGTAGCAGACTGAAACATGCATCAACCTTGATACGCTATTGCATTGAAAATGCAAACCAATGATGCATTGACTTAAATAAATGTGTGTTGACCAGCATGCAAACCAATGATGCATTGACTCAAATAAATGTGCGTTGACCAGCATGATTGTGAATGCATGAATGTGCATTAGACCTGAGTGACAAAATGCATGAATGAGCATAGAACTGTATGCAATATGGATTGACCTTCATGGCTTCAACCTTGCTTACCTTAGGTCAATTTACTAACTTTACCCTTACCTCATGTTGATTTCTTTCTATCAATTCTTCTCCACAGTCTAATTGTCCTGCCAATGTCCTGTACCATATTTTCTAGCATACAATGCATGAATCCATATGACATCATACACCAATGAGTCATAGTGTTTGACATCGTCAAAACCATAGGGGTACAACAGATATTACAAAGGGTTGAAGACGAGGATGGGTAACTATAGCCATTAAGGGGCATTACATGACTAAAGGCCTAAAAAAAGCTACAGAACTAAAAAAAATAGAAAACATTGGGGAGGGAAGATAATATAGCCTCTCGGAGGCGTTTACATGGCAAAAGACCCATCTCTCCACTACAGATGGGGGCTCCCTCTCTCCATTGAGTTTCCCTCTTCCTGATATTTCTATCGCTCTGTGGGTGGGTGGATGCTTTTCCTCCCCAGGCACTCTGTCGAGTGTTCTCTCCTTTTTTTCTTCTATTGCCCTTCTATTCTCCGATCCGTCTGGCTTCTTCTACTCTCTATTGTCGGGGGGCCTTTTCTTGTGCTCGAAGCAGGGCTTTTATAGACCATAGAAGATTTCTTGATATGGCGGCTAAAAGCGGAATGGGTCATCCGACGGTCGGAGGCGCGCATGGCCGCCGGATCAAGCTGGCCGCCGGGTCAAGTGGCCTGGCCGCCAGTTTAGTCCCTCTTTGGCCCATTCGATCATTTCTTGACCCATCTAATCTCTTTTAAGCCCATTTGTTGACTTCAGCCCATTTAGCTTTTTTCCTAGAAAATGAGAAATAGCAGACATAAGATATTTTTAGCAATAATGAAATACTTTAGCATTATTGTTATTGTATTATTTATTATTATTATTATTATTACTATATATATTTTTTGTGTGTCAACAAATGTCCCCCACCCGTAGGTGGCGCGAATGAGGGACGAATGAGCGGGACCTGCGGGTGCAGCCAATTTGAAAAGTGTTATGTGTGTCTTTTTATTCATGCGAGCATGCAGGCAATCATCGGCCGCAAGCATAAGCTAGGTATATAGAATAGCTCCCCTATATCGGGGATAGATAAGGACAACACCAATGATTTACGGACAGAGTGCGGCTCACGAAGCACAACTAAGGGAGATACGCATCCGCAGAGAGGGCACTCCATAGAACATGTGTATAACGTAATTCACAATCTGCACCCAAGACTATTCCTCCGTGGTGTGATAGTGCAAATATGTTAGCAACGAACCTCAGGCATAGGGATACGCAGACATTCTAAGTAACACTAGATTACTGCTCTAGCGTCTACACATACAGTTGGGGTTCTCGATTTTCGATAGATTCACACAACCCCCTCATTTATTCTGAATGCTAGACTTCACCGTTCGGCGTGAGTTTCCTCATTTGTTTCGGTGGAGATTCCCGGCTACTTGGATTCACGTTCAACTTATTCATCATCATCAATTTTTTTTTTTAACAAAGGGGGCAGGCAGCTTTTTCCTCACGATTATCCTTTGTGTAAGTGTAGAAATTCAAGCATCCGTAAAGTGTTAGGAAGAATTTATGACGTCCCTATGACTAAAGACCGTTGGACACATTGTGTGTATGGTGTGGGAGTTTTGTCTCGGGTGCATCTCATGAGCTACGTTGGCAACACAGTTATGACTTTTTCCCTAGACGCATGCACTCACTGAAAATCAACTTTCCATTCCTTAACATATGCCGTGACGCACACAAACCTAGAATCGGGCAGCTTTATTTAGC
Source organism: Amorphophallus konjac (assembly GCA_022559845.1). Taxonomy (NCBI): domain Eukaryota; kingdom Viridiplantae; phylum Streptophyta; class Magnoliopsida; order Alismatales; family Araceae; genus Amorphophallus; species Amorphophallus konjac. The sequence continues at coordinate 99,494,106 of CM040128.1, forward strand.
AAGGAAGTGCGGTCCTAGGAAATTGAAGGAAGTGTGTTATTCTATAGTATGAGCAAGCATGCAAGCAAGGCGAGCAAACATTCAAAGTCAAAAGCATGTAGTTTCCCTTTTTTTTTAATATGTATGTATATATGTGTATATATATCATTATTATATATGTATATCATCATTCTTTTTGTTTATTTATTTATTCAAATTCTTGATACAAATACCTACAAGTTAGCTATTTGACAGTAAGTAAAAATCAATGACAAAATGAGGAGAAAAGAGTTTTATGCAGTGAGTCCTGGTGGGACAAAGGGGTTGGCATCAGCCAACGAGGGTCATTTTATTCAGATGGTGAGTCAGGATCAAAGGTAGGATGGTAGGCCTCAATAGGGTGTCTTGGCTGAGAACAAACATCAAGTTTTGACGAGAAGTCTAACTCGAAAAATAGGAGAGCGGGGCTGTAAAAAGCCGAAAGATAGTAAGAAAATGGGCCACGCGAGTCGGAAGATAGCAAAAGAGTGGGCTGTATAAACCAATGGATAGAGGGATAGCAGGCTTCGAGGGGAGGCCCAAGTCACTGAGCTGTACCGATTATCACAGTGGGACATGGTAGTAATTATTGAGACATGTCTAAGCCAAAGGGTAGTGAGATAGTGGGTTTTGACGAAAGGTCTAAGCCAAAGGGTAACATGATAGTAGATTGTAAGCATGGAAATAGTGGGTCAGCAAGTTGTGTAAGCCGAAAAATAGTAGGGATAGCAGACTGTAAAAGCTAGAGATAGCGGGGATAGCAGGCTATAGCAGACAAAAATAGCAGGGATAGTAGGCGACAATGGCCAGAGGCAGTAGGATAGCAGGCTGTAAAACCCAGGAATAATCGAGGTAGCATGCTATAAGAGCCCGAGATAATGGGATAGTAGGCTACGAGAGCCAGGAAATAGTGAGATAGTAGGCTATAAAAGCCAGAGAAAGCGAGATGGCAGGCTATAAAAGCCAGTACAGTAAGCTATAAGAGCTAGAAACAGCAGGATAGGAGGCCACAAGAGCCAGGGAATAGCAAGCTGCAAGAGCTAGAGATAGCGGACTAGCAGGCTACGAGAGTCAGAGATTGCAGGCTAAGCCAGGGATAGCAGGCTACGGGAGCAAGAAGATGGCGAGATAGCAGGCTATAAAAGTCGGAATAGTAGGCTGCAAGAGCCAGGGAGTAGCAGGATAGCAGGCTGCAAGACCCAGGACAGCGAGATAGCAGGCTACAAAAGCCAGAGATAGTAGGCTACAAGAGCTAGAGATAGTAGGCTACAAGAGCCAGGATAGCAGGCTGTGAGAGCCCGAAATAGCAGGCTACGAGAGCCAGAGATAGCAGGCTACGAGAGCAGGCTGTAAAAGCCAAGATAGCAGGCGGCAGGGGCCAGGATAGTGGGATAGCAGGCTATAAAAAGCTAGGATAGCAGGCTACAAGAGCCAGAAGGTGGTAGGATAGTAGGCTGCAAGAGCCAGAAGGTAGCGAGATAGCAGGCTATACAAGCCAGGACAGCAGGCTGCAGGAGCCAGGATAGCGAGAGAGCAGGCTATATAAAAAGCCAGGATAGCAGCCTATAAGTGTTGGCCCAGTTGACGAGCAGACAAGAAGGGGGGTTGAATTGTCCCCCACACGATATGAAAATTTAAAACTAACTTAGCAAGATTAGAGCAACTATCAAATTTAAACTAAGATAAAATGAGATTTGAATTCTAAAGGAGATAGTTCTTTTAGCCTTTCCGATCTCACATGATCGTCTAAACGGATTTATCAAGCAAACATGTCACACAACGGAATCTGATTAGGCATAAGCTCAACTAGCGCATAAGCTCAACTAGCAAGTAAACGGACTAAGCTCTACAGTGTGTGGGTGAATGATTAATGTGTGATGCAGTACGGTACACAACAGACAAACAAGCAATGTGTGTGAACACGATGAAATCTGAAACCAAATACATGTGAATGGGGTAGATGCTAAGGAAATAATCACACAGACCAAACCACAAGGCATAGGGATTTTTAAGGTGGTTCGGGACCACGATGTTGAGTAGTGGATAGCGGATCTAGAGGGGAGGGGTAAATAGATCTGCCCCTCTTTTCGCAGAACACCCCTCTTTAAAGCTAGATAAAGAGAATCGCAGCGGAATATAACTAGCTTAGCGAAGGACAAAATAATTTGCTTAGCAAGATGATTACGCAATATGGGAATTGAACCTAAGCATGCATCTAACACAAAGCAATCGCACAAGCAAACCATAACACATGAGATTTTAAGGTGGTTCGGACTGAATCCCCAGTCCTACGTCCACCCCTCACCAAATCCGGTGAGGCTCCACTAGTGCAACGCACTGAACCACAAATTGGAAAGACCTCCGATTACCTTCCTACTAACCACAGGTAGGGACGTCAGCACCGCATATCGGACAACTTTTGATTGCCTTCCTACTAACCACCGGTAGGGATGATCTTCAGTTCCAAATGTTTGAATGAAATAGAAAGAGAACAAATATGAAAACACTCAAACAAGATATAGAATATGCCCAAAGAGAAAAGATCTTGTCTGAGATTGCTGGATCTTGAATCTGAAGCTTCAATGATATCTTCTTCCTTGTGAAATGATCTTCCTTGGATAACCTCGAGTTGATGAAGAAGATAAAGGATGCATATTTGATCTCACTTGAAAACCTTGTGAAATCAGCTTTCTTGGATCACCTTGATAGCCTTGCTTGCTTTTGCACTTCCTTGGAGATTGCTTGCTTTGATATGAGATTGAAACACCTTGGAATGGATGAAGAACTCTAGCCTGAAACACTGTTCACGGAGGTGCTACAGTACATGCAGATCTCCTCCTTAGCCTCCCTTGGTATCTCCTTGTTCCCCTTGAAGCATTAGGGTTTCTAACCCCTCATGTGTTTGTTTTATACCATTTGAATGGTCCTTGGACATCCTCCAGACCAGATCCACGTTTTGTGGGTGATTGGGTGACTTTAGGATTAAAGAAATCCATGGAGAATGGCTCTTCTCGAAGAGAAAAATAAAGTCAACAATTGTTGGCTCAGGGCTGGCGATCGACCGGAGGTAGATGGCGGTCGATCGCTACTGAGAAAACCTGTAGCAATTTTGGTTCTGGAATTTTCGGTCGACTGCCCAGGGCTGGCGGTCAACCGCCACTGAGAATCCTGCAAATAGTGAGCTGCTGGAAATTTCGGTCGACCGCCCCTGGGCCAGCGGTCGACCGCTGGCTGGGGAGATCCTGGGTTTCCCCGGTTCAGTCCGTTAACCCTTTAGCTCAGTCACTTAACTCCTTTAGCAGCCCGTTCTCATCTGTGGCATCAACCATGATAGTCTTGAAGGTGTCAACTGAGTCTTTGACCTTGGGTTCTCTTGAAGTTAACAGATTAAAGGTCGATCCGCGTGCGAGGGCGCAATCATTGAGCTTTCACTTTTGCCATCTACACTCCATTCCTTGGCTTATCTGTCATGAAAGAACATCAAGTATTTCAGTCATATGAGAGTGGAAAGCATCAATGACTTATAGTTTTCAGCCATTATCAAAACCATGAATATCAAATGACTCAAATGACCATAGGGGCACAATACATGACGGGCTCCCTACGTCCACCCCTCACTAAACCAGTGAGACTTAACTCGCTGGAAAATCAACACGAGGATAAATCCCCAACACGGAGCCAAGCTCCAACACACACGGGGATAAATCCCCAACACGGAGCCAAGCTCCACCACACACGCAGGATGACGCCTGCACACACACGGGGACACGCCCCAACCACACACAGAGACGATGCCTCTAACATGATCCAACGACTAGATCAATGACACACACACATGCTGCAACAAACGCAGCACTGTACATACACGACCGTATGCAAACGGTCACACACATAAAATATCCTTTCAGAGTTCAGAAAAATTAAGACAAATATTCAAGACATGCTCAGACTGAAATATAACTCAAGATAAACAACATAAATAAGCAGAAATAAGATATAGAGTTTATCCCCCTTTGATTTCCAAGGCCACAAGATGAAGATGCTTGAAGGTCAAGTCTGATGGAAGACGGATGATCACGATTTCAACATCCTCTTGATCCTTTCTTCATTCCGCTTTACTTTCTCTTCTACCTCAATGTCACGCCCCGAGATTATGCAGCGGAAACAATCGGGAACGTGAACAGTCGGTTAGTACGCCTCGAGCAAGTAATATAATCAGAGCACAAGACAATCATATAAAAAGTAATTGCACAATGTAATTCACTAAGACCCTTCAATTTTATTTCTTCATAAAATAATTCCCAAAGTACATAAGATCTTGACTCTTGCCACTAGACTCCATAAAACAAAAATTACATTCTGACATGACTAGGCATTGATAACTAAGGCTTCGCTCGAGTCATGTATCCTTCAATCGCTCTCGGATCCATCACTTGAGTAATCGGAATCCGACCCACTAGAATTTCCTGAAAAAGATTAGAAAGTAAGGTAATGAGCACACTTACCCAGTAGGTATCTTTGTATCAACATGAAGGCAAATTTAAGTGATTAACATTTTAGTTCTAGAGACTAAGCTAAATCATGCAGATACGATGAAACACGCATAAATCCAAGTAACAAGATATGATCAAGAACGAGATATGAGAATATGATTCATCCATCAAGAAAGTAAATTTAGCCTTTTCATGAACAAGAATGTAACTAGAATGTACTCTTCATAACCATGAAGGCTATGCACTAGAAAGTCATATAACAAGCAGAAAAGTACTTTTCACTTAATAGCAAGTGCTTCGTGAATTTACGTGGATTCCATGGATATTTCACTTATTTATAGAGAAAGTACTCCCAGCGCAATGCAACGCCAGTAGCATCATACCCCATGGTTTACAGTAAGTTTTCGACAATCAGCCGAGGGGACTAGCATAGAGCCCTTGAACATAATCAGTACTCGAACTGCATCTTCAAGTATAAATCAAGCTACTTCTACGTTTATAACAATAATGTGGCCAATAAAGTACAAGTTCAACAAAAGTTCCATGACAAGGTAACCAAAATAAGAATGTTTCAACTAAGAACAAGAGATTTCAAGGAATGAATTAATAACTAGGTTATGCTATAAAGAAAATTCGGCAGCATAACGATACATTCTTCATTTTCCATATCTTTACATTGACTTATTATCATAAGTTTAGAGTCCATAAAATCCATGAACTCAAGAAAACCAACCCCAAAGGTTAAACCTTGGGTTAGATAAAATTAGGAACCAAATGGTCTATTACCTAGTACAGAAAGCGGTCATCTTCTAGACCGTTTAGAAATTCAAACGGTCTTGTCTTGGACCATTTCATGAGATAGAGTCGACAGAGCCTCTGGAGCCTTGCGATCTAGTGGATGGCCGTTAGATATCCGTTAGCGGTCTAGGGAATGGCCGCTAGTAGACTCTGGCGGTCAACCATATGGCCGCTAAGTTCCAGAATGCATAAAACACCAGTAAAAGTACTTTCTAGACAATGGGTTTTAATGGTACAACCAGCTCGATGTCCTAGATGGAATCCCAAGCTCACGGAGTCTTACGGAGGTCTTGAAACAAGATTTCTTAGTCCGTTGGAAGGAATATCCAAAGGAGAGGTCATCATGTCTAAGATTGTGTACTTAATGTGTAAAAAGTGTAACTAATGACAATATATCGGGATATGCGCCACGCCATGTACTTAAGAAATTGACTCTTAGAAGAGAGAGAGGATCGTGATAAAATAGTGATCAAGACAAATCATAGATCCTTTATCCTTTGAAACATGTATTTATTACAAGAATATATAGTTTTGGTCATAAATTAGCATAAGTTAAAATAATACCAATAAGCAAAATCATGGATTCTATTATGATGAACAATGAAACTAACTAAGTAACTGAACCCAGTACTCAAACCAGGAATAAAACATTAGTTAACTAGACTTATCATATAATAATTATGGCAAATCTGCAATATATTCAGATTAACAATATTACATAAAACAACAATCGAAAATGGTCTAGGGAACGACTGTTTAACTGGGCCAAACGGTATGTCGGGGGACCGCTAGAATTCTTGGCGGTCCACAGGACGACCGTTTCCTCTTGTGTTACAGAAACTCAATTAATAATTAAATAAAAATACTACTCTAACGCACATCATGCCTGGAAATCAACATATATAAACTTTCTATGGCATGATAGAACAAGGATAGGCCAACAATATGCATAGGTTTGTGTAATAAACAAGAAAAATTCCTTTTTCTTCATTAAGGCTAGTTCGTGCATGAGGAGTATACTAGATGCATAGTCCTAATGAAAACATAAAATTCTTAAAGTACAATGCATGAAATCGAATGAAACTAGAGGGCTTTTACTCCTGACATAAAGTTTGAGCCATTCATGAGATAACCTACCTCTATCTTGGGCTTGGGATTTCGAATTTAAGGATGAAAGTCAACCCTAGTTCTCTGCTCGTCCTCAACCGAACTAGCAACTTTACGTCCTTCTATCTCCTGATTCTCTTATCCTAAAGACGTGAAATTTTAAGGGTAGATAGAAGATATGAAGGATAACAGAAATTTCTAAAGACACCTAGGCTAAATACCTCGTTTAGGGCTTTGAATTTCTTGATCAATATGAGTCGGACGCACTAATTCCTGAGTTTCTTGAACTGAATCAGCGACTTTGAAATCCTCTAACTCCTTATAGACTTGATCTCCGAGAACGAAATTCGAAGGGTAGTTAGTTCTAACTATAATAAACAAATTCTTAGAAGAAACTTACCTCTAATTCGTCCTCCTTACCTTAGTTCCACACGTGCCAAAAGTAAGGGTCACACACGTCAAATCTGGGACATCTTTATAGGTTTAGCTAGGGTTTTAAGGATTAGAACGAACTTAGAGTCCAAATTAGGCTTTCAATTCGATCTACTAACCTTCTAGCCTTATCCAACTAGTAGATGGAATCGATCCTAGGTGATTTGGATGCCAAAAATCTAATCTTTTCACGTTTTCTTCCACTCACGGAACTTGCAGTGCCTTAGCGGTCTAGATCTAGACCATTTATGGTCCCTTTGTGGTCTCGCGATAGACCGTTTTCCCTATTGGGCACTGAATTTGAAATTAGTTCAAACTCCTTTGATATTATCTATGTTATTATCCATTTATTTATCTTCTAAGGAGTCATTATCTCCTTAATTCTGTGATTATACTTATTTTAAGGTTCTAGAATATGGGCTAAGGTCCAAAACAATCTATTGGGCTTATTGGATTTTTTATATGGGCCTAATCCTCTTGGATTAGTGCAGGGCCTAAATAATTAGATTTAATTCATTATAATTCAATTAATAGCCCATTAAATACTATATAATTATATTTTAAGTCTAAAAAATCTTTAGAAAATTCTCGGGCGTGACACCCTCCCCCACTTAAAAGAATTTATCCCCAAATTCATAACATGAGTTTTTACGGAGAGTGTATGTATTTTAATTAATTAACTGTACAAAAAATTAAGGTAAATTGGTCAAGATGGTACCTTTAAGTACTTTACCTTCCTCGTCTAGAATGGCATTTAGTCGGCCTCGTTTCCCGCATCTGCTATTATCCCTCGAAGATTGTTCCTTTATGAGAGGACACATGGGCAAGCGATGTTCCCAACTTCCACATTTGAGACAAGCACCGAGACGCTTCCAGCATTCATCGGCCGCGTGTCCGAACTTTTCACAAAATGTGCAAGCCGTGACGACTTGCGTTCCTTCTTCTTCTTTAACTTTCTTATTCCTTCCATTTCCATCTTCATTTCTTTTTCCGTTACCGTTCCCATTGCGGGACCTTTTAATGTCACAGTGTTCATCCTCGTCCACTTCTTTCTCCTCTCGCCTATCATGTTTTCGGCTCGACCTTTCTTCCTTCCCTCGTAGCTTTTCCACCTTCTCCATGGTTCTTTCGCATAGATGTGCCCTTTGAACCATCTCCGTATATGTTCGGATATTTTGAGACCCAAGTTGTTGAATAAATCCAGGCCTCAAACCATCCATAAATCGGTTGGCTTTCAATAAGTCAGTGCTTACAAGGTGGGGAGCATAAGGTGCTAGTCGAGAGGATTGTAATTCATACTCTGCCACGGACATCATGCCTTGTCTTAAGGAGGCAAATTCCGTCGCCTTCCTCTCCTTTACATGATCAGAGAAGTACTTTGCTCGAAAAAGAATAAGAAATCCATCCCACGTGTGAGGTGCGTCTGCAGGTGGTGCCGGAATAGAGTTCCACCACGTACGTGCATCTTTATTGAGTTGGAACGTGGCGAGACGAACCTTCTCTTGGCTAGTGCATTACATGACATCGAATATTCGATTCATTTCATCGATCTAATTCTCCGCCTCGTTAGGGTTAGAGGATCCAGAGAATCGTGGAGGATTCAAATCCCAAAAATTACTGTGCAAGCTACCCATGCCAGCCCTTGCACCAGCTTGGGCCACCGTCTGTAGGGCTTGGGTAAGACCCGCAATAGTCTGCTGCATCTCGTCCCAATTCGCACGATGAGCCATCGAGAAACCCGAGTACCTGAAAAAGTGTACCTTTAGTTATTTTTCTTAGAATCGGGAAGATTTACCCTAAGATAATTTCTATATAACTATCTCACCCTGGGTTCTACCCAACTCTCACATGGGTTCGGAATTCTTTCCTAGTTCATAGGTATGGGTCCTTATCCTTGGACTTAACCTATAACATGACATTTTTTTCTCCCCTAGGAATAAGTAAGTCCTAAGACATATGCTCTGATACCACTATACTGTCACGCCCCGAGATTATGCAGCGGAAATAATCGGGAACGTGAACAGTCGACTAGTGTGCCTCGAGAAGCAATATAATCAGAGCGCAAGACAATCACATAAAAAGTAATTGCACAATGTAATTCACTAAAACCCTTCAATTTTATTTCTTCATAAAATAATTCCCAAAGTACATAAGATCTTGACTCTTGCCACTAGACTCAATAAAATAAAAATTACATTTCGACTCGACTAGACATTGATAACTAAGCCTTCTCTCGAGTCATGTATCCTTCAATTGCTCTCGGATCCATCACTTAAGTAATCGGAATCCAACCCACTAGAGTTTCCAGAAAAAGATTGGAAAGTAGGGTAATGAGCACACTTGCCCAGTAGGTATCTTCGTATCAACATGAAGGCAAATTTAAGTGATTAACATTTTAGTTCTAGAGACTAAGATAAATCATGCAGATACGATGAAACACGTATAAATCCAAGTAACAATATATGATCAAGAATGAGATATGAGAATATGATTCATCCATCAAGAAAGTAAATTTGACCTTTTCATGAACAAGAATGTAACTAGAATGTACTCTTCATAACCATGAAGGCTATGCACTAGAAAGTCGTGTAACAAGCAAGAAAATACTTTTCACTTAATAGCAAGTACTTCATGAATTTACGTGGATTTCGTGATTATTTCACTTATTTATAGAGAAAGTACTCCCAACGTAATGCGATGCCAGTAGCATCATACCCCAGGGTTTACAATATGTTTCCGACAATCAGCCGAGGAGGCTAGCATAGAGCCCTTGAACACAATCAGTGCTCGAACTGTATCTTCAAGTATAAATCAAGCTACTTCCACATTTATAACAATAATGTGGCCAATAAAGTACAAGTTCAACAAAAGTTCCATGATAAGGTAACCAAAATAAGAATGCTTCAACTAAGAACAAGCGATTTCAAGGAATGAATTAATAACTAGGTTATGCTATAAAGAAAATTCGGCAACATAACGATACATTCTTCATTTTCCATATCTTTACATTGACTTATTATCATAAGTTTAGAGTCCAGAAAATCCATGAACTCAAGAAAACCAACTCCGAAGGTCAAATCTTGGGTTAGATAAAATCAGGAACAAAATGGTCTATTACTGGGCCGTATAGTACAGAAAGCGGTCATCTTCTCGACTGTTTAGAAATTCAAACGGTCTTGTCTTGGAACGTTTCATGAGACAGAGTCGATAGAGCCTCTGGAGCCTTACGGTCTAGTGGATGGCCGTTAGGCATCCGTTAGTGGTCTAGGGAATGGCCGCTAGCAGACTCTGGCGGTCAACCATATGGCCGCTATGTTCCAGAATGCATAAAACACCGGTAAAAGTGCTTTCTAGATAATGGGTTTTAATGGTACAACCAGCTCGGCATCATGGAGGGAATCCCAAGCTCACGGAGTCTTACGGAGGCCTTGAAACAAGATTTCCTAGTCCGTTGGAAGGAATATCCAAAGGAGAGGTCATCATGTCCAAGATTGTGTACTTAATGTGCAAAAAGTGTAACTAATGACAACATACCGGGATATGCGCCATGTACTTAAGAAAATGACTCTTAGAAGAGAGAGAGGATCGTGATAAAACAGTGATCAAGACAAATCATAAATCCTTTATCCTTTAAAACATGTATTTATTACAAGAATATATAGTTTTGGTCATAAATTAACATAAGTTAAAATAATACCAATAAGCAAAATCATGGATTCTATTATGATGAACAATGAAACTAATTAAGTAACTGAACCCAGCACTCAAACCAGAAATAAAACATTAGTTAACTAGACTTATCATATAATAATTATGGCAAATCTACAATATATTCGGATTAACAATATTACAGAAAATAACAATCGAAAATGGTCTAGGGAACGACCGTTTAACTGGGCCAACCAGTCTATCGGGCGACCACTAGAATTCCTGGCGGTTCACAGGACGACCGTTTCCTCCCGTGTTACAGAAACTCAATTAATAATTAAATAAAAATACTACTCTAACGCACATCATGCCTGGAAATCAACATATATAAACTTTCTATGGCATGATAGAACAAGGATAGGCCAACAATATGCATAGGTTTGTGTAATAAATAAGAAAATTCCTTTTTCTTCATTAAGGCTAGTTCATGCATGAGGAGTATACTAGATGCATAGTCCTAATGAAAACATGAAATTCTTAAAGTACAATGCGTGAAATCGAATGAAAACAGAGGGCTTTTACTCCTGACATAAAGTTTGAGCCATTCATGAGATAACCTACCTCTGTCTTCGGCTTGAGATTTCGAATTTAAGGATGAAAGTCAACCCTAGTTCTCTGCTCGTCCTCAACCGAACCAGCAACTTCACGTCCTTCTATCTCCTGATTCTCTTGTCCTAAAGACGTGAAATTTTGAGGGTAGATAGAAGATACGAAGGATAACAGAAATTTCTAAAGACACCTTGGCTAAATATCTCGTTTAGGGCTTTGAATTCCTTGATCAATCTAGGTCAGATGCACTAATTCCTGAGTTTCTTGAACAGAATCAACGACTTTGGAATCCTCTAACTCCTTGTAGACTTGATCTCCTAGAACGAAATTCAGAGCGTAGTTATTTCTAACTATAATAAGCAAATTCCTATAAGAAACTTACCTCTAATTCATCCTCCTTACCTTAGTTCCACGCGTGCCAAAAGTAAGGGTCGCACACGTCAAATCTGGGACATCTTTATAGGTTTAGCTAGGGTTTTGAGGATTAGAACGAACTTAGAGTCCAAATTCGGCTTTCAATTCGATCTACTAACCTTCTAGACTTATCTAACTAGTAGATGGAATCGATCCTAGGTGATTTGGATGCCAAAATTCTAATCTTTTCACGTTTTCTTCCACTCACGGAACTTGCAGTGCCTTAGCGGTCTAGATCTAGACCGTTTACGGTCCCGTTGCAGTCTCGCGATAGACCGTTTTCCCTATTGGGCGTCGAATTTTAAATTAGTTCAACCTCTTTTGATATTATCTATGTTATTATCCATTTATTTATCTTCTAAGGAGTAATTATCTCCTTAATTCCGTGATTATACCTATTTTAAGGTTCTAGAATATGGGCTAACGTCCAAAACAATCCGTTGGGCTTATTGGGTTTATTATATGGGCCTAATCCTCTTGGATTAGTGTAGGGCCTAAATAATTAGATTTAATTCATTATAATTCAATTTATAGCCCATTAAATACTATATAGTTATATTTTAAGTCTCAAAAATCCTTAGAAAATTCTCGGGCATTACACTCAAGCTCCAGAGATGCCTTGGAGGAGATGAAATCTCCCTCTCTTCATCCCTTTTTATTCTTCTCTCTTTTCTTCACCTACAAGATAGGAAATATAAGCTCATTAGGGTTCTCTCACTTAAATTCGTAGCTAATATGTATCTATATATAAGAGAGTGCAAAAGACCCACATATCCCTCACAAAACCCTTGCAAAACCCCTCCTAGATGGGTATGATAACCCTAGGGGCAAAGGGGTCAAAAGGGAGCACAAACGGATTGGGCTTAATTGGTTTCGAGTGAGATTCGACAAGTCGCATCCGGACGCCCGACAGAGTCAATCGACCGAAATTGGCCATCGATCGACCGAACTTCTGCAGACTGTAAAACTTTCAGTTCTGTTGATTTCGGTCGACCTAACTCTGATACATTTCTAATCAGCCATCTCTAGCTATTTTGGTCGACCTAAGATTGCCTTTAGGTCGACCTAAATCCTGCAGAAAGTTCATATAAAGGGAAATTAGATAGAATTCAAGCTCATTGGACCAAGTTAAGGATGCATGAAGTATACTCATGAAAAACCCATGGACAAGGAGCATAAAAACACTTTGGAAAGTTATCATCCACAACTTAACATCAAGATCATAAAGCAATGAATTTTTGCAATAAGAGTGAGCATTGTAAAAACAAATTCCACATGAATGATACAATTGATTTGACACTTGTTATCTTTACAAAACCATGGATAAAATGCATGGAATGCATTCAAAACTATACAAAAGACCCATGAAACCTTATTTCAAAATGACCATTCTTCACAATCTCCACAACCCCATGATATAGAAAAAGTAAAATGATATTACCATGCATCCATGTAATATTTAAGTGTCATGCAACCATTTCTTTCCTGCAAATAACACAATAGAACCAAGTTAGTATTGATTTGAAAATCTAGCATTTCAAGCCTTTATCACCATATGATACCTTCAAGAAAATGCACAATTTCACATGTAGTTCAAGCTATAACTCAAACAACTCAATGTCATAGTCTCAAGAGAGGAATTATGAGTTCAAATCATAAAAGACTTGCATGATTGCAAATCTATTAAATGAGCATTTTAACCACACCATGCAATTCAACTTGTATTGTCAAAATCAAAGAATTGAAGTTATCATGCTTCCATGCAATGAATGAGCATCATTCAAGCAATTTGCTTCAGGACTTTTGTGAAATACTTAAGTGCATTGTAAGCCTTAAGAACCATGAAAAGTATACATGTAAACACAAGCAAAACTCAGTTTTCCTCAACCAAAAATCAAGAACAAATACCCATGCATATAACCAGAGTAAGATCATCATTCAACCATTTTTCTTCCAAGGTTTATGTGAATGATTTAAACAATTTGCAAGCCCAAAAGCCCTATATAGAAAGTGCATGAAAACACATTCAAGACGTTGAAAACCTATTGATGAAATGCATGAAACATAGAAGGAGTCGACGCAATGCAATGAGTGGGTCAACTCCATTGAAGAGGAAAAAATGCATTGATGCATTCCTTTGAGTTCCAAATGGGAACCACGGATTTTGATCTAAGCATTCATTTAACTTCCATAAGATGTGATCCTGCAAGGCATCCTTTAGCTCATTAGACAAGATACAAACATGTTGCTCAAGAAACATACACAAGCACACTCGGTAAACAAGTTGCAAACATGTTGCTCAATGAAACGTGATAGTTCAAGCAGAAAGTGAGCTAGAAGGGGGGGGGATGAATAGATCACTCCCAATTTAGAGAATTCAAGAAACAAATTATGTAATCTGAAATGCAATGAGGAAATCCTCTTAGACTGACCATGTAACAAACAGATAGGCAAAAGCTTATCGAGAAAGAGAGTTGAGATAAAACAATGATCGAACAGCTGACGTGCCAAAGTCAATTTGAGAGATCAGACAACCAATCCACACAGATGAGACAGGGAGCTTTTTAAGGTGGTTCGATTGCGATCCGTAGTCTACGTCCACCCCTTACTCCTCCGGAGTAAGGCTTCCTTGCACTAAGCAATCAAGAACTGCATACTCAGTCTGCTGACACCCGTTGCCTGACAGCTTGCCCCGAGGAACACTCTCCTTGCTCTTCTGAAGACCAGAAGAATCACTGGAGGTCCAACCTCCCTTCCTTTGCACTCAGCAAAGGGAACCCCATGAATTGCTCCCAGTAACTCACGAACCAGAGGATCATTCCTCTCTTCCTCCAACCACGATGGAGGGAAACCGGAGTACCTCTCCCTTCCTCCAAGTGAACTTGGAGGGTAACAAAGTAGAATTGAAAAGGCGAAAAAACTCGAAGGTGAAAGTAAACGGAAAGAAAAAAAAAATCACCCAGAAACAGTAACAATGTAGCTTTTGTGAAAGCAGACTCTCTAACTTAAGACTGGCGATCACTCAGGCTCTTCTCTTTCTGAACTGGCTCTCTCTCTTTTTGTCTTTTCTCCTGGGTTTTTCTCTAGTCTCGAATGGGAGGAATTTCAGCACTGGCAGAGGCTTCAGATATTCTCTCTTTTCTTCTATTTAGCTCTGCTCACTCCGCCTTGTTCTCCCAGCCTTCGATCCTCTTTTATAAGCAGACGATGGCCGTGTGGATACCACGTTTCCCGCCCAAACTTTCACGCAGATTTGATCCTTTGAGGTTCCATGTGACAGAATCGTGGTACTGTAGCAGTCCATGTGGCAGGATCATCTGGTCCGCTCCTTGCCTTGGATCACGTGCCATTAACCTGGTACTTTAGATTCCACGTGAGGAAAGTTCACAGGTTGCTTGGTAGATGTTCATCCATATGATTGACCTGGCAATGAGACAGTCGTGAGTGTTAGCCATTTGATAGATTATGCACTGACCTTACCTTTCGAAGACTGAGAAGTGCTCAGACTCTAATCAGTGGAGTGCACGGACATTATATGCATAGAGATAAAATGTGCACTGACCCATGCATGCGTATGGCAAAAATATACACAGACATATATATATATGCATGTTGCAAACATTGCACTAACCTTTAAGTGCTTAAGGAAAACACATTGCACAGACCTTCTATATGCTCAAGCAAAAAGTGCACAGACCTTAGGTAATATATTACAAAGAATGCACCGAGCTTCTATATGTATGATGAGAAATATATGCACTGACCTTCTGTATTCTCAGGCAAAGTGTGCACAGACCTTAGGTAGTATAACAATCTATGCACCGACTCTGTATACGGAGCACCAGAAAGTGTATCGACCTGATATGCATACTATCAAAGTATGCACTGACCTTGTATCTCACAAGGGCAAACGTGCACCGACCTTGTATCACACAAGGAAAGTGTGCACGGACTTGGTTTAGTGTAAGGAAAAAACTGCACCGACCTGATATGCTGTAGAACCGAGAATGCACTGACCATCTATATACATAAAGCATAATATGCACCGACTTTGTATGCATATGGCTAAAATTTACACCGACCACTATCATGCAAGATGCGAAATATGCACTGACCTTAGTCATGCGGGATGACAATATGCACTGACTCTGATGCACAGACTCATGAAGGCTTCAGACATGTTCTGTTTGACTTAAGGTGTTCGACATTTGACTTATGGTGTTTGACATCATCAAAACCATAGGGATGCAACAGTCTTCCCCTTTTTGATGATGGCAACACTATGAGCCAAAAAAAATTAATGCTGTCAAAAAAAATGAGGATGATCAGTCATGCAAACAATGTCACACACTAACTCCCCCCTGACACACTCTCTTTACACAAGATAGATCACACTAACTCCCCCTGACACTATGACTTCCAACCAGAACATAAAAATGCTTAAATACATATCCATTTTCTCAAAACCAAACCAACCAGATCCATTAAACCCCATTAAATTGACCAGATCCATTCTCCCCCTTTGACATCATCAAAAAAGGAGTGTCGGGAGAAAATAAGGTACTGCTAAGTTGGTGAGAACAGAGGCAATTAGTTCACGTGGTAAAGAAATCTCATATGCAACTCTTAAAGATCCAAGTAAGGTCACTGAGATGAGCTGAAAGACCTCAAGGCTAATAAGCAGGACAGACAAAGAAGAAGGTTGAAGATTATGATCGTACAAATGTAAGAATAAGGACCAAGGTGAAATAGTTATGTCAAGAGAAAGCTGTCTAAATGCTGTAGAGATCAAATAACTGGATGCTCGTCTATTGTTGAATGGTCCAAAGGTATTGAGGACAAACAATCTGCAAATTTTTCAAGGGTGAAAGATTTTTTCTATGCTGTGCAGCGAAAAAGCCATTGAGTAATTTTGGTAAATCACACATTGATATATGAGAAGACACCTTGATCAGAGGCCAGAATTTTCAGTTCCTTAGTGTGATAACAATATTACTTCTCTTTAGAGAACAGAGTTAGCAATAGAAGTATCTTTTGACGTGAGGAGACACCTTGATCAGAGGCATGAATCTCCAGTTACTCAACACTTTAATGTTATTGCTCTGTCATGAATTTTAAATTTTTCAGGAACTTTTTAAACAGAGATATTCTGGCACTTCATGACATAGAGAGTGTTTCATTTCTTTGATGAAGTGTCTAGTTTCTCGATTACCAGAACATTGCTCTGAAATGTTGAAATACCCCTAAGCAAATTGATTTTGCTTGTTATATGATGTTTGAAGACAATATCAGATGTACTGATTCTCAGAGGGTTTGCTTCCAAAATTTAAGTTTCAAAGAAATTTAAGTTTCAAACATTTAGGAGATTTCATGACATAAAAATGTCAACAGCGATCCATGTTCATTAGTGATGTAGGAAGACAGTCTTCAGGTTCTCTATCTAGGTCTTTGCAGGATTATTAGAGAGAAGCTTTTTAGCTAAATTTCAATTAATCAAATTTGGAAATTTAAGAGAGTTGAGAGTTTCTAGCTTTTGTGAAAACAAAAATTGCATAAGGTTCTCAATAAGCTTTGTGCAGAGTTAAGATCACTCAAATTCCTTTTGAATCAGTCTCCTAAGACCTCAAACAGACAAACAAGCTACTCCCCCTGTCACCTTGACTGACAGATAAACTTGAACCTATCAGCTTCATACATGCAGATGCCTTGTACATAAAGGCATACCTAGAATACCTCCCCCTCACAATATGAAGCAGATAAGCAAACAGTGGACATTGAACCTGATCTATATGCAAATGAGTCTGTGGTACCAGGTGAGGAACGTAGGTCAGAAGACCTCCTCACACATGATGTGGGTTTCCAGTCAGAATAAGTCTGACCTTCTCCCAGCTTATCATTCGATATACCAATAGGTTATGCATGCCAATAAAAAATAAAAGACAGATACTGGATGATAATTCATGTACGTGAGGTCAGCATGCAGCTCAACATGGACACAGAAGCATGGATGCATTTTATTCCAAGATTCAGAAATTCAGGGGGTTTTAAAAATCCCTAGTTCTCTTCTCAAGGTGGTGGATTTGTCATTGTCCAGAGGTTTAGTAAAGATATCAACTATCTGATGGGTAGTGTCTACATGGATCAATTCAAAAGTATTTTTAGAAACCTCATCTCTGATAAAATGATGTCTGATTTCAATATGTTTGGTGCGAGAATGTAAGACATGATTTTTTACAAGATTTATGGCACTAGTATTATCACAGTATATGGGTGTGCAGCCCAAGTCTACTTGGTAGTCCTGAAGCTGGTGTTTAATCCAGATCACATGTGTGCCACAGCTCCCTGCAGCTACATACTCAGCTTCTGCAGTGAAGAGAGCCACAGAGTGTTATTTCTTGGAAGCCCAAAAAATTAAACACCCACCTAGAAATTGACAGTGTCCACTAGTGCTTTTCCTATCTAGCTTACACCCGGCATAGTCTGCATCCGTATATGCAATTAAATCTAAGATGTGTGATGCAGGAAACCATAATCCTAGAGTGTGTGTAGCAGATATGTATCTGAAAATTCTTTTCACAGCAGCTAGATGCAATTCAGTAGGCCTAGATTGATACCTAGCACACATACCTACACTGAATTGTTTATCAGGTCTTGAGGCAGTTAGATAGAGTAGAGATCCAATCATACCTCGGTTTAACTTTGCATCAACTTCTTTACCTGATTCGTCTGCATCTAATGATGTATTGGTACCTATTGGAGTTGTGATGTGCTTCAAATTATTCATGCCAAACCGCTTGAGGATGTCTAAGGTGTACTTGGCCTTATTGATGAAGCATCCATCCTCCAGCTGATGTACCTGCAACCCAAGGAAGTATTTTAATTCACCGACCAAACTCATCTCAAACTCGGCAGACATCAATTGAGAAAATTCATTGCATAGTTCAGTGCATGTTGAGCCAAAGACTATGTCATCTACATAAACCTGAACTATGATGAGATCCTTACTCAAACTTTTGGTAAACAGGGTTTGATCCACTTTACCTCTGTTGTAGCCCTTGCTGATCAAAAATTCTGTCAGCCTTTCATACCAGGCTCGAGGAGCCTGCTTTAGACCGTATAGAGCTTTATTTCACCTGAAAACTTTGTTAGGATGTGAAGACAATTGAAATCCAGGAGGTTGTTCTACAAAGACTTTTTATTTAATAAAACCATTTAAAAACGGACATTTGACATCCATTTGATGAAGTTTTATATTTTTAGAACATGCAAAAGCCAATAATATTCTTATTGCTTCCATCCTAGCAACGGGTGCATAGGACTCATCAAAATCAACCCCAAATTCCTGACAGTAACCCTTGGCTACTGGTCTGGCTTTATTTCTTTAATTTATTCCATCATCATTCATTTTATTTTTGAAAACCCATTTTGTTCCTACAACATTTATATTTTCTGGTCTTGGAACTAGTTCTCAGACATTATTTCTTTCAAATTGCTCTAGCTCCTCACTCATTGCATTAACCCATGATTCATCATTCAAAGCCTCATCAACAGATTTGGGTTCAACATGTAACACTAAAGCAACTAGGTCCTGATTATTTACATTTCTGAGATAAGACCTTGTCCTATGGGGATCTCCTAAGTTGCCTATGATGTTATTCACAGGATGATCTTTCAAGAATCTAACATTAGTTAAAGACTCACATGTTTCGGCTGAGCTTACTTGATTTGGAGCATTTGATGCTTCAGGTGATTCAAGTTCTTCCTCTGCCATCTCCTCTAGAAAGTTTCCATCATGCCTTGAGCTTCTGTCATCATCATCCAAGTTAGTAACAGTGTTTGTTTCATCAAATATAACATGAGGAGATTCTTCAACTCTTTGGTCTGAAACATTTAAAACCCTATATGCCCTAGTTGTTTCAGAGTATCCTAGAAAAATTCCTGGGGTACTCCTTGCATTAAATTTATCTAGGTCCTTTTTATTATTGTTATGAATGAAGCATTTTGAACCAAAAATCTTAAAGTATGAAACATTTGGCTTCTTACCTTTCAAGAGTTCATAGGGGGTTTTCTTATAGACGGGTCTTACCAAGGCTCTGTTGATGGTATAGCAAGCGGTGTTAGCTGCCTCTGCCCAAAATCTTCTGGGTAGCTGACTCTCCACCAGCATAGTTCTGGCCATTTCAATGATTGTATGGTTTCTTCTCTCAACTATGTCATTTTGCTCTGGAGTCCTGGGAGAAGAAAATCTGTGAGTTAGTCCTTCATTGTTACAAAATTCAGAAAATATAGAGTTCTCAAACTCTCCTCCATGGTCAGACTGAATCATGAAAATTTTGTGAATTCCTTCTTGTTTAACTTTATTGAAAAAGTGTTCAAACTTCTGAAAAGCATCACTTTTATTTGCTAAGAAAAATAACCATGAAAATCTGGTAAAATCATCTACAATCACAAACCCAAATCTCTTCCCATTTAGACTCTGAGTCCTGGTTGGGCCAAAAAGATCCATATGTAAAAGTTCCATTGGCTTGGAGGACAAAGGCTCAGATCTGAGCTTAAATGATTTGCGGGTTTGTTTGCCTAGAGCACATGCATCACAAATTTTTGAAATGGAACTGAATTTAATTTTAGGCATGCCTCTAACTAAATCATGTTTGACCAGTTTATTCAATGTAGAGAAGCTAGCATGCCCTAAACGTCTATGCCAATTAAATGCATTATTTTCAAGATCAGCAGCCAAACAAAAATTTGATTCAGGTTTTTCATTTAGATCTACAATGTATACATTATTGACTCTATGTGCTTCAAACTTGACCTTGTCAGAATTTATTTCAAAAATTTTGCATGCATTATTATCGAACACAACTCTGGGACCCTTGTCACATAACTGACAATACTAAGCAAGTTATGTTGAAGACCTTCTACAAGCAAAACTTTTTCAACAGAGTTTGTGGAAGACTTACCAACTGTTCCTATTCCAACAATCTTACCTCTATTCTTTCCTCCAAATTTGACCAGACCCCCTACCTTCATTTCCAATTTGCTAAATTTGTATTGGTCGCCTGTCATGTGCCTGGAGCAGCCGCTATCTAGATACCACCTGTTGTGCTCGGCTACTAGGCTAACCTGCAGAGGGACATATCAAGCAAAGTAGTTTGGAACCCAAGATAGATTGGGTCCAAAGATATTGTTCAAATCTCTAAGCAGAAACTTCAGAATCCAAAACTGTTTCAAAGTATTTTTCTTTTGCATGTTGTTAACAGTTTTGTGGAAATTATGATTAGGATTCTGTCCACTTGGCCTAATGATGTGGAATTTGTTCTTATTGTTGGACTGTTCATTCCCCGGGTATCTTTTGTACCCATTCTATCTAGGATGGACATATCCATTAAAGAGTTTCTGTGGAACGGGATTTCCCCAGTTTTTCTTATATTGACCCATGTTTTTATAGAAGAATGAATTTCTGTTCTGGGTCATATGTCTTGATTTATAAAAGTTCTTGTTCTGGGGGATACACACAGGGGCTTGCCTAGTTGAGTTCTTTCCAATTTTAGATTGTTGTCCAGCATGGTTTGACGAATCATTCCTTGGTTGTTGGACATTCTGAGCATTGTTGGAGCTGGAAGGTGTGTCTAGTTTTTCCTTCCCTTTTTTTGGACAGAATGTTATTGTTGTGAATTCAAAGGGCTTCTTGTGTGTTGGGTTATAGCCTAAACCTTCTTTGTTGAAATTAACCCTAGCACCTAGCATGGTATCCAAGTTCATTTTTCCTTGAACAAATTTTTCTAGAGTTCTTTGTTTGTCTTCCAGTTCTTTTTGCAATGTTTCACAATTTTCCTGAAGTTCAGAATTCACCTTCCTAACAGCTTCATACTTTTCATTGATTAAACTGTTTTCAATTTGGCTTTGCTGAAGTTTTATCTTGAATTCATCAAGTTGTTTTTGAACTTCTTTGGTTTCAGACTTAAGGTCTTCATTTTCCTTTCTGAGAGAGTTCATCTCTTCTAATTCTTCCTTGACCTTCTGATTTTCTTTGTTAGTTTGAAAATGTTCTTCAGTAGCAACATTCAATTTTCTCTTTAACACCCTATGGTCTTTACTTAAAGCATTAAACTTATCTAACAGTTCTGCATAGACATCTTCCCAGTCATCAATTGAGAAATTCTCAAAAATGTTGGTTACCTCTTTGTCACTGTTGGCCATAAGGCATATTCCTTGGTCGTCTTCTTCTGAAGAGTTGGCCTCAGGGTCTTCCTCCTCATCACTCCACGTGCAGACCATAGCCTGAGGTTTCTTCTTTGGCACCTTGGAGCTTTTCTTATGGAGATCGGGACAATCCCCCTTCATGTGTCCAGTCCTCCTGCAATGAAAGCATGTGATCTTCTTAGCATTCTTATTTTTATCATTGTTAGAATCAAAATGCTTACCAGAAGTGTGCGATCTTTTTCTTCTAAATGTTTTCCCTTAGTTCTCAAGAACTTCCAAAATTGTCTAGTCAGCATAGCTTGCTCCTCTTGATCAAGGTCTGAGAACCCGTCAGACTCCCCACTACTACTTCTATTGCTACTCCCACTGCTACTACGGGACACCTTGAGAGTAATATTCTTGCCCTTCTTGTCACTTCCATCACCATTTCTTTTAAAATTCATTTTATAAGTCATTAGTGATCCTATTAGCTCAGTGACTGTCAGTTTTGACAGATCCCTAGACTCCTCTATCACAATGGCCTTGGTGTGCCATGCGGGGGTTAACGACCTAAGGATTTTCCTGACTAGATCCCCTTCTGAAACCTGTTTCCCAAGCCCTTTCAGATTGTTAGTGATAAGCGACAGCCTAGCATGCATTTCTGTAATATTCTCCTCAGATTTCATCTTAAATAATTCATACTCAGAGGTGAGCATATTTACCTTGGTGGCCTTGACTTGGGATGTACCTTCGTAGATGAGCTCTAGTTCATCCCACATTTTCTTGGCTGTCTGGCAGGTTGAGATCCCGGCGTACTCTTCTGGATGTACTGCACATTGAATTATGTTTAGAGCCAACCAGTTGACCGTTGAAAGTCTGATGTGATCTTTTATCCACGCTTCTTCATTTGGTGGGAGATCGTATGGTCCTGTGGTGATCACTCTCGAGAGTTCGTGGCTCTGCGCTCTCAGGAATACTTCCATCCTATTTTTCCAGTAAAAGTAGTTATTACCATCAAAAAAAGGAGGGCGACTAATAGACTGTCCCTCAACCATGAAACTGCGAGGAGTGCTAGATCCAGATTTACCCTGGTCGTTGGACCACATGTTGGGTAACCTGCTCTGATACCAATTGATAATTCACACAGAAAGTGAGCTAGAAGGGGGGGATGAATAGATCACTCCCAATTCAGAGAATTCGAGAAACAAATTATGTAATCTGAAATGCAATGAGGAAATCCTCCTAGACTGACCACGTAACAGACAGATAGACAAAAGCTTATCTAGAAAGAGAGTTGAGATAAAACAATGATCGAATAGCTGACGTGCCAAAGTCAATTTGAGAGATCAGACAACCAATCCACACAGATGAGATAGAGAGCTTTTTAAGGTGGTTCGATTGCGATAGGCAATCTACGTCCACCCCTTACTCTTCCGGAGTAAGGCTTCCTTGCACTAAGCAATCAAGAACTGCAGACTCAGTCTGCTGACACCCGTTGCCTGACAGCTTGCCCCGAGGAACACTCTCCTCGCTCTTCTGAAGACCAGAAGAATCACTGGAGGTCCAACCTCCCTTCCTTTGCACTCAGCAAAGGGAACCCCGTGAATTGCTCCCAGCAACTCACGAACCAGAGGATCGTTCCTCTCTTCCTCCAACCACGATGGAGGGAAATCGGAGTACCTCTCCCTTCCTCCAAGTGAACTTGGAGGGTAACAAAGTAGAATTGAACAGGCGAAAAAACTCGAAGGTGAAAGTAAACGGAAAGAAAAAAAAAATCACCCAGAAATAGTAACAATGTAGCTTTTGTGAAAGCAGACTCTCTAACTTAAGACTTGCGATCACTCAGGCTCTTCTCTTTCTGAACTGGCTCTCTCTCTTTTTGTCTTTTCTCTGGGTTTTTCTATAGTCTCGAATGGGAGGAATTTCAGCACTGGCAGAGGCTTCAGATATTCTCTCTTTTCTTCTATTTAGCTCTGCTCACTCCGCCTTGTTCTCCCAGCCTTCGATCCTCTTTTATAAGCAGACGATGGCCACGTGGATACCACGTTTCCCGTGCAAACTTTAACGCAGATCTGATCCTTTGAGGTTCCACGTGAGAGAATAGTGGTACTGTAGTAGTCCATGTGGCAGGATCATCTGGTCCGCTCCTTGCCTTGGATCACGTGCCATTAACATGGTACTTTCGATTCCACGTGAGAAAAGTTCACAGATTGCTTGGTAGATGTTCGTCCATATGACTGACCTGGCAATGGGATAGTCATGAGTGTTAGTCGTTTGATAGATTATGCACTAACCTTACCTTTCGAAGACTGATAACTGCTCAGACTCTAATCAGTGGAGTGCACGGACATTATATGCATAGAGCTAAAATGTGTATTGACCCATGCATGCGTATGGCAAACATATGCACAGGCATATATATATATATATATATATATATATATATATATATATATATATATATATGATGCAAACATTGCACTAACCTTTAAGTGCTTAATGTAAACACACTACACAGACCTTCTATATGCTCAAGCAAAAAGTGCACAGACCTTAGGTAATATATTACAAAGAATGCATCGAGCTTCTATATGTACGATGAGAAATATATGCACTGACCTTCTGTATGCTCAGGCAAAGTGTGCATAGACCTTAGGTAGTATAACAATCTATGCACCGACTCTGTATACGGACCAGCAGAAAGTGTACCGACCTGATATGCATACTATCAAAGTATGCACCGACCTTGTATCGCACAAGGGCAAAAGTGCACCGACCTTGTATCTCACAAGGGCAAACGTGCACCGGCCTTGTATGATACAAGAAAAGTGTGCACGGACTTGGTTTAGTGCAAGGCAAAAATTGCACTGACCTGATATGCTGTAGAACTGAGAATGCACTGACCATCTATATACATAAAGCATAATATGCACCGACCTTAGTCATGCGGGATGACAATATGCACCGACTCTGATGCACAGACTCATGAAGGCTTCAGACATGTTCTGTTTGACTTAAGGTGTTTGACATTTGACTTATGGTGTTTGACACAAGCACACTTGGTTTGTTATCATTAAAACCCAAGCACCAAAATCAACTAGGGGATGTAACAATCTCCCCCTTTTTGATGATAACAAAACGATGTGTGCGTGAGTTCCAAAAGATTGATTAGAAGCATTTCACTCAATGAACCTATTTATGAGAATGAAAGATAAAGCATTAAGCACACAAACATATATTCTCCCCATTTTTGTCATCTACAAAAAGACAACTGACAGTGTGGTTATTAGAAGTGATATGAACATGTGATGCAAAATGAAGTGTTCAAAATGATGCAGTTTAAAGTATGGACAATATGAATTCTAAAAATGCCAAATATGCAGATACGCACACAAACCTATTCTCCCCCTTCATCTTTCTATTGCAAAGTGTATGCACTATGCTCAAGCTATTCTACCAATGCACATGATATGCCAAAGTGAGCACAATTGCTATCTTGAAAAGACTATGCACATGATATATCAAGATGAAAATAAGCACCCTTGCTTTTTCTCTCATTTGTTATCAACAACAACAAGATCAATGGGGAATGGATGAATAAGCAAGCACACAAGCACAACTATCATGCATGCAAATATGACTAATAGTAACTCCCCCTTAATGGGACACGGGTTAAGAAAAGAGCAAGTGATTCAAATTTAAAATGTAAGACATGAAGCATAACCAAAAGAGTTGTGCATTCATAACAAGAAGTACTGCATGAACCATGAATGTAAATAAATTCATAGTATACATTCATCACAATGATACCCAAAAGTGAAAGGTGATGCAATGAATAATGAGCTTCAAAATATATAGATATTAAGATTTTCTAAAGAAAACTAGAAGGTAATCTCATCTCTACACTTTCACTCTAGATCCTCGACTATCGGTAGCTTCTCACAGCCTCTTTTTTATTTCTTTTAATGGACTTAACCGTTCGGCACGAGTTTCCTCATATGTCTCAATGGGGATTCCCGACTACTCGGATTCGTCACGCATTTTGATTTTTCTTGTGAATTTTTATTTCACCGTTCGGCGTGAGTTTCTACATTTATTTCAGTGAGGATTCTCGACTACTTGGTTTGACATTCCACTTATTGATTAATGTGGGGTAGGCAACTTTTTTCTCACGATTACTCTTTAATGTTCATGTAAAGATTCAAGTTCCCTTTAAAATGTTGGAAAGAATTTCTCAAATCCTTATCAATTAAAGTCATTAATTTCATTATGTGCAACGTGCAGGGTAATGTTTTGCATGTATAGAATAAATTTGTCAAGGCACAGTTATGACTCCCCATAAATGTTTGCACGGTCGTTATCAAATCCTCTCCCTTAGTGTATGACATGTATCACATATGAACTAAATCACTACATTGTTATTTATGAAGGAGGTAAAGCCTTAGAACAATCGAGAAAAAGTTTTATAAACTAAATACATGCAAACATGCAAGGATTCGGGAAAACATTCATGCAAACACTCATGAATCAAGGTATGCAATTGAGACTCATATTCACAATGTATGCAGAATATGTGAATGATATGCAAAGATGCCAATGCAATCTTTCTGTGCAGATTTTTAGTATTTTTGTGCAGTCTAGAACATTCAAGTAAGCATGAAACTAGTAAATATATGAGATGAATTTTCATTATATCTAGAATTGAACCATAAGCATTTTATTTCAGACTTCATCATGAAGAACCATATTCTTTAGAACCCAAATATTCAACCATGATCATCAAAAATAGTATTGCATGAGATATGAGCTTCAGTTTGAACATGATATACCCTAATGTATGAATGTGCAAAATTCATTTGATGCGCATGATCAAGTGTCCAATTTTCATTTCAACCTGTCCCTAAAAAATCAAACAGAATTTGACAATCGAGCAAAACAAGTGTTTGAATATCTATTAACAAGAGAAAGATTTTTGAACATATCAAACAGCTTATCATCTTTGCAAAGCAACCACACAAAGTCATTGAGCTTTAAACTAAGCCATTGTCATCATTCAAAAATATTGTTGCAGCAGTGAGCGAACAATTCCATAGTTCAGAAATTTTTACCTTTTTGAAACAAGAAAATTTTTCAGATTCAATTTTAAAGCTATGCAAATCAAAAGCAAATTGATTACATCAGAATAATTGTTTCCTCATAAACCAAACAAATTATGTTTCTAAATTTTGATACTATGCGGAGAACTTTGATCCGAAGATCACCTCACGCATAGTGATAGCTTCCTGGCAGACTTGATCTGTCATTTCACATACCACCATTTGATATATCAAATATTCATTCAATGAAACCTTATATAGCTTGTGAAGAGTTCAGAACATGATATGAGAAACTTAACAGAATCATAGAAGTAAAAACTTCAAAACCACCAAGTTTATCAATAAAGAAAGATAAGGTCGGGGTTTTACCAAATAAGTGTGCCTTGTTCCTTTTTGTTGGAACCCCTTTATTCTCTATTTATCTCAGGGCACACTTGCATAAAACCAACTCATTTGACAGATTTAGGCACCCAAGACTTCTTGGGTCCCTAGAGGTTAGTGACATTTTTGGCAAACAAATTCTTCTTCTTTTTCATTGCCTCCATGTCATCACTTTCCATGATCCTGTAATCCTCAAGCACATATCCATGGTTTCCACAATAAAAGTAATGAGGAGGAGTAATTTTAGCAAAAGACTTCTTTTTATGAGCAAAGGAATTTTTAAAAACATTCCATCTCTTATTTCCAAAAGCTCTAGGTTTAGCAAAATTGAACCTAGCATTCATCCTAGAAGCATGAGATTCATGATTTTTCTTTGACCAACAGTTTTTCATAACATGCCCATACTTTTCATAGTGAAAATAACAAGGAGAAGTAGATCTACCGAATGATTTTTCATTATGAGCATGAGTTTTTTCATAGAACTTTCTCTTATAAGATGAAAACATTTGAGCATGAAAAATATGTTTATCACTGATTTTCTTTGAAAAATAAATTTGACATTCATAGCATGAAAATCATCTTGTTGCTTTACAAAGTAGTTTTCCATTACATGGCCAAATTTACCACAATAAAGATAAGAAACATTTCTTTATCTCTTGAGAGCATATTTATCTTTGCATGTACGTTGGTCATCTTTTTTCATGACATTACAATCATCAATGACATGGCCATACATCTTACAATAAAAGCATTCAACATTAGATTTTATTTTCTAAGATCTATTTTGCATGGAGAGTTTTGTGTTGACATTTTTCTTTTTCTCAAAACCATTTTCAGAAATATTCATTTAAATAATAGGAAGAGGTGCTTTAGAAGTGCTGGGAATTTCGGAGGCATGAACAAACGAGGTTTTCAATTTATTTTCAAATGACTTTTTGTTCATTAGAGAATATCCAATGCCTTCTCTTTGAAAATTCATTTTGACACCAAGTATTTTATCCAAAGTTTCTTTTCCTTTAACAAATCTTGATAAGTCATCTTTTAAGGTTTGCACTTCTTCTTCTAAGACAGAAATGTGTAGTTCAGCACTTGTGATTTCTTGTTCGCATGCACACACTTTATCATTCAACAAACAATTCACAGATTTGAAGTTTTCATTTTCTTCCTTGACTTCTTTATTTTCAGCATTTATAGAGTTCAATTTTTCTGTTAGTTTTTCAAGAACTTTTTCAGTTTCAACAAACTTTGAACTCTTTTCAAGCAACCGTTCATTCTCATATTTCAATAATGAGTTTTTTTTCAAGTTTATCAAAACTTTTCAATCTACTCTCAAGCAAAGAATTCTGGATTAGCATTGCACCATTTTTCTTTTTAAGATCTTCATTTTCAATCATGATACTCTTACTATCAATTTTAGTGTCAAGCAATTTTTCAAACATTTTCTCATCATCAGATAGGGAAGCTAGCTTGTTCTTAAGGCATTCTTCATTTTTCTCAAGCAAAGAGATTTTAGACAACAAAGATTCGTTATGCTCATGCAATTCATGACATTCTTTTTCAGAATCCAAAGATCTATCAGATTTTTCAATCACAGGATGCTCTTTATGCAATTCAGAAATTTCTTCTTCAAGCGAATCTATTTTAGATTCCATAAAATCATTTTGACTTTCTAAACATTCATTTTCTGACTTCAAATCTTCATTTTCCTTTTTAGTTTCTTGTTTTCAGATTTGTATTTCTTACATCTGTCATGCATTTCAACATATGCTAATTGCCATTCTTCAACTAAGAATTCTTTAGAATCAGAATTTACCTGACTTGAGCTTTCCTCACCATGAGCCATCAAGCTTGAACCACCTTGTGGATTTTTTGCATTTGCTTCATACATAGCCAGTTTATCCCATAAATCTCTGGCTGACCTGCAAAAAGAAATCCGCGAAAGAACATCAAACTCTATGTTATTCCTTAGAAAATTCAAAGCCTTAATATTAACATCATTTTTCTTTACATGCTTGTCATTCCACTTAGATTCATTTGATGGAAGTTTATGTGGACCTTCACATATAACTTCCCAGATTTTACGCTCATTAAAACCAAGGTAGGCACACATCTTATTTATCCAAGAAATATAGTTACAACCATTATAACGAGGAGGAAGAGTAAAACAAGACATGTTGCCCAAGAAACTCACCGATGGGGATCTCTCTATAGGTCGTTAGACCTCAAAAAAATAGAGTCGTGGCTCTGATACCAATTGTTGGCCCGGTTGACGAGCAGACAAGAAGGGGGGGTTGAATTATCCCCCATGCGATATGGCAAATTTAAAACTAACTTAGCAAGATTAGAGCAACTATCAAATTTAAACTAAGATAAAATGATATTTGAATCCTAAAGGAGATGGTTCTCTCAACCTTTCCGATCTCACACGATCGTCTAAACAGATTTATCAAGCAAACACGTCACACAGCAGAATCTGATTAGGCATAAGCTCAACTAGCGCATAAGCTCAACTAGCAAGTAAACGGACTAAGCTCCACAGTGTGTGCGTGAATGATTAATGTGTGATGTAGTACGGTACACAACAGACAAACAAGCAATGTGTGTGAACAAGATGAAATATGAAACCAAATACATGTGAATGGGGTAGATGATAAGGAAACAATCACACAGACCAAACCACAAGGCACAGAGATTTTTAAGGTGGTTCGGGACCACGACGGGCTCCCTACGTCCACCCCTACCTAAACCAGTGAGGCTTAACTCGCTGGAAAACCAACACGGGGATAACTCCCCAACATGGAGCCAAGCTCCAACACACACGGGGATAAATCCCCAACACAGAGCCAAGCTTCACCACACACTCAGGACGAAGCCTGCACACACACGGGGACACACCCCAACCACACACGGATACGACATCTCCAACACGATCCGACGATCGGATTAACGACACACACACACACGCTGCAACAAACGCAGCACCGTAAACACACGACCATACGCAAATGGTCACACACACAGAGAATATCCTTTAAGAGTTCAGAAAAATTAAGACAAATATTTGAGACATGCTCAGACTGAAATATAACTCAAGACAAACATCACAAATAAGCAGAAATAAGATGTAGAGTTTATCCCCCTTTGATCTCCAAGGCCACAAGATGAATATGCTTGAAGCTCAGGTCGGATGGAAGACGGATGATCACGATTTTAACATCCCCTTGATCCTCTCTTCATTCTGCTTCGCTTTCTCTTCTACCTCAAGCTCCAGTGATGCCTTGGAGGAGATGAAATCTCCCTCTCTTCTTCCCTTTTTCTTCTTCGCCCTTTTCTTCACCTACAAGATAGGAAATATAAGCTCATTAGGGTTCTCTCACTCAAATTCGTAGCTCATATGTATCTATATATAAGAGAGTGCAAAAGACCCATATAGCCCTCACAAAACCCTTGCAAATCCCTCCTAGATGGGTATGATAACCCTAGGGGCAAAGGGGTCAAAAGGGAGCACAAACGGATTGGGCTTAATGGGTTTCGAGTGAGATTCGACAAGCTGGATCCAAACGCCCGACGGAATCGGTCGACCGAAATTGGCCATCGGTCGACCGAACTTCTGCAGACTGTAAAACTTTCAGTTCTGTTGCTTTCGGTCGACCTAAACCTTCTGGTCGGTCAACCTAACTTTGATACATTTCTGATCAGCCATCTCTGGCTATTTTGGTCGACCT
Source organism: Amorphophallus konjac (assembly GCA_022559845.1). Lineage (NCBI taxonomy): Eukaryota > Viridiplantae > Streptophyta > Magnoliopsida > Alismatales > Araceae > Amorphophallus > Amorphophallus konjac. The sequence goes on from CM040128.1 coordinate 99,525,009, forward strand.
AAGACTGCCTTTAGGTCGACCTAAATCCTGCAGAAAGTTCATATAAAGGGAAATTAGATAGAATTCAAGCTCATTGGACCAAGTTAAGGATGCATGAAGTATACTCATGAAAAACTCATGGACAAGGAGCATAAAAATACTTTGAAAACTTATCATCCACAACTTAACATCAAGATCATAAAGCAATGGATTTTTGCAATAAGAGTGAGCATTGTAAAACCAAATTCCACATGAATGGTACAATTGATTTGAACACTTGTTATCTTTACAAAACCATGGATAAAATGCATGGAATGCATTCAAAACTATACAAAAGACCCATGAAACCTTATTTCAAAATGACCATTCTTCACAATCTCCACAACCCCATGAGATAGAAAAAGTAAAATGATATTACCATGCATCCATGTAATATTTAAGTGTCATGCAACCATTTCTTTCCTGCAAATAACACAATAGAACCAAGTTAGTATTAATTTGAAAATCTAGCATTTCAAGCCTTTATCACCATATGATACCTTCAAGAAAATGCACAATTTCACATGTAGTTCAAGCTAGAACTCAAACAACTCAATGTCATAGTCTCAAGAGAGGAATTATGAGTTCAAAGCATAAAAGACTTGCATGATTGCAAATCTATCAAATGAGCATTTTAACCACACCATGCACTTCAACTTGTATTGTCAAAATCAAAGAAGTGAAGTTATCATGCTTCCATGCAATGAATGAGCATCATTCAAGCAATTTGCTTCAGGACTTTTGTGAAATACTTAAGCACATTGTAAGCCTTAAGAACCATGAAAAATATACATGTAAACACAAGCAAAACTCAGTTTTCCTCAACCAAAAATCAAGAATAAATACCCATGCATATAACCAGAGTAAGATCATCATTCAACAAATTTTCTTCCAAGGTTTATGTGAATGATTTAAACAATTTGCAAGCCCAAAAGCCCTATATAGAAAGTGCATGAAAACACATTCAAGACTTTAAAAACATATTGATGAAATGCATGAAACATAGAAGGAGTCGACGTAATGCAATGAGTGGGTCAACTCCATTAAAAAGGAAAAAATGCATTGATGCATTCCTTTGAGTTCCAAATGGGAACCATGGATTATGATCCAAGCATTCATTTGACTTCCATAAGATGTGATCCTGCAAGGCATCCTTTAGCTCATTAGACAAGATGCAAACATGTTGCTCAAGAAACATACACAAGCACACTCGGTAAACAAGTTGCAAACATGTTGCTCAATGAAACGCACACACAAGCACACTCGATTTGTTATCATTAAAACCCAAGCACCAAAATCAACTAGGGGATGCAACTATAAGAGCTAGAGTAGCGGGATAGAAGGCTTTAAAAGCCAAGATAGTAGGCTGTAGGAGCCAGGATAGAAGGATAGCAGGCCGTAAAGGCCAGGATAGCAGGCTACAAGAGCCAGAGATAGCAAGCTACAAGAGCTAGGGATAGCGGAATAGTAGGCTACGAGAGCTAGAGATAGCGGTATAGCAAGCTGTGAGAGCCAAAGTTAGCGGGCAATGAAAGCTGAAAGATAGCGAGATAGTAGGCTACCGGAGCCAGACAGTAGCGGTATAGCAAGCTATAAAAGCCAGGAGATAGTAGGATAGCAGTCTGCAGGAGCCAGAGGGTAGTAGGATAGTAGGCTGCAAGAGCCAAAGTAAGCAGACCATGAAAGCTGAAAGATGGCAAGGTAGCAGGCTACGAAAGCCGGAAGCTAGTCTAGTCGAATTGCATGATAGCGGGCCTTAGCCGAAGAGGCTGAGGTGGAATGCAGGATAGCTAACAATCATGATAGTGGGCTTCGCTGGAATGGCTAAGCTGAAAGATAGAATAGCTGAAGAGTTATGATAGCGGGCCTGGCCGAGATGGCTGAGCCCAAAAGATAGAATAGCTTTAGAGTTGTGATAGCTGGCTCAGGCCAAAATGGCTAAGCCAAGGGATAGGACAGCTGAGGTGCAAGGTAGAGGCTTTGGCCGACATGGCCAAGCCGACAGATGAGATAACTAAAGTTTATTGTAGCGGTCTTTTGACCGAAATGGCTAAGTCGAAAGATAGAACAACCGAGGAATTATGATAGCGGGCTTTGACCGGAATGGCTAAACTGAAAGATAGGATAATAGCCATATGCGATAGCGGGCTTTGCCAAGCCAAGACAAAGGGGAACAGGCTTTCGAGCCGACATTCAGGAGAGCAGGCTATGATCCAAAATTAGGAGGAGAGCGAGACTGAAAGTCATAATCAAGGGAAGCGGGCTTCGATGATAGGTCTAGGCTGCTGAATTGCATTGATTATTACGATGGGACGGGTGGACGAACCCTAATAGCAAGCTTTGGCTGAAAATGGCTAAGCCGATGGATAAAGTAGTTGAAAGTTGTGATAGCAGCCTCAACTGGAAAGGAAGAAATAGTTGATAATTGTAACAGCGCCTTTGGCCGAAAGATAGAATAGTCAAATTATAAGGTAGCAGGCCTTGACTGAAGGTCTGAGTTGGAGGGTAAGATAGCTGAACATTGTGATAGCGACTTCGACCAGGGTGGCTAAGCTGAAAGGTATGATAGCCGAAAGGCATAGTGACAGGCTTTGGCCGGGATGGCTAAGCCAAGGATAGAATAACTGGAAATTGTGATAGTAGCTTCGGTTGGGATGGCTAAGCCGAATATAGAATGATTGAAAGTTGTGATAGCAGTTTTGGCCGAGATGACCAAGCCGAAAGATAAAATAGCTAAAAATCGTGATAGCAACTTTAGCCGGCGTGGCTAAGCCGAAAGATGGAATAGCTGAAAATGGGTGGTAGCGGGCTTTGGCCGCAATATCTAAGCCAGTAAATAAAATAGTTGAAAATATTGTGATAGCGGCTTTGGCCGGAATGGTTAAGCCGGAAGATGAGATAGCTGAAAAATTGTGATAGCGACTTTGGCCGAGATGGCTAGGCCGGAAGATAATATAGCCGCCAAATTGTGACAATGGCTTTGGTCAGAATGGCTAAGCTGAAAGAGGAGATAGCTGAAGAATTGTGATAGCAGCTTTGGCCAGAATGGCTAGGCCGGAAGCTGAGAGAGTTGAAAAATTGTAGTAGCGGCTTTGGCCGGAATGGCTAAACCGGAGGATAGGATAGCTGACAAATTGTGATAGTGGCTTTGGCCAGAATGGCTAAACCGAAAGAGGAGATAGCTGAAGAATTATGACAGCGGCTTTGTCCAGAATGGCTAGGCCGGAAGTTGAGAGAGCTGAAAAATTGTAATAGCGTCTTTGGCCAGAATGGCTAAGCCAGAAGATGGAATAGCTGAAAATGTATAATAGCGACTTTGACCTACATGGCTAAGTCGGGGGAAATAGAATAGCCGGAAGTTATAAGGTATATGACAGCGGGCTTCAGCCGAGGTGTCCAAGCCAAGAGGTGATATAATTGAAATATATGATAGGATGTTGTGCTTGCAAACAAGGATAGCCGGCTCTGACTAGACATCAAGGCCGGCAGATAGGATAACGGATCGTGGTAGGATGTCGGACTCGGAAGCAATCTGGAATAGATGTTGCCTCGACGGATTGTCGAAGACAACCCACCTGACTCAGACGGGAGGTCTGAGTCAAAGGCAGAATCTAGATGCCAACCTGACGATATGTCGAAGCTGACAAACTTTGCTATGACGGTAGGTCCGGGACAAGGGCAAAATATAGGCATCGACCTAATAGGATATCAGAATCAACAAACCTTGCTCAGACGGCATGTCTGGGGCAAGGGCAGAATGTAGACGTTGACCCGTCGAGATGTCAGAATCAACAAACCTTGCTCAGACGGCATGTATGGGGCAAGGGTAAAATACAGACATTGACCCGATGAGATGTCGGAATCAAGAAACCTTGCGCGTTGACCCGACAAGATGTCGAAATCAAGAAACCTTGCTCAGACAGCATGTCTGGGGCAAGGGCAGAATGCAGACGTCGACCCAACGAGATGTCAGAATCAACAAACCTTGCTCAGATGGCATGTCTGGGGCAAGGTCAGAATACAGGCGTCAACCCAACGAGATGTCAGAATCAATAAACCTGGCTCAGACGGCATGTCCGGGGCAAGGGTAGAATACAGACGTCGACCCGACGAGATGTCAGAATCAACAAACCTTACTCAGACGGCATATCCGGGGCAAGGGCAAAATGTATGGATAGAGATGTCGACCTGATGGTACATCGAGGTCAACTAACCTGGTGGAGACGTGAGGTCTAGACCAAGGCAGCATATAGCTGTTGACTCATCAAAATGCCAAAGTCAACCAACTTGGCGAAGACGTGAGGTCTAAACCAAGGGAGGTATGTGGGTGTCGACCTGACAGAATATCGAGATCAACCAACTTTGCTTAGACAGAAGGTCTGAAACAAAGGTAGGGTAAAGAGATAAATAATATGTAGATGTTGGCCTGACAGTGTACCGAGGTCAACCAACCTAGGAGAGACGCGAGGTCTAAACCAGGGTAGAATATGGCTGTCGATCCGATGAGATATCAGATTTGACGAACCTTGCCCAGACTGGAGGTTTGAACAAGGGTAGGATGTGTAAATGGGTGTTGACTCGACAGAATGCCAAAATCAAGCAAATTGGCGAAGACGTGAGGTCTAAGACAAGGGTAGAATATAGCTATTAACTCGAAGAAATGCCGAAGTCAACTAACTTGGCGAAGACATGAGGTCTAAGCCAAGGGAGGAATATAACTGGATGGCAAGGGCCAAGAATGGTACCCTTTGTTAGGTTCGGTGCAGTATTCAGAGGGGGGGTGAATGAATATAACCCTTTAAAAACCTTTACCCAATTAAAAGGTTATGATGCTCACTAACTATCTAGAGTGCTAACTAGACAGATGTATCAAATCTGAAAGACTAATTAGCAGTAGCACCATTCTTCCACTCAAATAAACTTTCGCTCACTCAACGGATTAAACACTCAGAACAAGATCTGATCAACCACTTGGAGCGCCCCTATGCAAACATCTAGCGGAAGCAAAACATATAGAGAAATCAGACCACTGCACAGAGGATTTTTAGGTGGTTCGGTCCTCCAGACCTACATCCACCCCACACTCAAACCGAGTGTGGCTTCCACTAGCTCACGCTAGAAACAGCAGACTCAGTCTGCAACAAATGCTGCCAAACAGCTTGACCAGGGGAACAGCCTCCCCTCTTCCTCTCAACCGGAGGGAACCACTAGTGACACCAGTCACTAGCAAACCAGAGACACACGGTCTCTCTTCCTCCAGACCTGGAGGGAACCCCTGGACTTGAATCCACAAGCCCAGAACCAGAGACAATTCTCCCTTCCTCCAACCCGGAGGGAACCCACAAGTAGCTCCCAGCTACTTGCAACCGGAGATCAGATCTCCCTTCTCCTGATCCACAGGAGGAACCCCGACCTCTCTACAGAGTATCGGAAAGCACAGCAAACCAGAAAACAAAGGAAAATAATAAACGAAAACAACACAGCAATCAGAAGGCTGTAAAATATGAAAACACAGATGTGGCTCTCAACGGAGCTGACTGGCCTGGATCTGATCCACGGTCCAGTGAAGACAGATCTTCAAGCAACTTCTTCCTTGTTCTCCACGAGCTCTCTCGCTCACTTTCTATCTCTCTTTTCTTTCTCTTCTACTCTCCTAGGAGCTTCTTCTGCTACTTCTCTTCTTCTTCTTCTCAACTCACGATCTCTCTTTTTCTTTCTTCTGCTCTCCTAATCTCTCACTCTCTACTCTTCTCTTCTCTCTCTTTTTCTTCTTCTGCTCTTACTCTCACTCTCTTTTTCTTCTTCTGCTCTTACTCTCACTCTCTTCTCTGCTCTCTTCTTTTCTTTCTTCTCTTCCTTTTCCTGGATCGGGGCTCTCTGTATGAGCTTTTCTTCTTGCCAACTCGATCACCTTCATCTGTGGACGAAGGTCTCATATATATAGTAGCAGCAGCATCAGCCACGACGTGTGACCTTCACACTTTCAGCCCTAAATATTAGGACCACATGACAGTCTCTCAGCAGGCTTCATTCCAACCTCGGATCACGTGCCCTCCTTAAGCTTCTCGATCAAAGGCACCTGTAAAACAGAGTATCGGATAAGTCATCAATTTAAAGAGCAACTCTGTATAGATTATCAGAAGAACAGCACTTTAGAAGAAACTGAACGAGGTTAAAACGAAACAACACGAAGTAACAAATAGCAACGACACGGAGACAACACGAGGACACAATAGAGAAAACGACACGAAGTCAGTAAAGACTCGATGTACAACAGTAAGTAACACGAAGTAAAACCATACAGACATAAACGATAACACGAGATGCAACTTGTGACAGAGATAACACTACAAAGAAAACTACACGCAGAAGATGAAAACAATAACCGACGCGAGGTGAAAAACAACACGAGGACAACACGGGCTGTCAGCAGAAACCGACACGAAGAGGTTGCAAACAAGTAAGACACAAGGTCTACGTAAAGCAACACGAAGTGTGGTCAAAGCGAGAACGACACGAGGTCTAATGAGAAAGACCAACACAAAGACGGTGTAATCAGCACGAAGTGAAGAACAACGACACGAAGTATAGTGGTGACAAAAACACACACTACACAGAGAACGACACGAGGTGGTGACACAGAAAGCAACACGAAGTGCTGCAATGTTCTGCACGCAGTGGAACAAAAACGACACGGAGTGAAAAGCGACACGAAGATGAAAACAACACTTAAGACGAAGTTGACACGGAGTGAAAAAGTAGACATAAAAAATGACACGAAGACATGGAGACAACAGTAACCGACACGAGGTGAGGTTACTAAAGCGACAACGACACGCGGTGTGGAAAACACGACACGAAGACCTGAAAAGGAAAATGACACGAAGTAAGAACGACATGGAGACAGCACAGACACGTGCTTGACTTTGAGAAAAGTTCACGAAGTAAACTCAACACGAAGATAGAGACACTAAGGCAACACGGAGACACGAGTACACGGGAAACACGAAGACAACTTTGAGTACAAAGCTGCTCGAACATCCGAACGACTCGAAGACAAGGACGACACGGGGTGACAACAACTCGAAGATGACAACAGGAATTGACACGGAGTATGACCAAGGCGAGAGGGACAGAAATAGCACGAAGACTCAAACGCAGAAATAACACGAAGACGAAGACACTAAAACAACACGAGGACACGAAGACAAAACCAACACGAAGACACGACAAGGAAAACGACACGAAGTCTAACCTCATACAAGTTATCCTGTCACGCATGGAAATCAACACGAAGTGTTATAACCTCAGACGACACGATATCTTTTCGTGTTAGTGAGGGGAAACAACACGAGGTGAGACTTCACGCTGTACAGAACTTGGAAGACTAGTGTTGAATGAGTAGACGTGTAGTATATCATGAAAGAAGGCCAGTGTACAGACTTGGAGGCCTGAAGGCGATGTGAGTAACAATCCAATGTATGGACTTTGACTCAAAATGAGACTGACAGTGTATACACTTAGCCAAGGCAATGCACTGTATGGACTTCCATGAGACGCTCAATGTGCAGACTTACTGCCAATCAATGTATAGACTCTGTAAATGCATATGAAAGCTTTATGCAGCAGATAATAGTCTGAAACTTCAATTACAATGATTCACAGTGTAAACAAATAAACTGACTGAGCATATAAAAGCCTGAATGAACATTTCAACAGGATGACTCACAGTGACTCACATCAAACACCAATCATCAAAACCAAATCAATCATTAAAACCACAGCAATGAATGCTTTATGCATCAGTTTAACATGTAGCATGACCTCACATCAAATATGTTAATCTAAACTGAGCATCAGGATGACTGAACATTTGATTAACTTACATCAACAATCAATCATTAAAACCATCATCAAAATCACAGGGGCACAACAATCTCCCCCTTTTTGATGATGGCAACACTTTCAATATATTGAGTCATTCTGATGATGTGAGGCATTCTGAAGACTCAAATTATTCTCCCCCTTTGACTTCATCAAAAAGAAAATAATTTGAGAAATTAAAGCATGTATAAAAGTTCAATCAAATTCTCCCCCTTGCAAGAACATGATTCTCCCCCTTTAATAGTTTTAGCAAAAGCATGAGTTAGAGAAATGCAATACTCCCCCCTGAGTATATGAATGCAAGGTCACAAATGATATGAACATGATTCAGCACGACTAGGAATGCTCCCCCTGAACAGATGCCAATTGATATGCAAGTGATGCATGACATGGAAGCTCCCCCTCAATAAATGGACTCTTATGAGATAAATGAGAAGGAGACCACAGGGGCAAACAAGGAGAAGTTCAGGTCATTGAGCCAATGACATGAGCAGAAGAAATTCAGTTAACAGATTTTTCAAGGATGCTCAAACATAAGAAATTCAGCCAGATTTTCAAAGAGATATCAATCTCATAAATCTGAAACATAAGTTTTCAAAGTCTTCTATCATAAGGGCTTATGAATGACATTTATTGAACAGCATGGTTTAAACATGATGTATGCAGAGTTTATCAATAAAATTCTGTATTGATATCTAAAACCATGGTTTAATAAAAGTGAACCAAGCCCTCATATTTATCTTGATAAAACTCCCTCTCTCTTACACAATCAAAATTTATTGACTTCTTTCAGAATTACATGCACCAGTATTGAAATCAAGCAATTATGAAGTCATATGAATTTGTCTAGGGTTGTAACAATTTGATTTTGACATCAATATTCAGAAATTTTAATTTGTTCAATAATTTTCCATGCTACAAATTTTACGAGCACTCTAGTTCAGTGCACACATTGTAACTAGAGGGTATACCTTGATTAGAGGCCAATATCCCTAAGCCCTTAGTGTGACTAACTGTCATGCTATATATGAACAGAGATAACATTTACACATCATGACACACTTGAAATCATTTCTGGATGAGTGAGTTGTATTTCTCAGTGTGCATGCCATTGCTCTGCCTGATTTTCAATGAATTCTTATTTTACAGAGTTAACTAAGGCACCTCATGACACAGTCCTTAGGACTTGTGTTTCTCAGTGGCCAATGTCATTGCTCTGACAAAATAACCCTTTAGACATTTCAGAAAAATTCATTCGCTTCAAATCAATAATAGTTTCATGTACTCAACCAGTTGAAGTCATGTATTCAAAAATGCAGATTTCAGAAGTTTTCAAGATACAGCATGAAACAGATGGTTAATGTTTATTAAACATGATTCAGATATGTTGAGAGATTTTGAAGTTAGACTCCATGAATACATTAAGCTTAAACCACATGAGTTATTTCAGTCATTCATAAGAATGTATAATAGAAGATTCCTAGTTCAAGAGTTTTCATATTTATGATCGAGATAGCCCATTGAAATCTTCATGAAAGACTGATAGAATTCTGAAGCCAAATGATACCAATTGTTAGGAGAGATTTTGAAGCTTAGTGTTTTCCGAATATGATCAAGGTTTGTCAACAAAAGTGATAAGAAGGGATATGCAATGAATTCTGACAAATGTATGCATTTGACAACCTATATGCAATGCATTGACTCCCCCTTACAATATGCATCCAAACTCTCTTTTTGGCATTTTAATATAAGGAGATGCAATGTACTATATGTATGCAGGGACATGCAAAGACTCAATCATTGAATGCTATGCAAGAATATGCAACTTACTCCCCCTGAAAACATGCAATGCTTGCACTGAAAACTGAACATATGATACCAAATGATATCGTGACTTGTGTACAATCAGACTGTCCTATCAGCAAAGTGACCCATGGTACTAGGCGGAGCACTTGGTCTAAAAGACCACCTCACACATAGTAAGAACCTCCAGACAAACTTCCCTGCCTTTTGGTACCTTACCATTTATATACCATTGAGGTCATGCATGATAATTCAACATGCAGTCCTATATGTAATTCAGAATGCTCAGTGAGCTATTGCAACACACAAGTTTCAAGTCACACTCATAGGCAGTTCAGATTTTTTCAGAAAATTCAAAATGCAATATGTTTTCAGAGTTTATGCATTTCAACAATTATCAACCACTTACAAATGGCAGATATGCAAGAATACATCAAACCAGATATGCAATAAGTTTCAAAATAGGAAATGCAGAGAGATTACCTAAACAGTGTGGGAGTGGGGTTTTCATTCTTGAGTGCCTTGGATCATTACCCCTTTTATTCCAGCTTCCAAGGCACACCTGTAGCAGATACATCATTTTAATGTAACAGGTACCCAAGAAACCTTGGGTCCTGGTTTAGCAGTGACACTCCTAGCAGGTTTTCTCAACAGATTTTTCGCATGTTTATCATCACAACACATGATATGATAATTATACATGGAATGCCCTACCTGCCCATAATGATAACAAGAAATAATAGATTTCATGTTCTCCTTGTATACATCAGCATTGGCGTGAACATGGTGTGAGTGAACATGATTAATTCTGTTATTGACATGAAAGATTTTCTTTTCATAACCGGCCAGCCAACAGTTAACAGCTCTGTGGCCTGGCTTTCCACATTCAAAACATACAGTGTATTTTCTTCTAGGACCAAACTTCTTTCCATCAATAATATTTTTATTAATAGGGAAATTAGCAAATCCAGAGTTAGTTTTCTTTCCCTGAGCATGCCAGCAGAAGGCAGCAATGTGACCAAACTTTCCACAGCAATAGCATTGAATTTTCTTTTCCTGATCAGTAGAATGTTTCCTAAGATGATTTCTAGGATACTTTCCTCTTCATCATTCATCAATGCTACACAGTTATGCATAATGTGGCCAACTTTCCCACAATAGTGACATGTTATAGCCTTTTTATTCACATTCACTTGTTTAACAAGATTGATATTCTCATGAGAGTGTGAATGTGTGTGTGAGCAGTGAGCAGCATGCACATGAAAATTAGAGACATATTTGGACTTATCCAAATCAGCATTTTCCTTTTGTTTTTGAATCTTTTCCTGTTTCTTATCTGAATTTTCAGCCTTCTTAGCAGTGAATTGAAACATAGAAGAACTAGATTGATTAGCTTGTTCAGAGCTTTTTACGAACACAGTTGACTTCTTCTTTTCATTCACTTTCTTATTAACATGCACATACCCAAGTCCTTCTTTCTGAAAATTCACTTTAGAACCAAGCAGCTTATTCAAGTTGTCTTTTCCTTTAACGAATTTTGACAAGGAATTTTTCAGATCTTCAATCTCAAAATTCAATGAAGCAATATTCGCTTCATACTTGGATAGCTCAGATTCACAAACAATCAGCTGTTGTTGCAAAGCATCATTCAGGTTCTTCAGAGTTTCATTTTCTTGTTGAACCATTATTTCAATGTTGTTCTCATTTTCTTTCACAACAGTTTTTCCTTTTTCAATTGACAACCATCTTTCAGAGAAGACAGTATTAAGAACCATTTGTTTTTTATTTTGATCTTTTAGATGAGAATTTTCTTCAATCATCTTATTTTCAAATTCTTCTTTCAATTTCAGTTCAGATTTTAGATTTTCATTTTCAGCCTTTAGACTTGTGATTTCAGCATTTTTCTCTTTTCTTAATTTTCTCTTTTCTGACTTAACTCTTTCATATTTTTCAAGTAAATGCTCATGCATGGCAACTAAATCATCATGACTAATATCCTCGGTCTCAGAGTTTACCTGGGATGAGGACTCATCTGATTGATCACTCCTTCTTGCCATGAGACATTCTTCTCCCTGTTCCACGTGTGTTGTAGTCACTCTATCAAACATTTCCTTTGCAGTGCTACAATCTGAGAAAGAGGAAAAATCATCAGAACCGATTGCAGCCTTCATTAAATTTAGAGCTCTCACATTATCATCATTTTTCAACTTGTGGACATGAGTCCACTTGGACTTATCCTTTGGAAGTTCATGTGGACTGTGAGAGATAACCTTCCACAATTGTGGATTAATAGAGTTAACATGCTTGTGCATACGATATAGCCAGAATTGAATATTTGAACTACTGAATAATGGAGGATGAGCCATGACGGCACAACAGTTTAACGCAACAGGAATATTGATGCACTAAAAGCAATTTAGCACCTAAGACCGCAAGATCGATCTGCAGGTCGCTGGACCTTGTATGCAGAAACCTGCTCTGATACCAATTGTTAGGTTCGGTGCAGTATTCAGAGGGGGGGTGAATGAATATAACCCTTTAAAAACCTTTACCCAATTAAAAGGTTATGATGCTCACTAACTATCTAGAGTGCTAACTAGACAGATGTATCAAATCTGAAAGACTAATTAGCAGTAGCACCATTCTTCCACTCAAATAAACTTTCGCTCACTCAACGGATTAAACACTCAGAACAAGATCTGATCAACCACTTGGAGCGCCCCTATGCAAACATCTAGCGGAAGCAAAACATATAGAGAAATCAGACCACTGCACAGAGGATTTTTAGGTGGTTCGGTCCTCCAGACCTACATCCACCCCACACTCAAACTGAGTATGGCTTCCACTAGCTCACGCTAGAAACAGCAGACTCAGTCTGCAACAAATGCTGCCAAACAGCTTGACCAGGGGAACAGCCTCCCCTCTTCCTCTCAACCGGAGGGAACCACTAGTGACACCAGTCACTAGCAAACCAGAGACACACGGTCTCTCTTCCTCCAGACCTGGAGGGAACCCCTGGACTTGAATCCACAAGCCCAGAACCGGAGACAATTCTCCCTTCCTCCAACCCGGAGGGAACCCACAAGTAGCTCCCAGCTACTTGCAACCGGAGATCAGATCTCCCTTCTCCTGATCCACAGGAGGAACCCCGACCTCTCTACAGAGTATCGGAAAGCACAGCAAACCAGAAAACAAAGGAAAATAATAAACGAAAACAACACAGCAATCAGAAGGCTGTAAAATATGAAAACACAGATGTGGCTCTCAACGGAGCTGACTGGCCTGGATCTGATCCACGGTCCAGTGAAGACAGATCTTCAAGCAACTTCTTCCTTGTTCTCCACGAGCTCTCTCGCTCACTTTCTATCTCTCTTTTCTTTCTCTTCTACTCTCCTAGGAGCTTCTTCTGCTACTTCTCTTCTTCTTCTTCTCAACTCACGATCTCTCTTTTTCTTTCTTCTGCTCTCCTAATCTCTCACTCTCTACTCTTCTCTTCTCTCTCTTTTTCTTCTTCTGCTCTTACTCTCACTCTCTTTTTCTTCTTCTGCTCTTACTCTCACTCTCTTCTCTGCTCTCTTCTTTTCTTTCTTCTCTTCCTTTTCCTGGATCGGGGCTCTCTGTATGAGCTTTTCTTCTTACCAACTCGATCACCTTCATCTGTGGACGAAGGTCTCATATATATAGTAGCAGCAGCATCAGCCACGACGTGTGACCTCCACACTTTCAGCCCTAAATATTAGGACCACGTGACAGTCTCTCAGCAGGCTTCATTCCAACCTCGGATCACGTGCCCTCCTTAAGCTTCTCGATCAAAGGCACCTGTAAAACAGAGTATCGGATAAGTCATCAATTTAAAGAGCAACTCTGTATAGATTATCAGAAGAACAGCACTTTAGAAGAAACCTGAACGAGGTTAAAACGAAACAACACGAAGTAACAAATAGCAACGACACGGAGACAACACGAGGACACAATAGAGAAAACGACACGAAGTCAGTAAAGACTCGATGTACAACAGTAAGTAACACGAAGTAAAACCATACAGACATAAACGATAACACGAGATGCAACTTGTGACAGAGATAACACTACAAAGAAAACTACACGCAGAAGATGAAAACAATAACCGACGTGAGGTGAAAAACAACACGAGGACAACACGGGCTGTCAGCAGAAACCGACACGAAGAGGTTGCAAACAAGTAAGACACAAGGTCTACGTAAAGCAACACGAAGTGTGGTCAAAGCGAGAACGACACGAGGTCTAATGAGAAAGACCAACACGAAGACGGTGTAATCAGCACGAAGTGAAGAACAACGACACGAAGTATAGTGGTGACAAAAACACACACTACACAGAGAACGACACGAGGTGGTGACACAGAAAGCAACACGAAGTGCTGCAATGTTCTGCACGCAGTGGAACAAAAACGACACGGAGTGAAAAGCGACACGAAGATGAAAACAACACTTAAGACGAAGTTGACACGGAGTGAAAAAGTAGACATAAAAAATGACACGAAGACATGGAGACAACAGTAACCGACACGAGGTGAGGTTACTAAAGCGACAACGACACGCGGTGTGGAAAACACGACACGAAGACCTGAAAAGGAAAATGACACGAAGTAAGAACGACATGGAGATAGCACAGACACGTGCTTGACTTTGAGAAAAGTTCACGAAGTAAACTCAACACGAAGATAGAGACACTAAGGCAACACGGAGACACGAGTACACGGGAAACACGAAGACAACTTTGAGTACAAAGCTGCTTGAACATCCGAACGACTCGAAGACAAGGACGACACGGGGTGACAACAACTCGAAGATGACAACAGGAATTGACACGGAGTATGACCAAGGCGAGAGGGACAGAAATAGCACGAAGACTCAAACGCAGAAATAACACGAAGACGAAGACACTAAAACAACACGAGGACACGAAGATAAAACCAACACGAAGACACGACAAGGAAAACGACACGAAGTCTAACCTCATACAAGTTATCCTGTCACGCATGGAAATCAACACGAAGTGTTATAACCTCAGACGACACGAAATCTTTTCGTGTTAGTGAGGGGAAACAACACGAGGTGAGACTTCACGCTGTACAGAACTTGGAAGACCAGTGTTGAATGAGTAGACGTGTAGTATATCATGAAAGAAGGCCAGTGTACAGACTTGGAGGCCTGAAGGCGATGTGAGTAACAATCCAATGTATGGACTTTGACTCAAAATGAGACTGACAGTGTATACACTTAGCCAAGGCAATGCACTGTATGGACTTCCATGAGACGCTCAATGTGCAGACTTACTGCCAATCAATGTATAGACTCTGTAAATGCATATGAAAGCTTTATGCAGCAGATAATAGTCTGAAACTTCAATTACAATGATTCACAGTGTAAACAAATAAACTGACTGAGCATATAAAAGCCTGAATGAACATTTCAACAGGATGACTCACAGTGACTCACATCAAACACCAATCATCAAAACCAAATCAATCATTAAAACCACAGCAATGAATGCTTTATGCATCAGTTTAACATGTAGCATGACCTCACATCAAATATGTTAATCTAAACTGAGCATCAGGATGACTGAACATTTGATTAACTTACATCAACAATCAATCATCAAAACCATCATCAAAACCACAGGGGCACAACACCCTTCAAACGCAGTCCGCTACTATTGTTAACCTTCATTTTATGCATGGGCCATTGCCTCCTAGTACAGACTAGCCCACAGTGCGGGCTGTGTTGTCCGATGGGACTATTGATGGTCTTGACTATTTTGTTATAGTGTCGGTGGGACTATTGATGGACTTGACTATTTCGTTATAGCGCCGGTGGGACTATTAATGAATTTGACTGCTTTGTTACTGCACCGGTGGGACTAGGGATTAACATCCGAGAGCTCGGCCAAGGCGGGGTGCCTTAAGCCAGAGGGAAAAGGTTTATGTAGGGGTAGTAGTTGAGAGCTCGGTGAAGACGGAGTGCCTTGTGCCAAGAAAAATGGTTTATGGGCCCAGTCCGGCGAGACTGATGGGCAAAGTCTAAGAGCTCGGCGAGGGCAGAGTGCCTCGGGCCAAAGAAAAAGAGTTTTATGAGTCTAGCCTGGAGAAACTTGATGGGTACTATTTAAGAGCTCGGCGCGAGCGGAGTGCCTCAGGCCAAGGAAAAATACTTTAATGAGCCCAGCCTAGCGGGACTAGGGCGATGCCTAAGAGCTCGGTGAGGGCAGAGTACCTCAGGCCAAGGGAAAAGAGCTTTTATGAGCCCAGCCCAGCTGGACTAGGGTAATGTTAGAGAGCTCAGAGAGGGCGGTGTGCCACAGGCCAGGGAAAGGGATTATGAGCCTAGTGGGACAAACTTGGTATTTCTTAGTATGTTTGTGTAGCTGTTGCGGCAGGATGCCAAGGGATGGTGAGAATTCCTCAGCTAGGATCATAGGTTCTAGGCCGAGGGTATAGGGTCAACCCTGGTGCAACTGATGGGAAGCATCCCCCTGGATGAAAAGTTGGCAAAGCCAACGAATGTTTATTTGATGACCTGGCTGGAGGACCTAGGTAAAGGGCGAAAGGGGTACCCCGATGGGGCTTGGACCCACATTTGAGATAGGAGGCCCGGCAAGACTTTCTCTCTCATCTAATCCCATTTCCCCCATCTCCCCGTTCTGGTCTGTTGGTTCCCGCCCGTGGCCTTCGGCCATGGCCGGTGGCATGGGAGGCTGGGCTTCTCCTCGCCGGCCACACCCTGGCCCTAGTGCTTCTTCGTCGGTGCTTGTTCCTCCTTGCGGTGTACCATCTCCTGCTGCGGTCATTTTCGCGGCCACTGAAGCTCTTCCCGGATGCCACGTTAGTACGGGAGGTGCCGTGTTGCACTCTCAATCTCCCTCCGACGCTTGCGACGCTGCCACCTCCTTCCCTGATGTATCTGCTCCTTCTTTGGAAGCCCCCCTCTCCGGCTTCAGTCCCCTTAGCCTTGGTGGTGGTGCGATCGTGCCTAGCCCATCTACAGGTGGTGGCGTTCCATCTACTTCTACGACATCCCCACCTTGTCTATCTGACGGCCCTCTGCTCTCACAAGACCTCCTTGCTGCTGCGTCGCCCTCGTCTGCTGTTGGACACCTTGCGCCCACTATCTCGCCACTGTAGGATGCTCCTTCCAGTCGGCCACTCTGCGGTGCCTTCTTCTTCCCTTGTGCCGACGGCCGTGCTCGGCGTCCTCCCGCGTCCTGGCCGTGCCACCGCTACCTCGTCAGGAGCCCCCTCGAGGGCCTCTCCTTGGGCTCCAGGATCCCGCTCGCTAGCTCCTACTGGTGGTGTCGGTACAGGTGCTCTGCCTGGTTCCCCTTCTATGGCAGCTGGCCCCTCCTTTATGCAGGTGGTCATGCGGTCACTGGTTCCTCCCTCGATCAAGCTACTACGGCACCCCCCTACCTATACTGATTCTGGAGAGCCAACGGTGTTCTTCACTACCGATGAGATTTGTGAGTCCTATGTGCCCTTGGATCTTGCCGTTATCGCAAGGACGCCACGTGAGAGACCTCCTTTCCAGGAGATCAGGGCGCATCTTGCTCAGCGGTTCAACTTCCTCATGGATTTCATCCTCAGCGCCTTGGACAATAGGCATCTGCTGATTCGTTTCCATTGTAAAGAAGACTATCTCCAAGTGCTTTTGAAGGAGACCCTATTCGTGAAAGGAAGGCCCATGCAATTTTTTAAATGGTTTATGGACTTCTCTGTTGAGGAAGATTCTCCTCTTGTCCCGGTTTGGTTAGAGTTCCCCAAGCTACCAGCCAATTTCTTCAATGAACCAATGTTGTTTTCTCTTGCTGGATGCATTGGAGAACCGCTGCAAGTTGGTAGGAATTCACTGTGCCACACCCGCTCCACTGCTGCGAGAGTATGTGTCCAATTGGATGTATCCAAGCAACCTCCTCACCGACTTTGGATTGGCATAGGTGGAGCTGCAGGCCGTTGGCAGGAGGTTGTCTTCCCTCACCTTCCTTTCTTCTGCTCCACTTGTAAACGCCTGGGCCACCCCACCGCAAAGTGTTCGCAACCTCCAGCTGCGCCCTCTGTTGCTGGCCCCCCAGGTGCCAGCCCCTAGCTTCCACCCACCTCCGCAATCACGAGCCCCTGCTCCTATTTTACTGCCCTCTCCTCCTCCTTCCATTGGCCGGTGTGCAGATTCTCGGGACGCCTGTACGTTTCAACCTCCACTGCAGCCTCGGCCGGTGGCTCCCAAGGCAGTGTCTACCACCCAGGCTTCTTCATCATCCCTGCTTTGCCCTGTGGAAGGGCATCTACATTCGCTCATCGCCGTGGTGCCCACCACTGCAGTTGCCGGTGGTCTGCTTCTGCCTGTCCACCCCACTGCTTCCTTGGGGCCCACAGCAAGCCCTACAGCTGACACTCCACTGGTGGATCATCAAGCCTCGTGCTGTTTCACTGAGCCTTCGAAGGCTTCCCCTGCTACGGGTGGATCTCCCTCTGTAGGGGACGTCCCCCCCAGTCTGGGTGCTGATCTCTCTTTGAGTGCCCACTCTCATCATCCTCCGGTCCTTGGCTCCTTGTCTGGCCAATGCCTCTTGCACCTGAGCAGCTCTATGGAGGTCCCCTCTGCTACCGCTGATGGAGTGGGGTTGTCCCCCTTTCCCACCTCTCCCTCAATCACAGCTACTCATTGTCATGCTGTCTCCCTTGCTACTGGCCACGAGGCCTTCACTGCCATTGCGGACGCTTCCTCCCTTCCGCCTGACAGTTCCCCTGCAATTGTAGCTTCCTCCTCTCTAGGACTCGCCTTGTTGGGAAGCTTCACCGGTGCGTCAACTTCATCTATTGCTCCTAGCCTTGCTGATCTGGCAGGGTCGTCACCTAAGGTTGTTGGTTCTCCCTCCTCATCTGATGGGTAGTCTCTTTCCTTCCCCCCCTTACTTGTCCAAGCCCTTCCTGTTCCGGGGTTGGAACCTTCATCTCTTGGGGTCAACCCCACTGCAGCTCACACTCTCTTTGTGGGGAGGCCTCAATCCATTCCGGCAGCGGTAGCTGGGGTCACTACCCGTGGAAGCCACAGAAGGAACATCTCAAGTGGTCTGATCCTATCCACTTCCAATGAAAGCTCTCCTATGGAACATTAGAGGATTGGGAAATGCTCAATCGGTTTGCAGGTTGAAAGCTCTTGTTCACCAATATGACCTGCATCTCCTTACTGTTCTTGAACCAAAGCTCCTGCTCAAGTTGATGGAAAGGTATTATCGTTAGATCCGCATGAAGCATTGTATGGCCAACTCCACAGAGAAGGGCCATATATGGGTTCTTTGGCAAGCTCCTATTGATGTTCTTTTGGTTAACTCTTCGGATCAGCACCTGACTGTTTCTGTCTCCTTAGCAAGGGATTGCACCATCTTTTTAACCGTTGTGCATGCTAGTTTCTTTTTGTCAGATCGTCGCATTCTGTGGGACCACCTTATTGATTTTGCTGCCACTTGTGACTGTCCGTGGCTGGTCGGAGGGGACTTCAACAGTATCCTGCACCCTGACGAGAAACATGGGGGAAGGCGTGCTTTCTCCTTGTCCATGGCCGACTTCTAGGCTTGTGTGGCTGCAGCTGTGCTTCAAGATGCAGGCTTCACTGGCGGCCCATTCACATGGTATAATGGGCAACGTGCTAATGCATTTGGGCACGTTTGGACCGGGTGCTCTTCAATGGAGAATGGTCTATATCCTACCCCCCTATTTCTGTATGGCATTTATCTAGGGCTTGCAGTGATCATCGGCCATTGCTTCTTTCTCTAGCCGACCAATCTCCTAGGAGGCCCTCGAGGTTTTGTTTCCAACAAATGTGGATAAGCCATTCTCAATTTCTCAATGATTCACGGGCAGCGTGGGCAGTGGCTCCATCAGCTTCTTTTCCCCTTGTCTCTTGGCCTTAAAGCTCAAGCATATGAAGGATTTTTATAGGTATTGGAACCACAATACCTTCCATAACATCTTTGCTAATGTGTAGGCTGCTGAAGGTGTCTTTAACCTTGCGCAAGAGGCCTTTGACTCACAACCAACGGAGGCAAATCATTCTGCCTTTATAGCTGCTAAGGATGAACTAGACCATGTGCTCTCTACGGAAGAAATTTTCTGGCGATAAAAATCTAGAATCAAGTGGCTCATTGAAGGGGATCGTAACACTAAATTCTTCCATGCCTACGCTCTATCACATCATTCCCGCGCCACTATCTCCCATCTCCTTGGGGATGATGGGGTTGTTGTCAACCAAGAAGATGACATGGGCAAGTTGTTGGTCTCATACTTCAATGCGGCTTTCACCTCCTCTCCGCATCATATCCACCCGAAAGTATTGGATGCCATTCCACCTGTTCTTATTGATGAGGACAATGCTTTTCTTTGTGCGGTGCCTCCATATAAAGAAATCAAAGATGTGGTCTTTAGTATGTCCGCTGATAGTGCTCTGGGCCCGGATGGCTTCACTCGTCATTTTTTCAAAGCTTACTGGGATTTAATTGGCAAGGATGTGGTGGCGGGGGTCCAAGCCTTCTTCTGCGGCCATCCCCTTCCATGTAGTTTCACGTCATCTTTGATTGCTCTCATTCCTAAGGTTGACACCCCGACAACTTGTGCTCACTTCCGGCCTATTAGCTTATGTAACTTTTTGTACAAGATCATCTCACGGGTTCTTAGCGGCCGTCTTGCGAGTATTCTTCCTCGCTTGATATCTGAGGAGCATGGGGCCTTTGTGCAAGGTTGTTACATTATTGAGAATATTTCCTTGGCTAGGGAAATGGTCCAACACCTTGGCACCCCTTGCAGAGGTAGTAACGTCATCTTCAAGCTTGATATGGCAAAGGCATATGATCGTATGGAATGGGTTTCATCTTTGAAGTTCTCCGTACATTCGGGTTTGGTCTTGCTATCATTTCTCTTATTGAACCTTTGCTCACTAACTCTTGGTTTTCCGTCCTCCTCAATGGCCAAGTTCATGGGTTCTTTAAGTCCTCTAGAGGCCTACGTCAAGGTGATCCTATAGCTCCTGCTCTGTTCATACTAGCGGAAGAAGCCTTAAGCCGTGGGCTGTCTGCCTTGTTTTCTCGCAGCCAAGGTGGTTACTACCATACTCTGTCCAGGTGCCCCAAGGTATCTCATCTTCTGTTTGCAGATGACACTCTTATTTTCTCCAATGGCTCTATTCACCACATGCGGGAACTTATGAAATTTCTCAAGAAATATGAGGTTGCCTCTGGCCAGCTTATCAATATTCCAAGAGTTCCTTTGTGGTGGCCAGGGGTGTCCAGCTTCTCTTTCTAACTCCATTGCACAGTTAACGGGCTTCAGGAAGGCTAACCTTCCGTTTACTTATTTGGGGATTCCTCTATATGCTGGACGGCCGAAGTCGGTTCACTTTTCGTACATCCTCTCTAAAGCCGCGGCCAAGCTACAATCTTGGAAGGTGAACTTTTTTTCTATGGGAGTCCATCTCATCCTTATTCGGCATGTTCTTTCTGCTGTGCCCATCTATACGTTATCTTGTGTTGCTGTTCCCTCTTCCATTTTCAAGGGTTTTCACAAGCTTTTGGCCAATTTCTTCTGGGGCTAGTATGAGGGGTCTCCTAAAAAACATTGGAAGTCATGGGAAGACATTTCTCGGCCCACCGCCTGTGGTGGCCTTGGCGTCCTGCATCTCTCCACCATGCAAATAGCCCTTAGGACAAAGTTGATGTGGAGGGCAATTACCTCCAACTCTTTGTGGGCTGTATTTTTCAAGGCTAAGCACTTGCATTTCCAACACTATTCTACAGCTACTTTCTCCCTTTCCATCATGGCAGACAAGAAACTTTGGCATATGGCAGCTGGTTTAATCCATCTCAACCACCAGGTTCTTGCATCTGCGGACTGCACTCTTGCATCCTTTTGGCTAGATATTTGGGTTGGTGATGTTCCCTTGCAGCATTTTATTCCTCCACAGGTGTGGTCCACCATGCCCAATAATTATTGCACTCTTCAGGCAGCCCTTCAGGGCCCAACGTCGGATTGTGTTGCCCTTGCCCAGCAGTATTGCCCTGTGGGATTGCTAGCGATTGCCCATGGGTCATCTTCCATGGCTGATGTGTGGATATGGACACCCATTGCTAATGGGATTTTCTCTTCACGGTCTGTGCATAGCTTGCTCTCTTCGGCCCCATCCTTGCATTGGAATCTTCTTTGGCACTCCCATTTACCCATCAAATGCATGGTCGGTCTTATCCTGGCGTCTCATCTGTGGATGCCTCCCGGTAGATGATGTGATTGCGGCCTGTGGCGTCCCTTTATGCTCAAAGTGTAGCTGTTGCGCCTCTCCTCAGGCTGAGATAGCCATCCACCTATTCTTTCATGGCCATATCGCAAGGGAGGTGTGGGTAGCTTTACATGCTTTTCTGCGATTTCACTGCCCCACGGCAGCTGCTCCTAGCTTGGCGATCTTTGAGTATCTGAGCACCCTCCACATGTCATCCATGGCGGGCCGTCTCTCCAGATGTATTTTCTTGGCAGCCATATGGGAACTTTGGATTAGTAGGAACAAGCATCGGTTCGAGGGGCACCCCATGCATGCTCGAAACATTCTTTGTAGGGTGTTGCAGTCTGTCCGCGCCATCTCATCTGCATTCTCTCTCAAAGGAAGGTCTCTCCTCTCTTCTCAATGGTTGCTTCTCCACTCTTGGGGGATTTCTCTTTTGGCACCGCAGCCTACCCCTCCACGTCTCATTCGGTGGTTTCCGCCACCCTCAGGCCGTCTGAAGCTTAACGTGGATGGTGCTTTCAAGCGTGGCGTCGGTCTTGCAGGAGGCGGTGGTGCTCTTTGGAATTCGGATGGCTGCCTCATTCTAGCCTTTGCGGCTTCTTACCCACATGTCTCATCCAACCTGGACGTCAAAGCCTTGGCACTTCGAGATGGCCTTTCTCTTTGCAGGGATCGTGGGTTTCTCTCTCTCTCTGTGGAGACTGACTCACGCGTGTTAGCTCACATTATCTCCGGCCGCTCCTCAGGTCCTTGGCGTCTCACTGTTCTCCTCTATCAAATGGAGGAACTGCTTAGGACCATGCATGCTTCGATTACCCATGTATTTCAGGAAGCCAACCAAGTGGCAGATATGCTAGTTGGACTTGGTTGTTTCCTTTCAGCTCCCTCGTTTTGGTCATCTTGGGTTGATTTACCAACCGTTGTAAAAGGGCCCTATCGTTTGGATAAGATAGGGTGCCCCTCGTTTCGTCGTTAGCATCCTACTTGTACTTCTTTCCTTTTGATGCTTATTAATGAAAATTATCATGTCCGTCAGTCGGGGGTGGAGCGCTCCTTCCCTCTCTTGTAGGGTTGATCGCTCCCCCTTGTCTTGTCGTTCAGGTATTGACCGGAGTTAAAAAAAAAGATAGGAGGCCCGGTGGCCAATGAAGGCTTCTTAGCTTTGGTGGGACTGTTAATACAAGCTCTAGAGCTTGGCTAGTTTTAGACTAGATCAGCAGGGATCCTTTGACAGCGGGGAGGTTTTTGCATGACTACTCTGAGTCGACATCACCCAGGGGACAGATAGCAGGTGGCAGCAGTTGTGTGCCGAGTCGTCGGCTATCTTCTGTATTGTTGTCTTCTGCGGGGGTACCTGGAATGTTGTAGCTCTTGCAAAGGTAGGCTTCCAGGGCTTACGCCGTATGTGCCTCAGCAGTTGTGGTTGCGAGGTCTCTTTAGCTCCAAAATTGGTGCCGACGGTTTTAAGCTCCTATAGTCGTGCGTCATGCACTACCTGTAGGGATTTCATTTGAAGAAAAGACTGTAGGGCTTGCCCCCGTTGCATGGTACTACATTGTATGGAGTAGCTTCCTAGAGATAGAGAAATCCTAGTCTTCCACTGAATTCAGAAAAATAGGTCCTCTAAGCGAGGAGCTTGGAATCTTTAGCAGCACGTATTGTCGAGCAATTAACGTTTGCAGCAGGTTATACGGCTCCCGGCGGCACTTTGGTGTATCCCGAATAGTTCCATCTCTTTTCTTCTCTTGGGCCCCCGGGCCGGGGTGGATAGCTGGAGATGTCATTCTCCTTTTTAATCCCCCCAGGCTGGGGTGAATAGCTAAAGATGAGTTGTTCAAAGCATGTCTTTTCATTGGGTAGCTTGTCTGCTTCATGAGTAGTTGTGTAGGCAGATAGTAGCGGGGAAGTCCGGCCGTTGGACTCCACCCTCTTGTCTTTTGTTGGCAGCCCCCAAGCGGGGAATAGGGTCTAGCTTGTGCCCCGTGGCACCTCAGAGCTTGATTGTAGCTGAACATTTTTTCATTCTTGTCCCCATGTCAAGTGTGTGTTGGAATAGAATTTCTATTGACTCCAAGAAGGAGTATGCTACCGGGTGTCTCCCGGGTGAACTAGCCCTGTTTGACAGTTGTTTATTCAGCTGCCCCCTCTTACGCGGAGTGACCTGCGAGGGGCTAGTAGAGGGTGGGAGTACATCTCCCTCAAGGGCTGAGCATCCTTCCATGCGTGCTGGAGCATATAAAGCAGCGGCTGCCTCGCGCTAGGTTTTTTTATTATTATTCAGAAGGAGATTCTTCTATGCATCTTCGTCATTTTGTAGTTGGCCCTGATATGGATCGACTCTATTCTTTAACTGATTGTCTTGAGTGAAGTCGGCATTGCATTGAGTAGTAGAGCAGCATCTTTTCTTTTTATCTTCAAGTTTATTTCTTCTCTTGTCTTCAGCAGTTGCCCTCGGGGTGAAGCACCATTTGCATTTATTTGGCTTCTTGCCGCAGTAGGGGGAGCTCGAGATGCACTTCAGAGGGTGTGCTATCCTGGTTGATATGACGAGGCCTTGTTAGCCGCCAGCTTAAAGATGGGCAATTGGTGAGGACGGGGTGGGTCCACCCTATATTCTTCGAGCTGCAATTCACCACTTTGGATTAGGTCCTCCATGATGTCTTTAAATGCATAGTAGTCCTCGATGAGATGCCCTCTCTTTTAGTGATAGGGGCAGAATCGAGGGTCATCTTTTCCTTCACTGTTATTTGGTCTTTTAAGCTCCGGGAGGATGACCTTGTTATATTCAAGGGCCCATTCGAATAGAATTTGGGTCTTGTCCTGTGGGAAGGAGTATGGTCTTTTCATTCTTGCCCTTAGTGAAGGGGGCTTTTGCTCAGCAGTCTTGGTAAAAGAAGGACTAGCGGCCTCCTTTGATTGCTTTAATTGACGCTCGAAGGCTTCAAAGTCAGTAGTGTTTATTTTCTCTCATGTCGGTCGCTCTTTGACTGGCTTATTCCTCTAAATTGGGATAGCAGAAGCCAGATAGTACTTTGCTAGAAAGGTTTCGATATCAATTGCCATGTCTTCTAATTGGTCAAAGGACTTGACTTCGAGGCCAATTACCCTTTGCAGAATTTCTTTATTGAGATTACACTTGCATAGCTGGACAGCATCCTTGGAGCTTGGTGGATGTTTGCATCGTGCACTGAGATTCTTCCATCGTTAAATGTAGTCTGAAGTAGACTCATCATCTTTTTGTTTGATCATATATAATTCCGCCTCAGTGACTTCTTCCTCGGCGGATTTTATCTCAATTGCTTGTTCCATTGCTAGCTTGTTTTTTATGGCTGCAGCTGTTAGACTTTGGTGCGAGCCAACTGATTGTAGAGGTGGCATCGCATGAGGTGTAGAAGCTGCCCCCTGACGTGCCTAGAAAGCTAAGGGGTACGCATAGGCCGCGTGGTATAGCTACTGCGGGAGGGTGTTCCCTTCACGGCCTTGTATGAACTGGGGGATAGCTGGTTACAGTGAGGCTCCAAATGATTTAGCGCCACCTTGTCGGGCCTCGGATGAGGGTCCTGCCTGCCCAGGTGCGGCCGAGAGGAAACCCATCTCACTCAATCTTTTTCTCAGCATTTCCACTTCTTGTATTTTCTGATAGAGCTCCATCATCAGAGCAGGGTTAGCTTGGTAGGAGCTGGGAATGTTGTTTTCCGTGCTGATTCGAGGTGGGACTAGCGGCATTTTATTGTTGGCATGGGACGCATACGGTCCTGTATGGGTTGATGTTCTTGCCCCCATGCCCTCATGTGGGGGAGGGGTATAATAGCATGCTTCTTTAGCATGTGGTGGAGGATGCCCCCACTCTTCCTGGGGTTGATGGCGAGAGGTAAATGTTGCAGCTTGACCTGCCCTCACTGGTGTATAGCATATCTCTTCGTCTTCTTCTTCGACAGCTCGGCTCACACTGGGCAAGGCCCATAGGGTATTGCAGGAGAGGACAATGCTCTTCTTTTTGTTCTTTAGCTTATTCTTCTTTTTTCCTTCTACGGCTGATGCCTGATGTGTAGCGCAAGCCTCAGTTACCTCTTGGATGATTGCTGGTATAGAAATACCACATTGACTGCTCTCCTTATAGCGGGTAGCTCATGCGGACGAGGAGGATAAACCTTGTAGTCACCCAACTGTAGCTCCCCTCTCCTGATTAACTTTTCAATAGCGTCTTTAAAGACGTAACAATCTTCAATAGGGTGCCCAACCATCTGGTGATATGGACAGAAGTGAGGATGGTCTTTTTTTCTAGCATCCTCCAGTCTCTTCGGCCCCGGTAGGATAACCTTGTTGTATGTGACAGCCCATTCGAAGAGGACCCGAGTCCTATCCTTGGGGAAAGAATAAAGCTTTTTTCATTTTGGCCCGTAAAGACGAGACTTCCTGCTGCTCAGATGACTTAGCGGGAGGAGGGTTAGCCAGCCCTTTCTCCTTTTCTTTTTGTTGGTCGAATGTTTTGAAATCAATTGTGTGAACTTCCTTGGGCACTGGCCACTTGTCAGCAGACTTGCCCTTTTGACTTGCAGCGGTTGGAGCAGAGGGGGAGCTGGAGATGAAGGCTTCAATCTCTACGACCACATTATTTAGCCAGTCGAATGACCTTATTTCAATTCTGATCATCTTCCCGAGGATCTTCTGACTCAGGTTTTACTTGCAGATCTGCACTGCATCTTCTGGATGTGACAGTCGCCTACATCTCATACTGAGATTCTGCCATCTTTTAATGTACTCCAAGGCTGTTTCATCATGTCTCTGCCTGGAGGCGTATAGCTCAGCCACTAAGACCTCCCATTTAGCAACATGGAACCGTTCTCGGAACTTCCGATGCATAGCTGCCCAGTCACTAATAGAATCGGCTGGCAGGTTTGCATGCCATTCAAATGCCAAGCCTATGAGTGAGGACCCTAAGAATTTTAGCAGGTAGGCTTCATCTATTGTCAGATCGCCCATCACTGTCACATAGTAAGCAATATGCTCCTTGGGAGAGCCCTGCCCGTTAAACTTTTCGAACTTAGGCGGTTTGTTGATGCCAGGTGGGAGCCTCTTTGCAGCATACTGCAGTAGATACGGCACCTTGTATACATCAAAAGTGATGATATCACCGTCTATCCTCTCAGCCAGCTTTATTTCAATTAGTTGTTCTACCATTAATTTATTCAACATGGTCGGGTCTGCCAGTTCCGGATGGAAATGTGCAGACTGGTGCGTAATAGGAGTAGTTGGAGCCGCGGCTTGAGGTGCTGGCGGTGCCATTGATGGTAACTACTGCATTTGTGGAAGCACCAGTTGCGCCAGTGGTGGCTGTCGGAAATGTGGCCGAAGAGCGACTTCACCATGGTCTATTGGTTGAGAAGTATCTGGGAGTGTAGCATCGACTGGGTTAGGAGCTTCCCGAGGTGATTCAGTATGCACGTCTCGTGGCCAAGGGATAGGAGCTTGTTCAGTTCTTTCATTCAGCTGCCTTTTCAAGGCGTCGATCTCTTGCCAGTAATTTTACAGCATCATTAACATAGCTGGATCTAGCGCCACCATAGCGGGAGTATTCTCAAACGCCTTATCCAGAAGGCCCTCGGACGAGGCCGGCAAAGGAATCTCTTCTTCTTCAGAAGTCACCACGTTGGTAGTCGAAGTGGTGATAGCTTGCTTTTCTTTGACTACTTTGAGCATTTCTCCTACAGCTTTGCCCATTCTTGTTACTAGCTCGGGCCTTTCAGCTAGCATGGCCAATTCTTCTGGCTCTTCAGGTAGGGCCCCATATCTGCTGGTCACCCCTGCCATGTTGCAAGTGAAGACTTGCATTCTTTTTCTTTGCCCCCAGACTGCCCTCTTGGCTTGACCGGGGAACGTTAGCCTTTCAAATACTGATATTCTTTTCTTTCCTTCTTGCTGTGGGGGAGCTTCCAAGTACTTGGCTTCCGAGCCATCTTCATATTCATTGATGTGCATGAGTGATGCCACTGTTGTGTCCCTGTAGTTTCAATGATGACATACACTATGACTCATTAAACTGTGGTTTTGATGATGTCACACACAATGACTCGTTAATAGACTACTTGATAAGTTCATCTCATAGCTTTGAAAATGTCATGCCTGTTGCTTGGAAAATGTTATGCTTTATATGCCTTAATGCTTTCATGCTTTATATGTTTTAGTGCTATGTGTGTGAACTCTTGAAGCACAGGTTGTCAGAAGGTATTTATTGAAAATTTTGTTAAGCTCAACCCTGCATGACAAGATCTGAAAGCCTTTAATCTTAAAGGCCTTTGATGTTGTTGAATAGTTCAGCAAGCCCAGAGTTCAGGTTTGAGTCAAGCACATCAAGAGGTTTGAAGAAGAGGAGTCAGTTTGAAGAAGAGGAGTCGAGCTTGGAGCCGACTCCAGAACAGCTTCTCAAGTGTAGCAGCAGTGTTAATGCAGTATTCATGCAACATTGATTACAGTGCTGATGAAGTGTTGATTACTGTGTTGATGCATGTTGATGGAGTGGATTTTACATGCACAGTGGAGAGTTCACCATGGAAGTTTCCACATGTCTATATGTCTCAAGGACGTATTGAAGAAGTCCTTAGATCAGGCTTGTAAGCAATGGAGCTGACGCTGTCAAGGTATCCCCGCTATGGCAACAAGGCAGACATCTGATGAATAGCGGTAACAAATACCAGTTAAGAGTGACAGATAAGTAACTAAGGGTGAATAATAGCTTTTGTGATGGATATTCAGTGAAAACAATAGTTGGTGAGCAAATGGCGTCGACGCCATCTGTCAATGAGTTGACGCAGCGAGGTGCCAAAGTGAAGGAATGTGAACTACACAAAGTAGAGCTATAGCGACAGAATAAGGGTGAAAAATAGATGGTTAGTAGTGACAAATGGGCCATACATATGAGAAATAGCTCTCTAAGGGCATAAAATGGGTTGCAACGCTGGATACATGGAAAGTTATGAAGCTGCGTTGATGCCATAAGGCCTTAGCGTCGTGCAAAGGTGAAAACAGAGCAATGGCTACGGTTTAAGGGTGACAAATAGATCATTAAAGGTGAAAAATAGCCGATTGCAATGAAAAACAGCCTGTTAACGATGATAAATGGCCGATAGCAGTGAAACATGAAGAAAGATCAAGCATCATCAATGGAATTAACCATGCATGGATTTCTTAACCCTATCAATTCAAATCTGGAGCTTCATTAAGCATTGATGACTCTTATTAACTTCTTTCTGAGATCAGAGGAGGAATTTCATCTTTAGTTCAAATGGCCATCAGCAGTGATGAGGTTAAGCAGAGGTTGCAACAAGAAGAGTGCAGAAGCAGTGATGACGCAGTGCTCTAATGGCGCTAATGCAGCTAATGGCCCACTTCAAGGAAGCTGATAAATGGTAGAAGAGGCTGAAGTTAACAAGTCCAATGCAGTTACGTTGACGCAACATCCCTATGCGTCAACGTAGTAATACTGGGTTATCAAGGCATGCAAACTGAAGGATAAGAGTGACATATAAACACATAGTGGTGTCAAATGTGCACTATAGGTGACAAATGGCTCTCTACAGGTGACAAATGAAGGACAACGGTGACAAACAGATCAGGCGACGGCTCAAGGAAGAGGAGAAAAGACTAAAGGCGACGGCTCAGGCGGCTAAGGGTGACAAATGTCTTATTAAGGTGAAAAATGTCCTATAAGGGCGACAAATGCCTTTCTAAGGCTGACAAATACCTCGCCAGTGCAGAAAAATGAGGTAGAGCCATGAAATTCACTTGAGTTGACTTCGAGTTGACTTCGAGCCTTCAACACTTATGATGGGCACGTGACCCAAGGAAGTGTAGATTCTAATTAGAAATCCACTTAAGGAATTAAAATATATATATAAGGGAGGAATATGGACAAAAAGGGATGAGCACGAGGTGCTAAGATGGAGTTTGTGATCGCCAGAGACGCGAGGGCCTCAAAAATATAATAATGAAAACATGGAGGGATCGCGAAAAATACCTTGAAACACGGGTGATTGTGAGTGCTCCTTTCTCTTCTATATCGGCCGGCCGATGAAGAGAGTTCTCCTTATTTGATTACCCTTGCAAAATACCAAAGACAACACCAAAAGATCGGATTAGAACCAAGGTGAGTATAGCATCAATTCATGATTAAGGGTGAGCATGAAAATTAATGGAGAAGAACACACCTTATGGGTGTTAGCCCTTAAACCCCTATGCAAAAAGGTAGGTAAAAGGTGATATGATGAATAAAAAAAATGTAGATAAGTGCAAGGTGAAGAGTGCACTGTGGGAGTTCTGTGAAAAATACTCAACGTGGTTGAGTAATAAAAATATGAAGATGCAACATGCATGAACTAATGATAAAAATAAAAGAAAAAGAAATAAAAGAACAGGAGCCTGCGTGAGCCTCTGGCTTTGAATGCTAGATGGGGAGGAAGCCGGATGAAGATGAAGACTTGAGATGCAGCAGCTTCTCCTTCGGCCAGCCGCAGCACAGCAACCTGCAGGAGAAAGAAAAAAAGAAAGAAAGAAGAAGCAGAGAAGCCGAAGGGGATCGAATCTTATTAACAGAGCCGCCGGCTCTATTAAATAGAACAGATCAAATATAGCAGAAGATAAGAACGGGAAAGAGTCCAAAGAGGGAAGGATTAAGATGGGGAAGTGACCAAACAAAGCAAGGACTCTCTGGGAAAGGCTGCGTTCGTTTAGAACCCAAAAGGTGAAACACGACTTGGACATGGGCGTCAATTCTTAATTTGACGACCTACCAAAGGGGCGTTATTAAAAACACGCCTTAGATAAAGACGTTAATTCAAAAATCAATTTTTAGAAATAGATGAAACACGTCTGCGTCCAAGGCGTGATTTAAAACGCGCCCTATCAAGGGACGTTAATTCAATATATTCAAAATAGGGCCAATTTTCATTTCTCAATATTATTTTCCCATTTTTTAGGTGGAGGTGCAACTCGTTGCGCTGATTCCAACGACTATTTTTGCATATTTTTCTGACACCCGGAAGGCCACCAAATCACCTCTGGAAGAGAGTGGAAAATAATATAAAAAAATCAATTTAAAAAAGTGACGACCGTGCGTAGGTCGTGAATTTGATTTTTGATTTTTTATTCTTTTCAAATTCAAAATAACGTCTCATGGTAGGTCGTTAATTACAAAATAATTTCAAAAAATTCCTAAAAAAATCCAGAAAAATAGAAAATGAGTGGAATTGATGCCTCCATAAATAGTCATCCATTTTTAAGAAACGCCCAAGGCTAAGTCATTATTTAAAAGACGCCCCACGTCAAGTCGTTAATTCTGAAAAATTTATAAAAATAGAGAAAAATACCCAGAAAATCCAGAAAAATCCAAAAAAAATAGGAAAAAAATAAGAAAAGTGAGGAAAAAAGGAGAAATCCAAGAAAAGTGAGAAAATCACTCAAAAAAGTTAATTTGAGGGTCAAATTGGGGCATCGCAGGGTAATATGAGATACACTCACGGTAACGTCAATTTTGGCGTGTCTACAGCTGCCCCGCCTTGGCGTCTGCTTTGCAAGGGAGCAGAGCAAACTGAAAAGTAGATGCCAAGGTGTGATGAGACACGCAATCAACATCACTTGATGAGAATTAAATCAAAAGCTCGAAATGAAGCAATCTCGGGAAATTCAATGAAATCAATGATGTTCGGATAAAAGAGGAGGTCTGCACGCGGGCACGAAGGAGATTGATCAACTTCCAGCGCGGTGGAAGTACCCCAGGTCACAAACCTGTAGGTTTTACCATTGGGGAGCGATTACCAGCCAATGTGGACGTGCTGCAGCCAAGGTGGATCAAAGGGAAAATGATTAACATAAGATGATAGAAATCCAAACAAGGAGCTTTCGAGAAAATGACCCAAAACAGCGACAAAACGAACTGAGGACACAATTCGGCATGGAATATCTCATATTTGGAAAGATTAAGATCAATTCGACTCTCCAAATCAGCTTATGAGAGTGATTTTCCAACGTTAATTCAAAATCCTACATGAATGCATGCTGGGTTTAAAAGGAAAAAGTAAAACAAATGAAAATATAAGATAATCAAGGATAATATTGTTAAGCTGCCCAGACTGGGTCAAGAAACCGATTCTGCGAGCCGATACTAAACCGAAGCCCGTTTATCCACGCACCAACTCGCAAAAGGGAACCATCGTCCCCAGTCTTGGACGGCTCAACAGCCTATCCGTGTGACTAAGACTCCTCTGGAATCATCATTATTTTTGATAAAGGGGAACTCAAATTCCAGATTTACCAAAGTCACAAGGTCCTTGATATAATCTAGTAGCATATGTAACATATAGTAAAATGCATACAGGGGAGATGGTGATAGCAATAAGCATGGGGGAACTGAGAAATGGAATAACGTGCAAACACCGTGGGACTTGGATGATGATGCCCAGTCGGTGGGACCAAGAGCTTCTTCCTGCGCTCAAAGATTCATCAGCCAAGATATAAAAGATAACAAGCAATGAATTAGGCATTTAAGCAAAGCAAGCATAGCATGAATAAGCAATCACAACTTGGTATGGATCATATCATGAATAGCATTCAAGTGTGCACAGCGTGAAAGGCATGAATAACATAGATAGCATCATTAAAGCATAGATAGCATAGCATCATTGTTTGTTATTTGTCATGAAGATGACAACTTTGGCATGTGAGATTGAGATTGGATGATCAGGATCAAGTAATGCCTAACGGCAGAGTGATCAAGTGAAATCAGCAGGAGTTGATTAAATGATTTGGAGATGAATGATAATCAGGAGATATGAGGAAATGATAATCAAAATGTCCAGGGTGGCATGTTATGAGAATATCGGGAAGAATCAATAGATTGATAGCAATAAGTGGAGAGAGGACTCATCCCGTGCTCTTGGTCCTTGCAAAGTTGTTGTTCCTGCAAAAGCATCATCAAAAAATACAAAATTTTTGGAGTTTTTGGAAATTTTTATGAGTTTTTCAAATTTTTATGGATTTTGGAAAATATCTCAATTTTTATGAATCTTGGAAGAAATATCTGATTTTTTTTGTTTGATTTTGCTCAGGAAATATTCAATTTTTTTTGGATTTTTTACAAGAAATATATTTTTTTGGATTTTTGCACAAGAAATATATATTTTTTGGATTTTGGTTTAGACATAGCTAATGTAGCATCAAAGGGTGTTTAAACCATTGATTGGGGGTCCTCGTTCCTTCCCTTTTTGCTAAAATTTCCCAAAGCCGGGCGTACATTGAAAGTGGCATCCTATAACCGACCTCCTTTGATCAACGGTGCCCCTACCAAGGCCATACCTGAGAAACATTCGGTCTTGGAGGAAGGAGAGAAGAATAATTGAGGATAAGCTTTATGCAGGATGGGAGATGTCGGGACTTTGAATTCCTTCCAAGGTGTTAACCCTCAAAGAGGTAGTCTGTTGCGCCGGGGCTTTGTGCCTTTGATTTTAGACTCTTGACATGCATACGACCAGGGTTTTCCCTGCGGGGACTTTGCCACTCTTATCATGCCTTAATTCTCAATTTTGCTTTTATCATTTTTGACTTGATTTTCAGAATAGCCCTTCTTGGCTAGATGTATATCATGGAACTCATATGAAAACTCAAATCGATTTTGGGTCAAGACTGCCCCTATTTGAGACTTCTCTCGTATTGGGGATTACCGAAGTTGGTCATCTCATCTGTCAACCTCTTTCCCCTGCACGCAGCCGAGTAAAGAAGAGAAAAAGACTTTCAGATATACTCATGGCATGGCCAAAATAGCAACGGTGTTTTATCCAAAGAGCCGGCTAAGGACGCCGTGAAGTGTGTGGAATGCCCAGCTAAGGGTTACTCTTAACAAGCAGGGAGAGAACGTTGAATTCCCAGCACGGGGTTCTTATTAACCAATGGTGCTGCATAGCAAGCCTAAAGACTCTTTTTGACAATGATTTTTAATTAAACAAAAATCTAAGATAAAGGTCTAAAACACCACTTTTAATCTTGTTAAGAAGCACTTTATTTTGAAAATCATGCGTGAAGCAATGAGATAATGATATCATGAAATGAATACTTACGCCAATATGTTACCTTGCAACCTTTATAGAAGCAGCTGTCAGAGGCGAGGTTGATCATCGTGGGATATTCCTCTTTTGCAGTCAAAAGAATTGGAAGCAAAGGATTTGAAAGTGGCTTAACAAGAAGGAGTGGTGCCAAGACCAGACTCAGACGAATAAGGAGAAAAAGGAAGAGAGGCGAGGGCTAGAACTCCCTCGTTAAGGTGCGGAGACCCTGATCACATGGAACGGTCTACAGAAGAAGCGGAGAATTAGAAGGAGGAGTGAGGACTAAAGCCTCGAAAGCAGTGAGAGAATGGGCAGTTGTCCAAGGCAGTGGATGTGGAAGAAGTTGGGTCGGACCCAGGATTAGGAGGAATTAGAAGAAGAAATTGGTAGATGGAAAGAGGCGGATCTGGAGGGTCTGGAAGTAAAGGAGGAGAATCGTGATAGGAGGAGTCATCCGGAGGCTCCGGAGGGATGACGAAAGAAGGGACGCGATGCCCTGGGAAAAAATAGGGAAAAAGATGATGGGTAAGGAAGAAGAAAATGAATGATGTGATATTCTGGAAGATCAGAAAGATGAATCGGAAGAAAGATGGAGGGTCCGAAGGTTCCGGAGGAATGAGATGCCGAGGGACGCGGTGCCCAAGGATGAGTGGATGAAAAGGATCAGGAGGGTCCGGAGGTTCCGGAGGGATGGAATCAGAAGGGTCGGGATGCCCCGAAAGAAGATAGAAGGAATAAGATGGAGAATCTGGAGGTTCTGGAGGGGAAAGATACCATGGGGCAGGATGCCCAAGGAGAAGAGAGAGATCCGGAGGTTCCGGAGGAGGGAAATGTCGAGGGACGCGATGCCCAAGGAGAAGAGAAAGATCCGGAGGTTCCGGAGGAATAAGATGGAAAGGGGCGCGATGCCCAAGGGAAAGGTATGAAAGATCCGGAGGTTCCGGAGGAATAGGACGGAAAGGGGCGCGATGCCCAAGGGAAAGGTATGAAAGATCCGGAGGTTCCGGAAGAAGAAGACGGAAAGGGGCGCGATGCCCAAGGGAAAGGTATGAAAGATCCGGAGGTTCCGGAAGAAGAAGACGGAAAGGGGCGCGATGCCCAAGGGAAAGGTATGAAAGATCCGGAGGTTCCGGAAGAAGAAGACGGAAAGGGGCGCGATGCCCTGGGAGAAAGTCCGAAGGTTCTGGAAGAATAATGTGGAAAGGGGCGCGATGTCCTGGGAGAACAAGGGAGAAATCCGGAGGGTCCGGATGCAAGAGCTGAAAAGGGACGCGATGCCCTGAGAAGAGATTGGGGAGGGGGCAACGCCCGAGCAATGTAAGGGGACCCACAGATCCCGAGGATGAAGATGAATAAGATGGGAAATTCGGAATATCCGGAGGTGTCGGAAGGCGGGGAAGATACGGGTTTGGAAACCCGGGAAGCAGGAGGTGCAAACGTGTGCAATGGGATGGATGCGATGAATGCAGTGAATGCATGAATGCAATGAAATGCAAACAATATGAAGAATGTGAAGGGTGAGAGGATGAGATCTTCCTTTTTACCCTTGGAGTAGCCCATGAAGAAATTGTGATAGATAATAATGTGAATGGAGTTGAATAGAAGGTGGATGAAATAGTGGAAGGCCCCTTAGCGCCAAGATAACCTCCCCTCCATGGCAATGGAAGTGTATAGCCAATTGGCCCAAAGAAAGAAGCAGGAGCCCATGATGAAGCTCCAATGGTGAATGACAACTCCCTTGGAGGGTGAAAAGCAATAGTGCGAGGGAGTTGGAGAGTTGGGACAGGAAGCATCGTGTTGCCCATTGATTGTGACGTATATGGAGTGTTGAACAAAATGGGCATTCGCCCCTTGTAAGAAAGAATGGGTTCAAGATTTGAAAGTTTGAACAAGGAGTGCCCTGCCCTGTCCTTGGATGGCATCAACACTTGGCATTCTTCTCTGAGCAATGGCGGTGACCTGGCCCCTTCAATCGTTCCTGGCACAATAACCCGGATTGGCATCCGACAGATGAACTCTTGCGCCTTGAATGGCACGGCAGTGGCCAAATTCTTCTTACGCGGCTCTTGCTCATCTTCGGCACAAGTACTTTCAGAAGGCCGCCCGTTCCGAGTAGTAAAGGGGGGTGAAGCGGAGGCGGAAGGTTCCATGGATGGTGGAGGTTTAATGGAAGGTGTAATGGGAGGTGTAGTGGAAAGTGTTGGTAAATGGGTGAAGGGAGGTGGAGGTTCAAACACGTCGAGTTTCTCCCTTTGCTCGGAAGCAGTCGGGGTTGGCTCGAGTGCAAAAAAAGGTGGATCCTGCTCAGGATTAACCATAGGTAAGGGTGAAGGGTTAAGTGGTGGAGTAGGTAAAGTAGGTTTTAGGGTTAAAGGGATAATAGAAGGTTGAATTGGCGAAGGTTCAATGGTAGGCTCGGTGGAGGCTAAAGGCTCAATATGTGGAGGTTTTATAGTGGAAGGCTTGGGGGAGGCTGATGGAATAGAGGTTAATGGTGTAAAAGGAAAGGGTTTGGTGCGCTGAAAATGTCGGATGGGGCGAGAGGTGTCAGGTATAGGGGAAGGCGCATGATGCACCGGTGTGGGTGACTGGAGTATCGACCCATCATCGTAACACCAAGTATTGGGGTGAGGAGGAGACTCATGGTGCGGCGGTATGGGTGATTGGAGTATCGACCCATCATTGTAACACCAAGAGGTCTCATAAATGGGGGTTGGATCGGGGACTGTGGCATAGTCCTGAGCATAGGGGTCTTCTGACAGTGGAGGAAGAGGACGGCGAAGGAAACTCGGAAGGGATGCCTGCGGAGCTTCATCATCATATACCGCTTCAAGTTCTTCAATTATCGGTTCTTCATCATCAAATTCACGTGGACACCGTAGTGGAGGTGTATATGTGGATGGAGGAATGTAATGATGTTGCGTATGTGGAGGTGGAAGGCCATGTGAATGAAGTGTGCGGATGGGTGGAGGGCGGACGGTGTCCACTTGATCGTCGAAATCTGCCGGCTTTTGCTTGCTTGAGCTGCCAATAGCATAATCATCTCTCCTATCTTTCAATTCTTTCTCCATCTTAGTAATATTGTCTAAAGCGGCATGGAGAGGATTGACCGGAGTAGGAGGAGCCATGACCCTCTTTAATTGTTCCTCCATCAAAGTGATTTTATCAAGAAGGGTTTGTTGGAGGGGTGTAACTTGAGCAACCAAGGGTTGGCAGGGCATTGAAGGAGGGGTGGCATAAAAAGGCCGTGGAGGGGAGTTAACGGGATGACCCGCAGAAGAACCCGGATGGGCCAGATTGCAAGGAATAAATGGGCCTCGGGGCCGTGATGGAGAAGGAATAGAAGGAGGCGGGTGTCGGACCACCCGGGGAGGAATGTGAATAGAAGAGGATGGGTAATCGGCTACCCGATTAGGATTGTGAATAGAAGAGGGAGGTGGGTGATGGGCCACCCGTGTAGGGTTGGAAGGAGGAAGAGATGAAGGAGATGCACCCTCAACAGCGGCCTTAAAGGCTTGGATCTGTTGAGGGGTGAGATGATCTAATGCATGCAAGATTTGGGAGACCTTCTCATCGTTGGGGGGAGACGGTCCCGAGGGGATAGTGGCTCGAAATTGAGATGAGGGACCATAAGTTTGGACATTGCCCATGGGCCGGGCATGACCATAAGAATGAGGACGTGGTCCCTCGAAAGCACGGTGAGAGTTTAGATGAAAATGTTGAAATTGAGGAGAATAAGATGTGCATGGTTGTGAATCCTCATGAATTGGATTAAACATGTTGGTTTTCTTATCATGGTAAGCCATTATTCAATCAAAGTTCAAGCAAAATAATTTACAAAGAAGCACACAAGTTGGAATGGTTACCGTTGATCTTAATTTGTTTGAACCTTGGTGAATTAATGAATTTTAACAAAGTTTGGTGTGATTCACACAAGGGAGGATCCTAGTTTCAATATGGTTCGGACTCCGGTGCCAAGTAGGAACACTCTCTCACCGTGTATAGGCCAACTAACTCGGGACTTCAAAAGGGTACAACCTGCCCGGCGTCCGTGAGGGAATCCACGGGTGCGGGGACTTATGGAGGCTTGGTTTAGGAACTTCCAATCCAAAGAGACGGAATGCTCAATGGAGGGTCCTTCCTTCACCAAGGGGGTGTGTGGAATCCTAATGTAGAGAGAGGAGGTCTCCCAAACCAATGCAAAGATGAATGAATGCAGCAGGGTAAACAAGCCAACAACAGTAATATAATCAATCAACAAGTATAAGCATGAATCAGCATGAAAACCCACACATGGGAGGGTTCTGCAAACCCACAGTAAAAGGCGCCCTGGCAGGGGGCGCTACCAACAAAGAGACGACAGAGTCACTGTCGTGAATAACTGTGAGGGGGCCCAGGGGCAGCGAAAAACGCGCCTTAGAGTGAGGCGCTATAAGTAAAAGGACGCCCCTGCCAGAAGGCGTCAAATAGACGCCCTGGATGAGGGCGTTAATTCAAAAGCGCCTCTGGCTGAGGCGTTAATTCCCCAGGAAAGCTCCACGTCCAAAAATATCAAGATACTCACAATCACAACATAATCATGGCAATCAATATGAACGATACAGCATGCTCATCAAAATTTTGAATAAGTGGAATTTTCAAAAAAAAAAATCTAACAAGCTGACAGATCACTTGGGGAGAGTGCAAGGCACAATGGAGGGTGCCCGAGGGGCACGAAAAGGAGACGCACCGAGAGTGCAAAAGGGGAGATGGCACACGCGGGTGCCTAAGGGGAAAGGGTAATCAAAAGAAAAATGAAAAGGAGTCCCACCATGATCGCCAATTTGTAGATTCTAATTAGAAATCCACTTAAGGAATTAAAATATATATATAAGGGAGGAATATGGACAAAAAGGGATTAGCACGAGGTGCTAAGATGGAGTTTGTGATCGCCAGAGACGCGAGGGCCTCAAAAATATAATAATGAAAACATGGAGGGATCGCGAAAAATACCTTGAAACACGGGTGATTGTGAGTGCTCCTTTCTCTTCTATATCGGCCGGCCGATGAAGAGAGTTCTCCTTATTTGATTACCCTTGCAAAATACCAAAGACAACACCAAAAGATCGGATTAGAACCAAGGTGAGTATAGCATCAATTCATGATTAAGGGTGAGCATGAAAATTAATGGAGAAGAACACACCTTATGGGTGTTAGCCCTTAAACCCCTATGCAAAAGGGTAGGTAAAAGGTGATATGATGAATGATGAATAAAAAAAATGTAGATAAGTGCAAGGTGAAGAGTGCACTGTGGGAGTTCTGTGAAAAATACTCAACGTGGTTGAGTAATAAAAATATGAAGATGCAACATGCATGAACTAATGATAAAAATAAAAGAAAAAGAAATAAAAGAACAGGAGCCTGCGTGAGCCTCTAGCTTTGAATGCTAGATGGGGAGGAAGCCGGATGAAGATGAAGACTTGAGATGCAGCAACTTCTCCTTCGGCCAGCCGCAGCACAGCAACCTGCAGGAGAAAGAAAAAAAGAAAGAAAGAAGAAGCAGAGAAGCCGAAGGGGATCGAATCTTATTAACAGAGCCGCCGGCTCTATTAAATAGAACAGATCAAATATAGCAGAAGATAAGAACGGGAAAGAGTCCAAAGAGGGAAGGATTAAGATGGGGAAGTGACCAAACAAAGCAAGGACTCTCTAGGAAAGGCTGCGTTCGTTTAGAACCCAAAAGGTGAAACACGACTTGGACACGGGCGTCAATTCTTAATTTGACGACCTACCAAAGGGGCGTTATTAAAAACACGCCTTAGATAAAGACGTTAATTCAAAAATCAATTTTTAGAAATAGATGAAACACGTCTGCGTCCAAGGCGTGATTTAAAACGCGCCCTATCAAGGGACGTTAATTCAATATATTCAAAATAGGGCCAATTTTCATTTCTTAATATTATTTTCCCATTTTTTAGGTGGAGGTGCATCTCGTTGCGCTGATTCCAACGACTATTTTTGCGTATTTTTCTGACACCCGGAAGGCCACCAAATCACCTCTGGAAGAGAGTGGAAAATAATATAAAAAAATCAATTTGAAAAAGTGACGACCGTGCATAGGTCGTGAATTTGATTTTTGATTTTTTTATTCTTTTCAAAACGTCTCATGGTAGGTCGTTAATTACAAAATAATTCCGAAAAATTCTCAGAAAAATCCAGAAAAATAGAAAATGAGTGGAATTGACGCCTCCATAAATAGTCGTCCATTTTTAAGAAACGTCCAAGGCTAAGTCATTATTTAAAAGACGCCCCACGTCAAGTCGTTAATTCTGAAAAATTCATAAAAATAGAGAAAAATGCCCAGAAAATCCAGAAAAATCAAAAAATAGGAAAAAATAAGAAAAGTGAGGAAAAAAGGAGAAATCCAAGAAAAGTGAGAAAATCACTCAAAAAAAGTTAATTTGAGGGTCAAATTGGGGCATCGCAGGGTAATATGAGATACACTCACGGTAACGTCAATTTTGGCGTGTCTACAGGAAGCTGGCACATTTTTCAAAGGACTCCTAGAGAAGAATATTTTCCAACCTTTCCTGTTAGACCAGTCATAATATGCTTGAAGATTATTTATTCTGAAATACCTCCTGCCTTGGAAAGAAAGGTTCCTATGTGGGCGTACTGCATGAAGATTATTGGCAGGCCAATCAGAGGCCATCGTACCTCATCTCCTCTAGGCCAATCAGTGGCCACTCTTCCTAGGTTATGGAACCTTCGATGATAGAAAAACGTTGTCTCTATCACTCAGGCAGACTGACAAACAAGAAGACTCGCCAACGAAAAGAAGAGAAGGGCAGCTGAAGAAAAGTGTGTGTGCTGAAGAAAGAAGCTGGTGTGCTAGAAGCAAGAAGTGTGGAGAGCACACTCTTAAGGAGAAGATTCAACAGAAGTCCAGTTCGTCCAAGGAAGAAGAAGAGAAAGAAGAGAAAGAAAAGAAGAAAGAAGAAGAGAGCACCAGCATTCCATGAAGATCTGAAGCAGTCATTCTGGAAGCCGCAAAGCACGCCTTCCAAATTTCAGACATGGACATTTTCATTCAGTCTGAAGTTCATACATCCTGTCTGAGTGTTTTTATTGTCTTGTTTCTTTGTTTCATCTTATATCTCTTGTAAGCAAGCTATGAAGCTCAGCGGGGGAGAGGATTCGTTCCTCTTGATAGCAAGTTGTGAAGCTCAGTGGGTATGAGGATTTGTTCCACTTGGTAGCAAGCTGTGACGCTCATCGGGTGGAGGATTTTTTCCTCTGATAGCAAGCTGTGATGCTCAGGGGTAGCAAGTTGTGACGCTCAGCGGGTTGAGAGGATTTGTTCCTCTTATAAGCAAGTTGTGATGCTCAGCTATTTGTAGAGGATTTGTTCCTCATTCCAAGCTGTTAGGCAGCGAAAGCCTCACTCATTTGAGTGGGGGGTGGACGTAGGACTCTGGGTAGAGTCCGAACCACCTTAAAAATCTGTCTCTGTGGTTTGCTTGTGTGGTTGCTTTTACGCTAGATGTTTGCTTAGGCACGAGTTTCATATCTGCTATAGCATCTACCGTGTGAGGTTTATCCTTTGTGTGAAGAGTTATTTTATTCCGCTGTGTTCATCGAAGAGAGGGTACAAATCTATTCACCCCCCCTCTAGATCAGCCTTCCCACACACTCACGTGTTATCATAGCTCCCCGCGTTCACATCTATTGGTACTAGAGCTCTCCGAGCGACCCAACAATTGGTATCAGAGCGGGTCTCTGATAGATCAAATTTAACCATCTGCAGAGAGGATCCTACTGCAATAGTACTTTTATGATCATGGGTTATTACTCTGATTTGATTCCCTTCGTTCATCTGCCTGTGTTTGACGGTTCTGATTTTTCTTTGTGGCTAGGTAGGATGAGTAAGTTTGTCTATTCAATTTATCCGAACCTGTGGGACATCATCTCTAAAGGTCCACATAAATTGCCTAAGGATAGGACCAAATGGACTGATGTTCATAGGATGAAAAATAATGATAATCTTAGAGCTCTTAATATTTTGAAATCAGTTGTTAATCATAATATCTTTCCTTTTGTTTCTGTTTGAAGGAATGCAAAGGACATATTGGAAAAATTGATGGCTATCAATGGGAAGAAGGAAAACACATGTCTAATGGCTGATAGAAGTGATCACAGCAGTGATCAAATTGAGGATGAAGATGTAAGTTCTCTTTTTGAGAACTTTTCTATAGATGAATGGGAAGAAGCTTACACTACTTTATTTGAGTCTTATGAAAAACTAAGAAAACAAAAAAAAACATTGAAAAAGAAATTTCATGTTGCTAACACTGAGCCTGAAAATGAAAGTGTTGAAGCCTTGAAAACTGAAAATGATGGTCTAAAAAAATGTTTGAAAGATCTTCATGTTGTCAACTCTGAACTAGAAGTTCTAAAGTCTGAAAATGAAAGTCTCAGAAATCAAAATGAAGAAGCTGAAGAGAAACTTAACAATATTGAGGAACTGAATGAATCCCTTTCCTTTGATGTTGACATTCATAAGGAACAAATTGCTTCATTAAGAAATGAAAATAAAAAGCTTTTGGCCAATATTTTTGAACTCCAAAAAGAAGAAAATATTTTCAAAAAGAAACTTAACAATCTTGAGGAGGAAAAAAATTTGATCTTTAATAAATTTGAGGCTGTTAGTGCTGTAAATGCAGAACTTTAGAAAAATCTAGACAAATCTGAAACTCTAAATAGAAAACTTAGAAAAGAAACTGAAAACGCATGTTCTGTTAATTCTGCATGCAATAATTGTTCATTTTAAAAAAAATTAAATAAAGGTATTCATTCTGATCTTGAGTGACAAGAAAAGTTAATGGACTCTTTGAAAGAAGAAAATAAACACTTGTTATCTAGGGTATTGGAACTTGAACTACTAGAGGAGGAACTGAATGAGAAACTGAAATCTATGCTCAATGATGAAGAACTTGTTGAAGAAAATGAAAAACTTAAACACTTGAATACAACCATGTCTGAGAAATTACATACTCTTAAAAAGGGGAAATGTTTATCTGTTGATGAATCTGAAAAAGTGCATGTGCTGGAACAGGAAATTGAGAGTTATAAAATTGTAAATAAAGTTTTGAATTAATGTGTTATCTGCAGTGAACAAGAGATTGCTAGTTATGAGCTACATATTGCATCCCTTGAAAATGAAATTCAAGATTTGAAAAGCTTACTAATTAAATTTGTTGATGGCCAAGAAAATTTGGATAAGTTGTTGGGAGTTAGAGTGAATTTTCAAAAAGAGGGGCTGGGTTATAAACCTGAAAATAAAAAATCCTTAGAAAACAAATTGTTTACTTCTTTTGTTCAAAGCTCAGGACAACCCAGCACTTCAATTAGGTCACCAGTTTTTCAGTTCACTGCACAAAAGAATTCAAAACAAGCTGCTAATCAGAAAACTGAAAAACAAACTGAAAAATAGAAAAAGTTCAAAAATGTTTCTGTTACCATAGTGCATGTTGTACATAATTCCAATTCGCATACACATGCACACTCAAAGAAAATTTCTTATCATTACTGTGGTAAAGTTGGCCATATGATACATGAATGTCGTATCAAGAAATCTGATGATCTGAATGCATGCAAAAGAGCAAATATTGTCAAAAATTCCAGAAAGTTTTCAGATAGAAAAGGCTTATCTCAAAATCATCATGTACATGCTAGCAAAGGTCATGCCAAAAGTCATGCTGTCCAAAAGAGGACAATTCAATGTTTTTACTATGGAAAGTCCGGTCATGTAATGCACAATTGTATTATCTTGAAAATTGATGAATTTCAGGCTGTTAGAAAACCCACTATCTCCAGAAGGCCCAAATTGTTCTCAAACAAGAGGCCTTATTGTCATAATTGTAAGAGGACCGGCCATACAGTCAAGGATTGTTGGCACTTGAGAGGAAATCATAGTGTCTATGATAGAAATGGCAAAAATCATGTCATCCCACAGAAACCCCGTGAATATCCTCTGAAGAAGAATATGAATGCCTTTAATCATTGTCATTACTGTGGGAAATTA
Organism: Amorphophallus konjac; assembly: GCA_022559845.1. Classification (NCBI taxonomy): domain Eukaryota; kingdom Viridiplantae; phylum Streptophyta; class Magnoliopsida; order Alismatales; family Araceae; genus Amorphophallus; species Amorphophallus konjac. The sequence continues at coordinate 99,569,171 of CM040128.1, forward strand.
GGACACACTATGAATGATTATCTTGTCATGAAGCTTGATGATTTTAATGCCTTAAATTCAAGGACAGCACATGTGAAAGGTGCTACTAACTTTTCAGGACCCAAGAGATCTTGGGTACCTTTAAACAGAAAATGAGGACTTGTTCTTATAGGTGTGCCTTGGAGCAAGGAAATAAAGGGGTTAAATAAGGCCAAGGCACGTGGTTTGGTAAAACCCTAAATCTCTATGTTCACTGTCCTTCTTTGTCGGTTTGTTCAAATTTTCCTTCTTGTTAAAGCTACCCAAATCAACAAGAATTCTGGCTTATTCTGTGTAACTGGTTTGCTGGGGGATTCTAAAATCTGATGCATGAAAGTTCAATACATGTTTGTGTTTGGATATGTTGGGTCCCGAGGTGCAAGGAATAGGATCTAGAAGAGGGGGTTGAATAGATCCCTTTACAAAATATGTCCAATTTAAATCTTATCAGATTTCACACAGCGGAAATCTTACTATCGATGATGTGTGAAATGATCAATCATGAACCAATGATGAAAATAGTTTAAACAATTGAGATATGCAAACTGAAATAAATCCCTATGAATGGGGTAGAAGATATGGAGACAATCACACCATCCAAACCACAAGGCACACGGGTTTTAAGGTGGTTCGGGACCACGACGGGCACCCTACATCCACCGCTCACCGAAAGCCGGTGAGGCTTCACTGCTGGAACACCAGCACGGGGACAACACCCCAAGACGGAGCAATGCTCCAACCACACGCAGGACAAGCCTGCACACACGGAGACATGCCCCAATACACACACGCAGGTTTGACCCTGCACAACCACGGGGATAAACCCCAAACATCCTGGGTCTGAAACCCAGCGACACACACACACTCACACACTGCTCAGCTCCAAGCCTGTGCAAACCTTGCACAGAAATACACACACAAGGATATATCGTTCAAAGGTGCAAAAACAAACAACAGATAAGCTTGACAGTAAATGATAGAAAATAGCTTTAAAGATTCCTTGCAGGAGTAGGCAAGATTCTTCTTCCTTGTCTCTGCTCCTCTCTTCACTCGTTCTTCAGTGGATGAGGATTTTTCTTCACAGTTCCTGCTAGCCCAGAATGTTCACCTTCGTCTTCTATCTTCTCTTGCAAGCACCGCTAGCCCTTTGTATATCTAGATCTGCAGCTTCGTCTACAGCTCCCTTTCTCTTCTTCTTTGCGGCCTCTCCTTTTCCTTCTCTTCTATCTTACAACGCAGGTAGAAGCAGTAGCACCTTCTTCCTCTTCTTTCTTTTGATGAACTCCTCCTTCTTCGAACCTGTCTTCTCCTTTTCTCTTTCTGTGTTCGTCCCCATTCTACGATGGAGAGACGATTGCTTTTATATCAAGGGGATTTCATCCTGGCCCTTGATCTTTGGAGAGATATACCCTGGGTCATTCGATCAGCAGATCCCTTCTGATCGTAGAGAGGATGGCCATTGATTGGCCCTTTGCAGATGAGGTACAAGGCCCTCCTATTGGACAACGAATGAAAACCAGGCAGTACTATCCACGTAGGAGTCTTCTTCCCCAAGAAAAGAAATGAACCGTACAGAAGCTTCTTCTATTTGCATATGATTGGTCCAGCATAAAAGGTTGATTTTACTTTTCATAAATTCCTTTGTAACCTAGGACCATCGAGCCAACATCCTCTGCAATGATTGGGGCCTGGAGTTATGTGCCCAAGCCATCCCACGTGACTGTCTTGAGTTCGCACGATTTCACTCGAGTGGCGCTGCTGCCAACCAAGTATTCATTCAGGCATTACATCAAACACCTTATGCACCGACCTGATCTTATATGGGTGACTAGTAGCATCGATCTTACCAACAGAATTGTAAAGGTTGCACTGACCTTTCCTTAAGGAATGCTCAGACCTTTGGACATTGAAGCCAAGTGTGCAGAGACTTGTTAGCTCAGACCTTGTAATGTTGAAACAAGACATGCACAGACTTGATAGCTCAGACCTTGTAAACACGTATGCTTAGACATTGTGTGTCTCATGTGCACAGACTTTGTCGAACGTGCATCGACCTTTAAGCAGAATGTGCATAGACTTTGTGCATTGAAGGAAAAACCTGCACCGACCTTGGAACCTTGACGCCAAACATGCTCAAACCTTTGCTTCACATATGCTTGGACTTGTTGTGAGCTCAGACCTTGTTGCACCGACTTTGGAAGTTACATATGCTAAGACCTTCTCATATGTGCTAGCAAACAGATTACACCGACCCTGCATGCATTGAAGGCAGGACATGCACCGACCTTGCTGTGTTGAAGGCAGAACATGCACCGACCTTGTTTTTAGTTGATAGCTTGAGGTATCATCGACCTTTGCCTAGTCAGTAAACATTGCACCGACCTAAGCTCTGTGCTGGCCAGAGTTGCACCAACCTTGGTCTGTGCTAACTGGATGTGCACCGACCTGGGTCTGTGCAATTCTTGGATGTGCACGGACCTGGGTCTGTGCAAGCTGGAATGTGCATCGACCTGGTCTGTGCAAGTCTTGGATGTGCACGGACCTTAGTCTCTTTTAGCTTAACCAATTTTTCCAAGTCTTGACTTACCCTTTGACCTTTGCTCAGTGGACTTTGACTTGTTGACAGTGCATTGACTTCTCTGACCATGTTGACCTTTTGTTGACTTTTTGTTGACTGTGCATTGACTTCTCCTTTCCTCAATGACTTAACATGTTGTGTGCAACTTGAACACCTCTACAACATAAGCAGAAGTATGAGAGCAATATGCATGAATCTTTATCTACAAAGCATAACGATTGATCAAGTTAAAGAGTATACATGACTTATAGTTTTGTCAGCATCAAAACGCAGGGACACAACAAGATATGAACATCACTTCTTGAATTATATGCTGAACAATTGAACTCACTTCAAATATGCTGCAAGAAAGTTCAATGCATGTTTTGTGCTGCATATGTTTACATGCATGCTTATATTCATTTGCATTGAACTCATAATGCATTTTCATGCATGACCCCAAATGATATATAAAATGGTGTAGGGAGAAGGATACATTATGTTCGTCTGGAAACCCGCATTACGCGTGAGGTGATCCTAGGATCTAATTTCTCTGCCAAGTACCATGGGTCAATCTTGCATTTAAAGAATACAAATTCTTCATGAAATCCTGTTCAACATACTCCCTTTCATGATCCTCATGTTGAAATTGATCTTTTAGTGCATTTAGATAGGGGGAGTCAATGCACACATTTGGTTGCCCACATACACATAGTGTTTGTATATTTAGTTGCATATCATTGTTGAAGTGCATGCACACCCTTGTGTTGTTCAAAGAGAAACAAATTTGATTCATGTTCAATGCATGTGGTTCTTTGCATGTTCATGCATAACTTGAAGAATCTACTTGGAATGCATAGTGTCTCATGCCTTGATTTGCATCTCACTCATGCACAATTTGCATTTAGTCAGGGGGAGCTAGTGGCAAACTTGCATCATTCGAATGCATTTCATTGTTGATAGAATAATTCAAATGTCCATGCATCCATTTAGAGTCTATCTGAGTTGAGAAGTATTTCTGGAATAGCTCCAGTCGACCTGAGGATTGCACAAGTCGACTTCCCTGCAGTATTCTGCAATTCATTGATTTCCATTTTGTGTTCAAGCCGACTTAAGGACCTTCTTAAGTCGACTTCATCTGTCTGCCTTTTAAAATCTCTGATCAAGTCTTGTCTCTCTGGCTTATTCTTATCATCTCTCAATCCATGTTTCTATCAATCTGAAATTGAATGACTTGTTCCAGTCACCTTGCATTTCAAACTATCTTTGTTGGCTGAATATAGATGTTCTTTGAAAAATCCCTGATCGCATTTCATCCTCAACCTTAACTCTGAAAATCTACTTTTAGAATCATGCATTCTCTGAGGGGAAGCTTCTCTAAGATCCTGTTTACACTCTCATGAGGAGTCTCTTCCATTCTTGTCAACTTTTGGTATCAGACATACATGAAATCTGTCACCCATGTCAATTCTGCAATATCTTAAAACTGGTATGCATGAACTTCTTGAAAAATTATCTTCATTGTTGAATCTAGCTGAAATACATTGATCTCCATTGTGCTCAGAAAAATTCCAATCTGTTCACCAATTCATTAATCTGAGCAAATCATATATAGGAATCTTCTTTTATAAGGTTATATGATCACCCATAAATAAAATCATTGGTTTAAACCTAATGAATTCAAGAGTTTATAAATTGAATTCCCTGAAAAAAGGGTTGCATTCAAAACTTAATAGGCCTCAACCAATTCCCACATGTTGTGTCCCGTGAAATCTCCTAAAATCTAAAATTTAAGATCTATGACAACCTTGGTTGAGAAACTTGGATTAAGTATTGTTCTTAAACATAAAAGAATCTGAAAAATCTTAAAGGGCAGCACATGATAAAAATTGTGAATCAATGCTCAGGCAGAGCAATGGCTACAGGTTCACTGAGAAACTAGGCCCTTCATCAAAGAAATGAAGTGGACTTAGTCATGCAGTGCCTCTGCTATCTCTACTCAAAATGAAGCAGGATAGTTGGTCTCACTGAGTAACTAGGGGTGCTGACGTCTGATCAACGTGCACTCTTATGTAAAAAGTTGTGGACTACACTTGACTGTTCTTAAAAATTTTATGGGCCAAAAGAAAATTTTGAAAATATGACCAAAAGGTTATAAGAAGTGCTGTAACCCTAATGGCTAAATCAGAAATGTATAATGTGCTTAATCTCAATACTATTCTTGAGCAACTCCTAAGGGAGTCATTATTTTTAAATGAGTAGGGTTAAGGGAGGTTAAACTAGAATTAAACATGTAGCCCTATTTTATTTCTATTAAGTCTGAGTGCAAAATGATTCAAAGGGTTTAATTAATAAACTCTAAATTTATTACACTTAAACCAAGCAGAAAATAAGGGTTGTGTCATAGAATATCTTATAACGGAAGAATAAAAAAATTGCAAGCTTGACTAATGAATAGTGCTTCAAATTGTAATTCTTCTGATACAATGTCTTCTTGAATTCAATGAAATAATTTTTCCAATTCATTTACGTTTGATGACACCTTACTACTGCCATTTGGACTGTCACTGCTGATGTCATTGCCATTACAAATTCTTGTTGCTACTCTTCATATTTGGCTGAAACCTTTATGCTGGAACCTTTATACTACTGAAATCTGGCTGTTCTTCAATCTGACTGTCGCTCTGCTGAAATCACATCTTCTGATCTGTTGCTATGCATATTGGAATTCATTCTCCACATAAAAATTGGTATCAGACTTGCTGTTTGCATTTCACTATTGAGTCCTTCCACTTCATGTCTGAAACTGTTGGTTTTGTTGTGATCCTTTTTAACCTTGAATAATTCTTGATTGAACTTACTTCTCTCCATATTCTAAGCTGTGTATCAAACTCAATCCTTTTTGTTGATGTCAAAGGGGGAGAAGAGTTTGATGAGTCATTTGCATTCATTTACATTTGGGTATTTGAGTGCATTATCTGTTGGTATCAGAGCATTGTCTTTAAGTGCAAAGGGGGAGAGAGTTTTGAGGGGGAATGAGTTTTTGATGAGTCATGTGTCCTTTTGGGAATTGGTGTTGAGTCCCACTGCATACCTTTGACTTATAGTGTCTCATTGCATACTCATTGACATTTATGGTTAAATGATTATAATGACTCATAGTGTTGCCATCATCAAAAAGGGGGAGAATATTATGTCCCTGCGGTTTCAATGATGTCATACACTATGACTCATTAATCTGTGGTTTTGATGATGTCCCACACAATGACTCATTAATAGACTCCTTGATAAGTTCATCTCATAGCTTTGAAAATGTCATGCATGTTGCTTGGAAAATGTTATGCTTTATATGCCTTAATGCTTTCATGCTTTATATGTTTTAGTGCTATGTGTGTGAACTCTTGAAGCACAGGCTGTCAGAAGGTATTTATTGAAAATTTTGTTAAGCTCAACCCTGCATGACAAGCTCTGAAAGACTTTAATCTTAAAGGCCTTTGATGTTGTTGAATAGTTCAGCAAGCCCAGAGTTCAGGTTTGAGTCAAGCACATCAAGAGGTTTGAAGAAGAGGAGTCAGTTTGAAGAAGAGGAGTCGAGCTTGGAGCCGACTCCAGAACAGCTTCTCAAGTGTAGCAGTAGTGTTAATGCAGTATTCATGCAACATTGATTACAGTGATGATGAAGTGTTGATTACTGTGTTGATGCATGTTGATGGAGTGGATTTTACATGCACAGTGGAGAGTTCACCATGGAAGTTTCCACATGTCTATATGTCTCAAGGACGTATTGAAGAAGTCCTTAGATCAGGCTTGTAAGCAATGGAGCTGACGTTGTCAAGGAATCCTCGCTATGGCAACAAGGCAGACATCTGATGAATAGCGGTGACAAATACCAGTTAAGAGTGACAGATAGGTAACTAAGGGTGAATAATAGCTTTTGTGACAGATATTCAGTGAAAACAATAGTTGGTGAGCAAATGGCGTCGACGCCATATGTCAATGAGTTGACACAGCGAGGTGCCAAAGTGAAGGAATGTGAACTGCACAAAGCAGAGCTATAGCGGCAGAATAAGGGTGAAAAATAGATGGTTAGTAGTGACAAATGGGCCATACAGTTGACAAATAGCTCTCTAAGGGCATAAAATGGGTTGCAACGCTAGATACATGGAAAGTTATGAAGCTGCGTTGACGCCATAAGGCCTTAGCGTCGACACAGACTCTATGAATCTTGCAAAGGTGAAAACGGAGCAATGGCTACGGTTTAAGGGTGACAAATAGATCATTAAAGGTGAAAAATAGCCGATTGCAATGAAAAACTACATGTTAACGATGATAAATGGCTGATAGCAGTGAAACATGAAGAAAGATCAAGCATCTTCAATGGAATTAACCATGCATGGGTTTCTTAACCCTATCAATTCAAATCTGGAGCTTCATTAAGCATTAATGACTCTTATTAACTTCTTTCTGAGATCAGAGGAGGAATTTCATCTTTAGTTCAAATGGCCTTCAATAGTGATGAGGTTAAGCAGAGGTTGCAACAAGAAGAGTGCAGAAGTAGTGATGACGCAGTGCTCTAATGGCGCTAATGCAGCCAATGGCCCACTTTAAGGAAGCTGATAAATGGTAGAAGAGGCTGAAGTTAACAACTCCAATGCAGTTACGTTGACGCAACATCCCTGTGCATCAACGCAGTAATGTTGGGTTATCAAGGTAGACAAACTGAAGGACAAGAGTGACATATAAACACATAGTGGTGTAAAATGTGCACTACAGGTGACAAATGGCTCTCTACAGGTGACAAATGAAGGACAACGGTGACAAATAGATCAGGCAACGGCTCAAGGAAGAGGAGAAAAGACTAAAGGCGACGGCTCAGGCGGCTAAGGGTGACAAATGTCTTATAAAGGTGAAAAATATCCTGTAAGGGCGACAAATGCCTTTCTAAGGATGACAAATAGCTCGCCAGTGAAGAAAAATGAGATAGAACCATGAAATTCACTTGAGCCGACTTCGAGTCTTCAACACTTATGATGGGCACGTGACCCAAGGAAGCTGGCACATTTTTCAGAGGACTTCTGGAGAAGAATATTTCCAACCTTTCCAGCTAGACCGATCATAATATGCTTGAAGATTATTTATTCTAAAATACCTCTTTCCTTGGGAAGAAAGCTTCCTACGTGGGCGTACTGCATGAAGACTATTGGCAGGCCAATCAGAGGCCATCGTACCTCATCTCCTCTGGGCCAATCAGTGGCCACTCTTCCTGGGTTATAGATACTTCGATGATAGAAAAACGTTTTCTCTCTCACTCAGACGGACTGACAAACAGGAAGACTCTCCAACGAAAAGAAGAGAAGGGCAGCTGAGGAAAAGTGTGTGTGCTGAAGAAAGAAGCTGGCGTGCTAGAAGCAAGAAGTGTGGAGAGCACACTCTTAAGGAGAAGATTCAACAGAAGTCCAATTCGTCCAAGGAAGAAGAAGAGAAAAAAGAGATACAAAAGAAGAAAGAAGAAGAGAGCACCAGCATTTCTTGAAGATCTGAAGCAGTCATTCTAGAAGCCGCAAAGCACGCCTTGCAGATTTCAGACAGGGACATTTTCATTCAGTCTGCAGTTCATACATCCTATTTGAGTTTTTTTATTGTCTTATTTCTTTGTTTCATCTTGTATCTCTTGTAAGCAAGCTGTGAAGCTCAACGGGGGAGAGGATTCGTTCCTCTTCACAGCAAGCTGTGAAGCTCGGCAGGTAAGAGGATTTGTTCCTCTTGGTAGCAAGCTGTGACGCTCAGTGGGTGGAGGATTTGTGTGATGACCCAGGGTCCGGATACTGGGTAAAGCCAATAACACTTGGATCCTGCGAGGCCTCCCAAGAGCGGTAAAGCTCCGAAGGGATAAAAGGAGTGTGTGTGGTACATTGAAGTCCCAGATAAAGCAGTAAGCAATTAATATTTCATGATCAGGTTTGCTAAAGTAGTAGAAATAAAATTACATTTTTGATTAACAATTTAAATTAACAAAAAAGGAAAACGTACACTGAAGTCGGGGGAAGCCCGACGCAGAGAACGCTGGCAACGCCGGTGTAGACACCCATTTTTGGCCGAAAGTTGAGCAATTTCCTTGTTCTCCTAGTTAATGCCCCAATTGATCTATAATTGGTTGATTTTCTGGGGGTATTTCTCTCTATTCTTAGCCCCGCAATTCAATTTATGTACCTTGGACCTCAGCTTGAATTTGGCATTTTTGCGCTATTTATTCAGAGCACTTTCTTATTCATAGCGTGACGCCCATTTAAACGGTCGCTATTTCTTAATATTAGATGTTGCGACATCCACCTGGTCGCTATTTTACTTAATACATGATTGAGCGGCTATCCAATGGGTGTTTATTCTTTTTCCCCTTTATTTGGCTGGTCAACGGTTGTTGCGCTATGCCCTGAAAGCGCGTCTATCAATGTCACGCCATATGATGCTAGCGCGTTATCAGGTAGGAACCTAGTCCAAACCGGACTTCCCTTTTTCGATTTGGATCCTTATTTTGGTAAGTTTACAAGTGTGATTCATCCAAGGAAAGTTCCTAGTCCTACTAGGAGTCTTTTCCACTCATTAATCGGCATGATTACCTCGATTTGGGCCGATAAATCATTGGATTGAATCGAACTCTGACCTAGGGTTCGTTCTTCATTCTCCTCCTATAAATTTGGCCCTTGGCCGTCGTTCTAAAATGATGCAACTTCGAGATCTTGACCAGGAAGAGGTTGCTCTTCGTTCCAGATCATCAATTCCTCGTTCCTTCTACATCCAAGGGAGTATTTTAGGGCTAATTGTTGTTCTTCCTCGTTCTTTATTTTCTCTCTACTTCGTCCCTTTTTAATCTTCACATAGCATTGCATACTATTTTCAAAATAACTTCTTTTCTAAAATATACACATACACACACACACCAAACCTATTTTTGGCCCTTCCATAGGGGTTTAAAATCACCAAACCCCCCAGGTAATCTAGCCCTTCTTTTATATGCTTTTGTTTAAGAATAGGGACAGATTATACACTAATCACGATCTAATGGGCCTTTTCTTTGTTGTCTAAATCATTTTGCAGGCACTGAAAGAAAGATACGTGAAGCCCTTGCACCTTGGCCGGCCTTGGAGCAAAGAAGGAATGAACCCAAAACTCATCCCGCTCTCTGTCTATTATCGCGCTAGACACTCCCAGCGCGATCCTGAGAAGGCGCTCGCCCGACATAGTGCATTCATGCTTTGGCCACCTTTTGGCCCTCTTTGAATTTCTGAGGTATGTAACGTGCCCCTACTTTAATTTTCATACCATTTGGCATGTTATTGGCCTCGGTGGCGATCACGGATCATTTTCATTATTATATGTGACCCCCCCCCCTTTATCATTATTTAGTTCCATCAATTCATCTTATCATCTCATCACATATTTATCTCATCAATTTGGGGGGGTTTAATTTCAGATCTACATCTTTTGGCGATCACAGTGGGACCCTTTGTGCCACCACGTTCGTTCTTTCGGTTGCCTACTTATCAATCCATCGAAGTGTGTGTGATTGTTTATTTTTTTGGGTCTTTGCTGTCTGTCTTGAGTCGCGCCTTACATGCATAGCGCATTTGATAACGCGGAAGCGTATGTCGTTACTACACGCGCGCTAACAATCTTAAAACTGAACTCACACAAAATGATCAAAAGAGAACGTAGTACTATGGCAAGCACGGGTCGAATCCATAGGGAAGAAGAGATTTTTAAAGTTAAAAACCTTGAACTCCTTTGGAAAATATTTGCGATTTGATTGCTTGAAGAAAAGTGATGAAATAAAGAACGATTCTAACAATTAATTAAAAATGCCTATGACTATGTGCCTATGCTACAAAAAATAATTGCATGAAGTAGAAAGAAGAGATAGAAGAAGGGGGTAGAGAGGGAAGAATAGCAAGAACTAGATCAAAAGAACAACTCCTTTCATTAACTTAAAAGAAATAGTACATGAAATGTGAAACAAGATTACACTAATGACGCAACGAGATTACAATGAAGTGAAATAACATAAAAGTAATAAGAACAAGAGAAGTCTGGATTTTGGAGATAGTAGCAGCAATGGTGATGACGGCGCCGTCCTCTCTTGGCCTTGGATCACGAACTACCTCGCGGAAGATGTCGTCTACGCTGGGAGGAAGTCACCTTCGTCGTTGAAGCCGCTCTTGGAGGAGAATGACTTTGAAACCAAAATGAATTAGGGGATGCTGAAGAAGAAAAAGTTGAAGAGGAGGGAGAGGGGAAGAACTTAGATAGCAAAGAAGAGTAGAAGGGCTTCAAAATGAAGGAATAACAAAAGCTTACACCTCGGATGAACAGTAAAAACACAGGACAGCAAGTTGAAAAATAGGAAATAACTTCAAAACCAGAAAGAATTAGAAGATGGTGTAGAAAAATAAGTTGTAGAACACTTACAAACAAAGAACGTTTATGAAGATAGTAAGAGCATAAAATGACTAGAAGAGAGAGAAATAAGGGGAAGAACAGAGAGAAACACTGGTTCACAGATGAACAGGACAGCACAGTGCAAAATATGAAATAACTTGAAAACCAGAAGGAATTAGAAGATGATGTATAAGAAGAAGTTGTAGAGGGATTAAAAACAAAGAACTGTTATGAAGACAACCAGAGGGAATTAGAAGATGATGTATAAGAAGAAGTTGTAGAGGGATTAAAAACAAAGAAGAAGAGAAGAGGCCGAAAGAGGGAGAAATCGGTGACCTAAGATGTGAGAGGGAGAGGGTAAAAATTACCAAAAGAAGAACTCCATTTCTCCTCCTTGTCATGGGCTATTTATAGGGAAAGTTGGGTAGATGGAGGGTGGAGATTGTATCAAAAGGAGATGGATGTCTGGGATTTAAGTGGAATATGATGCATGGGGAAGAGGAAAAGTAGGTGGGCACCCCCTTTCTTAGACTTTGGGCACCCCTTTCCCAAGGCTCATCATGTCTCTCCTTTATTTCAAACTTTGAATTCAATTTTCCCTCCAACCAAAATATGTGTTTCTTTTCCTCAATTTCAAACTTTTTAAATTTATTTTCCCTCTAACCAAAATATGTGCTTTTGACTTGGTCAAAGTGGTGGTGAAAGTTTTACCCCCGGCTTCTTTTGTAATTACCTTCGGTGTCCTGCACACACATAATTGCACTTTAGTCCATAAAAATTACCACAATGTGCACATAAATCTCAAATACTCATGGTTATGCAATGGAGAATTTATGCTCATGGCCCTCAACTTTAATTTATTATTAAATAATATCACCAAATTAATCAATTTACGTGAAAGCTCCAATTTAAATGCGGAGTTGAGGTTAACTATGAAATATGCATAATTACCTAATTATATGCACATAAAATGATGTACATGCGATGAATTATCATAAGAAATGGACACTTATCACACACCCCAACTTACTCATTGCTAGTCCCTTAGCAATGCCAATAAATTAAAATTTAGGACTAATAAGAGTTTGTGAAATTCATACTCTCATATCCAGTTCTCCCTTCATAGAATCAACCAAAGATTAGGAATCTGGAATCATTAATGCACACTAGCCTTATGTAGGAACTTAATAGTACATGATTAAGAATTCAAATCAAAGTTCAATAGCACTTGTGCATGTGTAACTACCAAATCCACAGCTTAGACAGTTGCATCCCTCATTTGCTATTCTAAGTAAATGCCTTTCAACCCTCCACCTCTTAGATCAGAGCATTAAGTATATTAGTTTTTTGTCTGCCTTATTACTTTGTCCCTTTGGGATCTTTTATACCACACATGATGCTGCACTACCCTTCACTACTCAACGCAAACCTCGACTCTTGCCTTAGGAGAAGCAGGCCCGGTTTCACAGATCAAGGTTCCCTTTTCCATTTTACGCGAACCTCAACACGTCTTAGGTGAAGTAGGCCCGGTTACTAAGACTAGGGGCATTTTTCATGGTGTGTTTTCTTTTCTTTTCTTTTCTTTTCTTTTCTTTTGTACCATTACGCTTATTTGATAGATAATTTGACAGAAAACTTTGTAAAAAGATCTCTTTTTCTTAAGAAGTGCAGAATATCAGACAACATACCAAAAATAGCAGAGGACTTGTCTTGCTTGTTTCATTAGTGTGCAACATGAATTTCTTTTCTTTTTTCTTTTTTTTTTCAAAGTGCACATGAACTTTAAAGGGATTCTTTTATCAGTTTTCTATGGCTAGATTGACTAAATTTCCCATCATCCTTTTCCCTAGTCTTTTCTATTCCAGAATTACTTTTAATTTAAGTATGAATCATGAAACTCAAAATGGGGTTTACATCTTTCTACTTTCATGCAACGATGACATGCAAGACAGAACTCCTATCAGGTTGTACTATATGCATCATGAAAATTTTTCTCCCCCCCCCAACTTGAATGACATTGTCCTCAACGGCATGTAGAATATATGAACAGACAATACATACATGAATGTATAGGAAGGAAAGGTACAACATGGGGTGCGCAGACGTGGCTATTTTGGCATGCAGTTTTACGAACGACTTCTTCCAGCTCCTACAAACACAAATGAAAATGACTCACTAGATTTTTGAAGAGAAATGGTTGGGTTGCCTCCCAATAAGCGCTAAGTTTAACGTCTTCAGCCAGACGACATTCTTGTATTTATCATCAGTGGGATTGATTCTTTTGTTGGAAGTTGTGTATTTTCCAAGTAGAGTTTGAGACGCTGACCATTGACAGTGAAAATTTGACCATTTTTAGGATCTAGAATTTTAACAGCACCATGATCAAAGGCTTTGAGCACAACAAATGCTCCATCCCATCTAGACTTTAATTTTCCGGGGAATAAGCGCAATCTTGAATTAAAGAGCCAAACTTTTTGATCATGTTGAAATGATTTTCTCACAATGTGTTTATCATGGAAAGGTTTGGTCTTGGCTTTGTAAATCTTGGCATTTTCATAGGCTTCATTCCTCAACTCCTCCAACTCATTTAGTTGTAGGGCCCTATGAGATCCGGCTTGGGCCAAGTCAAAATTGAACTGTTTAATAGCCCAATAGGCCCTATGCTCAAGCTCAACGGGTAAGTGACAAGCTTTTTCAAAGATTAACCTATATGGAGACATTCCAATGGGGGTTTTGTATGCTGTCCGATAGGCCCAAAGAGCGTCATCCAATCTTTCGGACCAATCCTTCCTATTCGGCCTAATAGATTTCTACATGATATTTTTGATCTCCCTATTGGATGTCTCCACTTAGCCACTTGTCTGGGGGTGATAGGGGGTGACAATCTTATGAGTGATCCCATATTTCTCGAGAAGAGCTCGGAATTGGGCATGAGTGAAATGAGAACCTCCATCACTAATGATAGCCCTCGGACACCCGAACCTTGAAAATATATTCTTTCGGACAAACTTCATGATAACTTTGTGATCATTAGTCCGGGTGGCAATGGCTTCAATCCATTTAGACACATAGTCGACTGCCACAAGAATGTACTCATGTCCGAATGATGGCGGAAAGGGCCCCATAAAATCAATTCCCTAAACATCAAAGATTTCGACCACTAGAATGGGGTTGAGTGGCATCATATCACGTTTGCTCATGTTTCTAATGGCTTGACACCTAAGACAAGTCTTGCTAAATTCATAGGCATCTTTGAAGAGAGTGGGCCAAAAGAATCCACTTTGCAACACTTTGGTGGCTGTTTTCTTTCCCGCGAAGTGTCCCCCACAAGCTAGAGTGTGATAAAAATTCAGGATGCTTTGTTGTTCTTCCTCGGGGACACATCTCCTAATTATTTGATCTGGACCTACGTGGAACAATTCAAGATCTTCCTAGAAATAGTGTTTGATTTTGGCAAAGAAATATTCTTTTTCATGTTTAGACCACCCATTAGGAATTTGTCCAACAGCTAAGTAGTTGACAATGTCTGCGAACCATGGAAGTTGACTATGGGTGATGGACAAGAGATGTTCATCTGGAAATGAATCTTGCAAAAGAGCATTATCAGTTGTGAGAATCCAAGAAAGATGATCGACAACTTTATTCTCAGAACCTTTTTTGTCTCGGATCTCAAGATCAAATTCTTGGAGTAGGAGGATCCACCTAATGAGTCTAGGTTTGGCATCCTTCTTAGAGAACAAATATTTGAGAGCTGAGTGATCAGAGTACACAATGACTTTTGCCCCTAAGAGATATGATCGAAACTTTTCAAGGGCAAAGACAACAGCTAACAGCTCCTTTTCCGTGGTGGTGTAGTTAAGCTGAGCATCGGCGAGGGTGCGACTCGCATAATATATCACCACCAGACACTTGTCAATTCTTTGGCCTAGAACTACCCCGATAGCATAGTCGGAGGCATCACACATGATTTCAAAAGGCAAAGACCAATTAGGAGATTGGAGAATGGGTGCCTTGGTCAAAGCCTCTTTAAGGGTATTGAAAGCCTCAAGACAGGCATCATCTAAATAGAATGGAGTGTCTTTGGCCAAGAGAAGAGTTAACGGGCGGGCAATCTTAGAAAAGTTACTTATGAATCGGCGGTAAAAATCGGTATGGCCGAGGAATGAACGAATTTGCCTCACAGAGGTCGGAAGAGGGAGATTAGAAATAAGGTCGATCTTGGCTTTATCCACCTCTATACCCCGTTCGGACACAATATGGCCCAAAACTATGCCCTCTTGAACCATGAAGTGACTCTTTTCCCAACTAAGAACAAGGTTGGTTTCAATACATCTCGCAAGCACTTTCTTCAAATTTTCCAAGCAATTTTTAAATGACTCCCCAAACACAGAAAAATCATGCATAAAGATCTCCAAGAATTCTCCTACCATATCATAGAAAATGGCCATCATGCACCTTTGAAAAGTGGCCGGTGCATTGCAAAGACCGAATGGCATTCTCCGAAAGGCAAATGTTCCATGGGCAAGTGAATGTGGTCTTCTCTTGGTCTTCCGGATAAATGGCCACTTGATTGTATCCAGAATATCCATCTAGGAAATAAAAATATCTTTGGCCTGCCAATTTCTCTAGAATTTGGTCAATAAAGGGGAGTGGAAAATGGTCATTTTTAGTCATGGCATTGAGTTTCCTATAATCGATGCACACTCTCCATCCCGTGGTGGGCCTAGTGGGCACATCTTCTCCTTATTCATTTTGGACCACGGTGAGTCCCGATTTCTTAGGAACCACTTGAGTGGGACTCACCCATTGGCTATCCGATATGGGATAAATAATTCCCGCATCGAGCCATTTGACAACCTCCTTCTTCACCACCTCCTTCATGTTCGGGTTCAACCTCTTTTACATTTCTCGACTAGGTTTGGCGTTGTCCTCTATGTAAATGTGATACATGCAAATAGACGGACTTATCCCCATAAGATCGGCCACTGTCCAACCTATGGCACCCTTGTGAGTCCTACGGACTTCTAGGAGAAGTGTTTCTTGGGTAGGGATAAGATTGGAAGCTAAGATAACAGGAAGGGTTTGATCGGGGCCTAGGAATGCATATTTGAGGGAGTCCGGAAGGGGCTTAAGCTCAAGTTTAGGAGGACTTTCAAGTGATGGAAGTGCTGGTTCATCTTACAAAGCTGGAAGTGGTTCAACCTTATGCCAAATGCTACTATGATGAGGGGAATCTTGAAGAGCATTGACCTCTCTTATTTGACCCAAGCTCATATCATTCTCAATAAGTTCATCGTAGATGTCTATGAAGTGGCATTCTTCATCTAGGTCCAAATATTGGGAGGCTTTGAACACATTGAGAGAAACTTTTTGTCCTCCGAATGAGATGTCCATCGTCCCCGTAGCATAATTGATGTTAGCTTTCACAGTAGCAAGGAATGGGAGGCCTAGGATGATTGGGGTGTGACTTAGCTCCGAGGAGGAGGCCATGTCAAGAATGAGGAAATCAACGGGGAAGTAGCAATCATGGACTTTCACAATCACATCCTCTATCAAACCTCGAGGGGTCTTGACTGAGCGATCGGCCAGTTGGAGAATGACGGGGGTTGACTTGAGTTCCCCTATATCAAATTACTCATAAACAGAGATGGGTAAAAGGTTGATACTAGCTCCTAAGTCGAGGAGGGCATGGTCAAAGGTTACACCACCTATATCACATGAGATGAGGGGAGCACCGGGATCCTTCAAATTTCTAGGGAGATTGTTCATCAAGACCGCACTAACATCCTCGGAGAGCCAAGTTTTCTTAGGGGTCGACTTGGGCCCTCTTCTTGGAGTGCAAAGCTCTTTGAGAAATTTGGCATAGGCCGGAACATGTTTTATGGCATCTAGGAGTTGAATATTGATGTGAACTTATGAAAAGAGCTCCATGAATTCCTCATTTTGGGCCGGTCTAGTCTTAGTGGGCTTGGGTTCTAGGGCATTAGGAAAGGAGACCTTGGGTTGATAGAAATTTGGATCTTCATGGGCCTTTCCTTTCCCTTTAGGATCTCCCCCCAACTTATCTTGAGTGCAATCCTCCTTGCTTGTATCCTCATTATCTTGATTTTTTTCTATGGAATCTTGCAACTCCTTTCCATCCTTGTATGGGTCATCTAACACCTTCCCACTCCTCAAAGTTGAAATAGCCTTGACATTTTCAAATTGTGGGCCTTTAGGTTGGGCTTGTGGGATGGGTTGAGGTAGGAGGCCCGGTTGTGGAGGAAAACTCGGGGGTTGGTTTCTTGGGTTGGCCACGGGTTGACTTGGAAGTTGACCCACTTCTCTTCTCATTGTAGCTTCCGCCAATTATCCTATTTGACTTTCCAACTTGGAAATGGATTGTTGTTGATTCAAGATGATTTGTTGGAGTTGATTGAATTTATCTTCAAAGTTGGATTGAGATGGAGGTTGGTAAGTGGGTTGGCCTTGATTAGATTGAAAATGTGAATAGCCCATAGGAAGGAATTGAGCTTGTGGACCTCTACCAAATGGATTGAAGGTGTTGGGTTGGGTTTGAAATTAACTTTGCATGGGTTACTTTTGGGCTTGATGAATAGAGGGGTTGGTTGCTTGAGGTAGAGCTTGTTGGGATTTCCAAGAAAAGTTCGGGTGATTCCTCCAGCCCGGATTGTATGTGTTTGAAAATGGGTCATTACTTGGGCTGCAAAGACTTGCTCCTAGATGGCAGGGGGTAATTGAGCCACAGTTGGACACTTTGTGATGTGATGGGATGGGCTTGCACATAGAGTGCATGCCTCATGTGGAGTGACAGATTGACCCGAGTAGGAGTGAGATGATGGTTGGCAAGAAGGGTCTTTCAAAGTCAAGAGTTGGTCTAACTTTTGAGTCAGACTCTCTACTTTATCCAACTTTTGAGTGATGAGACTTATGTCCAATCTTGGTTCAAAATCACCCCGGGCCTTGACCTCATATAATTCGGCCCGCTTGGAGGGCCCAATGGATCTCTCATAGGATGATAAAGAAGCAGGATTGATAGAATTCTCACTAAGCATTTCGAACAAATCATACGCCTCATCCTCACTTTTGCTCATGAATGCCCCTTCACATGATGCATCTACCATTTATCTAAATTGATCGGATAGACCCTCATAAAAAGCTTGGACTATTTACCATTTGGACAACCCATGGTGAGGACACTTCCTAAGCAATTCCTTGAGTCTTTCCCATGACTCATGTATTTGTTCCCCTGGAGTTTGGGTAAAACCCGTGATTGCCCTTCTCATGGTATTGATGCGGCCTATAGGGTAGAACTTCTTCAAAAATTCTTGTTGCATCTCGGCCCAAGTTCTCATTGGCTTCCCTATAGTGCCTAACCAATATTTAGCCTTATCCTTAAGAGAGAATGGAAAGAGGGTCAATCTAAGGGCATCATCTGAGAAATTTTGGATTTTTACTGTGGAACAAATTTCTAAAAATTCATCAATGTGCTTGTAGGGGTCCTCATTGATATTTCCATAAAATGAGGGGAGCATTTGAATTGTGCTTGACTTGATCTCATAATGAATGGCTTGATTTTGAGGAATGTAAATGCAAGATGGAGGTTGATATTGGTTGGGAATGAAATAATCCTTCATTTGCTTTGGAGGATTGGGATTTTCGGCCATAAAATTTTGGTGGTGAGATCCTTGATTTTCGGCCATAAGATCTTCTTGGAGATCGTCTCTTGGATACAAGACTCTCTCTATTTCCTGAATGGATCCTAGTATGTTTGGATGTTGTGATCTTCTTCCTTGCATAAACTAGGATGAAGAGAGAGATGAGAGAGAATTTTTTTTTGGTTTTGACACAAACTAGGACGAAGAGAGAGAAGATGAGGAATTTTTTTTGTTTTTTTTATTTTTTATTTATGCAAACACAAACAAGTTGTCACACAAATTACCTAATGACCTAGATGTGACATAGACCTACAAATTGGGTTTCACAAAATGGCTAAAGTGTAACTTGAGTTCACCCTCAATATTTCCACCGGCCAGGTAAGGGGTGGGGTAGTGGGAGGCTCCCCCTACTTTCGTAGGGACCTAATTACAAACCACTAGCCCGCTTAAGGCGTTTGTCGTCCGATCGTCTTGTCTTAGGCACCGATTTTCACAAGAGGGTAAACCCAAATAACACAATAACCACAGTGTGAACCTAGGGCCAACGTCTATTGAATTTTATTTAGGGTCTAGGTGATGCAAAGATGAAGGAAATTGTGGTTTGTGGGCTAAGGAATGGTGATGAAATCCCCACCTTATCTTGCTTATGGGTGTTGCCCTTAGAATATTTTAAAATGATATGCAACAAACCAAGTTCAAACAAGGGGTTCTATGCAAGTATGCATGAGCATGTGATTTAGAAAAGAACTCACCTTGTCCCTCGTAATCTCCAAAATGCAATGACCAAAGTTAAACAACAAGGAAAAAAAAAATTCTATCCTAAATGATGCATGACTTGAGCATGAAAGTGTGATTTCTACTCTTGGAATGAGAATTTTTTATTAGGTTCAAGTGAACAGTTTTTTTTTATTTAGTGAACCTATCTAATCGTAATATGCAAAAATATTAAGGAAATAACACAAAATGAGAGGAGTTAGGACACTTACTTGAAGCGCAATCCCTCGTTCTCTCTTTTTTTTTTGAAATGAATGACAAAATCAAAAGATGAAAGAAAGAAATGCAAACTTACCTCTGATTCTTTTTGATTTTTTTATCCTGTAAAAAAAAAAGAAAAGAGAGCTTTATTAGTATACTATATACACAAGGAAAATAAAGTTCTTAAATCAAAAATCATCATTCTTCGCCGGCAACGGCGCCAAAAATTGATAATGCGGAAGCGTATGTCGTTACTACACGCGCGCTAACAATCTTAAAACCGAACTCGCACAAAATGATCAAAAGAGAACGTAGTACTATGGCAAGCACGGGTCGAATCCACTGGGAATAAGAGATTTTTAAAGTTAAAAACCTTGAACTCCTTTGGAAAATATTTACAATTTGATTGCTTGAAGAAAAGTGATGAAATAAAGAACGATTCTAACAATTAATTAAAAATGCCTATGACTATGTGCCTATGCTACAAAAAATAATTGCATGAAGTAGAAAGAAGAGATAGAAGAAGGGGGTAGAGAGGGAAGAATAGCAAGAACTAGATCAAAAGAACAACTCCTTTCATTAACTTAAAAGAAATAGTACATGAAATGTGAAACAAGATTACACTAATGACGCAACGAGATTACAATGAAGTGAAATAACATAAAAGTAATAAGAACAAGAGAAGTCTGGATTTTGGAGATAGTAGCAGCAATGGTGATGACGGCGCCGTCCTCTCTTGGCCTTGGATCACGAACCACCTCGCGGAAGATGTAGTCTACACCGGGAGGAAGTCACCTTCGTCGTTGAAGCCGCTCTTGGAGGAGAATGACTTTGAAACCAAAATGAATTAGGGGATGCTGAAGAAGAAAAAGTTGAAGAGGAGGGAGAGGGGAAGAACTTAGATAGCAAAGAAGAGTAGAAGGGCTTCAAAATGAAGGAATAACAAAAGCTTACACCTCGGATGAACAGTAAAAACACAGGACAGCAAGTTGAAAAACAGTAAATAACTTCACAACCAGAAAGAATTAGAAGATGGTGTAGAAAAAGAAGTTGTAGAACACTTACAAACAAAGAACTTTCAGGAAGACAGTAAGAGCATAAAATGACTAGAAGAGGGAGAAATAAGGGGAAGAACAGAGAAAAACACTGGTTCACAGATGAACATGATAGCATAGTGCAAAATATGAAATATGTTGAAAACCAGAAGGAATTAGAAGATGATGTATAAGAAGAAGTTGTAGAGGGATTAAAAATAAAGAACTTTTATGAAAACAGTAAGAAGAGAAGAGGGACGAAAGAGGGCGAAATCGGTGACCTAAGATGTGAGACGGAGAGGGTAAAAAATGTCAAAAGAAGAACTCCCTTTCTCCTCCTTGTCATGGGCTATTTATAGGGAAAGTTGGGTAGATGGAGGGTGGAGATTGTATCAAATAGAGATGGATGGCTAAGATTTAAGTGAAACATGATGCATGGGGAAGAGGAAAAGTAGGTGGGTACCCCCTTTCTTGGACTTTGGGCACCCCTTTCCCAAGGCTCATCATGTCTCTCCTTTATTTCAAACTTTGAATTTAATTTTCCCTCCAACCAAAATATATGTTTCTTTTCCTCAATTTCAAACTTTTTAAATTTCTTTTCCCTCCAACCAAAATATGTGCTTTTGACTTGGTCAAAGTGGTGGCGACAGTTTTGCCCCCGGCTTCTTTTGTAATTACCTTCGGTGTCCTGCACACACATAATTACACTTTAGTCCATAAAAATTACCACAATGTGCACATAAATCTCAAATGCTCATGATTATGCAATGGAGAATTAATGCTCATGGCCCTCAACTTTAATTTATTATTAAATAATATCATCAAATTAATCAATTTACGTGAAAGCTCCAATTTAGATGCGGAGTTGAGGTTAACTATGAAATATGCATAATTACCTAATTATATGCACATAAAATGGTGTACATGCGATGAATTATCATAAGAAATGGACACTTATCAGCGTTCTGTTAATCGCGCTCCTGACATACAGCGCATTTTTTACCCGAGAGCTTTTCATTCACACCATTTGTCGGGATTCTGTTTGTCGTCTTCTCTGGTTTCATCTTGTATATATGTATTTATTTTTCTTATGTTTTCTTGTTATTTGCTAGTTTTAGTTTAGATATTCTTGCATTTCATAGCACCATAGTATTATTGGTTTGGGAGATCTCCTCTCTCTACACTCCTAGGATTCCTACCCTTTCTTGTAATTGGAAGGACCCTCCATTGAGCATTCCGTCTCTTTCGACTAGAAATTCCTTTTTCAAGGCCTCCGTAAGTCCCCGCACCCGTGGATTCTCTCACGGACGCCGGGCCGTTTGTACCTTGAAGTTCCCCGGGTTTAGTTGGCCTATTTGTGGTGAAAATTGACCTAGTTGACACCGAAGTTGACTATGTGGAGACTAGGTTCCAACCTTGTATGACTTGTATCAAATTTTTGCAAAAAAAATTTACCTAATTCATCAAGGTTGAAATCAAAATAAAAGCAAGCATAAACATCCCAACTTGATTGATATCTTTACAACATTGCTTTGATTGGTTGTATTGTTTGCTTGCATCATGTTTAACCCTGATAATAAAACCATCATGTTTAATCAATCATATACTCATGAGGATGATAGACCTAGCACATCTTATAATCCTCAAGTTTATAATTCTCACCACAATCTTTCTAAGGGATCCCACCCTCATTCTTATAGTATTACCCGACCCATGGACAATTTCTAATCTCATGGTCCCTCGCATTCATTGCATGCCCCTACTCCCTTGGGATTCTCTCTTCCACGTGATGAGAAGGTCTCCCAAATTTTGCATGCCATAGATCACCTTACTCCTCAACAAATCCAAGCCCTTAAGGCCGTTGTTGAGGGTGAGTCTCATCCTTCTCATCCTCCTTCTACTCCTATTCGGGTGGCCCATCACCTACCTCCATCCACTCGCCTTCCTATTCGGGTAGACCATCACTCGCCTCCTTCCACATATACACCTTTTCGGGTGATCCATCACCCGTCTCCCTCTACACAAACTCCTCCACGGGTGAGCCATCACCCGCCTCCTTCTATTCCTACCCCTTTACGGCCTTCACATGCCGCCCCTTCAAGGCAATCATGCCAACCTTCCAATGTTTAAGTTACACCCCTCCAGCAAAATCTCCTTGATAGAGTTGCTTCCATGGAGGAACAATTGAAGAGGGTCACAAGTTCACGGCCCACTCCTCCTCCTCCTTCTCAAGTCAATCCTCTTCATGCTTTTATGAACAACATCACTAAGATGGAAAAAGATTGGAAGGAGAGGAAAGATAATGGCATCATAGATTCAAGTGAGCAAGATGATTTTATAAGTTTCAATGATCAAGTGGACGTCGTCCGCCCTCCACCGTCTATATATTCCACTCATTCATATGGCCCTTCGTCTCTGCCTCCGCTTTCACATAATTCTCCACAAAATCCTCCACCACAACATTATACTCCACTACCCATTATTATGCCTCCGCCACGGCGTCCACTTGATGTTTTTGATGAAGGTGAAGATTTGGAGATGGCATAAAATGTTAAAATTTTGCAGGCACCCCTTCCGAGTTTCCTTCATTTTCCTCTCCCTCCATTGCCACCCGATGAACCCCCTGCTCAGGACGATGCCACCATCCCCAATCCGATTTATGAAACCAATTGGTGCTACGATGATGGGTTGATACTCCAATCACCCACACCGCCGCGTCATGCGTCTTCCCCTATCCCTAATACCTCTTGCACCATCCGGCGCTTCCTATGCACCAAACCTTCACCTTTTACACCTTCAATTACCACGCCATTAACCTCTACTCCCCCGGCTTCCGCCAAGCCTACATCAACCTCCACTCCACTGACTTCTGTCGAACCTCCCGCTAAACTTCAAGCCATAACACCTCTTCCTTGTTCGCCACCTAAAGCCTCCATTATCCCCATAACCCTAAAGCCAATTACCCTAAACCCAACTTTACCTACACCTTTACCCGAACCCGTGGCTAGTCCTGAGCAAGACTCACCTATTTTTGCACTCGAGCTGATCCCAGTCGCTTCCGAGCAAGGGGAGAAGCCCGCCGTGTTTCAACCTCCACCTCCGCTTATCCTTCCATTAAAACTCTCCATTACACCTCCACTGCTCATTAAGCTTACCACCTTCGCTTCACCTTCCTCTACCACTCGGAGTGGGTGTATTCCTACAAGCACATGTGCCAGGGATATCCAAGAACTGGGCAAGAAGGGCTTGACCTCGGCTATGCCATTCAAAAGTCAAGATTTTATTTGCCAGATGCCGATCCGTGTCATTATGTTGAGTATATTTGAAAAGCCTCCCTCAAGGCTCACTATTATAAAATCTTCCAAATTGATGCCATATCGACCCTTTATCAAAATCACCTTATTCATTGGTCGATGCTCTTTAAAGGCTCTCATTACCCATCGTTCCGTCATTATACGACTCCCTTGTCAAACAAAGGGGTTCTCTTCCCATATTGCCATAACACATAAGAGTATTTGGACATTAATTCCATCTGGCCGGGCACTCTCCTTGCCATGGAGGGGTGGGCATCCTTTCACTAAATGGCTTTCCACCTATTCATTCACTCCTTATTCTATTCCATTCGCCAATTCCTTCTTATGGGCCACTCCATGGGTGAGGAGGAAAATCTTACCCTCCCATTCCATGCATTCTCTACATTCTTTGCATATCATGTATCTCTTACAACTATCATATGGCATTCACTTGCATTTGCATTTCTTCTCTCCCGGGTTTCCGAACCCATATCTTCCCCGCCTTCCGGAACCTCCGGACCCTCCATATCTTCCACCTCCGGAACTTCCAGACTTATCTTTCCTCCTTGGGCATCGCGTCCCTTGGTACTTGCCTCCTCCGGAACCTCCAAACCTCCATTTTAGGGCATCGCACCCCTCCACACCTCCATATCCGGATCCTCAAGATTTCTCTCTCGTCCTACTAAGGCATCGCGCCCTTTTACACTTTTCTCCTGCGGAACATCCGGATTTCTTATCACCCCTCCTAGGGCATCACATCCCTTCGCTTTGTCTTCCTCCGGAACCTGTAGACCCTCCTGTCCCTTTTTATCCACTCTTCCTAGGGCATCACGTCCCTTCTTTCGCTATTCCTCCGAAACTTCCAAACTTATCTCCTCACTCAGGGCATCGCGCCCCTTTCTATCTTCTCCCTCCGGATCTCCCTTCCCTTGTCTCTCTCCTCCGATTCATCTTCCTACTTCTCCAGGATATTGCATCCTTCATACATTTCTTCCTCTTCAATCATCTTGTCCCTTACCTTTTCCCAGGGCATTGCGTCCCTCGGGATTTTCCTCCTCCAGAACCTCCGGATGATTTCTACCCGCATCATGATTCTCCTCCTCCCTTGCTTCCAGAACCTCCGGATCCGCCTCTTTCCATCTATCATTTTCTTCTTCTAATTCCTCCCAATCACGGGTCCGACCCGACTTCTTCCACATCCACTACTTTGGGCATCTGCTCGTTCTCCCACTGCTTCTGAGGCTTTAGCCCTCACTCCACTTCTTGATTTTCCTCTCCTTTTGTAGATCTTTCATGTGATCAGGGTCTCCGCACCTTAGTGAGGAAATTCTAGCCCTCACCTCCCTTCCTTTTCTCCTTATTCGTCTGAGTACAGTCTGGGCACCACTCCTTCTTGTTGAGCCACTTCAAACCTTGACTTCCAATCCTTTTAGCTGCCAAAGAGGACAAATCTCACGTTCATCAAAATCGCCTCCGACAGTTGCTTCTACAAAGGTTGCAAGGTAACATATTGGCGTAAGTACGCATTTTACGATGTCATTACTTATTACTTCACCCATGATTTTTCAAAATGAAAGTGCTTCTTAACTTAATTAAGAGTGGTATTAACCCTTTATCTTAAGATTTTGTTTAATTAATTCAGTGTCAAAAGAGTCGTTAGGCTTGCTATGCGGCACTTTGGTTAAAAAGAATCCCGCACTAAGAGTTCAGTATTCTCTCCACGCTTGTTAAGGGCAACCCCTAGCTGGGCACCGCACACACTTCACGGCGTCCTTAGCTGTCTCTCTTAGTAAAACACCGTTCCTACTTTGGCCATGCCATGAGCATGCATAAAAGTCTTTTCTCTTCTTTGATCGGCCAAGTGCAGGGGCAAGAGGTTGACGGATGAGATAACCAATCTTGATAATCTCCAATACGAGAGAAGTCTCAAATAGGGACAGTCTTGACCCAAAATAAAATAAAATTTCATGATATATCTAGCCAAAAAGGGCTATTATGAAAATCAAAGTTGAATTTGATAAATGTAAAATTATGAATTATGGCATGTCAAGAGTGACAAAGTCCCCGCAGGGAAAACCCTGGTCGTATGCATGTCAAGTGTAAGACCCCGAATTATTTTATTGGATTTAATATATTTATTTAGCTCTTGTTAATTAAGAATTGAATTTCTATTGATTTAATAATTGAATTTCAGATTTATTAATATTTAATTCCTTAGAATTAGAATAGTGATAATTTCGACCACCTTATAAAAATCCAGAAAAATGGTAAACAGATTAAGGTCGAGGTAGATAACAACTTTTCCTTCTGGCATCAGGCCATTGTAAATCCGTGGGAAGATCTATTTAGAGTTTAAACCCAAAAGTGCACACTTTTGACCCATACCTAACCCTTGGATTAAAACACGAAATTCGACCTCAATACTCAACCAAATGATCTGAAATCAGTGGCAAATGGAAGGCCACAATGTAAGGAACATTTACCCTCAATCAATTTGAGGTAAACCTAGCCCCAACACGTGCTGCCGACATAGTTTGGTCAAGTCAAAGATTTCGGCGCCGTTTCTAAACACGTAGCTTGCAGCAGCGAATACTCCCAACTCCGAAGGCTCCAGAAGCTCTATGAGCTATCAAAATGAAGCCCTACGAGTCTTCTTTCATTTGTCTGCTGTGGGGTTCACTGAAGTTTCAGATCTGGGGAGATCTAGCTCGGATTGTAGAGGTGGGTCAACAGGCCGTTGGCTTCCCTTCATCCTTCTTTGATCCATCGATTGAGGTAGGAATTCTCAACCAAATTTTGATCATGAGTATAGCAAATTGTTCCTCTCATCGAGCTCTATCCATTGGTGGCAAAAGCCCCAATTTTCATTAGGTATCCGTGGAGAAATCGAGCTTTTTGTGAGGTGCTATCCAAGTGTTCTTCATCCTAGGGTTTGAGTTTTCTCTCTCCGATTTGAGGTAGGTGTAACAGACCAAACTCTAATTAATTTATATGATGTAATAAGCATGATATTAGCTTTCATTTCACGTAGAAAGCCCTAAGTTTCATGAAGCATACTTATAGAATTTCTGTTTATAGTAACAGCATGTTTTAGACCTAGTTCGATGTGTTCATCCGAAGTGATTTATGATTTCGAAGTATTAATCTTAATCCTCATGAACTATATCTTATATGGTTGGATTCACCATCGAAGTAGCTTTCATTTGAGCCAAGAAGCCCCAAATTCCATTCTGTACGTAGAGAGAATTTAACGTTTTAGTCACAGCATGTCAGAATTAGGGTTTCATGTGTTCTTGACTTAATAGATCTCGATTCCAGCAATTGATCATGCAATTGACCTTGTAGCCAGGTAGAGTTTTGTATTAGCTTTCCATTGATACCAAAATCCCCTTATTTGGAGCTCAATCCTAGTAGTTATTAACGTTTTAGTGCAACCCTAGCAATCACCTTATTCCCGGCGTTCACCGGACGCGACAGGGATGACCGGAGATGACCCAGAGATGGGCGGTCTTACGATAGACCGTCCAACTCCAGCCCATCTTTTGACCAATTTTGACCCTAGCATGTCCTTATATAAACGGTTTTTCAAGAACCACTCATCCCAGGATGAACGGTTCCACAGGAACCACATATCTGGATGAAAGGTCCCTGACAGACCACATATTTTTGAACGGCACTGCACTGGCCGCACATCCCAGGGGATGGGCGGTTGGTACAGAGCCACCCAACCCCTTGGGCGGCCCAGGAGGAACCTCCCAAACCCTTGGGCGGCCCAGGGAGAACCGCCCATCTCCCTGTGTCACAGGGTGACCCCTGTTCGGCCCCTGAATGCCCAGTTATATGTGCGGTCCATATAGAACCGTTTATCCTTTCAGAGAGGGACTTAATACTTGTTCTAAAGCATTCATTTGCATGTCATTAATGATAATTAGTGAAATAGAAACTCATTTAATAACTAATTATATATGCAACTAAATTTATGATTATTGCTTGTTATTCGTGCTTACGCGACTTACGCGAACTCGTTATCATCTTAAATCACTTTTCTTGGCATCTTGGGTTAATATATAACCAAATCCCTATTAAATTGGCTTGGCATTAGGATTAATATGACTGTTTAGCTTGCTGATTAGCTGCTGTAGTACAGTGGAACAGCATGTTTAACTTTCTGACTTTGCACGAGCCGATTGGCCGATTAGCGTACTAGTCTCGGTTCTACCCCGGAAACTCTATCCGGCGGTCTTACCGTCATCTTGGAACATCATTATAATCATGATTAGAATCTGTTTAACACCAGCATACCTTGTTTTATGAGTTTAAACCGCTGGGTTAAGTCTTGGATCAAATCGGACGACCTGAGGCATGCGCGGTTAGTATTTGACCGCATAACCTCTTCGGCGGCCCGATCGTGACCGCATATCTTCTTACGACCCAGTATGGACCGTATATCTTGTTCTTGGGCCTCACTGTCCTTTAGACATGAACGGCCCATATTGCACCGTTCTTACCTTAGGGCGGCCCACTGTCAGCCGTTCTTTTCTTGACTTCACGGGCTGAGTTTCAGTCCAGTTCCTGTACGTACGGTCCTGTATGAACCGTATATACCAATCGAGCGGCTCCGTTACGACCGCACATCTCTTGAAGATGAGTTTGACCGTGTTTTGTACTCTTGAATCCAAGGACAAGGTTAGTCCTTTAAATCTGAAGAAATTCCTCTGATTAATTGGCCATTAAAATTGACTGAATGTCTGGACGGATGGGACGTTGGGCCCAGTAAATCAATGCCATCGCATCATAAGGGCCCGGTCTGGTCCTGGGGAGGGCGCCCAAAAGTTAGTGAGCCCATGGGATGTTAATGACAAGGTGGGGCATTGCACCGAAGTACTTGCTTGAGTGTTGGCGTCTATGACAAAAGTATCTTGTTACTTGTTACTTGATCATACTTGGTTAAATGTTTAAAATACTTGCTTGTTGGCCAATTCCTTACTACTATCTCTTGTTATATCTCTTGTTATATCTCCTGTTGTAAATTCTTGTATTTGTTATTCTTGTTAATCATTATCAATTATATATTTCTTGACCTTGCAAGATCTTGTTATTACCGTTGTTTCATTATATCATCATTACCTTTTTATTGCATTATCGTTTGTAGCATGACATTTTGAAAATGTAATTAAACTGTTAATCACTTATACATGTCTGTTATTTCCTACTGAGCGTTAGCTCATAGTTGTGTTTCCCCCCTTTCCAGGCTCTTCAGGTGACGCGCTTACCGACGGGGAAGGGCAGGAGTGATGTCTTAAGTGTTTCAGTTCTAGTGTGTTAGTAGTGTGTTTATTGTTAGTTGTGATTGGAGAGCATATAGCTTCAGTTATGTTGTTGAGTCTTAGTGATTGTTATTCCACGTTGTATTAAGTTGCCTTTGAGATTATTGTATCAGTTTGGTTGTTAAATGATCATTTAGTATTTCCTTTCCATAGCACTTGTGTATATTTAGATTAGTTCTCTCTCTTTCCTGCTTGCCTCTGACTGTACGTCCCGATATTTCCGCCTTGTTCGGGGCGTGACAGTTTAGTTGGTATCAGAGCCTAGGTTTCACATTCCTAGGTTTTCTTAAGTTCTTAAGTTCTAGGTTTTCTAAGTTCTTGCATGGCATCCCAATAACCCGGTATATCAAAAGATGTTGTCCGAACGTTAGGCTACGCCTATCGGAAGGTCGCATACTTGAGCGAGTGGTCTTCGGACCGGTTATCTCCGCCAGGTACCGAGTTTTGGTTGTGTCTAGGTGCTTTAGACCCCTAATCTTGTTAAAGTCTAGGACCTGACCTGGTGAGAATGGGTAGAAACTTGGGTTAAGTTCATTTCTTAATCGTGTATTTAATTATCTTGAATTAACCTAAGTAATCTATTTCTCGTGTAGATGGCAGCTGATCGCGCCGAATGGAGGAACCTGCAGCGCATGGTTCAAGGCCTTACCCAGGCCCTTCAGCAAGTGGCTCAGGCAGGAGCGGCACCACATGGCACCGGTGATCTATACCGGAACTTCCGCGGGATGAATCCGCCTAGATTCGCGGGTTCGACCGACCCCGACCAAGCCGAGCACTGGCTAGATGAGATGGGGAGAATATTTGAAGTTATGCTATGCACCAACCAGGAGCGTGTCCTTCTCTCGACATTTCAATTGGAGCGTGATGCACGTACTTGGTGGGATTCTATCAAGGTGACTCTCGGTGATCATCAGGTTACGTGGGAAGAGTTCGAGGAATTTTTCAACGGCAAGTATTTTTCTGACCGAGTGCAAGAGAAGAAGGCGGCATAGTTCGCGGCCTTGAAGCAACGAGGTTTGTCCGTGGCAGAGTATGAGGCTCAATTTGCACGGCTTTCTCGATATGCTACACACCTTATTTCCACCGAGAAAATGAAGGCGAAGCGTTTTCTCAACGGATTGAAGCTGCATTATATCAACCAACTGGCACCAATGGAGATTTCCACTTATTCCGAGATGGTGAGAAAGGCTCAAGTTCTAGAGGATACCCTCGAAATGACGGAGAGAATCCGTGGAAGCGGTGCGAAGAAGGAACAACCTACGGGTTCCGGGAGTGTCAAACCCGGGTATACCAAGAAGAGGCCTGTTAGTGGACCTAGTTCGTGGCGCGGGTCCGGATCGTGGAAGGGCAAGATGCCGAGGCATGAAGACAAGAAGCCTGGCCCTATTGTTCCGTTTAAGGGCGTGTGCAAGTATTGTGATCGTCCAGATCACAAGGTGGAGGAATGTTGGCGCAAGCTGGGCGCCTGCTTGCGATGTGGAAGCAAAGAGCACCGTATCCCCAACTGTCCTTTGATAGCGGAGCAAGCAACACCGGCAAAACCGCAAGTCTTCAAGAAACCGCAAGGGAAGCTCCAAGCTCTGTATGCAGAAGAAGCGGAAACAGCCGAAGATGGTGGACTCGTCGAAGGTACTCTTATTATACTCGACAAGCCAGCATTTGTTCTTTTTGATACTGGTGCAACACATTCCTTTATTTCTCAGAGTTTTGCTAAGTCATTAGCTATGGAACCGGTTATGATGGATACTCCGTTAGAGATTTCAACCCCTATTGGTACTAGATCGGCAATCCAGCATTTCTATCCTTCTAGTAAGGTTTTGATTGGTGAGCAGAACTTTCCAGCTGATTTGATTTGCATGGACATGAAGGGTTATGACGTAATTCTAGGAGCAGATTGGTTGGCCAGATATAAGGCCAATGTTCATTGTAGTTCTGGCTCGGTGTCTTTTACTAGGCACCCGAGGCTTTCTTTTGTGGGTGTTAAGCACCATAACTCTGTATCGCTTATTTCGGCTCTTCGAGCTGATAAGCTGATGAGGTGAGGATGTGAGGCTCTTCTAGCCTTTATCTATGCAACCCCTGAGCAGCGGACTGAGATCAAGGACATTCCTATTGTCTGAGATTTTTCTGATGTCTTTCCAGAGGAATTACCAGGACTTCCTCCTGAGCGGGAAGTTATCTTCTCTATTGACCTCTTTCTGGGCACATCTCCTATTTCCAAGGCTCCTTACCGTATGTCTCCTGCAGAACTGAGGGAGTTGAAGCAACAGTTGATGGAGTTACTCGAGAAGGGCTTTATTCGTCCTAGTACGTCTCCGTGGGGAGCCCCTGTATTGTTTGTTCGGAAGAAAGATGGTTCGATGAGATTATGCATCGATTATCGGCAGTTAAACCAGTTGACTGTCAAGAACAAATATCCACTACCGAGGATTGATGAGTTATTTGACCAGATAGCGGGAGCTCAATATTTCTCTAAGATCGATCTTCGATCTGGATATCACCAGTTGCGGATTAAGGAGGAGGATATCTATAAATCGGCTTTTCGCAGTAGGTATGGTCATTTTGAATTTGTCGTTATGCCTTTTGGTCTAACGAATGCTCCGGCAGCCTTCATGCAGTTGATGAACAATGTATTTCGGCCCTATCTTGATCAATGGGTCGTGGTATTTATTGACGACATCTTGATCTATTCCAAGAGTGAAGTGGAGCATGCTGAACATCTGATGATGGCATTACAATTATTGAGAGATCATCAACTTTATGCCAAGTTTAGTAAGTGTGAATTCTGGCTGCAAGAAGTGTCCTTTCTCGGACATATTATCACCCAGGAAGGTATTTCTGTGGATCCTTCGAAGGTTGAGGCAGTGAAGAATTGGGAGCAGCCTACCAGTGTGACGGAAGTTAGAAGTTTTCTTGGCCTGGCAGGTTATTATCGAAGGTTTATCCAGGATTTCTCTAAGATTGCGGTACCTATGACAAGGTTAACCCGCAAGAAAAATAAGTTTGATTGGTCAGATGATTGTCAACGAAGCTTTCAGACACTGAAGGAGTGTTTGACTACTGCACCTGTTTTGGCTTTACCTTCTGGTGAAGGAGGATTTATCGTTTATATTGATGCTTCAGGAATTGGCTTAGGCTGTGTACTCATGCAGCATGGGAAGGTGATTACCTATTCTTCTAGGCAGTTGAGGAAGCACGAGGAGAATTATCCTGTTCATGATTTGGAACTTGCAGTAGTCGTTTTTGCTTTGAAAATTTGGAGGCATTACCTGTATGGAGAATCTTTCACGGTATTTTCAGACCACAAGAGCTTGAAGTATTTATTCTCTCAGAAGGAACTCAATATGCGGCAGCGCAGATGGTTGGAGTATTTGAAGGACTTCGACTTTTCTATTGAGTATCATCCTGGCAAAGGCAATGTTGTGGCAGACGCATTGAGCCGGAGGCCAGTAGCTAGATTGGCAAGTCTCATGTTGCAAGAGTGGAAGTTACTGGAACAGTTATCTAGTCTGGATCTTAATATTGACAATGATCGGGTTTTGATTGCTCAGATTCAACTTAAACCTGAATTATTGATGGAGATCAAGTCCTTGCAAGATAATGATCCCGAGCTGGTACAGATCAAGGGAAGCTTGAGCAGCAAACCTGATTTCGGGTTGGCTGATGATGGTAGATTATTATTTAAAGGCAGAACTTGTGTACCTGATGAAGCTACAGTAAAGAACAAGATTCTTGTGGAAGCTCATAGATCCAGATACACCATTCATCCCGGAGGCACTAAGATGTACAGAGATTTAAAGCGATCCTTTTGGTGGATGAATATGAAGAGGGAAATCGCTGACTTCGTAAGTAAATGCTTGGTTTGCCAACAAGTTAAAGCTGAGCACTTCAGACCGGCAGGGAAATTGAAACCACTCGACATACCCCAATGGAAGTGGGAGAGTATTGGCATGGATTTCATTATGGGTTTGCCTAGAACTCGTGGTGGATTTGATGCAATTTGGGTGATTGTTGACCGATTGACAAAATCAGCTCATTTCTTATCCATTAAGTCTAAGTGGACAGTCGATGTATTGGCTGCTTTGTATTTGAAGGAAGTGGTGAGATTACATGGTATTCCAGTGAATATAGTATCTGATCGAGACCCTAGATTCACTTCTCATTTCTGGAAGGGACTGCAAGAGTCTCTTGGTACTCGTCTGAATTTCAGTACTGCTTTTCATCCACAGACAGATGGACAGACGGAGAGAACCAATCAGATAGTGGAAGATATGCTGCGGGCATGTATGATTGACTTTGGTGGTACTTGGAATGAGCATTTGGCACTAATTGAATTCACCTACAATAACAGCTATCAGTCTAGTATTCAGATGGCTCCATTTGAAGCCTTGTATGGGAGAAGCTGTCGATCCCCGTTGTGTTGGGATGTGGTAGGTGAGAAACAGTGGCTTGGACCGGATCTTGTCTCGGAATCTTCACAGAACATCCGCTTTATCCGGGACCGGTTACAAGTGCGCAAGTCAAGACAGAAGAGTTATGCCGACAACAGGAGAGAGCATTGGAATTTCAGGTTGGCGAGCATGTATTCTTAAAGGTCTCACCGACGAGAGGGATCTGAAGATTTGGCATTCATGGCAAGCTGAGTCTGAGATACATTGGTCCATTCGAGATTCTAGATAGAGTGGAAGAGGTGGCATACAGGCTGGCCTTACCACCTCAATTGTCTGGCGTGCACAACGTCTTCCATATTTCTATGTTACGGAAGTATGTGTACGACCCCACTCATGTTATACAGCATGTGGATTTCGAGCTGAAGGAGGATCTGACCTATGAGGAAAGACCGATAAAGGTTCTGGACCGGAAGCAACAGCAACTCCGGAATCGTTCAATACCGATGGTCAAGATTCAGTGGAGTCGGCGTGGGACCGAAGAAGCTACGTGGGAGTCTGAAGAGACTATGCGGAAGCGGTATCCCGACTTATTCTAGGTGAGCGATCTCTTTCCCTACTCTCAGTCTTAGTGCAGTGAATTTGGAGGACCAAATTCCTTTAAGTAGGGGAGGGTGTAAGACCCCGAATTATTTTATTGATTTAATATATTTATTTAGCTCTTGTTAATTAAGAATTGAATTTCTATTGATTTAATAATTGAATTTCGGATTTATTAATATTTAATTCCTTAGAATTAGAATAGTGATAATTTCGACCACCTTATAAAAATCTAGAAAAATGGTAAACAGATTAAGGTCGAGGTAGATAACAACTTTTCCTTCTGGCATTAGGCCATTGTAAATCCGTGGGAAGATCTATTTAGAGTTTAAACCCAAAAGTGCACACTTTTGACCCATACCTAACCCTTGGATTAAAACACGAAATTCGACCTCAATACTCAACCAAATGATCTGAAATCAGTGGCAAATGGAAGGCCACAATGTAAGGAACATTTACCCTCAATCAATTTGAGGTAAACCTAGCCCCAACACGTGCTGCCGACATAGTTTGGTCAAGTCAAAGATTTCGGCGCCGTTTCTAAACACGTAGCTTGCAGCAGCGAATACTCCCAACTCCGAAGGCTCCAGAAGCTCTATGAGCTATCAAAATGAAGCCCTACGAGTCTTCTTTCATTTGGCTGCTGTGGGGTTCACTGAAGTTTCAGATCTGGGGAGATCTAGCTCGAATTGTGGAGGTGGGTCAGCAGGCCGTTGGCTTCCCTTCATCCTTCTTTGATCCATCGATTGAGGTAGGAATTCTCAACCAAATTTTGATCATGAGTATAGCAAATTGTTCCTCTCATCGAGCTCTATCCATTGGTGGCAAAAGCCCCAATTTTCATTAGGTATCCGTGGAGAAATCGAGCTTTTTGTGAGGTGCTGTCCAAGTGTTCTTCATCCTAGGGTTTGAGTTTTCTCTCTCCGATTTGAGGTAGGTGTAACAGACCAAACTCTAATTAATTTATATGATGTAATAAGCATGATATTAGCTTTCATTTCACGTAGAAAGCCCTAAGTTTCATGAAGCATACTTATAGAATTTCTGTTTATAGTAACAGCATGTTTTAGACCTAGTTCGATGTGTTCATCCGAAGTGATTTATGATTTCGAAGTATTAATCTTAATCCTCATGAACCATATCTTATATGGTTGGATTCACCATCGAAGTAGCTTTCATTTGAGCCAAGAAGCCCCAAATTCCATTCTGTATGTAGAGAGAATTTAACGTTTTAGTCACAGCATGTCAGAATTAGGGTTTCATGTGTTCTTGACTTAATAGATCTCGATTCCAGCAATTGATCATGCAATTGACCTTGTAGACAGGTAGAGTTTTGTATTAGCTTTCCATTGATACCAAAATCCCCTTATTTGGAGCTCAATCCTAGTAGTTATTAACGTTTTAGTGCAACCCTAGCAATCACCTTGTTCCCGGCGTTCACCGGACGCGGCAGGGATGACCGGAGACGACCCAGAGATGGGCGGTCTTACGATAGACCGTCCAACTCCAGCCCATCTTTTGACCAATTTTGACCCTAGCATGCCCTTATATAAACGGTTTTTCAAGAACCAGCATCCCAGGATGAACGGTTCCACAGGAACCACATATCTGGATGAAAGGTCCCTGACAGACCACATATCATTGAACGGCCCTGCACTGGCCGCACATCCCAGGGGATGGGTGGTTGGTATAGAGCCGCCCAACCCCTTGGGCGGCCCAGGAGGAACCGCCCAAACCCTTGGGCGGCCCAAGGAGAACCGCCCATCTCCCTGTGTCACAGGGTGACCCCTGTTCGGCCCCTGAATGCCCAGTTATATGTGCGGTCCATATAGAACCGTTTATCCTTTCAGAGAGGGACTTAATACTTGTTCTAAGGCATTCATTTGCATGTCATTAATGATAATTAGTGAAGTAGAAACTCATTTAATAACTAATTATATATGCAACTAAATTTATGATTATTGCTTGTTATTCGTGCTTACGTGACTTACGCGAACTCGTTATCATCTTAAATCACTTTTCTTGGCATCTTGGGTTAATATATAACCAAATACCTATTAAATTGGCTTGGCATTAGGATTAATATGACTATTTAGCTTGCTGATTAGCTGCTGTAGTACAGTGGAACAGCATGTTTAACTTTCCGACTTTGCACGAGCCGATTGGCCGATTAGCGTACTAGTCTCGGTTCTACCCCGGAAACTCTATCCGGTGGTCTTACCGTCATCTTGGAACATCATTATAATCATGATTAGAATCTGTTTAACACCAGCATACCTTGTTTTATGAGTTTAAACCGCTGGGTTAAGTCTTGGATCAAATCGGGCGACCCGAGGCATGCGCGGTTAGTATTTGACCGCATAACCTCTTCGGCGGCCCGATCGTGACCGCATATCTTCTTACGACCCAGTATGGGCCGTATATCTTGTTCTTGGGCCTCACTGTCTTTAGACA
Organism: Amorphophallus konjac; assembly: GCA_022559845.1. NCBI lineage: Eukaryota > Viridiplantae > Streptophyta > Magnoliopsida > Alismatales > Araceae > Amorphophallus > Amorphophallus konjac. The sequence goes on from CM040128.1 coordinate 99,605,908, forward strand.
TGAGCGGCCCATATTGCACCGTTCTTACCTTAGGGCGGCCCACTGTCAGCCGTTCTTTTCTTGACTTCACGGGCTGAGTTTCAGTCCAGTTCCTGTACGTACGGTCCTGTATGAACCGTATATACCAATCGAGCGGCTCCGTTACGACCGCACATCTCTTGAAGATGAGTTTGACCGTGTTTTGTACTCTTGAATCCAAGGACAAGGTTAGTCCTTTAAATCTGACTTATGGCAGAAATTCCTCTGATTAATTGGCCATTAAAATTGACTGAATGTCTGGACGGATGGGACGTTGGGCCCAGTAAATCAATGCCATCGCATCATAAGGGCCCGGTCTGGTCCTGGGGAGAGCGCCCGAAAGTTAGTGAGCCCATGGGATGTTAATGACAAGGTGGGGCATTGCACCGAAGTACTTGCTTGAGTGTTGGCGTCTATGACAAAAGTATCTTGTTACTTGTTACTTGATCATACTTGGTTAAATGTTTAAAATACTTGCTTGTTGGCCAATTCCTTACTACTATCTCTTGTTATATCTCTTGTTATATCTCCTGTTGTAAATTCTTGTATTTGTTATTCTTGTTAATCATTATCAATTATATATTTCTTGACCTTGCAAGATCTTGTTATTACCGTTGTTTCATTATATCATCATTACCTTTTATTGCATTATCGTTTGTATCATGACATTTTGAAAATGTAATTAAACTGTTAATCACTTATACATGTCTGTTATTTCCTACTGAGCGTTAGCTCATAGTTGTGTTTCCCCCCTTTCCAGGCTCTTCAGGTGACGCGCTTACCGACGGGGAAGGGCAGGAGTGATGTCTTAAGTGTTTCAGTTCTAGTGTGTTAGTAGTGTGTTTATTGTTAGTTGTGATTGGAGAGCATATAGTTTCAGTTATGTTGTTGAGTCTTAGTGATTGTTATTCCACGTTGTATTAAGTTGCCTTTGAGATTATTGTATCAGTTTGGTTGTTAAATGATCATTTAGTATTTCCTTTCCATAGCACTTGTGTATATTTAGATTAGTTCTCTCTCTTTCCTGCTTGCCTCTGACTGTACGTCCCGATATTTCCGCCTTGTTCGGGGCGTGACAGTTTAGTTGGTATCAGAGCCTAGGTTTCACATTCCTAGGTTTTCTTAAGTTCTTAAGTTCTAGGTTTTCTAAGTTCTTGCATGGCATCCCAATAACCCGGTATATCAAAAGATGTTGTCCGAACGTTAGGCTACGCCTATCGGAAGGTCGCATACTTGCGCGAGTGGTCTTCGGACCGGTTATCTCCGCCAGGTACCGAGTTTTGGTTGTGTCTAGGTGCTTTAGACCCCTAATCTTGTTAAAGTCTAGGACCTGACCTGGTGAGAATGGGTAGAAACTTGGGTTAAGTTCATTTCTTAATCGTGTAATTAATTATCTTGAATTAACCTAAGTAATCTATTTCTCGTGTAGATGGCAGCTGATCGCGCCGAATGGAGGAACCTGCAGCGCACGGTTCAAGGCCTTACCCAGGCCCTTCAGCAAGTGGCTCAGGCAGGAGCGGCACCACATGGCACCGGTGATCTATACCGGAACTTCCGCGGGATGAATCCGCCTAGATTCGCGGGTTCGACCGACCCCGACCAAGCCGAGCACTGGCTAGATGAGATGGGGAGAATATTTGAAGTTATGCAATGCACCAACCAGGAGCGTGTCCTTCTCTCGACATTTCAATTGGAGCGTGATGCACGTACTTGGTGGGATTCTATCAAGGCGACTCTCGGTGATCATCAGGTTACGTGGGAAGAGTTCGAGGAATTTTTCAACGGCAAGTATTTTTCTGACCGAGTGCAAGAGAAGAAGGCGGCAGAGTTCGCGGCCTTGAAGCAACGAGGTTTGTCCGTGGCAGAGTATGAGGCTCAATTTGCACGGCTTTCTCGATATGCTACACACCTTATTTCCACCGAGAAAATGAAGGCGAAGCGTTTTCTCAACGGATTGAAGCTGCATTATATCAACCAACTGGCACCAATGGAGATTTCCACTTATTCCGAGATGGTGAGAAAGGCTCAAGTTCTAGAGGATACCCTCGAAATGACGGAGAGAATCCGTGGAAGCGGTGCGAAGAAGGAACAACCTACGGGTTCCGGGAGTGTCAAACCTGGGTATACCAAGAAGAGGCCTGTTAGTGGACCTAGTTCGTGGAGCGGGTCCGGATCGTGGAAGGGCAAGATGCCGAGGCATGAAGACAAGAAGCCTGGCCCTATTGTTCCGTTTAAGGGCGTGTGCAAGTATTGTGATCGTCCAGGTCACAAGGTGGAGGAATGTTGGCGCAAGCTGGGCGCCTGTTTGCGATGTGGAAGCAAAGAGCACCGTATCCCCAACTGTCCTTTGATAGCGGAGCAAGCAACACCGGCAAAACCGCAAGTCTTCAAGAAACCGCAAGGGAAGCTCCAAGCTCTGTATGCAGAAGAAGCGGAAACAGCCGAAGATGGTGGACTCGTCGAAGGTACTCTTATTATACTCGACAAGCCAGCATTTGTTCTTTTTGATACTGGTGCAACACATTCCTTTATTTCTCAGAGTTTTGCTAAGTCATTAGCTATGGAACCGGTTATGATGGATACTCCGTTAGAGATTTCAACCCCTATTGGTACTAGATCGGCAATCCAGCATTTCTATCCTTCTAGTAAGGTTTTGATTGGTGAGCAGAACTTTCCAGCTGATTTAATTTGCATGGACATGAAGGGTTATGACGTAATTCTAGGAGCAGATTGGTTGGCCAGATATGAGGCCAATGTTCATTGTAGTTCTGGCTCGGTGTCTTTTACTAGGCACCCGAGGCTTTCTTTTGTGGGTGTTAAGCACCATAACTCTGTATCGCTTATTTCGGCTCTTCGAGCTGATAAGCTGATGAGGCGAGGATGTGAGGCTTTGTAGCCTTTATCTATGCAACCCCTGAGCAGCGGACTGAGATCAAGGACATTCCTATTGTCCGAGATTTTTCTGATGTCTTTCCAGAGGAATTACCAGGACTTCCTCCTGAGCGGGAAGTTATCTTCTCTATTGACCTCTTTCCGGGCACATCTCCTATTTCCAAGGCTCCTTACCGTATGTCTCCTGCAGAACTGAGGGAGTTGAAGCAACAGTTGATGGAGTTACTCGAGAAGGGCTTTATTCGTCCTAGTACGTCTCCGTGGGGAGCCCCTGTATTGTTTGTTCGGAAGAAAGATGATTCGATGAGATTATGCATCGATTATCGGCAGTTAAACCAGTTGACTGTCAAGAACAAATATCCACTGCCGAGGATTGATGAGTTATTTGACCAGATAGCGGGAGCTCAATATTTCTCTAAGATCGATCTTCGATCTGGATATCACCAGTTGCGGATTAAGGAGGAGGATATCTATAAATCGGCTTTTCGCAGCAGGTATGGTCATTTTGAATTTGTCGTTATGCCTTTTGGTCTAACGAATGCTCCGGCAGCCTTCATGCAGTTGATGAACAATGTATTTCGGCCCTATCTTGATCAATGGGTCGTGGTATTTATTGATGACATCTTGATCTATTCCAAGAGTGAAGTGGAGCATGCTGAACATCTGAGGATGGCATTACAATTATTGAGAGATCATCAACTTTATGCCAAGTTTAGTAAGTGTGAATTCTGGCTGCAAGAAGTGTCCTTTCTCGGACATATTATCACCCAGGAAGGTATTTCTGTGGATCCTTCGAAGGTTGAGGCAGTGAAGAATTGGGAGCAGCCTACCAGTGTGACGGAAGTTAGAAGTTTTCTTGGCCTGGCAGGTTATTATCGAAGGTTTATCCAGGATTTCTCTAAGATTGCGGTACCTATGACAAGGTTAACCCGCAAGGAAAACAAGTTTGATTGGTCAGGCGATTGCCAGCAAAGCTTTCAGACTCTAAAGGATTGTTTGACTACTGCACCTATATTGGCTTTACCTTCTGGTGAAGGAGGATTTGTCGTTTATACTGATGCTTCAGGAATTGGCTTAGGCTGTGTACTCATGCAGCATGGGAAGGTGATTACCTATTCTTCTAGGCAGTTGAGGAAGCACGAGGAGAATTATCCTGTTCATGATTTGGAACTTGCAGCAGTCGTTTTTGCTTTGAAAATTTGGAGGCATTACCTGTATGGAGAATCTTTCACGGTATTTTCAGACCACAAGAGCTTGAAGTATTTATTCTCTCAGAAGGAACTCAATATGCGGCAGCGCAGATGGTTGGAGTATTTGAAGGACTTCGACTTTTCTATTGAGTATCATCCTGGCAAAGGCAATGTTGTGGCAGACGCATTGAGCCGGAGGCCAGTAGCTAGATTGGCAAGTCTCATGTTGCAAGAGTGGAAGTTACTGGAACAGTTATCTAGTCTGGATCTTAATATTGACAATGATCGGGTTTTGATTGCTCAGATTCAACTTAAACCTGAATTATTGATGGAGATCAAGTCCTTGCAAGATAATGATCCCGAGCTGGTACAGATCAAGGGAAGCTTGAGCAGCAGACCTGATTTCGGGTTGGCTGATGATGGTAGATTATTATTTAAAGGCAGAACTTGTGTACCTGATGAAGCTACAGTAAAGAACAAGATTCTTGTGGAAGCTCATAGATCCAGATACACCATTCATCCCGGAGGCACTAAGATGTACAGAGATTTAAAGCGATCCTTTTGGTGGATGAATATGAAGAGGGAAATCGCTGACTTCGTAAGTAAATGCTTGGTTTGCCAACAAGTTAAAGCTGAGCACTTCAGACCGGCAGGGAAATTGAAACCACTCGACATACCCCAATGGAAGTGGGAGAGTATTGGCATGGATTTCATTATGGGTTTGCCTAGAACTCGTGGTGGATTTGATGCAATTTGGGTGATTGTTGACCGATTGACAAAATCAGCTCATTTCTTATCCATTAAGTCTAAGTGGACAGTCGATGTATTGGCTGCTTTGTATTTGAAGGAAGTGGTGAGATTACATGGTATTCCAGTGAATATAGTATCTGATCGAGACCCTAGATTCACTTCTCATTTCTGGAAGGGACTGCAAGAGTCTCTTGGTACTCGTCTGAATTTCAGTACTGCTTTTCATCCACAGACAGATGGACAGACGGAGAGAACCAATCAGATAGTGGAAGATATGCTGCGGGCATGTATGATTGACTTTGGTGGTACTTGGAATGAGCATTTGGCACTAATTGAATTCGCCTACAATAACAGCTATCAGTCTAGTATTCAGATGGCTCCATTTGAAGCCTTGTATGGGAGAAGCTGTCGATCCCCGTTGTGTTGGGATGAGGTAGGTGAGAAACAGTGGCTTGGACCGGATCTTGTCTCGGAATCTTCACAGAACATCCGTGTTATCCGAGACCGATTACAAGTAGCCCAGTCAAGACAGAAGAGTTATGCCGACAACAGGAGAAGAGCATTGGAATTTCAGGTTGGCGAGCATGTGTTCATAAAGGTCTCTCCGACGAGAGGGATCCGAAGATTTGGCATTCATGGCAAGCTGAGTCCGAGTACATTGGTCCATTCGAGATTCTAGATAGAGTGGGAGAGGTGGCATACAGGCTGGCCTTACCGCCTCAATTGTCTGGCGTGCACAACGTCTTCCATATTTCTATGTTACGGAAGTATGTGTACGACCCCACTCATGTTATACAGCATGTGGATTTCGAGCTGAAGGAGGATCTGACCTATGAGGAAAGACCGATAAAGGTTCTGGACCGGAAGCAACAGCAACTCCGGAATCGTTCAATACCGATGGTCAAGATTCAGTGGAGTCGGCGTGGGACCGAAGAAGCTACGTGGGAGTCTGAAGAGACTATGCGGAAGCGGTATCCCGACTTATTCTAGGTGAGCGATCTCTTTCCCTACTCTCAGTCTTAGTGCAGTGAATTTGGAGGACCAAATTCCTTTAAGTAGGGGAGGGTGTAAGACCCCGAATTATTTTATTGGATTTAATATATTTATTTAGCTCTTGTTAATTAAGAATTGAATTTCTATTGATTTAATAATTGAATTTCGGATTTATTAATATTTAATTCCTTAGAATTAGAATAGTGATAATTTCGACCACCTTATAAAAATCTAGAAAAATGGTAAACAGATTAAGGTCGAGGTAGATAACAACTTTTCCTTCTGGCATTAGGCCATTGTAAATCCGTGGGAAGATCTATTTAGAGTTTAAACCCAAAAGTGCACACTTTTGACCCATACCTAACCCTTGGATTAAAACACGAAATTCGACCTCAATACTCAACCAAATGATCTGAAATCAGTGGCAAATGGAAGGCCACAATGTAAGGAACATTTACCCTCAATCAATTTGAGGTAAACCTAGCCCCAACACGTGCTGCCGACATAGTTTGGTCAAGTCAAAGATTTCGGCGCCGTTTCTAAACACGTAGCTTGCAGCAGCGAATACTCCCAACTCCGAAGGCTCCAGAAGCTCTATGAGCTATCAAAATGAAGCCCTACGAGTCTTCTTTCATTTGGCTGCTGTGGGGTTCACTGAAGTTTCAGATCTGGGGAGATCTAGCTCGAATTGTGGAGGTGGGTCAGCAGGCCGTTGGCTTCCCTTCATCCTTCTTTGATCCATCGATTGAGGTAGGAATTCTCAACCAAATTTTGATCATGAGTATAGCAAATTGTTCCTCTCATCGAGCTCTATCCATTGGTGGCAAAAGCCCCAATTTTCATTAGGTATCCGTGGAGAAATCGAGCTTTTTGTGAGGTGCTGTCCAAGTGTTCTTCATCCTAGGGTTTGAGTTTTCTCTCTCCGATTTGAGGTAGGTGTAACAGACCAAACTCTAATTAATTTATATGATGTAATAAGCATGATATTAGCTTTCATTTCACGTAGAAAGCCCTAAGTTTCATGAAGCATACTTATAGAATTTCTGTTTATAGTAACAGCATGTTTTAGACCTAGTTCGATGTGTTCATCCGAAGTGATTTATGATTTCGAAGTATTAATCTTAATCCTCATGAACCATATCTTATATGGTTGGATTCACCATCGAAGTAGCTTTCATTTGAGCCAAGAAGCCCCAAATTCCATTCTGTATGTAGAGAGAATTTAACGTTTTAGTCACAGCATGTCAGAATGAGGGTTTCATGTGTTCTTGACTTAATAGATCTCGATTCCAGCAATTGATCATGCAATTGACCTTGTAGACAGGTAGAGTTTTGTATTAGCTTTCCATTGATACCAAAATCCCCTTATTTGGAGCTCAATCCTAGTAGTTATTAACGTTTTAGTGCAACCCTAGCAATCACCTTGTTCCCGGCGTTCACCGGATGCGGCAGGGATGACCGGAGACGACCCAGAGATGGGCGGTCTTACGATAGACCGTCCAACTCCAGCCCATCTTTTGACTAATTTTGACCCTAGCATGTCCTTATATAAACGGTTTTTCAAGAACCACTCATCCCAGGATGAACGGTTCCACAGGAACCACATATCTGGATGAAAGGTCCCTGACAGACCACATATCTTTGAACGGTCCTGCACTGGCCGCACATCCCAGGGGATGGGTGGTTGGTATAGAGCCGCCCAACCCCTTTGGCGGCCCAGGAGGAACCGCCCAAACCCTTGGGCGGCCCAAGGAGAACCGCCCATCTCCCTGTGTCACAGGGTGACCCCTGTTCGGCCCCTGAATGCCCAGTTATATGTGCGGTCCATATAGAACCGTTTATCCTTTCAGAGAGGGACTTAATACTTGTTCTAAGGCATTCATTTGCATGTCATTAATGATAATTAGTGAAGTAGAAACTCATTTAATAACTAATTATATATGCAACTAAATTTATGATTATTGCTTGTTATTCGTGCTTACGCGACTTACGCGAACTCGTTATCATCTTAAATACTTTTCTTGGCATCTTGGGTTAATATATAACCAAATCCCTATTAAATTGGCTTGGCATTAGGATTAATATGACTATTTAGCTTGCTGATTAGCTGCTGTAGTACAGTGGAACAGCATGTTTAACTTTCCGACTTTGCACGAGCCGATTGGCCGATTAGCGTACTAGTCTCGGTTCTACCCCGGAAACTCTATCCGGTGGTCTTACCGTCATCTTGGAACATCATTATAATCATGATTAGAATCTGTTTAACACCAGCATACCTTGTTTTATGAGTTTAAACCGCTGGGTTAAGTCTTGGATCAAATCGGACGACCCGAGGCATGCGCGGTTAGTATTTGACCGCATAACCTCTTCGGCGGCCCGATCGTGACCGCATATCTTTATACGGCCCAGTATGGACCGTATATCTTGTTCTTGGGCCTCACTGTCTTTTAGACATGAGCGGCCCATATTGCACCGTTCTTACCTTAGGGCGGCCCACTGTCAGCCGTTCTTTTCTTGACTTCACGGGCTGAGTTTCAGTCCAGTTCCTGTACGTACGGTCCTGTATGAACCGTATATACCAATCGAGCGGCTCCGTTACGACCGCACATCTCTTGAAGATGAGTTTGACCGTGTTTTGTACTCTTGAATCCAAGGACAAGGTTAGTCCTTTAAATCTGAACTTATGGCAGAAATTCCTCTGATTAATTGGCCATTAAAATTGACTGAATGTCTGGACGGATGGGACGTTGGGCCCAGTAAATCAATGCCATCGCATCATAAGGGCCCGGTCTGGTCCTGGGGAGAGCGCCCGAAAGTTAGTGAGCCCATGGGATGTTAATGACAAGGTGGGGCATTGCACCGAAGTACTTGCTTGAGTGTTGGCGTCTATGACAAAAGTATCTTGTTACTTGTTACTTGATCATACTTGGTTAAATGTTTAAAATACTTGCTTGTTGGCCAATTCCTTACTACTATCTCTTGTTATATCTCTTGTTATATCTCCTGTTGTAAATTCTTGTATTTGTTATTCTTGTTAATCATTATCAATTATATATTTCTTGACCTTGCAAGATCTTGTTATTACCGTTGTTTCATTATATCATCATTACCTTTTCATTGCATTATCGTTTGTATCATGACATTTTGAAAATGTAATTAAACTGTTAATCACTTATACATGTCTGTTATTTCCTACTGAGCGTTAGCTCATAGTTGTGTTTCCCCCCTTTCCAGGCTCTTCAGGTGACGCGCTTACCGACGGGGAAGGGCAGGAGTGATGTCTTAAGTGTTTCAGTTCTAGTGTGTTAGTAGTGTGTTTATTGTTAGTTGTGATTGGAGAGCATATAGTTTCAGTTATGTTGTTGAGTCTTAGTGATTGTTATTCCACGTTGTATTAAGTTGCCTTTGAGATTATTGTATCAGTTTGGTTGTTAAATGATCATTTAGTATTTCCTTTCCATAGCACTTGTGTATATTTAGATTAGTTCTCTCTCTTTCCTGCTTGCCTCTGACTGTACGTCCCGATATTTCCGCCTTGTTCGGGGCGTGACATCAAGAGTCTAAAAATCAAAGGCATAAAGTCATGGCGTAACAGACCGCCTCTTTGAGGGGTAGTACCTTGAAAGGATTTCTAGTCCCGATATCTCCCATCCTGCATAAAGCTTATCCCTAACTATTCTTCTCTTCTCCCTCCAAGACTGAGTGTTCCTCAGGTATGGCCTTGGTAGGGGCATCGTTAATCAAGGGCAGTCGGTTATAGGGCCCCACCCTTCAATGCACGCCTGGCTTCGGGCAGTTGTTAGCGAAAAGAAGAAGGAGCAAGGACCCCTAGCCAGTGGTTAAAAACATCCTTTGATGCTGCATTAGTAGGTCTAAGCCAAAATTTCATAAAAATTTGAATATTTCCAAAATTTCACAAAAAATTTGAATATTTCCAAAATTTCATAAAAATTTGAATATTTCCAAAGTCCGACACAAAATTTGAATATTTTCCAAAATCAACATAAAAATTCAAATATTTTTTGAGAACTTATAAAAAATTGCATATTTCAAAATCCAAAAATTGTATTGTATTTTTTTGATGGTATTATTATAGGGGTGCACAAAACCAATTCATAAGAAGTGCAAGAAGTACCAAAATCTGTCAAAGGTACAAAATGAGGGTGGATGTACAATAACCTCTATAGCTCTCCCCTCGACCCTCGTGATCTCTCCCTCTATGCGAGCTCTCAACCTCCTCCTGTCCTCTCTGAGAAAGCCTGGGGGGAGCCGACGATCCCCGAGAAGCCGCACTCATGTCACCACGTGCTCTCCTCTCAGCATCTTCCCTCCTCTGATGTTCAAAGGAGGTAACTAGATAATCAGTGCTCGAATAGGCACGAGAGTACCCCTCACGCTGAGCTCGCTCACGCCCCCGCCGATAGCGCTCCTCCACATCTTTCGCCCACTACTCGGTAATCTCTAATCTGGTGCTCAACTGCACTCTCTCCAGCTCTCGCTCCACTCTCTCTCTCTCTCTCTCTCCTATCTCTCTCTCTCTCTCTCGCTCCTCCCTCTCTCTTTGCCGCTTGCTCCTCTCCACCCTGAGGAGGAGGCGCAACTGCGCCACGTCCTGGGGAAGCTCCTCTGTGTCCCGGCGCCTCAGATCTGCCTCTGCCGCCTGCAACTCTGCTTCCATGCTCCATAGTGCTTGCTCCTGCACCCGAAATTTTGGTCAATAACTGATATTAATAAAGTTTCAAGACTAAACTAAAGAATAGATTGCTTACTCTCTCCTGCAGCGAGGCCTCAGCTACCTCCGCCCGAGCAACTGCACTGGCGAGCTGACTCACTAGATCGGTGTGGTCGCAGGCGGGCTGAGTTGAGGATGAAGCACCATGTGAGGATCGGATTCTCTCTAGCTCCTCACGCTGAAAAAGAGAGCATTAGCATTAATTGAAATTCAAACCCAAATCATTCTAAACTGCAAGAGAAAGTTCTTACCAGCTCGTCTACGGTATGCTGAAGGTCCTCGTGCTGTCAGATCGTGGAGTCAAGGAGCCCCTATACCAGGGCCAGCTTGCCCTCTGTGTCAAACTGTAATAAACACATATTGATCACATATCAAACAATTACGTCTTTAAGATTGGAAAATGCTAATGAATTAAAAACGTACAAGTCCATGTGTGCTGCGGTAGACCTGGTTGCCATATGTCTGTGCGTAAGCCTGGAGGTAGGCATCGTCTGAGTCCGCTCCCGTAGGGACTGGTCATCCGCATCTTTTCCAATCTGCAAGCTGCTCACGCGCACGTTGTCGCCAGTCATCTGTCCCCTAGAGGCCTCAAAAGCGTTGCCCGGGTCGTGGGTCCGTCGCCTGGGTCAGGAACTCTACCACTGCCTGGTGGAGCCCTAGTGTCCTTATAATTAACCTGTAGTATAGGGGCTCGACCAGGTTGAGGGCATGCAACAAAATCTCTCTCCCAAAGTATGGAATGGCTGCCTCCACCCAGGGCATCTCCTTGATGTCCCTCTGATAGGGAGTCCAGACCACCTACGAATAAATCTGTCATTGCTCTGGATTTCATGCATACAATAGAACTCAACTTCAAAATTAAATCTTACCTCTATGTGGGGCATGGCATCTAGTGTCTCCTGAATGTGGGTGACCTGGTCCTTCAGAGACCGACCGTCTCGTGTTTGGGTCCAACGTCTAGCCAGGGGCACTAGATCGCCTAGATCCTCCCAGGCGCACCCGAGGGTAGGAAGATATAGATAACTCCAAACCTGAAATGTAGTTCATGTGATCAATACAAGGGGAAAGTGCATAATTTAATTCATGAGTTTAAGGATACCGGAAGTAGAGGGTAGAATCCCCCGAGCGAAGACTGAAGTGAAGAAATGCCTAAGCTGTCAAACAAGTGGGCTAGCACTGTCGCACCCCAAGCGTACCGTCCAACTCTGCCCAGATCCTCCAGTAGGGGTAGAAATCGGTAGCTTACTGCATCACCCTGGGTCGCTAGAAGCATCTTTTCGATCATCAAAATAAGGAATCTCCTCAGCTCCATGTCGGCTTGTGCTCCAGCCTCTGTCGTGAAGCTCTCTCTGGCCTCAGCCACTAGCCTCCTCTCATAAGCCGTCGAGGTCTCTCCCACCTCCCTCTATGTATGGAATATGCCAAGACTCTCCTGTAGAGCAATCCTCGACACTAGCGAGGTCCGGCCGGTCCCCTCCAGCTCCAAGCCTAGCAGCCCACGCGCCATCTCCCGATAGTCGGGGTAGGTACAGCCTGTCACCGCCACTCCGTGCACCCGCAGTCCAGTAATGCGGGTGACGTCCTCTAAGGTGGGGATCATATGACCCCAGGGGAAGAGAAAGGCCTTGCACCCCGTGTCCCATCTGGCTGTAGACACACTAAAATCGATACTATGTTGAGTAAATCTCATGTCACCATGTGACGCCCCAAAGTGGACTTCAATATTGGCTTAATATGAAGTTTTTCTATTTTTTATGTGTTAATTGTGGTTTCTTGGCATTTTTCTTTGATAAATGGAATTAACGCCTTGAAGCGGGACGTCATTTAATTGACGGCCAAGCTAGGGGCGTGTTTCATTGAATGGACGACTGTGCATAGAGGCGTTGTTTTCTAGATTTTTACGAATCCTAACCAAAATGAAAAATCAAAGAATTGACGTCCCGATGAAGGGCGCTTATTATTTAACGCCCATATCAGAAGGCGTCATTTCAAGATTTTTAATAAGGAAAGTCTTTTACTGCCATAATTAAATCCAGGAATTGACGCCCCTGTGAGTGTAGTCATTTTAATTAACGCCCTTGGTGATGTCGTCATTTTTAATTGACGCCCTTTGAGAGGTCGTCATTTCTATGTCCGTCTCCCTTTCGCCTGTTTATTTCCTGTAATGATCCTTCCCCCATTTTACTCCTTGTGTTTGATTGGGAAGAGGGTTTCTTATTGGAGGTCCATTACCTTATTTTAATCCTATTATTACAAGGATTTTTGGGCTATAAATACCCCTAATGTTCTTCTCTCGCGCGGGCGTGAGAGGGCAGTGCAAGAACAATACGATAACAGAGAAGAACCACTGTGAGTTTTAACAGAGAGGAGAGTTTTGTGTTTTGCAGGTTCTATCTTCAAGTGATTTCTTCTTCCTCCTGGTGTTTGATTCTTCTTCCACAGACGGTCTTCTACTGCTGTTAAACTACTTCTTGTTTTCTCTCCCAGTACTGCTGCACGCACAGCAGAGAGGAGATCTTGCCTTCAATTTCTCTTATTAACATTAGCATCATCATACTTCTTTCTAACTATCCTGCTAGAAAACGTTGCCACTTTCACATCATATCTTACTTTCATATATCATTACATTCATATTCTCCGTACCTTTGTTACTCCTCCTAAGGGGTTTAAAAACCAAAACACACAAGGTGTGTTCATGCTTCATTTGATTGAGTTCATACTTCTAGAGCATTGATACTACACCTTTTGGCTAATCCATTCTTTTCATTCGTTTTGTGTTCTTACAAGGGTAATCAAGTTAAGAACCCCCTTCATCGGCCGGCCGATAGAAGAAGGAAGGAAAAGTCCACAATCTCACCCGCTCAATACAAGGTACATGCGATCACTTTTATTTTCTTGAGGTAACCCCTCTGGCGATCACACTCCTCATTAGCACCATGTGCTTGTTTTTACCCTCGCCCATTAATTCCATCATATATATATATATATATATATATATATATATATATATATATATATATATATATATATATATATATATATATATATATTCACTTATTGTTATTAAATAGATTTTTCTTATATTTTAATTAGAATCTACAAATTGGCGATCACGGTGGGACCCCTTTTATTTTTAGTTTGATTACCCCTCCCATTGGCACCCTCGCGTGCCCCTCCTTTGGTACCCTCGTGTACCCCTCCATTGTGCCCCACGTAGCACACTCCCTTTGGCACCCTCGCGTGCCCCTCCTATCGGCACCCTCGCATGCCCCTCTTTTGGTACCCTCGTGTACCCCTCCACTATGCTCCAAGTAGCACCCTCCCCTTGTGCACCACGTGCACGCCCCCCATTGATTAGCCAAATTTTGAATATCTGTGTTTTGTGAGAAAATTTGCCAGTCACCAGGGCTTGTCCATCATTTTTTTACATTTTTATAATTCACGCCCCTTACAGAGGCGTCATTTCATAATTCAACTACCATTTGACGCCCCTTCGCAGAGGCGTCGTTTTGTTATTTAACGCCTCACATCAAGGCATCTTTTCTGCTCGCTATTACTTACTGCACGATTTGACGCCTTCCACAGAAGCGTCTTTGACTGATTCAGCACTTTATCGCAAGGCGTCATTTTATTATCATCTTTTTTATTTTTACTGCAAGCACTGTTCACTGCCGTTTGACGCCCCTTCCAAGAGGCATCATTTCATTATTTAACGCCTCACTCCAAGGCGCCATTTCATTTCCATTGCTCCCTATTTGCACTGTTCACAGCGATTAGCGACTGCCACGCCGACGCTGCTTGTTGATAAAGCGACCTTGTCTGGGTCGTCATTTCGTTCCGTGCCCACAGAACTACTGTTTGATTGGTGTTTATTTGTCTGATCTATTTTGATATCACCTGCTTGATATTGCCTGCATTAGATTGCATCCAGGGCATACGGTTTGGGTGACCTCCTCTCCCCACATTTTTTTGGAGCTACACCCCTCTTGGTGAAGGAAGGACCCTCCTTTGAGCATTCTGTCTCATTGGATCGAAAATTCCTAAGCAAAGCCTCCGTAAGTCCTCACAGCCGTGGATTCTCTCACGGATGCCGGGCAGGTTGTACCATTGAAGTACCCGGAGTATAGTTGACTCATACGTTGGAAAGGAGAGAGAAAAATCTAGATACCCGGAGATTATACCCAAAAATTTCAACCAGGATCCACCTTCAAAAGAGAGAGCCTAATATTGAACTCACCCTAATCTCCAAAGAAAATCTTAAAAATTTTGGGCTCATTACAACTTGTGTGTTTCTTTTGCTTGATATCTCTTGGTTATATTCCATTGTCGAAAATTCATTTCTTATTCCTTAAGCATGAAATTATGTTCAGGTAAAATCATCAATATGGCCAACTACGGGTATACTTATGATGGTTATGAGGAGGGTCACTCTGACCCGTTCTATGAGATTCCCTCTCAAGATCCTGTCTACTATGAGGGAAACTACACTTCTTCTCCCACTCAAGTCCACATGGTAGACACCACTTCTTTGGAGGTTGAGCCTTCTTCCCAAGCTCAACCTACCACTCAGAATACTTCAGGGGACACTTCCCCTTCTTTCAACTTCAACGAATTTCTCAAAGCTCTTGCTCAGCTGGATGACTCCCAGCGCCAGGCGGCTCAAGCCCTCTTAAAGGGAAAGTCCATCCCGTCATCTTCTAACCCTCCCCAGGCCATGGGTGGCACTCTGCTAGTTCTCCCAATGACCCGGCGGTCACACCTAGGGTGCCCTCGCGCTCATCAACTCCTGTTATGACTATGCCGGCCCAACCGGCAAGTCACTCCATTGCTAGGCCTCAACAACCTCCTGTTTCTCAAATTTTGAGAAGGCCTATGACAAACCAACACTCCTTTCGTCCGGCCCCAGCCGAGTCCGATAACCATGCTCTACTCCTCCAAAAGATGGCTAGTATGGAGGAACAACTCAAGAGGGTTACTGCATCCAAGGTCACTCCCAAAATTATGCTCCCCCCTATGCCGATTTTTCACCTACCCCCGTCTGAAATGCCGAATTTTTGGCGGTACAATGGCACGGGCAATCCACACATCCACTTGAAGGACTTTTTGTATGAAGCATCATTCTGGCAGGATAATAAGACCTCATTGGCTTATCTCTTTAGGCGGTCTTTGGATGGCCCAGCACTGGAATGGTTTTATTTTTTGGAGCCGACTGATGCCGACGATTTTGATATAGTTCAACGGAAGTTCTTGCAGAAGTATAAGGACCGTGTGGGTCCCTCCTTGTCTGCTACTGATCTGGTTGCTGAGAAGATGAAGCCCGAGGAGAACTTCGTTTTATTTGCTGATAGGTGGAGAGCTATGGCCGAAAAATTAAAAGACACATTGTCGGAAACGGAGCAAGTAAAAATGATAATATCAAACTCCACTCCACAATTCCGTCATATTTTGGCCATGAACAAATTAAGCACTATGGAGGAGCTGTATGAAAGAGCTAGATACATACAAACTCAGATGAAAGATTCGCCTATTGTGGGCATGTTCGAGCCAAGGCCAAAGGTGATTAGGAAGAATGTTAATATCGGTAATACTGGCCCAACTACTGAAGGCACTGTCATCAATGAGCAAGTGAGCACATTCGGCAATTCCACTCCCTTCCGCCACCCTCCAAACCCAAGGCCACCATAACAGCAAGCCTTCCAAAATCAAGTCCACTAGCCAAATAACGACCCTCCTCAGACCTTAAGACCTCCTCAACAACAACAAATCCCCTTTGCTCCACAAAACCAATATCACCAAGTGCCCCCCCGGCTAATTATCCACCACAACAACTGCAACAACCAAGAAGGCCGATGGGTCCACAAAGAGCCCAATACCCTCCGCTACTTGAGAGTTTGTCAGACATTTTTAACGCCCTCATGGCTGCTAACCTTCTCACATTGCCTAAAGAAAGGGCAGTATGGCCGCCAAATGTGGACACCTCCCGGTATTGCGTTTTCCATCGGCAGCTGGGGCACAACATTGATCATTGCTTTCACTTTAAGGATTACATACATGACATAAATGATCAAGGTGATATTAATTGGGATGAGATGAGGAGGGTCATTGCTACTTTAAAGGCTCGAAGGCCTCCCCGGCAACCACCAGTTCAGCAACCATAACAAGGTCAGCAACAGTTTCCACAGCAACAACAGGCTCCTGCACCCCAGCCAAACATGGGGATTGTTAATAACCCGCTACCAGAGCACTCAGTTCAGAATCAACAAGTAAACCTTGTCACCTCAACCCAAGAAGTGGAGAGAGGGCAGGTTTGGCATAATGAAAATGCCTCTGTCGGGGCCATTAGTCAAAATTCCAATCCATCACAACTGCCACAACTGGTAAGAAGGCCTCAGTTTGTACCCCCTTCCCAGCCACAACGTCCCCTTATACGTTCCAATACTCCAGGGCCATTCAACCCTAACCCTACTTCTTCACGGCCCCTTCTTTTATGCCAACCCACGAATTCTCCTTCACCCCAAAACCCACCACCAAATAGGCCTCCCCTTATCCGCCCCTCGTCGACAATCATCACCCCTCCTGTTTCGTCACAATCCACCCTATCCACCATCATGCTTCCAAGGCCCCTTCTTGTCACTCAATCCTCGTCACCACATTCTGATAACCCCCAGCCGGCAAGGCCCCTTACAGGAACCCCTCCCCTTGCCAATCCAGCACCCAATACCACTATTCCCTCTACCTCCTCTACTCCTCTACCCACTCCAGGCCCGACAGAGGCGCCCAGAACCATGGTGCTCCGTAGTGGATGGATGTTTCATCGAGTGTTTCCCCAGCGGGAGCAGGAACCAATACAAGAACAAGGAGAACAGGAACAAGAATCTGCACCGGGCACGGAATATGATTTATTGAAGCATTTGGACAGAACGCCGGCCCAAATTTTAATTTGGAATTGATTAAGAGATCGACCACACATCAGCTGGCTCTGAAATAATACTTGCAAAAAGTAATGGTCAATGAAGATATTCCTGCTGAACAAGTTACTGCAGTTTTGAATTCGGCCAGCAATCAACCGGCTATTACTTTTTATGAACATGAATTAGCTCCTCAGTCGGCCAGGAAATATGCATTGTGTATCACTATTGATATCAATAAGGTGGCTGTAAAGCAATGTTTGGTTGATACTAGGGCATCCATTAATGTTCTGCCGCCAAGCACCTTGAAGATGTGCGGCATTCCAGAAAGTCAAATCCGGCCATCTACAATTACCATCACAACTTATGATAATACCAAGAAGCCGCCTCTGGGGATGATTACTCTAAGAGTTGGTTTGGGACCAGTGACAGTCACGGTAGATTTTCACATTTTAGACATGGATCTGACATTCAATGGCATCTTGGGTCGTCCTTATATTCAAGAACTTGATGTTGTACCCTCCACAAACCATCAATGCATAAAGTTTCCACACAAAGGGCGCATTATCAAAGTTACTAGCATGCCCATCTTGCCAACGGAAGACATACATTCAGCAACTTCAGTGCCTTCCATGTGGCCTTCCAACAGGCCTTTGCTTTCAGTCTTGGATGTTGCCGACCCGCGGCGAGATTTGTTAAGACCCCCAATCACTAAACCAGCTTCACCTTTAATGACACCCCTGCCTTCCCAAGGAAAGAAAAAGAAGAGCATGATGAACACGCCAGGATGGA
Organism: Amorphophallus konjac; assembly: GCA_022559845.1. Taxonomy (NCBI): domain Eukaryota; kingdom Viridiplantae; phylum Streptophyta; class Magnoliopsida; order Alismatales; family Araceae; genus Amorphophallus; species Amorphophallus konjac. Next base: position 99,624,183 of record CM040128.1, read on the forward strand.
ATATCTTATTAAAGATGGGGTATAATACTGGTAAGGGCTTGGGGGTCAATCTCTAAGGCCGGGTTAAGCCAATCAGGCACCAAAAGATGATGCCCCGAGGAGGCCTAGGATACAAAGAGCCAAGTAAAGACAAGGATGAAGATCAGCCATGGGTTGTCATGACTTCCACACTTAAAACGGATCGCCGACCTCTTACATGGACTTTGCAAACACACTTCATCAAGGGTGGCATCAAAGATGGCCAGCAAACTACATTAATTACTTCGATACTGGATTATCAAGACATACATGCAAGACAGTTTGCTCATCACATAGCCCCACTGGCTACTTACAAGGCCCTGGAATCCTTGCGGCCAGATAAAAGAAGAAAGATGGATGACCCCAAATGTGACTGGTACAGATGGTTCGACATGAATGACATTACCATTGCTTTGAGCTGACTGTTTATGCTGACTGATCCGGAATGGCCGCCATTGATTCATGAGTTGATTGAGAAGCCATCAGTAATTACAGACAAGAGGCAGTTGTTAATCAATTATACAGATACTGGAGTGCCTGATGTTCCATTTGAGGAGGGCTTCAACATAGACAGGCTATGGGCCGGCCTCTTCTTTGTCAAGACCATTCATCCAACGGCTTTGGTCCGTTTGTTTAATAAAATGTTTTGCTTAGACATCCCTAGACCGCCCGCAATCTTAATAACTTTTTCTCCACATTCATCTCCGGCTTCTTCATTAATTCCTCCCTTGCTCCTCCAGCAATTTTCCAAACTCTCCATCATGCCCCCGTGCGGGGCATCATTGATCCAATCTTTCTCCAATCTTTCAATTTCAACTCCACCCCCTATTCCTCCCTCTCATTGCCTTCTTCTTGAAAACAAAAACGAAGAAAAAAAATGCCAAAATTCAAATTTTCCAATCTTTCATCTCCATTGAGGAGACCTCCTACCTTCTTCCTGAGTGTGTCCCGACCCAAGGGCCGCTCTTTTGGGATTCATTAGGGAACCTTCCCCACCCCTCCGGTGAGGGGTCTTCATCTGTATCCCCTTTTGTACCCCCTTTTTCCCCTCCTTCCTCTTCTTCGTCAGGTTCTAGTAATCAGGCTAGTTGTTCTTATTCATCTGATGTTAAGGCTCATAGAGTAGTTTCGCATAAGAAATCCAAGGGTAAGCAGATTCCCCGTAGATTTCTTAGAGAGTTAGCTAGAAGATGCCGGGCATGCTTAGCTCTTCCCGAATTTCTGGAAAATCCGATTATCCTTCCAGAAATAGAATATGAGGATACTTGTGTTTTTAATGAGGGTTTTGGTGTTTATGAGATTATGAACGATGAAGACCCTATTGAAGAGGGGGATGAAAGTTACGAAGAATATGAGGACGAGGCTGAAGCTTTTGCTAGTGGTATGAGAAGATTTGATGAGCCATCAGCCTCAGTAGAAGAGCCTACCAAAGAAATAAATCTGGGCACTGAAGAAGACCCTAGGGTTGTCCTCATCAGCAAAAACTTGCCGCCCTCCGAAGAAGAGGCGCTTATTTTGGTCCTCCAAGAATATAAGGACACGTTCGAGTGGAGTTATGAAGATATGCCTGGACTAGACCCTGCGCTCGTTGAACATCGACTTACACTTAAGCCAGGGTCTGTCCCGGTCAAACAGCGGTTGAGACGTTTCCACCCTAATATGGCATTAAATATGAAAGAAGAGGTCGATAAGCTCCATAAGGCTAGATTCGTCAGAGTTGTCATCTATCCCAATTGGGTGGCTAACATCGTCCCAGTCATGAAGAAAGATGGAAAGGTGCGGTTTTGTATAGACTTTCGGGACCTCAACCGCGCGTGTCCTAAAGACGACTTCCCCCTCCCTCATATTGATGTTTTAATTGACAATACGGCAGGATATGAGACTCTCTCCTTTATGGATGGCTTTTCATGTTATAATCAGATTCGCCTGGCTGAGGAAGATCAAGAGAAAACCTCGTTCACTACACCATGGGGAACTTATTGCTATGTGGTCATACCCTTTGGACTTAAGAACGCTGGAGCCACCTATCAAAGGGCTATGATGGCAATTTTTCATGATATGATCCACATTTACATTGAGGTGTATGTTGATGACCTGGTAGTGAAATCAAGGACAAGGATTGAGCATCCCGGAGTTCTGACTAAAGTCTTGCAAAGAGCACGGGAGTATCAATTGAAAATGAATCCTAAGAAATGCATATTTGGTGTTTCATCAGGGAAGTTGCTTGGATTCATCGTAAGTAAGAGGGGTATTGAGATTGATCCCAACAAGGCAAAGGCTATAAGAGAAATGCCTCCTCCCAGGAATTTGAAAGAAGTTCGAGGATTAATCGGGAGGTTACAATTTATTCGCCGCTTTGTCTCCCAACATTCACAAAGATGTAGGCCGTTCTACGAGCTTACTAAACCGGGAGTCAAGTTTCTTTGGGATGACAAGTGTCAGGCAGCTTTTGACGGATTGAAGGATTATCTCTCAAATCCTCCTGTCCTGAGGCCGCCCGTTCCAGGCAAACCACTTGTTCTTTATATTTCCGTCCTGGATGACTCTGTAGGCGCTGTCTTAGCCCAAGTTGACGAAGAAGGAAAAGAAAGGGCAGCTTACTACTTGTCAAAGCTTCTCAACCCCTGTGAGCAGAGGTACTCAGCCATAGAAAAGACTTGTGCTGCTTTAGTCTGGGTAGTTCAGAAACTTAAGCATTATTTCTTAGCTCACGAGGTTCATCTCATTGCCCGTATGAATCCAATTAATTTTTTTCTTGAAAAATCCATTCTCACCGACCGATTAGCACGATGGCAAAGCTTCCTTTCTCAATTTGATATCATCTACATTCAGCAAAAAGTGATTAAAGGCTATGCCATAGCAGAACATCTTGCTCATCACCCTCTCCCCAGATTTGATCCCGTTTGCTCAGAGTTTCCAGATGAGGAACTAATGTCCGTCAATCAATCCGATTCAATGTGGACGTTACATTTTGATGGAGCTTTGAATTCGAAAGGGAAAGTGATTGGCATTGTTCTTCTATCACCAGAGGGTATCACTATTCCACTCGCCTCTCAGCTTACATTTCCAGTTACAAATAATATAGCTGAGTATGAGGCTCTTCTGGCCGGACTAGAGGCCGCTCATCAATTTGGTGTTACCCATTTGTGAATTGTAGGTGATAGTCAGCTTATTCTTCACCAAGTGCTCACCAAGTGCCGCACGCTCAATCCTAAACTCAAACCCTATCAGGAATTGACTTCCGCTTATACCAAGCTTTTCACTAAATTAATCTTCATTCACGTTCCTCGCGAACATAACATTTTAGCTGATGCTCTCGCTTCTCTTGCATCTTCCTTGGCTTTCCCTCCCGAAAAGGATTCCCATTCTATCATTATTCACAAGCGGCTCACTCCCGCTATCAAGGATCTAGCTTTCCTTAGTGTTAAGGATGATGTGCTCAGGAAGGTTAAGCAAGGTGGAATCATTGAGAATAAGGAAGTCATGTTGTTGGATTTAGAGGAAGAATTGGACGATGAAGAAAAGCCATGGTATTACGAGATTGCTAAGTATTGCCAAGATCAATCCTATCCCGAAGAGGCCACGGCTGAAGAAAAGAAAGCCATTCGAAGAGTTGCTCAGCGATATACTCTAGTTGGAGGTGTGCTCTACAGAAGAGGTCTTACCGGTATTTTGTTAAGATGCCTAGATGATGATGAATCTTGGAAGGTCATGGAAGAAGCGCATTCCGGAGTGTGTGGTGGTCATGTCAATAGCCAGATGCTTGCTAAGAAGATCCTTAGGCTAGGTTTCTATTGGCCCACTCTAGAAGAGGACTGCTCCATCTATGTTCGAAGGTGTGTTAAGTGCCAACTGCACGCCGACAAAATCCACTCTCCTGCTTCTTCACTCCATCCTATGTCCTCCCCATGGCCTTTCTCCATGTGGGCTTTCGATATCATTGGACCTCTTGGTGATCCGAACCTCCTCACAAAACCAAAGTCATTTATACTCACGACCACGGAGTACTTCACCAAGTGGGCGGAAGCGGAAGCTTACGTGGAGATAAAAGCGTCAACCGTTTGCAAATTTATAATGAAGAACATCATCGCAAGGTTCGGCATCCCGAGTACCATCGTCACCGACAATGGGCCACAATTTATCTCTCAGGAGCTTCAGGACCTCTGCAACAGGTATAACATTGCATTGCATCATTCATCTCCTTATTATCCGCAGGGCAATGGTCAAGCAGAGGCAACTAATAAAACTTTGATTAAAATTATCAAGAAAACGTGTGAGGCTACTACATTTGCGGATTGGCCAGAAAAATTAGTTGAAGCTCTTTAGGCCTATCGCACTTCTATTCGTACTCCTACTGGGCAGACCCCTTTCACCCTTACTTATGGAATGGAGACGGTAGTCCCATACGAGATTCTTATCCCTTCTCTACGAGTACAATTGGACAAGGAGCTCCCCATCGATGAGCGTCGTGAATCTCTCCTTGCTCAGCTGGAACTCCTAGACGAGAAGCTTTTGGCCGCCGCCGAGCATGCGCGTATATATCAAAATAGGTTTTCACATTTTTATCAAAAGAAAGTGATTGAAAGAAAATTTAAAGTCGGTGAGATGGTAATTAAAATAATCTTCGTAAAATCGGGTGGACCTCGTTCAAAACTTCAACCAAACTGGGAAGGTCCCTTTGTTATAAAAGATGTTCATCCTGGCAATGCTTACAGATTAATTAATGCTGAAGGTGAAGAGCTAACTCATTCTTGGAATGGTCTCTATTTAAAGAAATACTACCCCTAAAGAAAGAAAAAAGAAGAAAAGCAAAACAAAACAAAACAAAAAAAATGAAAATTGCAGGCAGACATGGTACATGGGCCACGACCCCGAAAAATCAAAATCCTTAATTCATTCTTCAGTCTTGATGGTTTAACTTTGGGGTCAACTCCCTCACACACTACACGCTCTACTCTTTGAACTCAAGCAGCCCGGAATTCAAGGAAAGTCCGACTCAAACTAAGAGTGTAAAAACCTTACCTATTCTCTTCTCTTCGGCTCACGAGAGGGAGTACGAGTCAAGGGTTACTAACCAAACCTGCCCGCCGCCCTAGTAGGTGGAAGTCAGGGCCCAAAAGGGAACAAAGTGCATAAAGCCCAAGTACAATTAGGTCTCCACTTTTGAAAGGAAAAGAGGAAAAGAAAAAGAAAGTTACAAAAGAAAGCATGTCAAGAGGGCAAAGTCCCCGCAGGGAAAACCCTGGTCGTAAGCATGCATGAATAAGGGCAAAAAGAGCAACAAATTTTCCCTAAGCTAAAGACCGAATCCCAACAGGCATTAGGGCAGGGGAGGAGCGTTCCCCATTCTTGAAAACCTTTCGTGAGCTTCCTTAACTTATTCTTCTATTCTCCCCTCATGGTGGGTTGTAAACTCGAAGAATGGTAAAGACTGGCTAAGAAGGATGGGCTGCAAGAGAAAATGAGTAGAAGCATAAGTCCTTAAGCACGTTGACCCCTTTGTTAAGTTTTTTGAGAAAGATTAATGAATTTAAGATCGCGATGGCGTAAGGTTTAAAGCCCTGTATTATGCTTGCTTTCAAAAAAATAAAAAAATGAAAAAAAAATGGAAGATAAAAGTCACGCCTCTTCAAATAGGCGTCATTCTCAAAATTAACGTCCTTAATTAAGTCGTCATTTTCAAAAAAATTAAAATAAAAATAAAAAAATAAAAAAATGGAAAATAAGAATTAACGCCTCTACCAACAGGCGTCTTTTTCAAAATTAATGACTTTCATGAAGTCATCATTTTCAAATAAAACATAAAAAAATGTTTAAACGTCTACCACGAAGGCGTCAATTTCCCAATAAGCGACCGTTTGCGAGGGCGTCATTTTTAAAATTGAAAATAAAAAAAGGGGGGATAAAGTAAATGAAAAATAAAAAATTTTGAAGTTTTAAGCCGTTATTGTGCATATGCCTGGTTGCATTTTTGTGTGGGCATCTTTATTTTTTAGTTGGCATTTGCTTGCTTGCATGTCACATTTTTCTTATATTTGTTTATCATTTACCTTCATTGATTAAAGGCTTGGCCCCTTGACCCATTATCAAGGTCAAAGTAAAGACATTCCCTTGCTTATTGAGCAAGGGGCCAAGTCAAACAGATGAATTAACTTGTTTATTCAAGTGTGAACTACAGCTACAGGCGCAGGGCAAAAGCAAAAAAAAGGCGAGAAAGTGGAAGAAAACACAAATCCACAAGTGCTCAGGTAACCAAAAAAATTCTCAATCGCATATATATATATCATAAATATCTGAGTACAGGTATGAGGGTGGAGGAGTATAAGTAAAGTCTCTCTCAGCTCTCGCCTCCACCCTCCTCTCTCCTACTCTCGGCCTCACTCTCGTCCTCCCGACGAGGCACTCGTGGAGGGGGCATGGACCCCCGAGAAGTAGCTGGAGCTCGAACCTGCTCCTCTGCCTCGCTCCTCTGCCGGAGAGAGGAACCCGCTACAAAGGTGGAGCTGGTGAAGGCGTACCCCGCAGCCCGTGCTCGCTCCCGGCCTCGCTGAAGGCGCTCCTCGGTCGCCCGCAGCCGCCCCTAGGTAACGGCTAGCTGGGCCCTCAAAGCCGCAAGCTCCGAACGGTCCACCTGGTGCTCCTCGCGCTCCCGAGCGCGCTCCCTCCGCTCCATCTCAAGGGCAACCCGCAGATCTGCCACGTCCTGAGGTAGCTCCTCTCGCCGCCTCAAGGTCCTCTCGAGCTCCGCGACCCGCTGCTCGCGGATGGCCAACTCCATCCCGGCTAAAGCGGTCTGGGTAAGCACCGCCTATAGCTCTGAGGTCTACAAACATTCAAACAAATCATCAGTTCCATATATATAATTCAATAAATCATGAGATAAGCAATAAACAATTGAAAATAAAAAAACTCACCCGGGTGGCCATCACCTGCTGTCCCTCCTCGATGTAGGTAAGAGAGGCCCGGAGCTCCTCAGTCTGTAAACACAATTTTTCATAAGCATATCATATAAATAATTAAATGAGAGTTTAAAGTTTAAGGCATACCCGTGTGGCGAGGTCGCGCTCTGCTGCCTCGGCCCGTGTCACTGCTCCGGCTAACTGCTCCGCTAGTGCAGTCGTCTCTGCACTAGGTCCTCTCGAGCTGGAGTCCTCTCCCGTCTCTCTCACCACTGCTCCCTACTGGGCACGCTGCATTTATTGAGATTGTCAGTGGCTAATCATCAATAATTCAAGAATTCATTTGCATGTAGATAATTAAACACTCACCAGGGTCTCAAGGTCTGCCCGTGTGGTAGCCAGCTGGGCCTCTAGGCTGTGGAGGTGGGTCTGCATGTCCATCGCCACTATGTCCCGCGCATCCTGCATTCATCACATATTAGTCGCATGATAGATATACAAAGCATTTGCATTTAAATTAAAAAGAAGGTGCATGCATACGTACCCCCAAGACCCTCATCTGGGGTCGGCCGGCGTAAACCTCCCAGTAGTGTCGGAGGTACTCGGAGCTGTCTGTCCCCTGTGAGGTGACTCGGGTCTCGCCACGCTGCCAGTCGGCATACTGGTCTAAGAACAGGACTCTCCAGTCAATCGCCTTCGTGCCACCGCGCGTCTTCTTGCCTATTCCCCGGGGCTCTCCTACCTCGACCCACTCCTGGTTTAGGCCGAGGGTCCTCATCACCAGCCTAAGCCGTAACGGCTCAATCTCGTTCAGGCAATGAACCCAAAGCTCATGCCCGAAGCGAGGTCGGCCCGCTACGACCCACAGCTGGCCCTCGTCGGTCATCCCCTCATAGGGTCTCCACCTCACCTACATTCACAATCATCCATCATATCATATCACATTCTATAAAATAAAAAATCTTTGCATAACATTAAGCATACGTACCAGTGAGGCGGGGAAGTCGCGGAACTCCCGTCGTAACACTCGCAGCTCGTATGCGAGTGGGGCTCCAGTCACCACTAGTAGCCAACAACGTGCTAGAGGGAAGCGTCCCTCATCTCCAGGCCGTGGGTCAGCACGCCCCATCGGCATGTATAAATGGCTCCATATCTGCATCCATGCATTGCATTAGTAAAGCATTCACATGCATATAAAAGAGAAGAAAAATGAAAATGAAAATACCTGAAGAAAAGGTGAGAAGCCACTGACAGTCGTCTCTCGACCTGTCCCGGTGGACAAGTCGGCCATCAAGTGCGCCAGCAGCGCTGCTCCCCAAGCATATCTACCGAAGCCCTCTAGATCCTCGAGTATCCCTAGGAATCGACAGTTGATGATGTCACCCTTCGTGCCAAGCAGCAACCTACCGAGCATCAAGAATAGGAATCTCCTCAAGTCTCGATCTGCTCTCTCCCTCTCAGCCGGGTCCTGGCAATAGGCAGCCCTAGCACCGTCTATCAGCCTCCGTGAGAACTGCTCCAGAGACTCCCTCGACCTCTACCTAGAGTCACCTAAGCCCATAGCTATGGTAAGGTCGGTACGGTAGATGGTCCTACACTTGCTAGGCATCTCGTAGACTGTCTCTAGCCCTAGCAATCTCTGTGTCAGCTCGCTATAATCGGGTAGGGTGATCCCGCTCACCGCCTCTCCGTTTACCCTCAACCCGGTGATCCTAGTGACGTCCTCTAGGGTAGGAACCATGTGACCCCATGGCATCAGAAATGCCCTGCTAGTCCTGTCCCATCTCTCTCTAAGCACCTGGATCAAGGGTAAGTCTGGTCTCACGGGCTCTATGCTAAGGAAAGGTCCAAAACCCATAGCATCTACCCTAGCCCTCTGGAACTCGGGGAGTCCGTAATAAGTTGCTCGGACTTGGACCCAGGAGATCCGCTTTCTCATCAACCCCTGTATGCCACAAAGAAAAATTTTTCTTAAGATTTCATATGGATAATCGTTTAAGTTCATTGGCTGTAACATTTGCTCTCTGTTTTAATTAACGACCTACCCTAGGTCGTGGTTTAATCAATTGACGCCCCTGAGGGGGGCGTTATTTTAAAAAGTGTTTCTGATAATTTCATGTGCAATTTGAATTAACGACCCACCCTGGGTCGTTGTTTACTTAAATGACGCCCCTATGGGGAGCGTTGTTTTGAAAGTAATTTCCTAAATTCTGAGAAATTTTGAATTGACGCCCAGCCCTAGGTCGTCATTTGTTTAGGTAACGCCCTTGTGACGAGGGCTGTTTAAAAGGCAATGTTCTATCCTAAATTACAATTCTAGAAAATGTTGAACTGACGACCATGCCTGTGGTCGTTGCTTAATGAATTGACACCCCGGTTAGAGGCGTTGTTTTTCTGGGGTTTCAAAGTAATTAACATGCGAAATAAAATAAACAGAGACACATATATTGAAAATAAATGAAATGGCATGGAAATTAACAGCATGATGATAAACATGATAAATTTTAAAATGATGACATGTTGCAGGGCGTGATTTCATGCATTAATCATTTTCAGAAATTAAATTAATTGAATTGACGACCCTACTTTGGGCGTTGTTTTAATTGACGACACCCCTGGGGGCATCATTTGTCTGAGTCACTGTTTTTTTTTAACCGAGGGCTATGGAAATGATGGAAAATGGAAATAAAATGAAAATAAAATTAAAAATAGAGGGTTTGGGGGCCTACCTTGTGTCGTTCGGGCACGATCAACCCTCCCCGGATGATTTGTCTCGGTTGGCGTGGTCACCGGAGTTGGCCGGGTCGTAGGGCAACCGCCGCCGCCACCGGCGGTTGTTCTCCTTCTCTTTCTTCTCCTCCTTGTTCTTCTTGCCCTCCTTCCTCATCTCCTTCGTCTTCTTCATCGCCGTCCTTGTCTTCGTCATCATCACCATCATCTTCATCTTCTTCTTCTCCATCTTCCCTTTCTTCTTCATTGGTTTCCTCTTCGTGCTCCGCCGCCAGTGCTTCCTCGGCCGCCGCGGGAGGAAGCTCCTCCACGGTGTGTTCATCTTCCAAGTCCACCACGTCGGGGGCTGTGACCCTTTGACACTTGAGAGCACCGCCCGCCATGGGATCAAGAGAGAGTAGGGAGAATAGAGTGAGAATGAGAGAGATAGAGTGGAGGGAAATGGGGGTTTTTCGGTTAGGGTTTGCAGAAGGGGGAGAGGAAAGTGAACGAAGGAAGGAGAAGAAGGAGAGAAAAGGGGTTTAACGGTCGAAAAGGAATGACGCCCTAATGGAAGTCATCTTTATATCAATTGACGGTCTGAGGAAAGGCGTGGTTTCAAGATATGACCACATGAGTTGAGGCGTCATTTAATCTTGCATGGGAACTTGTAACCGGCGTCAAGCGCATTAATGGGCAAGTGATTGATGTGATTGATCGTCATCATTACTTTTGAAATTGACAACGGTGCTAGCAGGCGTCCGTTTATTATTACACGACATACATGAAGGCGTTATTTATATAAGATTAAGGAATTATTGTGAAAATAATTTGAAGAATTTGAACCGCTTAACGCCTTATTTGGAGACGCGAATTAAGAGACGCCTATTGCTGAGGGCGTCAATTGTCATTTTTGAAAGGTTTCAAGGAATTGATTTAATGACAATTGACGACATCATCTGAGGCGTTATTTAACCAATTGACGCCCTTTATGAAAGCGCTGCTCAGGATAGAGAACCCGAAGCTCATTTTTATCAGACAGAATTGCATGAATTAGAAGATATAATCATATTGACTCATTGTTTTGGCTCAAATAAGAAGAGAATCTTTATTTCATTAAGGAAAAATCATGATTACATTTATTGAGCCATCATAGGCCTTATCTTCCTAAGTGCTAGTACATAAGATTTGCATTTGTCTTCTTCTACATGTGTTTTGGACTTTTGGAGTAGTCCAACCTTCCATTGAGCCATTATTATCTTGACTTCTTCTTGATCTCCACTTGAGCATAGTTCCCTTCTTTTGAGTGGAGGTAGATGAGAAGGTTCTTCAAAGAGGTGTCGAGGTAGCCCGAGTTGTGGGAGGCACCGGTGTGCATTGTAGAGGACGAAATCGCTCACGCCTATCAACCGAAGCTCTATGCCGGAAGAGAGTCTTTAGCGGAGTTCTTGGGTCTTGAGGAACCCCGGTGTGCAAGTAAAACCACTCTTAGGCATGGTCTTGAAATAGTCTCTCCAATCTCCTCTTTTCTTTAGCTTAGGAACCCGATTGATTACTCTCTCACATAAGCCCAAAGAATCCGTCATGTATCGGAGGGGGCTCTTGGAAAAGATTTTGGAGGCCGCTTGGGTTGCTTGGCAAGGATCAAATTTGAAGTGGAGATCTACCCAACAAGATAGAAGAAGCATAGACCCGTAGAGGGGCCGTCCCAATGAAGCCGAGGTAAGCCCATTGTATAGGTTGGCTAGTACCGCCGGACCTATTCTTTTTCCCTCCCACATGTTAGCAATGGCACTTAAGTAGTGTTCTTCTATATTGTCTTCTATTGAAGAGAAGAGTAGAGCTCCCGCTATGCATATAACAAACCCCTTCATTACTCTCTCCAATAAGCCCTCATCTTCTTGGGCCTTGTCCATGTTCTTGAACACCCATGAAGCTAGTTTCAAAAGGTTGATTCCTTTATGGGCTTTAATTTGATTCACTAAATTTGGGCTTTGAACAAGGCTAGTGAGTATGTCATGAGCTTTTATTGGTTTGGTCATGTGAGCCATCTTTGACTCTTCTCCTTGTTTCATTTTTCTTAGCCCTAGGAGCATCTCTACTTCCTCTAGGAGTATGGTAGCTTCAAAGGTTGGAAAGAGGAAAGTGTAGGTATGAGGGTGCCATAGTTCTATGAGGGCTCCAATTGAGGCCCAATCTAGGTGAATATCATTGTAATGGGTAGCATGGGTTATGAGGCCAGGAAGATGCCATCTAGAGAGAAAAGATTTCATGTCTAAGGAGAGTTTAGAGAGGAGTAAAGGAAGCCATTTAATCTTCAAAAATCTCCTTGGTCCTGGGATATTTGGGTAATCCTGGAAACAAAGAAAAGAAAAGAAAGGAAGAAAGGAGAAGAATGTAATCAGAATTTTTGAAAAAAAAGGAAGAAAGGAAGAAAAGAAATGAAAGTTTTTAACAAATACTTACTTGGTCTTTGGCAATTCTCCCACTGATATGGCTGGGAACTTCACAGATCCTGGGAAAACTCAACTTAGGCTTTTTAGAAAGCCTTTGCATCTGCATCATCATGTTCATCTTTCTTCTGCTAGTTCTGTCTGCTCTGATAATTTTCTTCGGTGCTCTGTTTGCTTAATAATTTTGATGTGGTTAGAAGATGAACAGTTGCCCTTTTTATAATGTTTTGAACGCTAACAAGTATCACAGTTTGTGTCTGAATAGAACGAGTTGCTGGAAGCTCAATTCCGAGCAGGAAACGAAAATAGTTAATTGACGACGCGCCCTTTGGCGTCATTTCTTTAATTGACGACCTGATAAAAGTCGTCATTTAATTAACGCCTCCATGGAGGGAGTCATTTGCAGTCCAATTACTAATCAAGCGCTTATTGTAAATAACGCCCCCATGACCGTCGTCATTTCTTGTTTTGACGCCGCTTCAAAAGGTCGTCATTTATGAAGCTCACGATTTGAATTGCTTTATAACTTTTTGAACTTAAGTGATGTTGTATCATGATAGAATTATTTATATTAAGCACTTATGATCATATTGTGAACTGTCTTGAGCTGATAATTCTTTTGATGAGCTAATGAGGTTTGAAGTGCAGAAGTGCAAGTTATGCAAGTCTAGAAATGCTCAGATTATTCTATTGGTAACATCACTTCACCTCTTGTATCTCTCCTGTATGCATTATTACTATATGATACATGCGCTATTATAACATATCAAGGACCTTATGGTCTGATAAACTTAGAATTTGAGTTCCCCTTTATCAAAAACAGTGATAATTCCAGGAGAGTCTTGATCACACGGATAGGCCGTTGAGTCATCTAAGGTTTGGGACGATGGTTCCACTTTCTGAGTTGATGCGTGGAAAAACGGGCTTCGGCTTAGTGTCAGCTTAGAGATCTGGATTCTTGACCAAGTCTAGATGGTTTAGCAATATTATCATTGATTATTTTCTATATTTTTAGTTTATTTTAATTTTACTTTTAGCCCAGCATGCATCATGTAGGACTTTGAGCTTAATGTTGAAAATCTTCATATTATGCCAATAATGAAGGTCACTCACTCTTAATTGAGTTGACATGAGATATTCCAGTCCAAATCAAGTACTTTATTCTCCTTGAAGCCGCTCAGGCTGGTTCCTTGAAAAGCATTCATTTGCTGGGTCTTTATCTCAATTCACTTTATTTCCCTGCAAAATTCACCTTGGTTGTTGCACGTCCACATTGGTTGGTAACCGCTTTCCAATGGTATCTTCCCTTTCGTGCCCTCGCGCACATTTTTAGTTTAGTCCCTTTTATCCAGCTGATTAATGCTTTCTTGTAATCATCCGGAGTTGTTTCATTCAGGATTCTGGAAAGATTTCCAACGCTTAGTGACGGAGGCGTGTCACATCACACCTTGGCATCTACTTATCAGTTCGTTCCACTTCATTTCACTTGTTTCACTTTCATTTCATTATGTCTCACTCCCTTGCAAAGCAGACGCCAAGGCGGGACAGCTGTAGACACGCTAAAATCGATACTATTGTGGATTGCCGAGTAGGGATCCACTTAAAAGAGGAGAAAATGAAAACTCGATGTGACTAAAGGCTAATAAGGGGCATGAAACGTGCCAACAGAGAAAAGAGCATACGTAGGATGCTAAAGGGAAGTGATCGCCAGAGGGGTTACCTCAATGAAAAGAAATGATCGCGTGTACCTTGTACGAGGCACGGAGACCGTGAATCGTCGAGAGCGGGAAATGGCGGGTTGCTTCTTCCTCCCCCTTCGGCCGGCCGGCCGACGGAAATGGGGTTACCCTTGCAAAACAACGACAAACAAGTAACGAGTGGATCAGAAAGACGAAGGTGCAGTATTCAATTCTAACGATACAAGTAATGAAATGATGGCAGGACACACACCTGGTTGGTGTTGTCTTTTAAAACCCCTCTCGGACACGAGTAGGAGGAAAATGCTTATGATGAATTGCGATTATGCCAACATAAGAACGGGAAGAGACTCCCTCATAAAAAGGGGGGGTGGAAGATATGATATGATGAATGCAAGATAACTAGGAAAGAAGAGAGGAGAATGGCTTATTGGATGGTCGATGGCGAGGCCCGACGGAGCTTCGGCAGCGCAAGGACGACGCGGGAGCGCGATGGGCGAAGGCGGCCTTTCTCCCGCGAGCACGGGCACCCAGGAATCCGACAAAACTTCCCCCCCCCCTACAAAACACCCGCGGGTTAGAAATAGAATTCGGCAGCCTATCGGCTCCCTTTTTTCAACCCTGAACTGAGGGGGGGTAACCCTCTATTTATAGAGTTTCGGAGGATGGAGGCGTCCAGGGGCCTGGACGCCTCCATCACATGGATCTTTTTTAAACGACAATCTGACATGCTGATGGGTAGTCAGTGGCCAGGGGCATCCGTGACCTAGATGATGGAGGCGTCCAGGGTCCTGGACGCCTCCATGACATTGGATTCCTTTCAAACTACAAGCCAGCCAACGGATAGTCGGGGATCAGGGGTGCCCGTGAGCTGAACGATGGAGGCGTCCAGGGGCCTGGATGCCTCCATAATTTGGATTCTTTTCAAACGACAGACTGAGCAACGGTCAGTCGATGGCTGGGGGTCGCCCGTGAGCAGGTTGATGGAGGCGTCTAGGGGCCTGGACGCCTCCATAACTTGGATTTTCTTCAAACGACAGACTGAGCAACGGTCAGTCGATGGCCGGTGGTCACCCGTGAGCAGGTTGATGGAGGCGTCCAGGGGCCTGGACGCCTCCATGATTTTTCAATTTTTCTATTATTTTATATATATATGAATTTATGGAGGCGTCCAGTCTCCTGGACACCTCCAAGATTTTTCACGGAAAAATTCAGAAAAATATAAAAAAAAATTCATAAAAATAGGAAATCACCATAGTAATTAAAAATGTGAAGGCCGCCTTGGGGTATCATAGTGTAATATGAGATTTACTCAATGTAATGTCAAGAACGGCGTGTCTACAGCTGCCCCGCCTTGGCGTCTGCTTTGCAAGGGAGTGACACGTAGTGGAATGGCATTGAAGTGAAGTGGAATGGAGTGAGAATGGACTGAAAAGTAGATGCCAAGGTGTGATGAGACACGCTTTCAACATTATGATTTTTGGAATGTTTTCAGAGTTTTCAACGAGACAACCTGGGAGAAGGTCTTTCGAAGTCAACAATTGTTTGGACGGAAATCAAACAAGGAAGGAGAAAATGTGCGCTCAGGCACGAGTAGAAAAAGGGACCAACTTCTCTGTGTGGAAGTACCTGGGTTGTAAACCTACAGGTTTCACCTTGGGGAGCGGTTACCAGCCAATGTGGAAGTGCTGCGGCCAAGACGGGTCGAATGGAGTAAAAGTAAAGGAATATTTAAGGATCAATCCAAACAAGGGTCTCCTTTGGAAGAACAGCGTGGGGCTGTCTCAAGGAAACTCAGTACTTCATTCGGAATGGAATATCTCATATTATGAGAATTTAAGCACAGCAACCTTCGCAATTGAATTACTTTGAATGATTTTCCACAATGGAATCAAAGTCCTACATGAATGCATGCTGGGTTTAAAGAAAAATTAAAAACAAACTAAAATAGAAAATAGCCAAGGATAATATTGTCAACTTGTTAAGAACGGGTCAGGATACCGATCCGGTGAGCTGATACTGAGCTGGGGCCCGTTTATCCACGCACCAACTCACTGAATGGAACCGTCGTCCCCATACTGTCACCAGCTAACGGCCTATCCGTACAACCCAAATTCTTCTGGAATCATCACTGTTTTTGTTGAAGGGGAACTCAAATCCCAGATCCGTTCGGGTCGCAAGGTCCTTGACGTGTTCTAATAGCGTAAATATCATATAGTATGATGCTTGACACGGGGAACCAATCACTTAAGGATGGTATACAAGATAGGGTGAAAAACGTCCGTTGCTAAAACCTGCACAGACCATCATAGATTAAATACATCATAAAGTAGCAGAAATATAGCAGAATCGTGCCACAGTACAAGGATAAAACACTGACGACTTGAACACTCATGTGACACGTCCCGTCCCGTAGCACCTCTCCTTTCCTATAAGTACCTCCCTTAGGCTAGTTTATTCAAATGTACCAAGGGGAGTTTTGAAGGTTCAGGAGGAGGACAAGAGGAGGGTCTAGGGATTTCAGGATGGAAGAAGAGTCTTCCCGCGTTGTGAAGAGGGGCAGGCCTAGCAGTGAGATCAGGCGACTTTCCGACCTCGAGGGTCATCTGAGTGGGACGATCCAGTCGCATATGGTAAGTTGATTTATTTCAAATTTATTGCATGGACACTCTCCTCACTTTCCTTCCTTTCTCTTCTTCTTTCCAGCCGCATCCACTCTTTCCGAGCCCGAGGAAGTTTTCCAAACTGCCATGGCTTTCAGAGCTGACTTCCAACATCTCCATTGGCATGAGGGCTATACTCTCGAAGTGGCATCTTCAGGGGCTCCTTATTCACGCCAAACACTACGAGAGAATCCGTATGGACTGGGCGGCTATGGGCGCCTTAGTGGAGATCTGGCATCCCCAGACCCCACACTTTCATCTTCCCGACGTTTGAAGCGACCATTCTCCTCGAGGAGGTGGAACTTCTACTCGGATTGAAGAAATTCAAGAGTGACGGGAAGACGAGGCCTATGCGGATGTTGACAAGGGCGACTTCCGGGAGCGTCCTTGGAAGCTTCATGCCGTCCGATGCAGTCAGAAAGGTCCGCACTCAAAAGGGAATTGACTTGCAAAGGCTCGCGGTATGGGTTATGGATGCCCTGAAAGGGTCACCAGACGATGATCACTTGGAAGGAGTCATGAAAGGTTTTACCATCTGTCTGGCGGGGGCTCTTCTGTTCCCTTATGCCGACAACATAGTGGAGGAGGACCAACTGAGTGCTATCCACGGGTTTTGGAGTGGCAAGAGGGTGGGACTTGCCGTCCTCGCCTATCTTTACAGCGGCCTTACTGCCTCGAGCATGGGTAAGCCTCCTTTTGGTTGCGCACTTGTCCTGAATTGCTGGCTAGATTTGCATTTCAAGTTTGATCACCGTGAGGGAATGCCAACCGCTTCGAAGCTCTTCCAACAAAGCCCGCTTCATCACATAGCCGACGTGTTAGGCTTTGGTGGCACTGTAGCGAACCGTGTTCCGTGGCTGAAGAAACGTGAAGACTGGCGGTCACACTTCCGCATCGTGACACAAAGCTTCTTCACTTGCGAACTGGTATGTTTGCTTTCGCTTGATCTCCTCATGAGGCCTCCTCCCGAAGTTGATCTTCAACTGATCGGCGCGACCGAGTTCGTCCTTTATAATGCGCATCGGTGCTGCCTCCAGATTGGCATCCCACGCCATTCGTTCCCGCTACCGACTGGCATCGCTCCTTTGAAGAAGAGGGAGTTGGGCACTGAAGCGAACGCGAAGGAAGCGAAGGCCGTCAAAGCACCATGGAAGACAAGTGTTGCGGGAAAGGCCTTAGTGCATGTGGGGGAAGAATGCGAGCTGTGGAGGGCTTATGTAACTGAACTGGGGAAGTTAAGGCCTAAGGCGCCTAAGCCCCTGATGTAGCTCATTCTGCTTTTCTGATGGAATAAAATCTGGCATTTGGATGTTTTGGACCCTTGTCCCCTTAATTGTTATTTTTTTGGTGATTTTTCTTTTTCTTTGTGTTTTTATTTTGTGCTTTTGTTTGGATTATATACATACTCTTGTCTTATTTCTCTTTTATTATTATTTTTTGAAATTTTTATTATGGGGGCGTCCAGGGGCCTGGACGCCCCTAATTTTTTATTTTTCGTTTCAAAATTTTTATATATTTTTTTGGGGGCGTCCGGGGTCCTGGACGCCCCTAATTTTTTATTTTTTAATTTTTTTTCAGTTTTTGTTTTACGGGCGTCCAGGCGCCTGGACGCCCCTAATTTTTTAAATTTTGAAAAAAAAATAAAAAATGTGGGGGCGTCCAGGCGCCTGGACGCCCCAAATAAGGTGGATTCTATATATATGGGGGGGGGGGGCCTCCCCCCCTTGCTCATTTACTGTTCATTCAGACGACCCAGTCAAACCAGACGACCCATTCTTAGTCCCAATGGAGCAAGGAGGCCCGAGCCAGGGTGGAGAGAAGCGGAAACGACGGGCTCGTCGTCCGAGGAGGCTGAGGGATGATGCCGAGGAGGCTGCTGCGGCGGAGGAGATTGCCGTGGAGGAGGAGGCTCCTCCTTTGGCCGTAGAGGCTGCAGTAGATGCTGGCGACGCGGGAGAGGACGATCACGACCCGGTAAGCCCTTCGGAACTTCAATCTGTTGGTTTAATAGGCTGGATAGGCGGACGAGAGGCCGTGTGGTGAGGGCCGGTGAGTGAGGGAAGGAGGCGTCCAGGGTCCTGGACGCCTCCACATTTTCTTTTTTCTTTTTATTTATTTATTTATTCACGTAAATAATAATAATAAGATTAAAAATAAGGAGGCGTCCAGGACATAGGACGCCTCCATGATAATATATATATTTTTTATTTGTTTTTATTTTTGTTTTTAGGTTTTCTAAAAATAAAATAAAGAAAATAAAGAGGAGGCGTCCAAGGGGTTGGACGCCTCTAAGAAAACATAAATATTTTTAAAAATAAAATAAAAAATAAAATAAATAAGTAGCATATACAGTGTTATTGTTTATTACTATCCATGCTGCTGATGTGTTCTTTTGTTGGTTTTGTGGTGTGCAGGGCGTGATGAAGAGCCGGATCAGCTGGTCCCTAGTGGTGGCAGCATACCGTGGGCTGCCAGACTTCCAGAGGGCGCGTGTGGACGCCATGGGCTTTGGAGCCTTCCTCAGGATCGAGCCCTTCCGGCTCGACCTTCCTCTTATCCAGGCATTGAGGGAGCGGTGGCATGCGCCGAGTCGGGCATTTCTGATGCCCTGGGGGAACATGGTGCCGACGCTTGAAGACGTAGCTCGGATCACCGGGCTACGAGTTGACGGAGAGGCGGTCAGCGGGGTCACCTACCCCGACTACCGAGAGAGTGCCCTGGACCTGCTGTGGTTAGAGACGAGCGTGACTGATAGAGACAGCAGGGTAGTCGGCCGAGTGGAGATCATGGAGGCGCTCAGATTCGGTGACCCGCGCCAGCGGGTTAACGAGACTGGAGCGGAGTTTCTGGCACGACTGGAGGGAGATGCCCGTGCAGCTTTCACCCAGGACCTGAGCCAGCGGGAGCTGGTGGATCTAGACCTCCAGAGGTTTCTTTTCTTCTTCCTGGGCCGCCTTCTGCTGGGGACGAAAGGGGATGGCATCCACTGCCGCTTCCTCGGGATCCTGGCGGACCTTGACAGAGTGGGGCACTATGCGTGGGGAGCGGCTCTGCTTGCCCATTTGATTGTTGATCTCTCCCAGACTTCAGAGAGGGAGACGACAGTCAGCGGCTTCGCACCTTTTCTCCAGGTACACAATTTATTTATGTATTTTACCGTAGTTAAATATGCAATTACTCGTGCTAATGATGTATGATGGATGCAGGTTTGGAGTTATTACTACTTCCTGATGGGAAGGGCCAGGCAGGGGAACAGGAGAGCCGTTCCTCTAGCGCGACAGTGGAGGCCGGTCGTGGTAGCGGCACCACACAGCTACCAGCTGGCGTCACTTCGTCGGGAGCTGAGTGAGTATCCCGAGGCCATGGTATGATGCGTATGATTTTTTTGTGTTTTTATGCATGTGACTGAATGGTAACTAACATGATGTATGTATGGTGATGCAGGTGGTGTGGAGACCCTACCTGGGCATGGGTGACGCTGGCCAGCCTTCGGTTGTAGCGGGTCTTCCTCGTTTCCGGCGGGACGTGTGGGTCCATTACCTGAACGAGATCGAGCCGCTTCGGCTGAGGCTGGTTATGAGGACGTTGGGGCTAGCCCAGGAGTGGGTTGATGTAGATGAGCCGGCCCGCATCGGGCGGAAGACCAAGGGGAAGGCGAAGATTGTGGACTGGCGTACGCGCTTCCTGGCACAGTACCAGGACTGGCAGCAGGGCGGGGTCCCAGTGGTGTCCCATGTACAGGACAGTACTGATTACCTGAGACGGTACCGGGCTACGTACGGGGACCGCCTCTTCCTTGGTGGTATGGCAGGGGTAAGTGAAATGAAAATGCTTCACCCTTCTATATGTATATGCTTGTGGCACTAACTTATGTGCAATGCAGGATGCTCGTGACAACATGATCACCGACCTGCGGGCCCAGTTGGCGGACGCCAGGCGGCAGTTGGTGGCCATCCGACAGGAGTTGGAGATCCTGGTGAGTCTATGCAATGCATTTTTGTGACCTGGATTTTTGATACTTAGCCTCTAACTATCGTTTGCCCCGTGTTTCAGCGGGCCCACAAGGCAGCAGCAGCCGGGACGGCTGGTGGAGCGGGTTCCAGTTCGTGGGGCCCTCCCCCGGAGATCTCTGCCCTTCAGGAGAAGCTGGCGTATGCGGTGGCTCGGGCTGAGGAGGTCGAGCGTGACCGCGAGGCTCGAGTGAGTGCTTGCTTGGCCCTGACCCTCTTCTAGCTGTTTTCCTTCCATCACTGCTCTCTTACGGTGCATGCGTGTTTGGACAGGTGGCCGAGATTCGGGAGGCCCTGGCCCGTGCTGTTCGTGCCGAGCAGGAGCGCGATGCTCGGGTGGCAAAGCGTGACGCCCGGATTGTGGAGCTGGAGGAGGAGCGGCGACGGGAGGCTGAGGAGCTCCCTCGTGACGTGTTGAATCTGCGGATTGCCCTCGAGCTGTCGAGGAGAGAGGCGATGAGAGAGAGAGAGAAGAGGGAGAGGGATAGGGAGATCCTAGAGAGAGAGAGGGAGAGAGATAGGGAGATCCTAGAGAGAGAGAGGGAGAGGGATAGGGAGATCATGGAGAAAGAGAGGGAGTACAGGAGGGCAGAGCGACATGGAGATTGGGACGAGAGGAGGGCCTTGGAGGCCCAGGTGAGGGAGCTCCAACTGAGTCTTGGCACGGCGGAGGGGAGACTTCGGGAGAGTGAGGAGCGGTATCAGAGGGCGAAGGAGCGCGGGGCGCGACTTCGTCAGTCTGGTTCCTTTTTAGTGGGCAGCTTTCTAGTTTCTTCGGCCGAGGAGCGTCGCCGCACCTTGGAGGCTGGCATGGTACCCCCTGGGGAGGTGAGCACGGCTTCTCAGGGTTCACAGAGGTCGCAGAGGCCCCCTAGGGATCCCCGTCAGAGAAGGGAGGAGAGAGATGACCAGGAGGGTGATGGTGAGAGTTAGAGAGTTGCTTGTACGCTCCACCCTCCTTACTGCATGATGTACTTTCGACTATTATATGAAAATAGCTTTCTTGTGTTGTGTGTACCTTTCCTCTCTCACTTTTCTGCTGCACCGAGTTATTTCGAGGCATGCCTTACGAGACTTTGCCCTGAACAGCGGGGAACTGCGCTTTGCACGGGGATTCTGTTTCCTTTCTCCCTTTTTTGGGCGCGTCCAGGCGCGAGGATGCGTCTCAATCCTCGAATTCAAATTTAAAGCGTCGGGTGGCCTTTCTTCTCCCGTGCGTTACCCGCAAATGAGCCCGCCTTCCGCCGAAACTCGCTTGCCCCCTTTTCGTCTTCCTCCTCTTTTGATCGATGGAGTTCGGTGGGCCCGACCATGGTGAAGGTGGAGAGGGACGAGGAACTCCTTGCCCGAGGAGGGACACGCAAGAACACAGAACGGCATCCATGGAGGAGGAAGGGCCGCTTCGGGCCCCTGAGGGACTCGAGGGGCCTGATGGGGCGGAAGGAGGTGAACATGGTCTGGTAGGTCCTTGGATCTTCTCCTTTGATCCATTTTGAGTTTTAAAGCGAGCCGTGCGAGGGGGCAAGGGTTCGGCGAGTGTTGCACTCAAATGATGGACGCGTCCTAGACAGGGGACGCGTTCTTTGTTATGATGCGAGGCCCTTCTTTCTTGGTGCAGGACATGGCGAGGATCCTGGGCCTGGCTGATGAGTGGGCGAGTGCAGACGAGCCGAGCCGTGTTAGGAAGGAGAGTCGTGGCAAGGCGAAGCTCGAGGATTGGCGCATACGTCTCCCTAGACAGCAAGGGAGCGTACTGGTGCAGGATAGTGCCGACTTTCTACGACGGTAGAGAGAGAGTTATGCGGGGCTTCCCCAAGCCGGGGATACGTGCGACGTCAATGGGTCGCGTGCCCAACTAGTCGAGGTCAGGCGGCAGCTGGCCGCCACTCAACAGGAACTGTCACTCCTGGTAAGCTAAGTGCTGCATTTTCTATTTTTAAATGTGGAGCTTAGCTGATGGCTGTTGTTTGTTCGTTCCAGCGTGCCCAGCAGACAGCGATGGTGGGAGTGACTGGCGGCGCATCTTCAAGTTCCTCGGCGCCTTTCCTCGAGATTGCCTCCCTTCGGGAGCAACTTGCTGGTGCGGTGGCTCGGGCTGCCCGGGCGGAAGAGGAGCGTGATGCCTGGGTGGCGACTGTAGCAGAGCTGTGACATCGCGGTGAGGAGAGACCTTCTCCAGACATCCTGGAGTTAAGGGTTCTTCTGCAGATGATGAGGAGAGAGGCAGAGAGAGAGAAAGCCGAGAGGAGGTCCGAGCGACAGCGAGATCAGACCGAGAGGAGGGCCTTGCAGGCCCAAGTGAGGGAGCTCCAGCTGGGCCTTTAGGCCATCGTGCAGAGGCTAGGAGGGATGGAGACGCGCTACGAGAGAGCGCGAGAGTTCGGGGAGCGACTGCGCTAGTCTGGTCGCTTTGCCGCTAGTGGCTTCTTTGCCACGCCAGGGGAGGAGCAGCGGGTCATTGCTGTGGAGCCGGCGCCATGAGGCGAGGCGGGTGCTACTGCACGGGGATCCCAGAGGCTTCTGAGGGACCCTCACCTCAGGGGAGAGGAGAGGGACGCCTAGAGGGACGAGCATGAAGATAATGGCACGAGTTGGCGAGCTAGTGGACCCGCCTCATCTCTATGACTGTAGTGTTTATGACAGCTTATGTAGAATGGAGTGATTTGATTTTCTGCTGCATGTTTGTTCTCTTGTGCGTTACTTCTTCCCTACACTTCTTCTCCTTTGCATTGTTCCCATGTGATGGGTCTGTCGAGACTCCACCCCGAGCGGAGAATCGCGTCTTGTTGTGACCATTTTCCACGGGAATCTGCCGTCGAAGTCAATAATGACGGCCCTAGTCCCTTTTCCCGGATGTTGTGTCAAATTTTGCGGACGTCCTCCAAAATATGATAGGGTATCCCTAGACAACATAGGGGGCTAGTCGTCATATTCTTCGTCCAATCAATCACCCTGTGCGAGCGGTGAAGTGACACACGGGACCGCATGGTAGGTGCCTCATCGCGAGGGCTATCATTAAAGGTGATGGAGGCAATCTTGGCCTGCACTCCTTCCATTTCTATAAATTCTTGTCCCTTTTATCCTCCCAGGTATATCGAGAGCTAACTCGAGGAGCACAAGTTTTCACGGGAGAGGAGGAGTTCAAAATTCCGAGAGTTGGATGGAGGGCGAATCTTCCCACTCCTCGAAGAGAAGCAGGTCCAGTGGTAGTAGTTCCAGGAGGCTTTCGGACCTCGAAGGGCACTTTAGCGAAAGGGCCCAATCACAACTCGTAAGCCAAGTTTTCCTGCCCTTTTTTCCATTCTTTTTTTTTCTTCCTTTCTTTCTGACCAAACCTCCTCTCCATTCCCTGCATGCGTAGAGTGTGATGAAATCACAGATCTCATGGGAGTTGGTAGTGGCAGCATACCGAGGTCTCCCAAATTTTCAGAAGGCCAGGCTAGACGTGATAGGTTTTGGCACCTTTCTTCGGATCGAGCCGATCCAGCTCGACCTGGTCCTGATCCAAGCCTTGTGTGAGAGATGGGACCCAGTGAGTCGGGCATTCCTGATGCCCTGGGGGCACATGGTGCCCAGCTTGGAGGATGTGGTCCGGATCACAAGCCTGAAGGTGGAGGGCGAGGCAGTGACCGGGGTCACTTATGCGGATTACCGAGAAGGTGCTCGGAAGCTACTGGGTTTGGACCTAGATGGTCGGAAAAATAGGTCGGTAGCTAGGGCGTCCCTCATGGATGCATTAGGGCTCACCGACACTCATCGGCGGGACGATGAATCCTCAGAAGAGTTCATGGAAAGGATGGAAATAGGATGCCGTGCCGTGTACTGCACAGATTTCGGCAACTGGGAAAGATGCAACATAGATTTGAGGAGATTTCTCCTCTTCCTTTTGGGGAGATTGGTATTGAGCTCGAAAGGGGACGGTATCCAATGTCGCTTCCTGGAGCTGCTGTCAGACCTTGAAAGAGTAGGGTACTACGCCTGGGGAGCTGCCATGCTGGCGCACTTATTTGCAGGCCTGTTCCAAGAAGCGGATCGTGAGATGGCTGTGAGTGGTTTTACACCATTTATCCAGGTATTTTTAGTTTTGCTTGTTTTGTATATTTTTTCTTATTTTTGCAAGGTACTGATGACCTGCGCCGAGCAGCTGTGGAGCTATTATTACCTCCCCATGGGGAGAGCTCGGCATTGGCGACCCGCGATGGTGCCGCTAGCCAGGCGGTGGGAACCCATCATGAGTGCGGCACCCCTGACCTACCAACTGATGGTGCTAAGGTGGGAGCTACAGGAGTTCCCTGTAGCGATGGTAAATTGGAGACCCTACTCAGACATGGTCGATGCCGACCAGCCGTGGGTTCTAGCAAGTCATGCCCGGTTCGGACGGGAACTATGGATGCACTGCCTGAATGAAATCGAGCCGCTTCGGCTACGATTGGTTATGAGGACTTTGGGACTGGCTCAAGAATGGGTGGATTCAGCTGCGCCACCTCGCGTTGGGAGAGAGACGCGAGGACCGGCGACCTGCATTGACTGGCGTGTGCGATTCCCCGAACAGTACAAAGACTGGCAACGGGGTGGCATAATCGTGGAATCGCAGGCACGGGATAGCGAGGATTACCTGCGTCTATACAAGACAAGGTACGCAGAGCGGTTCCAACCCCGGGGACTTGCGGAGGTAGGTCTCCCCTTTTTCTCTTTTCTTCTTTCTCCTTTTTTAGATTTTCTGGTGGAAATGCCGACTTGTATGGCTGCAGGATATCCGTGATACGATGATAGTGACTTTACGAACTCGCTTGGGAGAGATGGAGCAACGGTTGGGCGATGCCCGCGGAGCTACGAGCGCCTTGCTAGGTGTACAGTGCGTTCCTAATTAAAATCCCAGATTCCAGAAGTTGGCTGCTAATTCACGCGGTCGTAGCATGCCCAGATTGGCGCGGCTTCCCCAGCGATGGGAGTAGGTGGTGCCTCTTCCAGCTTGTGGATTCCCACCTCAGAACTTGACTTGCTTCATGAGCAACTTGCCCACGCCACACAGCGTGCTGCGGAGGCAGAAGGGATGCTCTGTATACAGGTAAAAGTTTCAGTGTTGAGTTCTTTTTGTTTACGCCTTATCGCGTATCTGAGATGGTACACTCGGCAGGAAAAGGAGACGGAAGAAGCGCTTGCCCAAGCTACGCAGAGGGAGGCTAGGATAGCAGAACTGGAGAGGGAACTGCGGCGTCATCCTGATGATGACTCCTCTAGGGATGCCGTGGAACTGAGGATCACTCTCCAGTTAGAGAGGGAAGACCGTGAGAGAGAACGTGCAGAGAGAGAAAGAGACGCAGAGAGAGAAAGAGCCAACAGATTGACTGAAAGGGAGAACAAAAGGCCATGGATGCCCAGTTGTTCGAACTCCGAACCAGCCTTGGTCTTGCTGAACAGTGGCTGAGAGATGATGAGGAGCACTACCGAAGAGCACGAGAGCGTGGCTTTCGTGTTGGTAGCTTCTCTGCTGCTTCCGTGGATCAACGCCGGGGTGTGGGAATAGGAAGGGGAGTACAGAGCGGTAGGAGTACCGCTTTTCGTAGTTGGGTAGCACCTTTGAGAGCATTTTGCCCGGAGAGTAGTGGGACGAGTAATGCAGAGAGAGAGGGCGGAACTTGATGTAATTTTTTTAGTTTTTTAGAATAAAATATAAGGTTCGGTTTGTTTGGTTTTCACCTTTGCTTCTGTTGCCTGAATCCCTGCACACATCACTGAAATAAACAAATCAGAATTTCTGTTCTGACTTGGCCCCTTGCTCAATAAGCAAATGGTCACTGTGACCGTCCTTGATAACTGGTCAAGGGGCCAAGCCTTTATTTAGCGAAGGCAAGGGAAAGATGCGGTGATGATAAATGCGATAGGCAAGTACACGAATGCAAGCGGTATTAAAAGTGAGATGCTGCACGCAAATGCAATCATGCAAAATTGATTTATTTTCTTTTTTATATTTGGCATTTTTTTATTTTATCATAAAAAAGATTTTTTTGTTTGCAAATATGTACATTTTCTTTTTTTTTCTTTTTTGTTGTTTTTATCATTTCAATTTTTTTGTTGCTAACGCCAGGCAAGCACCCAAATGGCACCTAACCTACGTGAGAACAGGGGTTTCTTATAACCTCCCAGGTATCCTAAGTGCACATCTAGGTTGATTTGGGCCTCTAGACCCCTCGAATGATGATCCCGCCGACTAAGACTTACCCTGATGACAATACCGTCATGCCATGCTTAGGCTCCCAGTCGCTTCCGACCATAGGGATTCACCCAAAAGGTGTTTGAGGTAAGAGATTTGCCCGACCCGGGTCTGTTTCCTCACAACTCTAGATGGTATATGATGGAACACCCTGGAACCCCAATGACCAATCGCGCGACGCTGACCCAGAATCAGACGCCGTCGCACCCATAGGTGACGCGCTTGCATTGGCCTAAGCCCGAGGTTAAACAAGAAGACATCAAGGTGGTAAACAGGGGTCTTGGCCAGCCAGAAACACGGAGACTCCTTCGCAGCGATAGCTTTTGCTTTTCAAAGTAGGCAACCAAATGTGTATATTAAAATAAGGTCGCAGACCCTGGGCAGTTTTCACCCTTCAGAAACTCCATCGAACCTTCATCTTTAGAGGGAGAAGGAAGAGTGTAGGGAATAAACCTCCTGAGAGGACCGGCAAAGCCGTTAACCCGACGAGCGAATAAGGGCCCATTGACTCTTTCCTTTCGGACAACTTCGGACCAAATCTCGAGCATTTACATTCCACGGCCCCTTTTGTGGATTCATACTTTTGCTTTGAGGGGTTCCGTTTATCGCAACAGGCACGGTCACGACCAGGCTTTTCTCTTGATTTTGATTTTGTATTTCTTTTTGTGAGGGAGATATAGTCGTTTGACGTTTGTGGGCTCCCTTTTCGTATGCCTACGGGGACACTGCCCTCTTCTCGTGCTCTGATCGATGCTCGAGGAAATGGATCCTACTCTTGCCTTTGGGGTTCGAGTTTCGGTTTCTCATGCTCAGCATTTTAAGGGCGCCGACTGTCTCATTTGGTCGAAGAGAAGAGAATAAAGATTACAGCTTCCAGAGATCTTCTGGGTGGATTCCCACCGTAGGTGATGCTACCGACTTTTTTTGAATAAAATACATAAGTGAGCACATGTTAGCTTCCTTCGAGCGAGCATAGGCCGACGTGGTCGGACAGGGATCTCCACGGTTCTGGCAAACCAAGACCCGGTGCCTACCAAGCCTTAATGGGCCCTATCCTATCATGAAGGTTAGATGCAGTGACTTGACTACATGGTGACCACCAGGCATTGGCATTTTGAATTTTCCATATTTTTAGTGGTTTTCAATATTTCTTTGTTTTTGATGTTTTTTATCTTTTCATCATTTTTTTTATTTTGTGCTAAGGGTAGTATTTCTTAAGATAAAGCCCATTCCAAGGGTGGGATAACTCGGTCCCTTCGGCGTTGACTAGCTTGTAGGCGTTGCCAGGGTATACGGCTTGAATTACAAATTGTCCTTCCCAATTGGGTTGGAGCTTAGAACGCGGCCCTCCAGGTTTGACAAAAATTCTTTTTACGACCATCTCACCGACTTTGAATTTTCTCTCAACGACTTTCTTTTGGTAAAAGCGAGCGAGTCTATTTTGATACACACGCGCATGTTCGGCAGCGGCCAGCCGCTTCTCATCCAAGAGTTCCAACTGGACGAGGAGTGAATTACGACGATCGTCGAGGGGAAATTCCTCGTCCAATTGTACCCTGAGAGAAGGGATCAGAGTTTCGTACGGGACTACCGCTTCCATACCATAAGTAAGGGTAAATGGAGTCTGCCCGGTGGGGGTACGGATTGAAGTGCGATAGGCCCATAGGGCTTCGATAAGCTTTTCTAGCCAGTCTGAAAACTTACTAGACTCGCAGGTTTTTTTGATGATTTTGAGCAATGTTTTATTGGTGGCCTCCGCTTGGCCATTACCTTGTGGGTAATAAGGCGATGAATGATGCAATGCAATTGCGTACCTTTTGCAGAGGTCCTGTAGGTCCTGAGAAATGAACTGTGGCCCATTGTCGGTGACGATTGTGCTTGGGATGCCGAATCTGGCGAGGATGTTCTTCATGATGAACTTACAGACTGTTGACGCCTTGATTTCCGCGTAAGCTTCAGCTTCGGCCCATTTGGTGAAGTATTCCGTCGCAGTAAGGATGAAAGATTTCTGCTTGGTGAGGGAATTGGGATCACCTAGGGGACCAATGATGTCGAATGCCCACATGGAGAAAGGCCACGGGGAGGATATTGGATGAAGTGAGGAAGATGGTGAATGGATTTTATCGGCGTGAAGTTGACACTTGACACACCTACGGACATAGACAGCACAATCCTCTTCCATAGTGGGCCAGTAAAAGCCTTGCCGAATGATCTTCTTGGCAAGCATCTGACTATTCACGTGGCCACCGCACACACCCGAGTGTGTCTCCTCTACACATTTCCAAACCTCATCGTCACCAAGACATCTTAACAGAATACTAGTAAGGCTCCTCCTATAGAGTAGACCTCCAACCAAAGTATATTTCTGAGCCACCCTTCTTATGGCTTTCTTGTCCTCTGTGGTGGCCCCTTCAGGATAAGACTGATCTAGGCAGTATTTGACGATTTCATAGAACCATGGTTTCTCTTCATCAGCCATTTCTTCTTCAGCCTCTGCCAACATGATTTCCCTCTTTTCAAGGATATCTTCCTGCAGGATCTTCCTTGCTATCCTGTCTTTGATATTTACGTAGGAAGCATCATCGATTGCAGGGGCGTGAAGTTTGTAGATGGAAATGGACTCAAACCATCTTCCTAGAGGGAACCTTATAGATGATGCCAACGAGGCGAGGGCATCGGCGAGAATATTCTGATGACGAGGGACATGAACAAAGATCAGTTTGGTGAACATTTTGGCAAAGGCAGCAGTGAGTTCTTAGTATGGCTTGAGTTTGGGATCGCGAGTGCGATATTTAGTGAGCACCTGGCGAAGGATGAGTTGACTATCACCTACGACTCGCAACTCACTGATACGAAAAGAATGAGCGAGTTCTAGGCCAGCTAGAAGAGCTTCATATTCGGCTATATTGTTGGTAACTGAAAATTTGAGCTGGTATGCCAATGGGAATGTGAGGCCTTCAGGCGACATGAGGGCGACGCCGATTCCTCTCCCTTGAGAATTCAGAGCTCCATCAAAATATAGCGTCCACATTGGCTCATCTGATTGGTTGACGGACATTAGTTCCTCATCTGGAAACTCTGATTGGACGGGATCGAACTTGGGAAGAGGATGGTGAGCGAGATGCTTGACTATGGCATAGCCTTTAATCGCCTTTTGCTGGATGTAGGTGATGTCGAACTGAGAGAGAAAACTTTGCCAGCGTGCTAGCCTATCCATAAGGACGGATTTCTCTAGAAGGAATTCGATAGGATTCATTCGAGCAATCAAGTGGACCTCATGAGCCAAGAAGTAGTGCTTTAATTTCTGCACTACCCAAACGAGGGTAGCACAGGTTTTCTCCATGACGGTGTACTTCTGCTCACAGGGATTGAGAAGTTTGGACAAGTAATAGGTTGCCCGTTCCTTGCCTTCTTCATCAGCTTGTGCGAGGACGGCTCCCACGGAGTCATCCAAGACTGAGACGTAAAGGATCAGAGATTTTTCTGGTTTAGGTGGAATGAGAACGGGTGGACTAGCCAGATATTCTTTCAACCCTTCAAAAGCTTTCTGACATTTAGAATTCCAGTGGAATTCTACTCCTGGCTTGGTCAACTCGTAGAGAGGTCTACACCTTTGTGAATGTTGGGACATAAACCGACGAATAAACTGCAACCTCCCGATTAAACCTCGGACTTCCCTCAAATTCTTGGGAGGCGGCATATCCCTGATAGCCTTGGCTTTATCAGGATCTATCTCGATCCCTCTTTTACTCACAATGAACCCCAGCAATTTACCCGATGACACACCAAACACACACTTTTTCGGGTTCATTTTCAATTGGAACTCCCTTGACCTCTGCAAGACCTTAGCCAAAACTTCTGGATGTTCCATCCTGGTCCTTGATTTCACCAATAAGTCATCCACATACACTTCCAGGTATATGTGCATCATGTCATGAAATATGGCCATCATCGCTCTTTGGTAAGTAACTCCAGCATTCTTTAATCCGAACGGCATGACCACGTAACAATATGTTCCCCAAGGGGTAGTGAATGACGTCTTTTCCTGGTCCTCTTCTGCCAAATGAATTTGATTGTATCCTGAAAATCCATCCATGAATGAGAGGGTTTCGTAGCCTACCGTGTTATCAATCAACACATCAATCTGAGGTAAGGGAAAATCATCTTTTGGACACGCGCGGTTAAGGTCCCGGAAGTCGATACAAATCCTGACTTTCCCATCTTTCTTCATGACCGGGACAATGTTCGCCACCCATTGAGGATAAAGAATGACTCTAATGAACCTGGCTTTGTGGAGCTTATCGACCTCTTCTTTCATTTTCAAAGCCATCTGAGGGTGGAAACGCCTTAACCTTTGTTTTACCGAGATGGACCCTGGTTTTAGGGTTAAACGGTGTTCGACCAAGGTTGAATCTAGACCCGGCATATCCTCGTAGCTCCATGCAAACGTGTCCTTATATTCCTTAAGAACCTCAATTAATGCCTCTTCTTCAGAGGGTGGTAGGTTGTCACTTATGAGGATGATCCTAGGGTCTTCCTCAGTTCCAAGTTGACTTCTTTGGTGGATTCTTCTACGGCGGTTGACGGCTCATCGAATCTCCTCATTCTACTAGCATATGCGCCTGCCGCATCCTCATATTCTTCACCCTCATCTTTAGTGGGGCATTCTTCATCCGTGATCTCGTAGACTCCATACCCTTCATCAAATGCACAGTCGCCCTCACATTCTATTTCCGGTAGCTGGATGGGATTTTCCAACCACTGTGGGATGGCAAGAAGGGCCTGACACCTGGCGGCTAAATCCAGAAGGAATCGACGAGGGATCTGCCTACCCTTGGATTTCTTCCTAGGTACTACCCTTGGCCTATCATTCCTAGATTGACTGACAATATTTACAGAAGAAGAGGAAGACGAAGGGGATGGTGTAGAATGTACAGGAGAAGACCCCTCAGAGGAGGGGTAGAAAAGGTCGCTCATCGGACCTTGGACGGGTGGTCCGCAGGGCGGTACGCACCCGTGGGAGATGTAGGAGGTTTTCTCAACGAAGATGTGTTGTTGGGGAGTTTGAAAATTGACGTTTTTTTTTCGTTTTCATTTTTAATGACAAAGCAGTGAAAAGAGATTGGAGGAGAGAGAAAAGTGGTTATGGCTAGAGAATTGTGAGGCTCATAGAGCAGATCATGGTTGAAGACCTGTCGCGGGTTGAGAAGCCCGCGTAGGTATGTAAGCAGAGAAGGGGATCTGGGAAGATCATCAGACAATTATCTGGCCCAGGAAGACGATATCAGCAAAGGCTGAGACGAGTGGATGGAGAAGATGGCGGCTAATGAGCCGTCGACGGCAATGTTGAGGACGGATGAAGATCCGTCGATGACAGGGTCCTTCTAGCGAGGACGAGGGTAGTTTGGAACCTTGGCAAGAGTGGTAATATTCTCTGGTATTTCGGAGATCAATGGTGATCCTTCAAGCTGCGGAGACGAGAACATCCTTTCCAGTGCAACGGAAATGTCCCGTATGTCGAACTATTTGTTCCACTCACATTCCGGATCTTTGATCTTGCCTCTTTTGGTGATCCTCGGACATTTTTCAGCCAAATATACAGCATGTGATCTCCCATATGCTTCTCGTGGGTAATCTCCCATCTGAACAATGGGCCCTCTGTTGAAGTGGTTTGATAGAGTCCATGTAAGGGGCTTCCAATCCGCCTTGAACGGTCCTTTGAAGCCTAGGCCAAACCTACGGTTCGGCCTAATTTCCTTTGGCGGTTTGAGCCTACCCTGTAACTGTGCGCCCAGACCTTTACCCTGTTGGTAGCCGATGTTCCTCATAATCTCCCACCCTTTGGAGTGAAAAGGGAGATATGATGTTGCGGTTGTCCTGACCGGCTCCTTTGGTGCTAGTGGAACGTGAGATGAATCACGTTCGTCCAGTAGTGACAATATGGGCTGATGAGACGGCCAAACAGAGGGCAGAGAGGTGTTGATAGCATCCACTGTGTGAAGGACAGGTGTACTGACCACTTTAATAATCCTCCCATTGTAAGGAAACTTCAGGCACTGATGGTTGGTGGAAGGCACAACGTCCATGGCTTCGATGTAAGGGCGACCCAGTATAGCTTTGAATGTGGGGTCCATGTCGAGGACATGGAATTCCGTGGGAATTGACATGGGGCCTAGTTCTGCCTTCAGAATAATCATCCCCTGCGGCGGCCTTTTGCTATTGTCATAAGCCGTGACCGTGATCGAGGAAGGTCTTATTTGTTCCTCGTTGACCCCACACAACTGAAGGGTGTCCATGGAGATCACATTTATGGACGCACCCGTGTCCACAAGACACGGGTTTATGGATACCCCATTAATTTTTATTGAAATGCATAGTGCATATTTTCGAGCTTCCTTGGGAGCGAGCTCGTAGTTGTGGAACATGATGGCCGGTTGTGTGTCCGTTGGGGTCAGGACGGTAGAGATCTTTTCTACAGGGAGGTCCTCATTCACCATGACCCTTTGAAGGTACTCCATTAAGGCTGCCTGGTGGGATGTGGATCTTTGAAGTAGCTCCAGGATGGAGATCCGAGCAGGCGTCTTGTCCAAGTGTTTCAATAGATCATACTGTGTTCCAGGGATAGCTCTTTCTGGTTGTTCACCATCATCCTTCTCTGGCTGAGATTGCTCAGGATTCTGACTGTTGTGGGGGAAAACCCTGTGGAAAATCCTTCCACTCCGGAGCACCATTGCCTACGGCTTTTGTACCTCTGTGGGGGTAGCAGTGGGTTTTAACAGGGATTTGAGGGGTAGTGGTGGAGGAATGGTTGATGAAGCAGGGGTGATGACGGGAGCAAGGATTCTGATGAGGGGTTTGTTAGGTGGAGGCATGGTGGAGGTAGAGGGGATATCGTGCGGATTATGAAGGATAAGGGGTCTAGAAGGTGGAGGTGGAGACGAAGTAGAAGTGGGTAGGGCTTGAAGCGGGCAATGATTTTGAGGTGGGTGATGGGTAATGAGTGGTTTTGAAGGCATTAGTGGTGATATGGTGGAGAAAGACGGGGTTATGTGTGGTTAATGGATGATAAGGGGTTTAGAAGGCGTAGGGGTAAATGTGGTAGAGGCGGATGGTAAAGTGGGGGAGTGGGAGAAGATGAGAGGGTGTGAAGGCGTAGTGGAGAGTGTCGGTTGATAGGGGATCGGGGTACGGATGAGAGGGCGTAATGGTAGTGAAAATGGTGAAGGCGATTGATGTGGCACAGCCCAAGGATGACTAAATATGTAATGAACAACCTAGGACCTAGATCCACAAGCATACTGACGATTCGACGACGATTCGAGCCTCAAAAAAGTGGAGGGGCAAGGGATGCCCCCATCAGCGATACTGACGTGGGTTGATGAGAGAGAGGTGCTACCCGGGCAAGGCAAGGATGTTGCGTGATGATAGGATTGGCGGTAGAAAGAATGGAGGTACTTTCTGGGTGCCACACCTGCTCTCTCTCGACTTCCAGGAAGGAGGAGATGGGGTTAACCTGATGATCGGGCTGTTGGTGCTCCGGTAATGGATTCTGGATTATGCCCATGTTGGGCTGTTGTTGTGGGGCCTGCTGAGGCTATTGTTGTTGTTGTGGTTGCTGCTGCTGCTGCTGTTGTAACTGCTGATGTGGCCTATGAGGAGGTCTCCTAGCCTTGAGAGCGGCGACGTATCGTCTCATTTTATCCCAATCTATTTGATGTTCATCATTCATATCGTGGATGTAATCTTTGAAATGGAAGCAATAATCTACTGTGTGTCCTGGCTGCCTGTGGTAGACGCAGTATTTGGAGGTATCAACATTCGGGGGCCACACGGGCCTTTCTCTAGGTAGGGCGAGCTGGTTTGATGCCATGAGGGCATTAAAAATGTCTGCTAAGGTTTCTGGCAATGGTGGATAGTAGGCTCTCTTGGGACCGACCGGCCTCCTTTGTTGCTGTTGGGGACCATAGTTCCCCGGGGGTGGAACTTGGTTGTACTGAAGCGGTGGTTGTTGTTGCTGAGGTTGTGGTTGTTGTTGCTGGGGTTGACGTAATGGAGGCATATTATCCTGGGGTGGATTATTTTGGGGTGGAGGACGAAGAGGGAAAGGACCTGGTTGGAGGGGAAGTCAGGGCATTTGTAGAGGCCTTGGGTTGACTGCATAGTTGGCATTGTTGACTGCACCCACTTGCTCATTTGTCACGACCCCTTCTGTGGCTCCGCCCGGGACACCAGCGCCTGTCTTTCTGACCACTTTGGGCTTCGGTGACTCAAACATGTTCATAATGGGGGAGTCTTTTAACTGGGTTTGGATGTACCGGGCCCTTTCATAGAGTTCCTCCATTGTAATAAGTTTATTCATGGCCAGGACGTGTCTGAACTGTGGGGTTGCATTAGACACAATCATCTTCACTTGTTCGGGCTCGGAGAGGGTATCCCTTATTCTTTCCGCCAGAGACCTCCATCTATTAGCATAGCGGACAAAATCTTCGTCGGGCTTCATCTTTTCGGACACTAGGTCGGTAATGGAGAGTGAGGGACCGACCCTATCCCTATATTTCTGCAAGAACCTTCTCTGGACTATTTCAAAATTCTCGGCCTCGCAGGGCTCCAAAGAATAGAACCACTCTAGCGCGGGACCATCCAATGATCTGCGAAAGAGGTATGCCAGGGACCTCTGATCGTTTTGCCAATAGGAGGACTCATACATGAAATCCTTGAGGTGAATGAAGGGGTTACCGGTACCATTGTATCTGCGGTACGTGGGCATTTCGGAGGGAGGAAGATGAATGACGGGAAGGATTGGCAAAGCAACCTCCGGGGTGGCTTTCACGTCCACCATCCTTCTCAGATTTTGAAACTGCTCGTCCATGCGATTGAACCTATTGAGGAGCGATTGGGCGAGCTCCTCTGGAGGTGAAGGTGGTACTTGCCACTGGGGGAGAAACTGTCTCCCGGAGACTTGAGGGGGGAACCCCGAATGAGAGGGAGCTGCCGGACCGCTGACAGTCGGCCCCGGCTGAAGCGGTATGTGGGGAACAACGGGAGTTTGAGATTGTGACGAGAACTAGAATGAGGGTGGTTGTTGGCTCGCTTGTCCTTGAAACGAGGGAGACTGGATGGCTTGCGCCAATGAAGGAGATGGAATGGCCTGCACAGACTCTTGGAGAGGTGCGATGGCCGGAGTTGATTCCTGGGGCGTGGGGGAAACAGATTTCCCCTTCAGAATGGCCTGGAAGGCCCGGAGCTGTTCAGAGGTAAGCTCCGTGTTGGCGAGGACGCCCAGTAAGGAAGAGATATCCTGTGGTGGGGACGTGTCCCCGGCAATAACCTGCACCTCATGCGAGGGCTCATGAGAAGGACCCGAGTCCATAACATAGACTCGCGGGTCGGCTGACAAACCACGACTAGGGTGGTTCTCCTCAAAAGACTCGTGAGCCATGCTCACAGTTTTCCCAGAACGCAAAAACATACACTAGCAAGTAGGTAGCAGAGATTATCAAACAAGTGGATGCCTTTACGCCTTTTTTGTGTTTTGATTTTAATGATTTTTTTGTGCTTTTAGCGAGATCCGAAGTTCACACAAAATAGGGACCCTAGTTTATTTTTGTTTCACCGCCGTGTCAGCTAGGGTCACTCGTCTCACCACGAATGGGATGACTAACTCCGGGGAACTTCAATGGTACAACCAGCCCAGTGAACGAAGAGGAGATTCTTCAATGTCGGGGACTTACGGAGGTCCCAGTGGAGGAGATTCTAGTCCGTTGAGAGGAATTCTCAAACGGAGAGTCCTTCCTTCACCGGGAAAGGGTGATCCTTAGAAAAAATGAAAAAGGATATAAAAGAGGGATGGATGTATGCAATGGAATGCTGACAGAGATATAGAGTAGGAAAACAACAGAAATAACAAACATATAATGAACACCCAACCAATCACAACTGACAGTGCTGCCGTGAGCACAACGGGGGCGCGCGAGGGCGCCAAGGTGGAGAGAGACGGAGGGTGCCGAACTTGCAAGGGTAGCCAAAAGGAAGCAGTAGGGGTCCCACCGTGATCGCCAATCTGTGGATTGCCGAGTAGGGATCCACTTAAAAGAAGAGAAAATGAAAACTCGATGTGACTAAAGGCTAATAAGGGGCATGAAACGTGCCAATAGAGAAAAGAGCATACGTAGGATGCTAAAGGGATGTGATCGCTAGAGGGGTTACCTCAATGAAAAGAAATGATCGCGTGTACCTTGTACGAGGCACGGAGGCCGTGAATCGTCGAGAGCGGGAAATGGCGGGTTGCTTCTTCCTCCCCCTTCGGCCGGCCGACGGAGAGGGCTTTCTTTAATTACCCTTGCAAAACAACGACAAACAAGTAACGAGTGGATCAGAAAGACGAAGGTGCAGTATTCAATTCTAACGATGCAAGTAATGAAATGATGGCAGGACACACACCTGGTTGGTGTTGTCTTTTAAAACCCCTCTCGGACACGAGTAGGAGGAAAATACTTATGATGAATTGCGATTATGCCAACGTAAGAACGGGAAGAGACTCCCTCATAAAAAGGGGGGGGTGGAAGATATGATATGATGAATGCAAGATAACTAGGAAAGAAGAGAGGAGAATGGCTTATTGGATGGTCGATGGCGAGGCCCGGCGGAGCTTCGGCAGCGCAAGGACGACGCGGGAGCGCGATGGGCGAAGGCGGCCTTTCTCCCGCGAGCACGGGCACCCAGGAATCCGGCAGAACTTCCCCCCCTACAAAACACCCGCAGGTTAGAAATAGAATTCGGCAGCCTATCGGCTCCCTTTTTTCGACCCTGAACTGAGGGGGGGTAACCCTCTATTTATAGAGTTCCGGAGGATGGAGGCGTCCAGGGGCCTGGACGCCTCCATCACTTGGATCTTTTTTAAACGACAATCTGACATGCTGACGGGTAGTCAGTGGCCAGGGGCATCCGTGACCTGGATGATGGAGGCGTCCATGGGCCTGGACGCCTCCATGACATTGGATTCCTTTCAAACTACAAGCCAGCTAACGGATAGTCGGGGATCAGGGGTGCCCGTGAGCTGAACGATGGAGGCGTCCAGGGGCCTGGACGCCTCCATAATTTAGATTCTTTTCAAACGACAGACTGAGCAACGGTTAGTCGATGGCCGGGGGTCGCCCGTGAGCAGGTTGATGGAGGCGTCCAGGGGCCTGGACGCCTCCATAACTTGGATTTTCTTCAAACGACAGACTGAGCAACGGTCAGTCGATGGCCGGTGGTCACCCGTGAGCAGGTTGATGGAGGCGTCCAGGGGCCTGGACGCCTCCATGATTTTTTAATTTTTCTATTATTTTTTATATATATGAATTTATGGAGGCGTCCAGTCTCCTGGACGCCTCCAAGATTTTTCACGGAAAAATTCAGAAAAATGTAAAATTTTTTTAGAAAAATAGGAAATCACCAGAGTAATTAAAAATGTGAAGGCCACCTTGGGGTATCATAGTGTAATATGAGATTTACTCAATGTAATGTCAAGAACGGCATGTTTACAACTATGTTGAGTAAATCTCATGTCACCATGTGACGCCCCAAAGTGGACTTCAATATTGGCTTAATATGAAGTTTTTCTATTTTTTATGTGTTAATTGTGGTTTCTTGGCATTTTTCTTTGATAAATGGAATTAACGCCTTGAAGCGGGGCGTCATTTAATTGATGGCCAAGCTAGGGGCGTGATTCATTGAATGGACGACTGCGCATAGAGGCATTATTTTTTGGATTTTTACGAATCCTAACCAAAATGAAAAATCAAAGAATTGGCGTCCCGATGAAGGGCGCTTATTATTTAACGCCCATATCAGAAGGCGTCATTTCAAGATTTTTAATAAGGAAAGTCTTTTACTACCATAATTATATCCAGGAATTGACGCCCCTGTGAGTGTCGTCATTTTAATTAACGCCCTTGGTGATGTCGTCATTTTTAATTGATGCCCTTTGAGAGGTCGTCATTTCTATGTCCGTCTCCCTTTCGCCTGTTTATTTCCTGTAATGATCCTTCCCCCATTTTACTCCTTGTGTTTGATTGGGAAGAGGGTTTCTTATTGGAGGTCCATTACCTTGTTTTAATCCTATTATTACAAGGATTTTTGGGCTATAAATACCCCTAATGTTCTTCACTCGCGCGGGCGTGAGAGGGCAGTGCAAGAATAATACGATAACAGAGAAGAACCACTGTGAGTTTTAACAGAGAGGAGAGTTTTGTGTTTTGCAGGTTCTATCTTCAAGTGATTTCTTCTTCCTCCTGGTGTTTGATTCTTCTTCAACAGACGGTCTGCTGCTGCTGTTAAACTACTTCTTATTTTCTCTCCCAGTACTGCTGCACGCACAGCAGAGAGGAGATCTTGCCTTCAATTTCTCTTATTAACATTAGCATCATCATACTTCTTTCTAGCTATCCTGCTAGAAAACGTTGCCACTTTCACATCATATCTTACTTTCATATATCATTACATTCATATTCTCCGTACCTTTGTTACTCCTCCTAAGGGGTTTAAAAACCAAAACACACAAGGTGTGTTCATGCTTCATTTGATTGATTTCATACTTCTAGAGCATTGATACTACACCTTTTGGCAAATCCATTCTTTTCATTCGTTTTGTGTTCTTACAAGGGTAATCAAGTTAAGAACCCCCTTCATCGGCCGGCCGATAGAAGGAGGAAGGAAATGTCCACAATCTCACCCGCTCAATACAAGGTACATGCGATCACTTTTATTTTCTTGAGATAACCCCTCTGGCGATCACACTCCTCATTAGCACCACGTGCTTGTTTTTACCCTCGCCCATTAATTCCATCATTTATATATATTTTCACTTATTATTATTAAATAGATTTTTCTTATATTTTAATTAGAATCTACACTGGCCTTCAGGGCCCTTATCAGGCATACATCTACTCTCAGCACTTCTATCTCCAGGAATTCCCCAAAGCCCATTCGGCGGAGGCGGGCTCGTTGGAACTCCGGTAGTGCGAAGAAGATGGCCCGGACTAGTGTCCATGAGATCCGGGCACGAACTGCGCCCTGTACACCCTGCACACAATAAAAGAGGAAGAAAGTGTCAACTTCAGTTCATCTAAAAGAAAAAAAAAGAAGAAAAAGTTTTCTATTTTTGAACGCGCTCTGTCGAACAAGCGCGTTCATGAAGAATGCGCTATTGGACTGTAGCGCGTTCATCGGCGGTGGGTTGGCAGTGACCCTACTTTCGTTGAGCCTATTCCAGGGGAATTTTGCCCTCTGCATTTGGTCTAAGGGGCATGTCCCCTTCCCATTTCTTCTTGTATGAAAGATAAACAAGAAAAATTGAAAGAAAACAAATTAAGATCGATTTTCTTACCAATCTTCGTTTGCGTGCGGCTACTCCACCGGCGGGCTCCGCCATTGTTTCCTTGGCCGCCGCGGCGGCTTCTGCCTCCTCGGCCTCGTCGGAGGGGACCTCTATTTCTTCTCCTTCGAGCCTAGCCGAGACCGTTGCTTCAAAATCGGAGTTTTCCTCCACCGGCGGGGTCGCCCATTCTTCCTTCGCGCGAGATCTCCAATGGCCGCGGACGGCACGCCATTTTGGACGCCGGGAAGGTTCCCCTTCCATTGGGGCAAAGCAGTGAAGGTGTGGGATGGGTAGAGGGTAAGAGAGGAAACAAAGAGAGAGAGGATGAGCGTGAAATGAATGGGGGTAAGCGGTTTCATTTTTGAACCGCAGGCATTATTGACGTGCTATACGGTTATGGTGCAACACCATCGCGCTATATACATATAGCGCGTTAATGAAAAAAAATATAAATAATAATAATAATAAGAGGCAACACAATAAAAATGTATATGTTTTGAGTGAATAAAGCTTGTGTTGTCTTGCTTAAATGATATTGTGTGCTTGAATCTGCGCTTGTTATTTGCATCATTGTCGCTTAACATCTTGTTCTCAAGAAAAGAAAAGGTGAAATGACAGGCCATCATGTAAGTATTCCCTTTATCCCTTCTTTTATTGCATTACTATATGATACTTACATTACTATATTATCTCAAGGACCGGTCAGTTCTCTGTATGTTTCAGGATCTGAGTTCCCCTCTACCAAAAGCAGTGATGATCTAGAAACACGCAGTTAATCATCGGATAGGCCGTTGGGTTGGATAGCTTAAGGGATGATGGACTTCATCTCGCACGCCGTGGTTGCGGAAAACTCTTGACCCGAGTCTGTTCGATTTAATAATATTATCCTTAAGTATCTTATATTTTATTCTTTTCTTTGCATTTATTTTAATGATTTCTTTTATTTTAGCCCCGCATGCATCATGCCTTTTTAGCATTCATGACTCTCAAATTGTCACGCCCCGATCCGATAGCAGCAGAACATATTGGTCGGAACGTGGCAGCGATACAGTCGTGAATAATCAGAGCAACTCATAAGACACAACTTCAAGGCCAGACAATAATGATAAAAATACAATTCTTATTAATATCAAATGTCAAACTTACAATTCTTGACTAACTTACATATTTAAATGAACAGACTCATTACTCTTAATAAAAAGGAAAAGACTCAATGATAGGATAAAATAAGACTCAAGAAAACTAAAGACACCGACACGATTCTCCATAACGCTCATCACTCTTGCCCTTCCCCATCTGGCGGACTATCTTCAATGTCATTACCTGAAAATGTTGAAAATAGGCTGGTGAACAAAAAGCTCAGTAGGAATTACATCTCTCATCAAGCAGAATATAAGTGATTATCCAATTAACGTATTCGTGACGATGCAATGCATGGAACTAGAAAATCATGACGATCAATCTAACAGGAAAGATGAATATTAAAGTCAAAGGCAGTTACGAGCTCAAGAGAAATAGGGATGAATTCCCATGCAGAGTCAAGGACAAGCTATCAGAATATAACAAGGACAGATACTTAGATGAACATAACTACAGAATTGGCCAGATTATAACAGAGCTTCAATAATATAAGCAGAATTAAACAATCTAGCAGAATATCTAAATTATCAGAATAACCGAACATAAATTATCAGAATAATAGAATTAATAGAAATAATAGAGTTTGCAGAATAACAGAGATAACAGAATATAACAGATGTACAGAGTTTGGTGCAATGCCACACCCAGAATTTCCATGGTTTACAGAATTGGACTTCCGTCCTACTTGGCACTGAAAAGTCACGGACCCACAGCCCTTAATGTTTCAGAATCAGATTTGGCCAAATACAGAGTCAAAGGGTTATGTTCTCGAATTGATGAGAAGAAGATTACAAAAGGAGTAGAGTGTCAAGTAACACGGATCAGATCCAGGGTTTTTAGGGTACAACCAGCTCGGCTGCCTTGAGGGAATCCAAGGCTAGCGGAGACTTACAGAGGTCTCAATGACTAACTTGCCAGTCCGAAGGAACGGAATGTCCAACGGAGAACTCGTATGTCATCGAGAGTTGAGGTGTATAACGTGAACCAATCATGAAAAAGTGACTCAATCTACGGATGTGAGATGAGAGTGTCAAAAGACCCGAGGTATGGGTCAAAACCGGAAGAAAACGGTGAGAATATGAATGCGTTAATTATAGAATTCATGTCAAACCAATTCAATAATTAACTATAATTAAATAAACTTATTTTAATTGACGTTCGTGAGTAGTGTCCTTTATTAATTAGCGTCCACTTGGAGAGGCATTAATTCTATGATTTTTAACTTAATTTATTTAACAAGAATTCACCTCAATATCTATTTAATTGAATAATTTCAAAAATATACATTCAAAGACATATTTATTTATTTAAAATAATTTAGAGAAATAAAATATATGATAATTAGGAGAAAATTTAAGGATTCCAGAAATATATTTTTTTATAATTTTCTGTTACATATCTTAATAGATATGAATTTTCAAAGATATAGTTACAAATATATACATATATTTATATATATATATATTTTTAAAGATATGACGACATTACAAAATGTCGTCAAAATAAATCAACGACATTCTCAATGTCGTCATTTCAAAAACGTAAATTCTGACATCTCCCTTGAATAATTTTAAAACATATATTCAAAGACACATTTATTTATATAAAATAATTTAGAAAAAAAGAATATATGATAATTAGAAGAAAAATTCAAGATTCCAGAAATATATTTTTTATAATTTTATGTTGCATAGTTTAATAGATATGTATTTTAAAAGATATAATCAGAAGTTATATATATATATATATATAATAAACATTTGACGCCTTTATAGGTGGCGTCAAAACAAGTTTGACGACTTACGATATGTCGTCAATTCAAAATTGTCAAATTATATCAACTCTTTAGTCCTCTCGTTTCCCGACGTAACCACGTCGGAATCGGGCTTATGATATATCGAAATGACCGGCTCGAAAAACTCTACCTAACCATACGTTCAAAATAATTTTTCGTTGAGAGACGGGGGACCTTGCGATAGGGGGCACGAAAAATGATGCAACCACTTTCACTACCTCGGTCTCCACCCCAATAGTAAGCCCATAAATTTTCATGGCTAAAGGATACTTCTATACCTAGGAACAACTATTAATGCTAAAACTCATAACTGACATATGTTCAATTGACGACTGTCGTTGATCAATCTTTTTAGAATTTCATTAAATGACGACATGGGGGTTGTCACCTTCTATTCTTATAATGCCCTAAATGGTGGCGTCATTTTCATAAGACACGACATACATCAAGTCGTCATTTTCAATTGGAAATTGACGACTGTTTTGATGGGCGTCAAAATGAATTAGCGCCCTAGAAAGGGTCGCTATTTACTGTAAAATTTCAATTCTCGACCGAACACATCGATAACCATATGCATGATATAAAAGATGATTTTATCTATCATGTTGGCCTTAAATCATGATTTAACTTTGTTTGGGCTACGAAACTTGAGAAAACCTACGTACAACTAAAAGAACATGATCATGCAATATCTTATAATTAATTTGGCTTGGTAGAGAGAACACCTACCTTTTGACGTTGTTTAACAGGGTACAGGAAGCCGGGGTTTGAGAAGGAAGAAGCCAAGCTTTGCTTCACGTATGAGGAAGATGGAAGTGCAACAGGGTTCACACGTTCCCGAGAAGAAGCTCCTCTCCTTGGAAGCAGGCAATCAGCAGGAGGAAACAAGGATGAAGAGAACACAGAGGAAGAGGATGCGTCCTTCACGTAGGAGGTAACAGAGGACGCAGGGATGCTC
Source organism: Amorphophallus konjac (assembly GCA_022559845.1). NCBI lineage: Eukaryota > Viridiplantae > Streptophyta > Magnoliopsida > Alismatales > Araceae > Amorphophallus > Amorphophallus konjac. The sequence continues at coordinate 99,668,099 of CM040128.1, forward strand.
TTCGTGAAGGCTTCAATAGCAACCGCTACACCTCCTCTTGAACGCAGCAGGACCAACCAACCTTGCATGTTCGATGGTGGGTGTTTATATAGTGATGCAGAGTTCTAGAGGCTTCTCCATCAACGATGGCAAGGGTTTCGATCACAATAGGCAAGGGTTAAAACCTACTATAAATCGTTTTCTCCCATCCCAGTTAAGAGTCGCCGGCCAAGCTTCGTTTCAAACCCTAAAACTATCACCATGCATGACCGAGCTTGCATGAGCGGTCAGGTCAGTTTGGGCTACAGTGGGTGGTTGGGTTTAAATGTGTGGGCACAGGGGTTTAATGGCTCACGTGGGCTCATTTTGGGTTGGTATAAGGAGTTTGGCTTTAGAAGCATATACGTGGATGGTTGACTTTGTGTATGTGGGTGGCAAGAGTCTCGCGGTTAAAACCCATTAACATATATATATATAGGTGGTAATAATTGGGCTAGGATTTTATATACATATATGTAATTACCTAGTGGGCTTCTCTTTTAATTGGGCTTACGTGAGTTCAAGGCTTTTAATATATATGGGTTAATCATGTAGTTTGGGCCCATTTGAAAGTGTTAAAACTTTCCTTTGCTATTGGGTTGGTTTATTTGGGAGGCCCATTAGGGATGTTTTAAGCCTTTTCCAGCCCATGTATCTCTAGTCTTAAGAGTATAGATATATGAATACATACTAGCCCTTAAGGCACATTCTTAGATTATTGAAGCCCATTTACTAATTTAACTCCTCCTTCCCCTAAACTCCAAAAAAAAGGCCCAAACATGTTATGTTTCAAGGGTATAGTTAAGTATATATATATATATATATATATATATATGCATATTCATATGTCCGTAAACTCATTATATATATGTAAAGCCCACAAGGCCCATTAATTCTTATGTAGGTAAAGCCTATTAAAGACTTTATTTTCTTCATAAATTTCCATTTGTTGTCTCAGGTAACAGAGTTGGGTTTGATCCTATGAGAGTCTTTATACATATGCATGTGTATAATAATAATAATTATTATTATTTAGTTGGAATGAGATTCTTTCTAAATACTTGAATTGTATTTTCTTTAATTTGAGTCATAAATAGATAAAATGATATATTAAATTTTTAATTCTCAACTATTTATTTTAGCTATACTTATCAAAACAAGTTTATTAACTACCATTACTCCATGACTAATATTTATAGTTTTTTTTCCTATTTAAATTTTCGGGGTGCTACACCCTCCCCCACTTAAAAGAATTTGGTCCCCAAATTCACATGAGATTCATTCCCAATATGTATCAGTGGGGTATCTAGTTCTACAAGACACAAATAATTCATGTAAGATTATCGAGTAATTCTCGTGAAATTTTACTAAGCTATCTTCATAAACTAATCTTATTAGTATTTTAATTTCCTTTTAGCTCTTAACCCAAGGTTCTACCCAATCTCACCGGGCAATAATGGGGTTGAACCTAGAACTTATGGCAACCTATAGTCAAGACCTAGGGTTTAATATACCTAGGCTCTGATACCACTTCTGTCACGTCCCGATCCGATAGCAGCGGAACGTATTGGTCGGAACGTGGCAGCGATACAGTCGTGAATAATCAGAGCAACTCATAAGACACAACTTCAAGGCCAGACAATAATGATGAAAATATAATTATTATTAATATCAAATGTCAAACTTACAATTCTTGACTCACTTACATATTTAAATGAACAGACTCATTACTCTTAATAAAAAGGAAAAGACTCAATGATAGGACAAGATAAGACTCAAGAAAACTAAAGACACCGACACGATTCTCCATAACGCTCATCACTCTTGCCCTTCCCCATCTGGTGGACTATCTTCAATGTCATTACCTGAAAATGTTGAAAATAGGCTGGTGAGCAAAAAGCTCAGTAGGAATTACATCTCTCATCAAGCAGAATATAAGTGATTAGCCAATTAACATATTCGTGACGATGCAATGCATGGAACTGGAAAATCATGATGATCAATCTAACAGGAAAGATGAATATTAAAGTCAAAGGCAGTTATGAGCTCAAGAGAAATAGGGATGAATTCCCATGCAGAGTCAAGGACAAGCTATCAGAATATAACAAGGACATATACTTAGATGAACATAACTTCAGAATTGGCCAGATTATAACAGAGTTTCAATAATATAAGCAGAATTAAACAATCTAGCAGAATATCTAAATTATCAGAATAACCGAACATAAATTATCAGAATAATAGAATTAACAGAAATAACAGAGTTTGCATAATAACAGAGATAACAGAATATAACAGAATATAACAGATGTACAGAGTTTGGTGCAATGCCACACCCAGAATTCCCATGGTTTACAGAATTGGACTTCCGTCCTACCTGGCACTGAAAAGTCGCGGACCCACAGCCCTTAATGTTTCAGAATCAGATTTGGCCAAATACAGAGTCAAAGGGTTATGTTCTCGAATTGATGAGAAGAAGATTCCAAAAGGAGTAGAGTGTCAAGTAACACGGATCAGATCCAGGGTTTTTAGGGTACAACCAGCTCGGCTGCCTTGAGGGAATCCAAGGCTAGCGGAGACTTACAGAGGTCTCAATGACTAACTTGCCAGTCCGAAGGAACGGAATGTCCAACGGAGAACTCGTATGTCATCGAGAGTTGAGGTGTATAACGTGAACCAATCATGAAAAAGTGACTCCATCTACGGATGTGAGATAAGAGTGTCAAAAGACCCGAGGTATGGGTCAAAACCGGAAGAAAACGGTGAGAATATGAATGCGTTAATTATAGAATTCACGTCAAACTAATTCTATAATTAACTATAATTAAATAAACTTATTTTAATTAACGTCCGTGAGTAGTGTCCTTTATTAATTAGCGTCCACTTGGAGAGACATTAATTCTATGATTTTTAACTTAATTTATTTAATAAGAATTCACCTCAATATCTATTTAATTGAATAATTTCAAAAATATACATTCAAAGACATATTTATTTATTTAAAATAATTTAGAGAAATAAAATATATGATAATTAGGAGAAAATTCAAGGATTCCAGAAATATATTTTTTTATAATTTTCTGTTACATATCTTAATAGATATGAATTTTCAAAGATATAGTTACAAATATATACATATAGTTATATATATATATATATATTTTTAAAGATACGACGACATTACAAAATGTCGTCAAAATAAATCAACGACATTCTCAATGTCGTCATTTCAAAAACGTAAATTCTGACATCTCCCTTGAATAATTTTAAAACATATATTCAAAGACACATTTATTTATATAAAATAATTTAGAAAAAATAGAATATATGATAATTAGGAGAAAAATTCAAGGATTCCAGAAATATATTTTTTATAATTTTATATTGCATAGTTTAATAGATATGTATTTTAAAGAGATATAATCAGAAGTTATATATATATATATATATATATATATATATATATATATAAAATAAACATCTGACGCCTTTATAGGTGGCGCCAAAACAAGTTTGACGACATACGATATGTCGTCAATTCAAAATTGTCAAATTATATCAACTCTTTAGTCCTCTCGTTTCCCGACGTAACCACGTCGGAATCGGGCTTATGATATATCGAAATGACCGGCTCGAAAAACTCTACCTAACCATACGTTCAAAATAATTTTTTGTTGAGAAACGGGAGATCTTGCGATAGGGGGCACAAAAAACGGTGCAACCACTTTCACTACCTCGGTCTCCACCTCAATAGTAAGCCCATAAATTTTCATGGCCAAAGGATACTTCTATACCTAGGAACAACTATTAATGCTAAAACACATAACTGACATATGTTCAATTGACGACTGTCGTTGATCAATCTTTTTAGAATTTCATTAAATGACGACATGGGGGTTGTCACCTTCTATTCTTATAACGTCCTAAACGGTGGCGTCATTTTCATAAGACACGACATACATCAAGTCGTCATTTTTAATTGGAAATTGACGACTGTTTTGATGGGCGTCAAAATGAATTAGCGCCTTAGAAAGGGTCGCTATTTACTGTAAAATTTCAATTCTCGACCGAACACATCGATAACCATATGCATGATATAAAAGACGATTTTATCTATCATGTTGGCCTTAAATCATGATTTAACTTTGTTTGGGCTACGAAACATGAGAAAACCTACGTACAACTAAAAGAACATGATCATGCAATATCTTATAATTAATTTGGCTTGGTAGAGAGAACACCTACCTTTTGACGTTGTTTAACAGGGTACAGGAAGCCGGGGTTTGAGAAGGAAGAAGCCAAGCTTTGCTTCACGTACGAGGAAGATGGAAGTGCAACAGGGTTCACACGTTCCCGAGAAGAAGCTCCTCTCCTTGGAAGCAGGCAATCAGCAGGAGGAAACAAGGATGAAGAGAACACAGAGGAAGAGGATGCGTCCTTCACGTAGGAGGTAACAGAGGACGTAGGGATGCTCTTCGTGAAGGCTTCAATAGCAACCGCTACACCTCCTCTTGAACGCAGCAGGACCAACCAACCTTGCATGTTCGATGGTGGGTGTTTATATAGTGATGCAGAGTTCTAGAGGCTTCTCCATTAACGATGGCAAGGGTTTCGATCACAATAGGCAAGGGTTAAAACCTACTATAAATCGTTTTCTCCCATCCCAGTTAAGAGCCGCCGGCCAAGCTTCATTTCAAACCCTAAAACTATCACCATGCATGACCGAGCTTGCATGAGCGGTCAGGTCAGTTTGGGCTATAGTGGGTGGTTGGGTTTAAATGTGTGGGCACAGGGGTTTAATGGCTCACGTGGGCTCGTTTTGGGTTGGTATAAGGAGTTTGGCTTTAGAAGCATATACGTGGATGGTTGACTTTGTGTATGTGGGTGGCAAGAGTCTCACGGTTAAAACCCATTAACATATATATATATATATATATAGGTGGTAATAATTGAGCTAGGATTTTATATACATATATGTAATTACCTAGTGGGCTTCTCTTGTAATTGGGCTTACGTGAGTTCAAGGCTTTTAATATATATGGGTTAATCATGTAGTTTGGGCCCATTTGAAAGTGTTAAAACTTTCCTTTGCTATTGGGTTGGTTTATTTGGGAGGCCCATTAGGGATGTTTTAAGCCTTTTCCAGCCCATGTATCTCTAGTCTTAAGAGTATAGATATATGAATACATACTAACCCTTAAGGCACATTATTAGATTATTGAAGCCCATTTACTAATTTAACTCCTCCTTCCCCTAAACTCCAAAAAAAAAGGCCCAAACATGTTATGTTTCGTCTCCCAAGTTTATCTCCTGCTTATAAGGGTCCTTATGTTTTGGCAACCGATGCATCAGAAGACACTTGGTCTGCCGTTCTACTTCAAAAACAGGAGCGCCACGAGAATATTTGTGCTTATGCCAGCGGCCAATTTAAAAAACATGAGTTAAATTATTGGCCCGCCGAGATATATATATATATATATATGTCCGTAAACTCATTATATATATGTAAAGCCCACAAGGCTCATTAATTCTTATGTAGGTAAAGCCTATTAAAGACTTTATTTTCTTCATAAATTTCCATTTGTTGTCTCAGGTAACAGAGTTGGGTTTGATCCTATGAGAGTCTTTATACATATGCATGTGTATAATAATTATTATTATTATTATTTATTTGGAATGAGATTCTTTCTAAATACTTGAATTGTATTTTCTTTAATTTGAGTCATAAATAGATAAAAGGATATATTAAAATTTTAATTCTCAACTATTTATTTTAGCTATACTTATCAAAACAAGTTTATTAACTACCATTATTCCATGACTAATATTTATAGTTTTTTTTCCTATTTAAATTTTCGGGGTGCTACACAAATGCCCCAGTTTTTTTTCCGATTGAGGATCAATGATGCTTAAAGTTCTCGAACAAAGAAATTTATTTCTATTCCGAATTTGAAAGACTACTCCAAGTAATTGTTTGATCTGGGTGGTCAACGTGACCTTTGTCTGGAATTTCTTCTATCATCTTTCAAACTTATTTTAGCAATGTCTTCCTTGATCCACTAATTAGCTGCGAACCGCACGATGGCGTCGACAGATCCGCCAGGCTCGCGTCTATTCCACTAATTGGGTGAAACTCGCAGTTGCAATGCACTATGGGTGCCTCTCTTGTGCGAGAGGTTGATCATTTTCCTTTTCTTTTATTTTCTGTCGTTCCAGACAAAAGTCACTCGTGCTAGCTTGACCATATGGTTAGCTCGGAGTTTTCTGGATTATTCCTATCGCTTATTGGCAGACGGGTGTCTTCTTACCTTGATATCCACTTATCAGTCTGCTCCACTACATTTCCACTTCATCTCTTCTTCGCTAACACTTCGTGTCATCTCCGTTTCGCCTCCGTTTCACCTCCGCCTCACTCCCCTGCAAAGCGGACATCAAGGAGCGGCATCTGTAGACACCCGTTTTTGGCCGAAATTTGAGCAATTTCCTTATTCTCCTAGTTAATGCCCCAATTGATCTATAATTGGTTGATTTTCTGGGGGTATTTCTCTCTATTCTTAGCCCCGCAATTCAATTTCTGTACCTTGGACCTCGGCTTGAATTTGGCATTTTTGCGCTATTTATTCAGAGCACTTTCTTATTCATAGCGCGACGGCCATTTAAACGGTCGCTGTTTCTTAATATTAGATTTTGTGACATCCACCTGGTCGCTATTTTACTTAATACCTGATTGAGCGGCTGTCCAATGGGTGTTTATTCTTTTTCCCCTTATTTGGCTTGTCAACGGTTGTCACGCTATGCCTTGATATCACGTCTTTCAATGTCGCGCCATATGATGCTAGCGCATTATCAGGCAGGAACCCAGTCCAAACCGGACTTCCCTTTTTCGATTTGGATCCTTATTTTGGTAAGTTTACAAGTGTGATTTGTCCAAGGAAAGTTCCTAGTCCTACTAGGAGTCTTTTCCCCTCATTAATCGACAGGATTACCTCGATTTGGGCCGCTAAATCATTGGATTGAATCGGACTCCGACCCAGGGTTCGTTCTTCATTCTCCTCCTATAAATTTGGCCCTTGGCCGTCGTTCTAAAATGATGCAACTTCGAGATCTTGACTAGGAAGAGGCTGCTCTTTGATCCAGATCATCAATTCCTCGTTCTTTCTACATCCAAGGGAGTATTTTAGGGCTAATTGTTGTTCTTCCTTGTTCTTTATTTTCTGTCCACTTCGTCCCTTTTTAATCTTCACATAGCATTGCATACTATTTTCAAAATAACTTCTTTTCTAAAATATACACATACACACACACACCAAACCTATTTTTGGCCCTTCCATAGGGGTTTAAAACCACCAAACCCCCCAGGTAATCTAGCCCTTCTTTTATATGCTTTTGTTTAGGAATAGGGACAGATTCTAAACTAATCACGATCTAATGGGCCTTTTCTTTGTTGTCTAAATCATTTTGCAGGCACTGAAAGAAAGATACGTGAAGCCCTTGCACCTTGGCCGGCCTTGGATCAAGGAAGGAATGAACCCAAAACTCATCCCGCTCTCTGTCTATTATCGCGCTAGACACTCCCAGCGCGATCCTGAGAAGGCGCTCGCCCGACATAGCGTGTTCATGCTTTGGCCACCTTTTGGAACTCTTTGAATTTCTGAGGTATGTAACGTGCCCCTACTTTGATTTTCATACCATTTGGCATGTTATTGGCCTCGGTGGCGATCACGGATCATTTTCATTATTATATGTGACCCCCCCCCTTTTATCATTATATAGTTCCATCCATTCATCTTATCATCTCCTCACATATTTATCAGGCTGGAACCCAGTCCATACCGGACTTCGGTCACCATCCCAGCATCCGCCTCGGGTGTCCAACCCTGGGCCTCAGCAGAGCCGGCACCCAACACCGGCTCTCAACCCCGGGCCTCAGCAAAGCCGGCACCCAACACGGGCTCTCAGCCCCGGGTCCACGTCTTCCCAGCACATTCCTCGAGTCTCCAACCCTGAACCCCAGCAAAGTCGGTACCCAACACGGGCTTCCAGCCCTGGGTCCACGGCTCCTCAGCGCCTTCCTCGGGCCCACAGGCCCGAACCCCGGTAAAGCCGACCCTCGATACGGGCTCCCAGCCCCGAGTTCGCGGCTCTCCGATACTGCACTCGGGACCCCTATTCAGAGCTCCAGTTGAACCGGCTCTCCCCGTGGGCCTCCTACCCAGGGGGCAAGGTTCCTCGGCACCCTTCTCGGGCCTCTCGACCCGAGTTCGAACTACGCCGGCACCTACTACGGGTCCTCGACCAAGGGGCGTCGGCACCTCAACAGTTCCGATGGCGTCGCTTCCCAGTGCAAGAGTGCCATCTCGAGCATCGGCAACACTCTTATCGGTGCGGGTAAAGGCTTATACCCGGGTAACCCAGCCATCGACTCTTGGCATGGGTCTCATACCCAGGGGGCCAGTCCCAGTACCTCTGACTGACATCTCCACGCTGACGGTCGCTCCAGGCTAGGTTTTCTTGGTCTACCATCTCGGGGCGGAGTCTTCCTCCACTCCTCAGAAGAAGCGTCACCATGGCCGCAGGGGCAGGTGTCTCGCTGCTGTGATTAGCAATTTCGGCAAGACTATTCTTGTCGGTGACTTGCGGATCCGTCTCGACGGGCGTGAACCAATCATACCCCAGGAACGGACCGTTCCCACCATCCCCACATCCAATCGTTTTGACCTCTTGTGGCAAACACGAGAGGACGAGGCAAAGCTTAAAGGAATGGGTTCCTCGGCAACAACCCGGGGGCACCCACCGCAGCCCGACACACGGCCTCCCAAGACAACTCGTTGGAAAATCGGTGACAAAGGAGACCAGCAACCCGACTTGAGGAGAATCTGGGTCACCCCAGAAGAAGCTCAAGCCGTTCAAAGGGTGCGTATTAGAAACCCCATGCGAGCGCTCAGACGCGGCATCAGGCATGATGCGACTGGCCTCACAGTAGCACCGTCTAACGACGCCCGGTCGCCTAATGTTCCCCGCCCAGGAAAGCGGAGGCAAAGGCGAGCCCGTTTCTGGGCCCTCCAGCAACCTGTCCAGAGTTCTCCCCCGACTGATATCGGGAGTGAGCCCCCTCTGCAACGCATCTCGGTCTTTGACAGATAGGGGCGCGTATCCGCCCAGAGCGGCATCCGCGTAGGAAGCGGATGGCCCGGTTCATCATCGACGTGGTTCGAGTATTCGCGTGCTACACCACAGGACACCAGCCAGAGACCCAGTCCGATGATCTGAACCAGCCTCTGTCCCACTTCAGGAGGCCGCGCCATCAGGCTACGCCGCCTCCCCCAACAAGTCACATCGATACTTCTACCGGATCGTAGGCGACGAAACACGCAGAAGAGGTCTCAGTTGAAGACCGCGACCCTCCTATCAACGTAGAGCCGGTCAACAACGACACGCCTATGAACGAGGCTCAAGAAGTGACCCTCGACACTCTCATAAAGGAGAACCAGCATCTGAAGGCCCTCCTGCAAGACCTCCTCCAGGAATGAGACCTTCATCCTCAGCAACCTGCTAGGCCTCAGGCCGAGGCACCAGCACCCCCGGCGGCTCGTGATGTTTCCAACACCTCAGCGGCGATTGCCCGAACCCCATCGGCAACTGGGTTTGGCACGCCTCCGGTTGAGACTCAGCCACGAGCCTCCAGTACGCCAATGCCATAAAATCTCTTAGCGCAACGCCAGATGATCGAACGCATTGTCGAGACAAAGCTCTCCCAGTATGGTGAAGGGGTCGTCACAGTGGACCTTTACAGTGTAAACTACCCGCTTCACCACCAGGTGAAAAAGCTTCCCCCAGAATACTCCAAGCCCCCGAAGCTGCAAAAGTTCGACGGGCAGGGGTCGCCACATGAACACTTGGCCTGCTATGTTACGGCCATGGGCGAGTTAGCGCTGGACGAATCATATCTTCTCCGCTACTTCGCTACTTCACTTACAGGAACGACGTTTCAATGGTATTCCCGCCTGAAGCCCGTCTCAGTGATCGACTGGGCATATCTCTAGATGAAATTCCTCGATCGCTTTTAGACGGCCGAGCGAAAGGTCTCCCTAGCCGAACTCTATTTTCTCCGGCAGAAAAAGGGCGAGAGCGCCCTTGACTTCATCAAAAAGTGGTGAGACCTCAGCATGAGGTGTGTCAATCCACCCGTTCAGGAGGATGCCATCACCATATGTTGTCGAGGTCTGGCGGCCGAGGTCAGCGAAAAACTTCTCGGCACCAATATCAAAGGCTTCGACCAACTCAATTCAGTAGTCGCCGAAATAGAGATGTTCTTCACCGTTAACTCGAGCTACATGGCAGCAAGGGGTAAGCAAGCATGAGAATGCCAGCCCGACAAGGAGGTGAATATCATAGAGTTCACCCCTGTCGCCAAAGCCAGCGGACAAGCCGGGTGCTCCCTCCTTTTCGGAGTGCATGAAGACACCCTTATCCTTTAAGAAGGAACATACGAAGATGCTCTTCGACCTCTGTATGGCCCAGAAGATTATCGAGTTGCCAGAAATCCGCAAGTCGGACGAGGCCCTGAAGACCGACGATCCCAGTTATTGCCTGTATCATCGCATGCTAGGTCACTCAATCGACGATTGCTACGTCTTCAAGACTCAGGCGCAGAAGTTGATCCGAGACGGCCTCGTCAAAGTGAAGAGTGGTCTCGTCGATCCTCCGCAACCACATACGTGGGCCAGGCCAGGTAAGGCAGCACGCGTGGTTCACCACTAAGCCAATGTCATCCATATGATGGCTGCATTTTCTCTCTCTGATGACGAGTCAGAGGAGCCCAGCGCCAGTCGAAGGGGACGTTCGATCTAGTATCCGGGGTGGATGCCCTGGCATGATCAGAGACCTCTCCCCTTCCCCTGGGAGGGAACCCGGCGACTCTTCGATATCTTCATCGAGAGGGGGCAAATCATGCCCCGCGACTCGCCTGCCGACTACACCCATTGGGATCGTAGTCACCCTCAATATTGCCCCTTCCACGCCAGGATCTGCCACCCGATCGAGTCCTGTGAGGAAGTTCAACACCTCATCTAGGAACTGATCCAATGGGAACAGATCGATGCGGAGGGGAACTCCATGTTACTTGTTAGGCTTTGGCAAGCTGTCTAAGAGACCCTGAGCACTGCCAGGTATGCGCCAGAGCGGCCAGACTCCCCTCAAGAAAATGGGCACGGGCTGCCTTACCAGCATCCTCCAGAATGGCTCGAGTTCCAGACTGACAACGAAGAAGCGCTCAACGATTACGGAGGCGTAGAGAGCGGGAGGCCAGTCAAGAGACGGAGCCGACCAACTTTTTGGTCAATGTCATCCATCCCCCTGCTCCTCCGGCCCCTTCGGGCTCTCAGACATCAGCACCTATCCAGTCAACCCCAGCCACTTCGGCCGTGCGGTGGCGGTCCTGGTGGGAGCTAAAGTCTCTTCCTTTTGTTGCATCCCTACGGTTTTGATGATGTCTCATTATAAATCAATCTTCCATCTCTAGATTAATCATGCTTCATCATGTAGGAGAGTGCAGTTCATATGGTTGTCAGATAGATATGCACTACTTGATCATGTCTATACTATGTCTGCATAGTCTGGACAGTTGTGTGTCGACGCCCCCTTCTGATGGGTCGACACCCCCGTTGTTTTCTGAAGTCTATACATTGGTCTTCATATTCAAAGCCTGTACAGCTATTCCTTGAGATCAAGTCCATACAACGGCACTGTAGCTTACACATCCGAAGTCTATACATCCTTCAATATTCTTCAAGCCTATACAGTCTCTCGTTCATTTCCAAGTCTACACATCGCCTCACATCTTCCAAGTCTATACATCCTCAGTTGAACCCCAAGTCTATACATCCTCAGTTGAACCCCAAGTCTATACATCGTCTGCCATTTCAAAGTCAATACATTGTCCTTCGTCTCACGCATCATGTCCCAAAGTCTGTACAACCTCTAGTCACAAACCAAGTCCATACATCACCTTCTGCAAGCATTACTTCAAGTATGTACAGCCTGTGCATTGCTTCATAACAAGTCTAGACATTCTGGTTGCGTTCAATGTCTACACATCCTGCCTAGTCGCACTTTAAAGTATGTACACTGCGCTGCACTGTACAAGTCCATACATTGGCTGCACTGCACAAGTCCATACATTGGCTTGGGCATCCAAGTCTAGACATTGATTCACTATTCATGCCTTGATTCGAAGTCTGTACAGCGAGCGGCGTTCATCAAAGTCTGTACATTGCTTGGCGCTCACCAAGTCTGTACATCGCTTCAAGCGTTCCAATGTCTATACAAGGCTTGCATCATTAAGTCTAGACATAGCACTGTAGCTTCCCTAGTTGAAGTCTGTACATTGCTGATCGAACGTAAGTCCATACGTTCCAACCTATTCCTATGTTCACTGCTTTAACTACACCCTAAGTCTACACATTAGCAAAGTGTATACATCGTTCATGCAAGTCTGTACAGCCAACGCTTTCATTGATTCCAAGTCTGTACACTGGTCCTCAGGCGTTCCAAGTATGTACATTGGTTCAGGTTTACCAAGTCTATACAGTGCTTCAATTGTCTCCAAGTCTATACAGCCTGCCTTCATGTTCAGAGTCTCTACATCATTCCTCAAAGGCCAAGTGTATACATTGTCCATGTGTTCAAATGTTTCAAGTCTATACATTGGATAGGCTCGTTCATGCTTCGTTCATCTCAAGTCTGTACACTGCCTTTCACATGCACTCATTAATCAAGTCTGTACAGTCCCTTGTTTGCAAGTCTATACACTCGATTCTTTCACGCATTACCAGAAGCCTACACATCCCCCTCTGCCATGTTAATGCCTCAGATTTCAAGTGTATACGCTCTCACGTTGTTCATACTTGGCTATATGCTGTTTTCAAGTGTATACACTCTCACATTTGACACACTTGCCTAATTGATGTCTCCAAGTCTATACACTCTATTCCTTCATACACTTCACAGAAGTCTCACATTCCCCCTTGTTATGTTAATGCACTTTACTACAAGTCCATACACTAAGCTCGCATGAAGAACTTCAACTCTATACACTCTCTCAGTGTACATACTTGCTCATTTACTGCTTCTAAAGTATATACATTCGTTGATATATGACTGAACTAACTAATCACATTTCCTTGTCTCTGCCTGCAGATGATTCAGGTTAATGATTGGGCACATGAACCGAGCATGATGCCTGGCACGTGATCCGAGGATGCTCTGGAAAAGGAGGGAACGAGACCCACTCGTGTGAAGACCTGAAAGTCAGGTCGAATGCCATATAAAAGGTGTCTTCTGCGATTAGATGGATGGAACTGGAGAAAAAGCTGAAGAGAAGAATCCCTGAGCAGAAGAAGAAAAGAGAGAGAGCCTCCACGTTCAGAAAGAAGATAGAGAGAAAAGATCTGAGAGTATTGCTGTGAGAGAAAAGTCTGAGTGAGAGAGAAGAGTCTAATTTGCTTCTTCAGAAGCTACATTTGATTTTGGTTTTCTGAAACGATTATTGTTCATCGTTGGTCTTGTTTACATTTCTGTTTTTCCTTTCATTTCTTCATATACCTGATTCCGAGTTGTTACCCTCCAGTGTTTGGAGGAAGGGAGAGTTACTCCGGTTCCCCTCTGGGCTGCAGAGGAAAAGAGATTTGTGATCTCTGATTTTGCTAGTGACGGGTTGTCATTAGCAGGTTCCCTCCGGGTTGGAGGAAGGGAGAGCCATCTCCGGTTCTGGTCTTGCTGGTAGCAGGTCCAGGTGTCAAGCTCTGTGGGTAGCAGAGTTTGGTTGAGGGATTTGTTTCCCTTGGTTGTTCAAGCTGTGTGACAGCATATTGTTCGCAGACTGAGTCTGCAATTTTCTAGCAGTGGCTTGTGGAATCCTCACTCTAGTTGGAGTGAGGGGTGGATGTATATTGTGGACTACAATCGAACCACCTTAAAATCTCTTGTCTCCTCTGTGGTTTGCTATTATCGTTTGTGCTCTCCTTCTGCTTGGCATTGTGTTTGTGTGTGGACGGCCTCTTCCAATCACACCTTATTATTCTGTCTTAGTTTCTTACTGCGTTAGCTATATTGTTTAGCTATTTCTGAAGGGTTGTATTTCGAAGTAGTGATTTTTCGCTGAAGTTTTCCAAATCGGGAGTGATCTATTCATCCCCCCCTTCTATATCACTCTTCGCTGCGCTAACACCTTTTCCTGAAGAAGATACCGCCAGGCTCCTCCAGATCCTTCTCGGCCGAGAGGACGTTTTGGTGGGCGAGACGATGATGAGCTCTTCAGCTCCCTCTCATCATCCCCCGTCCTATCTCTATCTCTGGCAGCCGTGGATAGGAAGGGAAAGCAAAAGCAGGGTGAGGTCCCGCCTCAGCCTTGTCACATCCCCTCAGCGGATGGGTCGTCGGGTCCTCTCCGCCTACCCGTCAACACAATTCGAAGTACAAAAAAGACATCTTCGGAGTCTTCAGCAGCTTCGATTCATATGGCGGGCCCACCGCCACAAGGCTCAACCAGTCCGCAGAGTCGGGATAACTACCCAGAGCGACAATATCCGACGATGCCTTCGGCCGTCATTGGGCCTAGCCCTCAGCATGATCACAAAGGCAAGGCTAAGAAGCAGGACTACAAATATACCTCTCAGTCCGCTTCTCGACAAAAGCGTTCGCCACCACGGCTAAGGCATCAAACCGCACATACGTCTTCAGACGCTAGCTCCAGCCTACCGACTCCTCGTAGCCTCTTGTCGCCACCGTGGGTAAGGCACCAAACCACGCACACATCTTTGGACGCTAGTCTCAGCACCCTGGCATACCAGGAATTGCTGCTCGAGGTAATCGAGCAGGCGATCAACGCCACCTTCCAGATACAATAGGCGGAAGGCTTCTTGATCGAAATTCGGGTGAAGAAGAGTCATCGACCTCGCCCTGTGAAGGCACTAGCTTGGAGATATCCTCATGAAGATTTATCAACTCTGACTCCAACACCTCTCCCTCCTACTCCCTTGGAGACTGTTCTCGCCAAGAGACAAGAGAGAAATAGGAGGAAGAACCTCAGAAGATGGCTTAAGAAACAGGCCGAACAAGCGGCTGCTCTACAGTCACCAGCTGAGCCAACGCCTCTCTAAAGGCTCCAGCGGCTCATTGATGACCTGGAGGAATACGTTCCTCCTCGTCCTACCGAAGCTCTCCCACTCGACAGCTACATCCCGTGGGAAGAAATACAGAAGCGAGCTCGCCTCAGAAATTGGGTTCAAAAGATGATCCAAAAGCTCAAGAGTGGCGAAAGACTCGTGATCCCGGATGAGCTCTCCTTATGCTATAAAGATAAGGAGATCACCACAGAGCAGCTGGAAGAAATGCTTTGGCGCTGCACCTGCAACATGGTGGCCATCCCACCTCCAGATAATATCAACGCTTCTCGGTGGGGCGAGCCAGTAGCCTCCCGCACAAGACAAAAAACCATTGCCCCTCTTAGGCTACAGCCAGCTCCAGAGCACACCGGTCGTGGTCGAGGTCACGGCCGAGGACGCGGTAGAGGCCGTGGGAGAACCCCTGAGTTACCCCTCTCTCCGTCCACCTTCGACCCGGAATGAATCATCCTCTTTCGAGGAGAGGAACCGGCTCCCATTCCGGAAGTAGAAATTCAGAGGGGACCCGGTATCTTCGATCCTTCCGGTACTAATACTGACTTCTGCAGTAGAGCAAGCGGGACCATCCGGCAAGGATGAGTCAGCCTGCCAGTCACCCCCAGAAGAGCCATTATTGGCATCCCTGTTCCAGGAGTCCACTGGTGATCAAAGTCACTCTAATCCCGGTGATAAGGGCAAGGCAGTGCAACTTCCCGATAGGGAACAGCATGGCAGCTCACAGAAGGCTCAGCCTGACATATTACCCTCTTTGGAGGATGCTCGAGCCCGAGCTGACCGAAAAGTCCTCCACCAGATGAAGCGCTTCCTTGCTAGTATTTCAATTTGGGAAGCTATTGCTTGGAGTAAGGACCTAAGGGAAACTCTTATCAAGATACTCCAAGAGCCGGAAGTCTATGAAGCACATGCCGCGGAAATGAAGGCGGCTGCCTATGAAGCCTTCATAGCCACCATCTCCTTCACGGAGAAAGACATGTTGCTTTCCCCTCCGTGCCACAACCGTCCTCTTTACATGAAAGGGAAGGTCAACGGGCATGATGTGAACCAGATTCTGGTGGATGCTGGTGCCGCTGTTAACATCATGTCACTCAAGACATTCAAGACTCTATATCTGACCCCATACCTCCAGAAGGTTCAAGCGGTCAAGATATCCGGCTTTAACCAGAACACCGAGGATGTCCTTGGTCGAGTGGATGTCGACCTAGTGCTCGATGATTTCACCTCTAAGGAGACATTCTACATCATCGACTCCAACACATCATATAAGATGCTACTGGGCAGACCCTGGCTCCACGAAAACTGGGTCGTCCCGTCAACGCTCCACTAATGCATCAAGTATGCTAAGGACGGGGAGCAACACACGGTCTTCGCAGACCTGTCACCGTTTACACCAGCGGAATGCAACCTGGCTGACGTTGTGCTCTACTTCAAGGGGATTAGTCCCTACCTTGTAATTAAGAGCAAGAGCGATGGTTGGCTCTCAGAGGAAGACGATGATGATCTCTTCTCTGTTGACAAGGAAAAGGCCAAGCTTCATCGGTCGCGCCTCAGCTCCAAGTCAACCCCAGATCGTCCCGAGAGGCGCCATATCGACTTCGAGGCTAATCTTATTAGCCGAGCTATCGGCAAGAGTATATGCTTGCCACCATACTACATCCAGCTTCCATGTGCATCCGAGAAGCACAGCGTCGAGTCGCTGACGACATTCATTGTCACCTTCAAGTGACAGCGCAGAAACAAGAAGAAGGATAGCATGGACAAACCTATTATCTTCTATAAGGGAGACATGGTCCCTCAAGCCCCGCTAGATGATGACCTCAGCTGGTCCAGGCAAGCCGACGACACCCCTGAAGCAGTTCAGGTGTGGGGCGATATGTCGCCGCATATTCAAGAAATGTGTCTAAAGCAACACATTCCCATGTGGCAAACTTCGACACAACAAAGATACTTTCGTCGGTTGTGGACTCCTTCCCATGTCCGGGGGCAACCCCCGTCCTTCCATAAGGACACCAGGGGACTCGGCTATGACCAAGACCTGGACTTTTATGTCTACCACGCAGTCAACATCGTAGGCCTGGCACAACCAACCGATGACAGGGCGAGAGTCGAAGCCAAGTTCGATAGCTTTGGGGATGAGGAAGAGGAAATTGTTATGTTAGATGGACGCAGTCTATTACCACGGAGAGTAGATCTAGAGGGGGGTGAATAGATCTATTGCCTAATTTAAAACCAATATAAGGCTCTAATGCGGAATATAGGCAGATCTACAAAATCACTAACTCGAGTATTAGATTTGAATAGAAGCGAATCAAACTGTGAAGGTAAACAGGAAATCCAATCGCACACAGTTCATAGACAATCACACAAACACAAGGCACACAGGATTTTTAGGTGGTTCGGTCAGGAGACCTACGTCCACCCCACACTCAACCGAGTATGGCTTACTGCTGCGCAGTACAGCTTGCGTCCGCTGGGCAATACAGCTTAGCCTACAACCGCTGATACACAGCTTCGCTGGGCTTTACAGCTTGCCGACCAGAGGAACAAATCCTCTGCAACTGCTGGGCGATACAGCTTAGCCGTCCGAGACCTGGTCTCACCTGCTGAGGATTACAGCTTCACCTGTCCAATGGAAACCTCCACTGCAATTGCTGGCTCACAGCTTGATAACAAAAGAGTTCGAAAAACAAAGACAGAAAACATACGAAAATAGGAAACCCCAAGAGGGAATGTAGCTCTCAATGAGCAAAGCTCAGCTCTGGTATCTGAACCAAGAGTCTGAGTAACAGCCACTCAATCAAAACTCTCTCAACTCATCTCTCTCAATCTTCTCTTCTTTCTCTCTTTTTATTTTCTCTGCTTTTCTTCTCTGTGGATCTCGGTGGCTCTCTGCTGCTTCAGACTTTCAGTCTCACTGTACAGACTTCTCCACTCGATCGATCAGCCTCCTTCTGAAGAAGAAAGCTCATATTTATACCAGCAGCAGATTGGATAAGGGCGTGTGGCTTCCACATTTTCTGCCCAATGCTTTTGCCAGATTCGAGGAACTTCGACCACCTGGCAGCATCCTGACTGAGCTACTTCCACGTGTCACCATCTGGGCACCTCGTCCATCCTTGGATCACGAGCCATGTCATCAATCTCAGCAAGCAGTCCCTGTCAGACAGACGAACAGAGTTATCAGTTTAAGTCTAAAACCCTGTACAGACTTTGTAGGGTGTAATACATTGTATAGACTTTGCACTGTATAGACTCTGTGAATGCGAATGCAATGTATAGACTATGCAATGTATAGACTTCATATATGCAGTGCTATGCGATGTACAGACTTCCTATATGAAAGCAACCGCTGTACAGACTTGCTGAAGTGTAATGCAATGTGCAGACTTTGAAGAACATTCAGCAGCCAATGTATAGACTTACGCAATGTAAAGACTTGCTAGTGTATGGACTTGATGAGCATGCAGCACACAATGTACAGACTTCGTGCAATGCATGAAGAAGTAATGTGTAGACTTAGACAGGTTTCAGCTCGTGCAATGTATAGACTTAGACATACAACTAAACGATGTATGGACTTGCCAATTCAAGGGCTGTACAGACTTTACGATGTGTGGACTTGCCAAAGGAGAGGCTATACAGACTTGATGCAATGCAAGGCAAACGAATGTATAGACTTCACGATGTGTGCACTTGCCAATTCAAGGGCTGTACAGACTTTACGATGTGTGGACTTGCCAAAGGAGAGGCTGTACAGACTTGATGCAATGCAAGGCAAACGAATGTATAGACTTCACGATGTGTGGACTTGCCAAAGGAAAGGCTGCACAGACTTGAGCAAGCACAATGTATAGACTTTGCCAAGACAACTTGACGATGTACAGACTTGAGCAAAGCGAGGTCTGTACAGACTTGAAAGTTCACAATGTATAGACTTTGACAAGGCAACGGTTGTACAGACTTCAGCTCAGCTGCAATGTATAGACTTGCAGGGGCAACGTAGGTAAAGCTACCAGTGTATAGACTTGCGAGTGCAACGTCGGTAAAGCTACCGATGTATAGACTTCGAAGTTGAACTGGTGGATGTACAGACTTCACTGATGTATAGACTTTGAAGGTTCAACTGGTGAATGTACAGACTTCACCAATGTATAGACTTGGAAGTTCACTGATGGATGTACAGACTTCACCTCGAACAAGCTATAGTGTAGTGTATGGACTTTGAAGAATGATGCATGACGCTGTACAGACTTCACTTCGTGCAAGCTACAGTGCAGTGTATGGACTTGAAGAATGATGCATGACGCTGCAGGACAACAGCCAATGTATAGACTTTGCAGATGCAAGCAATGCAGCAATGTGTAGACTTTGGGCTATGCCATGCAATGTATAGACTTTGAGCACAAACACCACAATGCAATGTATAGACTTTCTAGTTACGTGATCTGCAATGTATAGACTTTGCCCAATGCATAAGACGCTAAGAGAGACGGATAATGTACAGACTTAGCCAATGCAATGTACAGACTTACTGAGCTGACGCTGCATGAGACACTAAGTAAGACGGACAGTGTATAGACTTCACAGCTCAAGTGAGACGGTGGATGTACAGGCTTTGAAGCTCAACTGAGATGGACGATGTATAGACTTAGCCTGTGCGAGCAATGCAGCAATGTATATACTTATGTTCTAAACGATGCACAAACACAACAATGCAATGTATGGACTTTGAGTGTGTAGACTTGTGTGTGTGCAATGTGTAGACCTATGTGTGTGCATGACGATGTATAGACTCTTACTGCATAGAACACATAAACAATCTGACAGAGATAGTTTCATCAAAACATAAACAGTTGCCAATCAATCAAAACAAGCTATTGCCAAAGAAATAAAGCTATTGTCAACATCATCAACACAGAGGAGTCACAACAATCTCCCCCTTTTTGATGATGACAACACCCTATCATATGGAATAGCAACATCCTGTCATACATATGTATTTTTGATGAAAGACATGAATTATTAGTCAGATTTGTCATGCAGATGCTATGGATGCATGCTGAGAAATGAAAATAGCTCCCTGCCAACAAGATCTCCCCCTATGCCATAATCATGAATAAAACTGAACAAGTAGTTCAGGAATAAGCATTCTAAAGCACAGAGTCTTCAGTCATATGAATTTAGAAAATACTTTGAGATAGAATTCTGGTTTAAAGGTTATAAAATTTGAGTTCATGCACTACAATCAATGGATAAGTTTTCTGTGCATGATAAAACAATAAACCAGAATCACATTTGCATGAGAGATTCAGTTTCAAAATATCTTACTCTCATAGACTCAGTAAAAATATGGTTAAGAGATATCAGGTCATGTATTGAAATTAAACAAATTGACATCCCTGAAATTTCTTTTGAAGGAACAGCATTTTCAATATTATTTCATTAAGTGCATTCAGGTACCATTTGTCTTTTTGCGTAAGGGTATACGTTTATCAGACGCCAATACCCCTAGATACTCAACATGATGGACCATTCTGCCTATGAGCAAACTCAATAAAACTGATTTACACCTTTTTGTGTGAGGGTACACGTTTATCAGACGCCAGTTACCCCCAGGTACTCAGTGAAACCACCCTACTGTTTTGATCATTTTATACAGAGATAACTGATACACCTCTTGACTTAAGTGTTGTCCATTTCTTTGATGGATCACTTAGTTTATCAGTATTTTACCAGTCATTGCTCTGCCAATGTTATTTTTCAATTAATTTTCAATATTTTTTAATATCTTTCTTAGCTGTCCTTTATTTGTTTCAGAATGACTTGTTTAAGGACAATACACATACTTAGCCTTCTCTAACATGATTTTAGATGAGTTTTTAGATTTCAGATATAATTGGCTTTGTCTGACATGAAATAAGATAGGGGTTGAGAGCTTTATCAATTTTCAGCTTTCTTATTTACTGATTGCAATCTTTAAACTTTAAAGTTTATAAATTTTAAACCATTAAGTCAGTCTTCAAGCAATTAAAGTTCTTATAAAT
The DNA here is from genome assembly GCA_022559845.1 of Amorphophallus konjac. Lineage (NCBI taxonomy): Eukaryota > Viridiplantae > Streptophyta > Magnoliopsida > Alismatales > Araceae > Amorphophallus > Amorphophallus konjac. The sequence goes on from CM040128.1 coordinate 99,689,340, forward strand.
GAAGAAGTCTATTTTCTATTGCTTAGGAATCAGAACTGACTAACAGATTGCCATATTGTCAGACTCAACCCATTCAGGGTCAACGAATTGAATTTCAATAAATTTGATGATCATTCTGAATTTCTAACAATACTCCCCCTGTCCATATGCATGTGACTTTAGATGAGAGAGAGACCTTAGACACAGTCATGACTAGATGATATGCAATGATGATCATGAGTGTGATGCCCAAAAAAAATATGAATGTTATGCATGATAATGAGTCTGGTGCAACAATTAACATTCACAAAGTTTATTCAAGTAATCCAGAGAGTTTATTCATCATGCTGAAATTTACACAAGCCAAGTTCTCTTCTAAGAAATTTAAACCTTTCATTCCCAAGAGGCTTAGTAAAAATATCAGCAATTTATTTTTCAGTTTCAATGAAGTTCATTTCAATTTCCTTTTTATTTACAGCATCTCTAAGAAAATGGTATTTTATCTCTATATGCTTAGTCCTAGAATGATGAACATGATTTTTAGCAAGGCAGATAGCACTAGTATTATCACACAAAATTAGAATACATTCCAGTTTTATCTGATAATCAACCAGTTGGTGCTTGATCCAAAGTACTTGGGCAGCACAATTACCAGCTGCAACATATTCAGCTTCAGCTGTAGACAAAGCTACAGTGTGTTGCTTCTTAGATGCCCAAGATACTAGACAGCCACCAAGGAATTGACAGTAGCCACTGGTACTTTTTCTATCTACTCGACACCCAGCATAGTCTGCATCAGTGTAGGCTAGAAGTTCTAACTCACACCTAACAGGATACCAAAGACCTAGCTCTTGGGTGCCTAGTAAATACCTAAAAATCCTTTTCACTAATTTAAGATGTGATTCTTTGGGACTAGCCTGAAATCTAGAGCATAAACACACTGAAAAGTGAATGTCAGGCCTAGATGTTGTAAGATATAGAAGGGATCCGATCATACCTCTATATAGCCTTTGGTCCACTGGTTTACCTTGAGGATCTTCATCCAAACTGGTTGAGGTACCCATTGGAGCAGCTATTTCTTTGAGGTTGTCCATTTTGTACTTCTTCAATAGATCCCTTATGTACTTGGACTGAGAGATGAAGGTACCATCCTTTGATTGTGTAACCTGCAGTCCAAGAAATAATTTGAGCTCACCCATTGAGCTCATTTCAAACTCATTAGTCATTATCTGAGAGAATTCCTCACACAATTTGGGGTTAGTTGACCCAAAGACAATGTCATCCACATAAATTTAAATGATAAGAATATCTGAATGACTTACCTTAGTAAACAGGGTTTGATCAACTACACCTCTTGTGAAGTTCTTATCAGTGAGAAATTTGCTCAACCTGTCATACCAAGCTCTAGGAGCTTGCTTTAAACCATAGAGAGCTTTTCGAAGTTTATACACATGATTGGGGAAGTCTAAACATTCAAAGCCAGGAGGCTGCCTCACATAGACATCCTCACTGATTTCCCCATTTAGAAAAGTAGATTTTACATCCATCTGCTGAAGATGTATTCCTAGGGAACATGCATAAGCCAATAAGATTCTGATTGCTTCTAACCTGGCTACAAGGGCAAAAGACTCTTCAAAGTCTATTCCAAATTTCTGATTATACCCCTGAGCTACAAGTCTGGCCTTATTTTTAATCACATTCCCTGATTCATCAGTTTTATTTCTGAACACCCATTTAGTCCCTATGACTGTTTCATGATCAGGAGGTGGAACCAAATGCCACACCTTATTCCTGTCAAATTGATTGAGCTCCTCATGCATGGCATTAATCCAATGCACATCTTTGAGAGCACAGTCAATGGACTTGGGTTTTACATTTGAAACAAACACATATGCATTCAATTCATTTTGAATCCTTAAGTGGCCTCTGGTCCTAGGGGGGTCATGCAGATTTCCAATCACATTATCTACAGGATGATCTTTAAGATATCTAATGTTAACAATTGGATTGTCATGATTTTGATTTACCTCCCCCTGAACTGTAGGCTCTTCTTCATTAGGCTCTTCATTTCCTTCCTCATTTTCGGATTGGTCTGCAGAATTTCCTTCTTTCAGAATATCACCACTGTCTTCATTCCTGCATTGACCAATATTAGTCTTTAATAAGGATTCATCAAAGACTATATGTGGAGATTCTTCAATAGTTTTAGAATTCAGATTATACACTCTATATGCTCGGGTGTTTTCAGAATAACCAAGAAAAATTCCCGGTTCACCTTTAGGTTCAAATTTATCAAGGTCTCTTTTATCATTTATATGTATAAAGCATTTACACCCAAAAACTTTGAAATGAGCAATTGAAAGTTTCTTACCCTTTATGATCTCATAGGGTGTTTTCTGGGTAGAAGGTCTTACCATGGCTCTATTAATTACATAACAGGCAGTATTTACTACTTCAGCCCAGAACTTCCTTGGTAGATCACCTTCAACCAAGAGTGTATGACCCATCTCCACTACGGTTCTGTTCCTTCTCTCCACAACTCCATTCTGCTCAGGTGTCCTTGGTGAGGAGAACATATGATAAATTCCATTTATCCTGCAGAATTCATCAAACTGTGAGTTTTCAAACTCACCTCCATGATCAGATAGAATATTTTCAATTTTCTGGTTTTTCTTAAGACAGAACTCGTGAAATTCTGTGAATGCATCACTTTTATGTGATAAGAAGTATACCCAAGTGTACCTAGAAAAGTCATCTACCATGACAAATCCATACCTCCTTCCTGATAAGCTGACAGACCTTGTTGGCCCAAAAAGGTCCATGTGTATCAACTCATAAGGTTTAGAAGATAGATTTTCTGTCCTAGATTTAAATGACTTTCTAGTTAACTTGGACTGAGTGCATGCATCACAGATTTTATTTTCTTTCTTAAAGGAAACTTCAGGAAGTCCTCTAACCATGCTATGCTTATTCAGTTTATGCAAAACAGTGTAACTAGCATGACCTAACCTACGATGCCATAAAAATGCTAAGTCTTCTCTACTAGCAGTAAGGCATAGGTTAGAATGTTGAATATCATCTAAATCTATCATGTAAGTGTCATTTATCCTATTACCAGAAAATTTAACAGTTTCAGAATCAGGTTCAAAAACTTTGCAACATTGAGAGTCAAAAAGCACTTTGCATCCTTTATCACATAGCTGGCTGATGCTAAGTAAGTTATAAGCTAATCCTTCAACCAACATGACATCCTCAATGCAACAAGTAGTACACTTACCTACTTTACCTGTTCCAACAATCTTACCCTTTATGTTGCTACCAAAGGTGACAATGCCTCCTTGTTTCTATGTCAGCATGCAGAACTTGGCCTTATCCCCTGTCATATGCCTGGAGCAGCCACTATCCAAGTACCACAAATTGTTCTTGGCTGCCAGGCATACCTGCACACACAATCAGGTCGAGAAGTTTGGAACCCAAGACTGATTGGGCTCCAGAGAAGATGAAAATCAATTAAAACAAGAAAGCAGACTTTTAGGAATCCACATTTGTTTGAAATAGTTCTGTTCAGTGGATTTTCCAGATTTCTTTTTGTTTTGCTTTTTCTTGTTGACACTAGCATGATTATTTACAGATTGTTTATTTCTGTACCAGTGCCTTGGCCAGGATGTATTCATGAAATTTTGGCCATAGTAATCATTGGGCTGGCTGTGGAAATATTGGTTCCTAGGTGTCCAAGAGCCATACCCATTAACCCAGTTTCTAGTGTAAGGTTTATAGGACTATGTGGCCTGATATCCATAACCTGTAAACCTTCCTTGAGTCCTAGTCCATCCTGACCTATTTGGATAGGTTGACTGTGCAAAGAAGTGGGACTGGGCTCTAAGTTGGTAGAAATGTTTGGGTTGAGCTCTAAAAACATTCTGCCTCCCCTGCACCTTGGACCCTGCTGACCTATTCAAAGGTGTGTATTGGGTCTTCTTCAGAGGTGGTGGTGATGGTGGAGATTTTGTGACCTTAACATGGGGTTTATAAGACTGTGTAGGTTGACCCCTAACCTGAGACTGAGCATTGGGATTTTGCTTGGATGTGCTAGCTCTACTAGGCTCACTCAGCTGTTGTTTACCCTTCTCCTCAGCACTGGGCTTTTTCAGATTTACAGCTTAGTTCACTGAAATGTTTGACTTCATGTTGATTAGAGGTCCTTTCTCTTTTTGTGCGACAAATGAAATAGTTTTCATTCCAAAGCTTTTTGTTGCACTAGAATTAAATCCAAGGCCCTCTTTTCTGAAGTTGACCTTTGACCCTAACAAAGCATTTAGGTTATCTGAACCTTGGGTCATTTTCTCAATAGTCTTAAGCTTGTCCTCATTATCCTTTTGAATATCTTCAATGGGTTTCTTAAAAACTGTATTCACACTTAGGACAGCTTGATATTTTTCATTCACAATTTTTATCTCACTCTCACATTTCTGAATTTTCAATTTCAGTTCATCAGTTTCTTTTTCTAACCTCTCATTTTCTTCTTTAGAGGCTTTTGACTCATTCTTGATTTCTTCTAATTCAGAACATGTGAGTTTCAATTTCTTATTCTCAGATTCTAGACATGCAATTTTATCAGTTAGAGTTGTATCATTTTGCATGGAGTTAATCTTTCTTCTTAGATGCATGTTTTCCTTTCTAATATCATCAGCTCTATCAGCTATGTCATGGTAGGCATCTACCCAATCAGCAATAGTGAAATTTTCGAATCTAGTGATTACCTCATCTGAGTCCTCCTCTATGTCTTCAGAGCTTGTTGCCATAAGGCAAATGGGCTTCTCAGATTCGGCTTCACTGTCTGAGCTGCTACTGAAGGAACCTTCATCTTCATCACTCCAGGTACTCACCATTGACTTTCCTTTCGTGTTCCTTCTCTTTGACTTGTCCTTGTATTTCTGATTCTCTGGACAGTCAGCTTTCAGATGGCCTATTTTCCAGCATTGATAACAAGTATTAGTTTCAATTTTCTTAGCAGGGTTATGTTTATACCTTTTATCCCTTCGACTGCCACTATATTTCTTTTGGCTGAATCGTCCTGCTCCTTTCCTGAGGAACCGCCTGAACTCTCTGGTCATCATTGCCATCTCAGTACGAGTTACATCTTCTTCATTCAGGCTCTCCTCGGATGATGAACTGCTAGAACTGGATTTGCTGGATTTGATGGCACCAGCTTTCAGAGCAATTGGCTTCTTCTTCTTTTCAGCTTCCTCTGTCTTTGGCAGATTAATCTCATATGCCATCAGCGAGCCAATTAGCTCATCTGCCCTTGTATTTCACAAATCCATTGACTCCTCCATTACTGTAGCTTTAGTATGCCAAGCATGAGTCAGGGAACGCAATATCTTCCTCACTACATCGTATTCTGTCTGAGGTTTCCCAAGACCTCTAAGACCATTTGTGATAATAGTTAATCGAGCGTACATCTCCTTGATGGTCTCGTTTGGCTTCATCTTGAATGCCTCATATTCAGACACTAGGAAATTAGCCTTCATCTCTCTAACTTGAGAGGTCCCTTCATGGATCACTTCAAGTGCATCCCACATCTCCTTAGCTGAACTGCAGGCTGATACGCGGGAGAATTCTATAGGGTGCAGAGAGCACTGAATGGCGTTTATGGCACTCCAATTTAGTGTAGACCTCCTGATCTCCTCCTTGGTCCAGACTTCCTCATTAGGGGACAGCTCATAAGGCCCCTTGCTTACTACCTTCCTGATCTCATAATCCTTCGCCCTCAAAAATACTTGCATACGGTTCTTTCAGTATGCATAGTTAGATCCATCGAAGAATGGGGACTTTGTGGTTGAGTGTCCTTCAGCTATCATTCCTCGAGCATCCATTTGTACCTTTCTCTTCGGGCGATGATTCCCTGTAGAAGAGTTAGGCTCTGATACCAACTGTTATGTTAGATGGACGCAGTCTATTACCACGGAGAGTGGATCTAGAGAGGGGTGAATAGATCTATTGCCGAATTTAAAACCAATATAAGAATCTAATGCGGAATATAGGCAGATCTACAAAATCACTAACTCAAGTATTAGATTTGAACAGAAGCGAATCAAACTGTGAAGGTAAATATGAAATCCAATCGCACACAGTTCATAGATAATCACACAAATACAAGGCAAACATGATTTTTAGGTGATTCGGTCAGGAGACCTACGTCCACCCCACACTCAACTGAGTATGGCTTACTGCTGCGCAGTACAGCTTGCGTCCGCTGGGCAATACAGCTTAACCTACAACCGCTGATACACAGCTTCGCTGGGCTTTACAGCTTGTCGACCAGAGGAACAAATCCTCCGCAACCGCTGGGCGATACAGCTTAGCCGTCCGAGACCTGGTCTCGCCTGCTGAGGATTACAGCTTCACCTGTCCAGTGGAAACCTCCACTGCAATTGCTGGCTCACAGCTTGATAACAAAAGAGTTCAAAAAACAAAGACAGAAAACATACGAAAATAGGAAACCCCAAGAGGGAATGTAGCTCTCAATGAGCAAAGCTCAGCTCTGGTATTTGAACCAAGAGTCTGAGTAACATCCTCTCAATCAAAACTCTCTCAACTCATCTCTCTCAATCTTCTCTTCTTTCTCTCTTTTTCTTTTCTCTGCTTTTCTTCTCTATGGATCTCGGTGGCTCTCTGCTGCTTCAGACTTTCAATCTCATTGTACAAACTTTTCCACTCGATCGATCAGCCTCCTTCTGAAGAAGAAAGCTCATATTTATACCAGCAGCAAATTGGATAAGGGCGTGTGGCTTCCACATTTCCCGCCCAATGCTTTTTCCAGATTCGGGGAACTTCGACCACCTGGCAGCATCCTTACTGAGCTGCTTCCACGTGTCACCATCTGGGCACCTCATCCATCCTTGGATCACGAGCCATGTCATCAATCTCAGCAAGCAGTCCCTGTCAGACAGATGAATAGAGTTATCAGTTTAAGTCTAAAACCCTGTACAGACTTTGTAGGGTGTAATACATTGTATAGACTTTGCACTGTATAGACTCTGTGAATGCGAATGCAATGTATAGACTCTGCAATGTATAGACTTCATATATGCAGTGCTATGCGATGTACAGACTTCCTATATGAAGGCAACCGCTGTACAGACTTGCTGAAGTGTAATGCAATGTGCAGACTTTGAAGAACATTCAGCAGCCAATGTATAGACTTACGCAATGGAAAGACTTGCCAGTGTATAGACTTGATGAGCATGCAGCACACAATGTGTAGACTTCGTGCAATGCATGAAGAAGCAATGTGTAGACTTAGATAGGCTTCAGCTCGTGCAATGTATAGACTTAGACATACAACTGAACGATGCATGGACTTGCCAATTCAAGGGTTGTACAGACTTTACGATGTGTGGACTTGCCAAAGGAGAGGCTGTACAGACTTGATGCAATGCAAGGCAAACGAATGTATAGACTTCACGATGTGTGGACTTGCCAATTCAAGGGCTATACAGACTAGATGCAATGCAAGGCAAACGAATGTATAGACTTCACGATGTGTGGACTTGCCAAAGGAAAGGCTGTACAGACTTGAGCAAGCACAATGTATAGACTTTGCCAAGATAACTTGACGATGTACAGACTTGAGCAAAGCGAGGTCTGTACAGACTTGAAAGTTCACAATGTATAGACTTTGACAAGGCAACGGTTGTACAGACTTCAGCTCAGCTGCAATGTATAGACTTGCAGGGGCAACGTAGGTAAAGCTACCAGTGTATAGACTTGCGAGTGCAACGTCGGTAAAGCTACCGATGTATAGACTTCGAAGTTGAACTGGTGGATGTACAGAATTCACCGATGTATAGACTTTGAAGGTTCAACTGGTGAATGTATAGACTTCACCAATGTATAGACTTGGAAGTTCACTGATGGATGTACAGACTTCACCTCAAGCAAGCTACAGTGCAGTGTATGGACTTTGAAGAATGATGCATGATGCTGTACAGACTTCACTTCGTGCAAGCTACAGTGCAGTGTATGGACTTGAAGAATGATGCATGACGCTGCAGGACAACAGCCAATGTATAGACTTTGCAGATGCAAGCAATGCAGCAATGTGTAGACTTTGGGCTATGCCATGCAATGTATAGACTTTGAGCACAAACACCACAATGCAATGTATAGACTTGCTAGTTACGTGATCTGCAATGTATAGACTTTGCCCAATGCATAAGATGCTAAGAGAGACGGATAATGTACAGACTTAGCCAATGCAATGTACAGACTTACTGAGCTGACGCTGCATGAGACACTAAGTAAGACGGACAGTGTATAGACTTCACAGCTCAAGTGAGACGGTGGATGTACTGGCTTTGAAGCTCAACTGAGATAGACGATGTATAGACTTAGCCTGTGCGAGCAATGCAGCAATGTATAGACTTATGTTCTAAACGATGCACAAACACAACAATGCAATGTATGGACTTTGAGTGTGTAGACTTGTGTGTGTGCAATGTGTAGACCTGTGTGTGTGCATGACGATGTATAGACTCTTACTGCATAGAACACATAAACAATCTGACAGAGATAGTTTCATCAAAACATAAACAGTTGCCAATCAATCAAAACAAGATGTTGCCAAAGAAATAAAGCTATTGTCAACATCATCAACACAGAGGAGTCACAACAGAAATTCTAATCCCGATCTCTGTCAAAGCCAGAACTCCAGTCCAAGCCGTTGAGGAACCTTCCTCGCCTCCCTGCCAAGACAAGGGGGCAGAATAAGCTCATCCAGTCTCTCAGCCAGTCGAAGGACCCAGTTTAACAAACCCTCCTAAGGGGGGGATACCTCTGGTCCAAGCTGCGAAGGATTGCCAGCCTCGCCGGGCGACCCCGGCAAGACCTCAGCAGCCCCGGTTGACAACTACGGGCCAGCAGTCGGCGATCCGGATCAATCCTCGATGGATCCCAGCAACAGCCACCCTCCAGTCCCTTCGACATCAACCGGTGGCTTCGAGAATCAAGAAATACATGAAGCTGACACCGATGATGAGGATTTCATCGACTTTCAACACGCTCCTCCCGATCTGGAGGATGGCGGCCAGGCGACCATGAATGAGATTGTTGAAATCAACATGGGCGAAGATGGAGCCCCTCATCCTACATTCGTCAGTGCTCTTCTTATCGAGGCAGAAAGGCAGGATTACAAGCAACTCCTACTCGAATACAAAGACTGCTTCGCCTGGACGTACAAGGAGATGCCAGGGCTAAACCCCTCTATAGTGGAGCATGACCTAGTCATTTCTCCCTCAGTCGCCCCTGTCAAGCAACCATAGCAGTGCATGCGCCATAAGCTGGAGCTCCAGGTTTCGGTCGAAGTCTATAAAATGGCGGAGGTCGACTTCATCGAGCCGTGCATCTACCCGATTTAGCTCGCCAACATAGTCCCAGTCAAGAAAAAAAGTGGTTAAGTTCGCATCTGCGTTGACTTCTTGGATCTCAACAAAGCATGTCCGAAGGATGACTTTCCTGTCCCAATCACAGAAAAAATGGTCGACATGATCACGAGGCCTTATCTTTCATGGACAGGTCGTCCAGTTATAATTAAATCTGGATGTCCCTTAAAGATGAGAACCATACAGCCTTCAGATCCCCCAAAGGGATTTTCAACTACAAGTGCATGCCCTTTGGTTTGAAGAATGCCGACGCTACTTACCAAAGGGCCATGACCAAAATATTCGATGAGATGCTGCACAACACCGTCAAATGCTATGTCGATGACCTCGTCGTCAAGACCAAAAGGCGTAAAGACCATTTGCGTGACCTCCGCCAAGTCTTCTAGCGTCTCCGGCAATATGGGCTCAAGATGAACCCCATGAAATGTGCCTTTGGCGTATCCAGTGGCAAATTTCTTGGCTTCGTCGTCAGGTACCGAGGAATTGAGGTGGATCCCAGCAAGATCAAAGCAATCCGGGAGCTTCCACCACCCAGCAACATTACTGAGCTTAGGTCCTTCCAAGGGAGGCTGGCCTACATTCGGAGGTTTATCTCTAACCTCTCTGGTCGATGCGCGCCTTTCAGCAAACTGATGAAGAAAGATGTCCCGTTTACATGGGACTCGGAATGCCAGGTGGATTTCGAGCAAATCAAGGAGTACCTCCTTACTCACCCAGTCCTGGGGGCACCAATCAAGGGTAAACCCCTCATCCTTTACATTGCTGCCATGAACGCTTCGCTAGGAGCTCTGTTGGCACAAATCAATAAGGAAGGTAAAGAGCAGCCCCTCTATTACCTTAGCCGAAAGTTAATCGGTGCCGAGTACCGCTACTCCTCTATGGAGAAGGTTTGCTTGGCACTGGTGTTCGCAGTTAAGAAGTTGCGGCATTACCTCCTAGGCCATCAAGTCGAGCTTATATCCAAGCACAACCCCCTGAAGTATCTCCTTCGACGACCTGTCCTCTCAGGCAGATTGGGAAGGTGGGTTCTTCTGCTGATGGAGTACGACATTACTTATGTCCCCAGGAAAGAAATTAAGAGACAGGGCATGGCTGAATTCTGGGCAGCCCATCCAGTGCCAGACGATTCGCCCTTCATCTCGGAGCTCCCGGACAAGGAGTCCCTTGCTGCTCAAGCACAATAACCCGTTGAACAGAGCGGAGATGTCTTGCATTATTGGCAGCAGAACGCTCTCACAACCAGCGTGCCTTGCTGGGAGCTCTATTTCGATGGTGCTTCCCGAGGGATTACCAGGAGCAATCAGGATCCAACCACTACGGCAGGCGCCGGCATTGTTTTCCTGACTCCTCAGGGCGGAGTTTTATACAACTCTTGTGCCCGCATGAAATCCCTGACCAACAATGAGGCTGAGTATGAAGCTCTACTCATTGGGCTCCAGATGGCTCTCCACATGGGCATTAAATGTCTCAAAGCCTACGGGGACTCCCAGCTGATAGTCCGGCAGGTCCTCGGCATCTATGACGTGCGGAAGCCAGAGTTGGTTCCGTACCATACTGCCGTCACCAGATTAACCCAGAAGTTCTATTTCTTCGAAATAGATCATATCCCCAGAAGCAGCAACGCTCAGGCTGATGCCTTGGCAAAATTGGCCGCGGCCATCAAGCTCCCACCCGAGGGCGAGGTCGACATCGTCATCATACACGAGGTCCACGACCTTGACCAGAACACGCCTCCAGAATAGGATGATTGGCATGCGCCCATCATCAAATTCAAAAAGGGGTGGCACCCTCCTTACCGAGCTCAAAGGGTCCAGCAACTCCCCCGAGCAACCTCTTACGAGTTGATTGGCGACTCCATGTATCTACTCGTCCACGAGAAGGACAAGTCAATTCTCCTGAGATGTGTCTCCCTCGCCGAGGCTCGAGCTGTCATGCAGGAGGTCCACTCCGGTTTGTGCGGCGCACACCACGTCGAAGACCGAATGAAGCACAACATCAAGCTCAAAGGCTTCTACTGGCCAGCCATGTACGTGGACTGCATCCAGTACGCCCGTGCATGCCATCAATGCCAAGCCTTTGGCCCAGTACCCAGAAGACCTCCTAATCCATTGTGTCCCACAGCCCCCACCTGGCCATTTGCTGAGTGGGGCATGGACATCGCGGGGCCTTTCCCGCCATCTTCCAAGGGCCATAAATACATCTTGGTTGCCACTGACTATTTCTCTTGCTGGGCAGAGGCTCTCCCTTTGCGAGAAGTCACCGACGTGGTGGTTGCCAGATTAGTCCGGCACAACATCATATACCGATTCGGTACCCCCAATCGCATAGTGTCCGACAACGGGACACCATTCAAGAATAAGGCCGTATACCAGCTAGCGGCCAAATTCCATATCGACTGGAGAACCTCTTCGGTCTACAACCCCCAGCCTAATGGTTTAGCAGAAGCCTTCAATAAGACCCTCTGCAAGCTCATGGCTAAGATGGTTAGCCACCAGAAACGTGATTGGGGTGAGAAGGTCTTCGAAGCATTATGGGCCTATCGGACGGTCTACAAAACCCCCACGAGGTGCTCGTCGTTCTCCCTTGCTTACGGGACAGAAGCCGTTATCCCCATCGAAATCCAGTTAGCTTGTTACCGTGTGACTATCCACACCGACCTGGTCGGCCCTGACAAAAGTGAGTACCAAAGAAGGCTAGAAGAGCTCGCCGATCTAGAAGGTAAGCGACTCGAAGCCTACAAACACCTGCAAGTATACCAGGCCCACATGACCCGGGCCTATGATAAGCTCATCAAGCATCGAGCTTTCAAGCAAGGCGACCTTGTCATGATCAAGGAAAAGGAAGTCATGGCAGGGCGCTCCAGTGGAAAATTACAGCCGAATTGGCGAGGTCCGTATATCATCCAGAATGTCTATGAGGGTGGGGCCTATACGGTTGTCGACCACAAAGGTCATAGACCATTCTCGCCTCTCAACGGCAAGCATATGAAGCTATATTATGCACCGGAACATGAGTTTGCGCGCCAGCCAGACTAAGGCGCACGTCGCAGCCACTAGCAATAAGGCCGATCCTTCCTCGTGGGGGATCTAACCGGCCAGTCCTCCCAGTCTTCAGTTCCCAGTCAACCAGCCAGCTGAGCTCCCCGAAACCGCCGCCAGGCATCCGCGGGGACTAACCTTCTACCCTCGTTCCCATCACCATGAGAGCACGGGCACTTCTGCACCGGCACCAGTCCAGCCGCCAGGCTCCAAGTAAGCACAAAAAAAATAATAAAATAAAAAAAATAGGGTTAAAAATAGAGATACCCCGGTAGACACAGTCATCCTCACCATAAGGGGGCGACTGGGGGCAAAAAGGCCAGTAACCCGGCTGAGGTGGAAACCCAAAAGGGAACCTCAGGAAAAATTGGAAAACCCCTCGACATGAAAACCCGTTAGGGCGCGTCAGAAAAAGCTAAAGGGGGTCGGCTCTAGCGAAAACCCGAAAGGGCAGTAGAGCTGATAACGAGAAAATCTCTCTCTCCTCACCAGTCAGAATGGCTTTCCACCCACTCCTCGGTGAGCTGTTAGCCTTACCAAGAGCCAGTCTTCAAACAACTTACACTGCTAGATCACGAACCCTATAATTCCTAGTTAGCCTTGCATAGAACTCACTCGATTTGGTCAACCTTAGGCCCTTGCTTCGACAACACAGGTCAACCAGTCCCTGTGACAGTTAAGCTCCCATCACCTTCCCAGCAGAATTATGTACAGGCACATTCCCAGAAATTTATCATTCTACACCCTTACATCCTACATCCCCTGCAAATCCAGAGCCTTCAAGTTTCACCATGATCTCAGTTTTCTCCTACAATCCCTGATCCACTAGCCCTAACTCCAGTCGTATCTGGCCATAACAAAGTGGCCCTTCCCCACCATGACATGAGGGTTTGTAAAAACCCTTATTGAGGATGGAACAATATCTGACTACCCACACCTTCCAGTTTCAGGTTACGTCCCCTGACGGCAACACGCTATGGATGATAGTCTCAAAAAAATGGGGTTAAAAATAGAGGTACCCCGACGGCCTCAGTTGATTCCTTCCACAGGATTTCTGAGGGCAAAAATTGTCATTAACCTAGTTGAGGTGAAAACCCGAAAGGGCGCCTCAGACAAAATCGGGTAACCCCTTGGTGTAAAAACCCACAAGGGTGCACTGAAAAAAGCAAAAGGGGGCCAGCTCTGACGAAAACCCGCAAGGGCGGTAGAGCTGGTAAAGAGAAAATAAAAAAAAACTCTCTCTCCCTCTCTATTCCTCATTGATGGAAGCCATCGACCGCGACATCTCGCTGACAACGACCTTTGCATCACTCCATGACAATGATGGCCACTACGCCCTCGAGGGTCGGTCATCACCAAGTCCAGCTCTAGTACTCGGCTACACACCTCAATGGTCAGCTGGCCAATTCCAGCCTTCCGGTCGCTAGGCATCAAAAGCTAGCCGGCAGGCCTTCAACTCCAGTTTTCGGCTACAACGCCTTCACAGGCCAACCGCCGGCCTTCAACTCCAGTTTTCGGCTACAACGCCTTCACAGGCCAGCCGCCAGCCTTCAACTCTAGTTTTTGGCTACAACGCCTTCACAGGCCAGCCGCCAGCTTCTAACTCCAGTTTTCGGCTACAACGCCTTCATAGGCCATCCGCCAGCTTCTAACACCAGTTTTCGGCTACAATGCCTTCACAGGCCAGCCGCCAACTTTCAACTCCAGTCTTCGACTACAACGCCTTCACAGGCCAACCGCCAGCTTTCGACTCCAGTTTCCAGCTACAACGCCTCCACAGGCCAGCTGCCAGCTTCCAACTCCAGTTTTCAGCTACAACGCCTTCACAGGCCAGCCGCCAGCCTTCAACTCCAGTTTTTCGCTACAACACCTTCACAGGCCAGCCGCCAACTTCCAACTCCAGTCCTCGGCTACAACACCTTCACAGGCCAGCCGCCAGCTCCTAGCTCCAGCATTCGGCCACAGTCCCTTCACAGGTCGGCCAACCAGTCCCAGCCCCCAATCATGGCCTTCGACTGTTACACCTTCTGAGGCCATTCGGCCAACCCAGCCCCAGTTTCTCAAGCCAAAAAGAGCCACATTACCGGCTAGCGACATACAAACACCCAACACCCAGGCGTCAACCCACAACCGACGCTTTCCAGAGTCAGTTCCCAACTCCAACCCAGTAGGCCGCCACGTTCTGACAGGCCTACGCCAACCCTGCACTAGGGCCTTTCCCTTACTTCCCAGTAACCAGCACTCAGCTCCCAGTATTCAAAATCCAGTTACACCATTACCCTTACCCAGTCTCTTATTCCAATGTACGAAAGTCAGGTAAAGCCCAGTCCCCTACCCCCTACACTGGTACATGTTAAAATAATCAAGCACGACCAACAGTAAGTGGTCGCCATCTCCTGTGTCCAACCCTGTCCCATAGACTGGGAAGAAGAATAACTCAGCAAATAACAACACCAAAGTCCGGAGTTTGTCATTGATACTCTATAAAAGGGGGCCCAAGACATGCCCATGGGGTAACAAAAGACATCTAGTCCGGATAACAAAAAAAGAAAGGGGAAAGAGAGGTGATACAATCATATCCCAGGCTCACCCCTCTCTAGTGTCGTCAGGCGAGACTCCGCAGACGTGAGCTCCGCCTCTAAGCTCGACGCAAGCTGACCACTAGCCTCGGCCCCGACTTCAGCAGTCTGCCACTAAACCCTAGCAAGCTCTACGGCTTGTTGTTTCTCCTCCAAGGCCCTCTGCAAGGCCTCATCCCTGCTCTCCGCCTCGCTCAGATGTGCAGCGCGATCCCGGGCAAGTGACACGGTAGCATTAGCGAGCCTCCTCTGCTCGGCAGTCGCTAACGCGAGTTGAGCCTGCTGCTCCTGCACCTCTCGAACGGCCGCCAGTCACCGGGCCCTCTGCTCCTGAGCCTCCAGGAGCCGCAGGTACTCCACCCAGATGTTGGCTAAGCCAGACACCGAGAGCTCGAGCGGGAAACCAAGGCAGTGGTAGCCCTTGGTGCAGTCCCTCAGCCGCTGTCGAAGCTCCTCCGGAGAAGGCAGGGGGTCACCTCCTAGGTACCCTCAGGCTCGCTGGAGCAAGGCCGCACCCATGCTAGCGTCCAGTAGCGGCTCTGGTGGCAAAACAGACGTAGGCCACTCGATCCCCAGCTCCAGGGAAGAGTGGCCCATCTCAGCCAGCACACCGGAAGGACCTGCACAATCCCATCAAATAGTCAGCAACATCTGGGACTTCCCTGTGATAAGACAAAGTGAAAAAGCTGAGAAAGGTCCTAACTCTCACCATGTGTGGCTCCCGCCGCGCCTGTAACATCCCCACTCGGGGTCGGTGAGGGTAACCTCTCCCCCACGTCGGCGGCATCCCCAGCTGGAGTCGGGGAGGGTAGGGTCTCCCTGATAATCCGACCATCTCCAGCTGCCATCGAGGAGATGGAGGGCTCTCCCTGGTCATCCTCAATGGGAGCCGGCACGCGCTCCCCCTCAGATTCTAGGCCTGGACACAATACGATGGTATCAACACCCAGCTATAAAATCTAAATCAAAGCCAATGGGGAGTAGGGAAGGATCTTTATATGCCTTCCAAAACCATCTCCATCTCGGCATCCCCGGCAGAAGAGGCCTCGGAGGAAGAGCTCGAGCTCTCGTCAGTCTCCATCGTTGCCCGGCCACTGTCGGAAGAACCAGACGAGTTCTCCGATGAACCCCCGACCGCAGGCAAATCAATGGCACCTGTACGTCGAGAAGCTGAGTTAGGCTACTACCAAATCCAGCCTCACATGAAGATAACTTCCTAGCCATAGGTGTTAGGCAAGAAGCTCACCAGCTGGGGCGTCCCCTTCGGAAACACCCTCAATGTCGACGAACTCCTCGTCGCCCCCAGTAGAAGCTGCGATAGCAGGCTCGTCTCCTGCTACCCAGGGCGTGTCCCGGGGAAGCTCTCCCTCCTCCAGAGGGGAAGAGGTACCTGCAATCAACCCCGATGAAATCTCAGCACGGGTGGATAAAGCAGAGGAATCCATCATGAAATGACCAATTATTCAACTACATACCTAATGGTCCCACACTGGAGGACTCTACCAGTCCCACCGTGCAAGTCGATACCACGGTCGGCACAGGTAGGAGAGGTACCTTTGCTAGCGACTGTGGCAATCCACCCAGCGTGTCCTCAATAATGGGTGGGGGCACAGAAGCCGCCTGCCCGGGCTCGCCAGCAAAGGACGGCAGAGCCACTGAGGGGCCGGCGTCAACCAGCTCCTGGATCATCTCCAAGGTGGCCGCCACATCCTCACCTGCCAAACAAACAACTCAAATCAATTCAATAATTTTGGCCTGCTGAAAAAGTCCAACAACAACGGGAAGATTCCCTCAACAATAATTGGACACTTACCCGGACAGCTACTAGCCACCGTGGGTGCTGGCTCTCCCGCCTGCTCAAGCGCTCCACTCAGTACCTCAGCAGGGGCCTTGGCCCCTGACGCATTTGCCTCCTCTGCATAATCCAGACGGTTATGTCAGTAGCCGAAAATAAGTGAAATCGTAGCTCACACCTAGTATTAGAAGCCCTTACTTGAACGGGCTCCTCCAGCGGCTTTCCACGACTCAAAATCGGGAATGGTCTCTATATTAGGGGCAGTTTTATCTATCAGATGAAGGAGCCCCGCCATATCTATCTCGTACTCGTCCCCCTCCTCAGGTAGAGGGTCCACCTCCGGAGGGGGCGAAAAAGCTGCCTCCACACCAGTCTCCAGGGGAGCTATAAAACACAAGTCCAACAAAACAAGATTGGCCAACTACCATGGCTAAACTAAGCAGGAGCAAAGAAGGCGAAGCGACACTTACTTAAGGCCGTCTCTGCCTCAACCTACCCATCAGCCTCGAGTCCTCCAGGGGACTCACCAGCCTCAGCGACTGTAGCCTCTACTCGAGGGCATTTTCGCCTAGGCTACAGACCTCCATCCCCACTTCCCGAGGACGCCTCAGTGGAGGGGTGATCCCCCTCTGTCACAGAACATGTCAACAAACATAGCATTATACAATGGCTCAGTTCTATACCCAAAAACTACAAAAGCACAAGGGAGATACGCACGCTAGAAAGGAGATAGCCTTACCTGAAGCTCCGAAGGGGGTCAACGGTAAGGGCACTAACTGCTCTGGTTTCAGCGCCAGCGCCCGGGCTACCTTCGCGACGGTCTCCCGAATGTCCCTTAGAGTGCAGGCATACTCGATCTGGGACACGAACTCCACGAGCCCGGCTGACCCGATCGCATGACCGATGTGCCGCCTCCAGTCGTCGATCGCCGTGTCGAAAAAGCTCCAGTCGGGGAGCACCCGACTCAACGAACCTCTGCTCCGGAAGCCGTAGTCGGCCAGGAACTGCGTCCACCAGGTCCTAGGTGCCCTCGGTCGAGGCACCTCCGCCCCGGTTGCTGCCGCCACCGTTACCACCTATTTTAGGGGCTTCAGTGCCCCTCCATTGCCTCGGCTCCCGGACGAAGAGCCCCGGCTTTTTCGGGGCCACTGCTCCGTAATACGCTCAATCTCTCGACAAATCCGAGCAACGCGGGTCCTCAGGTACCCCTCATCTAGTGCGATCGGAGGCAGACCCTCCCTCAGCAAGTGACTCTCCTCCGCCTTCCTGATCGCGGAGGCCTTCTGTCGGTAGAGGTGGCTGTGCTCGAACCACCATCGGGCGTAATGTACGTCAAATCACCCTCGACGTCCCTGTCCTAGCATTGGGAGTCACTCGGGCTCCCGGCGACAGTAAAAGTCCCACCATGCTACTGCAAGTAGGTGGGTATCCCTGCCCCTGTACTACCTGCCTGTTAGAGGAAACTCTCGGTTCGGCGGGATCCCCTGGTCGTACCCGAAGTTCCTTGCAAACCGATGCGGGTAGTACGGCTCCAAGGAACTCGTCGTTGACTGATGCAACATCAACACTGTCGACCGGGTACTCAGTACCCACTCAGTCCGCGTCCCTGCATCTGTCACACTCTGACCGGGGTGGGCGCTGGTTGCCCCTCCGCCTACATCCCCCAGGAAAAGGCTGAGGTCCCTCGCAGCGCTGTAAAAAGGCAGTCCCTCCTCGCCCCAGGCGGGTAGGTAGCAAAGAGCTCTCCGGGCCCCCTCATGTTGTGCCTCTACATCCCCGTCAGGCTGCCCAGTGAAGCTGAACAAAAGTGGTGCCGTCAAGTTCGCCACGGTCCCTCGCGTCACTAGTCCCGAGAATAGCAACTCGGCCCACACACTAAGATAGTGGGTCGGCAGAAGTATGCTCCTCTCTCTCGGCGTCGGGTGCGCTGCCAGAACTCCCAGTCCTTGATATATGTTGGCAAGCATAGCAGGGGCTATGGCCAACTATCTCCCCTCCGCCAACAAACAGGCTGGCCACAGCAACTCGGCCCTCAACAGACCATCCTCTCCGTGCGGGACCACAAACGTCGCCAACCAGTATGCCAAGTAGGTGGCAAGATGTGTCACGTCCGGTAAGCCGTAAGGATTCCACCCCTCTTGCGGAGCATATATGTATCGGGAGTATGTCCGAACCGTAGCTCCACCTCAGTATATTCCTCCCACGGAGTGTGATCCCTGGTGAATTCTTGATAGAAGCAGAAGGGTCCTTTGTAGAAGTGGCGGACCCACACATTTAGTGGCACCCTCGGAGTCTGTGCAGCTCTGTCTCTCCCGGATAGGGCCAGGTCCCTCCAGGTCTTCAAAAGATACCGGTGACTGTAAGGCACCCGGTATCGCCCCTGTCCGTCGGTATGGCTACGGTGGAAGTCATCCAGTACCACCTCTTCATACCCTTCGCCGATGATCGGCAACCCAGAAATCCGGAACAGAGACCACAAGTCAAGGCTGGTCTCTCCCTCTGCCGTCGCCACCGTGATCCATCGGCGGTTGAAGCGCTCCAGCAATCCCTGTAGCAGCCCGGTGTAACACGGGTACGCATACAAAGTGGAAATCACCGCGTACCTGATCCCAGCCCGGTCCAGCAGCGCCCGTTAGTGGTGAACAATCCCCATCAGCCACTCAGTGGCACCCTGACGATAGTAGTGTAACAAGATCACTGCCCAACGACCGTACCAACTGATGACGGTCTGCCACATGACTCCATCTAGGATGTTGTGGTCGTCATAGCCTTCCCCAGCATACTACGAGCCCGTCGGCTCTAGCACTAACCCAGCGGTCCCCTCTGTCTCTATGCGGTGGCGACCGTGCAAGTCCCAGGAAGTAGGGCCCATCAGCCCGACTCTGACACCAGACTGCTCTGCTCTGCCAAAGAACCCCAGGCACTCAACACTGGGGAACCGACGCTGCCTCCAATAGTCCTCGGAAAAGCTCGGGTAGCTATAAAATACTACACCATGTAGGCTGTCCCTGCCAATCAAGATAGCCCGCTCAAGCCGGCGATGGGCTCCTGGAATTTGGGTGTCACCCTCTGTTGGCACCTAAAATATGATCGTCGGTGACCAAGCCATAAGGACGAATGACCCGGCCCACCGAAGCGCGGGAGCCGATAAAGATCAACACATCGAGGATTTCTCAAGCTGCCAGAGCCTCGAGTCATTCCGTATGGACGTGGGGACTTCACCTCAGGAGAGTCGAGATGAATCCACAACCAACCGGCAGTGCGACCAAGCCTGCCCAATGAACCGGCATCGACTTTGTCGTGCTGCATCCACTACACCCGTTGTCCGATCAAGGACGATGGTCTATCCGGTGGTCCCCCACCACATGAAAAGGCTCTCCTGAAGACAACGGAGTTCCCCCCTGGCTTTCCAAAATGGAAGACCGAAAGCTCTATCGGCGGAAGATCCCGATCGCCCGGCATGGGCACGGCTTCCCGCCAAGATGGGCCTGTTAGTGGCCGAATGATCGCCCAGCGCAGGCGGAACTATCTCTGGTGTTATCCAACCCCCTAGAGAGCTCTGGTTACGAGCCAGGCCGGACCAACAGCATGGATCGTAGAGCCGAAGGCCGTGTCGGCGGAAAGCCCGTACGATCAAATCAAAGCTATCTGGAGTCTCAGGAACGGCCGTACGTCGACCTGGGAGCTTCGACAAGACATCCCACCAAGGTTTTGAGGGGCATTGGTGAGATAATGTTCACGGTGACTCCCAGAATCATCCCCGGACTCATCGACTGGCTTGAAGCGCACGAGGAGCATTAGCCCAGCGCGCCTTAAACCGACGCGCCCCTCATTCGATGCCCCTGATCCCGGCGCGCCCTTATCCCGACGCGCTCCCCTACCTTTCGCCCTTATCCCGGCGCGCCCCCCACCAAATGCCCCTTTGGCCGGCGCGCTTAAGACCTACCCTCGCGTCCTCCTATCCCGGCGCGCTAAAGAATGGAGCTTCCTCCCGGCGCCCCAAAGCCCACGCCGGATGAAGAGCCTCCAACCTGTTATATATATGGGTGAGGTTTGAGCGAAGAAAAAAAGAAGAAGGAGAGACATATCGAGACATCAGAAGATACAGAGAGCAGGAAGGAAAAGAGAGGAGGGCTTTTCGAGAGGGCTTTCCTTTGAAGAAGGGAGGGAGCAGGGCTTCTTCGGAGGATCTTCTGCCGGCCGTCTTCCTTTCTCTACGATACCCTATTTCAGGAACAGGTGGGCACCAGCGCCGGTCCCTCTTCTGCTTTCCGTAGATTTCTTCTTCTGAATTTCCTACCCATCGAATGTAAGCGAGGGGGGGAGGAGCGACGATGATATGAGTCGATTCTCCTCCCCCTTCTATGCGATTTTCTCTTTTTCCCTTTCCCCTGTTGTTGTGCTCTGCACGTCCTCTGCCTCCGCTATTGGCGAATGACGACCGAGCAATGGTGCCGGTGCTGTGCTCTTATAATGTAAATGCTAAACCATTCCCGTTTCTGGGATGGTGATATATGTGCGCGTGTGAATGCTTAAATGAATAGATCGAATGAATGATCCTTAGCCCCTCTTTTATCTATGCCAATGCGTGTGTCTGAGCTCTTCTCCGCACCACTCTAATTCTGGTTTCTCCGAGGTCTACATCGTGCCCCGAATCATCGTGGGCTACAGAGACACCCCCTCCCCGGGGACTTTTCTTTCGATCATTCTCATGTCTGATTCAAGGGTTTTCACATCCCTTTCTCTTCTCGGATGGAGCCGTGCTTCTGCGCGTGCCTCTTTCCGCCATGCATAGGGTCCATCCCCTGAACGTTGCTTTCCAATTGTTCGAGCATATGCCGTTGCAACGAGCCCATCTCGTTTATGCATTTGCTGCATCTATTCATCACGATCATCCAAACTGTTCCGAGGTTTCTCGCCGTTTCGATCACCCGGGGAGGGGGACATTCCCCTGCTGCTTCCTGAAGTTGTTGGGCGACCGGGGGGGCTCTATCTCTCGATGGTAGGCGCTTCCTCGAAGCCATTGCAGACAATGATAGGGGTCCTGGTTCAACGAACTCAGCCCCAACAAATTAAGACCCGATCGAGGCCGGGGGGATGTGTGCTCCTTGTAGGCTAGCCCTCGGAGTCCCATTCTCCCAATGGTCAGTTCCTCTGCGGGATGAGTCATACACTGTGGGTCATCCACCCTTCGCAGGCTAGCCCTCGGGGTGTTGTTCCCATCGTCAATGGCTTCATCTCTCCGTTTCTCCCCCCTATGGAACCTTGGTGCCCCTAGCAGACTAGTCCTCGGGGTATCCTATCCAATGGGGTTTGCTGGCTGCCTTCGTGTAGACCGGCGATTTAGGGGCTTGTTCCATAGGTGAGCATGACCCCGCTTCTCCCCTGCAACTCTTCAGGTTCAGGG
Organism: Amorphophallus konjac; assembly: GCA_022559845.1. Taxonomy (NCBI): domain Eukaryota; kingdom Viridiplantae; phylum Streptophyta; class Magnoliopsida; order Alismatales; family Araceae; genus Amorphophallus; species Amorphophallus konjac. Next base: position 99,711,581 of record CM040128.1, read on the forward strand.
GAGATGCTGTCCAATTTTGGACAGATTAATAATGAATAAACCATAACAAAATACTCATTCTGGACCCAATTATCCTGGTGCTCGAGTAGGAACCTCGCACTGGCTTATCACATCATTCTTGGAGGGTTCTAGACTTCAATGTAACAAACAATTGGCCTCAAATGGCTTCAAAACCCTCAACATAAACTTAACAAACTTAAATGATTCAAAATTCATCGAAAATAAGCTAAAACGGCGCGGCCTTAACCCGGTGCGCCCTAATACGGCGCGGTACCCCCCCCCCCGCGCCGGATTAGCCTTAGACTCATATTTCAAAACTTTTTCCTTGGGCCTTTCCGGCGCGCCATGAATCGGCGCGCCCCAATCCTTTGCGCGCCGTATTAACATTCATGATGGCCGCGCCGTATTAGCCGCTATACCTACGTTTTATCGCGCCGTATAAGCTTCGTTACGTGTCTGCGCCAGTTTTGAACCCCTCTTGTTGTTTTAACCATTCACTCGCCCCCGGAGCGATTCTCGTCTCTCACGGTCAGTGTTAATAAACCACAATTGGTAATAAATTGAATAAAGGAAGGGCCGAGCGAGTCCAAGCTATACTTTTATCATATCTTCATCACCATGCCGTTAGCATTGTGCTTTCGCTATCACATTTGTGCTGCCTTCCCTCTCCTTGATGGGGAGTAATAAATGTGGCTGATCATCATTTGCTTCCATGATTCCATTATCATGCTTAATATAGTCATGAACGCCATGTGTGCATGCATGCATAGATCCTCAGGTACATTAAATGGCGTCGACGGAAAGTTGGATTACGTCTGGTCGGAAGTCTTCGCTATGCGCGACGGTGGTCTTCGGACCTATGTCCTCCGCCGCGTACCGAGGATCCATAATCCCATGAATCATGCATCTTCTGCACGATAAACATATGCATCCTGCATGCTTTCGTCATGATCATCATATAGGTCTTTTTAATTCGGCTTCGACAGCCCGCTATCTCGACAATTAATCAAAGGTGTTCCCTCCTCGTGGGGGATATAATTAACGCAATAGCCTTTATGGTATGGTGGACTGCTGGTCCCGACCGAACCTCACATTCGCCCGACATGGGTTAGAATGAGCGCATCACAAATTCGTCACTCATGTGACTGGCACGCCCGCGTCGTTAATCGATCATTTGACTACCAGTCAGTCAGTTGGTCGATCGACCCGCGAAAGAAAGAAAAGGTCGCGAACAAGTCTGGCACGCCCGGTGGGACTAGTGTCACCTTTCATCTCTTTGCCGGGATATTCGGGCTTCGAAGCCCTCTCAAAGGCTACTGATTATTACTTTGTTTGTCTGTGCAAGCGGATCAATGACGATCAACGGGATAGCTGGCGTTGACTTCGATCTTTCGATTGTCGCTGGACACGCGCAAGGGTACCTGGCGGTACCCATGGAATTCGGCAGCTTCCCTGCCGCTGTGGGCTTCCCCAACTTTTTGGGGTTAGCCTTTGTAGATATGCTGGAAGTCGAAGCCCCAGAACCTGTCAAGGAAGCTGTAGAAAAAATGGAGCCTCTAAAGGTTCCCTGCTGCAAAGACTTGTCCGAAAGTCTGGCCCTGGCCGCTAACTGTCTGGTGCACCACGTCATACGTGGGACCCACCCCAATGTCATCAACAAACACCCTGGAGGATGCCAGCGTCGTTAGGCCAGCAAGAATGCTGCTGTAATCACCGGAACTCTGTCTCAGTCCGGGAAATCTATGCTAGTTGGAGGTATGCGCGTCTTCCTCAACAGACGCACTGCACGGGTGACCCCGGACCGAGTCATCCCCAACATTCCTGTCCACAATGCTTATCAGGCCCTCGCCGGAAGGAGGGCAGAAATAGAAGAAGCCGGCCACTGTGGCCAAGGAAGCCTGGTGCCCAGGCCGAGGAAGTTTAAACAGGTGTGGGTTCCCAAGCGAACCCGACCTGCCCACAAGCTAACACCCATCTGCCGTCATCTTGTGAACAATGAGGCGGAAGTGAGAAGAGAAAGGGGCCTGCCCCCGAAGGAGGAAGAAGAGGTGGTCACGGATCCTCCGCGCCACAGAAGTTTCCGGGCCGCGGTCCGTCAAGCCAACGTCCCTACTGCGAGACGAAGATTCCAACAGCCTGCTGACAGAGCTCGGCTGGCCTATATCCCTCCCGCTAGAGGTCGACAATCACCCCCCATCCTACATCAAGAACGGGGTCGAGAAGAGATGACCTGCTTGGTCAAAAATTATTTCCGAGGCTTAGGCAACCCCTCACTCGGACAGCAGCGGCTGATGCAGACAATCGCCACTAAGGAAGACTACTGCCCATCAATGGCAAATGAAGGAAATATGGGAGATAGAATGATGGTGTCGTCAGTCGACGACAATGGATATAATGACGACTTCGAGGTCAAAGCCGATGAAGCCTTCCCCGAGCGGGAAGAAAGAAGAAGAGTTTCTGTGTTCGAAAGGCTGACCTTTCCACAGCAAGCCAGAAGGAGGGTCTATCAACAAAAGAGAAGGATGTAGATTTTCACCTGCAACATGGCTGGTATATCTAACCGATATGGGGAGCTTTCTGAAGACCCCCAAGAATTGGCTCAATTGGCCGCACGGCCGGGGCCAACTACCCGCAGAACAGAAGCAGCAAGAGAGCTTCTGATGATGGTTAAAGGGAAACAGCCCCAGGTCTATCCCCACTGGGATGACAAGGCCCCCGTCTTGACCGCTAATGTGGTGACGGCGGAAGAAGAAGACGACGTCCTCCTCGACATCCTGCCTGAGGGTACGTCCGGGGAGACAACAGAGGGTATCCCCACCACTATAGACCCATCAGTTCTGATGCTACTACAAAAATATCAACGGGAGATAGACTCTCTGAAGAAGCAGCTGATGGAAAAGATTGAACATTCATCGGCTTCTAAACCACCCGAAGTCCAGGGTGAATCATCTCGGGGAGCGGCTCGTCGTGACGAGCCTCCACCACTCTATACACTATCCCAGCCGTCAGAGCCAAGCATGGCGATGGCACAACAGCGGCCACCACAGCCTCAGCCGCTGCTACCTCCAGTGCTCCCTCAGGTGCACCCGACACCCCCGCTGCTGCGTCCTCCACAGGCGACCACCCTGGTCACCCCATACTTGCAGCCGGCGCACTTCTATCCAGAACCGGTTGACCCCACGATCGTGAACCAGATGATGGTGGAGAGAATGATCGAGCTGAAGCTCGTAGAGAAAAGTGAAGGCGACTACGTCGCATTTGATGCCTATCGGGTGCCCTACCCGCAACACCATGCGGCTAAACGACTTCCCCCAGGGGTCAACAAGCTGCCTAAGTTTGACAAATTCAACGGGAAAACGTCCCCTAAAGAGCATATTGCATATTACATGACCGTTATGGGTGATTTGGCCACCGACGAGTCATATTTGCTGAAGTTCTTCGGGTCCTCGCTGACAGGGCTCGCATTTGAATGGTACTCTAGCCTCTCGGTCGGGTCAATCAGTGATTGGTCGGATATGCAGAGAAAGTTCAGAGAAAGATTCCATGTCACCGAGAAGAAGGTCACAGTGGCCGAACTCTACTCAACAAAACAAAGGGCAGATGAGACAGCCCTTGATTACATCAAGAGGTGGAGGAACCTCGGAATGAGATGCAAGCGGCCCCCGCATCAGGAGGATGTGGTACAAATATGCAAACAAAACCTCAGGAGGGAGGTCCTGGAGAAGATGATTGGAATGGAAATACGGTCGTTCGACCGGCTGAATAATGTGGTGGCCGAAGTGGAGGCTTTCCTAGCCAAGCCTGTCCCGGCGTCAGCTGCCAGCACAGCCCAGAAAGGCAAGCCTGCGGAACGGCGCCCCACACCTAAAGAAGCGAATGCGCTTGATATCAAGGCATTCGAACAGTAGAAGGAGAAAGGCAAGAAGGCGGCTCCCCCGCAGCCTGCAAAAGCTCCGGATGACAAAGAAGGTCCTTCGCTCAGGGACAAAATGAAGAAAGCCTATTCCTTTCCAAAAGACAAGACCTGAGTCCTGTTCGACTAGGTAACAGAATACAGCATGGTCACTCTGCCTGAGCCGAGGAGGCCGGAGGACTTGAAAAGAAAGGATAGTCCAAGATTCTGCCCCTACCACCAGATGTTGGGACATCCAATCGAAGACTGTTATGTTTTCAAAGACATCATCGAAGGAATGGTAAAGAAGAATGAAATAGAGCTGGGAGAGTACAAAGTAGACCCTCCTCAGCCACATGAAGCTCCTCCCAGGAGAGCAGCAGTCAACATGGTCTCCCTCTACCAGGCATTACCTGAGGAGATCTCTGAAGCAAGCACACGGAGCACCTACGAAATCCATTTCCTGGAGCCCGTGAAAGAACAGCAGGGGTGGCAGCAGATCCCTGTAAAGCACAAGAAGAAGAGGGCACCTCGCCCGAAAGAGGGGGCACATATCTGTGGCGTTACACCCCGGCCTGCTCCGCCAGTGGAAGCACTCGTATGGGTCACTCCACCAACAGCCATCAGAATACATACACCTACCAGGAGGAGACAGACTCCGCTACCAGTAATCAAGGAAACCAATCCTGGGGTCCTTCGACTACAGCACCTGATTGAAGGGCTAGATGAATATGTGCAGCCCGAATTGAAACTTCTGCTGGTACGGGACCACGTCCCATGGCAAGAGCTGGAACAACTCTCACTCAAACAGGTGGAGGAAGCTGGAGCAGCACCCCCTGAAGAGGGCAGCCTGTTCTGGGGGCAGTCACCCGCAGAAACCAAAAAGAAGAGAAAGCAAAAGAAGAAGAAAAGAAAGGCCGCTGGGGCCAATAAAGCACAGGTTGTCTCCTGCAATACCCTATCAGCACTCTTCAACCTACCCGGAGAAGAGGAAGAAGAAGAAATTTGCTTCACACCCCATGCTGGGGGAGGCAAAGCCGAGGCCGTAACTGCTGCACATGCCACTCGGTCGGGCCGAAAATGGGGGCACCAGCCACCACCCAACCACAACATCATGTTCAGAGGGGAGCAACCCTACAAAACACCTCCGCCGGAAGTCAAGGGAGTCCAAATCCCTCCTCCGTCAGGCCTATACAACAAGAGTGGGGGCAAGGCAGCCCCTTCATTCCTTGAATTTATGAAGATGTCAAAGGGGAAACAGCCCTGTCAAGAGGCTAACCCTACACCCGGGGCCATTCACCCGCAGCCAGCGCAATCTACTGAGGATGCAAATGCAGATGGAGCTCGCCCTACAGCAACTAATAAAGAAGACCCGACAACCGGTGCCAGCCAAGAGGATGTCGAGTCCGAGGAAGATGAAGCAGGCCCGTCTGGACCCACAAATCAAAACCTCCCCAAGCCCAGATGGGCTGAAGAGATGAAGCTCTCCAATGTCCGGGCTGGGAGCCGAATAATGAAGTTGCTCAAAAAGCTCCCCGCTCGATTTACGATCTGGGAAATTCTCTCTTTGAGTGAAGAAACTCGGCAGGCGATCATCACTGCTCTGCAGATGCTTGCTCATTTTAAAGCCTGCATAGCTGAGGCTATACCAGAAGCCAGTATGACCTTCTCTCCTAAAGACATGCTACTACCTACTGCCAGCCACAACAGGCCGCTGTATATGAAAGGGCACCTGAATGGAAGGGAGCTGAACAGAATATTGGTTGATCCCGGTGCAGCAGTCAACATTCTTCCATACAGAATATACGAGAGGCACCACTTTAATGTGCATCTCGAGAAAGTCGGGGATATGCGTATCGCTGGCTTCAACCAAAAATGTGAAGTATCTATGGGAGTGGCAGAATTTACGCTGACCATGGCAGATTTCACTACAACAGTACAGTTTCATGTCATTGACTCTCGCACCTCCTACAAGGCGCTGCTCGGCCGCCCATGGCTGCATGAGAATATGGTGGTGCCCTCCACGCTCCACCAATGCATCAAATACAGCCTCCCAGGGAAGGAGGAGAGGATATTTGCTGATCTCCACCCGTTCGAGGTATTTGAATGTCACTTGACAGACGCCAACCTATATACGGGGCCTCCCCGGAAGGTTTCTAAAGCTAAAGCCCCCATAGGGGCCTCGAAGAATAGATCGGGTGACGGTTGGTCTCCACCACCGCCACGCGGATATGTCAAGCCGAAGGTGGTCTGATGAGGACATCTCCCGGCATTCCCTATGGCACGAGGCGACTCCGACTTCGTGACCCCTTGGAGATGTGGTCCTCATGGCTATCTTTATTTGTTGCTTATGTAGTTTCTTTATTTGAGTCATATCATGTGTAATTTTCCTTTATTTGAGTCCATTATCTAGGTCTTAGAGTTAATTATCCAAGTCTTGAGTCATTTGGACCCTTAGTTGAGGACATTGGGCCCAGTTAGTGGGCTTGGCCCATGGGCGCCCCCCCCTGTCTCTTGGTCTTTTGCATTTATGCACTTTGTTAGGGGGTTTTGTGCAAATGGTCCAACTCTATATAAGGACCCCCCCCTCTCCCATTTGTAACAACTTTTGATGAATTGAAAAATTAAACCCTCAAGTATTCTCTCTCCCTCTCTCTATAGTTCTCTCTCTCTCTCTCACTACTTCTCCCTCTCTCTCTCTAAATTTCGAAATCCCCTCTCTCTCCTCCCTAATCACCCTTCTTTAAGACCCCTCCCCCTTCCCTATACACTCATTCAATTCCCCCTCCAACCCCTAGGTGGAAACCCCTTCTCCTAGGCACCCTTTCATCTTCCCAGGCACCCTTTCACCTTCCCAAGGCCACTCCCCACCCTTCCCAAGCCATATTCCTCCACCCAAGACCCCTTTCCCCTCTCCAACGGACCCCTTCACCTCCCTAGGTCGTCCATCCCCTTCCCCTCCCTCCTAGGGTCGCACCCCCCTCCATCTCCACCCACATACACCACCACCACCTTAGCCTCCCCTCCACAAATCCATTCCAGCCCGCAGGCAGTTTCTGGCCCCAACTTGCAAAGCATTTTCCAACCCGTTCCAGGAGGATTCGGCATCCAAGCGCTTCAGCAAACTTGTGCATCCACGAGTCTTCTCCGCAGGCGAGTTGGAATCGCTCCGTTCCAAGATCGTGGCCGGCCGCTAGCTCCGTTCTACCGCGACTGCGCACTGGGGGCTCAACCAGAAGGCCATCTCTGTTCGACCTTCGTGCAGCGGCCAAGACTGGAGGAATCGGTCATCAAACTCTTCATCAAAATTCTTCCTCCCCCTGTCAGCTTTCAGAAGCCGAAGACGGAGCATCGTTTGAACGCCGTAAGTGGAAGTTACCATTTTTATACCGCCGGGCGTTCGTTCTGCCTCCTGTCTGTCTTCCCCAACCTGTCCCCCTTCAACGGGACCATCCTGTCCACACGGACTTCAGACAGTGGCGAGGCCGGCTCCGTTGGAAAGTAGACCTCCCCACGCTTCCATCGACACCGGCCGTTTGCAAAACAGAGCCCGGGAGCGTTCGTGGCGTCCTCGGCAATCTGCTGTTCAGAAGCTGAACCTGTGCAGGTCCTGAACAGGGACCCCGTTCGGTCGATCGTGGCAGCCCGGCTCGTGCAGAACGAAAATCCATAAAATTTGAGGCGCACCCCTATTCTGTTACGAAGCCAACGACACCGACCGCGCCTCCGGCAAAATTCCAGAAAGTGTTCTACGGCTACATCAGTGACTGCTGGTCCAGAATCCCAGAACCGGACAGGTTTCGGTATCGACCGCCGGTGTGATAATTAACCAATTTTCCCCACCCCGCTTGGCCGGCTGAAGGCCCCACCCTGCGTGGTGGTAGTGTTTGGTGTAAACTCCATAACCCCCACCCCGAGATCCCCCCTCCTGCGAGAGGCGTAGTTTTGTAATTAACTAACCAGCAGGTCAAGCTACCCCGCCGCGGCGTTCGGGTGCATACCCACGCCTCCCGGCGCGCCCATCGTCTCCGGCCGGGATCGGTGTCTTCACACCGATCAGGTGAGCTTCTGGTCCCTCTCCTGGTCCTCATTTACTTTGCTTAGCTAGTATCGTTTCCTTAGCTCGTTGGCGGTAATTGAGTGCCCGGACTTGATTGTTTGTGAAACCACGAGCGCACCACCGTGGCAAGTGAGAGAGCGCCACCCAAGCCCACGCCCCAGCGTGCTAGCCCGCCCATAAATTGGGTATCCCAGGCCCATTAGGGGTCAGCCATAAGCCCACCAACCGGTGGAAACCTTAGGGTCCCACCCCGGATCCTCGCCGGCATCACTCGGACCCACTGGGAGCGCATGTGCGTCGCGTGAGATAGGTCGCACGGTGAGCCGAATTGAGAGCTTGTATGCTTGTGGATGCATAGGTCTAAGGGTCATTATCATCCTAGGTAGACCGTGTCACATCAAATGGTATCAGAGCAAGTTTTAGACTTGTCTCTACTAAGTCTAGTCCTAGGGCGCATTGTCATCTAGTTCATGAATCATGGCTACCACATACCCATCCCACTCGGCCCACTACCGGGATCCGATCAACCCAATACTTTGGGACATTATTCGAGATGAGGGTGTTACCTTTGATGGGTCGCATGCTAGTGATTACCTCAAGTGGGAGGCTGCAATGGAAAGGAACTTTGAGAGGAATCGGGTATACGGACACACAAGAGTTTGTAGGGCCAAGGGACAAATTCGGGGTCAAGCCAAGATAGAATTGGAACACATAGAGGCCATAAGAAGGATTGAGAGGCAAGAGCCCATTCACTCGTGGGAAGAGATGACGAGAGAACTTAGGAAAATCTACATTCCAAAACCTTCCTACTCTTCCTACTCACACACCCCTAGCCCGAGGAGCACCACCACTACTCAATCCCAACCCGGCCAACTTAAGACCATCCATAGGACTCCGCCCCCACCACCCCTAACCGATCCCCTCTCCACATTTCGCCACCAACTCCTCTCCCTTAGAACCCAACTGTCCCAACTACCCACCCCTCCACCTAGGCCCCCAAAGACCACCACCCTCCAACCCACAAATCCCTACCAAACCCCTCCACCCCAAAGAGTTGAGAAAGTGATTGAAGTTCATGAAGCTCCCCTTGAATGGGAGGAAGAATTTGAGGCACAATGCCAAGAGTCAAGTCAGGAAAACCCAATCCCCACCAACCTTCCCCAACTAAAACTCACTTCCATAACCCTCACCGTTCAAACCCAAGTGGATCCCGTGCCCACCCCTCCACCTAGGCCCGCACCGGTCACCACCCCGCAACTCACTATTCCCCATGAGACCCATACTCCCCAAACCCCCGTAGCCCCTACTACTACCCCTCCATTATCCCCTATAAGGGATGCCCCACCCAAGATCGACCAATCCAACTGTCTTCACCCAACCCACCTTCCACTTCCAACTACAAACCTACCCCAACCTAGACTCCCACTACCTCCACTTCCAACCCCAACCCAATTCCGACCTTGCTCATCACCTTGGGGGCGCCATGCACCTACCATCACCACCCCACCCCGAACATACTCTCTCACCTCTTTGGAGGAGGAACCCATACCCGACCCCAAAGTGGTGAACACCCCGGACCCAGTTCCCAACATGGAGACCACACATGTCCAAATTGAAGAAAAAAACTCACATGGTAACCTTCACCCTACACCACCCTCTCTAGATGGGACCGAGCTTATTTTAGGAGAGACCCTTGTTAGCTGGTTGATGGGTAGCCCAATTAGAGAGATAATGGCCCATGCCTACCCTCCCATGGAACAACACCTCCCCATAGTCCCTCTCTCCTCTTATCACACCACTATCCAATCCTCCTATGAGGTTGAGAGTTGGGATGACCTTCTTAAGGGCCTAGCATGGCAAATAGAGTTGACCGACATGTTGGCCACAATGGCTGACCAACCTAGGAGCGTTGACCTCCTACATCTATGTGTCGGATCCATCACCACAGCTTACACTGTAGGTTGCTACACTAGCGACCTCCTTCTAATCCTCCCTACACCGGATGAGCCTGCTGCTCTCCATGAATTAGAATTGCTTATCTCGGGTAGAGTGTCAAACCATCCCTTCCTGGCTGATCCACCCACCAAAGACTTCGGCCCAATTATTTCTTTAGAGAAGGATGACTCACCGCTACATGAGGACCTGGAGTTCCTCTCCCTAGGGGACCCTTACCATGACCCCTTTGACCCCTTCCTATGGGAGTCTAGACCCCCATGCAACCCACCCCCCTTACCCACCACCCACCCTTTCCTACCCTCACCCACCTTAATAGACCAGGCCCACTCTATTTTCCCAGACCCATTTGACCCCTATGAGAGGAAACTCCCACACCAAGCCATACACATTAGGGATGCCATTTGGGAAGGAATGCATGTGTCTAGACACACCACACCGCTTGACATGATTCATGAGTCGGGTCCATTCATTCAAATCACCCACATGACATGTAAGAAGTATGAGTGGTCTATGTACGGATGTAATGGCCCACCCTCGTTCGTCGCAAGTCTTAGGCATGAGAGAAATATTCAAGGAAGTTCGGGTTCCCCGGTAATTATCACCACCATGCATGATAGATCCATCTATGGTTGTCCTGGCCCACCTAGGTCTATTAGGGCCTACATGGCATGGCATGATAGGTCCCTTTATGGGTTTTCCGGGTCTTCCATCCCCACCCCCTTTGACAAGACGCATAAGCCTCCTAGGTCTACCAAAGTCTGTGTAGCACCACTGCATGATAGGTCCACTTTTGGTTGTCCAGGACCCCCATTATCTCCTAGTGAGTCAACATCCACAAAGATACATGAAAACATCCGCAAGCATATAGGCAAAAGCAACGAGGCTTACAAAAGGCAGGCCGATGCTCATCGTCGTCACTATGAATACCAAGTGGGAGACCATGTGATGGTGAGAACGGAGCGGCTCCTCCCAGGGCCCGCCTCCAAATTGAGGACACGGGGTTTGGGACCCTTTCGGGTTCTAAGACGGGTTGGTACCAATGCTTATGAGCTCGACTTACCTAAAGGCTTTGGGGTTCACCCCACTTTCAATGTGGCGGATCTGGTTCGCTATAAGGGCCCCACGGTGGAACCCAGTCAGGATCTCGAGCCTTTACCCCCCCTTGTGAGTGACCCTCCCGGAGCGAAACTACCACCCCGATTGAGAGGCCGACTTGAGCAAGTGGAGGCAATACTGGATGAGCAGAGCACACTTACCAGGAACAGGGTCTACCAGCGCTACCTCGTGAGGTGGAAAGGCCGTTCCCCGACCGAGGATGCTTGGGTAAGCCGAGAGAGGACTTGATGCGCCTAGACCCGGACCTGCTGGTGCAGTACGAGAGCCGATTGGACCCCTACTCGACGGGGTCGAGTTCTCCCCACCCCGGGGGATTTGATGAGGACATCTCCCGGCATTCCCTATGGCACGAGGCGACTCCGACTTCGTGACCCCTTGGAGATGTGGTCCTCATGGCTATCTTTATTTGTTGCTTATGTAGTTTCTTTATTTGAGTCATATCATGTGTAATTTTCCTTTATTTGAGTCCATTATCTAGGTCTTAGAGTTAATTATCCAAGTCTTGAGTCATTTGGACCCTTAGTTGAGGACATTGGGCCCAGTTAGTGGGCTTGGCCCATGGGCGCCCCCCCCTGTCTCTTGGTCTTTTGCATTTATGCACTTTGTTAGGGGGTTTTGTGCAAATGGTCCAACTCTATATAAGGACCCCCCCCTCTCCCATTTGTAACAACTTTTGATGAATTGAAAAATTAAACCCTCAAGTATTCTCTCTCCCTCTCTCTATAGTTCTCTCTCTCTCTCTCACTACTTCTCCCTCTCTCTCTCTAAATTTCGAAATCCCCTCTCTCTCCTCCCTAATCACCCTTCTTTAAGACCCCTCCCCCTTCCCTATACACTCATTCAATTCCCCCTCCAACCCCTAGGTGGAAACCCCTTCTCCTAGGCACCCTTTCATCTTCCCAGGCACCCTTTCACCTTCCCAAGGCCACTCCCCACCCTTCCCAAGCCATATTCCTCCACCCAAGACCCCTTTCCCCTCTCCAACGGACCCCTTCACCTCCCTAGGTCGTCCATCCCCTTCCCCTCCCTCCTAGGGTCGCACCCCCCTCCATCTCCACCCACATACACCACCACCACCTTAGCCTCCCCTCCACAAATCCATTCCAGCCCGCAGGCAGTTTCTGGCCCCAACTTGCAGAGCATTTTCCAACCCGTTCCAGGAGGATTCGGCATCCAAGCGCTTCAGCAAACTTGTGCATCCACGAGTCTTCTCCGCAGGCGAGTTGGAATCGCTCCGTTCCAAGATCGTGGCCGGCCGCTAGCTCCGTTCTACCGCGACTGCGCACTGGGGGCTCAACCAGAAGGCCATCTCTGTTCGACCTTCGTGCAGCGGCCAAGACTGGAGGAATCGGTCATCAAACTCTTCATCAAAATTCTTCCTCCCCCTGTCAGCTTTCAGAAGCCGAAGACGGAGCATCGTTTGAACGCCGTAAGTGGAAGTTACCATTTTTATACCGCCGGGCGTTCGTTCTGCCTCCTGTCTGTCTTCCCCAACCTGTCCCCCTTCAACGGGACCATCCTGTCCACACGGACTTCAGACAGTGGCGAGGCCGGCTCCGTTGGAAAGTAGACCTCCCCACGCTTCCATCGACACCGGCCGTTTGCAAAACAGAGCCCGGGAGCGTTCGTGGCGTCCTCGGCAATCTGCTGTTCAGAAGCTGAACCTGTGCAGGTCCTGAACAGGGACCCCGTTCGGTCGATCGTGGCAGCCCGGCTCGTGCAGAACGAAAATCCATAAAATTTGAGGCGCACCCCTATTCTGTTACGAAGCCAACGACACCGACCGCGCCTCCGGCAAAATTCCAGAAAGTGTTCTACGGCTACATCAGTGACTGCTGGTCCAGAATCCCAGAACCGGACAGGTTTCGGTATCGACCGCCGGTGTGATAATTAACCAATTTTCCCCACCCCGCTTGGCCGGCTGAAGGCCCCACCCTGCGTGGTGGTAGTGTTTGGTGTAAACTCCATAACCCCCACCCCGAGATCCCCCCTCCTGCGAGAGGCGTAGTTTTGTAATTAACTAACCAGCAGGTCAAGCTACCCCGCCGCGGCGTTCGGGTGCATACCCACGCCTCCCGGCGCGCCCATCGTCTCCGGCCGGGATCGGTGTCTTCACACCGATCAGGTGAGCTTCTGGTCCCTCTCCTGGTCCTCATTTACTTTGCTTAGCTAGTATCGTTTCCTTAGCTCGTTGGCGGTAATTGAGTGCCCGGACTTGATTGTTTGTGAAACCACGAGCGCACCACCGTGGCAAGTGAGAGAGCGCCACCCAAGCCCACGCCCCAGCGTGCTAGCCCGCCCATAAATTGGGTATCCCAGGCCCATTAGGGGTCAGCCATAAGCCCACCAACCGGTGGAAACCTTAGGGTCCCACCCCGGATCCTCGCCGGCATCACTCGGACCCACTGGGAGCGCATGTGCGTCGCGTGAGATAGGTCGCACGGTGAGCCGAATTGAGAGCTTGTATGCTTGTGGATGCATAGGTCTAAGGGTCATTATCATCCTAGGTAGACCGTGTCACATCATGGTCTCCCACATCATAGCTTCTGGAGACGTCGACAGGGTAACACCCCCAGCATTATACCCTAAAGCTAAGGAAGTGTAGGTCAATCGACAGCGCGACCGCATCGGAGTCCCGGCCGGCCTCACCAAGCCAGTCCTCGGCCTCAACGACCCCACTGTCGAACCTTTCAAAGCTTGGGAGGTGACACAAGAAGATGGGCCCAGCAGCTTGTTCTAGACAGCTGAGGAGCATCCTACTCGGGAAGACACAGATGTTGACACCCGTTTTATACCCAATAAGTCGGGTCATCTCCTTATTCATTCTATATGATGCTCTGAGTTGTTCACTCTTCATTGAGTCTCTTGATTAGTTGAAGCCTATTTCTTGGGTCTTAACTCTTTGATCGGACATGGTTCCTTGTGGCTACTTCATTGGATGAATCTTAGCAATGCCTCTATTCCTTTTTTGATCTCCATTTGATAATAACGGTCGGTCCTAGGCGCGTTGTTTCATTCTGACGGATGGGTCTTGGACCGTTACTCTTTGAAGAGTCCTAAGGCTTAAGGCCTCATTTTAAATCTTATCCTTTTGATTACACGTTGATAATAACGGTCTGTCGTGCAGCCGTTGTTTCATTCTGACGCCCTATGCCTTGGCCGTTGCTTCCTTGCAGAGTCCAACTTGTTGGGTCTTCTTCCCGTTGATCTTATCTTTTGGGATAAGGTTGATAGTGACGGATGTTCCTTGGTGCGTTATTTCCAAGTGGCGGTCTGTCGTGCAGCCATTACTTCCTTCAGAGAGTCCTGGCAGTTCAGGCCTTTTCTCTGCTACTCCGTGGTCGAGATAAGGGTTTGGATTGACGATATCTCTTTCAAATCTGATCCTCAGAACCTTCTGTTTGTTTCTATGGACTCTTGGTGATATTATCTTCGAGGATTTGCTAAGAGTTATCCCTTTATCTTGTTGAATTATCCTCTGCTCGACCTAAGAGTTTGAGGGTCTATAAATAGAACCCTTGACTTCATGGCCAAAAGGAGGAGGATTTGAAATTCACGACGAAGTGCTGCCGAACTCAGGAGCCATCTTCGTCCAAGAGGAACTGCTTCCCACGTTCATCCATCTCATAATCAAGGGAGTACTTTGGTTTTAGTCTTTCAAGTTCATCATTGCATGCTTAAGTTCTTCCCTGGTTTTTCCTCAATCAAAGCATTGTCCCTCCTCTTTCTCCACGTTTTTCACTGTTCTCTAAGCATCCAAACATCTTCCCCATCTTTTAAAAAATGCCCAGAGGGGTTAAAAAACCAAAAACTCCCCGGTAATCCCCTTTCCTTTTGATGTCCTTAAGTTCTTTGAGAATTGATGCTATATTGATAAAAGGGCTAATTTAGGTTGTTTTGTTCTTGTCGTCTACATCTTTGGCAGGTTTACAGGTTCACCAGTATGAGGCCCAAGTCTTCTAGCCGGCTGGAAGAGTTGGAGTTAAAAGAATCTACACTTTGCTACTGCAAGTTATCTGACGGCCTGGTGCAGGCGCGTCATCTTCTCCTGGCGGTCTATCGTGTGGCCGTCACCTTCCAAGTAACGCACAGGGTCCTGGCCGTTATTTCTAGCTGACCTGCAGGTTCTCTTTGGTTTTCTCTCCAGCGGGCGGGTGCTTCATCCACCTATTTCCAAGGTATTTACAGGTCTTTTGCTTGTTTTTACTTTGGTGGCGATCACATCTTTCCTTAGTCTTGGGCATTAGCTTTCTCATTCATCACATATCTCTTTTATTTTCTTGCTTGCTCCGCCCCTTGCGGTGTGTTTTATTTACTCTTTTGCTCCACGCCCCGGCGTGTGTTTTCCTTTTCCTTAGCCTAGTTTGATTGAGATAGCATGCCCATGCTAGAGCTAGCTTTGATTGCCTAGGTTCATGATCACATGTTCATAGGTTAAGAGCGGATCTTTGATTACTTTTTTTTTATAGAAAGCCCTGCCTAGTGGTGATGTAGAGTGTGGTTCAAAGACCCACAGTCTACATCACTACCAGGGGGTATATTATTGAACATAAAAGGAAGAGAATTTACATCACTCTAATGCTAGGAATGCCTAGCTTGTCTAATCTAGCAGCACCCTTGGTAATACTGGGAAGGTCATGCTGTGAAGTAAAAAAAGAATTACAATGAGCTTGACAAGCAAGATTAGCTAAAGAGTCCGCTGCTTGGTTTGAGGAGAATAACTCCAGATTTCTCTGACAAATGGTAGGATCTCCCAAGGACAGTCCATTTTCTTGTTTAGCACTTGAATAAGAATAAGGGAGTCACTCTCAACCAGAGCAGATTGAGAGGAAATTGCAATGAGGTATTTGATTCCATCAGCTAGTGCTCTAGCTTCAGCCACTAGGCTTGGGCAGCTCACATAATAATGGGAGAAGGCCAACAAAATGTGACCTTGACTGTTCCTGATGATGCCGCCTCCACCGGAGTGACCTGCCTGTTTATGCGCGCCATCTGTGTTAACCTTGAGGAAGGGCCAGGGGGGGCATGCCCATTTAACAATTTTAACTAGAGGAGATGCCCGAGGGGTAGCAGAAATGCCAAAGTGTGCAAGGATGGTGCGGCTGAGCTTCTGATCTTCCCGGAGGTTGGATAAGCTGATCACCTGTTTAATTTGAGAGACCACTTTGTGAAATAAGCCTTGAGGTGAGATGTATTTGCTGTCATACCTGGCTGCATTTCGTGCGAGCCAAAGCTCCCACAGTCCAAAGCCAATGGCTGCTAATTTGAAAAGACCGAACAAGGAATGAGCATTGGAGTTCTGTATGGTGTTAAGAATCATGGAGTTAACAGTGTGGCCTCTAATATCACAGCCATTCCTTTGAAAGGAGGACCAAAGGGAAATAGCCCAATCATTGTTCAGAAATAGATGATTTGTATCTTCCACTTTGTGTAGCTTGCAGCAGTGGCATTTCGAGGGAAGAGGGATCCCAATAGACTTCACTCTGGAGTCAGTAGGTATACAGTTGTGTAAAATCCTCCACATGAGTATAGAAATTTTGGTGGGAACCCATTTAGCCCATAGTCGGTCATAGGGAAAACTGTTCATAATAGGATCTTGCCTGCAGGTAATAGCTTTGTAAATGGAAGAAGTTATGCAATTTTCGGAGGAAGCAGGGCTCCATATCTCCTTGTCCCGATGGTGGTTCAAAGTGGTGTGCCTTATAGCTGTTATAATACCAGGTGGGAGGAGTTGGATATCCTCCGAAGCTGGGTTTAGTATTACCTCTCTGACAGTGGCCTTCGGTTGGTGTACTTGTGCATTGGTGGTGTAGGATATCAAAGGTTTGTCTCCTAGCCAAATGTCCTTCCAGAAATGGGTAGAGCAGCCATCACCAACAATGATTTTTTTGTATTGTAGGATCAAATCCTTTGCCTTTGTCCAGCTACGCTTAGAATGGCCCCTCATTTCCTTGAAGAGTACCTCTGAAAGATGCCTGCCCCTAATGTATTTAGCCCTGAAATAATCAGCCCATAGGGAATTTGAATGAATAGCTTTCCATAACATTTTGACCCTTAAAGCCAGCTCCAGTTGCCTCAAGGAAAGAATCCCAAGTCCTCCCCTGTTAACAGACTTACATATATTGTTCCAAGATAGACAGTGTCTTTTGTTTCCTTGATTAGAGGAGCCCCAAAAAAAGTTGGAGAATGAGCGGTCTAAATTCTGGTGAGTACCAACATGGATAGGAGATGCTGCTAATGAGTAAATTGGGATGGAAGTGAGAATGTGTTTCAGCAACACCATTCTGGCCCCTTGAGAGAGATAAGTAGCAGTCCAGCCTTCTATTCTCTTTTGAATGGAGGATACGATACCAGAGAAGTATACTTTCTTTGATCTGCCATAAATGAGAGGGAAGCCCAGGTATTTGTGAGGTAAGGATTGATGAGTAAAGCCGGTGATGTCCCGTATCCTCTGTATAGTAGAGGCCTTAGCATTGGGTTGTGTGAAGAAACCACTCTTGCCCACATTAACTAACTGGCCGGAGGTTCTTTCATAAGCTTTGATAATACCCATCAGATTTCTAATTGAAGAAGCATTGGCCCTGCTAAAGAGTAAGGTGTCATCAGCAAACAGTAGATGAGAAATGTTCGGGAAACGATGTGGACTTGCATACCAGTCCACCCTGCCCTCACATTGGGCTTTACGGATTGCCCTGCTAAAAGCTTCCTCTGCTATAATGAAGAGAGCAGGAGCCAAAGGATCTCCTTGGCGGACACCCCTTGTAGAGTGGAAAAAGCCTGCTGAGTCACCATTCAGAAGGATTGAAAACCAGCAGTTACCCATCATAGCTTTGATAAGGTTGATAAAGACAGACCGAAAACCAAACTTGGAGAGTACAGAATAAATGAAATCCCACTCTATTCGGTCATAAGCCTTGGCCATGTCTAGTTTAAAAACAACATTGCTCCCCCTTGTCTTTCTACCCAGCTCATGTATCATTTCTTGGCCAAGGGCAATGTTCTCTACAATTGTTCTACCTTTCACAAAAGCAGATTGTTCAAGAGAGATAATACTAGGCAGGATACTTGCAAGTCTGCTGCTGATAATCTTAGACATAACCTTATACACAAAATTGCAAAGACTGATCGGCCGGTAGTCAGAGATATCAGTAGCATTGGTGACTTTGGGGATAAGAGCAATAAGTGTAGCAGTCAAAATCGAGGCAACATGTTCTTGACAGTGAAAAATTCCTGAACAGCATTGATAATCACACCAGCAGTAATTGGCCAAGTTTTTTGGTAGAAGGCTCCCGAGAACCCATCTGGACCAGGGGCACTGTCTGGAGACATATGGAAGACTGTGTCTTTGATTTCAAATTCTGATGGAACAGCACATAGACTATCATTATCAGCAGGGGTTACCACCTGGGTAATGTTACTAAGAAAGTCCTCATCAACCTGGTGGAATTGAGATGTAAAGGCTTTTTTGAAATGGTCAACTGCAATTGCCTTCATTTCTTCATGATCGGAAGTAAGAGTGCCAGCAGCTGTTCTCAGGTGAGTAATCCTGTTCCTTTTCCTGTTAGCCATAGTAGTCATATAAAAATATTTTATGTTTTTGTCCCCTTCAGCTAGCCATTTAATTCTGGACTTCTGTCTCTAGAAACATTCTTGCTGAAGCAGCTTGGAAGCCAAATCGGATTTAGCAGCTTCAAGAGTATCAAAAGTAGTCTGTGAGGGGTGATCATCATAATGGAGCTCCGCCTTCAATACAGAGTCTTCAGCAGCCAGAATGTTGTTGTGAATATTTCCAAAAGTCTGCTTATTCCAACCCAGAAGCATTTTCCTCATGGACTTAAGCTTTAGATAAAGAGTGGACAGGGCAGAAGTAGCCAGGGGGCTGGTACTCCACTCTGAATTTACATCCCTTAGAAATAAGTCATGAGTGGTCCACATTTGTTGGAAACAGAATCGAGATCAGTGCTTGATCAACGTTGCTAGCTGTACTAGGATGGGAGCATGATCCGAAGCTTCTCTAGATAAATGATCAATAGTAACAGGGATGGATATTTGCCAAGGGCCATTTACTAGAATTCTGTCTAGCCTAGCCCAAATAGCTCTGTTGCCACTTTGGTTATTATGCCAGGTGTACTTTGAGCCCATAAAACCAGCATCAGTAAGAGCACAGTCATTAAGGCAGTCCTTAAAATCAGACATAGAAGACAAAGATGGTGGAAGGCCACCTAGTTTCTCATCCGGATCAAGGATACAGTTAAAATCCCCTGCCACCATCCAGGGGCCTGAAATTTGCATATGAATATTGATGAGGGAGGCCCAGAGATCATGCCTTTCTACAACTGAACACTTAGCATAAACCACAGTCATGTGAAACTCTGACATAGTCACGGTATTCTGCTTGAGTGTAATTTGTTGTTCGTCTTTGCACAGAACAGATAGATCCATAGGATCCTTCCACATAACCCAGATATGGGCATTTGCATCACCATTGGCCACTGCTTTGTCCATACCCAATCTTTTACAAGTCTTGTCAAGCATATTTGTGTGGATTTTAGGTTCCAGAATAGCAATACAATGGATGTTGTGACTTTTGATAAGAAGCTTGAGTCTAGCCACAGTTAAGTCATTACCAATGCCTCTGACATTCCAGATAAGAAAAGACATTATAGGAGGTTAGGATTGGAGAGCTTACCCATGGAGTTAGCTCTGGTCATCGCTCTAGTCACAACACCAGATTGTTCTTTAAGCAGAATCCGGGTGTTAGTAATTCCAGCAGAGACAGTGATATGCTGACATCGGGATAGCATCTCAGTCTCTGGGAGATTGTCTGAACTTGATGAATCTCTATGCTTATTTACTATGGCTAGTTCCGGTACGCGGGCTAAATCTCCTGTATTGCTCATCGTTTGTGCTGAAGGGAGCTCTGGAGGAGAGAGAGCCCTGGGTAACGAGGCAGAGTCTTGGATGCCAGTGACAGGGTCATGCTTCTTAGCGACATCAGTAGACAAGGTTTCCGACGATGGGATGTCCACAATTACCTCGGAAGGAACATGATGGGGAGGTGACTGATCCTTAGGAGATTTGCCTGTGGCTATTCTTTGAGAGATTTCGCCAGTCACCATCGGGGCAGATGAGGAAGAAGCCTGAGATTTAAGTTGCCAATGAGGTTGGATTGTAATAGCTCCAGAAGCAGACTCAGGAGCTTTACCCTTTGATACACCAGTCAAATTGTTTGAGATGTCCTCGTTCATAGTCTGAGTTGTAGTAGTAGTGGAAGTTTTAGCTGGGCTTTTGCTACGGAGACAATTCTTTGCTTCATGTCCAAGCTTTCTACAGTCCGAGCAAAAGAACGGCACGAAGAGAGGAATAAGCGACTGTTTCATTCCTTCATCACCAACACCAATCCAAATCTCAGATGGAATAGGCTTTGACACATCAGTTTCAACACAGATACGGGCTCCTTTCAATCGTTGAAGAGACTTCGTACCAGGTCCAATCTTCAGGAGGCGACCAACTGAGGAAGCAATAGATGAAAGAGCTCCTGTGCTGTAAAAACATGGAGGAAGCAGAGGAAGGTGGAACCAGACAGGCACCACCGGAGACTCCAGACCTGGCCGGAACCAAGGGGACCATCGGAATATTTTAACAGTTTGGCCAAGGAGCGACCAGCTCTCTCTCGTCCATACCTGGAGGAAGTCCTCGTAGCAGAGGAACCTGATGAATACATGGCGGCGGTCAAATCGTGATATATAGGTATCACCCTGAACACGCCATTTATCTTTCAGAGCTATAGAAATATTTTCCAGTGGGGGGTGGTCTCTGTAGAACTTGAAGACTAGGCAAAGCTTGAACGGCTCGGAGATGGCCGAGAGTTCCTCGGGCGAGAAGAAGACTGCCGGAATCTCAGAAGTACCGGAACAGACATGGGTGCCCTAAAGGGGACGTCCCGTGGTAGGTCCTTGAGGGAAACCTGTGGCGCGGAGACAGCCGCAGCGTAGGATTTGGTCGGCGGAGAAGAAAAGTCCTTCGACAGGTTTAGGGGAGGAGGCGAGCCGGGGCATCCCGGCCCCCCCAACGGGGAGGCCATGGCGGCGGTGGGCCCTAGTTCAACGCCCTAAAGCCATGGTGGGGTCGTAGCTGACAGAGGCACTCACCAAGCAGGATGGCTATTAGCAATCTTTCTTCAAATGTCCTCATACGGTCTTTGATTACTTGCTTGTCATTTCATCATTCAAAACCCCAAAGAAAAGATAGATAGGTAAAATAAAATCAACAGATAATTTTTTGGCGATCACGGTGGGACAACTTGTGCCAATCGTGCTTTTGATTACTATTTGAACCTGCCATCATCTGCCTATTTGGTTTCCCTTGGATTTCTCTCTTATTCTTGCTGAATCTAGTTTTCTGAGTATTCTGACGGCCCTGTGTCCCTGCGCTACAGACCTCTGACGCAGGGGCCTTAGACCGCCACTCTTGTTCTGCTGTGTGAGCTTCCACGGGTTTTCCTGTTATTTCTGTCCGATTTTGGCTCTTGCTCATTTGACGGACCCATCTCCCCGCGTTATATTATTTCTGGCGGTCTGGCCTTCGACCGTTATTGTATTCTGATGCAGGGATCCTTGACCGTCATACTCCAGGCAGGTACGCATCCGAGGTGCATTTACTTCCGCAGTTTCTGCTGTGATTTGGTGCTTGGGTGATACCTGACTTTCTCCTTCCTTTGGTCATATATTCATATCATTGTGTGCATCATTGATTGCTAGATTCTAGACTAGACTTTGCATGCACTCCGGTGCGCATAGGGTCAGTCATCTTTTCATACAGTTGATTGCATTTTCCTACCTTGTTGTGAGGACCTCTCGTCTCCATATTCCTTAGGGCCGACCAGGAAATCATAGCAGGGACCTCCATAAGTCCCCGCGAGCCGTGGATTCCCACACGGACGCCGGGCCGGTTGTACCTTTCCTACCCCGTGTCTAGGATTGCATAAGTGAAGAGTGGTTACACTTAGAGTCAAACCAAGTCCCATATCCATCTCCTACTAGGAACCCATTGTTGAGAGCACATATCAATCAAATCCACTAAAGTTCCAAAGGAGAAATCATAAGAACCCTGTCGCATCATTCTAAACAACTTGGTTGATTTTTTTGAGTGTCTTCATCTTTTATCACTTGTTAGAATCACCTAAGTTTGGTTGCTTATTGTGTGTTTTTGTGTTGGTTGTTTTTGCATTTTGTCAAGGTTATCAGTTGCATGTGGAGTTATTTTCGTCCATTCGAATCATCTCCTCGAGTCACTTCCTCCTTCACGTTCTATTCCAACCCCCTCTTCGAGTCCATCATGGCATCTTTTGACCCTCCCCATTCCCAATAGAACTCGCTTCCTCAAGGGCTCCTTGAAAACCCCCCTAGGGTTATCACCTTTTCCTCTAGAGAGGGGACTGCCCCTCTCCCATCCTCCACTCCTATGGAAGGTGGTCAAGTTACCCCTTCTCTCTCCACTCCTTCCGCGGGCTCTGTTCTTCATATGATGGCCTAATTGGATCCAACCCAACTCCAAGTTCTATATCAGGCTATGCAAGGGTCCAATGCTTCCCCCTCTGCCACTATCCAAGGTCAATCCAACCCTTCCATTATTGGGACGTCCGTTCAGCCCACTCCGATTGATCTCACTCCGGTCCAACCCCGGACCATCACTTTCGCTGGCATGGAGATGGGCCAATCTTCCAAATCAGCCCATCAATCTTTTGATAAAGGGAAGTCACCTATCCATTTCGTCCAGGTGGATCATCACAACTCTGGTTCGGTAGCCCCGCAGCTTCTCATGAACCCTTCCGATTTCTTACGCCCTCAGCAAGGGGCGGCCCAAGCTTATCCTAATCCGGGTCAAGCTTATGCCCAATATCCTTCTTACGGGCCCCCCATCCCTACTTTTTATCCCTCCACTCCTTCCTGTGGGCACCCACCTTCTGCCACAACCGTTCCATCTACTCCTCACATTCAATCAGCATCCTTCGCCGCCCCTGCTCCCTCCCGAGAGCAGGACTTGCTCAACAAGTGGGCCGCCATGCAGCAACAACTCGATTTCCTCCAGAAGCGGGTTGGCCCACAATCTTTGGCCGATATTCCTGTTCCAAGCTTCCAGAATATCCGATTCCCTCCTCAATCAGAGCTCCCCAACTACCGCAAGTACGACGGGAACAGCAATCCCTTTATTCATGTGAGGGATTTTCTATATGAATCGGCGCAATTCCAGTATGATGATCGCCTTATGGCGTATTTGTTCCGCCGATCTTTAGATGGTGTTGCTCTGGAATGGTTCTATTCTCTACCACTGGAAGAGGCTGAGAGTTTCAAGGTAGTCAAGGGCAAGTTCATCCAGCGGTTTCAAGACAGGATCGGCCCAGAATACTCATTCACAGATCTGATGGCCGAGAAGATGAAACCAGACGAGGAGTTTGCCACTTATGCAGACAGGTGGAGACAGATGGCCGCTAGAGTACCTGGCCACATCCCGGAGGAAGAGAAGGTCAAGCTGTTGATTTAAAATGCTACTCCAACCTTCCGGAACATCCTGGCAATGAACGACATAGCTAATATGCATCAACTCTACAGCCGAGCGCGCTTCATCCAGACCCAGTTTAAGGATTCCCCCATCCACTCTTTATTTGAAAACCAAAAGCCCAAGTACCACAAGAAGCCACAAGGGCCGGTTACCGAGGGGGTCCAGACGAATGAACAAGTGCAAGCCGTTGCCTTCCCATTCCAGGCCGCACCATTCCGCTTCCCCTAAAACTCCCGTAATTCCCAAAACCCCGCTCCACAAAACTTCCAGGCAACCCCACAAAACCCTCCGCCTACCTTTGTCACTCCACAAAATGCCTTCACCAATCCACAACAACCACCACCTCCGCAATACCACAATGTCCCTCCACCTAATGGCTATAACAACAACCCTAACAGCAAGCGCCCGGCTCCCAAGAGAGCTCAATACCCTCCATTGCCAGAGACACTTACAGATATCTTCTCCACCCTCATGTCAGTGAATGCGATCCAACTTCCTCCAGAATGGCCTACTTGGAACCCAGCCGTTGATCAGACTAAATATTATATGTTCCATAGGCAGCCGGGCCATACCATAGAAGGATGTTTCCAGTTCCGAGATCTGGTATATGATCTCCATGAAGGGCAAAGGATAGATTGGGACGCAATGCATCGGGCCATTGTTGAGATCAAGGAGAAAAGAGGGCAGCAGCCGAGGCCGCAAGTGCAGCAGCAACAGGCACCGCAGCCACAGCAGCTACCACAACAGCAACCACAGCAACCACAGCAAGTACAGGACCTGGGCATCCATCAGAATCCGATGCCGAACCACCCACCCGCTCCTCAGCAGCAGCCGCCAGCACCAGCACAAGTAAACATGGTCCAACCACCGGCCCCCAATGTCGGGTGGTCTTTTGATGATGACAGTGTCGCACCACAAGTCATGGCCCTCTACCATAACCACTGCAATCCTCTCACTCCCTCCTTCGTCCTTCCTGTACACCCAACATCCCCTCCATTCATCCTCCCAATTACACCCGCTTCAGCCAATTCCTTACCACCCACCGTTCCATCATACCCTCCACCACTTAACCCCGTCACCGTCATCACACCACCATCCAACCCTTCATCCATCCTTACCCTTCCGCTAGCCTTCCCTCCACCCGTGTCGACACTCATCACCACCCTGCCTTCCACCAACCCTTTGCCCATCATCCGCTCACCACCCACTACCACCACCAACCTTACGCTCCACCAAACCGTCTCCCCCGCACCACTTGTTCCATTCATCCACCCCGCAGGGCCCATCATACTATCTTCAGATGCCGCGGCGAATTGTGCTCTGAGGAGCGGGAAGATGTTCCATCGGAATTACCCCACTATTTCTAATCCCCAGTCCTCCCAGCCAACGGCCGAGCAAGAAGAAACTGAACCGCTGTCAGGTACTCAATATGACTTGTTACATCATCTAGACCGGGTGCCTGCTAAAATATCTGTGCTAGAGCTGATCAAAAGGTCTACCCTTCATCAGGATGCACTAAGAGACTTTTTACAGAAGGTAATGGTCAGTGAAGATATGGCAGTCGACAGCTTACCGACCGCACTAGCAACCATCTCCAAAGGGCCGGAAATTACGTTTTCAGAAACTGAGCTAGCACCCCCGGAAGCTCGGCAAATGCCGCTCTGCATTACAATCACTCTAAACAAAGTCAGCATTGAAGCAGCACTGGTTGACACAGGGGCTTCAATTAATGTTTGTCCACTTAGCACCCTCCGAGCGTGCAACATATCTGAAGAGTTATTACGGCCTACCCCCACCACTATAGCAGCATATGACAGCTCGAGGCGAGCGTGCCACGGGGTGATCACCATTCAGGCAGAGCTCGGGCCCCTTACAATGGCCGTGGAATTCTATGTGCTTGATATCGACCCTATGTTCAAGGCTATCCTGGGTCGTCCGTGGATTGATACACTCGGTGCCGTGCCCTCCACCGCACATCAGTGCGTCAAATTCCCCTTCCAAGGGAGGGTCGTTAAAGTTAAAAGCTTGTCCGCGGTGCAGACAGTTAAGGTCATATCAGAGCAGGTTCTTCCCACACTTTGGCCAAGCAGCCAGCCCATGATATCAGTGCTGGACTTGAACTTCCCCTGGGCGTATGCATCTCCCAAGCCCGCCGCTACTCCAGTCAACATCAAAGTGAAGCCGCGGATTCGAGATTCCAAGGGCTGGAACATCATACTGAAACTGGGCTATCAACCGAGGAGAGGCCTCGGTGCGCAATTACAAGGAATGACCAAGCCCATACCCAAGGGAAGAAAGATGGGCAGGAGAGGTCTCGGTTACCGAGAGACTGCGTTATCTATGATGGGTGATTCTGGGCCACTCACCTGGGATTATCGCCAGCATTTTATCAGAGGGCCTCTCCAGCCCAGCACATTAGCTTCAAAACAAGTTCAGCCAGAGAGAAATGCAGTTTGTCCGGTTATCAGTCCGCCCCCATTGCTGGAAGGATCAGATGATGACATGCTCGACTATAGTCAGGCCTTGCAGGGGCTCTTTCATGAGGAAGAATGTCGAAAGAAGCAAGAGGTTCGGCTTGTGTAGTGGAGGCCGAAAAAAGCGGCCTGTTGTTGATTACAGAAGGAGGGGAGCTCTCCAATTGTCTTTTCTTGGTCTCCCTCACGGTTTCAAGCTATTTTCCAGTAAGGGGACTTCATACCCCGCCTTCCTCCCATTATAATAAATCCATCCTTTATTGATCCACCCGAGATTCTATTTGTTCCTTGTGCTTGCGGGAGGTGCCCACCCATTGATCTATCCACTCTATTTACTCCTCCTCCTCCCAACGCCCAACTCCACGAGATGTGGTTCTCTTCTTCCGATCCTTTCTTCGACTGCATTTTTCCCGAGCTGTTCCCTATGCAGCTCCCACCTCCTCCATCATGCTATGTAGTCTCCGCTGATCTCCGAAAAAAAAATGTCAAATTTGAAACGAAGATTTCAGTGGAAGATTACACTATCCTGTCGCCATCCTCCTCCCAGGGGCGCGAGTCCCCTGCTCCTTCCCTTCCACTAGGCTTCCTCTTTCCTAGGTTAGGATTAGGGTCCGTCGAGTCTAGGGAATTAGAGTCAGTTAGATCTAGAGAAGTAGGGTCTTGTTCCAGGTTGTCCAACCCTTCCTCTTCTAAGCCGCGCTCGCTTACGCATCCATCCCGATCTATTCCTGATAGGTTCTTGCAAGATTTAGCTCAACGATGCCATGCTCTTTTGAAGTGCCCAGAATTCGTCGCCACGGCAATTGTGATTGAAGATGAAGAGGAAATAGAAGGGGTATGGAGCGATGACAGATTAGACATCTAAGAGATCTTGGATGAAAAGGATCCAATTGATGAGGACAGCAATGTAGATGACACCGCCGACCTATACGCACAAGGATTGAAAAGATTCGACGAGCCGTCGACGTCGGTGGACGAACCTACAAAGGAAATCAATCTAGGGACCGAAAAAGACCCAAGGCCCATCATGATTGCTGCTAATCTCCCTTCACAAGTAGAAGAGGAATTGATTAAGGTACTAAGGGAGTATAGCGATTCCTTCGCCTGGTCTTATGAGGACATGCCAGGTCTTGACCCCTCTTTAGTGTAATATCGACTCGTGCTTAAACCAGGGGCAACACCTGTGAAACAAAGGTCAAGAAGATTTCACCCCCACATGGCCTTGAGGATCAAGGAAGAGGTCGACAAGCTATACAAGGCCTGATTCATCAGAGTAGTTTTATATCCTCAGTGGGTGGCAAACATAGTCCCGGTTCTTAAGAAAGATGGAAAAGTGCGCATATGCATTGACTTCAGGGATCTTAACAAAGCATGTCCCAAAGATGATTTCCCGCTACCCCATATAGACGTCCTAGTGGATAATACAGCTGGGTATGAAGCTCTATCATTCATGGATGGATACTCGGGCTACAATCAGATCCGTCTCGCTCCGGAAGATCAAGAGAAAACTTCCTTCACCACGCCCTGGGGCACGTATTGTTATGTGGTTATGCCATTCGGTCTGAAGAACGTAGGTGCCACCTATCAAAGGGCGATGATGGCCATCTTCCATGACATGATGCATATCTATATGGAAGCTTACGTGGATGACATCCTGGTGTGATGTGACACACCCTTGGACCTAGCAAGCAAGCACAATTACATTCAAATGGGCCAAGTTGGGCCACCGCTCTATCGTCGCTCACCCAAACCCGGGGTGACTTGGCAATGCCAAGGTGAGGTTGAGGGGTTGGGCCCTTGCTGGTAGAGGGCCAGCAAGGCCAAGACTTGATTCCCAATGGGTATGGATGCCCAAATCAAAGGGGGCCGACAAAGTGCCAAGGGCACCGGTTGCAATTTCTCACGGAGATCACTCAAGACAACGGGGCTTGAGGATCGGGCTCTCACTCGCTTAACCAGCGGAATCAAGAACTAATATTGAAAGACAAGCACTAAATGGAGCGAGGTTAGAACACTTACTCGACCGGCTTGAAGAAATCGGTCCCGCTCAGAGACGAGGGCGAGCGGGGAGGCGGTGGATCCCCACACGCCGCGGAGGTGAAGCTTGACCTGCTCAAACCAATTATAACACTACGCCTCTCGCAGGAGGGGGATCTTGGGGTGGGGGTTAAATGATTACAATCAAAACTACCTCCACACAGGGAGGGGCCTTCAGCTGGCCAAGCGGGGAGGGGAAAACTAAGTCAAAGATGGTGAAGCAACGAAGATGCCGAATCTGCCTCCTTTCAGCCAAAGGGGACAGACAGTCGGTGCCGGAGCTATAGATCTGCCTCTGGAATTTTTCCGGGGACGAGACCAGTGGGGAACTCTTCGTTACAGGAGCTGGGATGCTTCAGAATTTTGTTAATTTCCCCTGGGGTCGCTGCCGGTTGGGGCGGGAGCTCGAACAGGGCCTCTGATTCTCGGACTAGCAGTGACAGGTCACCAACAGTGGGAAGAAGAGGCTGTCCCGGCCGTTCCCGAACTCCGAATTAGATGCCGTCAGTGCCGTTAGAACCGTGGGTAAGTCCTCTTTGCAGTAAAAGAAACGGGGACGCCAGAGAATGCCGGAGACGATCTGTGGCATCAGAAGAGTGAGGAGGGGTCGGTGCAGACTGGGGAAGATAGAGTCCCGTGACCGTGGAAGAAAATTGGTAACTTCTGTTCCCGGATGCTGAATGGACTTCCGCTTCTTGTTTATGAAAGTAGACAGGCCGAGAAAGAACTTTGCAGAAGACCTTGTGGCCTGATTCCTTCGGGGCTCGTTGTGATGAAGCTTTTCCTCCGGTTCTGGAACTCTGCAGTGGCCGACCTGTGCAGTCGGGGGAGAACGGGGTTCCTGGGCAGCACCGAGCTCCGATGAGGACGAAACCACTTCCGTTACGAAGAGGACAGGCAGCCGCTTCCGTGGATGCCTCTTATGCCTTCAGAATCGCAGGTATCTGACCGTGATGGCTTCTGCAAGCTACTGGTATCTCTGCATCATTTGGACAGCAACCTGCAGACTTTGTTGAAGCCACCAAAATGACCTAAAGAAGAAGATGGAGGATGTGTATGTGTGAAAGGGGTGATGGGGGTGAAAGATGAAGTTTGTGGGAGGGGTGGGGATGCTAATGGTGATAGGAAAGAGATGGGAGGGGGGCAGGGGGCGCAGGTTCTCAGCTGGAGGTAGGGGAAGGTGGGTGCAAGGGATGAGAATGGAGGGAGGTGGGAGGGGCGACCCTAACTAGAAGGGAGGGGAGGGGGGTGGCCAAAACATGGAGGGAAGGTGGATTTCAAATTTGAAATGGCTTTGGAAGTTGAGAGATGGTGTGGGGAAGTGGAGTGATTGTGTTGGAATGGAGAAGATCTGGTTGGAATGGGGAGTATGGTGTTGGAATGGGGAGATTCCTACCTTGGGACTAGGGGGTGTAGTAAATGGGGTGTGGGGAAGTGGGGGGCTTTAATGGTGGTAGGTGGGGGTTGGAGGTGGAAGGGTGGAGGGGGAGGAGAGAGGAATGGGGCGAACCCCTTAGTGGAAGGAGAGAGAAGAGGGATAGAGAGAGAGGAGGGGTGGGGAATCACTCCCCTAGGGCTTCTCACCCAACTATAGGATTCACTCCACTAAACTAGATTTGAATACTCAAATGGAAATCTTTTGTATTGAATCATTCATTAAGTTCCGAATGAAGGAAATGGGGCCCTATATATAGGAAGCCCACATTTTACAATAAGTCCCTTACAAAAGGACTCAATAACAAATAACCGAAGGGGTAGGGGGGGCTCATGGACCAAGCCCGAAGAATTGGGCCCAATAGCACATTACACAATCTAATGACACTCAAACTTAGGAAAATAAATGCAAGACCTAGGGACATGACTCAAATAAAATAAAATTACATCAAATGACTCAAATAAATAGCACAAAAGGATAAGTGGGCCTTTATAGAGAGAGGCCCGAACTCAAATGATGCCGGAGTGTGAAGAGGACCCTAGCCAAAGGGAATTGTGGATGATGTCTCCATCAAATCCCCTGGGCTGTGAAGAGCTCAGCTCCGTCGAGTAGGGGTCCATCCGACTGTGGTACTGCTCGAGGAGGTCCGGATCCAACCGCTGGAGATCCTCCCGACTCACCCAAGAATCCTCCGAAGGAGGCCGATCCTTCCACCTGACGAGATAGCGCTCATAGACCTTGCTCCGAGTGGTAGTGACTTATTCATCTAATATTTGTGCAATTTGTTCACGCTGGGCTCTCTTGGCTGGTGGTCTCTCCGCACGGGTGGGTGCTCTCTCAAGGGAAGAAGTAGGCTCAATCGCCTCACTAGGTACCACCGTGGGTCCCTTATATGGCACTAGGTCGGCAACATTGAATGTGGGACTTATTCCATACTCCTCAGGGAGATCTAACTCGTAGGCATTTGCATCAATGCGCCTCAAGACCTGGAAGGGACCAGCCCCACGTGGCCTCAGTTTAGAGTTGGCTCCCGGGGAGAGCCTCTCCGTCCTTACCATCACAAAGTCACCCACATGAAATTCTTGGTGACGCCGATGAGAGTCGGCCAGCCTTTTATAAGCCTCATTCTTTTTGCTGATGTGCTTGCGAATTTCTTCATGTAATTCTCTAATGTGTTGTGCAAAAGACTCGGCTGAAATAGACACTCTAGCATGCTGGGGAAGGGGAATGAGATCGGAAGGCTTTCTTGGCTTGTACCCATGCACAACTTCAAATGGACTCATCCCAATGGACATATTGATGGAGTTGTTATATGCAAACTCGGCCTGTGGTAAGATGAGATCCCAATTCCTGGGACGATCCTCAACAAGACATCTAAGAAGGTTCCCTAGACGCCGATTGACAACTTCGGTTTGACCATCTGTTTGGGGGTGGTAGGCAGTAGAGAATTTGAGGAGGGTGTCCATCATATGCCATAGAGTTTTCCAAAAGTAGCTAGTGAATTTGACATCCTTATCGGAGACTATGGTCTTAGGTAGCCCGTGGAGACGGACAACCTCATCAAAAAACAATCGAGCCACATGGGAGGCATCGGATGTTTTGGAGCATGGGATGAAGTGAGCCATTTTGGAAAATCTATCAACCACCACATAGATTGAGTCATGCTTTCTAGGAGTCTTGGGTAGTCCTAGCACAAAGTCCATACTTAAGTCTTGCCATGGTCGGTCAGGGATGGGGAGTGGGGTATATAGGCCGGTGTTTTGTTTCACTTGTTTGGCCGAGGCACATGTCCGGCATTGACCCACAACCTTGCCTACATCTCTCTTGAGACTAGGCCAATAAAACTGTCCCTCAACTAGGGCAATGGTTTTGTGGACTCCAAAATGGCCAGCTAGCCCTCCCGCATGTAATTCCCAAATTAAGAAGTCACGGAGTGAGGTCCGTGGGATGCAAAGCTTGGGTCCCTTGAAGAGGAACCCATCCTCTAAGACAAATCCCTCATGTTCCTTGCTAGAAGGGGTGGTCAAGGTGGTATAGATGTGCCCAAAGTCGGGGCAGCTAGGGTACTCATCCTTGATCCTATCAAATCCTGTCACTTCACTTGGATAGTGGATAGCAAGGAAACTTTCCTACTAAGGGCATCCGCCACTCGATTCTCACTCCCGGCCTTGTGTTTGATGACAAAAGTGTAGGATTGGATGAACTCAACCCATCGGGCATGTCGGGCATTTAACTTTTGTTGGGAATTGAGGTATTTGAGGGCCTCATGGTCGGAAAAGATGACAAACTCCTTGGGCAACAAGTAGTGCCTCCAATGTCGGAGGGATTGAACCACGGCATAGAACTCCTTGTCATAAGTGGAGTATCTTGTCCTAGCATCACAAAGCTTCTCACTAAAGAAGGCTACCGGGTGTCCCTCTTGACTAAGAATCCCTCCTATCCCTATCCCGGATGCATCACATGTGACTTCAAAGACTTTAGAGAAATCGGGAAGGCATAGGACCGGAGCTTGGGTCAACTTCTCCTTAAGTTCTTGGAAGGCTTTAGAGGCCGATTTGGTCCATACAAAAGTCCCCTTCTAGAGACAATCGGTGATGGGGCCAGTGATAGTGCTAAACCCTCGAATAAACCTCCTATAGAATGTAGCCAATCCATGGAAACTTCGGACTTCGTGAAGGGTGTGGGGTTCCGGCCAATCAATGATAGCTTGGACCTTCTCGGGGTCCATGGAGACGCCTTTGGTTGACACCACAAATCCTAGGAAGGTGAGGGATGTGGTCATGAAGTGGCACTTTCCTAAGTTGGCAAATAGGCTCTCTTGACGAAGGATGGTACAAACTTTCCTAAGGTGATCAAGGTGGGCTTCTTGGGATTGACTATAGATGAGTATATCATCAAAATAGACCACTAGAAAGATCCCAATGAAGGGTCTAAGGACCTCCGTCATAAGACGCATGAAAGTACTTGGGGCATTTGAAAGCCCAAAAGGCATGACTAACCATTCAAAGAGGCCATCTTTAGTTTTGAAAGCCGTTTTCCACTCATCCCCGGGCCTTATCCTAACTTGGTGATAGCCACTCTTAAGGTCAATTTTGGAGAAGATGGTGGCTCCGGCTAACATATCAAGCATGTCATCAAGCCTAGGGATGGGAAACCTATACTTGACGGTGATTTTGTTAATGGCCCGACTATCCACACACATTTGCCATGACCCATCCTTCTTGGGAGTTAGAAGGGCCGGGACGGCACATGGGCTTTTGCTAATGCGAATGAAGCCCTTCCTAATGAGTTCCTCTATTTGCCTCCTAAGTTCGGCATGTTCCGTTGGATTGAGGCGATAATGAGGAAGGTTTGGGAGAGTGGCTCCCGGGACTAGATCAATTGCATGTTGCACATCCCGCATGGGAGGGAGTTGGTCCGGGAGCTCCATTGGGAACACATCATGGAATTCTTCTAGGAGTTGTTGGATTTCTATGGGATGTGGATTGGTGGAAGTGGGTTCTCCTAGGCAAATGACCACCGCACATAATGGTACTCCTTGAACTATCTCCTCTTCAAGTTCCTTCCTAGTGATGAGATGAAGACCCTTGGTCAACCCCGAGGTCCCACTTTGTTTAGGAGTTTGGGTAGGGGATGGAGTTGGAGGGGTGGAGTTCCCCGAGACTTGTATGGTGGTGGGGTGTTGTCCTTGAGGGGGAGTGTCCATCTTGGTCATGGGACGAGGTGGGGAGGGGTTAAGACGGATAGTCTTACCCTCATGTTCAAAGGTGCATTTGTTGCTCCTACCCAAGATGGTGGCATCTATATCATAAAGCCAAGGTCTTCCTAGTAGGATGCTATCTACTTCCATGGGTATGATGTCACACCATATTTGATCATGGTATGAAGAGAAGGTGAGAGGCACAAGACATTGAGTGTTGACTGGGATGGAGTTGTTGTTGATCCATGAAATCCGGTATGGGCTTGGGTGAGGGGTGATAGTTAGCCCAAGAAGCTTGACGGTATCGGGTGACACGGCATTAACACAACTCCCACTATCCAAGATCACTTTCCTTACATGGTTCCCTATTTTGACAAAGGTGTGAAATATTGAAGTTCGACGCCAATCCTCTTCTTGGGGTTTGGTGAGGGTGCATCTAATCACTCCTAGATGAGAGTTGGAAGATGGAGTGGTGTGCTCTAGACCCGACTCTAGGTATTGGGTTTCATACTCCTCTTCCCAATCTAGTGAGACTTCATGGTCCTCAATGACATCTTCAAGTTCTTTTTGGGGTGGAGCTTCTTCCTCAATAAGCAAGCTAGACAATCCCTTGGATTGACATTGCCCCGCAAAGTGGCCAAACCCTTGACACCTAAAGCATTGTTGATGCCCGCTACCCGAAGTAGTTCCTACATTTGGGCCTTTGGGAATGTCTTCCCTCCGTGGGAGGGGGTGACTAGGGGTGGGTTTGTTTGGAGTGATGGTGGGAGGGGGGTTGTAAGGCCTTAATGGGGTGCTCCCACTTGGATTATGGGCTTTCATGGGAGTGGCCGGAATGGGCCGTGGTCCCATGTTTTTGGGATCGACCGGTCGGGGAGTAGCAAATCGAGGGATCCTAGAGAATCTTTCTACATCCATAGCTATTTGATAAGCTATCTCAAGGTTATCAACATCTCTTATGAAAAGCTCTCTTTTGATGTGACTTTGAAGTCCATTCCTAAAGCGGGACAAGGTAACGGCCGGGTCCTCATGAACTCCACACTTCAAAAGATAGGAGTCAAACTTCTCAATGTACTCAACTACGGTCTTCCGCTCTTGGGTGAGGCTTTGCCATTCATCTAAGAGCATGTGATGGTAGGATTGGGGAAGGTATTTGTTCCTAAGTTGATTCTTCATACCCTCCCAAGTATCAATAGGCTCTACCCGCCTAATCCTTCTTAAACCCTCTTGGTTTAGCCAATAAGTTTTGACTAATTTAGTGAGATGCATCTTGGCCAATCTTACCCTCCTTTGGTCAGGAATTGGGTACCATTCAAAGTATTGGTCCATGGCGGTCTCCCATTCTAAGTAGACACTTGGTTCATGGGAACCATCAAAGTTTGGGGCCTCTACTTTAATCATCCTTAAGAGAGGGTCATCCGGGTCATCCCGTGGACGCCTTTCATGAATGTGATGGTGGCGAGGCCTCTCATAGTCATGGTAGGGATCAAGGTCCAGGTCCTCCCTATAAATATCAGCACGTGGATGATGGGCTCTTGGTCCATTGTACCTTGGATGGAATTCGTCCCTATGAGGCTCAACATATGGAGGGGGGACTCTTGGGTCATTGTTCCTTGGGCGGAACTCATTCCGATGCAACTCACCATGTGGTGGATGGATTCTTGGTTCATTATCCCTTAGATGAGGGTCTTCCCTATGAGGGTCAACATGTGGAGGGTGGACCCTAGGTTCATGGTTCCTTGGGTGGTTATCATGTTCTTCTAGACGGGCAATTCGAGTGGTTAGGGACTCTAGTTGGGCAAGAATGTTAGCAAGGGCAGCATCTACCCTATTCATTTGGCCTTGGGGTTCCTCCCTAAGAGCATCTTGATTGAGTTGAGGATTGGGATCCATGGGTGGAATTGAAGATGACGGATCGGGTCGGTAACTAGCACCACTACGGGTGGACATACAAGACAAGGGGCAAATGAGGTTGGACACACAATGCAAAGGTCCTAGGACTTAGACTTGATAGAGATAAGTCAATGACTTGCTCTGATACCAATTGATGTGACACACCCTTGGACCTAGCAAGCAAGCACAATTGCATTCAAATGGGCCAAGTTGGGCCACCGCTCTATCGTCGCTCACCCAAACCCGGGGTGACTTGGCAATGCCAAGGTGAGGTTGAGGGGTTGGGCCCTTGCTGGTAGAGGGCCAGCAAGGCCAAGACTTGATTCCCAATGGGTATGGATGCCCAAATCAATGGGGGCCGACAAAGTGCCAAGGGCACCGGTTGCAATTTCCCACGGGGATCACTCAAGACAACGGGGCTTGAGGATCGGGCTCTCACTCGCTTAACCAGCGGAATCAAGAACTAATATTGAAAGACAAGCACTAAATGGAGCGAGGTTAGAACACTTACTCGACCGGCTTGAAGAAACCGGTCCCGCTCGGAGACGAGGGCGAGCGGGGAGGCGGTGGATCCCCACACGCCGCGGCGGTGAAGCTTGACCTGCTCAAACCAATTACAACACTACGCCTCTCGCAGGAGGGGGATCTTGGGATGGGGGTTAAATGATTACAATTAAAACTACCTCCACACAGGGAGGGGCCTTCAGCTGGCCAAGCGGGGAGGGGAAAACTAAGTCAAAGATGGTGAAGCAACGAAGATGCCGAATCTGCCTCCTTTCAGCCAAAGGGGACAGACAGTCGGTGCCGGAGCTATAGATCTGCCTCTGGAATTTTTCCGGAGACAAGACCAGTGGGGAACTCTTCGTTACAGGAGCTGGGATGCTTCAGAATTTTGTTAATTTCTCCTGGGGTCGCTGCCGGTCGGGGCGGGAGCTCGAACAGGGCCTCTGATTCTCGGACTAGCAGTGACAGGTCACCAACAGTGGGAAGAAGAGGCTGTCCCGGCCACTCCCAAACTCCGAATTAGATGCCGTCAGCGCCGTTAGAACCGTGGGTAAGTCCTCTTTGCAGTAAAAGAAACGGGGATGCCAGAGAATGCCGGAGACGATCTGTGGCATCAGAAGAGTGAGGAGGGGTCGGTGCAGACTGGGGAAGACAGAGTCGCGCGACCGTGGAAGAAAATTGGTAACTTCTGTTCCCGGATGCTGAATAGACTTCCGCTTCTTGTTTCTGAAAGTAGACAGACCGAGGAAGAACTTTTCAGAAGACCTTGTGGCCTGATTCTTCGGGGCTCGTTGTGATGAAGCTTTTCCTCCGGTTCTGGAACTCTGCAGTGGCCGACCTGCGCAGTCGGGGAGAACGGGGTTCCTGGGCAGCACCGAGCTCCGATGAGGATGAAACCACTTCTGTTACGAAGAGGACAGGCAGCCGCTTCCGTGGATGCCTCTTATGCCTTCAGAATCGCAGGTAGCTGACCGTGATGCCTTCTGCAAGCTACTGGTATCTCTGCATCATTTGGACAGCAACCTGCAGACTTTGTTGAAGCCACCAAAATGACCTAAAG
Organism: Amorphophallus konjac; assembly: GCA_022559845.1. NCBI lineage: Eukaryota > Viridiplantae > Streptophyta > Magnoliopsida > Alismatales > Araceae > Amorphophallus > Amorphophallus konjac. The sequence goes on from CM040128.1 coordinate 99,748,269, forward strand.
AAGAAGATGGAGGATGTGTATGTGTGAAAGGGGTGATGGGGGTGAAAGATGAAGTTTGTGGGAGGGGTGGGGGTGCTAATGGTGATAGGAAAGAGATGGGAGGGGGGCAGGGGACGCAGGTTCTCAGCTGGAGGTAGGGGAAGGTGGGTGCAAGGGATGAGAATGGAGGGAGGTGGGAGGGGCGACCCTAACTAGAAGGGAGGGGAGGGGGGCGGCCAAAACATGGAGGGAAGGTGGATTTAAAATTTGAAATGGCTTTGGAAGTTGAGAGATGGTGTGGGGAAGTGGAGTGATTGTGTTGGAATGGAGAAGATCTGGTTGGAATGGAGAGTATGGTGTTGGAATGGGGAGATTCCTACCTTGGGACTAGGGGGTGTAGTAAATGGGGTGTGGGGAAGTGGGGGGCTTTAATGGTGGTAGGTGGGGGTTGGAGGTGGAAGGGTGGAGGGGGAGGAGAGAGGAATGGGGCGAACCCCTTAGTGGAAGGAGAGAGAAGAGGGATAGAGAGAGAGGAGGGGTGGGGAATCACTCCCCTAGGGCTTCTCACCCAACTATAGGATTCACTCCACTAAACTAGATTTGAATACTCAAATGGAAATCTTTTGTATTGAATCATTCATTAAGTTCCAAATGAAGGAAATGGGGCCCTATATATAGGAAGCCCACATTTTACAATAAGTCCCTTACAAAAAGACTCAATAACAAATAACCGAAGGGGTAGGGGGGGCTCATGGGCCAAGCCCGAAGAATTGGGCCCAATAGCACATTACACAATCTAATGACACTCAAACTTAGGAAAATAAATGCAAGACCTAGGGACATGACTCAAATAAAATGAAAATTACATCAAATGACTCAAATAAATAGCACAAAAGGATAAGTGGGCCTTTATAGAGAGAGGCCCGAACTCAAATGATGCCGGAGTGTGGAGAGGACCCTAGCCAAAGGGAATTGTGGATGATGTCTCCATCATGGTGAAGTCAAGAACTAAGGAAGAACACCCCTCTATCCTGGCTAAGGTGCTGCAGAGAGCCAGGGAGTACAAGCTCAAGATGAATCCGAAGAAGTGCGTATTTGGAGTCTCCTCAGGGAAGCTGCTAGGGTTCATAGTAAGCAAACGGGGGATCCAGATTGATCCTAATAAAGCACAGGCCGTCATGGACATGCCTCCACCAAAGAACATTACGGAACTTCGAGGATTGATTGGTAGATTACAATTTATCAGAAGATTCATATCCCAGCATTCTCAAAGGTGCCGTCTGTTTTATGAATTGCTTAAGGCGGGGGTCAAGTTTGAATGGAATGAAGATTGTCAGAAGGCCTATGAGGACCTCAAGGAATATCTATCCAATCCCTCGGTTCTGCAACCTCATGTCCCTGGGAAACCCCTAATCCTATACATCTCGGTTATCGAGGACTCCTTAGGGGCGGTATTAGCACAAGTGGATGATGAAGGGAAAGAGCGGGCTGCGTACTACCTTTCTCGGTTGTTTAATCCAGCTGAATCCAAGTACACCGCCATGGAGAAGACTTGTGCCGCCTTAGTATGGGTAGCTTAGAAGCTTAAACAATACTTCCTTGCCCACCCAGTTAGGTTGATCTCTAGAATGGACCCGATCCGTTATCTCCTAGAAAAGCACGTCCTTTCTAGTAGGTTAGCTCGCTGGCAGAGCTTCCTCTCTCAGTTCGACATCACCTTTGTTGTTCAGAAGGCAGTCAAAGGATATGCCATTGCTGAGCATCTCGCCCATCTCTCCATCCCTCACATCGATTCCATTCAGGACGATTTCCCTGATGAGCATCTTTCTGTTATCTCTCATCACCTCTTCTGGTCTCTGCACTTCAACGGTGCACTCAACTCTCAAGGCCGAGGGATCGGTGCTGTTCTGCTTACCCCGGAGGGGGTAACCATTCCCTTTACTTATCAACTTCGATTTCCTGCTACCATTAACATCGCTGAGTATGAGGCTCTCCTGGCCGGCTTGAAGCACGCCTACCTCTTAGGTGCGCGTTATTTGAACATCATAGGAGACTCTCAGCTCGTCCTACGGCAAGTTCTGTCCACTTACCGTACTCGTGACCCCAAGCTCAAACCTTATCAAGATTTGGTCACGCTTCTCGCAAGGCAATTCCGTAAGCTGATCTATATCCACACTCCCCGTTCTCAGAACATTCTAGCAGATGCTCTGGCATCTCTTGCTTCCTCCCTATCCTTCCCTCTCAGTCGGAATACTGAGACTATCGTCGTCAGAGATTGGACGCACCCTCTCTTCAGGATCCTTGGTACCTCAACCTTAGGAAATCCGTAGAGGCGAAGGCTGAGAAGGAAGATCTCAAGGAAGTTTCACTAGCAGAGCTAGAGGAGATTGTGGACGAAGAGGAATTACCTTGGTATCATGAAATCGAGTTGTTTTGCAAAGAGGGGTCGTTCCCAGAAGGGGCAAAAGCTGAGCAACGCAAGTCAATCAGAAGAGCCGCCGCAAGGTACACCATTGTTGCAGGAGAACTGTACAGGCGCGCTACTAATGGAATGCTCATGAGATGCTTAGATGATGTTGAAGCTTGGAAGGTGGCTGAAGCAGCCCATTCTAGTGAGTGTGGAGGTCATGTCAAATGCCAGGCTCTAGCAAAGAAGATCCTTAGGCAGGGCTACTACTTACCCACTCTAGAGGAAGATTGCTCCCTCTATGTCCGGAGGTGTCTTAAATGCCAACTCCATGCTGATAAAATTCATTCTCCAGCTTCATCTCTCCATCCTATGACCGCTCCTTGGCCATTCTCTATGTGGGCTTTCGACGTTGTCGGCCCTCTCGGTGATCCTAATTCTCAGATCAAGCAGAAGTCCTTTATCCTTACCGCCACTGAGTACTTCACCAAGTGGGCTGAAGCCGAGGCGTACGCAGAGATCAAAGCTACAACGGTGTGCCGCTTCATCATGAAGAATATCATCTCGCGGTTCGGAGTGCCAAGCAGCAGCATCACCGACAACGGACCCCAGTTCGTCTCACAAGAGCTTAAGGACCTCTGTAAGAAGTTCAATATTGCATTGCATCATTCATCTCCATATTATCCTCAAGGCAACGGTCAAGCCGAGGCCACTAATAAAACCCTCCTCAAAATCATCAAGAAAACATGCGTAGCTCATAAGTTTTTTGATTGGCCAGAAAGATTAGTGGAAGCTCTGTGGGCTTATCGCACCTCCGTCCGTACCCCTACGAGACAAACTCCCTATTCTCTTACCTACGGGATGGAGGCGGTGCTCCCATATGAGATCCTGATCCCTTCCCTTAGAGTGCAGCTCGATAAGGAACTTAATCTCGATGAACGTCGAGAGGCGTTACTGGTCCAGCTGGAACTCTTAGATGAGAAGAGGATGAACGCGGCCGATCACGTATCCGTTTATCAAAAGAGGGTTTCGCGTTATTTTCAAAAGAAGGTAATCGAACGTAAGTTTATAAAAGGTGATATGGTTTTGAAACGCAAATTCATTCGGTCTGAAGGTCCAAGGTCCAAATTGCAACCTAACTGGGAAGGGCCGTTTGTCGTAAAAGAATCTTATCCAGGGAATGCTTATCGTTTAATAAATGCGGAAGGTGAGGAGCTCTCTCACCCGTGGAATGGGTTGTATCTTAAGCATTTCTTTCCTTAGAGTCTAAAACCATGTGCTTCCCCGGTAGTAGGATGCTCCCTCCTGTTTCACTAAGAAGGATCCCGAGTAAGGCAATCACACACTACACGACATCCCTGGTCAGGTTTTCCGATTCTAAAAGACACCGTTTCTCCTCGGCCATGCTTTAGGGGAAAATCGAAGTCCCTGTCCGCTTCATTCTTCGGCTAAATCCAGGGGCAAGGAGTGAATAAGGAGGCGACAACCAATCCAAACACCCTAACGAGAGAAGGTCTCAAATAGGGGCAAGTATGTTATGACCTGACGCCACAAGAAAAAGAAAGGAGAAGAAAAGGAGTAATCTTTTTCACGATAAAATCAAAAGCATCATCTCAAAAGTCTACTATTCCAAAAGCTCCAGAAATGCAAGGACAGAAAAAAAAACTAGGCATGACAAGAGTGGCAGTATAGTTCCCCGTGGGACGTCATGAGCCCGGTCGCATGCATGCCTAGAATGGACGAAGGTTCGATGACGGACACAAAGCCCCGGCACAACAGACCAAATCTCTAACAAGGCTGTACGGTGAAGAAATCAATTCTAAAAACTTCCATATCTGGCCTAAGCTTACCCCCATGTTCCTTTTTTTTTTAGGACCAAGATTAGTACCTTGGGTATGGCCTTGTTAGAAACACCGACATGCGAATTGGGCCTTGGCCAAGGATTGTCACCCGTATTACACACCAACCTCGGGACTTCTGATTCTGAACAAGGAAGAGCTCGTGTTACTAGGGAGGCAAATATTTTCAAAATCCAAAAACATCAAATATTTTCAAAATCCAAAAACATCAAATATTTTCAAAATCCAAAAACATCAAATATTTTTAAAATCTAAAAAACACCAAATATTTCCAAAATCCAAAAAAACCAAATATCTGCGAAAATCCCATAAAAATTAGATGTTTTCCAAAACTCCATCATGTGCATAGCATGCATTGCATTTTTATTTTCCGCCTATTTAATAAGGCTCCACCCCTTGACCAAATATCAAGAAACGGTCATTATCTAACTTGCTTCAAGGCAAGGGGTTGAGTCTAAGAACAGATCTAACTTGTTTCACGTCTTAGCATGTGCAGGCAACATGTTCGAATGCAGGATTGCAACTACGCAGGATGTGACGCATCAGTGTTCGACCGTCACAGTCATTTAACGGCCCCCCCTTGACCGTTAATTCCCTTCAGTCGTGGGCTTTTTATTTCATCAAACATTGTCCCTCTGACGGCCTGGTCCATACCGTCGTTTCTATATAACGGCCCATCTCCCATCCGTTACTTTCTTCAGAGAACAGGATTAATAAGGCTTTCATTCTGACGGCTCCTCATTAGACCGTCGTTCTTTATGGCGGTCCACTGCCCATCCGTTACATCCTCTAGAGGCTCTGCCTCTTCACATTATTCTAGCCAATCAACCCACAAAACGTATGCTCATTCAACTAAGCCAGTCTCATCTCATTCAAGCAAGCTTAATAAAACATGAGTTCATAAAAATTCCAGTTTTGATTGTTAATTACAAACAATATCTCTCATGAACAAATAAAATCAAGGCACATTCAATTTCTTATTCGCAAGAGGGCGGATTCTTCTCAGCTCTTTCACGTAATCACGGTGTGCTGCGTCGTCCTCTTCAACTTCTTCTCGCACGGGCGCACCTTGCTGATCTCCCACATGGTCAGCGCGGTCCGTACTGCTCTTTCATCTTCCTCGGTCCCCATCTTCCTAAGTAGAAGGGGAGGGTAGTGTGATAGTGCAGGAGCTTCGATTCTTGGAAGTCCCATCTGAAGATGGCACCGGTGCGGGTTGTAGATCGCCATGGTGGTATTCCCCACTAGCTGGAGGTCCAAGCTTCGACGCCGCGGTATTTTAAGAAGAGTGCTTCGAAGGATTCTTGGCCGCATGATGAACTTGTCCATTGGCAGAGTGTTGAAGAAGAGGCGCCATTCATCCCACGTTTTCTTGTCCGCCATCTTGCATTCGACCTGAGAAGAGTATCCAAATGCCCCTCCGATGAAGAAGAGAGGGTGGCTCCCGAAGATTCGGCTAGCTGAAGTTATGTCTTCCTTTTGTTGGAATTTGACTCTCACTCCTATCCAGCACTCAAGGAGTATCATGGAGCCGAACAAAAGTCCTCCTAGGCAAGCCGAGCTAAGTCCTTCATAGAGGTATGAGAGGACAGCTTGAGAGATGGACATTCCCCGCCACAGCCCGCTAATAATACTAAGATTTTGGATGTCTAAGAGGTGGTCGGTCGTGGTGAAAAGGAAGACTCCGCATAAGCAAACTGCCACCGCCTTGGCTATTGCTTCATGTCTCTCCCACTTGTTTTTACAATGAGACACTATCCATTGCGCCAAGGGTATCAAGTGAATGTGGTGTGGGCTGATCATGGTCCTCACATCCTTTGGATTATGGATGAAATCACTCAAGATCAAGGACGGGTCAATAGGCTCTATTGTGTAGCAAACCCGGTCTTCATCCCCCGCCTTAGTCTTAGGAAGGGCTAGGTAGGTTTCTACCTCTTCTAAAAGGATTGTTGCTTCGAAGGAAGGGAAGATGAAGGTATGAGTTTGTGGATGCCATAACTCCACAAGTGCTGAAAGGCTTGGCCAATCTAAGGACAATTTCTGGAAATTTTTGCCTAAAACCAAGAGAGGTTGAAGGTGCCATGCTTTAAGGATTGATGTGACCTCTATAGGGAGGGCCTTTACCATGGGAGCCACCCACTTCAGATTGGAATAGCATCTTGGGCCAGGGAGGGGCTTGAGGAAAGAAAGAAGAGAGGAAGTCATGAAAAGAATTGAAGTGCAGAAAACTTCTGAACTTTGGATGAGTCATAAGAGCTTACCACTCTTTGAACGTTGGAGCTTAAGTGCTTGGGAATTGATGTCAACCGCTGGAGCTCTCCATGTTCCTTCCTTGCAGCTTTAGGGCCAGTGTAAACCTTCCCTTCCATGGCCATAACCTCGAAGCTCCTCTTCATCATGCTTTCTGCTCTTTAGGAAGAGTTCTTCAGCCCTAGAACAGAGGTTTTCAGCAAAAACTACGCTTTTGGTTAAGATCCCAAGTTGTTAAGGCTTAAATTTGGCCTTGAAAGGATAAGACTTGGGCTAGAAGGCTTTATCTTCAATCAGGATGAGTTCTAGTAAGAGATTAGGTGGCTAAACCTAGGGTTTAAGTTCTCACGGCTCAATCCATCTCGGAATACAACCCAGTATCTAACGGTCTATCGTACGGCCGTTATTTCACTCCGACGCGCCAACCCTAGGCCGTCGCATTTTCCTGTGGGTTTAATTTCCCCGATCATGTTCTGTGGAGATTAACAGTCTAAGGGCTGACCGTCGTTTCTTGTAACGCGCGAATCCTGAGCCGTTACACTCTCAGCCACTCAATTCTTTCTATTCTGGGCTAAGCACTACTTGACGGTCCTGGTTGTGGCCGTTGCTTCATTCTGACGCGTCTACGTTAGGCCGTCGCATTTCCTGCTAGTCGCCCTGCAAACTATAGTTCTGCCATGATTAATGGTCCAGCATTAGGCCGTTATTTACCTTTGACGCACCTTCAGTTGGCCGTCATTTTTCCTGCACCTCAGCTACAGGATGGGCCTCCGTTATGATTAACGGCCTTTGGCTAGCGCGTCGTTTGATTATGACGGTCTGAACATGACCGTTACTTTCTCTGCGGCTGAATTCAGGCTATTCCTTCTGCCCTTGCCTAGACCTGGCGGTCTCTCGCATTGTACACCTCATTCTCTCTACATTTTCACACACATACATTCCTACAAATAACTCATGCATACATTCCTGCCTATGTCTCATACATTCATTCATACACACCTCATCCGCGCATGCATGTTCAAACACATAATCACCTGCCAAAACCATTCATCCATTCATTTCATCCGTCCCTGCACATTCAAACACACATCCATTCATTCACGTTTGCACAAAATAAACAGAAAACCCAAAAAAAGATTTCATTCCATTTTCCATAAAGTTACATACAAGTGATAAGAAAACATAAAAATGCATCATTCGGCCGGCTTATCCGCCGGACCGCCATCATCCTCTCCATCCTCGGGTCTCCTCGCGGGTGGCGGCGCTATCGAAGCACTCTCCTCCTGCTGTCCCCGCTCCGCCCTCTCATTCCTCCGTTGGCCGGAGGAGCTGACAAGAAAATCCCCTACCGAGCCGCTCGGGGCAGCACTCCTCCGTGCCCCACTCTGGGAAGCACTCCGCTCCGGTCCCCGACCCATCATCCGGACCGTCCGCTCCAGCGTCCGTAGCTCGATCTTCAGCATGAAGATCTGACGCCGCGTCTCCCGTGCCTCGGTCCGGTAGCGATCCAAGTCCGCCGTCCCGATTCGGAGCTTCTCCACCTCAGCTTGAGCCCGAGCTAACTCCGTCCGTAGTCGCTCCCCCTCTGCCTCATCCAAGCGTTGCGGGGTCTCCGCTCTCAGTCGGGCCATCTCTGCCCGTACAAGCTCTGTCTCCGCTCGGGCTCGATTAGTCTCGGCCCGGCTTCTTTCTGCCTCTATACTCACCTGCCTGGCCTCGGCCACTGCTGCTGCTAGCTCTCTCGCCTGTAGATTGCATTTCATATAGTTAATCATAAGGCAATTTTAGGCAAGATCATAAGCATGAGCATTTTTAGCATCTTACCCGCTCCGCGAGGGTGGCCTCCGCCTCCTCGGCCCGGGCAACCGCCCGAGCAAAATCAGCCTCCTGCTCAGCCCTGCCTCCCGCAGGCTGTGAGGAAGACGATGGGGCATCCGGTCCGGCTCGTTGGGCTCTCTCGGCCCGCTGCATTTAGAAGACAGGGTTAGGGACCATGGTTAATCAGCATGTGCATCATAAACATCAATTGTCATAATCATAAGCATTTTAAGTCTAGGTTTTAAAGTCTCACCAGGAGCTCCAGAGCGGTCCGGTACCCGTCCCGCTGCTGGATGGTGGAGTGGAGTAATCCCTCCAGCTCAGCTATCCGTCCCTTAGGGTCTAGCTGCATGTAGAAAGCATGAGTCAGTACATCTATCACATTGCATTTTTACATATAGAAAGAGTTTAAGTTTTTGCATACCGGTCGTCGGGTGCCTCGGTACACCTGGTCGCCATAGAGTCGAGCAAAGGCCTTCAGATATGCCTCATCGCTCTCATCCCGCTCCTTCACGGCTCTGCCCCGCTTTCTCCAATCAAGGACGTACTTCACTTTCCGGGCGCACCAATCCACATTGCCGCTGATGCCCCTTGCCGACTTGCCTGGGTGGTCGTCACTACGGCGTGGGAAGGTCACCTTGGGCTGATGTAGTCCCCGGGTCCGCAGGATCAGCCTGTAGTGCAGAGGCTCGATGATATGGATGCAATGCAGCCATATGTCTCGTCCCCGGTACGACAAGGCCGCCTCTACCCACGGCTGTCCCGTGTAACCCTCGCCGCGGTATGGGGTCCATCTCACCTGAAAGTATTTAGTTCATTCATCAGCATTAGCATATAAAAGCATTAGAGGTATTTAAAAAGCATTCAGAAGCATATAGAAGCATATAGAAATCATTTTGAGTTCTGGACTCACCGACGTATGTGGGAAGGAGTCCAGGTCATCCTGGATCGTCCGGGTCAGTCTGATGATCGACCCTGTGTCCCTCGCCACCGACCAACGCCTCGCGATCGGTATGCGGTCGGGATGGAGTAGCGCGCCTCTCCCGATGCCCGGGAGGTACATATAGCTCCAGATCTGTATTTTTAGAAATCAAGTCAGTCACATGGCATATCATAAACATTTTGGCATAAAAGAAAGCATTTAAAGTGCATTTACCTGTAAGAAAGGTGAAAAGCCGCCCAGCATCGTCTGCCGGTCCGTAGTGCTCAGGGACTAGAACAGGAATGCGAGCACTGCTGCTCCCCATGCATACTTCCTGACTTTGCTCAAATTCTCTATCATAGGCAGTAATCTACAGCTGATGACGTCTGCCCGAGTCGCGAAGAGGAGCTTCCCGAATAGCAGCATCAGGAAGCGTCTGAGCACTCTATCTCCCTCCGGTCCTGCCTCTGCCACCACGCGAGGGCGCACCTAGTCTATCACTCTGCCCAGATGCTCCTCGGGTAGCTCTCCCACGGCGATCGCCGCTCCTCTCAGTCCCAAGCTCTCCTGTAGCACCGATCTCGAAAGCTGGGAAGAGGACTATCCCGGTCTGATCAAATCTAACCCGAGCAGCTGCTGTGCCATCTCCCGGTAGTCGCTGTAGGTCCACCCTGTCACCGCGGATCCGTGGACTCTCAATCCTGTAATCCTCGCTATATCTTCCAGCGTGGGGATCATGTGGCCCCATGGGAAGAGGAAAGCTCTGCTGATTGGGTCCCATCTCTCGTGTAATGCGTACAGTAGCGGAGTGTCCATCCGGATCACCTCGATGCTGAGCACCTCGGCGAATCCCATCCCAGCTAGTCGCTCCCTCTGGTAATCGGGCAATGCCTGGTACACTGCCCGGATCTGTAGCTAGGAGATCCTCGTTCTTCTTTTCCCCTGCATTGCATCATTAGTTAGTTCATTGCATCATATGATCATTGCATAAGCATTTTAAAATTGAAAACTAAACAAAAATTTGAAAATTGAAAACCCTAAAAATAGTTTAAGACCCTGGCAGATGTGACGGCCCTGGGGTAGGGCGTCGTTTGCTTCTGACGGACTCAGGGTGGTGCATCAGGCAAGTGACGGTCGCTGGCAGGACCGTCACATTGTCTGTGTTTGGAGGTTTTTTCCCTTGTATCCCCGTGGCTTCCCACCTTGGCCGAATGGCCTACAATTGTTCCTAGGGGGTTCGTAGACCCATTTCTACCCTTATATCCCACATGCATTCACAAATAAAATTCAAAAAAAATCAAAATTGAAATTAGGGCGAGGGGACCTACCTCACGGTCCATGCCTCTCTTCCTCTTCTTCTCTGGTTCATTGGGTTCCTCTGCACCCAATGGGGCTTCCCCTTGGTCCTCCACGACCGTGGGAGCTTCTTCTTCTTCTCTTGGGCTTCTCCTCGCCGATTCCTCTTCTATGACTGGCGGGATCACTTCCCGTTCGAGACGGCGGTGGAACCGCCGTATGGCCATCCGTTTCCCTCTCTCTCTCTCTTCTTTGGTGGCGGCTGGGGAGCCTCGTCGCCGGCCATTACGGTGGTGAGGGCGGTGGTGGCCGGAGGGTTTCGCAGTTTGGGTTTTTTGGGGCGTTGAGTGTTGAATGAATGGGCTATGACCGTTCGGCTGTTTTTTTTTGAATGCTCAGGAAATATGACGGTCTATCGTCTGGCCGTTACATCCTTTTAACGCGTCTGGATGTGACCGCTACATATGATTGGACTGTTTTATTGAAGAATGTGAACCGCCTGGTTTATGACGGACTAGGGATGGTCCGTTACTTGATGTGATGCCCTTTCATCAGACCGTTACAAACTTGCAAGTTTCTTGATGAATTAAATGGTCTAATTAATGTCAAAATGGTCCCATATTCTGTCAAAATGTTCATTGTTGATGCCTCTCGCACGTATGAATGATTATGCCTTGATTCATGATCATATTTATTTTTTGGCTAACCTATCTTTTATGAAGGAATTTGTGAATGAAATCATGCTTTACTGTCCGTCCGGAAGGTAAGTCAGGTATTTGTATCTCGTCCCTTATCCCTTAATGCATTACTATATGATACTTACGATATTATCTCGAGAACCGGTTGGTCATTCATGTGTTCTGGGATCTTATGTTCCCCTTAAACAAAAATGATGATGATCTAAGTTCACATGTTTAATCGTTGGATAGACCGTTAGATTGGAATAAGTTTGGGGACGATGGTTCCATTTTGTACGCCGTGGTTGCAGATGGTGTCCTGACCCTAATTTCTCTGGTCTAGCAATACTATTCTCGAGTATCTTGATATTTTATCTTTCTTTGCATTTGTTTTGAAGATTTCTTTTCCTTTAGCCCATCATGCATCATACGCATTCTTTGAGCATTTTTGAAGCTTCATGTGTTCAAGTGTCTCGATGATGGTGAATAGCTGTGTTCTTGATCCCGAACAAGGAGAATCATTCCACTCTGAATTAGAAGGTTTTCCTTCGATCTGTTCGCTTGATCTGGTTGGCTTAAGATTCCTGTCTGGAGTTTAGTCTCTTGTTCTTTCTGTTGCCTCCGGCGGCTAGCCGTGTTTCCTTTCCTTAGTTATTAACTCCTCCAGACTTGCATCCTTTGGTTGGCTATTTCCTTGTGATCAGTTTTGAAGCTTTCCAGAAAATTCCTATCGCTTGTTGGTTGAGAACGGGTGTCGTTTACCTTAACGCCCTCTTTTTGATCCACTCCGCTTCATTTCCGCTTCATCTCCATGTTCCATTTCGCTTTCGCTTCACCTCCGCTCGTTCCCCTGCAAAGAGGACGTTAAGGAGGGGCATCTGTTGACACCCGTTTTATACCCAATAAGTCGGGTCATCTCCTTATTCATTCTATATGATGCTCTGAGTTGTTCACTCTTCATTGAGTCTCTTGATTAGTTGAAGCCTATTTCTTGGGTCTTAACTCTTTGATCGGACATGGTTCCTTGTGGCTACTTCGTTGGATGAATCTTAGCAATGCCTCTATTCCTTTTTTGATCTCCATTTGATAATAACGGTCGGTCCTAGGCGCGTTGTTTCATTCTGACGGATGGGTCCTGGACCGTTACTCTTTGAAGAGTCCTAAGGCTTAAGGCCTCGTTTTAAAGCTTATCCTTTTGATTACACATTGATAATAACGGTCTGTCGTGCAGCCGTTGTTTCATTCTGACGCCCTATGCCTTGGCCGTTGCTTCCTTGCAGAGTCCAACTTGTTGGGTCTTCTTCCCGTTGATCTTATCTTTTGGGATAAGGTTGATAGTGACGGATGTTCCTTGGTGCATTATTTCCAAGTGGCGGTCTGTCGTGCAGCCGTTACTTCCTTCAGAGAGTCCTGGCAGTTCAGGCCTTTTCTCTGCTACTCCGTGGTTGAGATAAGGGTTTGGATTGACGATATCTCTTTCAAATCTGATCCTCAGAACCTTCTGTATGTTTCTATGGACTCTTGGTGATATTATCTTCGAGGATTTGCTAAGAGTTATCCCTTTATCTTGCTGAATTATCCTCTGCTTGACCTAAGAGTTTGAGGGTTTATAAATAGAACCCTTGACTTCATGGCCCAAAGGAGGAGGATTTAAAATTCACGACGAAGTGCTGCCGAACTCAGGAGCCATCTTCGTCCAAGAGGAACTGCTTCCCACGTTCATCCATCTCATAATCAAGGGAGTACTTTGGTTTTAGTCTTTCAAGTTCATCATTGCATCCTTAAGTTCTTCCCTGGTTTTTCCTCAATCAAAGCATTGTCCCTCCTCTTTCTCCACATTTTTCACTGTTCTCTAAGCATCCAAACATCTTCCCCATCTTTTAAAAAATGCCCAAAGGGGTTAAAGAACCAAAAACTCCCCGGTAATCCCCTTTCCTTTTGATGTCCTTAAGTTCTTTGAGAATTGATGCTATATTGTTAAAAGGGCTAATTTAGGTTGTTTTGTTCTTGTCTTCTACATCTTTGGCAGGTTTACAGGTTCACCAATACGAGGCCCAAGTCTTCTAGCCGGTTGGAAGAGTTGGAGTTAAAAGAATCTACACTTTGCTACTGCAGGTTATCTGATGGCCTGGTGCAGGCGCGTCATCTTCTCTTGGCGGTCTATCGTGTGGCCGTCACCTTCCAAGTAACGCACAGGGTCCTGGCCATTATTTCTAGCTGACCTGCAGGTTCTCTTTGGTTTTCTCTCCCGCGGGCGGGTGCTTCATCCACCTATTTCCAAGGTATTTACAGGTCTTTTGCTTGTTTTTACTTTGGTGGCGATCACATCTTTCCTTAGTCTTGGGCATTAGCTTTCTCATTCATCACATATCTCTTTTATTTTCTTGCTTGCTCCACCCCTTGCGGTGTGTTTTATTTACTCTTTTGCTCCACGCCCCGACGTGTGTTTTCCTTTTCCTTAGCCTAGTTTGATTGAGATAGCATGCCCATGCTAGAGCTAGCTTTGATTGCCTAGGTTCATGATCACATGTTCATAGGTTAAGAGTGGATCTTTGATTACTTGCTTGTCATTTCATCATTCAAAACCCCAAAGAAAAGATAGATAGGCAAAATAAAATCAACAACAGACTGCAGCCTCCCCGAAGATCTAAGCAACCCGCGGGTTCCTGTCCAAGGTCTGGCGTTCACGACTGATCGGATGGCCAGAATGTTTCAGAAGCAACACCTTCCTCCCGATCAGTCTCAAAAGCGCAAAGAAGCTTTCCAGAAGATGTGGTATCCTACAAATCTGGATAAGGAAATGAGACGTGTCTCTCAACATCCAGGGTTGGGCTTCACCCTGGAGGAATATTATTACAGTGGGCGGTACGAGGTGGATACTATCTCCGCCTTCTATCCTACTGAAGATAGCCCTCTAGGGGCAACCTTTGAGTAGTATCCGGTGGAAGCCGAATATCTTGAACTGGCTTGGTCCGGGAATCAAGAACTAGAAACCTTGGCCCCTTGCCGATGCTGGGAGCAAGTTCATCCTGAAGAAGCGGCCTGTCAAGCCAAATTTGATATGGCTAGCAGCAGCAAAGCCGAAGACATTCAAGAAGTAGGAGTCTCTCCCTCCACAGGGGTCCTACTAATGACGACCTCAACACCCTTTCTGCCAATCAGGGAAGCCTTGGTCAACTCCAATCAGGGGGAGCCAGCTACCAGGAAAGAAAAAGCCACTTCTGCGGAAGATACAACTGTCCCAGAAGGCGAGACTTCCTTAGCTTCTGCTATAAAACCAGTATGCTGTCCGAGTCCGGCAGTAAACAACTACCAGCCTGTCATGGTTGCAACCCCATCTACAAACACTAAAGCTGCTCTCTCGCCCTCGAGAGCTGCAACGGCGATGGATTGGCTAATAGAACGATCCACCCAGCCGCTGGCACAAGAAATCAAGAAACCTCAGGAAGCTCTGGCGATATCCGACGAGGAAGTCGAAGTACTCGACCCTCAAGATGGCATTCCAGACTTCGTTGACCTCCAACCGGCACCTCCGGAGATAGAAGACGGAGGCCAGGCCATAGTCGATGAACTAATAGAAGTCAACTTGGGAAATGAGGAGGACCCTAGGCCCACCTTCCTCAGTGTCCAACTGTCCCCAGAAGAACGGGAGTTGTACATCCAGCTGCTGCTAGAATACCGGGATTGCTTTGCCTGGACTTACAAAGAGATGCCAGGTCTAAGCCCCGCTGTCTCGCAACATGAGTTGGCAATCAGCCCTGACGCCGAGCCGGTGAAGCAACCACCGCGGCGCATGAGGCCAGAGCTCATCACCCAAATTTGTGCTGAAGTCGACAAGCTCATTGACGTGGGATTTGTTGAAGAAAACCAATACACCACGTGGCTAGCGAATATCGTCCCCGTGAAAAAGAAGAATGGACAGATCCGGATATGTGTCGACTTCCGGGATCTAAATAAAGCCTGCCCCAAGGATGACTTTCTGGTGCCAATAACCGAGGTCATGATTGATGCTACAACCGGCAATGAGGCCCTATCATTCATGGATGGATCTTCCGGTTACAATCAGATTTGGATCGCGGAGCCTGACCGAGTCCATACTGCTTTCCGAACTCCTAAAGGCATTTATCATTACAAGAGAATGCCGTTCGGACTGAAAAATGCTGGCGCAACCTATCAGCACGCAATGACCAAAATCTTTGACGAGTTGCTCTACCACAAGGTCGAATGCTACATAGACGACCTGGTGGTCAAAACCAGAAGAAAGGAAGATCATCTGCAAGACCTCCGAATTATTTTTCAGAGGCTGAGGCAGCATGAGATGAAGATGAACCCTATGAAATGTGCGTTCGGAGTGTCGAGTGGAAAATTCTTGGGTTTCATCATCCGATATCGGGGAATCGAGATAGACCCCGCAAAGATCAAGGCGATTCAGGAGTTACCTCCGCCAAGGAACATCTCCGAGCTGAGATCACTACAGGGCCGCTTAGCTTATATCCGGCGGTTCATTCCCAATTTGTCAGGGCGATGCCAGCCTTTTCACAAGTTGATGATGAAAGAGGTTCCCTTTTATTGGGATGAAGATTGCCAGACAGTCTTTGACAAGCTAAAAGACTATCTAAAAACTCCTCCAGTGCTGGGCGCACCGGTGAAAGGACGACCATTGATACTGTATATAGCAGCTACACATAATTCTCTGGGGGCAATGCTGGCCCAGAATAATGAAGAAGGGAAAGAGCAAGCCCTCTATTACCTCAGTCGGAGACTGGTCAGAACTGAAGAAATATACTTATATTGAGAAGATCTGGCTGGCACTAATCTTCGCAGTTAAGAAGCTCCGACACTATATGTTGTCGCATGAAATCAGCTTGGTATCCAAAGAGGATCCCCTCAAGTACATCATGTCTCAACCGGCACTCAAAGGCCGCCTGGGCAAATGGGCGGTAATCCTTATGGAGTTTGATATCTCCTACGTGCCGCACAAGGCTGTCAAGGGCCAAGCTATTGCAGACTTCTTCGCTGAGCACCTAGTGCCCGGGGATTGCCCGTTGGAGCCGGAGCTTCCTGAAGATGAAACCCTAGAAGCCGTTCAAGTACAACCCGCCTCATGGCAGCTATACTTTGATGGCGCTTCCAGAATTGACGCCTCTGCCACTGGATCAGCCAGAGTCAGGGCAGGAGCAGGCATAGTCCTGAAATCCCCAGAAGGAGAAGTGGTGCATACATCATGTTCCATAAACAAGCAATGCACAAACAATGAAGCGGAATATGAAGCCCTGATAATCGGATTGCAAATTGCTCTGTCCATAGGAATTTAGATGCTGGAAGCATTCGGAGATTCCATGCTAGTTATAAAACAGCTGGAAGGAGAGTTTGATGTGCGAAAGCAAGAGCTCCTCCCCTATCACCAGTTGGCAACTCGCCTGATGTCAAGATTTTACTTCATCAGCATCAAGCACATCAATCGAGGCCGGAATGCTCAGGCAGACGCCCTCGCTAAGCTGGCCAATTCATTGGCGGTCCCGCCAGACACAAGCCTGAATATAACAGTGATCAACCGCCGATAGGTCCCCAGCGTAACAGAGGTCCTGGACGACGAACAAGAGATGGAAGTAGCAGTCATCGAAGGGGTTCAGCAGCCCAATTAGCGAGAGCATCTCCTACGCTGGTTTCAACACCAGCAACTTCCAAAAGAAAAGGAACAGAGAATGAAGCTCCTGAGGATCAAGGATTCTTACGAGATGAGAAGCGGGACCTTGTTCCGAATTATGGCAGATGCCCGAAGGAAAGTCCTACTCCGTTGCTTTTCTTCAGCAGAAGCAGTACAGGTGATGCAGGAGGTCCATGCAGGATCAGCTGGACCCGAAGATGAAAATTGAGATAAAGAAACTGGGTTACTATTGGCCCACTATATTTGACGATTGCTGTAGGTTTGCCAAAGCTTGTCAGAAGTGTCAAGAACACGCTAATGTGGCAAGAAGACCTCCAGTGCCATTGCATCCCACCCTACCAAGCTGGCCGTTTGCTCAGTGGGGCACGGACGTAGTAGGGCCGCTACCAGCATCTTCATCAGGGTGCAGATACATCTTAGCAGCTACAGACTACTTCTCCAAATGGGCGGAGGCAGTAGCACTAAGAGATGTGATGGGAGAACTAGTTGCAAGATTCTTCCGACAGAATGTAATATTTCGGTTCGGGATCCCCAGCCGAATCATCTCTGATAATGGCAGTCATTTTAGGAACCAGAAGGTTTATCAGCTGGCCGACAAATACAAAATCGACTGGAGGACATCGTCCCCTTACAACCCTCAAGCCAATGGACTCGCAGAAGCCTTTAACAAGACCTTATGCACACTACTGGTAAAGACTGTCAAGTCTAATAAAAAAGATTGGGAAGAAAGGATGTACGAAGCACTTTAGGCCTATCGTACTATCTACAAGACCCCAACCGGCTGTTCACCTTTCTCCCTCGTCTATGGGTCGGAAGCTGTAGTGCCCATTGAACTTGAAGTTCCTTCATTGCGAGTTGCCATCCAGCACGGACTAGTCAGTGGTGAGCAGACCAATGCAGAAAGAAGATTGGAGGAGCTTGCTGAGCTCGAAGGAAAATGTCTCCGGGCACAGCAAAACATCCAACTCTACCAAGCTCGCATGGCCCGTGCTTTTGACAAGCTAGTCAAGGGTCGAGAATTCAAGAAAGGAGACCTGGTAATGGTCAAAAGAAAAGAAGTGATGGCCTCCAACCCCAAAGGGAAGCTGGTCAAAAATTGGGTCGGGCCGTATATCGTCCGCCGAGTATATGAAGGGGGTGCCTACGTCCTTGTAGACCACAAAGGAGTCATTCAGTTCTCTCCCCTCAACGGAAAACACATTAAGCTGTATCATGCAGCGCAACCGACATGTCCCGTGTGATCGGTCGGAGCTAACTTTTCCTTGGTTTAGTGGCACTCCGCCCTAACCAAGCTACCTTTTCCTTGGTTTAGTGACATTCCGCCCTAACCAAGCTACCCTTTCCTTGGTTTAGTGGCACTCCGCCCTAACCAAGCTACCTTTTCCTTGGTTTAGTGGCACTCCGCCCAAACCAAGCTACCTTTTTCTTGGTTTAGTGGCGTCTCGCCCTGATCAAGCCATCTTTTCCTTGGATTAGTGGCATTTCGCCCTAACCAAGCTACCTTTTCCTTGGTTTAGTGGCACTCCGCCCTAACCAAGCTACCTTTTCCTTGGTTTAGTGGCATTCCGCTCTAACCAAGCTACCCTCTCCTTGGTTTAGTGGCACTTCGCCCTAACCAGGCTACCTTCCGTGGTTTAGTGGCACTCCGCCCTAAATAAGCTACTCTTCTCCTTGGTTTAGTGGCCCTCCGCCCTAACCGAGCTACCCTTCTCCTTGGTTTAGTGGCACTCCGCCCTAACCGAGCTACCCTCCTCCTTGGTTTAGTGGCACTCCGCCCTAACCGAGCTACCTTTTTCTTGGTTTAGTGGCACTCCGCCTTAACCAAGCTACTTTTTCCTTGGTTTAGTGGCATTCCGCCCTAACCAAACTACCCTTTCCTTGGTTTAGTGGCATTCCGCCCTAACCAAGCTACCCTTTCCTTGGTTTAGTGGCACTCCGCCCTAACCGAGCTATCCTTTCCTTGGTCTAGTGGCACTCCGCCCTGATCAAGCTACCTTTTTCTTGATTTAGTGGCATTTCACCCTAACCAAGCTACCTTTTCCTTGGTTTAGTGGCACTCCGCCCTAACCAAGCTACCTTTTTCTTGGTTTAGTGGCGTCTCGCCCTGATCAAGCCATCTTTTTCTTGGGTTAGTGGCATTCCGCTCTAACCAAGCTACCTTTTTCTTGGTTTAGTGGCACTCCGCTCTAACCAAGCTACCCTTTTCCTTGGTTGAGTGGCACTCCGCTCTAACCAAGCTACCTTTTCTCAGTTTAGTGGCACTCCGTCCTAACCAAGCTACCCTTTTCCTTGGTTTAGTGGCACTCCGCCCTAACCAAGCTACCTTTTCCTTGGTTTAGTGACATTCCGCCCTAACCAAGCTACCCTTTCCTTGGTTTAGTGGCACTCCGCCCTAACCGAGATATCCTTTCCTTGGTCTAGTGGCACTCCGCCCTGATCAAGCTACCTTCCCTTGTTCCAATGGCATCCCACCCTGATCGAGCCACCTTTTCCTTAGTTTAGTGGCATTCCGCTCTAACCGAGCTACCCTCTCCTTGGTCCAGTGGCATTCCGCCCTGATCGAGCTACCTTTTCCTTGGTTTAGTGGCATTCCGCCCTAACCGAGCTACCTTCCCTTGGTCCAGTGGCATTTCGCTCTAACCGAGCTACCCTCTCCTTGGTCCAGTGGCATCCCGCCCTGATCGAGCTACCCTTCCCTTTGGTCCAGTGGCATTCCGCCCTAACCGAGCTATCCTTTCCTTGGTCCAGTGGCATTCCACCCTGATCGAGCTACCCTTTCCTTGGTCCAGTGGCATTCCGCCCTGATCGAGCTGCCCTTTCCTTGGTCTAGTGGCATTCCGCCCTAACCGAGCTATCCTTTCCTTGGTCCAGTGGCATTCCGCCCTGATCGAGCTACCCTTTCCTTGGTCCAGTGGCATTCCGCCCTGATCGAGCTGCCCTTTCCTTGGTCCAGTGGCATTTTGCCCTGATCAAGCTTCCAAAAGGATACGCCGCACCGCCATTACGAGCCTTAAGTTCGGACTGGCACGAAAGCCCTTCCTTGCGTTAGCATTATCTCCGCGCTAACAAATAAACCCGTGTCGGTTGAAGATTTTATGTTCTAGCTGGCATTCTCACATTGTTGCCACTACGGGCCATCTACTGTCGACCAGGAGTCGAACATCACACTTCGACCTGCCACCCTATACATATCAAAAAAAAAAAGAAAGAAAAGAAAATGCGGTTAAAAATAGAGATACCCCGCCAGACTTGCTCCTATATTAGGACAAGTGCAAAAATGGCTATAACCCAGCTGTGGCGAAAACCCGAAGGGGCGTTGCAGGCAAAATCGGGTACCCCGTCGCGTGAAAACCCGAAAGGGCGCGCGGGCAAAAGCAAGAGGGGGCTGGCTCCGGTGAAAACCCGAAAGGGCGCTTGAGTCAGTAAAGTGGTAATTTCTAAATTCCTCTCCTATTCTCCACCCAATGAAACTCCGAAAGGGACAACCATCAAAGTCCCACCGAAAATCCTTTAACAAACCCACATTCGACATTCGTCATCATCGGCGAGGTCGGGTGATCTATACCCTCAACTTGGACCTTACGTCCATGTTGATAATCCCATCTTCGCTTCGGCATGTGACCCGTGCTGATGAATAAACCCACATTCGACCCTCGTCATCATCGGCGAGATCGGTCGATCTCTACCCTTAACTTGGACCTTACGTCCCTGTTGATAATCCCATCTTTGCTTCGGCATGTGACCCATGTTGATGAATAAACCCATGGTCGACCCTCGTCATCATCGGCGAGATCGGTCTATCTCTACCCTTAACTTGGACTTTCTGTCCCCGTTAATAACCCTACCTTTGCCTCGGCATGTGGCCCATGCCGATGAATAAACCCACGTTCGACCCTCGTCATCATCGGCGAGACCGGTCGATCTTTACCCTTAGCTCGGATCTTACATCCTTGTTAATAGACCGTATCCTTTGCTTCAATATCTAACTAGTGTCGACAGACCGAAGCAGGGTCCAATCCTTGTCATCATCGACAAGGCCAGTCAATATTTTCAAGGTCTAGTTCTTCTACATCCCGAATTCAAAAAAAAAAAAAAGAAAAGAAAATGGGGTTAAAAATAGAGATACCCCGCTAGACTTGCTCCCATATCAGGACAAGTGCAAAAATGGCTATAACCCAGCTGTGGCGAAAACCCGAAAGGGCGTCGCATGCAAAAATTGGGTACCCAGCCATGTGAAAACCCGAAAGGGCGCGCGGGCAAAAGCAAGAGGGGGCTGGCCTCGGCGAAAACCCGAAAGGGCGCTTAGGTCAGTAATGTGAATAAAAAAAATTGAATGATGAATAGTGATGATTCATTCTCTGTCCGGAAGACCCCTTACGAGGTCGACGGGGAATTTTCATCTGATATCCCGCCTATATACATCTATTGTCTACCCTTTTCGACCCTTGTCACCATCGGCAAGATCGATCGCTACCCTATCCAGTTTTTGTCACCATCGGCAAGACTATCTACCCTTTTCGACCCTTGTCACCATCGGCAAGATCGGTCGCTACCCTATCCGATTTTTGTCACCATCGGCAAGACCGTCTACCCTTTTCGACCCTTGTCACCATCGGCAAGATCGGTCGCTACCCTATCCGGTTTTTGTCACCATCGGCAAGACCGTCTACCCTTTTTCGACCCTTGTCACCATCGGCAAGATCGGTCGCTACCCCTATCCAGTTTTTGTCACCATCGGCAAGACCGTCTACCCTTTTCGACCCTTGTCACCATCGGCAAGATCGGTCGCTACCCTATCCGGTTTTTGTCACCATCGGCAAGACCGTCTACCCTTTTCGACCCTTGTCACCATCGGCAAGATCGGTCGCTACCTTACCCGGTTTTTGTCACCATCGGCAAGACCGTCTACCCTTTTCGACCCTTGTCACCATCGACAAGATCGGTCGCTACCCTACCCGATTTTTGTCACCATCGGCAAGACCGTCTACCCTTTTCGACCCTTGTCACCATCGGCAAGATCGGTCGCTACCTATCCGATTTTTGTCACCATTGGCAAGATCGTCTACCCTTTTCGACCCTTGTCACCATCGGCAAGATCGGTCGCTACCCTATCCGGTTTTTTTCACCATCGGCAAGACCGTCTACCCTTTTCGACCCTTGTCACCATCAGCAAGATCGGTCGCTACCCTATCCGGTTTTTGTCACCATCGGCAAGACCGTCTACCCTTTTCGACCCTTGTCACCATCAGCAAGATCGGTCGCTACCCTATCCGGTTTTTGTCACCATCGGCAAGACCGTCTACCCTTTTCGACCCTTGTCACCATCGACAAGATCGGTCGCTACCCTACCCGGTTTTTGTCACCATCGGTAAGATCGTCTACCCTTTTCGACCCTTGTCACCATCGACAAGATCGGTCGCTACCCTATCCGATTTTTGTCACCATCGGCAAGACCGTCTACCCTTTTCGACCCTTGTCACCATCGGCAAGATCGGTCGCTACCCTATCCGATTTTTGTCACCATCGGTAAGACCGTCTACCCTTTTCGACCCTTGTCACCATCGGCAAGATCGGTCGCTACTCTACCCGGTTTTTGTCACCATCGGCAAGACCGTCTACCCTTTTCGACCCTTATCATCATCGGCAAGATCGGTCGCTACCCTATCCGGTTTTTGTCACCATCGGCAAGACCGTCTACCCTTTTCGACCCTTGTCACTATCGGCAAGATCGGTCGCTACCCTAGTCCAGTTCTTGTCATCATCGTCAAGACCATCTACCCTTTTCGACCCTCGTCATCATCGTCAGGACCGGTCGCTACCCATTCTCGGGTCTTGCCATCCTCGGCAGGACCACTTACCCGCCAGTTTTGATATACCCTCTTGAGTCCCCCGGACTCTCGGCTGGCATAGGCCATTGTTAGTCTCGAGAAAAGTCTCGGCGCGGTGGAGCGAACACCTTACCCCTTTGCTGAAGGCATGAGCGCTCTCCTGCCCTAGTGACTCATACACTCGGATTAGAAACAATGGGCGAATGGAAGAGAAAAGAATAATGACAAGATGGAGTCTTCATTTAAAAGCACGATGGAGATTTTCCATTACTATGAAGTAAAAGGTACATGTTACACGGGCCATCCCCCGGAGTACATGAAGTGCGTCCAAAAGGGAGCAAATAAAGAGAAAAAAGAGACTACGGCAGAGGGCGTCGGAAGATGTCCTCCAGCGCAGGAATACCCAGGGAAGGATGACGGGTCAGTTCTTGCAATCTGAACTCGGTGGCCTCCAGCTCAGATAGCTTCTCCTCGAGGGAAGCGGCTTGTCCCTCGGCCATCTCTACATCCTCCGCCTTCTGGACTCCCAGGCGATCTACTTCTTCAAGTTCGGCCTCTACCCTTGAAAGTTCGGCCTGTAACGCCGCCATCCGGGCCTTCAGGAAGCTTCGATGTTGTAAAGAGGCCTTGGCTTCATCCCTCATCCTAGCTGCAGTCTCTTGCAGAGAAATGAGGGTCATTCGGCTTTCAGCCCGCTTCAATGATATGGCCGTCAGCTGGTCAGCTACTTCCCGGCCTAGAAATTCCCTCCTGTTTACATGCTTCAGGAGCATGACTACCCGCGGAGTCCAATCGTCCATAGGGCAACCAAAGGCCAACAGCGATCGGGAAAGATGCTCTATCAAGCCCCTCAGCTGAACATAAGTTAAATCCCTGCTAGCCGTTATGGTCTGTTGAAGAGTCCCCAAAAACTGCCACACAAGGTCATTTGAAGATTGAAGACCCAGTGGCGACGTCTCGGGCAGTTCAAACTCCACTCTGCTATCCACAGCAGCCCAGATATCATCGGCCATCCCGGAAGATGACGATGGCATGAGCTGCAATCCACTGCGGTGGGGAACAACAGCGCTGGCCGATACGGTGGCTGGAGTGTCAATGATAACAATTTCCTTGCCTGCCCCCTGGGATGGAGGTGCAATAGGAATATCAAGAGCCAAGGACGTCTGTTCTTCGACTATCTCTCCGGCTTCTATTTCGGAGGGGCCACCCTTCTCCGGAGCTGACTGTTGTGTGACTTCTAATGGCTGAAAGTCCGCAACTGCTGCCAAACTATCAACCCTCAGAAATGCCCGGGACCGCGCCGGATTAAAAAGCCCAAGGGCCATGTGCGCGTCGGGTTAAAATGTAAACGGCGCCGGACTAACATTCGTGGCAAATTAAGGGCCATTCAAAGCTTCTGTCAACCGAAGAGGAGGTCAGGCCGGATGAAATTCATCCGTGGGTCTTGCTGCACTTGTGCCTTGCTCACAACACCCACGTCTGGGGGGCATTTGTTGGCACCTAAAATATGATCGTCGGCGACCAAGCCATAAGGTCGAATGACCCGGCCCACCGAAGCGCGGGAGCCGATAAAGATCAACACATCGAGGATTTCTCAAGCTGCCATAGCCTCGAGTCATTCCGTATGGACGTGGGGACTTCACCTCAGGAGAGCCGAGATGAATCCACAACCAACCGACAGTGCGACCAAGCCTGCCCAATGAACCGGCATCGACTTTGTCGTGCTGCATCCACTACACCCATTGTCCGATCAAGGACGATGGTCTATCCGGTGTTCCCCCACCACATGAAAAGGCTCTCCTGAAGACAAAGGAGTTCCCCCCTGGCTTTCCAAAACGGAAGACCGAAAGCTCTGTCGGTGGAAGATCCCGATCGCCCGGCATGGGCACGGCTTCCCACCAAGATGGGCCTGTTAGTGGCCGAATGATCGCCCAGCGCAGGCGGAACTATCTCTGGTGTTATCCAACCCCCTAGAGAGCTCTGGGTATGAGCCAGGCCGGACCAACAGCATGGATCGTAGAGCCGAAGGCCGTGTCGACGGAAAGCCCGTACGATCAAATCAAAGCTATCTGGAGTCTCAAGAACGGCCGTACGTCGACCTGGGAGCTTCGACAAGACATCCCGTCAAGGTTTCGAGGGGCATTGGCGAGATAATGTTCACGGTGACTCCCGGACTCATCGACTGGCTTGAAGCGCACGAGGAGCATTAGCCCGGCGCGCCTTAAACCGGCGCGCCCCTCATTCGATGCCCCTGATCCCGGCGCGCCCTTATCCCGACGCGCCCCCCTACCTTTCGCCCTTATCCCGGCGTGCCCCCCACCTAATGCCCCTTTGGCCGGCGCGCTTAAGACCTACCCTCGCGTCCTCCTATCCCGGCGCACTAAAGAATGGAGCTTCCTCCCGGCGCGCCAAATCCCACGCCGGATGAAGAGCCTCCAACCTGTTATATATATGGGTGAGGTTTGAGCGAAGAAAAAAAGAAGAAGGAGAGACATATCGAGACATCAGAAGATACAGAGAGCAGGAAGGAAAAGAGAGGAGGGTTTTTTGAGAGGGCTTTCCTTTGAAGAAGAGAGGGAGCAGGGCTTCTTCGGAGGATCTTCTGCCGACCGTCTTCCTTTCTCTACGATACCCTGTTTCAGGAACAGGTGGGCACCAGCGCCGGTCCCTCTTCTGCTTTCGTAGATTTCTTCTTCTGAATTTCCTACCCATCGAATGTAAGCGAGGGGGGGAGGAGCGACGATGATATGAGTCGATTCTCCTCCCCCTTCTATGCGATTTTCTTTTTTTCCCTTTCCCCTGTTGTTGTGCTCTGCACGTCCTCTGCCTCCGCTATTGGCGAACGACGACCGAGCAATGGTGCCGGTGCTGTGCTCTTATAATGTAAATGCTAAACCATTCTCGTTTCTGGGATGGTGATATATGTGCGCGTGTGAATGCTTAAATGAATAGATCGAATGAATGATCCTTAGCCCCTCTTTTATCTATGCCAATGCGTGTGTCTGAGCTCTTCTCCGCACCGCTCTAATTCTGGTTTCTCCGAGGTCTACATCGTGCCCCGAATCATCGTGGGCTACAGAGACACCCCCTCCCTGGGGACTTTTCTTTCGATCATTCTCATGTCTGATTCAAGGGTTTTCGCATCCCTTTTGTTAGGGTGCTAGGCCCGGATACAGAGGGGGGGTGAATGTATCCCTCTAGAAAATATAGCCCAAATTAAAACTCTAAAGCTCAGATATGCGGAATAAAGACTAATGAACTTTCCAAGATGAAATGATAAGGCAACAAATGAACAAACAGTTGGACTGCACCAATGCAGCCACCTGAACAACCAGAAACGAAGGCAGAGCTAAACAACCCAAACACACTTAGCAGAATATAATGCTCAAAAATAACTCTCTAGATAATGCAACTAGCCAAGCATGCACAACCTGTGAATGGGAGGTAGAAGATATGGAGCTAACGCAAGGCAAACCACTGCACAAATAAATTTAAGGTGGTTCGGTCCTCCAGACCTACATCCACCCCTCACTCCCAACCGGAGTGAGGCTTCACTGGCCAATGCTAGAACCAAGCAGACTCAGTCTGCGAACAGTTGCTGCCACACAGCTTGACTAGGGGAACAGCCTCCCCTCTTCCTCCCAACCGGAGGGACACCCCAAGTGACTCCCAGCCACTTGGAAACCAGAGACCGAAGTCTCTCTTCCTCCAGACCGGAGGGACCCCTGTACTTGCTACCCACAAGCCCAGAACCGGAGACAAGTCTCCCTTCCTCCAAACCGGAGGGAACCCACAAGTAGCTCCCAGCTACTTGCAACCGGAGATCAGATCTCCCTTCTCCTGACCCACCAGGAGGAACCCGACCTCAGTCCAGAGGTTCGGAAGAACACAGTAAATCAGATCGAATAAAAGGAAAAATAAGAAACAAAAATAACACAACAAACATAAGCTGTAAATGAAGGAACATCAGATGTGGCTCCCATGGAGCTGACTGACCTGGATTTGATCCACGGTCCAGTAGACAGATCTTCAGTAACTTCTGCCTTTTTTCTCCACGAACTCTCTCTCTCTCTCTCTATCTCTCTTTCTTTCTCTTTTGCTCTCCTTTTCTCTCACGTTGTTCTCTCCTTCTTCTCTTCAACTCTTTTTCTTCTTGTCGGCTCACTCTTCTTCTATTTCTTCTTCTTCTCTTTTTCTTCTTCTTCTCTTTTTCTGGATCGAAGGGCTTTCTGCTCTGCTGTTGCGCTTTCTGCTCTCTAGGCTTCTTCTTCGATCAGCCTCCATCTGAAGACGAAGGCTCCAATATATACCAGCAGCAGTAGGGAGGGTGATAGGTGTGTGCTTCCCACGCCTTCCGTCCAGAAGATTCCTCCTCGGATCACGTGCTCAGCACCCACCTCGGATCACGTGTCAGGTGCCAGCTTCGGGTCACGTGCCCATTCATCAGTACGCTCAGCAACTGGAGTTGAGGTGGCGTCAACACACTTGCTCCAAAGGGTTAACGTAGCCTTCAAAGACATTCGACCAGCAAAACTCAAGTCTGCTGCGTTGACTCCATCAGCCTGCTGTGTTGACGCATCGGTGATCCAGTGATCAAGTCTTCAGCAGATGGGCGTGCTGCGTCGACGCTCTCAGCATGCTGCGTTGACGCATTTGGACGCTGCATTGGCCCAATCATCAGTCCGAATCATCTGCAAACAGAGATAAAAGGAATGTATATACTTAGTTAGTTCAGGCTCTTATAACAGCGAGTGTATATACATTTGAACAATTAGCACATGGACAGTGTATACACTTTACCGTAAAGGACAATGCATGAGTGCAGTGTATAGACTTGGTGTTTAACATGCATGAGAACCAGTGTACAGACATGATGTCCTCACAGCTGACGACTCCAGTGTATAGACTTGCTGAGGGAGTGACTGTACAGAGTTTGGAGTGTTAGAGCCAATGTATAGACTTCAGCAGGATTGCCAGTGTATAGACTTGTACAGTGCAGCGAGTGTACAGACTTTGAGTATTAGGGCCAATGTATAGACTTGAACGTCCACTGTGGATGTATAGACTTGACGACCCTGAGCCAATGTGTAGACTTTACGCTGTACAGACTTTAGGCTTTGAACGCTTGAGCTGAAGACAATGTACAGACTTAGCGATGTATAGATTTGGCCAGTAAAACGTAGGAAAAGGTATGAGTGTATAGACTTGGCCAAGCGTAGGAAAAGATGTGGAGTGTACAGACTTAGTGAAACAAAGTCCAGTGTATAGACTTGGTGAAATGACGCCAATGTACAGACTTGCAGGTGCGAAGCCGATGTACATACTTGGTTCCTGTAGCAGTGTATAGACTTGAAGGTCTGAAGGTGATGTATAGACTTGGTGAACACTGCAACATCAATCGGATGTATAGACTTTGAGTCAAGGAGGCGTTGTGTAGACTTTGGAAAGTCTGAGCCAGTGTACAGACTCGATGATATGAAGACGATTGTATAGACTTCCAATGGAACGAGTGTAGAGACTTTCAATTGAACACTTCAGTCCCGTTGTATGGACTTGAAGATGGAAGCGAAGAGTCGACGCATCAGCTCAAGGAGTTGACGCGCTACTGTGAGGACAGAGACAAGTATGACTGAAGGGTCGACGCATCAGCACAATGAGTTGACGCACTGCTGTGGAGACTGTGCAGACAGAGTGTAGACAGAATTAAGTAGAGCATGTTATCTGACAGCCATATGAACTCCATTCACTTACATGATAAAACATGAATTAATCAAGCATATAAAAGAAAAGCATTATGATCAGAGAATGACTGAATAATAGCATGATGACACACACAGCAAGATGACTTACAGTGAATAACTCACTTCAAAGGCCAATCATAAAAACCACCATTAAAACCATCATCAAAACCACAGGGGCACAACACCTTTCTCTTCTCGGATGGAGCCGTGCTTCTGCGCGTGCCTCTTTCCGCCATGCATAGGGTCCATCCCCTGAACGTTGCTTTCCAATTGTTCGAGCATATGCCCCTGCAACGAGCCCATCTCGTTTATGCATTTACTGCATCTGTGCATCACGATCATCCAAACTGTTCCGAGGTTTCTCGCCGTTTCGATCACCCGGGGAGGGGGACATTCCCCTGCTGCTTCCTGAAGTTGTTGGGCGACCGGGGGGGCTCTATCTCTCGATGGTAGGCGCTTCCTCGAAGCCATTGCAGACAATGATAGGGGTCCTGGTTCAACGAACTCAGCCCCAACAAATTAAGACCCGATCGAGGCCGGGGGGATGTGTGCTCCTTGTAGGCTAGCCCTCGGAGTCCCATTCTCCCAATGGTCAGTTCCTCTGCGGGATGAGTCATACACTGTGGGTCATCCACCCTTCGTAGGCTAGCCCTCGGGGTGCTGTTCCCATCGTCAATGGCTTCATCTCTCCGTTTCTTCCCCCTATGGAACCTTGGTGCCCCTAGCAGACTAGTCCTCGGGGTATCCTATCCAATGGGGTTTGCTGGCTGCCTTCGTGTAGACCGGCGGTTTAGGGGCTTGTTCCATAGGTGAGCATGACCCCGCTTCTCCCCTGCAACTCTTCAGGTTCAGGGGAGATGCTGTCCAATTTTGGACAGATTAATAATGAATAAACCATAACAAAATACTCATTCCGGACCCAATTATCCTGGTGCTCGAGTAGGAACCTCGCACTGGCTTATCACGTCATTCTTGGAGGGTTCTGGACTTCAATTTAACAAACAATTGGCCTCAAATGGCTTCAAAACCCTCAACATAAACTTAACAAACTTAAATGATTCAAAATTCATCGAAAATAAGCTAAAACGGCGCGGCCTTAACCCAGTGCGCCCTAATACGGCGCGGTACCCCCCCCCCCCCCGCGTCGGATTAGCCTTAGACACATATTTCAAAACTTTTTCCTTGCGCCTTTCCGGTGCGCCCCAATCCTTTGCGCGCCGTATTAACATTCATGATGACCGCGTCGTATTAGCCGCTATACCTACGTTTTATCGCGCCGTATAAGCTTCCTTACGTGTCCGTGCCGGTTTTGAACCCCTCTTGTTGTTTTAACCATTCACTCGCCCCCGGAGTGATTCTCGTCTCTCACGGTCAGTGTTAATAAACCACAATTGGTAATAAATTGAATAAAGGAAGGGCCGAGCGAGTCCAAGCTATACTTTTATCATATCTTCATCACCATGTCCGTTAGCATTGTGCTTTCGCTATCACATTTGTGCTACCTTCCCTCTCCTTGATGGGGAGTAATAAATGTGGCTGATCATCATTTGCTTCCTTGATTCCATTATCATGCTTAATATAGTCATGAACGCCATGTGTGCATGCATGCATAGATCCTTGGGTACATTAAATGGCGTCGACGGAAAGCTGGATTACGTCTGGTCGGAAGTCTTTGCTATGCGCGACGGTGGTCTTCGGACCTATGTCCTCCGCCGCGTACCGAGGATCCATAATCCCATGAATCATGCATCTTCTGCACGATAAACGTATGCATCCTGCATACTTTTGTCATGATCATCATATAGCTCTTTTTAATTCGGCTTCGACAGCCCGCTATCTCGACAATTAATCAAAGGTGTTCCCTCCTCGTGGGGGATGTAATTAACGCCATAGCCTTTATGGTATGGCAGACTGCTGGTCCCGACCGAACCTCACATTCGCCCGACATGGGTCAGAATGAGCACATCACAAATTCGTCACTCATGTGACTGGCACGCCCGCGTCGTTAATCGATCATTTGACTACCAGTCAGTCAGTTGGTCGATCGACCCGCGAAAGAAAGAAAAGGTCGTGAACACCCTCCTCCATGCTGGGAGGGACATAGCTCCTGATAAACTCAAATAAATGGTGATCCACGGTCCCGACTCCAGTTGCCCTCTCACCAACGGGACCCTCAGCCACTGCTGTATGCCCTGAATTCAACCGTTCCACACTAGCCGCATTAACCATCGGTGGACCCAGAGGAGGCATCGGCCGCTCAATCCGCCGCACCCAGTGATCCTCCTCCCAAGCCACACGCCTCGGGACTCGTCCATCTCTACCGAATCGTGACATAGCTGCTGTTGAAGTTAGATGGACGTAGTCTATCTCCACGAAGTGTGGATCTAGAGGGGGGTGATTAGATCTACAGCCTAATTTAAAACCAGTTGTAGGTTCAAATGCGGAATAAAGGCAGATCTACTAAAACACTAACTCGAGTGTCTAAACTTAGCAAAAACACAAGTGATCTGTGAAGATAATCAAGAGATTCAGTAAGAGCAAACTCACAAACACAATGCACACAAGATTTTAGGTGGTTCGGTCAATGACCTACGTCCACCCCACACTCAACCGAGTATGGCTTACTGCTGCGCAACACAGCTTGCGTCCGCTGGGCAATACAGCTTTGCCTACAAACCGCTGAGCAACACAGCTTGCTGTCCAGTGGAATCCTCCACTGCCCGCTGAGCAACACAGCTTGCTGTCCAGAGGATACACCTCTGCAAACCGCTGGAAATACAGCTTAACCCGTCCGAGACCAAGTCTCGCCAGCTGAGGATTACAGCTTTACCTGTCCAGTGGAAACCTCCACTGCATCCGCTGATACACAGCTTGCTGAACAAAGATATCGAAAGTAATAAAATCAGAAACAAAAGAAATGAAGAAAACCAGACAAATGTAGCTCAAGTATGAGCAGAGTCAGCTCTAGTTTCTGAACCAAGAGATTGACTTACAACCTCTCAACAGACTCCTCTCAACTCATCTCTCTCTTCTTGAACTCTCTCAGCACATCTCTCTTTTCTCTCTTTATCTTCTTCTCTCCTTTTCTTCTCTGGATCTCGGTGGCTGCGGCTTCAGACTTAGTCTTACTGTATAGACTTGCCACACTTGATCAGCCTTCAACAGAAGATGAAGACTACTATATATACTGGCAGCAGCAGGTGGATAAGGGCGTGTGACTTCCACGTTTTCCCGCCCAAGTGAATTCGCCAGATCCGAGGCAATTCCATCCACGTGTCAGCATCTGCATATCTCGTCCTCCTGGGATCACGAGCCATGTCATCAATCTTGGTAAGAATCCCTGTCAGACAGAGTATCGGATGATCAGCTTACATAACAACTCTGTATAGACTTATCAGAAGAACTGCGTTGTATAGACTTCATATAAGTGAAAGCTATGTACAGACTTGCTGTATGAAGCAACTGCTGTACAGACTTAGGTGATATGAAGACTGTCAATGTATAGACTAAGTGAAGATCAATGCAATGTGTAGACTTCATGAATAAAGATGCAATGTGTCGACTTCATGAATGAAGATGCAATGTGTAGACTTCAGTGAGAAGATGCAATGTGTAGACTTCACGTTCATATGCATAACAAAGCAATGTATAGACTTCACTGTGAATGCATGAACAGTGAATGAGTGTATATACTTTATAACTCATACTGTAAAATGCAGTGTATAGTCATGAAATGAACGCTGCATGATCGAGCCTAACCAATGTATAGACATTACTATGCTCATCCACTGAATAGACTTCACAGTGCTCAATCAGACTTCACGAAGCTCAATCAGACTTCACGATGCTCAATCACCCTTGAAGATGTGAGCGAGGCAGTGTATGGACTTCAAAAGCTTGAAGGCCCAATGTACAGACTTTGAAGAGTCTGAACCAGTGTACAGACTTGTAACGCTTGAGGGCCGATGTATAGACTTAGGAGCATATGAAGCCAATGTACAGACTTACCAATGCAAGGCCAATGTACAGACTTACTCGAGTGAGACGATGACCAAGACGATGCAGCTACAGTGATGTACAGACTTGGCATGAGACGCTGAGAAAGACGGTGGATGTACAGACTTCAAAAGCTTGTGGACACTGTACAGACTTGGCATAAGACGCAAATAGATACGGTCCAAAGTCCAGACTTATGCTATGTAGACTTAGTCCAATTGAGACGCTGAATAAGACGGTCATTGTACAGACTTAGATGCCATTGACAAATGCATGCTACAGTCCAATGTGTGGACTTACATGAGACGCTCATTGTACAGACTTCGCCTTAGACTCTAAGTGAGACAGACAGTGTATAGTCTTAGCCTTATACTCTAAGTGAGACGGACAGTGTATAGACTTAGCCAATGCACTGTGGATGTATGGACTTTGACGCCTGCATGCTATGCAATGTACACACTTGGTGACTTCGCATGTTGTGCAATGTGCAACCAGTGTATGGACTTGTCGTGCCTACATAAGGCGTTGTACACACTTGCTGCCTGATGCTCATATGCAAACTTTGATGCCCAACAACGATCTACCTGATGCTAATGTGCAGACTTTGATGCCCAACAGCGATGTATAGACTTTGAGAGCGTACGCTAAATGAGACGGTGGCTGAGACAATGGACTGTACAGACTTTAGATGACTTTAGATGCGTGAACAAGACCAGTGTGCAGACTTCATGAATGTGCAAACTTGTCAACGAGATGCACAATGTATAGACTATGCACATAACAGAAGTCTAACACAAACAATATATCAGTCATACACATGCATTCTCCAGATGATATACCAGTCACAGTCATGTTGCTATCATCAAAACACAATGTCATAAAGCACTCATTGTGTTGCTATCATCAAAACAAAATAACATTGCTATCATCAAATCAACATAGCACATGCTTGTGCCTAAGGGGCACAACATTCTCCCCCTTTTTGATGATGGCAACACACTATGACAGTGAGTCACACACAAAATTTTCTCCCCCTTTGACATAATCAAAAAGAGAAAAATAGTATAAACAAGAGTGCAACATGGCAATATGAATGCAAATACCCTTAGAACAAGAAACTCTCCCTGAAGATAGGACTCCCCCTGAATGAATTCTCCCCCTATGAAATGGGATATTGTGTTCAAGAAATCAGATATACAAAGGGAAAGATCAAGAATTCATCTGACTGGCAGTCTGAACAAGTAGTTCAGGAATAAGCATTCTAAAGCATAGAGTCTTCAGTCATATGAATTTAGAAACTACTTTCAGATAGAAGTCTGGTTTAAAGGTTAGAAATTTTGAGTTCATGCACTACAATCAATGGATAAGTTGGATGTGCATGAT
The DNA here is from genome assembly GCA_022559845.1 of Amorphophallus konjac. NCBI lineage: Eukaryota > Viridiplantae > Streptophyta > Magnoliopsida > Alismatales > Araceae > Amorphophallus > Amorphophallus konjac. The sequence continues at coordinate 99,782,093 of CM040128.1, forward strand.
AAAACAATAAACCAGAATCACATTTGCATGAAAGATTCAGTTTCAAAATATCCTACTTTCGTATACTCATTAAAAGTTGTTAAGAGATGCTAGGTCATGTATTGAAAATAAACAAATTGACATCCATGAATTTTCTTTTGAAGGAACAGCATTATCAATATTAATTTATTTAGGGCATTCAGGTACCATAAGTCTTTCTGCGTAAGGGTATACGTTTATCAGACGCCAATACCCCTAGATACTCAACAAGATGGACAATTCTGCCTATGATCAAATTCAACAGAACTGGTTTACACCTTTTTGTGTGAGGGTACACGTTTATCAAACGCCAGTTACCCTCAGGTACTCAGTGAAACCAGCCTACTGTTTTGATCATTTTGTACAGAGATAGCTGATACACTTCATGACATGAGTGTTGTCCACTTCTTTGATGGATCACTCAGTTTCTCAGTGATTTACCAATCATTGCTCTACCAATGTTAATTTTTAATGATTTTCAATATTTTTCAATATCTTTCTTAGATGCCCTTTATTTGTTTAAGAACGACTTGTTTAAGGACAATACACATACTTAGCTTCTCTAACATGATTTCAGATGAGTTTTCATATTTCAGATATGATTAGCTTTGTCTGACATGAAATAAGAAAGGGGTTGAGAGTTTTATCAATTTTCAGCTTTCTTATTTACTGATTGCAATCTTTAAACTTCAATGATTATAAAATTTAAACCATTAAGTCAGTCTTTAAGCAATTTAAAATTCTTATAAGAGAAGAAGTCTGTTTTCTATTGCTTAGAAATCAGAACTGACTAACAGATTGCCATATGTCAGACTCAATCATTTAGAGTCAATGATGAAATAATTCAATAGAATTGATGACCACTCTGAATTTCTAACCATACTCCCCCTGTCTATATACATGCAATTTTGCTAATGAATGGCAAGAATTAAATGAGAGAGAGCTTGTGCATAGGTCATGAATGAATGATATACAAAGGCATGCAAAGACTCAACAAACTCCCCCTGAATACATGCAATGTTTTCTCTGAAAACTAAACAAAGGATTTTGAAATTCATGCTCATTCAGACTGCCCTATCAAATAATATAACCCATGGTACTAGGCCGAGAACCTGGTCTCAAGGACCATCTCACACATGGTAATAACCTCCAAACATATTTCCCTGCCCTTTAGTAGCTTACTATTTAGTATACCACGGTTATGCAGAAAAATGCAGTTCAAAGCAGTTTTATATCCATGTGATTTTAGACACATTCATGACTAAATGATATGCAATGATGATCACGAAGATATGAATGTCATGCATGATCATGAGTCTGTTGCAACATCCAGCATTCACAAAACCAGCAGAGAGTTTATTCATTAGAGAGCATCATTCGGGAGCAATCAATTCTTCAAGATAATTCAGTTTCTAGCATTCAGTGTACATAGTGCAATAGTATGCAAAGAGAATAGAATCATCAGCTTTTGTGCAGAATTTAAATTCAGTAGCTGAGTCTGGAATGCAGGCTGATCAGCTGGACAAGAAGAGAAAGTCAGGAATTAACCAATCAAATCGACATTACTTTCTCAATTCAATTCTGAAGATAAGTCACTTACCTGCTTTACCTGACTGATTTATTTTTACCCTTAATGTTCCATCAGATTGTTGACAAGGCCTCCAATCTCTTTTAGCTTTTGAATTTATGGCCTTATCTCCTGTCATATGCCTGAAGCAGCCACTATCCAAGTACCACAAATTTGTCCTTGGCTGCCAGACATACTTGCACACACAATCAGGTAGATGAGTTTGGAACCCAAGTCTGATCGGGCTCCAGAGAATATGGAATAGAAGTAAAGCAAGACAGCAGACTTTTTGGTATCCACATTTGTTTGAAAGAATTTTGTTCAGTGGATCTTACAGATTTCTTTCTATTGTTATTTTTCTTCTTATTTACACCAGCATAATTATTGACAGTGTTGTTTCTTTGCCAGTGCCTTGGCCAGGGTGTGTTCACGAAGTTTTGGCCATAGTAGTTCCTGGGCTGACTGAAATAATGCATATTTCTAGGTGACCAGTTGCCATACCCACTAACCCAATTTCTAGTGTAAGGTCTATGATATTGTGCAACCTGATATGCAAGACCTGCAAACCTTCCCGGAGTTCTAGTCCAACCTGACCTATTGAAATAGGTTGGCTGTGCATTGTAGTAAGTCTGAGCTCTGGGTTGATAGAAATAATTGGGTTGACTCCTGGCAGCATTCTGTCTCCCCTGTACTTTGGACCCTGCTGACCTATTCATGGGTGTGTATTGGGTCTTCTTCAGAGGTGATGGTGATGGTGGAGACTTGGTGGCCTTGACATGGGGTTTATAGGACTGTTTAGGTTGACACCTAACCTGTGATTGAGCCTTGGGATTTTGCTTGGATATGCTGGCTCTACTTGGCTCATTAACCTTTTGTTTGCCCTTCTCCTCGGCACTGGGCTTTTTCAGATTAGCAGTTTTGTTCATTGAAATGGTTGAGTTCATGTTAATTAGAGGTCCCTTTTCTTTTTGAGCAACAAATGAAATTATTTTCATCCCAAATATTTTTGTTGCACTAGAATTAAATCCTAGGCCCTCTTTTCTGAAATTAACCTTTGACCCTAACAAAGCATTTAGATTCTCTGTACCTTGGGTCATTTTCTCAATGGTCTTAAGCTTGTCCTCATTGTCCTTTTGAATATCTTCAACAGATTTCTTAAGTTCAGTATTCACAATTTGGACAGCTTCATATTTCTCATTCACCAACTTCATCTCACTCTCATATTTTTGAATTTTCAGTTTCCATTCATCAATTTCCTTTTCTAACCTCACATTCTCTTCCCTAGAAGTTTTTAACTCATTCTTGATTTCTTCTGATTCAGAACATGTGAGTTTGAGTTTATTATTTTTAGCTTCAAGACATGCAATTTTATCAGACAATGAGGTATCATTTTGCATGGAATTGATTTTTCTTTTTAGATGCCTATTTTCCCTTCTAATATCATCTGCTTGATCAGCTAGTTTATGATAGGCATCTACCCACTCAACAATAGTAAAATTATCAAATGGAGAAATTACCTCATCTGAATCTTCCTCTCTGTCTTCAGAGCTAGTTGCCATGAGACAGATGGGTTTTTCAGCTTCAACTTCATTGTCCGAAGTATTGCTGAGACAACCTTCATCCTCATCGCTCCATGTGCTGATCATGGCTCTTCCTTTCGTGTTCTTTCTATTTGATTTATCCTTGTGCTTCTGGTTCTCCGGACAGTCAGCTTTCATATGTCCAGAGTTCCTGCATTGGTAACACACGTAAGTTCCATATTGATTTGTAGGTTTAGATTTATACCTTGTGTCCTACCGGCTGCCACTATGGTTCCTTCGGTTGAATTGTCCTCCTTCTCTCCTGAGAACCGCCTGAACTCTCTAGTCATCATAGCCATCTCAGTATGAGTTATGTCTTGTTCATTCAAGCTCTCCTCGGATGATGATCTGCTAGAGCTGGATCGGTTTGATTTGCTGGATTTGCTAGCACCAGCCTTCAGTGCGATCGGTTTCCTCTTCTCTTCAGCTTCATCTACCTTCAGCAGATTCATCTCATATGCCATTAGAGATCCAATTAGCTCATCTGCCCTTGTATTGTGCAGATCTCTTGACTCTTCCATGACGGTGGCCTTGGTGTGCCAAATTGAAGTCAAGGATCGCAAGATCTTCCTGACTATATCATACTCAGAATACTTCTTCCCGAATCCTCTGAGGCCATTAGTAATAGTTGTCAATCTAGCATACATCTCCTTGATGGTCTCGTTGGGTTTCATCTTGAAGGCTTCATATTCAGACACAAGAAATTGGCCTTCGTCTCTCTAACCTGAGAAGTCCCTTTATGAATTGCTTCCAGTGCATCCCACATCTCCTTAGCTGAATTGTAGGCTGATACTCGAGAAAATTCAGTGGGATGCAGAGAACATTGGACTGCGTTGATTGCACTCTAGTTGAGCGTGGACCTTCTGATTTCCTCCTTGGTCCAGACTTCCTCATTCGGGGACAGCTCATAAGGTCCCTTGTTGACTACCTTCCAAAGCTCATAATCCTTAGCCCTCAAAAAGACCTGCATACGGTTCTTCTAGTATGCGTAGTTGGATCCATCAAAGTACGGGGGCTTTGTAGATGAGTGACCTTCAGCAATCATCCCTCGAACATCTATCTTGCCTTTCCTCTTCGGGCGATGAGTCCCTGTAGAAGAGTTAGGCTCTGATACCAAGTGTTGAAGTTAGATGGACGCAGTCTATCTCCACGAAGTGTGGATCTAGAGGGGGGTGAATAGATCTACAGCCTAATTTAAAACCAGTTGTAGGTTCAAATGCGGAATAAAGGCAGATCTACTAAAACACTAACTCGAGTGTCTAAACTTAGCGAAAACACAAGTGATCTGTGAAGATAATTAAGAGATTCAGTAAGAGCAAACTCACAAACACAATGCACATAAGATTTTAGGTGGTTCGGTTAATGACCTACGTCCACCCCACACTCAACCGAGTATGGCTTACTGCTGCGTAACACAGCTTGCGTCCGCTGGGTAATACAGCTTGGCCACAAACCGCTGAGCAACACAGCTTACTGTCCAGTGGAATCCTCCACTGCCCGCTGAGCAACACAGCTTGCTGTCCAGAGGATACACCTCTGCAAACCGATGGGAAATACATCTTAACCCGTCCGAGACCAAGTCTCGCCAGCTGAGGATTACAGCTTTACCTGTCCAGTGGAAACCTCCACTGCATCCGCTGATACACAGCTTGCTGAACAAAGATATCGAAAGCAATAAAATCAGAAACAAAAGAAATGAAGAAAACCAGACAAATGTAGCTCAAGTATGAGCAGAGTCAGCTCTGGTTTCTGAACCAAGAGACTGACTTACAACCTCTCAATAGACTCCTCTCAACTCATCTCTCTCTTCTCGAACTCTCTCAACACATCTCTCTTTTCTCTCTGTATCTTCTTCTCTCCTTTTCTTCTCTGGATCTCGGTGGCTGCAGCTTCAGACTTAGTCTTACTGTATAGACTTGCCACACTCGATCAGCCTTCAACAGAAGATGAAGACTACTATATATACTGGCAGCAGCAGGTGGATAAGGGCGCGTGGCTTCCACGTTTTCCCGCCCAAGTGAATTCGCCAGATCCGAGGAAATTCCATCCACGTGTCAGCATCTGCATATCTCGTCCTCCTGGGATCACGAGCCAGGACATCAATCTTGGTAAGAATCCCTGTCAGACAGAGTATCGGATGATCAGCTTACATAACAACTCTGTATAGACTTATCAGAAGAACTGCGTTGTATAGACTTCATATAAGTGAAAGCTATGTACAGACTTGCTGTATGAAGCAACCGCTGTACAGACTTAGGTGATATGAAGACTGTCAATGTATAGACTAAGTGAAGATCAATGCAATGTGTAGACTTCATGAATGAAGATGCAATGTGTCGACTTCATGAATGAAGATGCAATGTGTAGACTTCAGTGAGAAGATGCAATGTGTAGACTTCACGTTCATATGCATAACAAAGCAATGTATAGACTTCACTGTGAATGCATGAACAGTGAATGAGTGTATAGACTTTATAACTCATACTGTAAAATGCAGTGTATAGTCATGAAATGAACGCTGCATGATCGAGCCTAACCAATGTATAGACATTACTATGCTCATCCACTGAATAGACTTCACAGTGCTCAATCAGACTTCACGAAGCTCAATCAAACTTCACGATGCTCAATCACCCTTGAAGATGTGAGCGAGACAGTGTATGGACTTCAAAAGCTTGAAGGCCCAATGTACAGACTTTGAAGAGTCTGAACCAATGTACATACTTACCGATGCAAGGCCAATGTACAGACTTACTCGAGTGAGACGATGACCAAGACGATGCAGCTATAGTGATGTACAGACTTGGCATGAGACGCTGAGAAAGACGGTGGATGTACAGACTTCAAAAGCTTGTGGATATTGTACGGACTTGGCATAAGACGCAAATAGAGACGGTCCAAAGTCCAGACTTATGATGTGTAGACTTAGTCCAATTGAGACGCTGAATAAGACGGTCATTGTACAGACTTAGATGCCATTGACAAATGCATGCTACAGTCCAATGTGTGGACTTACATGAGACGCTCATTGTACAGACTTCGCCTTAGACTCTAAGTGAGACGGATAGTGTATAGTCTTAGCCTTAGACTCTAAGTGAGATGGACAGTGTATAGACTTAGCCAATGCACTGTGGATGTATGGACTTTGACGCCTGCATGCTATGCAATGTACACACTTGGTGACTTCGCATGTTGTGCAATGTGCAACCAGTGTATGGACTTGTCGTGCCTACACAGGGCGTTGTACACACTTGCTGCCTGATGCTCATGTGCAGACTTTGATGCCCAACAGCGATGTACCTGATGCTAATGTGCAGACTTTGATGCCCAATAGCGATGTATAGACTTTGAGAGCATACGCTAAATGAGACGGTGGCTGAGACAATGGACTGTACAGACTTTAGATGACTTTAGATGCGTGAACAAGACCAGTGTGCAGACTTCATGAATGTGCAAACTTGTCAACGAGATGCACAATGTATAGACTATGCACATAACAGAAGTCTAACACAAACAATATATCAGTCATACACATGCATTCTCCAGATGATATACCAGTCACAGTCATGTTGCTATCATCAAAACACAATGTCATAAAGCACTCATTGTGTTGCTATCATCAAAACAAAACAGCATTGCTATCATCAAATCAACATAGCACATGCTTGTGCCTAAGGGGCACAACAGCTGCAAGATGGGGCACCCAAAAAATAATCAGTATACCAGAAAATCAACATATATAGCACAGCAAAATGAAGGTACATGAAGTGTCAAAATACAACTACAATAGCCCAGAACATGGGTCTCACGGGCCGTACGCCCTCGTCTCCGCCTCCGACGCAAGCCCCGTGGGGGGCATTTGTTGTACCCGGACTATTTCCCGGCAAAATAACAAGGAATAAGGGTTTGGGCATTTCCCCGAACACCTTCAAGGCACGGGCTATCCAGCCCTTTCTACAACCCTGTGGGTCCCTACAAAGGCACTGATCAGCTTGCCGTGACACGTGGCGACATGAGCAACTGTCCGGGGGCAACCCCGGCCACTCACATACGGGCTTTGCCCGTATTCTACATGGCCGCCCGGGACCACCCGGGGGCGGCCCCGACGTTAAGCCATGCCATGTGGCACCCAATGAAAGGGCCGTGGGCCCACCCCAAGACACTTCTTTCAACCCTCCAAGGTCAAAGGGAGGCCCAAGTAAGTCAACCACAGCTCTGGAGTCCCACAGCACTTGCATACGGCTCACACACGCGTGTTCGACATTTTTCCGAACACCTTGTGGGCACATATGTTCCAGCCCTTCTACACAAAACCACGGGTAACCCCGTGGTTCCAGCACACTAATTGGGTCCTACAACGACCCCCCCAGCAAGGCGGGGCCACCCCCGACCCTCAGATACGTGGCGACGAGCAACTTAATTCTAGCACTCGGGCCAACCCGAGGCTACCCTGCCAACCCACCGTGCAATACGGCACGTAGCTCGAGGTACGACCCATGTCCCAAGGATGCCTCTACTAAGCTTCCACGAGCTCCCTTCTTCAACCCAAGGCCCACCTCGGGGCCCCTCGGTCGTCTACCCAAGTCATTCGGCAATCCAGGGTGTGTCGGGCATTTACCCGAACACCTTGCGAGCGACTACGATAACTCGAAGAACGATGGCCCCCACGGGTCCATCCCAGTTTCCCAGAGCTTAACGTCCTTCAAAGAGTGCTTACGCAAGACACAAGGAGACCCGGGGGCCACCCCTCAGGATCACAACCGACCCCGGGGCCAGTTCACCCCGGGGCGCCCCCCCCGGAGGGTGAACTCTCCGGGGGTCGCACCCTCCCTCCAGCCCGATGGTCCCATGACCCCACTCAGCCTCAGTTCATCCAGTTTGTGGTCCTATGACTCGGTTCGTGTGCCGTACCAGTTCGAGAAGTCGACACGTGGACGCGGGAGCGTAAAGCGATAGCACGCGAGAATTCCGCAAGTCGACGCGCACACAAGCCTCCGCAAGCCTCCACGTATCCTCCCAGCCAAGTTGTCCTTTTCTTCTTAGTTAATTTAGGAAGAAATAGACCCAAAATATTGGATTTTATAGTGGGGACCGCCCCCTCTCTCTCCCTAGCGACCCAGCCCACCTAAACCCCCCTGAGGGGTTTAAGCGGACCAGCCCAGCCCCCTGGGCTGGTCCGCGTAAACCCCTTCCCTTCCATTAAAAAAATTTGCTTTTCTTAATTAAAAAATCCCAAACCCAGCCCGCCTAAACCCTCTAGGGGAGGGGGTTTAGGCGGACCATCCCAGCCCCCTGAGGCTGGTCTGCCTAAACCGTTCCCAGCCCATCCTTTTTACAAAAAAACACCCTCCGTAAGGGGTTTACGCGGGCTGGCTGGACCCTATCAACCTAGCCCTCCTAAACCTATACTATTCATGGGGTTTACGCGGGCTGGCTTGACCCCATCAACCTAGCCCTCCTAAACCCTTCCTAACCCTTCAACTTCTCTATAAACCCCCATTAAAATCTCAAGGGGCACACATGACAAGCACAATAGAAGCTCCAAGACATCCGGCCTTCAAGCTTCAAGCGACTTCGGACAACGAGCTAAGGAGAATTGTGTGTGGGTGACTTGTTCGTCGGCTTAGTATGCCGGGGGTATGTCGTTTGCACTTCCCTCACGTCGTATTTAGCCGTAGCATACAAGTCGACACCCACCATGTGCGAGACGTTATGACAAGGACGAATGTCCCCTCATGCCGGGATTCTCCCTCGCGTGCCCGTCGGTTCCAACCACGTACGTACCATGACGTCACGCTCTCCCGCAGTCACGAGGCCACATTCGACCGCTCTACTCGAGCCGTGACCAGCCCTCGCCCAGACACTGGATCGATGTATCCCTCTAGTTGTCCAGTCATAAGCCCCCTCGTTCGGCATTGCCACCATGGCCCCCTCCATGGGAGGGGCTCTCTGTAAAATACATATGTGTTCGTCTATCACGCACTGACCCGGGGACTGATCATCACATCGGAATTGTCCCGTGGCGTGGATCAGTTGTACCCTAGCCACTACGGCCCACCTGTAAAGACATGTATATCTCAAAGATTACACCGCCAATTGGATGAATGCTCTCGCATCCACGTTCAGGCCCCCAACTTTCTATCTACACCAGTCTCGGCATCCTTGCCTAGCATCCTAGCCTCTGTAAACACCCCTCAGTCGAAAGCGCACCCATAGCTCCAGAGTGCTCCCGGCCCTCTACCCACGGCTTCAGATATATATACAGACTTTTCTTCAGCTTAGAACGAAGGTATTCGGATTCAATCCGATGTAAATAAACACCGGCTGCTTGCGGTCGGTGGGGAAAGACGTCCAATACACGATTCTCGCAATCACCGACGCACTCGCACCCATGGAACCCCTTCTCTCCATGTGTCGCCCGATCGCCCGAGCCCACGTGCCGCGTCCTGGTGACGCTTCCCCGGTCAACCCTTGGTTCCATGGGTGATTGTCAAGAAATCAACTGGCACTCCCACACCCTGTCCGGTTAACCCTTATCCTGACACTATCGTGCCATTCGACCCTTTTTCGACTTTCCGTGAAAGGAGAGTGCCCGATACCGCCGTGAGAGGCATGTAACCGTAAGGAGGATACCCGAGATATATCAAACTCATGTGTCTTCCTTCCCCGTTGTATCCCTTCCTTCACCCCGGTTATTCGGCATAAAAAACCCCGCGCAACAGCGGTCTATCGCAGGGCCGCTAGAAGACTATAGCGGTCATGGACCTGACCGCTAGAACCAGTCAAACCCCCTACAATGAAACCAACTTAAACCAGTCAAACCACCTAAGCGGTCACCCAAAAGGCCGCCAAGGTCAGTAAGCGGTCAGGGCTAGGACCGCTAGCCCAACCGACTTAAAAACCATCAAACTGACATAAACGTAGCTTAGCGGTCATACACTAAACCGCCAAGACCAGCCTTGCGATCTATCGCGTGACCGCTTGGCCAAATCGACTAACACATAATTCCTAGCGGTCTAATAATGGACTGCTGGACTAAGCTTAGCGGTCTAACAATGGACCGCGAGCAACCCTAAATGGTCTATCGTATGACCGCGATGACCTGAACCGACCTACTGTTCAAAAAGCAGAAACGGTCACCCAAGGACCACTAAAGCCCTAAAAACGGTCTCTGGTAGGACCGCTAAATCGTTACGGCAGGAAAAATAGGGAAATGGCCGATCTCGGCCGTTCCACGCCCCGTTCGCTTCTAAACGAAGGGGAAACAATCCTAAACGCGATATAAGCCTTCCACATATCAGAAGGGATCCAAACGACACTTAAAACACAAGAAATGGGCGATTCTACCGAATCGACCCTAATTGAGTCACATGGGTTCCTGGGCTTCTACCGATCCCAAATGACCACCAATCGCAATGAAACCAGCGGAAATGGAATGCTGACATGCCAAGGGTTCAAATGAAACTAACCTAGCAAGAAATCATCGCCGAAAGAGGCGAACTCGTCTCACACCCCCCGAACATACTTTTGCCCAAAACGAAGCCAAACCTGCTCATACGCGCACTGTTCGGCTCTAAATCGCGAGGAAACGCAGAAGAAGAGTAGGGCGTCCATCTCCCTACCTCCACCAAAGTTCTAGCACGCCGAAGCAACTAAACCGCGTCGAAAACCATCAAACAAACCGAACACGTCGGCTTTCAATCCACCGAGGGATCGCGCCATCGCCACGCTCCATTCGTCGCCCCATCACGCGTCAGATCAACTCCACGACGTTCCTACCTCTCCCATCTCGCCACGGTCGCGTGCCCCGCGGAGAGAGGAGAGAGAACGGGAGAGAGGAAGTGAGCGACGGTGAGGAGAGAGGAAGGAGAAAGAAAGAAGAAATAGAAAAGAGAATTAGGAATTTTTTTAATTTCTGAAAATCCAATTTTTGGCCCGAAAATACACTAATTCAAAAAAATATGAAAAAATAGTCTAAACGATCCTCGGAAAGAATGCAACGCAACTGTAGCGTCCTCGAGTCGATGAATTCAACAATAAACTCACCACGGGGTTCCGTAACTTATACGAGAGAAAAACCCACGCGGATCGTAAAACACAACTCAGGACCCACAAAAGCGATCTGAAACTTCCCGATAAAGATCCGAAAGACTCAAGGTATTACAATTTGTTCCTCTGATAGCAAGCTGTGATGCTCAGCGGTAGCAAGCTGTGACGCTCAGCGGGTTGAGAGGATTTGTTCCTCTTGTAAGCAAGCTGTGATGCTCAGCTGTTTATTGAGGATTCGTTCCTCGTTCCAAGATGTTAGATAGCAAAAGCCTCACTCATTTGAGTGCGGGGTGGACGTAGGACTCTGGGTAAAGTACGAACCACCTTAAAAATCTGTCTCTGTGGTTTGCTTGTGTAGTTGCTTTTACGCTAGATGTTTGCTTAGGCACGAGTTTCATATCTGCTATAGCATCTACCATGTGAGGTTTATCCTTTGTGTGAAGAGTTGTTTTATTCCGTTGTATTCATCGAAAAGAGGGGGCAGATCTATTCACCCCCCCTCTAGATCAGCCTTCCCACACACTCACGTGTTATCATAGCTCCCTGCGTTCACATCTATTGGTACTAGAGCTCTCCGAGTGACCCAACAGCCACCCTCCTTCTTTCTTTTCCTTCTTCTTCCTTTTCTTCAACGCTGATAGTGCGGAGCAGTCTTTGTTGACCTAGGGAACCCAGGCCATAAAAGTAATCCCTGACCACTTTGGTCATTTCTTCTTGACTGCTCCCTGGAGAGAGGGCAGGAGACAATAGCTGGTCTTGCGTCGACGGCATGTTGGAGAGCCGTGACAATCTGTCAGCTCCGTTCGATCCTGTCGAATGTCGAAAAACATTGGTCTACCTGGCACAGACCCTATGAGTAGGCGGAAAGGCCATTGGCATGCCCTCTTCTTCCTTTGGTGCAACTTTATTGCCCCCACCCCTGGAGTCTTTAACAGTTGATGTTGAATCTTGCAAGGTCAAAGCTGGGCCCCGGGTCTTCTTGGGGACCCAGATCTGCTTGAATTTTGGTAGCTTGGGGGCCAGCTTCCCCCGGATGTCCTTGTCCAGATTGGCCTATCGGCTTGCTAGTGCCTGGAAGGCATTGTGTGTAAATATTGTCGAGATGATACGGTCCGGCCAAACTTCAGCACCGCAGCCATTCAGATATATTCGAACGCCGCCAACCATAATAGACTTCCAAGAAGCCGAGAGTCGGCCTCGGGGAACCGCAGCAGCTCCTCTTCTTCTTTGATTCTTCTTCTTATTCCCCCCGGACACCTTGTCACTGGCGGGGATGGCACGGTAGTCCACGTGGTGGACAAAGCATGAGATAGTGCGGCGAGACGGAGTGGCCCTCCGCGGACAGCTCTCCTTTGCAGGGGATACAGCCTTGGCAGCAACAGTCTTGTTAGGTTCATTTTTCTCAACCTGCAGCAAGCCGACGAAGGTGACTCCAAGGAAGTTGGGGAACCCTACCACTGGTGGTAGAGTACCGAACATAGTGAGCACCACTAGGTACCCGTGCTCAACATGCGCAGCGACCACTTGGGGGTCGAAGGTAAGTGTAGCAAGTCCGCAGGCCATTTTTTTCCTGTAAAACAAAACAAGCAAACAATCAATATTTTTGGGGAAGGCCCCGGGACCTTCTACATTGGCGAAAATATGAAGGGAGTCCCACCGGGCGTGCCAGCTTTGTGGGGATGAGAAATTTTTATTTAGATTTATTTTTGCTTTATTTGATTTATTTATTTATTGCGTAGGTGTGCCAGTCACTTTCGTGACGAGTTTATCGTGCGCTCGTCTGACTTATCAGACAATGGTGGGTGATCGTGTCGGGACCAGAAGTCCACCATACCATAAAGGTTATGGCGTTAATTACGCCCTTTCGAAAGATGGGCAACCCTTGATTAGTCGCCAAAGTAGAAGAGCCCTCGGGGCTGAAGAAAATATATGAAAGTAATGCTCATTTTATGAAATGGGAACGGGATTAAATCATGCATGCAAACACACAGTACGGTTATATTTATTTTATTTAGCTGGTTCTTGGTACAAGGCGGAGAACTTGGGTTCGGAAATCACCTCACACTCAGTGATAGCTTCCAGCCGAACTGAATCCGTCTTTCTGCAAATTACCATTTTATATACCATGGAATCGGTAAAATGCAAGCACTCATAATTATGTTTATGCTATTAGATACGAGTGGATATACCGACGAGAATTTATATTCTTATTTGGAGTCGCGTGTGGGAATCGACTTTGACTTGATGCGAGTTGTTCCATATCATGTTACTATTATTTTACTTAATTGTTTATTTATATGTTTATTTGGCATGATCAAAGGAGATTTCGACAGCCCCTCCCCTGTCCCAAAGAGTGTTGGGGAGGGTATAGGAGACTCGTCTACGAAGAGCCGAGACGAGCTCCGGAAAGATAGTCGTGCCTAGACGGCACTCCCGTACCTCATGATAGGTAAAGGAGCCCGAGGGCTAGCCCTCTAGGAATTCCCAAACACATTGGAGGTCCTCAATCGATGCTTGCCATTTTATTTGTTGAACCGCCCCTATTACTACAGCACATTCATGTAGGTCCATGTAGACCAGCATGGTTGCGCTCTGACGAGTTCGTATGTCACCAGGACAATGTATGCCAGGGAATGGCACTTGTTCATTCATTCATTGGCTTTATGGGATGCTTTGCTCACATAATTCAGTATGGGTAACTGTGAGCCTACCACCACCATGAAGGGTGAAAGCTAGGCGAGAAAATTGAGACACACGATACGGAATTAAATTGCCGACTCCTAACGGAATTTCGGCAGCATCTCCCTTGCCCCAGAATATGTTGGGGGAGAGGGATAGGAGACCCGCCCACAATGGGCTGAGACGGGTTCCGAAACAGACGGGCATATCAAAATGATAACCTGGACCCAATAATGGGTAGTGAACGTTTTGTCGATTACTCTTGACCCATTTCGGCACCACAACGTGTACACAAAAACTCTAAGGAGAGCCAGCACAACTATGGACCGAGGGGCTTAAAAGGCTCGGGGCACTATTTGCCTTTAAGGCGGTCGATGTTCTATTCCCCCGTCGAGATTACCAGAGCTCACGTTGTAATGTATGACGAAACCCCGTAATCCGGTGGGAAGACTGGAAATACCTAGGGAGGCATGACATGACACAGCATCTTGAAGTAATTCCGACAGCATCTCCCCGTGTCTCGGGATATTCCAAGATATGTATAGGAAACCCATCCATGGATTGCCGAGACGGGGTCCATAATATATGGGCATATCGAAGCCCAGGAGCCAAAAGGGCCGAGAAACAATGGAACATTGTTTGTCGTTGAGCCAGTTTATTCATTATTCCCCTAATGAGGCCATCAGAGAGCACGCCATAGTAGATGGCGGATCCCCGTGCCTCGATGGGGTAATCGAAAAAATTTGGGAAAGCATGAAGCGGTACAACCTCCTGAAGTAATTCTGACAGCATCTCCCCTTACATCGGAGTATGCCGGGGAGATGTATAGGAAACCATCTACGGAGAGCCGACACGGGATCCGTAACACACGGGCATATCGAAGCCCGAGAACCGAAAGGGGCCGAAAACGATGAGGTACTATTCACTATAAGGTGATTTATTTATTATTCTCCTAATGAGGCCATCGGAGAGCACGCCATAGTAGAGGGTGGATCCCCATGATTCGATGGGGTTATCGGAAAACCTGGAAAGTAAAACATAATATGGGGGTAAAAACCCCATTACTGTAGCTCCTGTGGATGTTCCTGAACCAGATTTACCCCTTTACAGTCATAGAGATAGTGGAAGAAGTAGAGTGGTAGTCAGACATATGATGGCAAGAAAGGGTTGCGTGCAAACATTGTGTGTATTCACATATGGGTGAACCGGCGGCCAGGTTGGAGGGGCTTGATCCGGCGGCAAAAAGCCATACTACAGCTCGGAAAGGTGGCCCAAATGGTTGGCCCATGAGAACGCATACGTGCGGCACACTGCGAATCGGTGGCTAGAAAGGTTTTATATACCCATATATGCCTATTTATGCAGATAGTGGAATGAGTTTGGCTGAACGTATATGAAATGATGACATTTATATGCATATGCAAACATTCATGCGAGCAGGATTGGATGAGCCGTCGGCTGGGTAAGGCGGGATATGGTGACACGGTAGCCCAGTTGGGAGAGAAGGATCCGACGGCCAGGGCTACATGGCGGCCAGGGAAGCGGGGTGTCACCCGGCGGCTAGGTGAGAGGGTGGCTAATCCGGCGATAGGGAGAAGCAAATTGGCGGCCAGGGGATATTTGGGTTGTGATACGGTGGCCAAGAGGCGGAGGCTTGGGACGGCGGCTTGGGACAGCGGCCATGCATGGGATACGGTGGTCACGGGCAGAGGGAGTCGACCCGGCGGCTGGGGAACTGTAGCACTGATCCGATGACTAGGCATATTGTAGCACTAATCCGGTGGTTGGGCATACTTGGGTGATCTGGCGGCCAAACTATTCATGCATTCGTTCATATATACGGTGGGGTATATATACAGGGGAGGTGGGTTGGCGACAGATGCATGGTTTTTACGTGACCCGATGGCTCATGCGTGCATGGGTTATTCGTATATATGAGAATTACATAGAGCATCGGCTAGTATACTCAGGTGATAGGGCGGCTGGGTATCATGCATGGGCGGAGTGGGTGTCGCTATTTGCCAAGAAGAATAGAAAAGTTGGCTGCCAGGAAAGGGAAACATGGGACGGTGGCTAAGAGAGGGAGGATGCGACACGGCGGCCCTGTATACAGATGGGGCAACCCGACGGCCAGGAGCGGAGGGGCTGTTACGGTGACTAGGAGAGGGGTTGGCACCCGACGACTGAGTGAGAAGGCCGTCATCCAGTGCGATATCGCGCCAGATCAAGGCTACAGTGGTTTGGATGTCGGATTACGGACCTGCGGGTAAGGAATGGCCAAATGGGGGAAATATTGAGGGGTTTTTGCCCTAGTAAGGGGATTAATCGCTTAAGGAGAGCCCTACGCATGCCAGGAAACCCTTGGAGCGTAGGAAACGGGCTAGGTCTGAGTTCAAACCAAGAAAACTTGGTGAGACGGCGGCCAGAGCTAGTCTAATTGCAGACGGACCGAAAGCAGAGAAGTTTTTGTACCTCTGTCATCCACGAAGAACCAGAGGCCATGTCATGTATTTTGACAGGTCCCTGGCCTTCACTTGAGATAGTGTTTGAACGAAGATTGCAGAAAGGGAAAAGGGAGACAAAGTTATGCGATTGAAACCTGTAGCCCCATGGGGCAATTCAATCAACCCGGAGAGCTATCTAGCCATTACTCAATCATCGATGAAGAGTATGGAGAGACAGAGATGAAGCACAATAGCGCATAGTTTTCATTCATTCATTCACCTACGGCAAGCCATACATGATAAAGAATGCAAAGAAGATATTACAGAGGGTTGAAGACGGGTGACGCGCACCGACTAATGTCGTTAAGAAAGCTGTGCCACAATTTTAAAATAATCGCACTCATTCACTTTTAAATATTGGAAAATAAAATATATAGTGGTAAGTGGAGTCGATCCCACGAGGAGGAAAAATCCTTATTTGAGCAAGTTGGAAAAATATCCTTATGCTTTGAAAATCGAATTTTGAATGAGATTGAAACTAAGGAAAATAAAGTGCATGAAAACTATTTAAAGAATATAAGAGGGTTTAAGAAGAGAAATTGGAAGAGATAGAGAGAGAAACTAAGATAATCACAAATTTATAAAATTGAACTTTTATTGCTATGAGAGTGTCGAATACAACTCTAAGAATAATTAAAATTATAACTTTGAAAATTAAAAGAGAAAGGAAGGGAAACTATAGCCAAAAGATGGAGAATAGCGTCGCCCCAGTGCCAAGCCTTGGATGAAGTTCGCCCCGCCTTGGATGCCGACGCTGTGAGAGGACCAATGGATGAAGATCCGCCTTGGGATATGAGAGGAAAAATAGAGAAAGGGGAAGATAGAAGGAAGAAGAAATTTACTGTGGAAACATATGTGTGTGTGGTGTATTTTGAAAAGAGGGAAAGAGAAGGTTCGGTGGAGAGAACATAATGGAAAATTAAAATAGAAATAGAGGGTGATTGGGAAGAGGATATCTTTAAAATCAGAAGGAATTGGGAAAAGTGGAAAACATGAAAGTTGTAGAGGTTGAGAAGACGAAGAAGGTTGGTGAAAACCTGAAAGACAGAAAATAAAAGGAAGATAGAGAAAACATAGAAGACCAGAGGTTGGTCGCGGATGAACAATGCAGAAAAAACCCAGGATAGCTAGTTAAAAATCTAAGAATATCTTTCAAACCAAGAAGAATTAGAAGAAGGTGAAGAAAGCAAAGTTGTAGATCTTTGAAAAAATAGGAACTTTGATGAAGAACATAGCTTAAAAATAGGAGTGGAAGAGGGTTAAAAACTAGGAAGAACAGGAGGTGGTGCGCGGATGAATAGTGAAAGCCCTAAAAATCTGAACTTTAGAAAACAGTAAATAACTTGAAGACGATGAAGAATTGGAAGCAGAGGTAGAATAAAAAGTTGAAGAACTTTCAAAAACGCACAACTTTTGTGAAGAACACAGAGGGAGATGAGGATCAGAAGGGGAAGAAAAATGAGAAAGAGCAGGATTTGTAAAAATCGGATGAACAGTAAAAATGCAGAGATAGATGCTTGAAAAATTGAGAATAGATTAAAAACGGTGGAGAACTAGAAGAAGATGAAGAAGAAGAATTTGTAGAATATTTAAAAATGAACAACTTTTCAGAAGAAAGTAATTTAAAACGAGGACTAGAAATGCATGTAAAAGAGGCTAGACGAAAGGTGAATTCTCCTCTAAGGTCGAACTCAGCGCCTATTTATAGGGTTTAGAACCCTTCCACGATCGTAGACTCTCAATTTGATCCAAAAATTAGTTTCCAACAATACAACTTGATCCATTTAGACTTCTTTTCAATTTGAAAACATCATTTCCATAGATTAAGCTTAGATATGCTCAAAACAAGGAAGCACAGTTCGATTGGGAGACTGTCGTTCCGCTTCTGCATCAAACTGTAAATAGCGACCACCATCCGGGCGTTATTTCTACAATCAGCGACTCCTCATGAAGGCGCTAAATCTTTTCCATTTCTTTTTATTTTCTGATCAAAATGAATAGATGCCCTCCATGCTGTCGCGATTTCCTAAATCAACGCCTGCTCAAAAGGGCGTTCATTAAATAGCGCCCGAAGCTTAGTCGTCATTTCTTTTTTTTTCTTTTTTTATTATTTTTCTTTCAAATGAATTGACGTCTGGTCTTGTGTCACGAATTCTTCATTATTTTCTTTTTTCCAGCAAAATAAATTGACGCCCATTCTGTCAGTCGCTATTTTTTATTTTCTAAAAATATTTTCCAAATTGGCGCCCAACCATACGGTCGCTATTTCCTGAAATTGCAAAAAATTTAAAATATCAATATAATTTATCCAGAAATATCTTTCAAATAATTGTGAAAATTCTTGAATATTTTTCACATGATCATTTTAACTCTAAAACATGATAAAATGCATGAAGACTCAAATAATGGTGAGAATAAAATTTGTTCATATTAATACACAACTTTATTCATTTTAATGCTCAAAGATGATAAATGTGATGCAACTTATGACATAAAATATAGTATTTATCACACCCCCCAATTTACTCATTGCTAGTCCCTTATCATTACAATTAAATTAAAATTTAGGACCAACCAGAGTTCACAAAGATCATACTCTTATATCCAGCTCTCCCTTCATAGAATCAACTAAAGATTAGGAATCTAGAATCATTAATGCTCATACTAGCCTGAGATTGAAAATTAAAGCACATGACTTAAGAATACAAATCAAAGTTCAATAGCACTTGTGCATGTGTAATTCCAAATCTACAGTTAAGACAATTGCATCCCCCATTTGTTATTCTAAGTAAGTACCTTTCAACCATGCACCTCTCAGATCAGAGTATTTAAGCATACTAGTTTTTGTCTGCCTTTTTCGTTTGTCCCTTTGAAACTTTTTCTTTTCTATTTGTATTTGCACAAACATGATGCTGCACTACCCTTCAGTTTTTTGCGCGAACCTCAACACGTCTTAGGTGAAGCAGGCCTGGTTACTCAGATCAGGGGCATTTTTCATGGCGTGATCTTTCTATTTCATCATTTCTCTTTTTTTCAACAATATACCTTTGCATTTTCTTTTCTTTTCCTAAAAAATTTGGCAGAAAACTTTTTTCTTGAAATAGATCTCCTCCTCAAGAAATGTAGAGTATCAGATACAGTACCCAAAATAACAGAGGGCTTGTCTTATTTTACTTCATCAGAGTACATAGTGAATATTTTTTCTAATAGTGCGCATGAACTTTAAAAAGATTCTTATATCAATTTTCCATTGCTAGATTGAACTTAATTTTCCTTCAACCTTTTTCCTAGTCTTTTCTAATCTAGAATTACTTTCAATTCAAGCATGAATCAATAAAACTCCATCGGGATTTCATCTTTTCACTTTCATGCAAATTTGCAGAATGATATGCTACAAAACATCCTATTAGGTTGTACTACATGCAATGAAAATTTTCTATCCTCCTCCCTAACTTGAATGACATTATCCTCAATGGCAGGTAAAGTTGAAATGAAAGAACAATGTAACAGTGAAGTTTGATGAGTAGGAAAGAGACAACCTGGTGTGCGGGGCAGAACCTTCTTTGGCGATAGCTTCCTCTCCTTGGCTTGAATCTAACAACTAAAACACACTAAAACAAAAGTATCAAATAACAAAAACCTTGGGTTGCCTCCCAGAAGCGCTAAGTTTTTCATCTTCAGCCAGACGCAAGAAAGCTCATAACATATTCATTCCAAATCACACAATGCAATGGATTCTTTTTGTGTTAATTGCTCATCCTCCAAGTAAGGTTTTAACCTTTGGCCATTGACAGTAAAAATGTGACCATTTTGAGGATTCAAGATTTTAACAGCTCCATGGTCAAATACTTTAACAACAACAAATGGCCCATCCTATCTGGATTTCAATTTACCAGGGAACAAACGCAGCCTTGAATTAAAAAGCCAAACCTTTTGATTAACAAAAAATATTTTTCTGTGAATATACATATCATGAAATACTTTGGTTTTAGCTTTGTAAATTTTTACATTTTCATAGGCTTCGTTCCTTAGTTCCTTCAGTTCATTCAATTGAAGAGCTCTTTGGGACCCAGCTTGAGTTAAATCAAAATTAACATGTTTTATGGCCCAATATGCTCGGTGCTCTAATTCTACTGGCAAGTGGCATACTTTACCAAAGATCAAGCGATATGGAGACATACCAATGGGAGTCTTGTATGCAGTTCTATAGGCCCATAATGCATCATCTAGCCTTTCAGACCAATCTTTCCTATCCGGCCTAACTATTTTATGTAAGATATTCTTAATCTCCCTATTGGAAACTTCAACCTGACCACTGGTTTGGGGATGATAAGGGGTAGCAAGCTTGTGAGTGATACCATACTTGCGAAGCAAAGCTCGGAATTGAAAATGAGTGAAATGAGAACCCCCATCACTAATTATAGCTCTAGGACAACCAAACCTGGAAAAGATATTCTTCTTCACAAACTTCATAACCACTTTATGATCATTTGTCCTAGTAGCAATGGCTTCAATCCATTTGGAAACATAATCGACCGCCACCAAAATATATTCATTACCAAAAGAAGGTGGAAATGGTCACATAAAATCTATTCCCCAAACATCAAAAATTTCAACCACCAGAATGGGATTCAGCGGCATCATATCTCTCTTCGAATTATTACCCACAGCCTGACATCTCAGACATGATTTAGAAAATTCATAAGCATCCTTAAATAAAGTGGGCCAATAGAATCCACTTTGCAATACTTTAGCCGCAGTCTTTTTTCCAGAGAAGTGCCTCCCACAAGCAAGATTATGACAAAAATTCAATACTGATTATTGTTCTTTTTCAGGGACACATCTTCGTATAATCTGATCGGGACCCATATGAAACAACTCTGGGTCCTCCCAAAAATAGTGTTTTAACTTAGAAAAGAAGTGATCCTTCTCCTGCTTAGTCCATCCTCCCGGGATCTGACCTATCACCAGGTAGTTGACAATATTAGCATACCAAGGAGTTAAAGAATGAGAGATGGAAAGAATTTGATCATCTGGAAAAGAATCGGACATTGGAGTACTTTCAGGGATCACTATCCTGGAGAGATGATCAGCAACAACATTTTCTAACCCCTTCTTGTCTCTTATTTCTAAATCAAATTCTTGTAACAACAAAATCCAACGAATGAGACGGGGTTTAGCATCCTTTTTGGAAAGCAAATATCTTAAAGCGGTGTGATCGGAATAAATGATACCTTTTTCCCCTAGTAGATAAAAACAGAATTTCTCTAGGGTGAAAACAACAGCTAAAAGTTCCTTCTCCGTGGTAGTGTAGTTTATCTGAGCATTAGCAAGGGTGAAACTTGCATAATAAATCACCACGGGCTTTTTAGTCACTCTTTGGCCTAAGACAGCTCCTACAGCAAAATCAAAGGCATCACACATGATCTCAAAAGGAAGCGACCAATCTGGAGGTTGCAAAATCAGAGCTTGAGTGAGGATCGCTTTCAAGGAATTAAATGCCTCTAAACATGAATCATCTAAATTAAAAGGAGTGTCCTTAGTAAGCAATTTGGTGAGAGGGCGAGCGATGGTGGAGAAGTTCTGAATAAATCTGCGGTAGAACCTCGCATGGCCAAGAAAGGATCTGATTTGCTTAACAGAAGTAGGAAGAGGAAGATTGGAAATCACTTCAACCTTAGCTTTATCAACCTCTATCCCCCTTTCGGAAACCACATGGCCTAAAACTATACCTTCTCGCACCATAAAATGACTCTTCTCCGAACTTAAAACAAGATTAGCATCAATGCACCTTTTCAAAACTTGTTTTAAATTCGCCAAGCACCCCTCAAATGAGAACCAAAAATAGAGAAATCATCCATAAATACCTCCAAAGTTTTCCCCACCATCTCAGAAAATATAGACATCATACACCTTTGAAAAGTAGCAGGAGCATTGCAAAGTCCAAACGGCATCCTTCTGAAAGCAAATGTGCCAAAGGGGCACGTGAAAGTGGCCTTTTCTTGATCTTTCGGATAGATAACAACTTGATTGTATCCGGAATAGCCATCCAAAAAATAAAAATATTTTTGTCTGGCCAGCCTTTCCAAAATTTGATGAACAAACGGGAGCGGGAAATGATCTTTCTTTGTAACTGTATTTAATTTTCTGTAATCAATGTAAACCCTTCATCCCATCTGTAATCGCATGGGTACCTCTTCTCCTTTTTCATTTGTGACCACTGTTAGCCCCAACTCTTAGGAACCACTTGTGTCGGGCTAACCCATTTGCTATCAGAAATAGGATAAATTATCCCAGCATCTAACCACTTAACAACTTCCTTCTTCACCACCTCTTTCATATTTGGATTCAGCCGACGTTGCATCTCTCTGCTCGGCTTGGCATTGTCCTCCAAATAGATATAATGCATACAAACATCTGGACTTATACCCTTCAAATCTGCCACAGACCATCCTATCGCCCCCCTATGCTCCTTAAGAACTTCTAAGAGTTGACATTCTTGAGCAGAGGTAAGATCAGAAGCAATGATAACAGGCAGAGTATGATCTGGGCCTAGATAAGTATATTTCAACGAATCCGGCAGAGGCTTAAGTTCCAAAATGGGCGACTGATCAAGAGATGGAAGAACTGGTTTAGATCTTAATGGAGGAAGAGGCTCCACACTAGAATAAGAAGGAGGTGAATCCTGAAGCAAACTACCCTCTAAAATCACATTCTCATTCATATCCGCACTTTCTTCAATTATTTATTCAAAAATATCAATGACATTACATTCTCCCTCATGATCCGGGTATTGTGAAGCTTTAAAAACATTCAATGAGACCTTCTCTCCTCCAAAGGTAATATCCATCATCCCTGTGACACAATTTATATTGGCCTTTGCCGTAGCCAAAAACGGGCGACCCAAAATGATTGGTGTATGCTTTAACTCCTGGGATGAGGCCATATCTATAATTAAAAAGTCCACTGGGAAATAACATTCATGAATTTTCACTATCACATCCTCCAATAAACCCTTTGGTGTCTTAACAGACCGATCCACAAGTTGAAGGATAATAGAAGTGGGCTTCAATTCCCCTAAATCAAATTGCTCATAAATGCAGGTGGGTAACAAATTAACACTAGCTCCAAGATCTAGCAAAGCTTTATCAAATGTCACCCCACCTATATCACATGAAATTAATGGAGCACCAGGGTCCTTCAACTTCTTTGGTAAAGAATTCATTAAAACAGCACTAACATCTTCAGATAGATAGATCTTCTGTGTTGCCGCCTTCGGCTCTCTTCTTGGTGTACAAAGCTCTTTTAAAAATTTGGCATACGCCGGCACATGTTTAATAGCATCCAAGAGTGGAATATTGATATTGACTTGCTTAAATAATTCTAACATCTCTTCTTGTTGGACCGACTTCTTTTGAGCTTTTGGCTTTAATGCATCCGGAAAAGGGACCTTAGGAACATATCCTTGAAAACCTTCATCAACCTTGACCTTTCCTTCATTTGTTTTGGAGCTTGGTTTGGATTTTGGTCAGCCATGAGATTAGGTTGAAGTTGTGGTCTAGAATGCACTGACCTTTCAATTTCACTAATGGGTCCTATCAAACGTGGGTGGAGGGATCTCTACCTTACATGTAATGCAAAGAGCCCAAAAGGTAATGATGATTCTTTCAAAATGCAATGAATCCCTATATGAATAGGTTATGGGTTAACTAGACTATGCAAATGCAAGGATTAACTATATGAATGCAAGAATGATGATTTTTTTGGAAAACCTTCTAAGGGCAGTCTAACTCCAAGGTGCTTCGTGGTATCCCTGGTAACGGCGTCAAAAATTGATGCGCACCGACTAGTGTCGTTAAGAAAGCCGTGCCATAATTTCAAAATAATCGCACTCATTCACTTTTAAATATTAGAAAATTAAATATATAGTGGTAAGTGGAGTCGATCCCACGAGGAGGAAAAATCCTTATTTTAGCAAGTTGGAAAAATATCCTTACGCTTTGAAAATCGAATTTTGAATGAGATTGAAACTAAGAAAAATAAAGTGCATGAAAACTATTTAAAGAATATAAGAGGGTTTAAGAAGAGAAATTGGAAGAGATAGAGAGAGAAACTAAGATAATCACAAATTTATAAAATTGAACTTTTATTGCTATGAGAGTGTTGAATACAACTCTAAGAATAATTAAAATTATAACTTTGGAAATTAAAAGAAAAAGGAAGGGAAACTATAGCCAAAAGATGGAGAATAGCGCCGCCCCAGTGCCAAGCCTTGGATGAAGTTCGCCCCGCCTTGGATGCCGACGCCGTGAGAGGACCAATGGATGAAGATCCGCCTTGGGATATGAGAGGAAAAATAGAGAAAGGGGAAGATAGAAGGAAGAAGAAATTTACTGTGGAAACATATGTGTGTGTGGTGTATTTTGAAAAGAGGGAAAGAGAAGGTTTGGTGGAGAGAACATAATGGAAAATTAAAACAGAAATAGAGGGTGATTGGGAAGAGGATATCTTTAAAATCAGAAGGAATTGGGAAAAGTGGAAAACATGAAAGTTGTAAAGGTTGAGAAGATGAACAAGGTTGGTGAAGACCTCAAAGACAGAAAACAAAAAAAAGATAGAGAAAAACACAGAAGATCAGAGGTTGGTTGCGGATGAACAATGCAGAAAAAACCCAAGATAGCTAATTAAAAATCTAAAAATATCTTTCAAACCAAGAAGAACTAGAAGAAGGTGAAGAAAGAGAAGTTGTATATTTTTGAAAAATAAGGAACTTTGATGAAGAACATAACTTAAAAAGAGAAGTGGAAGAGGGTGAAAAACTAGGAAGAACAGGAGGTGGTGAGCAGATGAATAGTGAAAGCCCTAAAAATCTGAACTTTAGAAACAGTAAATAACTTGAAAACGAGGAAGAATTGGAAGCAGAAGTAGAATAAGAAGTTGAAGAACTTTTAAAAATGCACAACTTTTGTGAAGAACACAGAGGGAGATGAGGATCAGAAGGGGAAGAAAAATGAGAAAGAGCAAGGTTTGTAAAAATCGGAGGAACAGTAAAAATGCAGAGATAGATGCTTG
Organism: Amorphophallus konjac; assembly: GCA_022559845.1. Lineage (NCBI taxonomy): Eukaryota > Viridiplantae > Streptophyta > Magnoliopsida > Alismatales > Araceae > Amorphophallus > Amorphophallus konjac. Next base: position 99,807,562 of record CM040128.1, read on the forward strand.
AAAAACTGAGAATAGATTAAAAACGGTGGAGAACTAGAAGAAGATGAAGAAGAAGAATTTGTAGCATATTTAAAAATGAACAACTTTTCAGAAGAAAGTAATTTAAAATGAGGACTAGAAATGCATGTAAAAGAGGCTAGAAGAAAGGTGAATTCTCCTCTAAGGTCGAACTCAGCACCTATTTATAGGGTTTAGAACCCTTCCACGATCGTAGACCCCCAATTTGATCCAAAAATTAGTTTCTAAAAATACAACTTGATCCATTTAGACTCCTTTCCAATTTGAAAATCTCCTTTCCATAGATTAAGCTTAGATATGCTCAAAACAAGGAAGCACAGTTCGATTGGGAGACTGCCGTTCTGCTTCTGCATCAAACTGTAAATAGCGACCACCATCCGGGCGTTATTTCTACAATAAGTGACTCCTCATGCAGGCGCTAAATCTTTTCCATTTCTTTTTATTTTCTGATCAAAATGAATAGACGCCCTCCATGCTGTCGCGATTTCCTAAATCAACGCCTGCTCAAAAGGGCGTTCATTAAATAGCGCCCGGAGCTCGGTCGTCATTTCTTTTTTTTTTCATTATTTTTCTTTCAAATGAATTGACGCCTGGTCTTGTGTCGCGAATTCTTCATTTCTTTATTTTCTTTTTTCCAGCAAAATAAATTGACGCCCATTCTGTCAGTCGCTATTTTTTATTTTCTAAAAATATTTTTCAAATTGGCACCCAACCATACGGTCGCTATTTCCTGAAATTGCAGAAATTTCAAAATATCAATATAATTTATCAAGAAATATCTTTCAAATAATTATGCAAATTCTTGAATATTTCTCACATGGTCATTTTAACTCCAAAACATGATAAAATACATGAAGACTCAAATAATGGTAAAAATAAAATTTGTTCATATTAATACACAACTTTATTCATTTTAATGCTCAAAGATGATAAATGTGATACAACTTATGACATAAAATATAGCATTTATCAACGGGGATGGGTAACTGTATCCCTCAAGGGGCATTACATGACCAAAGGCCTAAAAAAAGCTAGAAAACTAAAAAAAAATAGAGAACATTGGGGAGGGAAGATAATATAGCCTCTCGGAGGCGTTTACATGGCAAAAGACCTACCTCTCCACTGCAGATGGGGGCTCCCTCTCTCTATTGAGTTTCCCTCTTCCTAATATTTCTATCGCTCTGTGGGCGAGTGGATGCTTTTCCTCCCCAAGCGCTCTGTCGGGTGTTCTCTCCTTTTTTTTCTTCTATTGCCCTTCTATTCTTCGATCCCTCTGGCTTCTTCTGCTATCTATTGCCGGGGGGCCTTTTATTATGCTCAAAGCAGGGCTTTTATAGACCATAGAAGATTTCTTGATACGGCGGCTAAAAGTGAAATGGGTCATCCGGCGACAAGAGGCGCGCCTGGCCGCCGGATCAGGCTGGCCGATGGGTCAAGTGGCCTGGCTGCCGGTTCAGTCCCTCTTTGGTCCATTAGATCATTTCTTGACCCATCTAATCTCTTTTAAGCCCATTTGTTGACTTCAGCCTGTTTAACTTTTTTCCTGAAAAACGAGAAATAGCAGATGTAATATATTTTTAGCAATAATAAAATACTTTAGTATTATTGTTATCGTATTATTGTTATTATTATTACTTTTTTTGTGTGTGTGTGTCAACAGGGGTTCAACCCCCACTTCCTCCGGACAAGGGCATTTCCCGGTCGATAGGCAGCTAGATGGGAAGGGGAAAGAAGAGGAACTAGAAGAGGAAACAAGAAAATCAAATGGGAAAAATGCAGTAGCAATTAACCATCGTATTCTCATTAACAGAACCAAATATATAGTGAAGATATAATTATGTTCAAAACTCAGAAATGAAAAAGAAAGAACCAATATAATTTGATTGGAATGATTTCGAAGGGACACCCACCTTCACCACAGAGGAAACAGCAGAACACTTCCCTTCCAGAGATTGGCTTCTCCTTCTCAAGATTGATGGCTCTCTTAGGCTCGTGCTCTCTCTTTTTTCTCTGTGCCTCTCTCTATTTTTTTCTTTTTGCATCCTTTCTATTCATCTCTTCCGTATATCCCTCTCTTCTGTTTGATCGAACGAACTGTGTTTTATAGAGGGAGGATGGTTCTGATACGGCGGTTGATGGCGGAGGTTTGACACGGCGGCAGTAGGCGGAGGGAGGTAATCTGGCGTGCTCCTGGCCGCTGGTTCACCATTTGGCCGTCGTATCACTTATTTGGCTGCCAGATCACTCATTTGGCCCATTTAACCTCCTCGGGGTCCAATTAGATTGCTCAACGGCCCTTTGAATGGGTGTCTTCATTGCTTGAGATCCTCTCGTTCACCTTCTGAGCCCAGTGTTGTTGAGGGCCCCTTGAGTTTCAGTATTTGTCCCTGTGGCCACGTCCCACAGTCAATAGCTCACTTGCAATAATCTTATCGGGCGGATGATCGTCCGGGAGTTCTTCATTCTTGGGAGATTGTTCTTTGGGTTTGCTCGGCTTGACCGCTTCTAAGGTAGACGACGATTCTGTCAGGCTTAGGCTCCACTGGAGAGGCGCAGCCAGATAAGTTTCTTCATAATGTAGTGAGCTCCTTCTGCTGACGAGGTTGGGACTTTTTGATAACTACTTCAGAGATCGTACAGCAGCTCGGGTAACTTCTTCGACACTCGACTTGATCGTTGTTGTGCCTTCAGAGCGCTCCTAACGCATCTGTGTAATTTTTCGAGTGTCAACAGCACCCCATTTCATTCCAGTCCAAAAATGTTTCATGACACTGCACTATGTTTTAGTCCAGGGCAAAGCGTGTCATTCTAGTGCACTACATTCCATTCCAATGCAAAATGTCTCGTTGCAGTGTAATATGTTTCAGTTGATGCAAACTGTTTTAGTCTAGTACAAAATATTTCATTTCAGAGCAAAGGTTTTCGTTACAGTGCATAATGTTTTAGTGCATGCAAAGCGTGTTAATCTAATGTAATAAGTTTCATTGCAGTTCAAAGTGTAACATGGCAGTGCAAAGTGTATCACTACACTGCAAAGTAAGTTTCAATCAGGTGAAATACATATGAGAATAGATATTTCCAAAGAGAGGATGGATTGGGCAAATATTCTACTTGAAAAAAACATGTCCTTTAAAAACAATGGTACTTATTTGGCATGACATTCATATAATTGATTCAACCAATCATTCTCCCTATAGCCTTCATACTTGCATAGCAATTGCTCCCATTACTCTTCAAACTCGTACATATAAATTGAATCAAAGATGCAATTGTCGAAGTCCTCTATAAAATCTTTGTTTCCTATGCATATGTGACCAATCTTCTTCGGTATTTTTTTCAATATATGTCATAGGTGAAACTGATGCCTAGCATTAGGGAAGACCTCTCTCACTGCTGCTTCCATACCTTTGTTCTGATCAGTAATAATCGCATTTGGTTGCTTCTCACTAATTACTTTTAACTAATATAAAATATCCATATAAATGATTCTGTATTCTCATTGGAAAGTAATTCACATCTAAGTAGGGTCAACTAACCATAATGATTAACTCCAATGAATGGAGCAAATAACATCTCATATGTGTTCGACAAGTACGTAGTATTAAACGATATGACATCCTCAAAATATAAACATATTAGTCTTGACCTTGCATCCACTAAAAAAATATGTCTCAGGTGTCCATTATCATTCAAATCCATCATGTAAAACAATGATGGACTACTCACTTGCTGCTTAACAAAATGATTATGCAATCTTCGTGCCTATCTTTCTTTTAGTTGCGTCTGCCGCTATTTGGTTAAGAAATTTCTATAATCCTTCTCTGTAAAGGCAAGCTGTTAAATTCTACATTTTATTCTAGCAATTGCAGACATTATCTGAGATGTTAGGATTCCTACAACACGCATGTTCTTAATTTCTACATTTTTCGGCATATATATCTTCCTATGTGATCTAAGATATGTCACAGCTTAGGTCATGGTTATGCTCAATGACCACATAATCTATGATCTATTTCCTTGTGGTCTCTTGCAATTTGGCTTTTATTGATGTAAGACAACTCACTTTTGGAGAGTCTCTAGGGCGCTGAGTTATGTCTTTTCTCTTTGACGATTCAGACTTCAATAGCCTAAATGCTTGAAATTTCATATTCCATTCTTCTTCTGATTAGACAATATTATGATGTCAAATCGAACTAATTTTACATATGTATTGTAAAAATTGTAGACATCTTCCCATGTATCTAATTTCATTCCCACTTCTGGTGGTAGCATAGAAGGTGTAGGCTTCTCCATTTTTTTTGTAAATGTATTTAAAACTTCACATTCATTGATTACAACAATCTTCACCGTATCTACAATAATGAAATATTTTGTATAGCTCTGAAATGAAATGTACAATAATGAAATACAATGTACAAAAATGAAATATAATGTACATCCAAGAATGAATATATTATTAAGGAATTATCGATGTAGTGTATTAATGAAATATTTTACACAGTTATAAATGTATAACAATGAAACATAATGTACAACAATAAAATATAATATAAAAATAAAATATTTTGTTTAAGATAAACGATCATACGTATCAATGAAATCTTTTACACAATTTAGAAATATTATATACAAGATTGAAATATACTGTACAATAGAAAAATATAATGTAAAGAATAAAATATATTATTCAATAACTATCGATGCAGTGTTTCAATGAAATATTTTACAAAATTTTGACATATAATGCACAAAAATGAAATACAATGTACAATAGTGAAGTATAATATGTAAGAATGATATATTATTCATGAATAAACAATAAGAGCGTATCAATGAAATATTGTGTACAATTATGAATATAATGTACAAGAATAATATATAATATGTAATAATAAAATATAATGAATAATAATATATTATATTATTTAGGAATAAATGATGTTGTGTATCAGTGACATTTTTTACAACATTAGGTACATCATGGAAATATGTAACCACGAAACAGATTGTACAAGAATGAAATGTTATGTATAGGAATGAAAAATGATATTGAAGACTGAATATTACTGATAGAAATAAAACTGTGTCCCAAGACATCACATGTAAAACTATAGATAGTTAATGTGTAGTAATGAATACACCCTATCTATTTAATCTTTAAAATAACAAAAAATATAGTCTCCCGCTTGCCATTAATATAGCTCTTTGCTAGTATTGTAATGAATACTCGTCCTCCATTTTCAATTATACCTTTACTTATGAGAAAATAAGAAAATAGAGTTCACGGGACAATAAAATGCTGCACTAGGTATCATTTCTTCTTCTTTTGGCTCAGGCGATCTGTCCAGTTGTCTGTCTTTTACCGTTTCTTTTTCTTTTGGCTCAAATGCTCTACTGAGTTGTATGTCTCGAGACACTGTGCTCCGTTTCAGTCTACCCTGATAGCTTAAATGAGAAGAATGAGAAGAAATGAAACAGTCGATGACAAGAAAATGACGTCTTCGGGTAGCCAATTCACAATGGTATTTTCGGTAGGTGAAAAATGAGGTATGTGCATGAATTGCTTCCATTTAATGTGCTTTGATAGGACCATCATGATCTCATTTTTGCCACGCGATCGTGCTATGTCACACCTTCATGGACCAATCCCAGCAGCTGTTTACACGATGATAGAGACTAAGTGCAACATTCGTGTTGCACAAAGCATTACTCATCGTGGGCAAGGGCATTAGAGAGAAAGAGAGATGGGGGGAGAGGGAGAAAAACTTTTTGATTTTAAAGGGTTATTAGATCTTTTCAAAATTTTGAAGAATAAATATTCTTCAATTTTTTTTGAATGTCTATTAACTGTAGATTCTAATGTTAGAAGGACAATTGATTTTGAAGATTTTTTATATTACGAAGATTATTGGGATATGTTTGGATTTAGACTAAATTATATAGATTAATATGTAAAAATTTCTTAGGCCTATTTTGAAATTGAGGTAGGATAGCGCATTTGACCCCTAGGTTATCTAACCTCAGTTAAGAGGATTGTTTGGAGCCCACGCATTCTCTCTCACCGGTAGCGCATTCACACTATATCACCTGATTAACAAAGTGGGCCTCGTAAGGTGCTATACTCTTACAGGGTGCTATAACTTTTGTCATGTAATGTCGGGTGGAAGAAATCAAGATAAATTTATTGCAACGTGTTTGTATAGCACTTTTGAACGGTTGAAGGTTTTTTTATTTTTATTTTGTCACAAGTGGATGGTTGGAGAGTATATCCACAACTCAGGTGATGGTATTAGGTTTGGTTACAAATTCTTAAAGTTTTAAATTAACTCAACAGACTTATTACGGTCAGCTTTGATCATGGAATAGGGTAAGATAGTTAGGATAAGTCGGGTAAAGTATCCCAAGTTAAGTTTAACCTAATTTGATAGGTTTTTTTTTTACCCAAAAAAACCAACCGACAGGATCAGTATCTGGTCGAGCGCACCCTTCCCCAAAGGGGAAGAATATTTTCACTCCCCCAGACTAAACCTGTGGCCATTCATTTTATTAATAGAATGAATGAATACAATGACAACGGGGCATACCCCTGTATGAACATCAAAAGAAAGAACAAATCTAGAAAGTAGAGAGTGGCGCACTATACTAATTACAGAATCGCAACGCAGGCAACCCAGCTTTGTCCATCTTTAGCGCCCCCCTTGCCAAGAGAGGGAGGTCTCTCATATGAGTGAAAATGGTATTGTTCTGAAGACCACAAGCATACGATGCCAATGCATCTGCTACTTGATTGCCTTCCCTATATACATGTTGTACCATAACTCTGCATTCCTGTAGGAGATCCAACATTCTCCTCCACCAAGGCAAAATAGTCCAATTAGGGGTGTCACCTTTACGGATAGCTTCAACAAGCAAAGCACAATCTGAAAAGACTACTGCTAAGGCTAATCCTCCGAACTTAGCAATGGACAGGCCATCATGCAGCGCCCTTGCTTCAGCAAAAAAACTGCTTCCGCAACCATAATGGAAGGCAAAACCAATCAGCATATTACCACTTGCATCTCGAAAGCAACCCCCCCTCCACACATTCCTGGGTTTCCTTTCAAAGCCCCATCAACATGTAAAGTCAACCGGTCTGTTGCCAGTCTGTGAAACACAACAATAGGCGGTTTCATCACTGTAGATTTGTTTTAATTAGATTTCTATCTCGCCCCCTTTAAACTAATACATGCATAAACATATGAATCAAAGACAATGGGGGATGAAAGGATGAGAAATACTAACCGTGATCGCCACCAAAGATTAACAATGCCAAAGGATGAAGAAGTGTAAAGAACGGCGCCGTGTACCTTGGAAAGAAAACTTGATCGCGCTTGACAAACGAGGTGCGGGGAACTTGTGGATTCAAACCTCCTCTCCTTCCAGCCGGTTAGAGGAAGAGGGCCTCACGTTGTATTCATGCTCTCCTGTAAAACAAAGTCAGAACAAGGACAAAAAACCCATTAGAACATGCATGTGTAGTATCAATCCCACAGTGATAAAATAGGAGTAGAAATTAAGGGAGAACGCACCGGGGGGAGGTTTTTAACCCCTGTGGAAGGATGGAAATAATAGGTGGGTGTGTTGTGCATGCATGAGATTTGAAATCTCGAGATTTGATTGAGAGAATATAGAGAAAACGAGGATGCAAAATGTGGAAAAATGCATATGTAGCAGAAAAGTACAGGAAATTGTGATGATTTATGATTTTAAGAGGAAGAGAACTAAGAATATAGATCATGAAATCAAGCCCAGAAGGATGCAATGGAAAGTTAATACTAGCCTCTTCAAGCCATGGCCGAAGTTGTGAGTTGGAGTTGCAGCATGGCTTCGCCCCGAACCAAGAAAGAGCCCCCCGTCGCGACTACGAACTGGGCAGGTTTTATAGAAAAGTGGTGAAACCCCCAACTTTCCTCCACGAGTTTAAGAGATAGAGTCCATCAAATCTCGAGATCTATGGATCAATCTTGAGATAATAGTCAAGATAAGTCATAGGAGAAAACGTGACTCTATTTGGATGAAGGATCTGGAAGATATGGCTTCTAGAAGGGAGCCCCGGAACTTAATCTGTAGAGTTTGAGTTGAACCAGGACACCTAAACCCTCAACTTTTGAGTGTGATTCTGAGCAAGATAGCTAATGAAATTTAGAGTTCTTTGAACTGAATTTAAGATAATACCAAGGAGAAACCATAGGAACAAACGGCTCTCAATTCGGAGTAGAATTCAAGAAGTTATGGACTCTGCAAGAGGGCCACGACACACAGAAACGGAGCAGAGTCCAGCACAAATTGGACTCTCAGGTGTGTGTAACGGTCTATCGTATGACCGTCAGAGTTATATAACGGACTAGGATAGGTCCGTCACACTCTGGGGGTCAAACGGGACGATTTCGGATAAGTTTCGGTATAACGCACCCATACTAGACCGTCACATGGACTCTGACGGTCTAGGGTAGGACCGCCACGCTCTAGGGGTCGAACCGTGCCATTTCGGGTAAGTTTTGGTGTGACGGTCTATCGTAGGACCGTCACACTGTTCTGGCGGTCTAGGGTAGGGCCGTCACACTGATGGAAGAAGATTTTGGACAGACTGCGCGTGACTTTAGAAATTGAAGCGTATCTCTCAAACGGGGCAGAACTAGTGAAAGTAGTAGAAAAAGAAATTGTAGATAACTGAGAGAGGAACAACTTTTATGAAAAAAGAAAGTTGAGAAAATGATTATAAGAGGGAGAAAATGGGGCTAGAATAGAGAGGAAAATTTTGAGACATAGGTAAACAGCACAGCACGCCGGAAAATGCAAATAGCTCACAAACGGGGCAGAACCGGTCAACGGCGTAGAAGAAGAAATTGTAAATATTTGAAATATAAACAACTTTTATGAATGCAACTTTTTGAAAAGAGGAACATAAAGAGATGAAAAAGGACCACTTTCAGGACTACACAGCGGGAGAGAGCCGATTACTTAAGGGAAGCCGGCCTAAATGGGCCGTAAGTCGACTTAAAAGCTAGAAGTTGATAAGACAAGCTCCAGGGCTCTAGGAAATCATGATCTCCAAGACTCAAAGGATATGAAATGGTAAAAATGGGCTTGAAATCCATCCGAGAAAGCTCCAAAACAATGGCTAATTCGAGGCATCAAAAATGATGAATAAGAGAAATGACACAACTTGTGGGCTAAAACGGGTGTCAACAGATGCCCCTCCTTGATGTCCACTTTGCAAGGGAAAGAGCGAAAGTGGTGCGGAGATGAAATGGAAAGGAGATGGAGCGAAAGCGATAGCGACGTGAAATGGAGATGAAGCGGAGAGAACTGATAAGCGGGCATCAAGGCAAAAAGACACCCGTCATAACCAACAAGCGACAGGAATTCTCCTGAAAATGCCAAACTAATCACCTGAAATGATTGACAAAGATGATACATGTCTGGAGAACTAACTAAGAAAGGAAAGGAAACACGACCAGCCTCATCGAGGACACAATCCACGGACAATGAGTGGGTCGGCAGGAACACAGCATAAGAGCAGGAAAGGAGAGATAAGACTGAGATAAAATCCAGATATGAATCACGCTGGCCAACCAAACCAAACGGCAAGATCAGAGAAATCGTTTGAATTCAGAGTGGAATGAAGAATCTCTTACCTAAGAGAACTGAGGTGTAATTAACCATTGTTGAGGAGAAATCGTTGAATGGATCACGAGGCATGAATGCTCAAAATGACATGATGCATGCTGGGCTAAAATAAAGAAATTATTAAAACGAATGCAAAAAAAGATAAAATAGAAAGTACTCAAGGATAATATTACTAGACTGAGTCAAGACGGGGTCAAGAGTCTTCTTGCAACCACGGCGTGCGAGACAGAGTTCGTCGTCTGTAGCAACCCTGGAAAATTAAAGATTTTGAAAATGGATCAAATTAAAATAAAAGATAAGTAAATAGATGACAAAGAGTCTAAATGAGTAAATCATTAATCAAGAGAAAAATAACGCCTTTTATCAAGGCACTAATTCAAAAGGAAACGTCTCTGTCTAAGGCGTTAATTTAAAAAGGACGCCTACATCCTAGGGCGTCTAATTTCAAACGACGGGAAATAAAATTAAGGAAAGGAAAGGAAACGCCCTCACCTTGGGCGCGTTTTTAATAAGTAACGACTAGGACAACGTCGTCAATTAAAACACACGACCTAACCTAAGGCGTGAATTCAGTTCGAGTTTCGTTCGACCCAGGAGTCTATCCAGAGTAAGTTCTGGATAACTACGTCGAAGGTGGAATATAGTAAGAACTCTATCATGGAAATATAACTTCCAATAGAACTCTAACCCTATTAGGATCCCCAAAATCCTATAAATAACCTTGTCCATCGAACCCTAAAAGTTATTTGGTCGAAGGAGGTTTCGCTCTGCTGCTGTGCGTGAAGAACAGGTTTATGTTCTTCTTCCTGCCTCTGTTTTCGATCAACTCATGAAGAATATTAAATTTTCTTCATCTTATTCTCCTATAGGTTGCCTGCCTTGCGTTTCCTGACGTGCTGAAGAACGAGGGGTTCTTCATCAAACATCATCTTCTTCTTCTTCTTCCAGTGATCAGAAGACTCTGTTGCAAAACAGAGTATCGTTTCTCTTCACATATCTTCACCCAGATAATCATCAGGTAGGTTTTCTCAAGAACGTAGCCCAAACTAGCTTAATATCTTTAATAATATCATCGATCCTCCATGCATATAGTTTTATTGTGGTTTCAACTGTTTCTATGCAATTTTCAAAGCAACGCCCTTGACTAGGGCGCTAATTTAAAATAAGCGACCCACACCAGGGCGCTAATTCTTGTTTTGACGCCCTACCTAGGAGTCGTCAATTTCATATAAATTAATAATTACCCATATTTAAAATTCTATATCTATGAAACCATGAACCTAATCTAATGCATGTTCATCCTGATTGAATCTTGCTATTTTTCTGGTCCTGACCATGTACCTATTTCCTGAAAATTTAATATCTGAAATTTGGAAAATTATTGAATTAACGACCTGCACAAAGGCGTTTCTTATTGAACCGACCCCCCAGATCAGGGCGCAAATTGAAAGGTAACGCCCCTGACCACGGCGCGTTTTTGTTAAATTCCATAATATTGGAAATTTTGGTAAAATAGAATTAAAGAATGGATGACTGCTGTATACGTCGTCAAATTGTGAATAAACACCCCTGAGTAAGGCGTTAATTGGATAATTAATGACTTAGCTTAAGTCGCTATTTTCTGTATTACTGTTTTACATTGATTACTGTCAACCGAAGGGTTTTATATATATATATATATATATATATATATATATATATATATATATATATATATATATATATATATGTCGGCACTATATTTTCACTCCGTGAATATAGTCCCATGTTTCATGATGTTTTTATCGCACTACCCTCAATTCTCATTGACATACAAGCTCTCCATTGGACATTCCGTTCCTTTGGACTAGCGAGTTAGTCATAGAGACCTCCGTAAGACTCCTTGAGCCTTGGATTCCCTCAAGGCCGACTGAGCTGGTTGTACCATAAAAACCCATTACACTATTTTGCCATGTCACTCTATAGAAACATGGTATACCGGCCCTCATGTTATGCAAAGTGTGTATCATGAGAATTCTCTTAATGAGATGAGGTTATCATGCCATTTGATGCTGTTCTTGTAAACCCCAATTCTACATCAATATGATGTTCTTGTGGACCTCAATTCTATATTAAGAATGAGGACATCTTGCCATTGATGTGCTGTTCATGTGGACCTCAATTCTATATAAAGAGTGTCCATACTTGCTTGTCATGGTACCCAAGTTAGGGAGCCAAATTCCACCTAGTTTTATCGATAATCGTGATTGTACCGTTATTATCGCCATTCTATGTCAAGTGTCATATTTTGGACTCTATTCTATCAAAGGCTATCCTACGTGTCTACAAACTTTATTCTTGAAATTCCATATTGGCTATACACAAAAGTGGATGTTAAAATACATGATTAATGCCTGCGCATATAGGGCCCGATCTGGTCCTAGGAGGAGCACCCGAAAGTACTTGTGCCCATGGAAGTTGATTGATCACGGTATTGGTATTATACCGAAGTGCATGACTAGCTTGATTGAACATTCCACAAATCTTGTACTTGTACTTGACTTGATATTACATGACTTGCGTGACCCGAAAAGGGTAATTTCATACTTGCGTGCTTGAACGTGATAGCCAAATTCCAACATGACATGATGAGTCTACTTGCTTAAATATCTTGATATCTTTTGATATAAGTTCTTGAAAGTTCATGACTAGTTCTTCTTGCCATCTTATTGTTATACACTCTCTCTATCTTGTCGTTTTATGCGAGCATGCATAGCTATAGTGCATTCATGAAAGATGTAATTACTTAAACCCATTGCTAGTTCTTGAGATATAATTTCCTACTGAGCGTTCGCTCACTTAGTGTTTTCCCTACTTTTCAGGTAAGTCCGACGATGAGGGAACTCAAACGGATGGGCAAAATCAAGAGTGAAAGAGATAGAGCTTCTTCCGTGTTTTCTAGTCTTTTTCATATTTTCTTGAGTCAACCTTGTATTTTTCCTTTATTTTAGTTAGTACTTCAAAGGTTTGTAATAGACATATTCTTATGAAGGAATAAAGGATTGGGTTATCTTTACTTTTGCGCATCTCTGATTTTGGTGTCGAATACACTAATACTCTGATTGACATGATTGATATAAACTCATCACGCGTCTCCGGGTATCTTCCGCTCTCGGGGCGTGACAGTTTTTGTGGTATCAGAGCCTAGGGTATTCAATTCTTAGGAAAACCCAAGTCCAAGGATAGGTTCAAACCTTTAACCAGTGAGATTGGGTAGAACCAAGGGTTGAGTTAACATAAAAACTTAAAAGCCCTTAACGCGAGTATATACTAATATAGTTATTGTAATTGTAGGACGATGGCTGCCGAACGTGCTCAGTGGCGCAACATGCAGCGTACACTCCAAGGCATGACTCAAGTGCTGCAACAAGTAGCACAGGGAGGTGCACAACGAGCCGGAAGTCTCCACCAAGTCTTCAAGAACATGAACCCTCCTAAATTCACGGGTTCTACTGATCCGGACGACGCAGAGCACTGGATCAGGGAGACAGAACGTATATTCCGTGTTATGCAGTGCACGGATCAAGATAAAGTCTTACTAGCTACCTTTCAGTTGGAAAGGGATGCCCGAGGCTGGTGGGAATCAATAGAAGTTACTTTAAATCAAGACCAAGTTACTTGGGAAGAATTTGTTGAACATTTCAACGCTAAATATTTTTCGGACCGAGTACAGGAAAAGAAAGCTGCAAAATTTGCTGCACTGAAGCAACGGTCCTTGTCAGTGGCCGAGTACGAGGCCCAATTTTGTAGATTATCTCGGTATGCTAAGCACTTAGTTAGCACCGAGAAGATGAAAGCTAGGAGGTTCCTAAATGGGCTCAGGCCCCAATATATCACACAACTGGCGCCAATGGATATCTAGGTCTACTCGGAAATTGTGCACCGAGCTCAGCTATTAGAAGACGCCACGGAACTATCTGATAGAATCCGTGGGAAGGACAAGAAAGAACAAGTTACAAGTTCGGGTTCCTTTAAACCCAACTTCAAGAAGAGGCCTAGCAATGGAGGTACTTCCTCACAAGATCAGAAGTTTAAGAAGACCAAGCCCTTCTCCATCACCACTACCCCATCAAATATAGTGTGCAAGCATTGTGACAAGGCGGGCCATAGAGCAGAAGAATGCTGGAGGAAACTAGGAGCATGTCTCCGCTGTGGGAGTCGCGATCATCGAATTCCCGATTGCCCATTACTTAATGATCAAGCCGGGGACGGAAAGCGCCCGGTAACCAAGAATGCTCGTCTTCACGTAATTAAGGAGACCGAACAAGAAGAAGAAGGCGGACTAGTAGAAGGTACATTGAAAGTTTGTTCCAAGTCTGCATATGTCTTAATTGATACTGGTGCTTCACATTCAATTATTTCCAAGAAGTTCGCTGATCCGTTACCCCTAGAACCGGAATGGATAAAATTAGTCTTGTATACTCCTCTAGGAAACGAGACTGATATTACACACCATTACCAGAACTGTGAAGTATTGGTTCATGGTAAGAATCTCCCTATTGATCTTATATGTTAAGATCTAAAGGAGTATGATGTCATACTAGGAGCGGATTGGTTATCTAAATATCCGGCAACGGTCGATTGCCACAATAGCAAGGTTACTTTCGAGGAATTTCCAGAACTGATCTTTACTAGCCCCAAGAGGCGAAGCAAAACCCCTCTTATTTCGGCTCTCCGAGCTAGCAAGCTCATCAGGAAAGGATGTGTATCTTTCCTTGCATTCGTCACGATTAAGGAGGCTAAGGAAACTAAGATAGAAGACATTCCGGTGGTACAAGAATTTCCGGACGTATTTCCAGAAGATTTGCCTGGATTACCCCCACAAAGAGAAGTGGCCTTCACCATCGATTTAGTTCCTGGTGCGGGTCCAGTTTCTAAGGCACCGTATAGAATGTCACCTGCTGAACTCAAGGAGTTAAAGGAGCAATTGATGGAACTCATTAAGAAAGGATTCATAAGACCAAGTACTTCCCCATGGGGAGCACTTGTATTATTTGTAAAGAAGAAAGATGGATCCATGAGGTTATGCATCGACTATCGACAGTTGAATCATCTCACTATCAAGAACAAGTATCCATTGCCGAGAATCGATGAGTTGTTTGATCAAATTTCAGGATCCAAGTACTTTTCCAAAATTGATCTTAGGTCGGGATATCATCAGTTAAGAATCAAGGATGAGGACATTCATAAGACTGCATTCAGAAGCAGGTACGGCCATTATGAATTTGTTGTTATGCCTTTCGGACTAACGAATGTCCCTGCTGCCTTTATGCAGTTAATGAATAGTATATTCAGACCTTATTTGGATCAATTCGTGGTGGTCTTTATTGATGATATATTGATTTATTTCGAGACCAAGGAAGAGCATGAGGAGCATTTGAGGATTGCATTACAAATATTGAGGACAAACCGATTATATGCCAAACTCAGCAAGTGTGAATTCTGGCTTGAGGAAGTGACTTTTCTCGGACATGTTATATCAAAGGATGGCTTATCAGTAGATCCATCAAAAGTTGAAGCTGTAAGAAATTGGGAAAGATCGACCAATGCTAGCGAAATCCGAAGTTTCTTAGGTCTTGCTGGCTATTACAGGCGATTCATCAAAGATTTCTCTAAGATCGCCGTACCCCTTACGAGGTTAACTCGCAAGGAGATCCGTTACGAATGGAGTGAGGAATGTGAAAGAAGCTTCCAAACTCTCAAGGATCATCTTACTACAGCTCCTGTCTTAGCTTTACCAATGGAAGAAGAGCACTGATGCTTCTGGCATTGGCCTCGGATGTGTTCAAATGCAACAAGGAAATGTTATAGCTTACTCTTCTCGTCAATTAAAGAAACATGAAGAGAACTACCCCGTCCATGACTTAGAATTGGCCGCGGTAGTGTTTGCACTAAAGATATGGAGACATTATCTATATAGAGTGCAGTTTACTGTATACTCCGATCACAAGAGTCTCAAATACCTCTTCTCACAGAAGGAACTGAATATGAGGCAAAGACGTTGGCTAGAATATCTCAAGGACTTCGACTTCAATATACAATATCATCCCGGAAAGGGTAACCATGTAGCAGATGCCCTTAGTCGAAAGCCGAGAGCACTATTAGCTAATTGTATGATTCAAGAATGGAAGTTGCTGGAGCAATTCTCTAAGCTCAATATAAGCATGGACACGAACTTCAAATGTGTCACATTGTCTCATATAAGCATTCATCCAGACCTATTAACTGAAATACAAGCACTTCAGGATGATGACCCAATATTAGTGGAAATCAAGGGCAAACTAGAAGGACAGTCTGATTTCCAATTAGCATCAGATAGAAGGTTGTTATTCCAAAACAGAACTTGTATATTGGATTGTCCCGAGTTAAAGAAGAAGATCTTAGATGAAGCTCATAGATCAAGGTACACGATTCATCCTGGATCTACCAAAATGTACCAAGATGTGAAAAGAAATTTTTGGTGGCCCAACATGAAAAGGGAAATAGCGGACTACGTGTCGCGCTGTCTCACATGCCAACAGGTCAAGGCGGAACACCAAAAGCCTGCTGAAAAACTACATCCTCTAGATATCCCTAAATGGAAGTGGGAGGATATTGGTATGGATTTCATCATGGGTTTATCTAAATCGAAAGGAGGACATGATGGAATATGGGTTATTATTGACCGATTGACTAAATCGGCGCATTTCTTGCCAATCAAGAGCCGATGGTCAGTCGATGTGTTGGCTACATTATACATCAAGGACGTAGTCAGATTACACGGTATTCCTATTTCAATCGTGTCTGACAGAGATCTCCGTTTTACTTCTCATTTTTGGAAGGGACTACAACATTCATTCGGAACAAGGCTTAACTTTAGTACAGCTTTTCATCCTCAAACGGATGGTCAGACCGAGAGAACTAATCAGGTCATTGAAGATATGCTTAGGGCATGCATCATTGATTTTGGTGGAAGCTGGCATGATCACTTGCCTCTGGTTGAATTCGCATACAATAATAGCTACCAGGTAAGTATAAAAATGGCACCTTTCGAAGCTTTATACGGAAGGAGTTGCCGATCACCCTTATGCTGGGACGAAGTTGGAGAGAAACAACTGTTAGGTCCAGACATGGTAAGGGTTACCACTGAAAGAATACAATTGATTCGAGGAAGACTGCAAGTTGCTCAGTCTAGGCGAAAGGCTTATGCCGATACAAGAAGGAGAGATCTTGAATTCCAAGTTGGAGATCATGTATTTCTCAAGATATCGCCTGGACGTGGCATACGGAGATTTGGTGTTAAGGGCAAGCTTACACCAAGGTTCATCGGACCTTTTGAGATATTGGAAAGAGTTGGCGAGGTTGCTTATCGCATCGCATTGCCTCCTCAATTGTCCGATGTTCATAATGTGTTCCACATATCTATGTTGAAGAAATATGTACATGACCCATCACATATTATTGATCATGGAGACTTAGTGATCCAGAAGGATCTCACATATGAGCAGAAGCCCATAAAGATACTAGATCGTGAAGTACGTACTCTAAGGAATAAGGTTATTCCTATGCTAAAAGTACAATGGAATAAGAGTTCCGATCATGAAGCCACATGGGAGACCGAGGAATTCATGAGGAAGCAATTTCCAGAATTATTTTAAGGTATATACTCTACACTCTCCACATATATATATACTATGGAATTTGGGGACCAAATTCTTTTAAGTGGGGGAGGGTGTAGCAACCCTGGAAAAATAAAGATTTTGAAAATGGACCAAATTAAAATAAAAGATAAGTAAATAGATGACAAAGAGCCTAAATGAGTAAATCATTAATCAAGAGGAAAATAACGCCTTTTATCAAGGCGCTAATTCAAAAGGAAACGCCTCTGTCTAAGGCGTTAATTTAAAAAGGACGCCTACACCCTAGGGCGTCAAATTTCAAACGACGGGAAATAAAATTAAGGAAAGGAAAGGAAATGCCCTCACCTTGGGCGCGTTTTTAATAAGTAACGACTAGGACAACGTCGTCAATTAAAACACACGACCTAACCTAAGGCGTGAATTCAGTTCGAGTTTCGTTCGACCCAGGAGTCTATCCAGAGCAAGTTCTGGATAACTACGTCGAAGGTGGAATATAGTAAGAACTCTATCATGGAAATATAACTTCCAATAGAACTCTAACCCTATTAGGATCCCAAAAATTCTATAAATAACCTTGTCCATCGAACCCTAAAAGTTATTTGGTCGAAGGAGGTTTCGCTCTGCTGCTGTGCGTGAAGAACAGGTTTATGTTCTTCTTCCTGCCTCTGTTTTCGATCAACTCATGAAGAATATTAATTTTTCTTCATCTTATTCTCCTATAGGTTGCCTGCCTTGCGTTTCCTGACGTGCTGAAGAACGAGGGGTTCTTCATCAAACATCATCTTCTTCTTCTTCTTCCGGTGATCAGAAGACTTTGTTGTAAAACAGAGTATCGTTTCTCTTCACATATCTTCACCCAGATAATCATCAGGTAGGTTTTCTCAAGAACGTAGCCCAAACTAGCTTAATATCTTTAATAATATCATCGATCCTCCATGCATATAGTTTTATTGTGGTTTCAACTGTTTCTATGTAATTTTCAAAGCAACGCCCTTGACCAGGGCGCTAATTTAAAATAAGCGACCCACACCAGGGCGCTAATTCTTGTTTTGACGCCCTACCTAGGAGTCATCAATTTCATATAAATTAATAATTACCCATGTTTAAAATTCTATATCTATGAAACCATGAACCTAATCTAATGCATGTTCATCCTGATTGAATCCTGCTATTTTTCTGGTCCTGACCATGTACCTATTTCCTGAAAATTTAATATCTGAAATTTGGAAAATTATTGAATTAACGACCTGCACAAAGGCGTTTCTTATTGAACCGACGCCCCAGATCAGGGCGCAAATTGAAAGGTAACGCCCCTGACCAAGGCGCGTTTTTGTTAAATTCCATAATATTGGAAATTTTGGTAAAATAGAAATAAAGAATGGACGACTGCTGTATACGTCGTCAAATTGTGAATAAACGCCCCTGAGTAAGGCGTTAATTGGATAATTAATGACTTAGCTTAAGTCGCTATTTTCTGTATTACTATTTTACACTGATTACTGTCAACCGAAGGGTTTTATATATATATATATATATATATATATATATATATATATATATATCGGCACTATATTTCACTCCGTGAATATAGTCCCATGTTTCATGATGTTTTTATCGCACTACCCTCAATTCTCATTGACATACAAGCTCTCCATTGGACATTCCGTTCCTTTGGACTAGCGAGTTAGTCATAGAGACCTCCGTAAGACTCCTCGAGCCTTGGATTCCCTCAAGGCCGACTGAGCTGGTTGTACCATAAAAACCCATTACACTATTTTGCCATGTCACTCTATAGAAACATGGTATACCGGCCCTCATGTTATGCAAAGTGTGTATCATGAGAATTCTCTTAATGGGATGAGGTTATCATGCCATTTGATGCTGTTCTTGTAAACCCCAATTCTACATCAATATGATGTTCTTGTGGACCTCAATTCTATATTAAGAATGAGGACATCTTGCCATTGATGTGCTGTTCATGTGGACCTCAATTCTATATAAAGAGTGTCCATACTTGCTTGTCATGGTACCCAAGTTAGGGAGCCAAATTCCACCTAGTTTTATCGATAATCGTGATTGTACCGTTATTATCGCCATTCTATGTCAAGTGTCATATTTTGGACTCTATTCTATCAAAGGCTATCCTACGTGTCTACAAGCTTTATTCTTGAAATTCCATATTGGCTATACACAAAAGTGGATGTTAAAATACATGATTAATGCCTGCGCATATAGGGCCCGATCTGGTCCTGGGAGGAGCACCCGAAAGTACTTGTGCCCATGGGAGTTGATTGATCACGGTATTGGCATTATACCGAAGTGCATGACTAGCTTGATTGAATATTCCAAAAATCTTGTACTTGTACTTGTACTTGACTTGATATTACATGACTTGCGTGACCCGAAAATGGTAATTTCATACTTGCGTGCTTGAACGTGATAGTCAAATTCCAACATGACATGATGAGTCTACTTGCTTAAATATCTTGATATCTTTTGATATAAGTTCTTGAAAGTTCATGACTAGTTCTTCTTGCCATCTTATTGTTATACACTCTCTCTATCTTGTCGTTTTATGCGAGCATGCATAGCTATAGTGCATTCATGAAAGATGTAATTACTTAAACCCATTGCTAGTTCTTGAGATATAATTTCCTACTGAGCGTTCGCTCACTTAGTGTTTTCCCTACTTTTCAGGTAAGTCCGACGATGAGGGAACTCAAACGGATAGAGAAAATCAAGAGTGAAAGAGATAGAGCTTCTTCTGTGTTATCTAGTCTTTTTCATATTTTCTTGAGTCAACCTTGTATTTTTCCTTTATTTTAGTTAGTACTTCAAAGGTTTGTAATAGACATATTCTTATGAAGGAATAAAGGATTGGGTTATCTTTACTTTTGCGCATCTCTGATTTTGGTGTCGAATACACTAATACTCTGATTGACATGATTGATATAAACTCATCACGTGTCTCCGGGTATCTTCCGCTCTCGGGGCGTGACATCGTCCCCCACTCGACTCAACCGAGCGGCCTATCCAACGATTAACCGTATGCTCCTAGATCATCGTCGTTTTTGTTAAAGGGGAACATCAGATCCCAGAACACGCAGACAACCAGTCGGTCCTTGAGAGGTTATAATAACGTAGATACCATATAGTAATGCAACAATGAGAAGGGATCGAGAGCCATACCTGACTTACCTGCCAAGCGAAGCAGCTTTTTTTTGAATTTTTTTACATTTTCTGATTTTTGTGGATTTTTCAAATAAGACAATAACAATATGAATGAACATGATAAACAAGCATGAACATAACGACGATAAGATAACGCTCAACTGAACGACACATAACAATCAAACGAATGGAAAACAACGCAACAAGACGAACAAGCATATATGCAATGGCATGAAAAAATAACACGTATGCAAGATGAACGTGGGGGACAAGACAACAATGCAGTGAGACAACACATGGTTGGGACAAGAACATGAGGGATGGCCACACGGTTGGGACAACACACGAGATATAGAAGGGCGACTAACAACATATGCAAGACAACTAACAACACGTGGTGAAGAATAAAATAACATGTGTAGGACAACACGGTGGGACATAGACACGGCGAGACAAGGACACGGCGGGACAAAGGATATAAACAAATACGCCCTTCAATCAAAATCCAAGATCAGAACGAAGCAGAACCGCCAGGTTCATAATCGTGAGGTAAAGTCCTCTCATAGAAATATGATCATTGCAAACAAAAGCTGAGAAGGACATAAGCTTCAGAATAGATCGAGAGACATGATTGAAGAAGGGAAGACCAGATCAAAGATGTGGACAGGAGACAGAGCACAAAGATATAGCAAGGAATGCCTGAGTACCTGCAACTTGCACACTTAGCAAACAGATTACGTATCTATTCTCAAAATAAAATATAAAAGATAAATATTTTTAGATTTTTCAATTTTCTTGATTTTTTTAGATTTTGAAAATATTTAATTTTTTTAGATTTGAACAATATTTCATTTTTTTTGAATTTTTGACAATATCTCATCATGTTTTCTAGACTTTTGATAATATCTCATTTTTTTAGATTTTTGACAATATCTCATTTTTTTTAGATTTTTGAATAGTAATCCGCAGCACCCAAAGACAGGCTCAAACTACTGGCCAGAGATCGCCGTCCCTCCTCTCTCATTAAAGACTTCCCTTGAGCAGGGCGTGCATGTGAGGGTGGCTTACCACAACCAACTGTCTCTAAAGAACGGTGCCCCTACTAAGGCCATACCCGGGATACAACCCAGCCTAAGAGGGAGAAATAGAAGAAAAATTAGAGACAAGCTTTATGCAGGATGGGAGATATCAGGACTTGAATTCCTTCTAGGGCACCACCCCTCAAAGAGATAGCATGTTGTACCGGGGCTTTATGTCTTTGATTTTTAGACCCATATTTATCAGGCACGCATGCGACCGGGCTCATGACGTCCCACGAGGAACTGTACTGCCACTCTTGCCATGCCTTTGATTCATAATTTTCTTTTGATTTTCATATATGATTTTCATTTGACAGCCCTTATTGGCTAGATATAGCATGAAAGCTCACTTTTTTGAGGGGTCAAGACTGCCCCTATTTGAGACCTCTCTCGTATTACGGAGCGCCTAGGTTGGTCATCTTATCCATCCATCTCTTGCCCCTGCACTTGGCCGAGCAGAGAAAAGAAAAAGACCTTTATGCATACCCAAAGTATGGCCAAAGCAGCAACGGTGTGCCTCAGAGAGATCGGCTATGGCTCGCCATGTGGTGTATGAAAAACCCATGCTCAAAGGCCACCCTCAACGATCGGGGAAGGAACTAGACTCTCAGCGCGGAGTTATCACCAGCCTAAGGATGCTGCAGAAGCGAACTCATTCTAAATGAACTAAGTAAATTTCTAAAAGCCAGTTAACCATGTCGAGGAACCAACGTTATAAGCATGTGCAGGAGTAATAAGAGTAATAGCAATGATAACATATTCTTGCATAAAATACCTTTGCAAATCTGTGGCGTGATCTTGACCATCGAGTTTTGAGGAGTGCGAGCTTTATTTTTCTTGCTTGACAGGACAAAAGGGAGAGGATAGCAAAGGGATTGAAAGATTCCTTGACGTGGAGGAGCGATAGACACCAAACTAGACGAAGGAGGATAAAAAGGAAGAGAGACGAGGGCTAGAACTCCCTCATTAAGGCACATAGACCCTGATAATAAGGAACCAGATACAGAAGAAACTAGATTAGCTCCGATCAAGGCAGACTAAAGCCTCGAAAGCAGCAAGAGAACTGGCGAAGACCCCGAAAGGGAGAAGAGGAGAGAATAGAAAGACAGTGAGAGGATTGCTGTGAAGATGAGGAAGAAGGAGAATGATCATCCGACGTGGCCGGAGAAGGAGAGTAGTAGTCATCCGGCAGGGCCAAAAAAGGATCAGAAGCAACACCCGGAAGTCCTGGGGAAGAATTAGAGGCAACACCCGGAAGTCCCGGGGAAGAAGAATTAGGTGATGTCCCAAGATTGGGATGGAAGGATGACATAGGCCGGGGCCTAGAATCGTGAGAGGAGGGAAAATCTGGAGGATCCAGGGAAAAAGGAGAGGAATGGGGACGCATGGACCTATGGAAGGAGGAGAAAATGATGGAAATAGGATCAGATGGAGGAAGGTACACCACCCGAGGGTGGGAAGTGAGTAAAAAGAAGGATGAATGAAAAGAAAGGGAGGAATAGGCGGACCCTTGAATGCACAACTGACGGCTCTTGAACCTGCATCGCCGTCTCTTCTTAGCTGAAATTGGCTTGAAATGGACCCGCTTGGCCCGGGCTTGAATCCTTGGGCACCTTGCCTTGCAATATCTTCTCAAATAGCGAGCCCACCTAGCAGATGGCCTTGCCCGACTATGGACATGCAGCTTCATCGGGGCGGTTCCCCCTAGACTCCCGGTGCTAACAATAGTAGGACGTTCTTGAACAACTAACTCCTCATAATGCTGAATATCATAAAACCATGGAGTCTTGTTACTTGGCACAAGTAGCATGAGATTTGGCAGCTCCACTCGGCAATAAGACTTGAAGCATAACTCCCTTGCTAGAAGAGATGGGTGAAGCTGAGGGAGAGTAATACACGGTGTTGACATGGCCGGCTTGCTAATAAACTGAGGAAGATTACATAACAAGTGCAGAATATCTCCAGAAAGTGTAGAATATACGGCCAATTGCACCTTGAACATAGAACCCATAATCTGCTTGGTGGCCATATGCGTTAGCACAACACGGGTAGAGAACCCTTCTTGGCCTGTCATCTGAATGGCAATAGAGCGAGGAGAAATAATAGCATCAACAATGAACTCTCCGGCGAGCAAAGAGATTGCCACTGGCCTTGCTTGGGAAGAAACCGGCATCAACTCAATGGAACTCTTCTTGTCAACCGTCTTCACTAGGAGTGTAGGCTCAACATCCCCAAAATAACTAGGGACCAAGATGCGGATCGGCATTCGGCAAATGAAGTCTTGGATCTTGAAATACATGGCTGGCACTGAATCATTCTGACTTGGCTTGTTGTCTCCCTGGGGATTAGACCCAAGGGGCACCATGGGCAACGCACACCCGCTCCGTGGGGTGGGAATAGGTGGAAGAATGGGGATAGGAGTAGGTTCAGAAGACGCAGGGGGTTTCAACGGGTATGGTGTGTTTAGGTGGAGGCAAAGGTAAGGGTGGAGGTATGACTTGCTCGGGCGAGGGTGGCAAAGGCAAAATTTGCTCAGGTTCGGTCAAAGGTGATGGCGGGGGTGATGGAGGTTTAAGCAATGGTGAGGGTGGCAGAGATGGTGTAGGTGATTGAGAGGATGGTGGAGATGGTGATGTGGTCGATGGAGGTAGTGGACATGGCAAGGATGAAGGAGGGGATTGTGGTGCCCACCGTCGATGTATCGACACAACGCGCCGAACGACATTGGGGGTGGAAGTAATGGTGGAAGAAGTAGAAGAGGGGGAGGTGGCACTAGCATGAGCAGAGGCTTGGGTTTGTGGAGGTTGCAGAGATTGGATAGGAGATAGCGAAGGTAACAGAGTAGGCAAAGTAATAGGTGATGGAGTGGGTTCAACGCTAGACGAAGAATCACTGGGGTGCCCCCGGTCTTGTAGAGATGGAGACGGTTGCTTGGGCGGTGCTTCTTGTTGCTACTGCTTACTGCGGAGATCTAAAACAACTTTACGCATGGCGGCCCAATCAATTCTTTTATTATCTTCCAGGTCATAAACATACTCTCAGAACTCGGGACAATCCTCAACCAAATGCCCCTGCTGGCGGTGAAAATCACAATATTGAAGCATATTCCCGACCGCGGGTCGGCAATGCACAGCCGGAGAGAGCGGCAACGCGTGAGCGGCCATCAAAGCCCTAAAAATGTCGGTAAAGCACTCCGACAACGGAGGACAAGGAGCCTGCTTCGGGCAAGGTGGATGCTGAGGGGTATGAGGTGGTGGAGAAGGTTGTGGAGACGGAAGTGGAGGTTGCATAGGTAATGGAGTGTGGCTAGCAGAGGTGGGATTTGGTGAAGGCATATGTGGAATGGAGTGGGGAGGTATATAGACGGCATCCAGCTGCTCGGGATGTGGTGTGATCTTGACCGGGGGTGGAGATGGAGACGGGTATGCGAACGCAGGAGGCTGACTCATGGAAGGTTGATATGCGGAGGCGTATAGGTATGTAGAGGCGGGGGGTAGACTCATGGAGGGATATGTGGCGGAAGGTTGACTCATGGCGGGCTGACTCATGGGAGCGTAGGGTTGGAATGTGGAGGGTGAAGGTTGATATGTGGAGATGGATGGTGGAGACTCGGGGTCAAGAGAATCTTGGATTTGTTGGCGGATGAAGCGGGCTCGGCTATATAATTGTTACCAGGAGGTGATGTTGTTGAGGGCTAAGCTAAACCGATACTCGGGCGTGGCATTGGATATCAGCATCTTGATTTGCTCTCCTTCTGGAATGTGCTCTTGGACCTGCGCGGCAAGGCGACGACAACTATCGGCAAAGGTAGAGAACTCCTCTTCGGGCTTCATCATCTCATGGGCCAGATCCACAATAGAGTACTTAGGCCCAACCTGGTCTTGAAACTGCTGAATAAATCCCTCTTGTACAACTTGAAAATTGACAACTTGCTCTTGCGGAAGAGAGAAGAACCAATCCCGAGCCGCGCCTTCTAATGACAAACCAAACAGATAAGCCATCAAGTGTTGATCATGTTGAAATTGGGCCGACTCATAAACAAACTCCTTCAAGTGCACATACGGGTCACCGACTCCACTATAACAACGATATGTGGAAATTTGTGATGGAGGTGGGAGTCGAAGACCATGGAAAGCGAACGGAACACTTAAAGAGGATTTAGGATCGATCCGACGTTGAAGCTCATCAAGTTGGCGTTGGGTTTGAACAATCATCTCTTGGGTAGGGAGAGATCGAGAAGAATATGGGCCAGCTTGAGCAAGAGGATGTGATTTCGGACCAGTATGATGATAATGGGCCAGATAAGAGGATCCGGGCTGAGAAGAAGAAGGGCCCATTCCAGGAGTAGAAGGATATGTGGGCCTAGAAGGATCATGAACATAAGGACCCATTGGCCTGGCAGCATAAAGAGATGAAGAATGAGTCCCATTAGAAAAATAAGGTCCATTAGGAGAATGGGGCCCGTTAAGATGATGAGGCCCATTAATGAGAGAAGAAGGCCCATTAAGAGAAGGAGGCCCATGAAGATGAGATGCAATAACACATTGGGCCTGGGCCGGGTCCATTTGGCGAACAAGGCTTGATATATGGGTTATGAGATTAGCATGTTCCTCAGAGGGATCAGAGGGACCACGGGAAGATGGGCCCGCGTGGGAAGAGGATTCCACGCGGGAATAGGAAGAAGATTGAGAAAAAGAATGATACAAGGGGTTAGAATGATACTCCATGAGGGAAAATGGAGACTTAATATAAGGAGATCAAGGACAATACAAATGGGGAAGCAAGGGCTTAATGGGCTTGAGAACAAGGAGGGACTAACCCACTAATGCAAATATCGATGGACAACGGACCAAGGGACGATGGACTGGACAATGAACCCACAAAATGGACTGACTTAAGTGGGCCTAACAACAACGAAACATGTGGATGCAACACAAAACACCACTAATGGGCTTGGACAAGCCCAAACAACACAAACAATGCAATGTGAGAGTTTTCACCCAAGTCAAACAAGTTGATATGATGGGAAATATTTTAGGGATTTTAATAGACCTTTTAATGATTTGAATTAATAATAATTCCCTCAAGATAAGGTCCAAACTTTGGGTTGACTAAGGTTAACTCTCTCACACTTATGCAAATGCAAGCCTAAGGGGTGGAAAGGTACAATCGGCCCGGTGTCCGAGTAGGAATTCACGGCTCACGGGGACTTATGGAGGTCCCGGATAAGATCACCTAGTCGACTCCAAGGAATATGGAGGTGAGAGGATCACTTACCAAGGTAGGAAATGCAACTATGATATGCAATGTATGGCCCTATGTGCACCGGAGTGCATGCAAATTTTAGCTTAAAATTAGAAAATCAAGAATAGATTAAAATATGCAAACTTGATCCAACTAAGACAAATAGTATATGGATGGAAAGACAATACAAAGGTCTGCACAACGGGCCCAAGAACAGATCAATCTGACCCCGGGAGGTCAATCAAATCACTGAGCAAAGTTACCCCTGTGAACCTGTGCGCAGACCACATGCAGATTTTATGGATAAAATGCTAAAATGATGACAATTTTTAACTAAGCAAATGAGACCCAAATGATGCAAATAAGCTATGGGTGGAAAGACAATACAAAGGACTATCTAATGGAATAAAAATCAGTGCAATCAGACACTGGGAAGGTAGTCAAATAACTGAGTAAAGATGTACCTGTGAACCTGTCCCTGAGCCTGCCTACAGAACTTATGCACAAAACTCAAAAAGTTGGACAATATTAGAATATGCAAATGTTAACAAAATGAGGCAAATGATATGTGGATGGAAAGACAATACAAAGGGATATCCAACGGAAGAAAAATCAGCGCAATCGGACGTCGGGATCAAAAGTTATCTCTCGATGAACACGGCCCTGTGAGCATGCACGCAGGACTACCAGAAGCTGTAACGGTCTACCAAATGACCGTTACATGCATGTGGCGGTCTACTATAGGACCGTCACACTACCTGAGCCCTTAAAACGCCCCAAATAATGGAAGAATGGATAAAATATGACCTAAACATGCACATGCACACACCCAACTTACAAAAGAGCATTAAAACAAACGTGATGGGCATTGGTGTCCCACCGTGATCGCCAAAAAATTGTAGATTTATTTTAATTAGATTCCTATCCCACCCCCTTTAAACTAATACATGCATAAACATATGAATCAAAGACAATGGGGGATGAAAGGATGAGAAATACTAACCGTAATCGCCATCAAAGATTAACAACGCCAAAGGATGAAGAAGTGTAAAGAACGGCGTCGTGTACCATGGAAAGAAAACTTGATCGCGCTTGACAAACGAGATGCGGGAAACTTGTGGATTCAAACCTCCTCTCCTTCCAGCCGGCTAGAGGAAGAGGGCCTCACGTTGTATTCATGCTCTCCTGCAAAACAAAGCCAGAACAAGGACAAAAAACCCATTAGAACATGCATGTGTAGTATCAATCCCGCAGTGATAAAATAGGAGTAGAAATTAAGGGAGAACGCACCGGGGGGAGGTTTTTAACCCCTGTGGAAGGATAGAAATAATAGGTGGGTGTGTTGTGCATGCATGAAATTTGAAATCTCAAGATTTGATTGAGAGAATAGAGAGAAAATGATGATGCAAAACGTGGAAAAATGCATATGTAGCAGAAAAGTACAGGAAATTGTGATGATTTATGATTTTAAGAGGAAGAGAACTAAGAATATAGATCATGAAATCAAGCCCAGAAGGATGCAATGGAAAGCTAATACTGCCCTATTCAAGTCAAGGGTGAAGTTGTGAGTTGGAGTTTCAGCATGGCTTTGCCCCGAACCAAGAAAGAACCCCCCGTCGCGACTGCGAACTGGGCAGTTTTTATAGAAAAGTGGTGAAACCCCCAACTTTCCTCCACGAGTTTAAGAGATAGAGTCCATCAAATCTCGAGATCTATGGATTAATCTCGAGATAATAGTCAAGATAAGTCATAGGAGAAAATGGGACTCTATTTGGATGAAGGATCTGGAAGATATGGCTTCTGGAAGGGAGCCCCGGAGCTTAATCTGTAGAGTTTGAGTTGAACCAGGACACCTAAACCCTCAACTTTTGAGTGTGATTCTGAGCAAGATAGCTAATGAAATTTGGAGTTCTTTGAACTGAATTCAAGATAATACCAAGGAGAAACCATAGGAACAAACGGTGCTCAATTCGGAGTAGAATTCAAGAAGTTATGGACTCTGCAAGAGGGCCACGACGCACAGAAACGGAGCAGAGTCCAGCACAAATTGGACTCTCAAGTGTGTGTAACGGTCTATCGTATGACCGTCAGAGTTATGTAATGGACTAGGATAGGTCTGTCACACTCTGGGGGTCAAACGGGACGATTTCGGATAAGTTTCGGTGTAACGCACCCATACTAGACCGTCACATAGACTCTGACGGTCTAGGGTAGGACCGCCATGCTCTAGGGGTCGAACATGGCAATTTCGGGTAAGTTTCGGTGTGACGGTCTATCGTAGGACCGTCACACTGCTATGGTGGTCTAGGGTAGGGCCGTCACACTGATGGAGGAAGATTTTGGGCAGACTGCGCGTGACTTTGAAAATTGAAGCGTATCTCTCAAACGGGGCAGAACTAGCGAAAGTGGTAGAAAAAAATTGTAGATAACTGAGAGAGGAACAACTTTTATGAAGAAAGAAAGTTAAGAAAATGATTATAAGAGGGAGAAAATGGGGCTAGAACAGAGAGGAAAATTCTGAGACATAGGTAAACAGCACAGCACGCTAGAAAAATGTAAATATCTCATAAACGGGGCAGAACCGGCCAACGGCGTATAAGAAAAAATTGTAGATCTTTGAAAGATGAACAACTTTGATGAAGAAAACTTTTTGAAAAGAGGAACATAAGAAGATGAAAAAAGACCACTTTCAGGACTGTGCAGCGAGAGAGCCGATTACTTAAGGGAAGCCGGCCTAAATGGGCCGTAAGTCGACTTAGAAGCTAGAAGTTGATAAGACAAGCTCCAAGGCTCTAGGAAATCATGATCTTCAAGACTCAAAGGATATGAAATGGTAAAAATGGGCTTAAAATCCATCCGAGAAAGCTCCAAAACAATGGCTAATTCGGGACATCAAAAATGATGAATAAGAGAAATGACACAACTTTTGGGCTAAAACGGGTGTCAACAATCACCACCCGAGGAAATAGATGAAAGTGTGCTAACCTGCTGGCATGAACTGTGGACAAAGGGAGATGGAAGGACATCTTGTCCAATGCATATGAAATGGAAGAAATTATAGTTCTCTTGATATCTCCAGGAGGTACTTCATTTTCAAACCTGATAGCACATCTTTGCTTCCAAATACCCTACAGCATGAGAATGACTGCATAAAACCCAATAAAACTGAAGGCTGATGTCATGTTTGTGACAGTTAAGAGGCTCCAGCATCGAATAGTAATCTGATCACTGAGATGTTCCTTGTCACTGATCAGTGGTAGAACCCAAGACCATAGCTCAGATGCCAAATCTCCGGTAATGAATAAATTGTTAAGTCCTCCTACTCAGGGGCTTGGCAGCAGCTACATTTAGATACAAAAGAAATTCCACAATCTGCCACCCTTCTGTCCACTGCCACCGCTCGATGAATAATCTTCCAAACAAAGGTTGCAGCCCTGGGATTAATTACAGAGTGCCAAAGATTAGCCCAAGCCCGCATGTTAATACCATTCGGACAAAGAAGACCATAAGCAGACTTAACCGAGAAAACACCTCTGGCTGTTCCAGTCCACACCCTAGCATCTACTTCATTGTTGAGTTGAAACTTGGGAAGGTGTTGAGCAGATCCAAGCAGGGTCCAGGCTTGATGGTGAGTATCCAACAAGACCTCTCTAACTGAGGCTAGTGGAATGTTTTGGGGGGCGGAATAGTCCCAGTAGTCAAAATAGATTGCAAAATAGGGCCGTTGCCAGTCCAATTATCCCTAAAGAAATCAATGCATGCCTCGTTCCCTAGAACCCACCGGGAGTTACTTAAAATAAGATTCTTCACTTGATGGAAGACAATAGAGGGCATGCCAGCAGGGAAAGGTTTAGTGCAGTCAGAGAAGTGATGTTTAATGAATCTCTGCTTGGCATACCTTGACCAGAGAGAAGACCCTTGGATAATATTCCATAATGCTTTGACCGCCAATGCAACCTGGACCCAGTGTAGATTTCTTATCCCAAAAGCCCCTTCAGCCTTGGGTTTCTGGATTTCCTTCCAAGCAACCCAGTGTCGCCTTCTCATTCCTTCAGCACCCTGCCAGAAAAAATTGGCACAAAGACTGTCTATAGCATTAATAACAGTTTTTGGAATGAAGCATGCAGAAGCCATGTAAATTGGCATGCTTCGGATCACAACATTGATGAGAACTGCCCTCCCAGCCTGAGACAACATCTTTGATTGCCATCCTTCAAACCTCAGCTGAACCCTGTCTATAAGAAATTTGAAATCCGAGCACTTGTATCTCCCTTTTCTGACTGGAATACCAAGGTAACAGAATCCATCTGCCTGGAATTTAAATCCAATAAGAGTTCGGATTGACTGCCTGAGAGTAAGAGGAGCCTTTGCTGTGAAAGTAAAGATACTTTTCCCTGCATTAACCTTCTGCCCTGAGCTCAACTCATACTTACTAATAAAATGTTGAAGAGTAATTATATTCTATTTGCTTGCATTCAGAAAAATAAGAGTGTCATCCGCATATGGAAGATGAGACACCTGAATGGAATGTCTAGGCCCACTGTAACCTTTCAGCAACCCTGACTGAAACATGTTAGATAACCCCCTGCTGAGCACTTCAGAGGCTATAATGAATAGATAGGGAGCAAGGGGGTCTCCTTGTCTAATACCTCTGCTTGATTTGAAGAACCCTATCATGGTGCCATTAAAATTCACAGAAAACCAGCAATTGGAAAGAAGCATGCCAATGTATGAAGTAAAACGGGTGCTGAATCCAAATTTCCTCAAAACTGCAAAAATGAAGTCCCATTCCATTCTATCATATGCTTTTGCCATGTCTAGTTTGAGAATGGCATTATGACCCCTCACCTTCCTGTTAATATCCACCATCAATTGTCTAGCTAAAGCAATATTATCCAGAATATAACGGCCCTTAATGAAGGCCCCTTGTTCCATAGAAATGATTCTTGGTAGAAGAGGGGCTAACCGCTCAGCAATAATGCGAGAGATGATCTTATATGAAAAATTGCATAAACCAATCGGCCGAAAGTCACTAAAGGAATGAGGCTCCAACACCTTTGGCACCAATGCAATAAGAGAAGAGGAAATACTTCTAGGAAGGGGAAAGCCAGCAAAAAAAGCTTGAACAGCTTCAATGACATCAGAGCCAATAATATCCCAAGTAGAAGTGAAGAAGACACCTGAGAAGCCATCTGGCCCTGGAGAGCTAGATCCCTTGAGAGACCAAACAGCTTTCCGAACCTCCTCCCCGTCTGGAACAGCACATAAGGTTGAGTTTTGATCATCAGTTATACTTTGAGGAATGATGTCAAGAAGTGAATGATCAACATAATGCTGCTCAGAGGAGAACAAATTTTTGAAATAAGCTTCAGCTTGATACCGAAGGACATCTTGGTCAGAGCACCAAGCCTCAGATTCACCAATCTTTAGTCTTCGAATAAAATTCCTACGCCAGTTACAGTGAGCCACAGCATGATATAAAGATGTATTCCTATCCCCACTCTCAATCCAGTCAATCCGGGCCTTTTGATTCCAAAATACTTCTTCCCTATTAAGAGCTTGGCACAGTACTGCACCACCTGCATTGAGGTCTTCCCTATTACTTGAAGAAGGATCAGAATCAAACTTTAACTGTTTATGCTCCAGCTCAGCTTCAGCCAATTTAACATTAGGAGTAACATCCCCAAAGACCTCCTTGTTCCATTTACGTAAGGAAGTTCTGACTGCCTTGAGCTCAACTGAAAGTCTGACCAGAGCTCTAGGATGATCAGTAATTGACTGCTGCCAAACTTTAGAGATAGTTTGCAAAAAGGAGTGGTGAGAACACCACATCTTCTGGAATACAAAGCGTGCAGGGCCAAATTTGTGCTCATTCAAAGATAATAAGAGAGGGGCATGATCCGATGGGCCTCTAGAAAGATGCTTGACTACAATCTGAGGCATGGCAGACTGGTAACACCTATTGGAAAGGACTCGATCCAACCTCGCCCGGATGTTAGCCTGTCCTGCTCTGTTATTAGACCATGTCATAGCTTGTCCAGTGAAACCCGCATCAATTAAGCCAGCTGAACATAAAAGGCCATTAAAATCTGCCATAGAAGCAAGAGACGGACAAGCACCACCAAGCTTCTCAGAGGAGCGCAAAACACAGTTGAAGTCTCCTCCCACAATCCAAGGAACAGCCACATAAGAAGAAAAAGAGACTAAGTCTTCAAACAAACCCTGTCTAATGTGGGTATCACAGGTAACATAAACAAAAGAATAGAAGGCCGAGAACACATTACCCGTCTTCTGACCAAGGGTTATGTATTGAAAGGAGGAATTAACAACCTCCAAATTATGACTAGCTTGCCAAAAAAGCTAAATTTTTGATTCACTCATATTATTCCCAACAAATCTTTCCAACTTAAGAACTCTACTCAGCTGAACAGCTTTATTAAAATTCAGCATAGGTTCACTTATTGCAACCATACTCACCTTACTGCTTTTTACA
Source organism: Amorphophallus konjac (assembly GCA_022559845.1). Classification (NCBI taxonomy): domain Eukaryota; kingdom Viridiplantae; phylum Streptophyta; class Magnoliopsida; order Alismatales; family Araceae; genus Amorphophallus; species Amorphophallus konjac. Next base: position 99,840,894 of record CM040128.1, read on the forward strand.
AGGTGCCTAAGACATCTCCGGGAACCTGGATTCCCTACTTCTCTGATATTCCATATCAAAATGGGAAGCATCATAAAGATTGGCCAATGATCGCCCCCTCCAACCTTGCACGAGATCTGGTAAGAACCCCCCTTGCAACATTTTTTCCCATGATATCTTTACATCTATCCAACAAAGGTAATTGCATAAGAGCATTATCCTGTCCAGCCTCTTCCGCAACTCTCTGACCTGCCTTCTGAGCCTCATGTAAACACTCTTTTGACAAACACTGCAATGCATCTGCTCAAATATTAGCTTCCACAGCAGAAACCTTTATAGGACTAGAATGGCTGATTTCCATTTCTTCGGCAACCATTGACACTTTCAATTCCAGAGGTATAACATTACCTACTGCATTAGAGCTGCTGGGTTGCTGAATTGCCGATTGGGAGACTTCCAACTGAGCTGCATCTGCCAACTGACTCCCACCATCACTGAGAGTAGGCTGATTTTGGTTTGAAGGGAGCTCCAGACCAGCACCCAATTGAGTGCTTCATGCAGCAAGACCACCTCGTGCCAAATAATCCCCTGAACCTTCCTACCTGCTGCACTTGTCTGCGGCCTGAACCGATTCAGCATCCACCTGATACAAGGCAGCAAACCAATTACCTTGTGGCACATTCTGTCGAGCATCTTGGGGGCCAACTGGCCGAGGCCTAAACACCTGCCGAGATAGCCTGTCAACTGGTTCTGGAATCATAGTGGGGCGAGCTGCCCTTCCTTGCTTCTTCTTGCATTCAGTTTCTGAGTGACCAAGCTTATGATAGAAAGAGCACAAAGGAGGTACACGATGGTAATTAACATATTGCCAGAATCCTTTCCCATCCAGATCAATCCACATCTGTTCTTTGCGCTAGGCAGACAGATCTAATTCAACACAAGCTAATGCCTCTGACGTTTCTGTCATTGCCAAGGTCCTTTCATGGATTCTGAGCACGGTTCCAAAATTAACTGCAATGGACCGCATACAATCTTCATGATATAAATTCACTGGTAACGATGGGAAACCAATCCAGACCGGAGCTGTAGGTGGATCGGCATCAAAATCAAAGTCCGCCGTCCAACGAAAGAAGCGAAACAGAAAGCCCTTAATGTACAGATTCTTCTGCAACAACAGCTTCATGAAATCCGCTTCACATTCAAATCTCAGTAGCAAGTGCCACGGATTTAACCTACTTATGATGAAATCTAAGGTTAAGGTAAGGCGTTGCGACAAACAACTCTTAATCTCTGGGAAAGCTGGACGTCCATATGCACATTTAGCAACAATGGCGAAAGAAAGATGATGCATGGACGCCTGCAGATCTGCCTTGGAGAAGAATACTGCTGGCTCCCCAAGATCCGTGAACCCTGGATCTTTGATCGGGATAACTATCTTAGCCCTCCGCTGAGACTCTACAAGCACCTATGCAAAGGATCGACGAGGGCCAGCCGGTCCTAAAGAGGGAGGAAGGAGAGAAGCTCTCGTAGTCACTGGAGGTGGTTCCCCAGGAGGGGGACAAAGAGCTCCATTAGAAGCATGGCCGAAGACGGACGGCGCAATGGCGGGAAGCATGGCGGATAGCATGGCGATTTATGCCCAAAATCATATATTCTTGTAATAAATATATGTTCAAATGATAACTAACCTAATTTGACAGTTAGTTATTATTTGGCTTAGATTAAAAAAATAAAATATAAAATTATTAAAAATATAAAACTAAGAAATCTATAAAATCTTATCCTATTTGACCCCGGATAATATATTCGATCATTTTGGTCGAATGAGTTACCAACTCTTAACACGCACTTACCATATGTGACCCCGGACAACTCACCTTACTCGAGTGATACTATTAAAGTCGAATAAGGTGAATAACTCACCCTACCCGATTTTATTCAGTAATCAAAGTCACCCTACAAATTTACATCAGATATGAACATGGGAAAATTCCAAGGGAGGATGGAAAGATCAACGGAGAACATGGCATAATTTGAAAGGTATTGAGGACGGAAGATAAAGTTTTGGGACCTGTAGAGGCTGGAAAATGGTTCCTATGTCACGTACCACCTTCTCTATTTATTTGTTGGGGAAGTCGTCTCGCGCCCGTGGAAGCCTACAAACACCAGAAGCCAGAAAGGCGTCAGAAGGAGTCCCTGGTGTTACCCCAGGGGACAACCCTCCGATGCTTAAGTCAGCAACGGTTTAATGGAGATCAGCGAAGAGCGAGGTGTGAGAGAGAGAGAGGGAAATCATAGATGAGGGCTGAAGGGTCATGTAGATCCTCGGAGCGAGTGCTCGCCGCTCCCAGTGCTCACTCGGAGAGTGCTCGCTGGGTGGTAAGGTCATCGGAGGAGAGTTTCCCTTTCAACGTTGGTCGTGGCTACTTCCTTCTCATCGTCCCGTAGGATCAGTAGCTCTATTCTCTTACGTAGCAGTGTAGGGGTTTAGTAGAAGAATCTATTGTGTCTGCCTTCTCTATCGTTCTTCTCTTTATAGGGGTTGTCCTGGAGCGAGGGGTCTCATCCCTTGATAGGGAAGGACGTTCGTAGTAGAGTAACCTTCTCCGCTATAGCGGTGGAAGTTTCCCGTTGGAGGGCGATTACCCCGGCATTGGCTGGTCCCGGGGCGAGTCTTACGGCGCTCGTGGGGCGTGCTCGCCCGTTATGGGGTCAAGGCCAAACGTCATGGGGGCAACGGTCGGTCGCCGGAGAGTCCTCCGGTGATAACTGCGCTTGGGCCGTAACCCTTACGCCTTGTAGAATCCGATGCTCTTTTGGGTTGGGCCTCCCCTTGGTGGGCCTCATCCATATGCCCGCCGCTTGGGTGCGCTCCCTTGAGAGCTATCTGTCATGGACCCATCATTACTGGGCCGTTTTTAGGCCAAACCAGATTTACCCTCCTCACTTCCCCCCTACTCTCAGTTGCCGAGCACTATGCAGGGGCTGAGAGTCGACCTTGAGAGGGTTTTCGGGAGTGTGAGATCCGGAGTCAGTTTCCTCATACTTTGGGTGTGGGTGTTGCTGGGGACCTGCTTGGCGCACAAGACGCCCCTGACGGTGGCAGAGACCACGTTGGTAATCATGACTCGCGTCTTGTCCTATTCTGGGAGCGCGGACTCTTGAACGGTCGACTGACATCAGCAGCCGTACCACCGTAGCGGCCGGCGTTCATTCACCTGCCCCTTAGGGGGATAGTGTCGATCCATCGTGGGTGGTTATAAGAACCACTGTGAGATCTCCCGCAAACTACACCCACGTCCTACTGGTTGTCGCACTTCGTTGTGGGCGTCTTTCTCCCTTTGCCCGGTGAGGATCCTTCTTCCTTTGCATCTTTCCTCTTTCGTAGGTATGCCTCCCCGTAGGAGGATCTCTCGAGTCAGCTCTTCCTCTTCGAAAGAGGTGGCTCCTGGCCGCGGTGGTGCACCGAGCACTTCGGGTGCGAGTGCTAGTCGACCCAATTCTCCACCGTTAGTGGCTTATAGGGTGATTCATGGATTGCGGGAAGCCTTCCAGATTCCCCCCAAGTACGACATCATCTTCCCAACTATCGATGATGATACGTTGAGTCTTCCTCCGGGGGGATTTCTGGTCCCGGTAGCATCCTTCCAGGCGGGCTTCCGCGTTCCCGCGCACCCTTTTATTGCGTTCGTTCTTCATTATTACGGATGGCACCCTAGAGAGCTGTCCCCCAATTCTTACTACATCCTCAATAGGTTTCTCTATGTGTGCCAGGGAGCGTTGGTGGAGCCTAGCCTCCATCTTTTCTAGCAGTTCTATTACATCCAGCGCTACCCGACTGACACGGCCTTTGCCTATTTCAAGGCCCAGACTGGCCGGAAGCTCATTTGAGTGTCCTCCACTACTGACAACTTCAAGGGATGGTTGCAGCGGTACGTGTACATTGTCGAGTCGAGTGGTTACAACCATTCTGGTAGCTGGAGGTTTAGGGGTACCCCCCTATCTGGGCCGATAGGAAGCCCCCACTCAGGGTCGAGGACCGGAGGAAGGTAGACGCTATCCTCCAGTACCCTCTTGTTGATGCGGACTTCGTGCTTACCCCGATGCTGCTCTGAGAGTTGGGGTTGAGTCCTCCATTGCCGCAGGGTACTAGTCTCGACCTCTCATCGGGTTGTACTGGTGGCCAACTAGATTAAACTGATCTTGTTCTAGTTTCAGGGGCGCCTGAGGTTCCGACGTGGAGCTACGAGGTCGTCAGGTTGCTGCGGTTTGCTCCCCACCCTATGGACCACGTCACTCTGGGGACCGGTCAGGTGTCGATTGTCGCCCCCCAGGCTGAGGTTGCGTTCTCCCCGGGGGTATTGCAGTACCCGGTCCCAGTCGGCATCCCCTTAGCGCGTTCGTCGGCGGCGTCTGTAGGGAGTGGGGGGCCTAGCCCTCAGCGAGACTCCCCGGAAGGAACTACTAGCGCTGTGGGTGAAGAGTACGCAATGGTCGGTGGCAGTCGCGCCTCCCTGACCGAGGATGCTTTGGCGACGCTGGATAACCAGCGTCGAGCGAGGAAGAGAGGGTGAGTCTCTTCTCCTACTCGGGGTCGTGCTCCGCTTCCTGTGCGATCCGAGCTACCCCCTTCCGAGGTTCTACCGCCGCCGTCGGTTGAAGGGTCGGAGGCCGTTCCCCCTACGTCGGCTCCCATGACTCGGGGGCGTGATAAGGGCAAAGCTCCTGCTGCTGACAACGCCGACATCCCTCCTCTGCTGGAGTCTCCTTAGCGCGGTCAGTCTTTGCCACCCGAGGACTTGACATCTGGGTTGGCTGGGATCGCAACGATTGTCGATCTCATGGGGAGGACATTGCAATGGTATGAGCATACCACCGAGTTCGATCCCGGGGCCGAGAAGGAGTTGACGGTGGTGGCCGCGAGGAGCGCATGTCTGGTCGTGAGTGCTTTTCGCTTGTGGAGGCATCACTTCCAAGGGCTTGCTCAGATGCTGGAGGCAGGCCAGGCTCGCCAAGCGGGGCTCGAGGAGCGCCTGAAGGGGTCAAAGGCCTCCAATTCTGGGCTTCGTGGACAGCTGGTTCAGCAAGGGCTGGTCCTTGCTGGGATGGTACGTGACCGGGACTCCTTCAGGGAGCGGGCTGACGTGGCCAAGGAGAAGATGGCCAAGCTGAGGGCGGAGGTCCAAGCCATGAGGACCCGCGCCCAAGAGACCGAGGTGGAGCTCGCCGGGTTGTGCTCGTCAGTAACGACCATCGACGAGGAGGCAGTAGAACTCTTCCATTCCTCCTCGGGTTATCAGGATGAGCTGACTGCGGTGGCCCTGGAGTTCTTTGGGCCGGCACGTGATTGCGGCTTTCGTGAAGGTTGGAGCGCCGCTGTCAAGGCTACGGCGGAGAGTTTCGGCGCCACGGCCCCACCTCTACTCCCTCCCCCGACGCCTTTCGGCTCGGAGGCAGATGACGGTGAGGGGGGTCCTGGTGGCGAGGAGGTCGGTACCGTCGAGTCGGTGCTGGGGCCGAGTGTGGACAGGCGAGCACCTGCTGGTACCTCGGTGGCGCGAGACTAGGTGGTAGAGTTGGATGAAGACCCGTCTCCCTCCGAAGCCGCTGCCGCACGTGGGACCGAAGAGCCCAGGGCACGTGATGATGTGATCGGGGCGAATCCTTGAGAGGATGCCCTTTGCTGTTTTCTTCCCGTTACTTTTTCATCTGTACTAAGGCGGTAGCCTTCTTTTGTAATTTTCTCATTTTGAAATGGAAACCTTCCCTTTGTTTACACATCTCAAGATCTCTTCCGTGTACTTTCCTCTTTCCGAACTGCCGCGAGATCCTCTGGAGATACCAAGCGGTGTTCTTGATGGGGACTCTGAAAGGGCGCGACTCTCGGGATCCGTCGCTTCGGTTTCTGTGGATTTACTTGAGGCGGTGGGGGTGCCTCATTTGTCATGCCCCGACGCGGAATATCGAGGCACGACAGGGGAGAAAACCCCTCACTCAATCAAGACTAGAAATTCTAATTACATCACTTGATATAAAAATCTCCACTATAAAATTTTAATTTTTACAACTCTTCCAAAATTTCAAGGACAACAATAACTCTCAAGCAAATTACAAGAATAAAATAACTCTCAATTCTATATTGAGAAACAGGGTCTACTATGTCATCTTGGTACACTCCAACACTCTTGCCCATGCTTGCTAGCTATCCTCGAGACAACCTGAAAAATATTAATTGACATTGAATGAGCATAAAGCTCAGTAGGAATTACATCTCAAGATTTAACAGGCTTTAAGTGATTTACAAGTTCAATTAATGTCAGTAAAACTATGCATGTAGATGAGTAGATATCAAGGATTGTAAAAATCGACAAGAGCAGTGAAGGAATAACAAGTGAGAGTATAAGGATTCCAACTTCAATGCAGTAATAGAAGAGATTCAAGTAAGTAATAACTGGAATTAACGAAATCTTTCCAAGAGAGTAAGAACTCATGTCAATTAAGTAATAGAAAGTAATATAAATTCAAGCATGTAAAACTGGAATTGGCTATTTATCAATTTCATTCAAGCAAAACTTTACCCTTCTGCGGGTCTCAAGTCAAATCAATCAAGTAATATCATGAGAATGAGTGAAATGTCTAAAGCCTAGCAAGCAAGTACTCTGGTGCAATGCCAAACACCGTGGTCAACAAACTCCCATGGGCACAAGTACCTTCGGGTGCTCCTCCCAAGACCAGACCGGGCCCTATATGCACAGCATTTATCATGTTTGTTGACATCCACTCTTATTTATAGCCAATATGGAATTTCAAGGTTTGACCAGTATGATATATAAGGTGGAATTATGGAATGGAATCCAAGGGTGCATTGATGTGTAGGGATGAACTAGGAGTGGAAACCAGTAACGTTTGATACACGGAAAAACTAGATAAGAGCGGTGCCTTACGGGCCACCTGACAATTTTAGAAACGACACCCTCACTGTGGGATGCCCTTCCTGGGAACTATACAGGGTTTAGAGGACCTTGTCAGGAGTTAAATATCACCTCTCAGGCTGCCATCTATCAGTGGAGATGGCAAAAGTGAAAGCCTAACGATCAGGTTAACGCAATGAGCCAGTTGTGTCGACTCAGCAGTTCATCGCGTTAACTCGGTGAACAGTACTGCGTCAACCCTGTCAACAGGCAGGGTCGACTCATCAGTTCATTTCCAGTTCACAGGGTCGACTCATCAGTTCATCGCGTCAACTCATCAGTTCATCGCGTCAACGTGGTGAACAGTACTGCGTCAACCCTGTCAACAGGCAGGGTCGACTCATCAGTTCATTTCCAGTTCACAGGGTCGACTCATCAGTTCATCGCGTCAACGCGGTGAACAGTACTGCGTCAACCCTGTCAACAGGCAGGGTCGACTCTGCCGTTCACTGCATCAACGCAGTGAACAGGCAGCGTCGACCCTGCCAACAGGCAGGGTCGACTCTGCCAACAGGCAGGGTCGATACTTTCTTTTGTTCCCCAGTTTTCATGCCCTTCCAATCCTCCTTTTACTCTGAGTTCTTCACAAAAGTTCTTCTTCTCTTGTAGATATAGATTTTCTTCTTCTACCACATCCTCCAATTCTTCTTAATTTTTAAGTTATAATTAATTTTTTACGGTTCTGTTTTTTACTCAGTAACTGTTCACCTACGCCTATAGATCTCATTTTTTTCACATTTTTCACCTTCTTCATCTCATTTTCTCTCTCTGCACTCTTCATAAAACTTCTTCCTAACCTTCCAATCTATGACTTTCTCTTCTTTCACATATTCTCATTCTCTCTAGATTTTTCATTATTTTCCTTCTTAGAACCCCCTATTTTCAATATCATTTCATTGTGCATTCAACTTGGTCTTTTTCCACTTGGCCTCTTTCAACTTGGTCTTTTTCCACATTTTTCATCCTCTTGACTACAATTTCTTCTTTCACTATTTTCAGGTTTTAGTTTCTCTCATATAACATCTTTAACATGGTGGTTTTAGTTTCACAGAAATTGACATAATGACATGCCCTTTACTAAAGCATGAACTATATCAAATATAGATATTAGCTAATACATGCTAATCGTCCTAGATTTAAGCTAACACATGCTAATTATTCTAGGTATGAGACTAATACTTGCTAATACTTGCTAATACTTGCTAATTATTCTGGGTATAAGGCTAAAACATGCTAATTATCTTAGGTATAAAGCTAATACATGCTAATCATCTCAAGTATGAAGCTAATGCATGCTAATCGGCTTAGGTATGAAGCTAATACATGCTAATCATCTCAAGTATGAAGCTAATGCATGCTAATCGGCTTAGGTATGAAGCTAATACATGCTAATCATCTCAAGTATGAAGCTAATGCATGCTAATCATCCTAGATTTAAGCCAACACATGTTAATCATTTTAGATATGAGACTAATACTTGCTAATTATTCTGGATATAAAGTTAATACATGCTAATTATCTTAGGTATGAAGCTAAGGCATACTAATCATCCTAGATTTAAGCCAACACATGCTTTATAAACACTAAATATCACATGGAAATGAGCCTAAGACTAAATGCCTAGACTAATCATCCTAGATTAGCTATTAGTTTAGTTAAAAGTTGAGAACACCTACTATAACATGATGTGTAACCACTAAATACCGCATGGAGATGAGAATAATCACTAATTTTACATGCTAATATAACCTAGATTAGCTATGGTTTGGTTAAAGCTCGAGATCACCTACCTGTTGGAAGATCGTAGTAGCAGAACCCTTCCCTGCAAAGCTTTGCCCCAACCTTAGCTAGCCTAGAATGGGGGTAGCAAAGGGGTATGTTTATAGGGTCTGTCATGAACGAATGGGAGGCAAGATCTGAAATAATGGGACTTTACAGCTTGTACAGGCTGTTGGGGATAAGGGAATCGAAAGGTTGTCTGGTGGATTGTAGCTCCTATGAGAGGGTGGTTTATTTATTTTAAACTTCCCACTTAACTTTCATGATTTTTATCTTTAAAATTTGATGGAGTTAGTTAATGAAATTTCATGGATAAGATCCTTATATTTTTCTTTATTTTTACATATAATTATTTTTGAAAATTCTTTTTAAATAAAAAGTGATACTATTCATGGCACTATTCACGTATGAAAAGGACAGATGCCAACGTAGGTTTGTCTAATTGCTAGCCTATCGTATATAATTATTTGGCACAAAAAGTAAATTGTGGATGCTAGGATTTGAACCCTGGTCATTGGGTTGAAAGGGAAATTACTTAACCAACTACACTAGAAAGCCACACTTGTTAAGTGAATAATCTTTACATATGATAACTTCGTGTTCCCACTTCTTACATAATAACATATAATTATTTGGCAAAAACATAAATGGTGGAGGGTAGGATTTGAACCTTGGTCATTGGGTTAAAAGGTAAGTTACTTAACCAACTACACTAGGAAGTCACTTTATTAAGTGAATAATCTTTACATATGATAGATCCGTGTTCCAACTTCTTACTTAAGATTCCTATAGAGTTTATCTAATATTTTTTTTTCTTATTTGGGAAATATTATTAATAAATTTTTTTTATCATTTTTTTATACGGGGTGCTACACCATTCTTCTGGGAACTTCGCTTCCTCTTATAAATAGTGACCCCCCTAGTGTACTTACGCCCATCTCTCGCTGGGTGAGTTGTGAGGAAAGAGTCCTTCCACGGGATGTCGTCTGGAGAGTCTGGCACTTCTTCGGATGACGAACTTCTGCAGGCTCATCGTCAACCGGAGGGACCCTGCGCCGGTGTCGTGGCGGCCGTGGCCTGCGCCTGGAGAGGGTGGCCCTGCCCCTGAGCAGTACAAGCTTGGGTACATGGATGGTTGGCATTAGGCCTTGGCTGAGGTCAATCGCTTGTATGCCGGCAGAGGGGTCTTGCTTCTCGAACCGGCTAGGTTCCATCCTTAGAGGGACGAGGGATCTCCCTGTACTTGCTTTTCCCACTCACTGGCCTTGACTCCTCTGTTGTTTGTCTTGCCTTTGCGGTGCATAACTACTCCTCTTTTGCTCGCAGGTGCGTGATGAGATGTTTCTCGTTGTTGGAGCATCTTCCTTCTGGCGGGAAGGGGCGTATGGAGGCGCGGGAGCTGTTTTCCCTTCTTCCACTCAGCGAGCCTGGGTGGGAACATCTTCCCAGGCCGAGAGGAAGACTCTTCGCTTAAAGACGGTAGCAGGCGAGGCAGTAAGGCTTGCTTGCCAGTTTGCAGGCATGGCCAGTGTATTGCATCGTCCCCTGTAATGTGTGAGCCTCATTGCTCTAGTGCCAACCGTTTGTGGGGTTGTGTAGGCCTGCTGGTTCCCTGTAATGAGTGGGCCTTGTTGCTTCACTGCCCCCCGTCGACCAGGGGTGGTTGGGCCAACCGACCTAGTTTTTCTGACGCAGGTCTCTCTACCAGTGGCATCCCTGTGGGTCCGCTTCCACATAACAAAAGGGATGCTAGGTGAGGACCTCTCATGGTCGAGTCGAGGGATGGAGGATTTTGGCCCTCTTCTCTGGCATAGGTGGCTTCTTTTGTTGGTCCACTTCGTTAGAACAAGCAATCGAGGAGCAGTCGTCTACTCGTGGAAGAAGCGATAGGTGTCCGCTCAACTGGTAGTAGCTGATCGAACGATGACGGTGCCCCAAGGACAAGAGACTAGGGTTGCATGTAGCAACAGTTGAGTACACCTTGTCATATATTTGTAACTTGGTCGCATGGGGGTGACTTGCCGATTTTTGGCAGCTTGTATTTGGACTAAAGAGAATAAAAATTCTTTCATTTGACTTCGATGCTCATTGTGTACCTTTGGCTGGAAGGCTTTGGCATGTCTCTGAGTGGCCTTTCCGCGTGTATGCTCCGCAGTGTCTGTGTCCCTTATTTATTTATTACCATCATTTTTGAGGAGAGCGGTGCTCGCTTCTGGGGAGCCCTTAGGCTACCTTCTTATTTTCAAGGGGAGTCGTGCTCGCCTCTAGGAAACCCTTAGGTTACCTCTTTATTTTCAAGGGGAGCGATGCTCGCCTCTAGGAAACCCTTAGGTTACCTTCTCGTTTTCAAGGGGAGCCGTGCTCGCCTACCTTCTTATTTTCAAGGGGAGTCGTGCTTGCCTCTAGGAAACCCTTAGGTTACCTCTTTATTTTCAAGGGGAGCGATGCTCGCCTCTAGGAAACCCTTAGGTTACCTTCTCATTTTCAAGGGGAGCCGTGCTTGCCTCTAGAAAACCCTTAGGTTACCTCTTTATTTTCAAGGGGAGCGATGCTCGCCTCTAGGAAACCCTTAGGTTACCTTCTCGTTTTCAAGGGGAGCCGTGCTCGCCTCTAGGGAACCCTTAGGTTACCTCCTTGGAATACGTAAGTAACTTACCTTAGTGGAGTACGGCTGGTGATGATTCACTGGAAGAATTTCCTGAGGTTAACGGAGTTCCACGTCCTGGGTACCTCTCCCCCCCCCAACCTCACTAGCCTGTACGCTCCTTTGCCGAGTGTTTCCGCCACTCTGTACGGGCCTTCCCAGTTTGGTGCGAGCTTCCCTGCAGCTCTTCTTGGGTCAGCTACGCTTGCTAGTCATAGAACCAAATCTTCGGGGAAGAAGTGTCGTTCTTTAACCCGGGCGTTATAATATTGGGCCAGCTTCAATTAGTATGCTACGAGTTTTACTTGTGCGTCTGCTCTATCTTCCTCAAGCAGGTCCAAGTTCTCTCGCATTGCTTGGTTATTCCTGGCCTCGTCGAAGTGTCCCACTCGTAACGTGGGGTTCGATATCTCTACTGGTACCACTGCCTCAGCGCCATAGGCGAGGTGGAAGGGTCTCTCCCCGGTGGTAGCTCTAGCAGTGGTTCGGTGGGACCATAAAATGCTCAGAATCGAGTCTACCCACGAATCGGCCGCTTGGGCCAGTCGGGTCTTGATGCCGTGGAGGATTGTTCGGTTGGCGTTTTCCACCAGTCCGTTAGCTTGGGGGTGTCCCACCAAAGTGTAGTGGTTCCAGATCCCTAGTCCCGAGCATTTCTCCTGGAAGGTCGTGTCCGCGAACTATCTGCCGTTGTCGGTTGTGAGAACCCTTGGTATCCCAAAGCGGCATATGATGCTTCGCAGTGTGAATTTCCAAGTCGCTTTGCTTGTGATCTTCCCCAATGGTTCTGCCTTGATCCACTTGGTGAAGTAGTCTATGGCGACTATGAGGAATTTCTTCCTCCCTTGTGCCTCGGGGAAGGGGCCTAGTATGTCCACCCCCCACCGAGTGAACGGGCGGGGCTCCATCAAGGTGTGAAGTTGCGTAGCTGGCTGATGGTGGAGGTGGGAGTATTTCTGACACCGGGGGCACCTTCGAACATACTCGAAGCAATCTTGCTGTAGGGTGGGCCACCAGTATCCTTGTCGAATTAGTGTCCATGCGAGTGCTCGCCCCCCCATGTGGCTTCCACAAAGTCCTTCGTGGATTTCTTGGATGGCCTGGTTGGCTTCCGTGGGGAACAAGCACTTTAGTAATGGAGCCGAGAGGGACCGGAGGTATAGACGGCCGTTCACTATCGTGAAGTGAGTCGCTCGTGCTCGCGTACGTCGGGCTTCAGCATGGTCGCTCGAGAGCTGTTGCCGAAGGAGGAAGTCCAAGAGAGGGTCCATCCAAGAGGGCTCATAGTTGATTGCGTTTATCTAGGGTGTTGGCTCATCTATGCTCGACGTCGATAATTCCTCTATCAGGACTGATCTTGAGTTGGAGACCGCGGTGGCTGACGCCAGGCGAGACAGGGCGTCTGCTCGGACGTTTTCTCCCCGCGGGATGTGGACCATCTTGAAGTGGGAGAATTCCTTTGTCGCTACCTTGGCCTTCTCTAGGTATTTGATCATGGTTGGTTCACGTGCCTCGAACTCTCCTCGAACCTGGTTGGCAATAAGCATGGAGTTTTTGTACGCTCGTACACTGGACGCCCCCAAATGTTTCGCCATGCGCAGCCTTTAAAGGAGTGCCTCGGACTCGGCCACATTGTTCATAGTCGGGAAGCTGAATCGCAAGGCGTATTGGAGTTCTAATCCTTCAGGTGAGAGTAAGACCAATTCCGCTCCGCTGCCCGCTGCACAGGATGATCCGTCGACGTATAGTTTCCATGTAGGTCCCAAAGATTGCTCGGGTGAGTCTTCGACAGGTATGGTGCATTCGGCGATGAAGTTGGTGAGGGCCTAAGCTTTGATCGCGGTCCTTAGGCAAAACTTGACGTCGAATTCCCCCAACTCAATCGCCCATTTGATCAGCCTTCCCGAGGCGTCGGGGTTCTGGAGGATTTGTCGCAGTGGCTGGTCGATGAGGATGACGATGGGGTGAGCTAAGAAGTATGGCCGCAGCTTGCAAGCGGCCGTAATGAGTGCCAAGGCGAACTTTTCAGTTCGTGAGTACCAAAATTCCGGTCCTTGTAACACTCGACTGACGTAGTAGACGGGTTTCATGATCCCTGCCTCCTCTCGCGTGAGCACAGCACTCATCGTGCTTGGCGTCACAGAAAGGTACAGGAGTAGCTGTTCTCCCTTTTGTGGTTTGGTGAGGACAAGCGGTGTTGCCAGATAACGTTTTAACTCTTAGAATGCCTGCTCGCATTCTTGAGTCAAGTCGATCTGGCCTTTCTTCTCCAGTGCTTGATTGACTTGCTTGATCAACCGGAAGAAGGGGAGGCAGCACTCGGCGGCTCGGGATAGGAACCGGGCCAGGGCGGTGACGTGTCCGGTGAGGCACTGTATGTCCCTCACTCGCCCGAGCTGCTGCATCTCCAGCACTACTCGGATTTGGTCGGGGTTGGCTTCGATCCCCCGGTGGGTAACTAGGAAGCCCAGAAACTTCCCTGATCGTACCCCAAACGCACATTTGGATGGTTTGAGCTTCATATTGTATCACCTGAGGGTGGCGAAGGTCTCCGCCAGGTCCCCTAAGTGCTCGGCGGCTCGGAGGCTTTTTACGAGCATGTCGTCGATGTAGACCTCCATGTTACGGCCGATCTGTGAGTCGAACATGTGGTTGACGAGGCGTTGGTAGGTCACCCCTGCGTTATTTAGCCCGAACGGCATCCGAGTGTAGCAGTATAGGCCGTGGTCGGTGACGAACGAGGTCTTGTCTTGGTCGGACTTGTGCATGTTGATCTGATGATAGCCGGAGTAGGCATCCAAGAAGCTTAGCATTTCATGCCCGGCCGTGGCGTCGACTAGTTGGTCAATCCATGGCATGGGAAAGCTATCTTTGGGCGTAGCTTTGTTGAGGTTGGTGTAGTCCACGCACATCCGCCACTTCCCATTGCTCTTGGGGACCAGGACTACGTTGGCTACCCAGTCCGGGTATTGAGTGGGCCTAAGCAGCCCTGAGCGTAGCTTCTCGCTTACCTGCTCTCTGATGATGGCCTGTCGCTCGGGGTTGCAATGCCGTTGGCGTTGCTGTACCGGGCGGCAAGTTGGGTCCAACCTAAGTTGGTGGGTGATGACCTCTAGCGGGATCCCGAGTAGTTCATCCTCGGACCAAGTGAACACATCCTGGTTGGTTGTGAGGAAGCGTGCGTAGGCTTGCTTGTCATGCTCGGACAGAGCAGTGCCGATCTTTAGTGTCCTGTCGGGGTCGCCCCCTACCTGAATGAGGTACAAGTCTTTGGCTGGAGCAATCGTGCTCGGACCTGGATCCTCAGCTCTTGCTTTCTTTTCGGGTGGTGCTTCTTCGGGACGCCGGTCGCGAGTCGAGATGAGGTAGCATCTTCTGGATTCCCTCTGGTCTCCTCAAACCTCCCCCACCCCCTGGGGGTGGGTAACTTGAGTTTTTGATGATAGGAGTAGGGGACGTCTCGAAGCGTGCCGAGGATCCCTCAGCCGATGATGGCGTTGTATCCCGTCATTGCCTGCACAACCGTGAAATCGGGGAGGAAGGTTACCTCCTTTGGCGCGATTCCAAATGTGATCGAAGCGAGATGCCCTTTTCTGGTTGGACGGTAGTGCCAGAGAATCCGTATAACGGCGTGTGTAGGGGCGTCAGTCGAGATAGGTCCACACCCATGAGCACAAGACAGTCGTACGCGATAACATCCGGTCCGCTTCCATTATCGACTAATATTCGTCGTACGGTACACTTGTTTATGGTGGCAGAAACCACCAAAGCATCAGAGTGAGGTGTGGTCACACCCTTCAGATCATCCTCGGAGAAAATAATGGGGTCTCCTAGATGACCAGTGGTGGTAACCCCTCGTCGGGTGTTGTCGTCTTGGTCCACAATGTGGACAGCTGATGCGTATCGTCGTCGACGGCTTGCGCTATCCCCCCCCCCTCGCGGTCGGTCCCCCAGAGATCATCATGACCTCCTTTCCGTTGGGCCAGTTATCGATCGACGGGGGCGTCTTCTGTCACCTCTCAGCGGCTTTGGTGAGGAATTTGTTGAGGAGTCCTCGGCAGACAAGGTGTAATGCCCTGGATCCTTGGTAGATCTTTATTGGATCTTTCGGATTTGTTTCGGTGAGTTTCGGTTCACTTTTGTGGCTTCCAAGTTGAGCTTTACGAGCCGTGTGGGTTTTTCTCTCGTACTAGTTACGGAACCCTACGGTGAGTTTATTTGTCAGTTCATCGACTCGTGAATGCTGCAGCGACGATGTACTCTCCGAACCGGTCGTTTCAACTATTTTTGCGTATTTTTCGGAGATAGGGCCTAAAATTGGATTTTTCAGAAATTAGGAAAATTTCTAATTTATTTTCCTATTTCTTTTCCTTCCTCTCCCTTCCCTTCTCATTTCGCCGTCGCCGTCTCTCTCTTCCGTTTTCTCTCCTCTCGAGCTTCCTCGGCTCCGGCTGTAGACGGAGGACCTAGAAGCGAGTGTTGGGGATGCTGTGGAGCTGACTAGGTGCGCGACGGGGCGAGGATGGAGTGGTTTTCACGCGATCCCGAACGGTGGATTCAAAGCCAGTGTTTGAGCTCGCGGTGCGGTTTTCGGCGTGATTTAGTCCCTTCGGGGCATGGTTTCTTCGGTGGAGGTAGGGAGACAGATCTCCACTTCCTCCTGCATGTTTTCCCTGCTTCTGTGCGTTGTTTGGTGCTCGATCGGGGGAGATCGGGCCGGTTTAGTGAAAACCGTAGTTTTTGGGGTTTTCAGGGTTCGTCGGAAAACAGAAACCATTCGTGGTGTGGTTAGTGTCAAACTGACCGTTGGGATGTCTGGATCCCATTCACGTAAGTTTCGTGTCGATCGGTGGTCATTCGAGGCCGGTAGGAGCACGGGAACCTCGGTGACTTGTTTAGGGTCGATTTGTTCAAATCGCCCTGATCTTGCATTTTAGCGCGTGCATGTGGGCTTTTTAGCCTCTCAATGTTATTTTTCATCGTCTAGCTTTGTTTCTCCTGCGCTTTGGCATGAATGGGGCGTGGAACGGGCCGATTTGGCGTTTCCACTGTTTTCCCGTCGTGACCGGTGTAGCGGTCGTTCCAGGGACCGTCACAGTCCCTGACGGCCCTACGATAGACCGTCACAGCGTCTGGGCATTTTTAAATTGTTCGTGGCTGAGTGAGCGTGATGGTCATGTCCCTGACCGTTACACTCCCCTGACGCGTCCCGGCTGGTGCGTCACAGTCATTGTGCCTTTTGTGTTGTGTTTGAGGCGGTTGCTCTGACGGGACTCCCCCAGTGCGTCAGAGTGGTGTAACGCGCCAGCCCCAGGCCGTTACACTCTGTTTGACCTGGTTTGACCGTTTAAGGCGGTTTTTGTAACGGGTTCGCCCCCGTGTGTTACAGCGTTGTAACGCGTCCGTCGTGGACCGTCACACGCTGTTTGTTTGAGTTTTCCTTGGGTTGTGCTTGTTGGCCCGGACGGCCCTGGATGAGTGCGTCAGAGCCACGTAACGCGCCTGGGTCAGGCCGTTACGTGCCATGTGTGTCTTAGGCTTTGGTTAGGGTGGTGTCTGTGACGGCTCCTCCTGCGACCGTACTGTTTCTGTAGCGCGTCTGTTCTAGACCGCCACAGTCTTGTTCCTCTAGAGTGTAACGGCCTAGCGTTAGACCGTCACGTTCGAGTAATGGTCTAGGAGTGGTGCGTTACAGTCTTTGAGTTCCGATTTCTGTTGTTTCGGTTTCTGATTGTCTTGGCTTGTCCTTGTAGCCTGCCCGTTTTCCCGTGGATGTCTCTGGACGTCCTATGAGGGCTAAGACTACGTTATAAGGTAGCCATGAGTCTTCTTGCTTGAGGTAGGATTTTCTATCCTACTATTGAGTGTGTCTTTGTCGGGTTCCGGTCAACCCGGGGTGACCCAGTGGTTGACAGGTAACCTTGTGTGGGTGTCTCAGCGGTTTTATCCAGTCTGAGACACTGGTTCAGGACGCCTCGAGGTATCGTCTTACCTTGGTTTATGTGTCCAGGCGTGTTTGAGGGTCCTCGGTGTTTCCTCATCTCTCCGTGAGTTATTTTCTGTGGAGCGTCGTTTCTCGTGGCTTAGGATTAGACTGATTGGCGGCTTGTTCCGCTGTCTGTGACGATCTTGCCTTTGAGTCGTCCGACTCAAGGATCGTTACGTGGTAGGTCTAGTTGCCTTGTCCAGAGTCTGTCGGCAGTGGCTGTGCTGCCATTGGTGCTTTGAAGTACGTGTCGTGATGTGTTCTTGCCTGCTTGTACTTCAGCACTTGTGTTTTGAGTCTCTGTGTCTTGTGAGCCTCCTTTTATTGTAGCCCTAAGGCTTTTGAGTTGCCGACCCGCCTGCGGATGGCGGAGGGGTGTTCCCGACATACGGTTTGCAAGCTAGTTTCCGTGGGCTCCTGTGTGGTAGTAGCGTCCGCTACGGGGAGAAAACTAGCTAGAGGGCCTGGCTTGGGCACAAAGCTTGTGTGTGCACACGTGGTCAGGGGCGGTTGGACTGGCGCCGACGGGCGTGACCCTGACTAGTTACTCGTTACTGTGTTACCACGGTTCTACTTTCCGTGGGTACTGTTGTTCTTCCTCGGACTCGGAACGGTGGTTCCTTGGACCTGGTTCTGAGAGTGTCTTAGTCTCTGTCGGCCCTTGTGACGGCAGCATTGACGAGACACTTGTGGCGTAGCATAAGACGTCAGTGGATGCAGCTGGCTGTTCTTTTTACCAGGGGGTGCTTCCGTCACGCGACACGTGACTCTCGGCATTTCTTGTGCGTCGTGACCTTCCCGAGTTAGCCTTTATGTGGCCCTACTCGAGGTCAGTGTGACGTTGCGTGCACGACGTTCTAAGTCATGTGTGCCGTCGTGTCTGTTGTGTCTGTCTTTTGTCCATCCGTGCAGGTCTTCGTCTTAGGCCTGGCGTCGTGTCGGCAGATCGGTAACTCCTGACTTTGTCAGATCAGAGTCGCCCTTCTATTGCTGTTTGGAGTAGCTTAGGGTGCCGAGTTCTTCTCGATGGCCGTGTTCTGGGTTTTACGGCCTCGCCTTTCCCTTACTTTTGGCTTCCCTTGCTCTTAGCATGTTCCCTACTCCTGCTGTTCCTGTTCTTTTTATAGCTTTGTAGTGTAGTTTTCCTGCTTTACTACACCTACTATTTTCGTTGTTGTTGTTCCGTGTTACTGCGTGTTTTTCAGTGGGGATCCGTGTGACCCCTACTGAGCCAGTGACACGAGGCTCACCCCTATTTTTTAGGTGGGGTGTCGTCGTTTGTTCTGCTTCTGTGTGGTTCCTGGTGCGCGTGCTCGTAGCGTGTCGTTGTGGCCAGCTGGTACTTGCGTCGGGCTTCCCCCGACTTCTCGGTACGTCTTTACTTTTCTGTCGACTGTACTTGCTAGACTTGCTGTCTTTAACTTTGGACTCGACTCTGGTGTATAATTGTTAAAATGAAACTGTTAATTAAAGAGTAATTTTATTTCTGCTACTTTAGCAAACCAATCTAATGAAATTTAATTGCTTACTGTTATATCTCTGTGGCTTCAATGTACTCTACACATACCTTTCATCCCTTCGGAGCTTTACCGCTCTTGGGAGGCCTCGCGGGTTCCTTGTGGTATCACGTGTATTCGGTAGTCCTACCGGGTATGCCTGGTATCCGGAATCCGGGTCGCTACAGCTGGTATCAGAGCAGTGTTCTGAGATGTTCGGAGTTCTTTTCTGAGCTATCAGAGCGTTGTTATGTGAAGTACATGGGAATCTGAGATATACAGTATCTAGAGTCCTGAAAGTCTAGTACAGTCTTCAGCTGGCTTCGGTTTGCGATTCTTTGTCGCTTCATTTTCTGTGCGTCGTCTTGTGCGTGCTGTCCTGGCACTGTACGAGATGGCCCTGCTCCCGTCGGGATGTGACGAGGTGTTTCTTTTTCGTCGTTGTGTTTGTTTTGATCAAGTTGTACTTGGCAGAGTTCACCAGAAGGCTTGAATCTGTAGTACGTTGTTCGAGGTTTTCTCTATATGTTGTTCAGGTTGCTGTTGACCTTTGGCCTTAGTCTGATGACCGTGCACGTTCTCACGTTGTCTTGGTCGTCCCGGCTTGAGTCTGTTCAACTCCTGATGTGTTTCGCTTCTGTTGAAGTGCTCGGTTAGATTCCGTGTTTGAGAAGTTGCTCAGGCAAGCTAGGATTTTCTTTTCCTAGTGAGCTTTCGTGGTTGAGCTTAATTGCTTCTCATCCCTTCTGGTGGAATCTTCTCGAGGTTTGCCTTGGAATTGATGTCTTAGTGATGCCTTTGTCATGTGTCTGCTTAAGTGTGGACAGTTTTGTTCTGAGCCTGATCTGCTCTTTGCTATACGGTTGCTTGGCTTTGGACTCCATCATGGTGTTAAGAGCTGTTGTGTACCGTATTTGCCGTGCCGTGTCCAGTGGCCGACGTGTTGTGAAGGCTCATTTTGTAGACACGCCAAAATTGACGTTATGTTGATCAAATCTCATGTCATTATGTAAACGTCCCAAGTGGACTTCAATATTCCCATAACATGAAGTTTTTCTATTTTTTGTGAATTTTATGCATTTTTTCTGCATTTTTTGATTCACGACCTGAAGAAGGGCGTTATTTTCAAAGTAGCAACCTGTCATAGGGCGTTTCAAAAGAAGGGACGACCATAGATGAGGGCGTCAATTCCTGATATTATCCGTTAATTTCTGGAATTTTCTATTTTCAAAATAAAAAGCTTTTCCTGAGTAACGTCCTACCTCAGGGCGTGTTTTTAAGCAACGCCGTTACCTCAGGCGTGTTCCCGGAATTTCTAAACAAAGAAAGTTTTATTTCCAAAATTAATTCCAGGAAGAAACGGCCTTTCCTAGGTCGCGTTTCAAGAAACGTCCTGTGGCAGGTCGTCAATTCATAAATTGACGCCCTAGCTTGAGTCGTGTTTCATCCAGAGTCCTTCCTTTTTCCATCTTTCCCTCACAGTTCCCTACCATCCATGGGACTCTTGCTCGATCTTGATCCTTCCCTGGATGCCTCATTGCCTGTTCTTATCATTTCCTTGGTTTGATTATCCGATTGAAGCATTATAAAAGGAAATATCATTCGATCGTGAAAAAGGTTAATCGGGTTAAGCATTCAAAGCATTTGAAGTATTCAGAAGGTTGAACGCCTGCTTCCACTCCATCCCTCTGCATCAGGGGCATGCTTCATCCATCCCTCTGCATCCGTTCAATACCTTCACGGCTTCCCTTTACTCTCGTCAGGAAGAGCAGGGCTATCGTGCTTATTTCATTTGTTTTCTAAGCATATTCATCATCACTGTCATCCTATCATTAGTTTTCTTATTGCATTACATATCAACATATCATATCCTTTCCCTAGTTCTCTTCTAGGGGTTTAAAAAAAACAAAAAAAAAGGTGCGCACGTTGATGTCTTTTCATCATTTCATGTTAGTTTTGGATTGATACTATAGCACTCTGGCTGATCCCTCTCTCTTTTGCTTGTTTTCATTGTCTTTTTACAAGGTAATCAACTAAGAAGACCCACTTCATCGGCCGGCCGATTGAAGTTGGAGGAGGAAATCCACATCCATCCCGCATCCTAATTTCCATCAGGTACACGCGATCTCCTTTTCTTCTTATTGAGGCAACCCCTCTGGCGATCACATCATCTCCACTTTAGCACCTCGTGCTATTTTTATTGCATTCTTTTACATTATTTATCCCATTGTCATATTTAATTTCCCCAACAAAGAGCGGATTTTAATCCGATCTACAAATTGGCGATCACGGTGGGACTTCCACTGTTTTCTTTATTGATTACCATCTCCACTGGCACGCTCGTGTGCCCTTTCCCCTTGACACCCTCGTGTGTCCTTTCGCCTTAGGCACCCTCGCGTGCCCTTTCCCCTCGGTACCCTCGGTACCCTTTCCCTTGTGCCCCTCGGGCACCCTCCACTGTGCACCCTGCACACTCCCCGGATCAGTCAATTGCTGCTTATTAACGCCTTCCATAAGGGCGTCTTTTGATTTAACGCCCCTCACAGGGACGTGTTTTATTGATTAACGCCCCCTTTCAGGGCGTGTGTTTATCGCATCTGCTGGCGTTTGGTTTGCTCATTATATCGTCTGATATTTAACGCCCCTCTCAGGGACGTGTTTCGTTGATTAACGCCCACTTCCAGGGCGTCTTTTACCATAACTGCTGTCTGCTGCATGCTTATCATATTGTCTGTTGATTAACGCCCCTCTCAGAGGCGTTTCATTTATTATCAGCGCCTTTCGGTAGGGCGTTTCTCTTTTATCATAACTGCTGTCTGTTATCATATTGTCTGTGGATTAACGCCCCTCTCCGAGGCGTTTCATTTCTTATCAGCGCCTATCATCAGGGCGTTTCTCTGAGTTTTGACGCCCTCCTGTGGAGGCGTCCTTTCTTTATAATGCCTCACATAAAGGCGTGTTTTCCTACCGTCTGTGAGCCCCTCACAGAGTTTAACGACAGCCACGCTGCCGTGTCTTCATTTGGTCACGACCTACCGCAGGGCGTGTCTTTCCTCCTGCTGTGAAAACGACCTTTCCCAAGTCGTTTCTTTACTGTTTCTTTTTCACAGATACTGCTTCCTGTGTTCAGTTCTTATTCGTTGCTTGGCATCTGTCTTGATATTATATTGCTGCTTGGATTATCTTGTTTGTTGGCTTGGTTGAGAGACCTCCTCTCTCTACCCTAGGATCCACACACCCTTCTTGGAATCGGGACGACCCTCCATTGAGCATTCCATCTCTTTGGACCGGAAATCCCTTTTCCAAGACCTCCATAAGTCCCCGCACCCGTGGATTCCCTCACGGACGCCGGGCTGGTTGTACCCTTGAAGTACCTGGAGTTTAGAGAACCTATGCGTTGTTAAAGAGAGAGAAAAACTTAGTTGACCCGGAGGTTACACTTGGATCAAACTAGGTCTCATTTGGCAAAAGAGTGAACTTTCACAAATAATCCACTCTAATTCAAACATCAAACATTAAAATCTTGCGTTTCTTGTCAACCTTGTTTGCATAAACATAGTTGGGTGAGTTGATTGCTTTGTTTGGATTAAATATTTTGTGATAGTTCCTTCATTAAACACTCTCTCTCTTAAGAATGGAACTCCGTTCAGGTAAAATCATCAACATGTCAGGCAACGGGTACTCTTATGATGATGAGAATGAGAACATATTTGGTCAATATGAGGACCCTCTCCAGGATTCCGTTTATTATGAAGGGAACTACCTCCCTCCTCACCCCCATTATTCACAAGTTCATGTGGTTGATACCACTAATCATGAGGCGGACCCTTCGTCTCAAGTTCCATCTTCCAACACTTCGGGGAACCCTTCCCCATCCATTAATGTCACAGATTTGATCCAAGCTCTCTCCCAGTTGGATGACTCCCAGCGGCAAGCCATTCAGGCCGCCTTGAAGGGGAAATCCATCCCTTCATCTTCTTCTAATCCCCCTCCGGCCGTGAGTGGCCATCAGATTGTTAATGACCAGGCAGTCTTGCATCTCCCCTCCTCTCGTCCACAAACGCCTACTGCGGCCATGCCGGCCCAGCAGGCGAGCTATTCAGCGGTTAGGCATCAATCTTACCAACCTCCTCGGATTCTACGAACGCCTATACCGCATTCTTTTGTTCAGAACCAGGCCCCGGTTGAGCCCGATACCAACACTCTCTTGCTTCAGAAGCTGGCCAGCATGGAGGAGCAGCTCAAGAAGGTTACAGCGACTAAGAATGCTCCGGAAATTTCTCTTCCTACGTTGCCGATGTTCCATTTACCACCTTCTGAAATGCTAAATTTCCGGCGATATAATGGGACGGGCAACCCATTCATTCATTTAAAGGATTTCCGGTATGAGACTTCCTTTTGGCAAGACAATAAGGCCTCCCTGGCCTACTTATTCAAGCGATCTCTTGAGGGGCCAGCCCTCGAATGGTTTTATTCTTTGGAGCCAGCTGATGCCGGCGATTTTGATGTTATTCAAAGAAAATTCTTGCAAAAATACAGAGACCGGGTGGGACCTTCCCTTTCTGTTACAGATTTAGTTGCCGAGAGAATGAAGCCCGAGGAGGACTTCATCGTATTTGCTGATAGGTGGCGGTCTATGGCCGAGAAATTGAAGGACACTTTTTCAGAACAGGAGCAAGTGAAAATGGTTATTTCTAACGCAACTCCTCAATTCCGGCATATTTTGGCCATGAATCGGCTGACAACTATGGAAGAGCTCTATGAAAGAGCTCGTTATATACAAACGCAAATGAAGGACTCACCCATCATGGGCATGTTTGAGCCGAAGCCTCGGCTATTTAAAAAGAATACAAATGTCAACAGCGGACCCACGACTGAAGGCACTGTCACAAATGAGCAGGTTGGCGTAGTTGGCAACCCCCATCATCAAGCTAACCTACGTCCACCACCGCCTCCACGACAGAACCCTCATTTTAACCCTACTCCACCACCCCAATTCGCACCTCAACGCTCCTTCGCTCCACCGCAAAACCAAGCCCCCCGCATAGACCTTCCAGCTTCACCACAATACCATCAAGTGCCCCCGCCAGCCAACTACGGCCAACAACAACAACGGAGACCGCCACTTGGCCCCAAAAGGGACCACTATCCTCCACTCCCTGAAAGTCTCCCCGATATTTTTAATGCCCTGATGGCTGCCAACTTGCTCGCCTTACCAAGGGAAAGAACCGTGTGGCCCGCTAATGTTGACAGATCCCGTTATTGTGCCTTTCATCGCGGCCCTGGTCACAACCTGGATCGTTGCTTCCACTTCAGAGATTACATCTACGATCTAAATGACCAGGGTGACATCAATTGGGATGAAATGAGGCAATTCATCGCCACCATGAAAGAAAGAAGGCCTCCTCGGCAACAGCAAAATCAGCAACAACAGCAGCCAGCTCCGCAGCAAGTTCAGCCACAGCAAGCTCCAGCACCCCAGCAGGATATGGGGATCGTCCGTAATCCATTGCCGGAGCACGCTCCTAATCAGCACGTGAACCCTGTCACGTCTCTCTACGAGGTGGAGAGAGGGCAGGGATGGCACGAAGAAAACGCCTTTGTCGGGGCATTTCACCATGATCCAACTCAAAATCAAACTCCGCGCCTTTTGCGCACCCCTCCTTCTTCTTCTGTCAATCTTCAATCAGGACGTTCCCTTTTACGCCCCGTCAATCCATCTACCCCCACCAATTCCACGGCCTTGCCGGCTCGCTCTCTTCTTACCCGCCTACCACCTCCACAACCTAACGCACCACCTTCCACCACCAACTCTATACCTCCGCCATCCAGGTCACTCCTACTTCGCTCACCTCCAGCACCCGCTACCCCCTCTACCACTCCTACACCGGCAAGGGTTCCTCCGTCATCAGTTCAACCACCTTTTGTGCCACGATCTCTCCTTATTCCACCACCTGCCAATGCTCCTCGCATTCGGATATCTCTCCCTTCTCCCACGCCTCCTGCGCGGGCGTCTTCGTCAAATACTTCTCCCATGCCTCCCGCGGGGGCATCTTTGTTAAATACCACTACCACGTCTCCTACGGGGGCATCCCTTTCATTGAATTCCCCTTTGATATCCCCTAGCAGGGTTTCTGCTACCAACATTCCTTCTTCTTCTTCCAACCCTCCTCCTATTTTTGCCCCGACAGAGGCGCGTCAAGGCATGGCGCCGCTCTGCAGTGGATGGATATTCCACCGTATTTTCCCACAGAGAGAGCTAGAGCCCGTGCAGGGGCTGCGAGAGCAGGAACAGGAACAAGAATCAGTGCCAGGGACTCAGTATGATCTGTTAAAGCACTTGGACCGCACTCCCGCCAGGATTTCTATTCTTGAACTGATCAAACGGTCCACCACTCATCAGCTGGCTTTAAAGGAATATTTGCAGAAAGTCATGGTCAACGAAGACATTCCGGTCGAGCAAATAGTTACAGTCTTGACACCTGCTAGCAATCAGCCGGCAATCACCTTCCATGAGCATGAACTAGCACCTCTTCAGGCAAGAAAATATGCTCTTTGTATCACAGTCGACATCAACAAAGTGGCTGTCAAGCAGTGTTTGGTGGATACAGGGGAATCCATCAATGTTTTACCACCAAGCACTTTAAGGCTGTGCGGCATTCGGCCATCTACTATAACGGTCACTGCCTATGATAATACCAAGAAGCCCCCTCTAGGCATGATCACTTTAAAAGTAAGTTTGGGTCCAGCCTCCATAACAGCAGATTTTCACATCTTGGACATGGATCCAACATTTAACGGCATTCTGGGCCGCCCCTACATACAGCAGCTTGATGCGGTGCCATCTACAAATCATCAGTGTATTAAATTCCCCCACAAGGGCCGCATTATCAAGGTGACCAGTATGCCGATCCTGCCAGAGGAAGATATTCATGCAGCTTCATCAGTTCCTTCCATTTGGCCTGCCAACAAGCCGTTATTATCAGTGCTGGACATTCCCCACTCTCAGCCAATGCTATCTGAGACCGTCACAACAGTTGCTATGACGCCCCTGCCTTCTAAGGGGAAGAAGAAAAAGAATATGATTAACACCCCTGGTTGGAACATTCTGTTGAAAATGGGGTATCAAGACGGCAAGGGCCTAGGCGCCAATTGTCAGGGCCGGATTAGGCCCATTAAGCCGCAGAAGTTGCCTGTACGAGGCGGCTTGGGCTATAAAGGGCCCGGTAAAAATGAAGAAGAGCCATGGGCTTTTATGACTTCTACTTTAAAGCCAGATCGCCAGCCACTCACCTGGACATTAAAGACACATTTTGTCACGGGTGACATTCATAATGACGAGCAGACGACTATGATTACCTCATTGCTAGATTGTCAGGATGTTCACGCTAGACAGTTTGCTCATCATATTGCACCACTGGCTACCTACAAAGTCCTGGAGTCTTTGAGGCCGGATAAAAGAAGAAAAATGGGCAATCCAGAATGTGATTGGTACAGGTGGTTCGACCTGAATGACATCACTATCTCTTTAAGCCGCTTGTTCATGCCGACAGATCCGGAATGGCCGCCACTGATTCAAGAACTGATTGAGATGCCAGCTGTGATTGCAAACAAAAGGCAGTTGCTAAGTGACTTTACAGATACAGGGGAGCCAGATGTCCCTTTTGAAGAAGGTTTTACCGTGGATAGGCTGTGGGCCGGCCTCTTTTTCCTCACTTCTGTGCATCCGTCTGTGTTGGCTTCTCTCTGTTCCCGTTGGTTTAGTCACGTGCCGCGACCGCCACCGATTACCATCAACTTGTCTCCCGATTCAATTCAGATTTCCCTCCCGATTGCTCCTTCGCTCCTCGAGCGATTTTCTAAAATCTCCATCTCGCCCCCGCGTGGGCCATCACTGATTAAAGCTTTCTCTGATCTTTCAATTCCCACTCCCCCTGCTACTCCCCCTTCACATTGCTTCCTACTGGAAAAAGAAAATAAAAATAAAGGAAAAGATAAAAACAAAAAAAAACGCCAAATCTCCAACATTCCAATCCTCCATTTCTATTGAGGAGACCTCCTATTTTTCTCCCGAGTGCGTCCCGACCCAGGGGCCGCTCCTTCAGGATTCCTTGATCAATCTTTTCTCCCCCTCTGGTGAGGGGCCTTCCTCTGTATCACCTCATGTATCCGCTTTTTCATCTCCTTCCCCTGATCAAGCTAGTTGTTCCTATTCTTCCTCCTCTCCCTCTAATAATAAAAAGCAGGGGATAGTTCCACATAAGAAGGCCAAGGGTAGGCAGATTCCCCGAAGATTTTTGTTGGAATTGGCCGTCAGATGCCAAGCTTGTTTAGCAATCCCGGAGTTTGTGGAAGATCCACTTATCCTGCCAGAGTTAGGATTTGAAGATGCTGTTGCTCCATATGAGGGTTTGGGCGTTTATGAAATCATGAATGATGAAGACCCTATTGAAGAGGGGGATGAAAATTATGAAGAATATGAGGACGAGGCTGATGCTTTTGCTAGTGGAATGAGAAGATTCGACGAACCATCAGCCTCCGTAGAAGAACCTACCAAAGAAATTAATCTGGGTACCGAGGAAGACCCTAGGATTGTCCTCATTAGCAAGAATTTGCCGCCCTCCGAAGAGGAGGCGCTCATTTTAGTTCTTCAAGAATACAAGGACACGTTTGCTTGGAGTTATGAGGATATGCCTGGATTAGACCCTGCGCTCGTTGAACACCGCCTTACACTTAAGCCAGGGTCTGTCCCGGTCAAACAACGGTTGAGGCGTTTCCACCCTAACATGGCTTTGAAGATGAAAGAAGAGGTCGACAAGCTCCATAAGGCTAGATTTGTCAGAGTTGTCCTTTACCCCAATTGGGTGGCTAACATTGTTCCGGTTATGAAGAAAGATGGGAAAGTTCGGATTTGCATAGACTTCCGGGACCTCAATCGGGCGTGTCCTAAGGACGACTTCCCCCTCCCTCATATTGATGTTCTAATTGATAATACGGCAGGATTTGAGACTCTTTCTTTTATGGATGGCTTTTCAGGTTATAATCAAATTCGTCTGTCTGAGGAAGATCAAGAGAAAACATCATTCACTACACCATGGGGCACTTATTGTTATGTGGTCATGCCCTTTGGACTTAAGAATGCTGGAGCCACTTATCAGAGGGCTATGATGGCTATTTTTCATGACATGATTCACATCTATATTGAGGTGTATGTGGATGACCTGGTAGTGAAATCAAGGACAAGGATTGAGCATCCTGGGGTTCTAGCTAAGGTTTTACAAAGGTCGCAGGAATATCAATTGAAAATGAACCCCAAGAAGTGCGTATTTGGCATTTCTTCAGGGAAATTGCTTGGTTTCATTGTTAGCAAGAGGGGAATTGAAGTTGATCCCAACAAGGCAAAGGCCATTAGAGACATGCCTCCTCCCAAGAATTTGAAGGAAGTTCGAGGATTAATCGGGAGGTTGCAATTTATTCGCCGCTTTGTCTCCCAGCATTCACAAAGATGTAGCCCGTTTTACGAGCTCACTAAGCCGGGAGTCAAGTTTAATTGGGATGACAAGTGTCAGGCAGCCTTTGACGGATTAAAGGATTATTTGGCCAATCCTCCTGTCCTGAGGCCGCCAATTCCAGGCAAACCACTTATTCTGTATGTTTCAGTCCTGGATGACTCTGTAGGTGCTGTCTTGGCTCAAGTGGATGAAGAAAGTAAGGAGAGGGCAGCATACTACTTGTCTAAGCTTCTTAACCCCTGTGAGCAGAGGTACTCAGCCATGGAGAAGACTTGTGCAGCTTTGGTTTGGGTAGTTCAGAAATTAAAACACTATTTCATAGCTCACGAGGTTCACCTCATTGCACACATGAACCCAATTAAATTCCTCCTTGAAAAATCTGTCCTCACTGATCGATTAGTACGCTGGCAAAGCTTCCTTTCTCAATTTGACATCACTTACATCCAGCAAAAAGCTATCAAAGGTTATGCCATCGCCGAACATCTTGCTCATCACCCTCTACCTCATTTTGATCCTATCAATTCTGAGTTCCCAGATGAAGAATTAATGTCCATTAATCAACCCCTTGATCCTATGTGGACACTACATTTTGATGGAGCTCTTAATTCTCAAGGAAGAGGGATCGGCATGGTTCTTTTAACACCTGAAGGGGTCACCATTCCATTTGCTGCTCGGCTTACCTTCCCCGTCACTAACAATATAGCCGAGTATGAAGCTCTTTTGGCCGGTCTACAAACCGCTCATCGATATGGTGTCACCCATTTGAGGATTGTGGGTGATAGTCAGCTCATTTTGCGCCAGGTGCTGGTCAAGTGCCGCACTATCAATCCTAAGCTTAAACCCTACCAGGAACTCGCTTCAGCTTATGCCAAACTCTTTACCAAGTTAATCTTCGTTCACGTGCCTCGCAGTCAGAACATTCTAGCTGACGCTCTTGCTTCTTTAGCTTCTGCTTTAGTCTTCCCCCCTGAGCGTGATTTCCATGTCCCTCTGATTCATCGGCGTGACACTCCAGCTATTAAGGATCGTGCTTTCCTTGATATTAGGGATCAGGTGCTCGAGAAGGCCAAGCAGAAAGAAACTCTTAAAGGCAAAGAGGTCATGCTTTTGGACTGGGAAGAAGAGTTGGCTGACGAAGAGAAGCCTTGGTATTATGAGATTGCCAGATACTGTAATGATCAGTCTTATCTCGAGGAAGCCACCGCAGAAGAAAAGAAAGCAATTAGAAGAGTGGCTCAACGTTATACTTTGGTTGGAGGTGTGCTCTACAGAAGAGGGCTCACCGGTGTTTTATTGAGATGCCTCGATGATGATGAATCTTGGAAAGTTGTGGAAGAGGCGCATTCTGGTGTGTGTGGTGGTCATGTGAACAGCCAGATGCTAGCTAAGAAAATCCTGAGGCTAGGTTTCTATTGGCCAACTCTAGAAGAGGATTGCTCTATCTATGTTTGTAGGTGTGTTAAGTGCCAACTGCACGCCGACAAGATTCATTCTCCTGCTTCTTCGCTCCATCCTACGTCCTCCCCATGGCCTTTTTCCATGTGGGCTTTTGACATCATTGGACCTCTTGGTGATTCGAACCTCCTGACCAAACAAAAATCATTCATCCTCACGGCAACGGAGTACTTCACCAAGTGGGCGGAAGCGGAAGCTTACGTGGAAATTAAAGCATCAACTGTCTGCAAATTCATCATGAAGAATATCATCACGAGGTTCGGCATCCCGAGCACCATCGTCACCGACAATGGACCTCAATTTATCCCTCAAGAGCTCAAGGATCTCTGCAACAGGTATAACATTGCATTGCATCATTCTTCTCCCTATTATCCACAGGGCAATGGCCAAGCAGAGGCAACAAACAAAACTTTGATCAAAATCGTTAAAAAGACGTGTGAGGCTAATAAATTTTCGGACTGGCCAGACAAGCTGGTTGAAGCTCTTTGGGCCTATCGCACTTCCATTCGCACCCCCACTGGGCAAACCCCTTTCGCCCTCACTTATGGGATGGAGGCAGTAGTCCCTTATGAGATTCGTATTCCCTCTCTGCGAGTACAATTGGGTGAGGAACTTTCTATTGATGAATGTCGTGATTCACTCCTTGCCCAATTGGAACTCCTAGATGAGAAGCGTCTGGTCGCCGCTGAGCATGCGCGCGTTTATCAAAATAGGCTCTCACGTTTTTATCAAAAGAAAGTAATTGAGAGAAAATTTAAAGTCGGTGAGATGGTAATCAAGAGAATTTTTGTTAAGCCAGGTGGCCCCCGTTCAAAACTCCAACCAAATTGGGAGGGACCGTTCGTTATAAAAAAAGTTTTTCCTGGCAATGCTTATAAACTAACCAATGCTGAAGGTGAAGAGTTAACTCACCCTTGGAACGGTTTATATCTTAAGAAATATTACCCCTGATTTTCCAAAATCCAACAAAAAATGAATATTTCCAAAATCTGACAAAAAAAATGAATATTTTCCAAAATCCAACAAAAAATGATGAATATTTTCCAAAATCCAACAAAAAAATGAATATTTTCCAAAATCCAAAAAAAATAGAATATTTGCCAAAACAAAGAAATTTCAAAACAAACAAAAAAAAAGAGGCTTTCAAAATTATTGCCATGGCACACAAAAGATCAAGGCCCGAAAGGTCAAAATTCAGAATTCATTTATCAGTCTTGGTAACTTAAAAATGGGGTTGATTCCCGCACACACTACACGCTTTATTCTTGAACTCAAGCAGTGCAAAATCTGATGGAAAGTCAAAAACCTGACTAAAAGTGAAAGACAATACCCGTTCTTTTCTTCTTCGGTCCATAAGGGAGGAAGGGAGACCTCGAGGCAGATGCGCCAAGCCTGTCCGCCGCCCTAGTAGGTGGAAGTCAAGGCCCAAAAGGGAGCAAATGTCACAAAAGCCCAAGTACAATTAGGTTTATTTTTTTATCAATGCAAATCAATTCCAAAGTGAAAGTCAAGTTATGAAAAGAAAAGCATGTCAAGAGGGCAAAGTCCCCGCAAGGAAAACCTTGGGCGTATGCATGCATTATAAAAGGGCAAAAAAAGGCAACAAATTTCCCTACGCCAAAGACCGAACCCCAACAGGCATAGGGCAGGGGAGGTAACTTTACCTTGAGCATCCCAGAACCCCTTATGGGCTTCCCTTATATTTTCTTCCATCCTTTCTATGTGATAAAGTCACGAACTGGCAGGATGGTCAAGACGAACTTAAGAAATTGCATTGTGCGAAATCTCGAATATAAGTCAACTTCGAGCACGTCGACTCCCTTTTAATTATTCAAGAAAGATTAATGAATCCTAGAGGGTGACCGTGTAGGGCCCGCGATCTGGATAGCCTTGTCAATCTTTTTTTGAAAATTCATATAATTCACGCCTTTCCTTAAGGCGTTTTTAATTTAATTCACGCCCTTGTGAGGGTCATCTTTATAAAATTAACGCCCTTGTTCAGGTCGTCTTTTCACCAAATTCCAAGATCCTTTCAAAAGTGCACGCCGTCTGCGAGGGCGTCTTTCACCTGAGTCACGACCTAATCTAAGGCGCGTTTTTCAAGAAAATAACAAAAAAAAATATAGAAAAATACATTCTTCGTCTGTATGCTTGCATTCTGCCTGTGCATATTTCTTTTGTTTGCATATGTGTGCTCGCATGATGCATCTCCCCTTTATTGGGTATTTCATTTTACCTTATTTGATTAAAGGCTTGGCCCCTTGACCCGTCATTAAGGTCAGAACATTGCCACCCTTTGCTTATTGGGCAAGGGGCCAAGTCGAACAGATGAATTAACCTGTTTTATTCAAGTGAAAATCGCAGCTGCAGATACAGGGCAAAAGTAAAGCAAACACGAAGAACGTGGAAAGAAGAAAGTACACAAACACAAGGCCACAACCACACAAAATGCTCAGGTAACAAAAGAAATCTCAATCTCATATATATATATACATCATGAATGTCTAAGTACAGGTGTGAGGGTGGAGGAGTACAAGTAAATCTCTCAGCTCTCGCCTCCACCCTCCTCTACTCTCCTACTCCCAACCTCCTCCTCACCGTCCCGAGCTGGCGCTGGTGGAGGAGGCATGGGCCCCCGAGAAGAAGCTGGAACTCGAGCCTGGCCCCCTGCCTCACTCCTCTCTCAAAGAGAAGAACCCGCAACAAAAGTGGAGCTAGTAAAGGAGTATCCCGCAGCACGAGCTCGCTCACGCCCTCGCTGGAGGCGCTCCTCAGCAACTCGTAGCCGCTCCTGAACAAGGACCAGCTGCGTCCTCGAGTCTGCCAGCTCACGCTCGTGTGCTACCACCAGCTCCTGGTACCGGGCACGCTCTGACTGCTGTAGCTCGTGGTGACGGGCACGGTCCGCCAAGTGCTCCTCCCGCTCTCGAGCACGCTCACGTCTCTCCATCTCAAGAGCCACCCGCAGCTCGGCCACGTCCTGAGGAAGCTCCTCTCGTCGCCTCTGGGACCTCTCAAGCTCTGAGATCCGCTGGTCACGGATCGCCAACTCGGTACGTACGGCCTGAAGCTGAGTCACCTGCAAAAGGGTAAGCAAATCATCAATTCCATAATAAATGCAATAATTCAATAATTTAACGATGCATGATTGAATTACTCACATGTGAGCTCGTCGCTCGGAAGCTCTCGTCTACGCAGATAAGAGCGGCTCGAAGCTCTTCAGTCTGTAAAAATGAATTTTTATCAGTACACAATGCTATATTTAATCAATAATTGAACTGACTGAGTTTGAGTTCAGAATTTACTCGTGAGACGAGGTCCCGCTCTGCTGCCTCGGCCCGTGCAACCGCTCTAGCTAGCTGCTCTGATAGCGCGGTCACCTCCGCGCTAGGTCCCCTCGAGCTAGAGGCCTCCCCTGGATCTCTCCTCACTACTCCCTGCTGGGCACGCTGCATTCATTGAGATCGTCAGTGGCTAATCATCAATAATTCAACAAAAAGATTCATTTGCATATAGAAGTAATTTAAGCACTCACCAGGGTCTCTAGGTCGGCCCGTGTGGCGGCTAGCTGATCCTCCAGGCTGTGTAGGTGGGCCTGGGCGTCTATCGCCGCTATGTCCCTCGCATCCTGCATCCATTACATGTTAGTCACATGATAGAAACATAAGCATTTGCATTCAATTTAGAAGTAAGTGCATTCATACATACCCCTAAGACCCTCATCTGGGGTCGGCCGGCGTATACCTCCCAGTAGCGCCGGAGGTACTCGGAGCTGTCAGTCGCGCGAGAGGTGACTCTGGTCCCGCCACGCTGCCAGTCGGCGTACTGCTCCTCAAAACGTACCCTCCAGTCGATCGCCTTGGTGCGACCGCGGGTCTTCTTACCAATCCCTCGAGGCTCCCCGACCTCGATCCATTCCTGGGGCAGGCCCAGGGTCCTCATCACCAACCGAAGCCGTAACGGCTCGATCTCGCTCAGGCAGTGCAGCCACAGCTCACGCCCAAAGCGAGGTCGCCCCGATACGACCCAAGGTTGGCCCTCATCCGTCATATCCTCGTAAGGCCTCCACTGCACCTGCATTCATACATATCATTATCATTTCATCATAATCAATTCAAATCAATTCAAAAGAAATGCATATCATTCATTCATACATACCAGCGAGGGAGGGAAGTCGCGGAACTCTCTCCGTAGAACCCACAACTCGTAGTCGAGTGGGGCACCGAAGACGACTGGTAACCAGCGTCGCGCCAGAGGAAAAGATCCCTCAGCTCCGGGCCGTGGGTCAACGCGCCCCATCGGCATGTATAAGTGGCTCCACACCTGCATCCATGCATTGCATTAGTAAGGCATTCACATGCATCATAATAAGAAGAAAAGAAAAAGAAAAAAAGATATGAAAATGAGAAAATTGCATACCTGAAGAAGAGGTGAGAAGCCACTGACGGTCGTCTCTCGTCCGGTACCCGTGGACAGATCAGCTATCAAATGTGCCAGCAAGGTTGCACCCCAAGCGTAAGTGCCAACTGTCTCCAGGTCCTCAAGGATGCCCAAGAAGCGGCAGTTGATGACGTCGGCTTTCGTCCCCAGCAATAATCTCCCGAGCAGCAGCAGCAGGAACCTCCTCAGGTCTCGATCCGCTCTCTCATGGTCAGTCGGGTCCTGGCAGCATACCGCTCTCACCCCGTCGGTCAGCCTCTGTGCAAACTCACCTAAGGTCTCCCCTGACCTGTGTCTGGCATCCCCTAAACCCATCACCGTAGTCAGGTCTGTACGAAAGATGGTCCTACACTCGCTCGGCACCACATAGACCATATCCAGCCCTAGTAACCTCTGGGCCATCTCCGTGTAGTCAGGATAGGTGAACCCACTCACAGCCTCAGCATCCACCCTCAACCCCGTAATCCTAGTCACATCCTCTAGGGTAGGAACCATGTGCCCCCAGGGCATCAGAAAGGACCGACTCACCCTATCCCAACGTTCCCGTAAAACCTGGATAAGTGCTAGGTCGGGTCTAAATGGCTCGATGGATAGGAAAGCCCCGAACCCCATAGCATCTACCCTAACCCTCTGGAAGTCGGGGAGACCCTGGAATGCTGCCCAGACCATGACCCATGAGATACGGGTCCTCATCAGCCCCTGCACGCATTAAAAGAGAAGAACTTTGCTCAATTGTTTGGTTAATCTTGTGTAATTGCATTTGGTTTTGCCTGGGCATTGATCTTAATGTTTTGGAAGTCACGACCCCCCTCAGGTCGTTTCTTAGTAAATTCACGCCCCTAAAGGGGGCGTTTTTCTGTTAAAGTAACGTCCTGGCTGAGGGCGTTTTCATCTTTGAAACGCCTCTGTGTAGGGCGTGAACATGTTGTTGATTTCTAAAAATCCTAAAATGTTTTCAAATCACGCCGCTGGCTGGGGCGTTTTCCATTTAGCACCGTTCAGTTTAAATAAAGAGTTAATGAAGAGACGCCCTCTGGTTTGGGCGTTTCCTGTTAAAACACGCCCTGGTGAGGGGCGTGGCTTTCATGATTTTCAGATAATTCAAATAAAAATGGCAGCATGCGAAATAGTTAATGAAAAACATTTAATGGGCATGGAATTAATGAAAAATCATAATTTTTGAAGAAACGACATGCTTCAGGGCGTTTTTCATGAAGGTTAATTAATTTTCAGAAAATAAAAGAAATTTACGCCCTGGGTCAGGGCGTTTCGTTTGTGATTAACGCCCCCATGGGAGGCGTTTCTTTTCTGAGTTGCAGGTTTCGCGCCCGAGGGCCATGAAAAATCAGGAAAAATAAAATAAAATGAAAATAAAATAAAAAAATGGAATTGGGGAGGGGGAACCTACCTTTTTGTGCTTCTGGGGTTGTGGCCGAGGCAGTGGCCGTCTGGGCCGCCGGAGTTGACCCCGGGGAGCGACCGCCGTCGTGGGCGGTGGTCCACCGTCTTCTTCCTCTCCCTCTTCTTCATCTTCTTCTTCTTCTTCTTCTCCACCTTCGTCTTCTCCTCCTTCTTCTGTCGCTACTCCTTCGGCCTCGTCGCCGCCGGCAACCACCGCCGGTTCTTCAACGGCCACGATGCCGAGCTCCTCCACGGCGGGTTCCTCTTGGGCGTGGGAGGCGTCGAGGTCAACGACCTCTGGGGCGGCTACCCTCTGGCGCTTGTGTCCTCCACCGGCCATGGCTAGAGTTAGGGTAGAGGGAGATTGAGAGAGTGAGAGAAGAGATCGAGAGAGGGAGTTCAAGAGGGGGCTTCGGTTAGGGTTTGCAGAAGGGGGGAAATGAGGACGGAAGGAGGAAGAAGAAAGGGGCCGATGACTTTTGGGTTTCGAAAAGAAGACACGCCCTAATGGAAGGCGTTTCTAATGGACTTCACGACCATGACTTGGGCGTTTTATACAAGTAGACGACGTTCATTAGGGCGTTAATTTATTTTGCATGGGGAACGATAACCGTCGTCAGACGCATTGAATGGGCGTTGATTGATGTGATGAAAGTCATCATTGCTGGCTTAGAGTAACGCCTCTGTCAAGGGCGTGTTATTTTTTAGAAGTGACTAAGGAACAGGCGTTACCTTGATGATTCAACGATTATATTCTTTGGGGTTTGAACCTATTCACGCCTTTCTTGAAGTCGTTAATTAAGTCGCGCCCTCTGGTGCAGGCGTCAAATATGGAAGATGGGCCGATTGAGGCGCCTTGAGGTAAGGCGTTTATTTTGAATTCACGGCGTTCTTTGAGGCGTTATTTGCAACAGAAACGCAGGTTTTGGATGATTTTGATCATAATCACAGTAATAATCAGCTCAATCAGAAAAGCAATCTTTATTATTTGAAAGAAAGGAACTATAATGCCTAATGAGCCACCTTGGGCCTTAATTTCCTCAAAGAGATTACATAATTTTTCCAATGTTCCTTGTCTTCTTCTAAGTCTTCCACAGGTTGATGAAGCTTGCTTAGCTTCCACAGAGCTTGAATGGTGATTGCCTCCTCTCCATCTTCATTGCTGCCTAGATGCATTGATTTGATTGGAGGAAGATGGGAGATGTCTTCTAGCGCTTGCCTTGGAAGACCGAGCTGAGGAAGGCACCGGTGTGCATTGTACAAGATGAACTCGGATGCGCCAATAAGTCGAAGGTCCGTGCCGATGGAGAATCTTGCGCGAAGTTCCTGCATTTTGAGTATTCCCGGAGAGCAAATAAAGAGGTTTTTGGGCATTACCTTTAAGTGTTCTCTCCACTCCGCCCTTTTCTTGATTTGAGGAATGCGGTTCGTCACCCTATTGCTTATTCCCAACGAGCCGGTGATATAAGAAAGCGGACTTTTGGAAAAGATCCTTGACGATTGTTGGGCTTCGTGGCATGGATCAAATTTGAAGTGGAGATCAATCCAGCTAGAGAATGCTAGCATGCACCCGTAGATGGGCCTTCCCATGGCCGCCGAAGTGAGCCCGCTATAGAGATATGCTAGGATCGCCGGTCCAATTCTTTCTTCTTCCCATAAGCTCACCACTGCGCTCAATTGGGACTCCTCTAGAAAGTCCTCCGTGGATGGGAATAGGAGTGCTCCTGCTAAGCACATCACGAAGGCTTTGGTCACTCTTTCTATCTCCTCTTCCTCTTTAGCTTGATCCGCTCTCTTGTACACCCACGAGGCGAGCTTCAAGAGGTTAATTCCTTTAGTGACCTTGATTTGGTTCACTATATTTGGGCTAGGTATCAATGAGGTTAGCAATTCATGGGAGGAGATTGGCCTTGGCATGATGGCCATCTTTTCTTCTTCTCCGTGTTTCATCCTTTTTAAGCCTAAGATTAACTCTACTTCTTCCAGCAAGATGGTGGCCTCGAATGTGGAAAATAAGAAAGTATGAGTGGAAGGATGCCATGTCTCAATCAATGCTCCTATGGCAGCCCAATCTATGTGGATTTGATCATAATGTGCATGGGTTATCAATCCTAAGAGATGCCATCTAGCCACATATACCCTCATATCTGAGGTGAATTTGGAGAGGATGAGGGGCAACCATTTGATTTGGATGTATCTTCTAGCTCCTGGAAGAGTTGGGTAATCCTGTGAGAAGAAAACATAACACATGCAGTAACAAGCATAAGCATATGAAATGTAAGAGGAGAGTTCGGCAGAAGGAATAGTACAGAGCAATTAACAGAGGAATAGCTTACCTGATTCGAAGCAATTCGATTACTTATGTGCCCTTGTACTTCAGTAATTCTGGGAGTAGAGATTCTAGGTTTCTTCATCATCCTGTCCATCGCCGCTGCAGGAAGAGTTTGAGCAGCAGTTGCAACCTGCAGATGAAGAAGAACAGAAGGCTTGGACGGCTGCAGAGAGATTCGGTTGGTTTATTGAAAGAAAGCCTTCCTTTTTATAAGGATTTGAAGAGTCTTGAAGAGTCCCGAAGATAGAAGTTTGATTAGATTAAGGACTGTGTTCTTGATTTAGAAACGGAGGTTCGTGCTGAATTAACGCCTTGTGTAAGGGCGTCTATTTTTGATTTGACAACCTGACCAGTGGTCGTGTTTTATTTAACGCCCTAACATGGGGCGTCTTCTTCTAAAGCTTCCGTTACTGTTTACGCCTTTGAGTACGGCGTCTTTTAAATGTTTAACGACCTATGGTCAGGCGTCTTTCATGCTGTTAACGCCCTGTTCTTAGGCGTGTTTTATTGGCTTACGGATTTTTGACCTCTCCATGTTTTTAATGAACTTAAGTGCTATTATTTTGGTAAAATTGTTTATGATTAAGCACTTATGATCATGTCATGTTCTGAATTAATGAAGGCTAATAAGTTTCAAGTGCAAAAGTTTGCAGGATTCGAGACGTTTGGACCACTCATGGGAGTAACATCTTGTCACCTTGTATCTGTTTCTTGTAAGCATTATTATTATATGATATCTACACTATTATAGTATGTCAAGGACCTTGTGGTTCTGATGAACCTGAAATTTGAGTTCCCCTTCATCAAAAACGATGATGATTTCAGGAAAGTTTTGATCACACGGATAGGCCGTTGAGTTGTTAAAGGTTTGGGACGATGGTTCCACTTTTTGAGTTGATGCGCGGACAAACGGGCTTCGGCTTAGTGTTAGCTCAGAGATGTGGATTCTTGACCAGATCTAAATGGCTTAGCAATATTATCCTTGATTATTTTCTATTTTTAGTTTATTTTTTTCTTTTAGCCCAGCATGCATCATGTAGGACTTTGAGTTTCATGCTGAAAATCTTCATATTATGGCAATAATGAAGTTCACTCGCTCTTGATTGAGTTGACATGAGATATTCCACTTCAAATCAAGTACTTCATTCTATTTGAAGTCGTTCAGGCTGATTCCTTGAAAGTGTCCCTTTTGTTGGATCTATATCCCAATTCTCTTTATTTTTCTGCAAAATTTACCTTGGTTGTAGCACGTCCACGTTGGCTGGTAATCGCTCTCCAATGGTCTTTCCCTGTCGTGCCCACGCGCACACCCTTTATTTACTTAGTTTAATCTCCTTTTATCCAACAAATCGATGTTTCCTTGGAACCACTCAGAGTTGTTTCACTCGGAATCTTGGAAAGATTTCAAATGCTTAATGTTCTGAGGCGTGTCACATCACACCTTGGCGTCTCC
This sequence comes from Amorphophallus konjac, assembly GCA_022559845.1. Lineage (NCBI taxonomy): Eukaryota > Viridiplantae > Streptophyta > Magnoliopsida > Alismatales > Araceae > Amorphophallus > Amorphophallus konjac. The sequence continues at coordinate 99,880,342 of CM040128.1, forward strand.
TTATCAGTTCATTCCACTTAATTCCTTTCGTGACACTTCATTCCATTTCTGTCTCACTCCCTTACAAAGCAGACGCCAAGGCGGGGCAGCTGTAGACACGCCAAAATTGACGTTATGTTGATCAAATCTCATGTCATTATGTAAACGCCCCAAGTGGACTTCAATATTCCCATAACATGAAGTTTTTCTATTTTTTGTGAATTTTATGCATTTTTTCTGCATTTTTTGATTCACGACCTGAAGAAGGGCGTTATTTTCAAAGTAGCGACCTGTCATAGGGCGTTTCAAAAGAAGGGACGACCATCGATGAGGGCGTCAATTCCTGGTATTATCCGTTAATTTCTGGAATTTTCTATTTTCAAAATAAAAAGCTTTTCCTGAGTAACGTCCTACCTCAGGGCGTGTTTTTAAGCAACGCCGTTACCTCAGGCGTGTTCCCGGAATTTCTAAACAAAGAAAGTTTTATTTCCAAAATTAATTCCAGGAAGAAACGGCCTTTCCTAGGTCGCGTTTCAAGAAACGTCCTGTGGCAGGTCGTCAATTCATAAATTGACGCCCTGGCTTGAGTCGTGTTTCATCCAAAGTCCTTCCTTTTTCCATCTTTCCCTCACAGTTCCCTACCATCCATGGGACTCTTGCTCGATCTTGATCCTTCCCTGGATGCCTCATTGCCTGTTCTTATCATTTTCTTGGTTTGATCATCCGATTGAAACATTATAAAAGGAAATATCATTCAATCGTGAAAAAGGTTAACCGGGTTAAGCATTCAAAGCATTTGAAGTATTCAGAAGGTTGAACGCCTGCTTCCACTCCATCCCTCTGCATCAGGGGCGTGCTTCATCCATCCCTCTGCATCCGTTCAATACCTTCACGGCTTCCCTTTACTCTCGTCAGGAAGAGCAGGGCTATCGTGCTTATTTCATTTGTTTTCTAAGCATATTCATCATCACTGTCATCCTATCATTAGTTTTCTTATTGCATTACATATCAACATATCATATCTTTTCCCTAGTTCTCTTCTAGGGGTTTAAAAAAAACAAAAAAAAAGGTGCGCACGTTGATGTCTTTTCATCATTTCATGTTAGTTTTGGATTGATACTATAGCACTCTGGCTGATCCCTCTCTCTTTTGCTTGTTTTCATTGTCTTTTTACAAGGTAATCAACTAAGAAGACCCACTTCATCGGCCGGCCGATTGAAGTTGGAGGAGGAAATCCACATCCATCCCGCATCCTAATTTCCATCAGGTACACGCGATCTCCTTTTCTTCTTATTGAGGTAACCCCTCTGGCGATCACATCATCTCCACTTTAGCACCTCGTGCTATTTTTATTGCATTCTTTTACATTATTTATCCCATTGTCATATTTAATTTCCCCAACAAAGAGCGGATTTTAATCCGATCTACACATTTGTCATTTTCAGGACGTGAAGGTAAGCTGAGATTAATGCTTTTCCTTGTACTTTGTGCTGAAGCTGGTACTCTTCTCCTGTTGCACTTGGGCTCCTGGTAATCAGTTGTTCGCTGGATCGGTACTCGTGGCGTGTTGTTTGCGATCTTCATAGATTGCGAAGACATTGTGAGCGACGTCACGTGGTTCGGGGTGCGAAGAGGACGCGGAGCGCGCGGGCTCCTTCTTTTTATTTGCTGCAACACAGAAATAAGAGAAAAGAGAAGGGGCCACCACGGGAGATTACTCCGGTGGGGTGAGCTGGATAAATGTAATATAGCAAGATATGGGGGTTAAACGGCCATAGCGGGAAGTGACTCGCCGCGACCTCGGGGAGACGGGAATGGTGCAGAAATTAAATAGCAAGAATTGAAACGGCCATTGGGGAAGTGACTCGCCGCGGCCTCGAGAATATGAGCAGATAAGAATATAACAGAATATAAGGAGAATATAAAGAGCGGGAATTTAAACGGCCATTGGGGAAGTGACTCGCCGCGGCCTCGAGAACATGAATAGATAAGAATATAATATATAAGAACGGGAATTTAAACGGCCATTGGGGAAGTGACTCGCCGCGGCCTCGAGAATATGAATAGATAAGAATATAACATATAAGAACGGGAATTTAAACGGCCATTGGGGAAGTGACTCACCACGGCCGCGAGAATATGAGCAGAATACAACAGAATATAAAGAGAGTATAAGAACGGGAATTTAAACGGCCATTGGGGAAGTGACTCACCGCGGCCTCGAGAACAAGATGTGATCGCCAGGGGCCGAAAAACCCCAAAATAAAGAAAGTGATCGCACCTACCTCAAGAGCGGGAGATGGCGGGTTGCTTCTTCCTCCCCCTTCGGCCTGCCGACGGAGAGGGCTTTCCTTGGGTACCCTTGCAAAACAACGACAAACAAGTAACGAGTGGATTAGAAAGATGAAGGTGTAGTATTCAAATCCTTGCGATAAAAATAACGAAATGAATGCAAGACACACACCTGGTTGGTGTTGTCTTTTAAACCCCTCTCGGACTCGAGTAGGAGGAAAATGAGACGATGGATGCAAGAAGTATATAAGAAGAGGCGCCCTTATGAAGGGGGATAGATGATGCGAGATGATGAATGCAAAAGAACTAAGAAGAAAAGGAAAGGATTGGCTTATTGGATGTGCTGATGGTGAAATCCGGCGGAGCTCCGGCAGCGTAGGGATGGCATGGAAGCGCAGTGGATGAAGACGACCTTCCTCTCGCGAGCGTGGGCACCCGAGAAGCCGGCAGAACCTCCACCTACAAAAGACCCCACGGGTTAGAAAATGACTCCGGTAGCCTCTGGGCTCCGGCAGCCTATCGGATCTCTTCGAAGCTCCCCGAGAACTGAGGGGGTGGGCCTCTATTTATAGGGCTCCGGAGGGTGGAGGCATCTAGGACCCTGGACACCTCCATCAGGGCCGAACTAATATTTTATTCTATTTTTATTAATTTTTTTGGAATATTTTTGTGGAGGCGTCCAGGGCCCCGGACGCCCCTAACAGGTCCACCGAACACCACCGACGGCGCACGCGGTTTGACACAACGCGTGATTTTGTGAGCGGCGCCTCGTGATTTTGAAATGGGCGCGTCCAGTGGGCTGGACGTCTCCATAATTTAGATTTTTTCACACACGACAAACCGTCGTTCGGTGGGCGGCGCCCGTGAGGAAGTTGATGGAGGCGTCCAGGGGCCTGGACGCCTCCATAAATATATTATTTTTTATTATTTTGTTTTGTTTTTATGCCAAAGCTGGCATTTTAATTTTTATACTTGTTTTTATGGAGGCGTCCAGGGGCCTGGACGCCTCCATTAATATATTTTTTTTTTTATGTTTTATCTTTTATGCCAACTGGCATTTTACATATTTTTTTATATTAGTTTTTATGGAGGCGTCCAGGGTCCTGGACGCCTCCATTAATATATATTTTTTATTTATTTTTGGGCTCTAAAAAACAAATAAAAAAATTAAAAGAATGGGGGCGTCCAGGGGCCTGGACGCCCCCATTAAGACCCACCCGGGTCCTCAGTTCAGGCGTTGGCGGCCGCCTGGCAGACACCCTTCTTGATTCCGGAACCTCCTGATGCGTCTGACTTGTGTTGATGCCGTCCGAATGCCGTGACGAGACGATTCCGGATGCCGGAAAAGGCAGAAGAAGACCCAAGAAAAGGAAGTATTTAAGAGATTCGAAATGCGTGAGCCGTCGCGGGGCGTTGTATAGTAATATGAGACTTTCTCAGGAGACGTCAAGAATGGCGTGTCTACAGCTGCCCCGCCTTGGCGTCTGCTTTGCAAGGGAGCGACACGTAGTAGAATGGTATCGAAGTGGAGTGAAATGAAGTGGGAGCAGACTGATAAGTTGATGCCAAGGTGTGATGAGACACGCTTTTGACGTTACTGTCTGGAATCTTTCTTGAAGTTTCAATGAGGCGACCTTGAAGAAGGTCTTTCAAATATTGACGATTGCTTGGACGGAGGTCAAATAAGGGAGGGTGAGATGTGCGCTCAGGCACGAAACGAAAAGAGACCAACTTCTCGGTGTGGAAGTACCTGGGTCATAAACCTGTAGGTTTCACCTTTGGGGAGCGGTTACCAGCCAATGTGGAAGTGCTGCGGCCAAGGTGGGTCAAGCAAGGTAAAAAGTAAAGGAATATCTGAGGGTCTATCCAAATAATGGTCACTTTTGGAAGAGCAGCGTAGGGCCGTTTCAAGGAAACTCAGTTATTTCATTCGGAGTGGAATATCTCATATTTGTAGGAATTGAAACACAACGGCTTTCACAATCGCATCACTTGAATGATCTTCCGCAATAAATCAAAGTCCTATATGAATGCATGCTGGGTTAAAATAAAAATTTAAAACAAACTAAAATAGAAAATAGCCAAGGATAATATTGTCAACTTGTTAAGAACGGGTCAGGATACCGATCTGGTGAGCCGACACTGGGCTGGGGCCCGTTTATCCGCGCACCAACTCACTGAATGGAACCGTCGTCCCCATGCTACCACAAGTTAACGGCCTATCCGTACAACCCAAATTCTTCCGGGATCATCACTGTTTTTGTTGAAGGGGAACTCAAATCCCAGATTTGTTCGGGCCGCAAGGTCCTTGACATGTTCTAGTAGCGTAGGTATCGTATACTATGATGCATGACATGGTGGGACCAACCATTGAAAGGTGGGACAGGAGATAGGACAAAGACGTCCGTTAGTAAAACCTGCACAGACTAGCAAAGGTTAGCAACATCAAAAAGTAGCAGAATCACAGCAGAATCGCACCACAGTACAAAGGAGATCCAGACAAAATCTTGACAATGACCACTGATGTGACATGTTCCGTCCTGTAGCGATCTTCCCTTCCTATAAGAACTCCCCTTAGGCTAATTCATTTAAATGCACCAAGGTGGGTTTTGGAAGCTCAGGAGAGGAAAGAGAGGAGAATCTAGAGATTTTCAGGATGGAAGGAGAGTCTTCCCGCGTTATGAAGAGGAGCAGGCCTAGCAGCGAGATCAGGTGACTCTCCGACCTCGAGGGTCATTTGAGTGGGACGATCATGTCGCATATGGTAAGCTGATTCATTTCAAATTTCTCCACGTGAACCTTCTTCTTACTTCCTTCCTTTCTTCTTCTTTCTTTTCTCTTCCAGCCATATCCACTCTTCCCAGGCCCGAGGAAATTTTCCAAACTGCCATGGCTTTCAAAGCTAACTTCTAACATCTCCATCGGCATGAGGGCCATACTCTCGAAGTGGCATCTGCAGGGGCTCCTTATTCACGCCAAACACTATGAGAAGATTCGTATGGACTGGGCGGCTATGGGCGCACTAGTGGAGATCTGGCATCCCCAGACCCACACTTTTATCTTCCCGACCTTCGAGGTGACCATACTCCTCGAGGAGGTGGAGCTTCTGCTCGGATTGAAGAAATTCAAGAGTGACGGGAAGGTGAAGGCTATGCGGATGCTGACACGGGGGACTTCCGAAAGCGTTCTTTGAAGCTTCATGCCGCCCGACGCAGCCAGAAAGGTCCGTACTCAAAAGGGGATCGATCTCCAAAAGCTTGCGGAGTGGGTCATGGACGCCCTGAGAGGGTCACCAGACAATGACTATTTGGAGGGAATCATGAAGGGGTTCACCATTTGTCTGGCGGGTGCTCTCTTGTTTCCTTATACCGACAACATGGTGGAGGAAGACCAACTGAGTGCTATCTGCGGGATCTGGCGTGGAAAGAGGGTGGGACCCGCTGTCCTCGCCTACCTGTATAGTGGCCTTACTGCCTCGAGCATGGGTAAGCCTCCTTTTGGTTGCGCACTTGTCCTGAGTTGCTGGCTGGATTTGCATTTCAAGTTTGATCACCGTGAGGGAATGCCAACCGCTTCGAAGCTCTTCCAACAAAGCCCTCTTCATCACATAGCCGATGTGTTAGGGTTCGGTGGTACTGTAGTGAACCGCGTTCCGTGGCTGAAGAAACGTGAAGACTGGCGATCTCACTTCCGCACCGTGACACAAGGCTTCTTTACTTGCGCACCGGCATGTTTGCTTTCGCTTGATCTCCTCATGAGGCCTTCCCCTGAAGTTGATCTTCAACTGATCGGCGCGACCGAGTTTGTCCTTTATAATGCGTATCGATGCTGCCTCCAGGTCGGCATTCCACGCCATTCGTTCCCACTATCGACTGGCATCGTTCCTTTGAAGAAGAGAGAGTTGGGTACTGAAGCAGATGCGAAGGAAGCGAAGGCCGTCAAAGTACCCTGGAAGACAAGTGTTGCGGGAAAGGCCTTAGCGCACGTGGAGGAAGAATGTGAGCTGTGGAGGGCTTATGTAACCGAACTGGGGAAGTTAAGGCCTAAGGCGCCTAAGCCCCTGATGTAGTTCACTCTGCTTTTCTGATGGAATAAAATCTGGCATGGATGTTTTGGACCCTTGTCCCCTTAATTATTATTATCTTTTTTGTGGTTTTTCTTTTTCTTTTTCTTTTGTTTGGATTATATACATACGCTTATCTCTCTTCTTTTTTTTTCTTTTTATTATATATTTTTTTGAAATTTTTATTATGGGGGCGTCCAGGGGCCTGGACGCCCCTAATTTTTTATTTATATTTTTTTTAAGTTTTTGTTTTGGGGGCGTCCAGGCTCCTGGACGCCCCTAATTTTTTATTTATAATTTTTTTAAGTTTTTATTTTGGGGGCGTCCAGGGTCCTGGACGCCCCAAATTTTTATTTATTATTATTTTTTTTGGTTTTTTTGTTTTGGGGGCGTCCAGGCACCTGGACGCCCCTAATTTTTGAATTTTGAAAAAAATAAAAAAAAGGTGGGGGCGTCTAGGCGCCTGGACGCCCCAATCAGAGTGGTTTCTATATATATGGGGGGCCTCACCCCCTGCTCACTTGTACTGTTCATTCTGACGACCCCGTCACCCCAGACGACCCATTCTTAGTCCCAATGGAGCGAGGAGGATCGAGCCAGGGTGGAGAGAAGCGGAAACGACAGGCTCGTCATCCGAGGAGGCTGAGGGATGATGCCGAGGAGGCCGCAGCAGAGGAGATTGCTGCGGAGGAGGAGATGGAGGTGCCTCTTCTGGCCGCGGAGGCCGCTGCGGGTGTTGGTGACGTGGGAGAGGACGATCACGACCCGGTAAGCCCTTCGGAACTCTCACTCTGTGGTTCAATAGGCTAAACGGACGGGCGAGAGGCTGTGAGAGAAGGCCGGGGAGTGAGGGAAAGGAGGCGTCCAGGGCCCTGGACGCCTCCACATTTTCTTTTTCTTTTTGTTTATTTGTTTATTTACGTAAATAATAAAATAGGATTTTAAAAATAAGGAGGCGTCCAGGACCTGGGACGCCTCCATAATAATATATATATTATTAATATATTTTTTGTTTTGGGTTTTTCTATAAAGAAAAAAAGGAAAATAGAGAGGAAGCGTCCAACGTTTTGGACGCCTCCATAAAAATCCTGAAATTTTTTAAAGATAAGATAACATAAAATAAATAAGTAGAATATGTAGTGTTATTGCTTAATAGTATTCATGATGCCGATGTGTTCTTTGTTGGTTTTGTGGTGTGCAGGGCGTGATGAAGGGCCGGATCAGCTGGTCCCTAGTGGTGGCAGCATACCGTGGGCTGCCAGACTTTCAGAGGGCGCGTGTGGACGCCATGGGCTTTGGAGCCTTCCTCAGGATCGAGCCCTTTCGGCTCGACCTTCCTCTTATCCAGGCATTGAGAGAGCGGTGGCACGCACCGAGCCGGGCGTTTCTGATGCCCTGGGGGCACATGGTGCCGACACTAGAGGACGTGGCTTGGATCACCGGGCTACGGGTGGACGGAGAGGCGGTGAGTGGTGTCACCTACCCCGACTACCGAGAGAGTGCCCTGGACCTGCTGTGGTTAGAGACGAGCGTGACTGACAGGGACAGCAGGGTAGTCGGCCGAGTGGAGATCATAGAGGCACTCGGATTCGTCGACCCACGCCAGTGGGTTAGCGAGACTGGAGCGGAGTTTCTGGCACGACTAGAGGGAGACGCTCGTGCAACTTTCACCCAGGACCCGAGCGAGCGGGAGCTGGTGGATCTAGACCTCCGGAGGTTTCTTTTCTTCTTCCTGGGCCACCTTCTGCTAGGGACAAAGGGGGATGGCATCCACTGCCGTTTCCTCGGGATCTTGGCAGATCTGGACAGAGTGGGACACTACGCGTGGGGAGCGGCTCTGCTTGCCCATTTGATTGCTGATCTCTCCCAGACTTCGGAGAAGGAGACGACAGTCAGTGGCTTCGCACCTTTTCTTCAGGTAAACATTTTATTTATGCATTCCCACAGTTAAATATGCAATTATTGTACTAATGATGTATGATGGATGCAGGTGTGGAGCTATTACTATTTCCCGATGGGGAGGGCTAGGCATGGGAACAGGAGGGCCGTGCCTCTGGCGCGGCGGTGGAGGCCGGTCGTGGTAGCGGTACCACACAGCTACCAGTTGGCGTCACTTCGTCGGGAGCTGAGCGAGTATTCTGAGGCCATGGTATGATGCGTATGATTTTTTTTATGTTTATGCACGTGACTGAATGGTAACTAACATGATGTATGTATGGTGATGCAGGTGGTGTGGAGACCCTACCTGGGCATGGGCGACGCTGGCCAGCCTTGGGTTGTAGCGGGTCTTCCTCGTTTCAGGCGGGACGTGTGGGTCCATTGCCTGAACGAGATCGAGCCGCTTCGGCTGAGGCTGGTTATGAGGACATTGGGGCTAGCCCAGGAGTGGGTTGATGTAGATGGGCCGGCCCGCATCCGGCGGAAGACCAAGGGGAAGGCGAAGATTGTGGACTGGCGTACGCGCTTCCCAGCACAGTACCAGGACTGGCAGCAGGGCGGGGTCCCAGTGGTGTCCCATGTACAGGACAGCACAGACTACATGAGACGGTACCGAGCTACGTACGGGGACCGCCTCTCCTTGGGTGGTATGGCAGGGGTAAGTGAAATGAAACTGCTTCACCCTTCTATATGCATGTGGCACTAACTTATGTGCAATGCAGGATGCTCGTGACAACATGATTGCCGACCTGCGGGCCCAGCTGGCAGACGCCAGGCGGCAGTTAGTGGCCATCCGACAGGAATTGGAGATCCTGGTGAGTCTATGCAATGCATTTTTTTTGTGACCTAGATTTTTGATGCTTAGCCTTTGACTGACGTTTGCCCCGTGTTTCAACGGGCCCACCAGACAGCGGCAGCCGGGACGGCTGGTGGAGCGGGTTCCAGTTCGCGGGGCCCTCCTCCGGAGGTTTTTGCCCTCCAGGAGCAGCTGGCGTATGCGGTGGCTCAGGCTGAGGAGGCCGAGCGTGACCGCGAGGCTCGAGTGAGTGCTTGCTTGGCCCTGACCCTCTTCTAGCTGCTTTCCTTCTATCACTGTTCTCTTACGGTGCATGCGTGCTTTGACAGGTGGCCGAGATTCGGGAGGCCCTGGCCCGTGCTGTTCGTGCTGAGCAGGAGCGCGATGCCTGGGTGGCAGAGCGTGACGCCCGGATTACGGAGCTAGAGGAGGAGCAGCGACGGGAGGCTAAGGAGCTTCCTCGCGACGTAGTGGATCTGCGGATCGCCCTCAAGCTGTCGAGGAGAGAGGCGATGAGGGAGAGAGAGGAGAGGGAGAGGGATAGGGAGACCGTGGAGAGAGAGAGGGAGAGGGAGAGGGATAGGGAGACCATAGAGAAAGAAAGGGAGTACAGGATGGCAGAGCGATATCGAGATTGGGACGAGAGGAGAGCTCTGGTGGCCCAGGTGTCGGAGCTCCGGCTGAGTCTTGGCACGGCGGAGGGGAAACTTCAGGAGAGTGAGGAGCGGTATCAGAGGGCGAAGGAGCGCGGGGCGCGACTTCGTCAGTCCGGTTCCTTTTCTGTGGGCAGCTTTCTAGTTTCTTCGGCCGAGCAGCGTCGCCGCACCTTGGAGGCTGGCATGGTGCCACCTGGAGAGGCGAGCACGGCTTCTCAGGGTTCGCAGAGGTCGCAGAGGCCCCCTAGGGATCCCCGTCAGAGGAGGGAGGAGAGAGATGACCAGGAGGGTGGTGGTGAGAGTTAGAGAGTTGTTTGTACACCCCACCGTCCTCACTGTATGATGTACTTTTGACTGTTTGTATGAAATGGATTTCATGTGGTTCCTTTTGTCGTGTGCCCTTTTCCTTCCTGCACTTTCTTTCACACCACGTTGTTCACGCTTCACGGGACTTTGCCCTGGACAGGAGGGAACTACTTTGCATGGAGGGTTTTTTGTTCCCTCTTTTTTTTTTCGCTTTCTTTTGGGCGCGTCCAAGCGCGAGGACGCGTCTTAATCCTCAAATTCAAATTTAAAGCGACGGGTGGCCTTTCTTCTCCGTGCCTTACCCGCAAACGAGCCCGCCTTCCGCCGAAACTTGCTCGCCCGTCTTTGTCTTCTTCCCCTCGATCGATGGAGTTCGGCGGTCTGGACCACGGCGAAGGTGGAGAGGTACGCGGGACCCCTCGCCCAAGGAGGGACGCGCCAGAGCACGGAACGGCGTCTATGGAGGGGGAAGAGCAGCTTCGGGCCCCCGAGGGACCCGAGGGGCCCGATGTCGCGGAGGGAGGTGAACACGGTCTGGTAGGTGCTTGGTTTTCCCCCTCTTTGATCCATTTTGAGTTTTGAAGCAAGCCGTGCTAGGGGGGAAAGGGTTCGGCGAGTGTTGCACTTAAATGATGGACGCGTCCTAAACAGGGGACGCGTTCTTTTTGACTGATGTGGGACCCCTTTCTTGGTGCAGGACATGGCGAGGACCCCGGGCCTGGCCGATGAGTGGGCGAGTGCGGACGAGCCGAGCCGCGTCAGGAGGGAGAGTCGCGGCAAGGCGAGGCTCGAGGACTGGCACGTACGTCTCCCTGGACAGCAAGGGAGTGTATTGGTGCAGGACAGCGCCGACTTCCTGCGGCGGCAGAGAGAGAGTTATGCGGGGCTTCCCCAAGCTGGGGGCACGCGTGGCATCGGCGGCTCGCGCGCCCAACTGTCAGAGGCTAGGCGGCAGCTGGCCGTCGCTCAACATGAGCTGTCGCTCCTGGTAAGTTACGTACCGCACTTTTATCTTCAGATTTTGGAGTTTCACTGACGTCGTTGTTTATTTTGTTCCAGCGTGCCCAGCAGACAGCGACGGCGGGGATGATTGGTGGCGCATCTTCCAATTCCTCGGCCCCTTTTCTCGAGATTGCCTCCCTCCGGGAGCAACTTACCGATGCGGTGGCCCGCGCGACCCGGGCGGAAGAGGAGCGTGATGCCTGGGTGGCGACTGTAGCAGAGCTGCGACATCGCGGTGAGGAGAGACCTTCTCTAGACATCCTAGAGTTAAGGGTTCTTCTGCAGATGATGAGGAGAGAGGCAGAGAGGGAGAAAACCGAGAGAAGGTCCGAGCGACATCGGGATCAGACCGAGAGGAGGGCCTTGGAGGCCCAAGTGAGGGAGCTCCAACTGGGCCTTCAGGCCATCGTGCAGAGGCTAGGAGGGATGGAGACGCACTACGAGAGAGCGCGAGAGTTCGGGGAGCGACTGCGCCAGTCTGGTCGCTTTGCCGCTAGTGGCTTCTTTGCCACGCCAGGGGAGGAGCAGCGAGTCACTGCTGCGGAGCAGGCGCCAAGAGGTGAGGCGGGTGCTGCTGTACGAGGATCCCAGAGGCTTCTGAGGGACCCACACTTCAGGGGAGAGGAGGGGAGCGCCCAGAGAGATGAGTGATGGTGAGGATCGGCGAGCTGGTGGACTTGCCTCCTCCTTATGTTTATGATGTTTTTGACAGCTCATGTAGAATTATGAAGGGAGTGATTTGATTTTCTGCTGCTCGTTTGTTCTCTTGTGCGTTCCTTCTTCCCTACACTTCTTCTCCTTCGCACTGTTCCCATGTGATGGGTCTGCCGATACTCCACCCTAAACAGAGAATCGCGTCTTGTTGTGACCATTTTCCATGGGAATCTGCCGTCGAAGTCAATAATGACGGCCCTAGTTCCTTCTCCCGGATGTTGCGTCAAATTTTGCGGACGTCCTCCAAAACATGATAGGGTATCCCTAGACAACATAGAGTGCTAGTCGTCATATTCTTCGTCCAATCAATCACCCTGTGCGAGTGGTGAAGTGACACACGGGACCGCATGGCAGGTGCCTTATCGCGAGGGCTATCATTAACAGGTGATGGAGGCAACCTTGGCCTGCACTCCTTCCATTTCTATAAATTCGTGTCCCTTTTATCCTCCCAGGTATATCGAGAGCTAACTCGAGGAGCACAAGTTCTCACGGGAGAGGAGGAGTTCAAAATTTCGAGAGTTGGATGGAGGGCGAATCTTCCCACTCCTCAAAGAGAAGCAGATCCAGTGGTAGTAGTTCCAGGAGGCTTTCGGACCTCGAAGGGCACTTCAGCGAAAGGGCCCAATCACAACTCGTAAGCCAAGTTTTCTACCCTTTTCTCATTCTTTTTTCTTCCTTTCTTTCTGACCAAACCTCCTCTCCATTCCCTGCATGCGTAGAGTGTGATGAAATCACACATTTCATGGGAGTTAGCAGTGGCCGCATACAGGGGTCTCCCGGATTTTCAGAAGGCCAGGCTAGACGTGATGGGTTTTGGCACCTTTCTTCGGATCGAGCCGATCCAGCTCGACCTGGTCCTGATCCAAGTCTTGTGTGAGAGATGGGACCCAGTGAGTCGGGCATTCCTGATGCCCTGGGGGCACATGGTGCCCAGCCTGGAAGATATGGTCCGAATTACGAGTCTCAAGGTGGATGGCGAGGCAGTGACCGGAGTCACTTACGTGGACTACCGAGAAGGTGCCCAGAAGTTACTGGGTTTAGACCTAGATGGTCGGAAAAATAGGTCGGTAGCTAGGGCGTCCCTCATGGATGCATTAGGGCTCACCGACACTCGTCGGCGGGACGACGAATCCTCAGAAGAGTTTATGGAAAGAATGGAAATAGGATGCCGTGCCGTGTACTGCACAGATTTCGGCAACTGGGAAAGATGCAACATAGATTTGAGGAGATTTCTCCTCTTCCTTTTGGGGAGATTGGTACTGAGCTCGAAAGGGGACGGTATCCAATGTCACTTCCTGGAGCTGCTATCAGACCTTGAAAGAGTAGGGTACTATGCCTGGGGAGCCGCCATGCTGGCACACTTGTTTGCAGGCCTGTTCCAAGAAGCGGATCGTGAGATGACTGTGAGTGGTTTCATACCATTCATCCAGGTATTTTTGGTTTTGCTTGTTTTGTATTTTTTTTGTGTTTTTGCAAGGTACTGATGACCTGTGCCGAGCAGCTGTGGAGCTATTATTACCTCCCTATGGGGAGAGCTCGGCATTGGCGACCCGTGATGGTGCCGTTAGCCAGACGGTGGGAACCCATCATGAGTGCGGCACCCCTAACTTACCAACTGATGGTGCTAAGGCGGGAGCTACAGGAGTTCCCTGCAGCGATGGTAAACTGGAGACGCTACTCAGACATGGTCGATGCCGACCAGCCGTGGGTTCTAGCAAGTCGTGCCCGGTTCGGACGGGAATTGTGGATGCACTGCCTGAATGAAATCGAGCCGCTTCGGCTACGATTGGTTATGAGGACTTTGGGACTGGCTCAAGAATGGGTGGATTCAGCTGCGCCACCTCGTATTGGGAGAAAGACGCGGGGACCGGCGGCCTGCATTGACTGGCGCGTGCGGTTCCCTGAACAGTATGAAGACTGGCAACGGGGTGGCATGATTGTAGAATCACAGGCACGGGATAGCGAGGACTACTTGCATCTATATAAGATAAAGTACGCAGAGCGGCTCTAACCCCGGGGACTTGTGGAGGTAGGTTTCCCCTTTTCTCTTTTCTTCTTTCTCCTTTTCTTGGTTTTCTGGTGAAAATGCTGACTCGTAAGGCTGCAGGATGTCCGGGATGCCATGATAGCAAATTTACGAACTCGCTTGGCAGAGATGGAACAACAGTTGGGTGATGCCCGCGGAGCTACGAGCGCCTTGGTAGGTGTACAGTATGTTCCTAATTAAAACCCCAGATTCCAGATGTTGGCTGCTAATTCACGCGGTCGTAGCATGCCCAGATTGGCGCGGCCTCCCCAGCGATGGGAGTAGGTGGTGCCTCTTCCAGCTTATGGATTCCCACCTCAGAACTTGACTTGCTTCATGAGTAACTTGCTCATGCCACACAGCGTGCTGCGGAGGCAGAAGGGATGCTCCGTATACAGGTAAAAGTTTCAGTGTTGAGTTCTCTTTGTTTACGCCTTATCGCGTATCTGAGATGGTACACTCGACAGGAAAAGGAGACGGAAGAAACGCTTGCCCAAGCTGCGCAGAAGGAGGCTAGGATAGCAGAACTGGAGAGGGAACTGCGGCGTCATCCTGATGACGACTCCTCTAGGGATGCTGTGGAACTGAGGATCACTCTCCAGTTGGAGAGGGAAGACCGCGAGAGAGAACGTGCAGAGAAAGAAAGAGACGCAGAGAGAGAAAGAGCCAACAGATTGACTGAAAGGGAGGAACGAAGGGCCATGGAGGCCCAACTATTCAAACTCCGAATCAGCCTTGGTCTTGCTGAACAGTGGCTGAGAGATGGTGAGGAGCGCTACCGAAGAGCACGAGAGCGTGGCTTTCGTGTTGGTAGCTTCTCTGCTGCTTCCGTAGATCAACGCCGGGATGTGGGAATAGGAAGAGGAGTACAGAGCGGTAGGAGTACCGCTTTTCGTAGTTGGGTAGCACCTATGAGAGCGTTGTGCCCGGAGAGTAGTGGGACGAGTAATGCAGAGAGAGAGGGCGAAACTTGATGTAATTTTTTTGGTTTTTTTGGAATAAAATACAAGGTTCGATTTGCTTGTTTTTCACCTTTGCTTCTGTTGCCTGAATCCCTGCACACATCACTGAAACAAACAAATCAGAATTTTTGTTCTGACTTGGCCCCTTGCTTAATAAGCAAATGGTCACTGTGACTGTCCTTGATAACTGGTCAAGGGGCCAAGCCTTTATTAACGAAGGCAATGAAAAAATGTGGTGACGATAAATGACACAGGCAAGCACACGAATGCAAGCGGTATTAGAGTGAGATGTTGTACGCAAGTGCGATCATGCAAAATTGATTTGTTTTCTTTTTATATTTGGCATTTTTTTGTTTTATCATAAAAAAGATTTTTTTTGTTTGCAAATATGTACATTTTCTCTTTTCCATTTTTTTGTTGCTTTTATCATTTCGATTTTTTTGTTGCTAACGCGTGGCAAGCACCCAAATGGCACCTAACCTACGTGAGACAGGGGTTTCTTACTAACCTCCCAGGTATCCTAAGTGCACATCTAGGTTGATTTGGGCCTCTAGACCCCTCGAATGATGATCCCGCCGGCTAAGACTTACCATGATGACAATACCGTCATGCCATGCTTAGGCTCCCAGTCGCTTCCGACCACAGGGATTCACCCAAAAGGTGTTCGAGGTAAATGATTTGCCCGACCCGGGTCTATTTCCTCACAACTCTAGATGGTATATGATGGAACACCCTGGAACCCTAACGACCAACCGCGCGACGCTGACCCGGAATCAGACGCCGTCGCACCCATAGGTGACGCGCTTGCATTGGCCTAAGCCCGAGGTTAAACAAGAAGACATCAAGGTGGTAAACAGGGGTCTTGACCAGCCAGAAACACGGAGACTCCTTCGCCGCGATAGCTTTTGCTTTTCAAAGTAGGCAACCATATGTGTATATTAAAGTAAGGTCGCAGACCCTGGGCAGTTTTCACCCTTCAGAAACTCCATCGAACCTTTATCTTTAGAGGAAGAAGGAAGAGCGTGGGGGATAAACCTCCTGAGAGGATCGGCAAAACCATTAACCCGGCGAGTGAATAAGGGCCCATTAACTCTTTCCTTTCGGACAACCTCGGACCAAATCTCGAGCATTTACATTCCACGGCCCCTTTTGTGGATTCAGACTTTTGCTTTGAGGGGTTCCGTTTATTGCAACAGGCACGGTCACGACCAGGCTTTTCTTTTGATTTTGTATTTCTTTTGTGAGGGAGATATAGTCGTTTGACGTTTGTGGGCTCCCTTTTCATATGCCTACGGGGACACTGCCCTCTTCTCGTGCTCTGATCGATGCTCGAGGAAATGGATCCTACTCTTGTCTTTGGGTTTGAGTTTCGGTTTCTCATGCTCAGCGTTTTAAGGGCGCCGACTGTCTCATTTGGTCGAAGAGAAAATAATAAAGATTACAGCTTCCGGAGATCTTCTGGGTGGGGCCCCACCGTAGGTGATGCTACCGACTTTTTGAATAAAATACATAAGTGAGCACATGTTGGCTTCCTTCGAGCGAGCATAGGCCGACGTGGCCGGACAGGGATCTCCACGGTTCTGGCAAATCAAGACCCGGTGCCTACCAAGCCTTAATGGGCCCTATCCTAACATGAAGGTTAGATGCAGGGACTTAACTACATGGTGACTGCCAGGCATCGGCATTTTGAATCTTCCATATTTTTAGTGGTTTTTGGTATTTCTTTGGTTTTGATGTTTTTTTATCTTTTCATCATTTTTTGTTTTGTGCTAAGGGTAGTATTTCTTAAGATAAAGCCCATTCCAAGGGTGGGATAACTCAGTCCCTTCGGCGTTGATTAGCTTGTAGGCGTTGCCAGGGTACACGGCTTGAATTACAAATGGTCCTTCCCAATTGGGTTGGAGCTTAGAACGTGGCCCTCCAGGTTTGACAAAAATTCTTTTTACGACCATCTCACCGACTTTGAATTTTCTCTCAACGACTTTCTTTTGGTAAAAGCGAGCGAGTCTATTTTGATACACACGCGCGTGTTCGGCAGCGGCCAGTCGCTTCTCATCCAAGAGTTCCAACTGGGCGAGGAGTGAATTACGACGATCGTCGAGGGGAAATTCCTCGTCCAATTGTACCCTGAGAGAAGGGATCAGAGTCTCGTACGGGACTACCACTTCCATACCATAAGTAAGGGCAAATGGAGTCTGCCCGGTGGGGGTACGGATTGAAGTGCGATAGGCCCATAGGACTTCGATAAGTTTTTCTGGCCAGTCTGAAAACTTACTAGACTCGCAGGTTTTTTTGATGATTTTGAGCAATGTTTTATTGGTGGCCTCCGCTTGGCCGTTACCTTGTGGGTAATAAGGCGATGAATGATGCAATGCAATTGCGTACCTTTTGCAGAGGTCCTGTAGGTCCTGAGAAATGAACTGTGGCCCATTGTCGGTGACGATCGTGCTTGGGACGCCGAATCTGGCGAGGATGTTTTTCATGATGAACTTGCAGACTGTTGACGCCTTGATTTCCGCGTAAGCTTCGGCTTCGGCCCATTTGGTGAAGTATTCCGTCGCAGTAAGGATGAAAGATTTCTGCTTGGTGAGGGAATTGGGATCACCTAGGGGACCAATGATGTCGAATGCCCACATGGAGAAAGGCCACGGGGAGGATATTGGATGAAGTGAGGAAGATGGTGAATGGATTTTATCGGCGTGAAGTTGACACTTGACACACCTACGGACATAGACAACACAATCTTCTTCCATAGTGGGCCAATAAAAGCCTTGGCGAATGATCTTCTTGGCGAGCATCTGACTATTCACGTGGTCACTGCATACGCCCGAGTGCGTCTGCACTACACATTTCCAAACCTCATCATCACCAAGACATCTTAACAGAATACCAGTAAGGCTCCTCCTATAGAGTAGACCTCCAACCAATGTATATTTCTGAGCCACCCTTCTTATGGCTTTCTTGTCCTCTGTGGTGGCCCCTTCAGGATAAGACTGATCTTGGCAGTATTTGACAATTTCATAGAACCATGGTTTCTCTTCATCAGCCAGTTCTTCTTCGGCCTCTGCCAACATGATCTCCCTCTTCTCAAGAATATCTTCCTGCAGGATCTTTCTTGCTATCATGTCTTTGATGTTTACGTAGAAAGCATCGTCGATTACAGGGGCGTGAAGTTTGTAGATGGAAATGGACTTAAATCATCTTCCTAGAGGGAACCTTATGGATGATGCCAACGAGGCGAGGGCATCGGCGAGAATATTCTGATGACGAGGGACATGAACAAAGATCAGTTTTGTGAATAGTTTGGAAAAGGCAGCAGTGAGTTCTTGGTATGGCTTGAGTTTGGGATCGCGAGTGCAATATTTAGTGAGCACCTGGCGAAGGATGAGTTGACTATCACCTACGACTCGCAACTCAGTGATACGAAAAGAATGAGCAAGTTCTAGGCCAGCTAGAAGAGCTTCTGATGCGGGACGAGACACGGACACGACAAGCTCGCGATCGTCCCTTAACGAGGGAAGCGTCGGACATGCGCGGTTGAGAAACCGGCAAGAGCTAGGGTGGTCGGCTCTCTCTTTCGTACCCGGATCGGGTCACGGGACGGTAATGCTCACTCTCGCAGCAGCGGTGATACAAATAGAAAGCGAGTTAGTTACCCTATCATGCTCTCTAGCAGCGGCATAAACAAGTATATATGAAAATAAGCAAATGCCAAATGTAGGAGCGAATACGATACCTCCACGCGCCCGGCGTGGGGACGACGGACCCGGCCGAAACTCGTACTCCCGGAACAATATTACACAATATTACAGAAATGCAAGCCGCTGCCCACTCCACGCAGGGAGGTAAAGGGATACACAATGGGGTCCGGGAGGACCGAATTCGGGTTGACGGGCGGCTTCTCGCGTTGATTCGGCAACGCCCGAACTAATGACGGTGGGGCCCACGTGCTGTCCTGAGGGGCCGTGTGGGACCCGGGTCACCGCTGTGGTGGGGGACACTGATGGAAGCGATCCCCGGGTTGGCGGCACGCTGGAACGACGATCGGAGGCCGGGCGGCTCCGGTCGGCGCCCGTCGGGAAAACTTCCCACGGATCTGCAGTTTCTGGTTTTCAGCGCGCTGTCCGGCGAGAACGGACGCTGAGATCAGATACGATGTCGGATTGACACAAAATTAGCGCCGTTGGAAAGCTGACTTGAAGTACTTCAATGTAGGCCTAGAGATCTAGCCTGGATCTTCGCTGATCTTGACTTATAGAATTTACAACCTCCTATTGTACAGTAACTGAACACTCAGATCTGCAGAGCGGATCTCTGATAACTTCCGTTGACCGCTAGGAAGACCTTATATTCAGACTTCGACTTCTTCATGAAAGTTGTAGGATTTTGAGTTGGGAAGATGGAAAAGTTGGTTTGGACATGTTTGAATGTGTCTATGAATTTCTATGATCTGTTTACTGGAAGAAGGTCGGATCTGGGAACTGGCTGGAAGTACTGTAGCTCCGGTAGAACATGAATTTTGAAAAATAGGTAAAAGACTCAACAAAAATTAATAAAAATTTTGGAGGTAGGGAAAATTGGACAGAACTCCCAGTTAAATTGGGAGGTCTAAAAAAATTTAAAAGGGTGGTAGAAGGGGACGAACTCAAAGGTTCTATCACTGTAGATAGAGACAGATCTGATCTGAGTTTGGGGAATGAACGAAGTGGAAACAATATGAAACGGGAGAATTTGAGCCTGAGTTTTTTTTTGGGGAAGGGGCTATAAGGTAGGAACCAACCCTAAAAATTTGAAGTCGATCTGAACTCGTGGCTGACTTGAGGAATTTCCGAGCTTCACCTCTGTCCAGGAAGACAGAACACCGAAATTGATCCCGTGGCGGCTCGAAGGCGGCACGAACGGCGGCGGCGGCGGCACCGGTGATGATCAGAGGTTGAGAGGGGATGAAGGGAGGTAGAACCACTCTAGATCTGGGGTTGAAGGTGGAAGAACAGCAGGGGGAGGAGAGAGGGGCGCACCAAGCTCCAAGAGACTCAACAATTTTCTGATTTTTCCATTGAATTTCTCATGAAAATACAAGGTTTTATATGCTAGGTTTCTAATCCATTCTAGGCCCTTGGATCAAGGGTTGATGAGTGAATGGCTGAGATACAATGTGAATAACACACTTAAAACATTTGTTTAATCTAATTTGACCATCTCCATTCAACCTTGGACTAAATCTATTCAAACACCACCTAATACACACCAACCATGCCTAATAAGGCCAAAAGAGGGGGCGCCCCCTTCATGGGCCTCTCTTGGGCCTAGGCTGGTCCAAGGCCAGCCAACCCAATCCAATAACTCATGTCTAGACTTGGGCCTTCCAAGTCTTGGTGGTCCATGAGAGGGAGTGGCCCAATTGGGCCTTAAATGACTAATATGGTCCATAAGGGTGGCATTTGGTCCAATATGAACTAGGCTTTCTAATGGACTCTACTAATGGCAATCTAACCTTGGACTTGACATAACAAATGGCCCATTGGCTTGATATAAGCCTTACAAGGAGCCCAAAAGAAAGAAATTACACAATTACAATCTTATACAAGCCATAACACACAAATACACTTCACCCGTGTATGGAAATCGCCTTTGATGCCCCATCAGCTTCATATTCGGCTATATTGTTGGTGACTGGAAATTTGAGTTGGTATGCCAATGGGAATGTGAGGCCTTCAGGCGACAGGAGGGCGACGCCGATTCCTCTCCCTTGAGAATTCAGAGCTCCATCAAAATATAGCGTCCACATCGGCTCATCTGATTGGTTGACGGACATTAGTTCCTCATCTGGAAACTCTGATTGGACGGGATCGAATTTGGGAAGAGGATGATGAGCGAGATGCTCGGCTATGGCATAGCCTTTAATCGCCTTTTGCTAGATGTATGTGATGTCGAACTGAGAGAGAAAACTTTGCCAGCGTGCTAGCCTATCCGTAAGGATGGCTTTCTCCAGAAGGAATTTGATAGGATTCATTCGAGCAATCAAGTGGACCTCATGAGCCAAGCAGTAGTGCTTCAATTTCTGCACTACCCAAACGAGGGTAGCACAGGTTCTCTCCATGACGGTGTACTTCTACTCACAGGGATTGAGAAGTTTGGACAAGTAATAGGTTGCCCGTTCCTTGCCTTCTTCATCAGCTTGTGCGAGGACGGCTCCCACGGAGTCATCCAAGACTGAGACGTAAAGGATCAGAGGTTTTTCTGGTTTGGGTGGAATGAGAACGGGTGGACTAGCCAGATATTCCTTCAACCCTTCAAAAGCTTTCTGACATTTAGAATTCCAGTGGAATTCTACTCCTGGCTTGGTTAACTCGTAGAGAGGTCTACACCTTTGTGAATGTTGAGACACAAATCGACGAATAAACTGCAACCTCCCGATTAAACCTCGGACTTCCCTTAAATTCTTGGGAGGCGGCATATCTCTGATAGCCTTAGCTTTGTCGGGATCTATCTCGATCCCTCTTTTGCTCACAATGAACCCCAGCAATTTTCCTGACGACACACCAAACACACACTTCTTCGGGTTCATTTTCAGTTGGAACTCCCTTGACCTCTGCAAGACCTTAGCCAAAACTTCTGGATGTTCCATCCTGATCCTTGATTTTATCAATAAATCATCCACATACACTTCCAGATATATGTGCATCATGTCATGAAATATGGCCATCTTCGCTCTTTGGTAAGTAGCTCCAGCATTCTTTAACCCAAACGGCATGACCACGTAACAATATGTTCCCCAAGGGGTAGTGAATGACGTCTTTTCCTGATCCTCTTCTGCCAAACGAATTTGATTATATCCTAAAAATCCATCCATGAATGAGAGGGTTTCGTAGCCTGCCGTGTTATCGATCAATACATCAATGTGAGGCAAGGGAAAATCGTCCTTTGGACATGCGCGGTTAAGGTCCCGGAAGTCGATGCAAATCCTGACTTTCCCATCTTTCTTCATAACCGGGACAATGTTCGCCACCCATTGAGGATAAAGGACGACTCTAATGAACCTGGCTTTGTGGAGCTTATCGACCTCTTCTTTCATTTTCAAAGCCATCTGAGGGTGGAAACGCCTTAACCTTTATTTTACCGAGACGGACCCTGGTTTTAGGGTTAAACGGTGTTCGACCAAGGTTGAATCCAGACCCGGCATATCCTCGTAGCTTCATGCGAACGTGTCCTTATATTCCTTGAGAACCTCAATTAATGCCTCTTCTTCAGAGGGTGGTAGGTTGTCACTTATGAGGATGATCCTAGGGTCTTCCTCAGTTCCCAAGTTGACTTCTTTGGTGGATTCTTCTACGGCGGTTGACGGCTCGTCGAATCTCCTCATTCCACTAGCGTATGCGCCCGCCGCATCATCATATTCTTCACCCTCATCTTCAGTGGGGCATTCTTCATCCGTGATCTCGTAGACTTCATACCCTTCATCAAATGTACAGTCGCCCTCACATTCTATTTCCGGTAGCCGGATGGGATTTTCTAGCAACTGGGGGATGGCAAGGAGGGCTTGACACCTGGCGGCTAAATCCAGAAGGAATCGACGAGGGATCTGCCTACCCTTGGATTTCTTCCTAGGTACTACCCTTGGCCTATCATTCCTAGATTGACTGACAATATTTACAGAAGAAGAGGAAGATGAAGAGGATGGTGTAGAATGTACAGGAGAAGACCCCTCAGAGGAGGGGTAGAAAAGGTCGCTCATCGGACCTTGGACGGGTGGTCCGCAAGGCGGTACGCACCCGTGGGAGATGTAGGAGGTTTCCTCAACGAAGATGTGTTGTTGGGGAGTTTGAAAATTGACGTTTTTTTTTTCGTTTTCATTTTTAATGACAAAGCAGTGAAAAGAGATTGGAGGAGAGAGAAAAGTGGTTATGGCTAGAGGATTGTGAGGCTCATAGAGCAGATCATGGTTGAAGACCTGGCGCGGGTTGAAAAGTCCGCGTAGGTATGTAAACAGAGAAGGGGATCTGGGAAGATCATCAGACAATTGTCTGGCCCAGGAAGAAGATATCAGCAAAGGCTGAGACGAGTGGATGGAGAAGATGGCGGCTAATGAGCCGTCGACGGCAATGTTGAGGACGGATGAAGATCCGTCGATGACAGAGTCCTTCTGGCGAGGACGAGGATAGTTTGGAACCTTGGCAAGAGTGGTAATATTCTCTGGTATTCCGGAGATCAATGGTGGTCCTTCAGGCTGCGGAGACGAGAACATCCTTTCCAGTGCAACGGAAATGTCCCGTATGTTGAACCATTTGTTCCACTCGCATTCCGGATCTTTGATCTTGCCTCTTTTGGTGATCCTCGGACATTTTTCAGCCAAATATACAGCATGTGATCTCCCATCTGCTTCTCGTGGGTAATCTCCAATCTGAACAACGGGCCCTCTGTTGAAGTGGTTTGATAGAGTCCATGTGAGGGGCTTCCAATCCGCCCTGAACGGTCCTTTGAAGCCTAGGCCAAACCTACGGTTCGGCCTAATTTCCTTTGGCAGTTTGAGCATACCCTGTAATTGTGCGCCCAGACCTTTACACTGTTGATAGCCGATGTTCCTCATAATCTCCCAACCTTTGGAGTGAAAAGGGAGACATGATGTTGCGGTTGTCCTGACCGGCTCCTTTGGTGCTAGTGGAACGTGAGATAGATCACGCACGTCCAGCAATGACAATATGGGGCGATGAGAGGGCCACACAGAGGGCAGAGAGGTGTTGATAGCATCCACTGTGTGAAGGACAGGTGTACTGACCACTTTAATAATTCTCCCATTGTAAGGAAACTTCAAGCACTGATGGTTGGTGGAAGGCACGGCGTCCATGGCTTCGATGTAAGGGCGACCCAGTATAGCCTTGAATGTGGGGTCCATGTCGAGGACATGGAATTCTGTGGGAATTGACATGGGGCCTAGTTCTGCCTTCAGAATAATCATCCCCTGCGGCGGCCTTTTGCTATTGTCATAAGCCGTGACCGTGATCGAGGAAGGTCTTATTTGTTCCTCGTCGACCCCACACAACTGAAGAGTGCTCATGGAGATCACATTTATGGACGCACCCGTGTCCACAAGACACGGGTTTATGGATACCCCATTAATTTTTATTGAAATGCACAGTGCATATTTTCGAGCCTCCTTGGGAGCGAGCTCGTAGTTGTGGAACATGATGGCCGGTTGTGTGTCCGTTGCGGTTAGGACGGTCGAAATCTTCTCCACGGGGAGGTATTCATTAACCATGACTCTTTGAAGGTACTCCATTAAGGCTGCCTGGTGGGATGTGGATCTTTGAAGAAGCTCCAGGATGGAGATCCGAGCAGGCGTCTTGTCTAAATGTTTTAATAGATCATACTGTGTTCCAGGGATAGCTCTTTCTGGTTGTTCTCCATCATCCTTCTCTGGCTGAGATTGCTCAAGATTCTGACTGTTGTGGGGGAAAACCCTGTGGAAAATCCTTCCACTCCGGAGCACCATTGCCTGCGGCTTTTGTACCTCTGTGGGGGTAGCAGTGGGTTTTAACAGAGGTTTGAGGGGTAGTGGTGGAGGAATGGTCGATGAAGCAGGGGTGATGACGGGAGCAGGGATTCTGATGAGGGGTTTGTTAGGTGGAGGCATGGTGGAGGTAGAGGGGATATCGCGCGGATTATGAAGGATAAGGGGTCTGGAAGGTGGAGGTGGAGACGAAGTAGAAGTGGGTAGGGCTTGAAGTGGGCAATGATTTTGCGGTGGGCGATGAGTAATGAGTGGTTTTGAAGGCATTAGTGGTGATACGGTGGAGAAAGACGGGGTTATGTATGGTTGACGGATGATAAGGGGTTCAGGAGGCGTAGGGGTAAATGTGGTAGAGGTGGATGGTAAAGTGGGGGAGTGGGAGAAGATGAGAGGGTGTGAAGGCGTAGTGGAGAGTGTCGGTTGATAGGAGATCGGGGTACGGATGAGAGGGCGTAATGGTAGTGGAAATGGTGAAGGCGATACTAACGCGGGTTGATGAGAGAGAGGTGCTACCCGGGCAAAGCAAGGGTGTTGCGTGATGATAGGATTGGCGGTAGAAAGAATGGAGGTACTTTCCTGGTACCACACCTGCTCTCTCTCGACTTTCGGGAAGGAGGAGATGGGGCTAACCTGATGATTGGGCTGTTGGTGCTCCGGTAATGGATTCTGGATTATGCCCATGTCGGGCTGTTGTTGTGGGGCCTGCTGAGGCTGTTGTTGTTGTTGTGGTTGCTACTGCTGCTGCTGTTGTAACTGCTGCTGTGGCCTATGAGGAGGTCTCCTAGCCTTGAGAGCCGCGACGTATCGTCTCATTTCATCCCAATCTATTTGATGTTCATCATTCATATCGTGGATGTAATCTTTGAAATGGAAGCAGTAATCTACTGTGTGTCCTGGCTGCCTGTAGTAGACGCAGTATTTGGAGGTATCAACATTTGGGGGCCACACGGGCCTTTCTCTGGGTAGGGTGAGTTGGTTTGATGCCATGAGGGCATTAAAAATGTCTGCTAAGGTTTCTGGCAATGGTGGATAGTAGGCTCTCTTGGGACCGAGCGGCCTCCTTTGTTGCTGTTGGGGACCATAGTTCCCCGGGGGTGGAACTTGGTTGTACTGAAGCGGTGGTTGTTGTTGCTGAGGTTGTGGTTGTTGTTGCTGGGGTTGACGTAATAGAGGCATATTATCCTGGGGTGGATTATTTTGGGGTGGAGGACGAAGAGGGAAAGGACCTGGTTGGAGGGGAAGTCGGGGCATTTGTGGAGGCCTCGGGTTGACTGCATAGTTGGCATTGTTGACCGCACCCACTTGCTCATTTGTCACGACCCCTTCTGTGGCTCCGCCCGGGACACCAGCGCCTGTCTTTCTGACTACTTTGGACTTCGGTGACTCAAACATGTTCATAATGGGGGAGTCTTTTAACTGGGTTTGGATGTATCGGGCCCTTTCATAGAGTTCCTCCATTGTAGTAAGTTTATTCATGGCCAGGACGTGTCTGAACTGTGGGGTTGCATTAGACACAATCATCTTCACTTGTTCGGGCTCGGAGAGGGTATCCCTTATTCTTTCCGCCAGAGACCTCCATCTATCAGCATAGCGGACAAAATCTTCGTCGGGCTTCATCTTTTCGGCCACTAGGTCGGTAATGGAGAGTGAGGGACCGACCCTATCCCTATATTTCTGCAAGAACCTTCTCTGGACTATTTCAAAATTCTCGGCCTCGCGGGGCTCCAAGGAATAGAACCACTCAAGCGCGGGACCATCCAATGATCTCCGAAAGAGGTATGCCAGGGACCTCTGATCATTTTGCCAATAGGAGGATTCATACATGAAATCCTTGAGGTGAATGAAGGGGTTACCGGTACCGTTGTATCTGCGGTACGTGGGCATTTCGGAGGGAAGAAGATGAATGACGGGAAGGATTGGCAAAGCAACCTCCGGGGTGGCTTTCACGTCCACCATCCTTCTCAGATTTTGAAACTGCTCGTCCATACGATTGAACCTATTGAGGAGCGATTGGGCGAGCTCCTCTGGAGGTGAAGGTGGCACTTGCCACTGGGGGAGAAACTGTCTCCCGGAGACTTGAGGGGGGAACCCGGAATGAGAGGGAGCTGTCGGACCGCCGACAGTTGGCCCTGGCTGAAGCGGTGTGTGGGGAACAACGGGAGTTTGAGATTGTGACGGGAACTGGAATGAGGGTGGTTGTTGGCTCGCTTGTCCTTGAAGCGAGGGAGACTGGATGGCTTGTGCCAATGAAGGAGATGGAATGGCCTGCACGGACTCTTGGAGAGGTGCGATGGCCGGAGTTGATTCCTGGGGCGTGGGGGAAACAGATTTCCCTTTTAGAATGGCCTGGAAGGCCCGGAGCTGTTCAGAGGTAAGCTCCGTGTTGGCGAGGACGCCCAGTAAGGAAGAGATATCCTGTGGTGGGGACGTGTCCCCGGCAATAACCTGCACCTCATGCGAGGGCTCATGAGAAGGACCCGAGTCCATAGCATAGACTCGCGGGTCGGCTGACAAACCACGACTAGGGTGGTTTTCCTCAAAAGACTCGTGAGCCATGCTCACAGTTTTCCCAGAACGCAAAAACATACACTAGCAAGCATGTAGCAGAGATTATCAAACAAGTGGATGCCTTTACGCCCTTTTTGTGTTTTGATTTTGATGATTTTTTTTTTATGTTTTTAGCGAGATCCAAAGTTCACACAAAATGGGGACCCTAGTTTATTTTTGTTTCACCGCCGTGTCAGCTAGGGTCTCTCGTCTCACCACGAATGAAATGACTAACTCCGGGGAACTTCAATGGTACAACCAGCCCAGTGAACGAAGAGGAGATTCTTCGATGTCGGGGACTTACAGAGGTCCCAGTGGAGGAGATTCTAGTCCGTTGAGAGGAATTCTCAAACGGAGAGTCCTTCCTTCACCGGGAAAGGGTGATCCTCAAAAAAATGAAAAAGGGATAGAAAAGAGGGATGGATGCATGCAATGAAATGCTGACAGAGATATGGAGTGGGAAAACAACAGAAATAACAGACATATAATAAACAAACAACCAATCAAAACTGACAGTGATGCCGTGAGCACAACGGGGGCGCGCGCGGGCGCCAAGGTGGAGAGGCACGGATGGTGCCGAACTTGCAAGGGTAGCCGAAAGGAAGCAGTAGAGGTCCCACCGTGATCGCCAATCTGTGAGCGACGTCACGCGGTTCGGGGTGCAAAGAGGACGCGGAGCGCGCGGGCTCCTTCTTTTTGTTTGCTGCAACACAGAAATAAGAGAAAAGAGAAGGGGCCACCACGGGAGATTGCTCCGGTGGGGCGAGCAGGACAAATGTAATATAGCAAGATATGGGGGTTAAACGGCCATAGCGGGAAGTGACTCGCCGCGACCTCGGGGGGACGGGAATGGTGCAGAAATTAAATAGCAAGAATTGAAACGATCATTGGGGAAGTGACTCGCCGCGGCCTCGAGAATATGAGCAGATAAGAATATAACAGAATATAAGGAGAATATAAAGAGCGGAATTTAAACGGCCATTGGGAAAGTGACTCGCCGCGGCCTCAAGAACATGAATAGATAAGAATATAATATATAAGAACGGGAATTTAAACGGCCATTGGGGAAGTGACACGCCGCGGACTCGAGAATATGAATAGATAAGAATATAACATATAAGAACGGGAATTTAAACGGCCATTGGGGAAGTGACTCGCCGCGGCCTCGAGAATATGAGCAGAATACAACAGAATATAAAGAGAGTATAAGAACGGGAATTTAAACGGCCATTGGGGAAGTGACTCGCCGCGGCCTCGAGAACAAGATATGATCGCCAGGGGCCGAAAGACCCCAAAATAAAGAAAGTGATCGCGCCTACCTCAAGAGCGGGAGATGGCGGGTTGCTTCTTCCTCCCCCTTCGACCGGCCGACGGAGAGGGCTTTCCTTGGGTACCCTTGCAAAACAACGACAAACAAGTAACGAGTGGATTAGAAAGATGAAGGTGTAGTATTCAAATCCTTGCGATAAAAATAACGAAATGATGGCAAGACACACACCTGGTTGGTGTTGTCTTTTAAACCCCTCTCGGACTCGAGTAGGAGGAAAATGAGATGATGGATGCAAGAAGTATATAAGAAGAGGCGCCCTTATGAAGGGGGATAGATGATGCGAGATGATGAATGTAAAAGAACTAAGAAGAAAAGGAAAGGATTGGCTTATTGGATGTGCCGATGGTGAAATCCGGCGGAGCTCCGGCAGCGTAGGGATGGCGTGGAAGCGCGGTGGATGAAGACGACCTTCCTCTCGCGAGCGTGGGCACCCGAGAAGCCGGCAGAACCTCCACCTACAAAAGGCCCCACGGGTTAGAAAATGACTCCGGTAGCCTCTGGGCTCCGGCAGCCTATCGGATCTCTTCGAAGCTCCCCCAGAACTGAGGGGGTGGGCCTCTATTTATAGGGCTCCGGAGGGTGGAGGCGTCCAGGACTCTGGACACCTCCATCAGGGCCGAACTAATATTTTATTCTATTTTATTAATTTTTTCAGAATATTTTTGTGGAGGCGTCCAGGGCCCCGGACGCCCCTAACAGGTCCACCGAACACCACCGACGGCCGCACGCGGTTTGACACAACGCGTGGTTTTATGAGCGGCGCCTCGTGATTTTGAAATGGGCGCGTCCAGCGGGCTGGACGTCTCCATAATTTAGATTTTTTCACACACGACAAACCGTCGTTCGGTGGGCGGCGCCCGTGAGGAAGTTGATGGAGGCGTCCAGGGGCCTGGACGCCTCCATAAATATATTGTTTTTTATTATTTTGTTTTGTTTTTATGCCAAAGCTGGCATTTTAATTTTTATACTTGTTTTTATGGAGGCGTCCAGGGGCCTGGACGCCTCCATTAATATATATATATTTTTTTATGTTTTGTCTTTTATGCCAACTGGCATTTTACATATTTTTTATATTAGTTTTTATGGAGGCGTCCAGGGTCCTGGACGCCTCCATTAATATATATTTTTTATTTATTTTTGGGCTCTGAAAAATAAATAAAAAAAATTAAAAGAATGGGGGCGTCCAGGGGCCTGGACGCCCCCATTAAGACCCACCCGGGTCCTCAGTTCAGGCGTTGGCGACCGCCTGGCAGACACCCTTCTTGATTCCGGAACCTCCTGATGCGTCTGACTTGTGTTGATGCCGTCCGAATGCCGTGACGAGACGATTCCGGATGCCGGAAAAGGCAGAAGAAGACCCAAGAAAAGGAAGTATTTAAGAGATTCGAAATGCGTGAGCCGTCGCGGGGCGTTGTATAGTAATATGAGACTTTCTCAGGAGACGTCAAGAATGGCGTGTCTACAGACATCTGGTGTGTGATGAGATGCGATTGCCGAGGTCGTTCTAATGCGTGTGTGCGTTGTTGAGTGCGCAGCTAAAGCGTGTGGGCTGATTACCCACGGGTCGAGAGATCTATTTCTTCTCGATGTGGCTTCATCTTGGCTTCCTGTGCCTCGATGTCGTCTGTTTTCGTGTCGTTGCTGGTGGTTTTCAACTGTTGGTATTGGCATTTGTGAGTGTTGGGGAATTTATCGGCATTCCTGCTGACTGAGTACCCTTTACTCTGCAGTTTTTCTCTTGGGTGTTGTGCTCTCGAGGCGTGTTCGTAGTCCTTGAGTTGCGTTCCCCGAGATTATTGTCGTTTCTCATTGTCGTGGATCTTTTCTTGGTGAGCGGTCTGATGCGTGACCCGTCCCTTGTTGTCGTGTGCTCAGCTGTTCCTGTGCCTTGATGTGACCCTGCTTGCAGTTGTGTTCCATGGTTTTATGTTCAGAACGGAACCGAAAATTCTGCAAGTGCTGCTGTTGCTGTTGGTGTTTTGGCGCTGTTTCTCTATGATTTTGTATATTGACTTTGTGTCTCTGTTTTGGACCAGGTCTTGTCGGTTAGCCTTGATGTACTCTTTCTCCTTAGAGTTAGCTTGCGACTCGATCAGATATGATATCTGAGTGAGGACTGACTTGATTGTGTTTGCGGTCCAGCAGTGCTGTTGTCGTTGGCGTCCTGTGCGCCAGGTGTTCCCTGTTGCCTTTGGCACTGGAGCCGATGATGTGGTCGAGCTGTCAGCTGAGAGGATTGTGTCCCCTTGTTTGAGCTGATACTCGCTGTGTCTGTCGTTTCGTTTCTTCGGTTGTCGGTTGTTGTGGCAGTCGTGTCTCCATTTCTGGTGAGACGTAAGCGATGTTGCCTTTGTTTCGGAAGTGTTGGACTTGTGTTCACTTGGGTGCCGTGCTCGATCCAGAGCGTGTGCCGGTGATTATGGTCTGACTATGTTCCTCTGAGCTGTGTTCTCTTGAGATTTGTGTCGCTTCCGTGGTTGTGTTGTTGGGTTATTCTTCCCTGTTTCTCCTTTGTTAGTCCTTAAATTTCGAGGATAAAATTTCTTAAAGGAGGGGAGGATATAATGCCATGGATCCTTGGTAGATCTTTATTGGATCTTTCGGATTTGTTTCGGTGAGTTTCGGTTCGCTTTTGTGGCTTCCGAGTTGAACTTTGCGAGCCGTGTGGATTTTTCTCTCGTACTAGTTACGGAACCCTACGGTGAGTTTATTTGTCAGTTCATCGACTCGTGAATGCTGCAGCGACGATGTACTCTCCGAGCCGGTCGTTTCGACTATTTTTGCATATTTAGCGGAGATAGGGCCTAAAAATAGATTTTTCAGAAATTAGGAAAATTCCTAATTTCTTTTCCTATTTCTTTTCCTTCCTCTCTCTTCCCTTCTCATTTCGCCGCCGCCGTCTCTCTCTTCCGTTTTCTCTCCTCTCGAGCTTCCTCGGCTCCGGTTGCAGACGGAGACCTAAGAGCGAGTGTTGGGGATCCTGTGGAGCTGACTGGGTGCGCGACGGGGCGAGGATGGAGTGGTTTTGGCGCGATCCCGAATGGTAGATTCAAAGCCGGTGTTTGAGCTCGTGGCACGGTTTTCGGTGTGGTTTAGTCCCTTCGGGACACGGTTTCTTCGGTGGAGGTAGGGAGACGGATCGCCACTTCCTCCTGCACGTTTTCCCTGCTTCTGTGCGTTCTTTGGTGCTCGATCGGGGGAGATCGGGCCGATTTAGTGAAAACCGTAGTTTTTGGGGTTTTCAGGGTTCGCCGGAAAACGGCAACCATTCGTGGTGTGGTTAGTGTCAAACTGACCGTTGGGATGTCTGGATCCCATTCACGTAAGTTTCGTGTCGATCGGTTGTCATTCGAGGCAGGTAGGAGTCCGGGAACCTCGGTGACTCGTTTAGGGTTGATTTGTTCAAATCGCCCTGATCTTACGTTTTAGCGCGTGCATGTGGGCTTTTTAGCCTCCCAATGTTATTTTTCATCGTCTATCTTTGTTTCCCCTGCGCTTCGGCGTGAATGGGGCGTGGAACGGGCCAATTTGGCGTTTCCACTGTTTTCCCGCCGTGACCGGTGTAGCGGTCGTTCCAGGGATCGTCACAGTCCATGACGGCCCTACGATAGACCGTCACAGCGTCTGGGCGTTTTTAAATTGTTCGTGGCTGAGTGAGCATGACGGTCATGTCCCTGACCGTTACACTCCCCTGACGCGTCCCGGCTGGTGCGTCACATCCATTGTGCCTTTTGTGTTGTGTTTGAGGCGGTTGCTCTGACGGGACTCCCCCAGTGCGTCAGAGTGGTGTAACGCGCCAGCCCCAGGCCGTTACACTCTGTTTGACCTGGTTTGACCGTTTAAGGCGGTTTTTGTAACGGGTTCGTCCCCGTGCGTTACAGCGTTGTAACGCGTTCGTCGTGGACCGTCACACGTTGTTTGTTTGAGTTTTCCTTGGGTTGTGCTTGTTGGCCCTGACGGCCCTGGATGAGTGCGTCAGAGCCGTGTAACGCGCCTGGGTCAGGCCGTTACGTGCCCTGTGTGTCTTAGGCTTTGGTTAGGGTGGTGTCTGTGACGGCTCCTCCTGCGACTGTCACGTTTTTGTAGCGCGTCTGTTCTAGACCGCCACTGTCTTGTTCCTCTAGAGTGTAACGGCCTAGCGTTAGACCGTCACGTTCTAGTAATAGTCTAGGAGTGGTGCGTTACAGTCTTTGAGTTCCGATTTCCGTTGTTTCGGTTTCTGATTGTCTTGGCTTGTCCTTGTAGCCTGCCCGTTTTCCCGTGGATGTCTCTGGACGTCCTATGAGGGCTAAGACTACGTTATAAGGTAGCCAGGAGTCTTCTTGCTTGAGGTAGGATTTTCTATCCTACTATTGAGTGTGTCTTTGTCGGGTTCCGGTCAACCCGGGGTGACCCAGTGGTTGACAGGTGACCTTGTGTGGGTGTCTCAGCGGTTTTGTCCAGTCTAAGACACTGGTTCTGGACGCCTTGAGGTATCGTCTTACCTTGGTTTATGTGTCCATGCGTGTCTGAGGGTCCTCGGTGTTTCCTCAGGTCTCCGTGAGTTATTTTCTGCGGAGCGTCGTTTCTCGTGGCTTAGGATTAGACCGATTGGTGGCTTGTTCCGCTGTCTGTGACGATCTTGCCTTTGAGTCGTCCGACTCAAGGATCGTTACGTGGTAGGTCTAGTTGCCTTGCCCAGAGTCTATCGGCAGTGGCTGTGCTGCCATTGGTGCTTCGAAGTACGTGTCGTGATGCGTTCTTGCCTGCTTGTACTTCAACACTTGTGTTTTGAGTCTCTGTGTCTTGTGAGCCTCCTTTTATTGTAGCCCTAAGGCCTTTGAGTTACCGACCCGCCTGCGGATGGCGGAGGGGTGTTCTCGACATACGGTTTGCAAGCTAGTTTCCGTGGACTCCTGTGTGGTAGTAGCGTCCGCTACAGGGAGAAAACTAGCTAGAGGGCCTGGCTTGGGCACAAAGCTTGTGTGTGCACACGTGGTCAGGGGCGGTTGGACTGGCGCCGACGGGCTTGACCCTGACTAGTTACTCGTTACTGTGGTACCACGGTTCTACTTTCCGTGGGTACTGTTGTTCTTCCTCGGACTCGGAACAGTGGTTCCTTGGACCTGGTTCTGAGAGTGTGTTAATCTCTGTCGGCCCTTGTGACGACAGCATTGACGAGACACTTGTGGCGTAGCATAAGACGTCAGTGGATGCAGCTGGCTAATCTTTTGGGGGGGGGTGCTTCCGTCACGTGACGCGTGACTCTCGGCGTTTCTTGTGCGTCGTGACCTTCCCAAGTTAGCCTTTCTGTGGCCCTACTCGAGGTCAGTGTGACGTTGCGTGCACGACGTTCTAAGTCATGTGTGCCGTCGTGTCTGTTGTGACTGTCTTTTGTCCATCCGTGCAGGTCTTCGTCTTAAGCCTGGCGTCGTGTCGGCAGATCGGTAACTCCTGACTTTGTCAGATCAGAGTCGCCCTTCTGTTGCTGTTTGGAGTAGCTTAGGGTGCTGAGTTCTTCTCGGTGGCCGTGTTCTGGGTTTTACGGCCTCACCTTTCCCTTGCTTTTGGCTTCCCTTGCTCTTAGCATGTTCCCTACTCCTGCTGTTCATGTTCTTTTTACAGCTTTGTAGTATAGTTTTCCTGCTTTACTACACATGCTGTTTTCGTTGTTGTTGTTCTGTGTTACTGCGTGTTTTTGAGTGGGGATCCGCGTGACCCCTACTGAGCCAGTGACACGAGGCTCACCCCTACTTTTCAGGTGGGGTGACGTCGTTTGGTCTGCTTCCATGTGGTTCCTGGTGCGCGTGCTCGTAGCGTGTCGTTGTGGCCAGCTGGTACCTGCGTCGGGCTTACCCCGACTTCTCAGTACGTCTTTTCTTTTCTGTCGACTGTACTTGCTAGACTTGCTGTCTTTAACTTTGGACTCGACTCTGGTGTATAATTGTTAAAATGAAACTGTTAATTAAAAAGTAATTTTATTTCTGCTACTTTAGCAAACCAATCTAATGAAATTTAATTGCTTACTGTTATATCTCTGTGGCTTCAATGTACTCTACACATACCTTTCATCCCTTCGGAGCTTTACCGCTCTTGGGAGGCCTCGCGGGTTCCTTGTGGTATCACGTGTATTCGGTAGTCCTACCGGGTATGCCTAATATCCGGAATCCGGGTCGCTACAGTTGGTATCAGAGCAGTGTTCTGAGATGTTCGGAGTTCTTTTCTGAGCTATCAGAGCATTGTTGTGTGAAGTACATGAGAATTCGAGATATACAGTATCCAGAGTCCTGAAAGTCTAGTGCAGTCTTCAGCTGGCTTCGGTTTGCGATTCTTTGTCGCTTCATTTTCTGTGCGTCGTCTTGTGCGTGCTGTCCTGGCACTGTACGAGATGGCCCTGCTCTCGTCAGGATGTGACGAGGTGTTTCTTTTTCGTCGTTGTGTTTGTTTTGATCAAGTTGTACTTGGCAGAGTTCGCCGGAAGGCTTGAATCTGTAGTACGTTGTTCGAGGTTTTCTCTGTATGTTGTTCAGGTTGCTGTTGACCGTTGGCCTTAGTCTGATGACCGTGCACGTTCTCACGTTGTCTTGGTCGTCCCGGCTTGAGTCTGTACAACTCTTGATGTGTTTCGCTTCTGTTGAAGTGCTCGGTTAGATTCCGTGTTTGAGAAGTTGCTCAGGCAAGCTAGGATTTTCCCTTCCTGGTGAGCTTTCGTGGTTGAGCTTAATTGCTTCTCATCCCTTCTGGTGGAATCTTCTCGAGGTTTGCCTTGGAATTGCTATCTTAGTGATGCCTTTGTCCTGTGTCTGCTTAAGTGTGGACAGTTTTGTTCTGAGCCTGATCTGCTCTTTGCTATACGGTTGCTTAGCTTTGGACTCCATCATGGTGTTAAGAGCTGTTGTGTACCGTATTTGTCGTGCCGTGTCCAGTGGCCGACGTGTTGTGAAGGCTCATTTGTCGTTTTCAGGATGTGAAGGTAAGCTGAGATTAATGCTTTTCCTTGTGCTTTGTGTTGAAGCTGGTACTCTTCTCCTGTTGCACTTGGGCTTCTGGTAATCGGTTGTTCGCTGGATCGGTACTCGTGGCGTGTTGTTTGCGATCTTCATAGATTGCGAAGGCGTCTGGTGTGTGCTGAGATGCGATTGCCGAGGTCGTTCTAATGCCTGTGTGCGTTGTTGAGTGCGCAGCTGAAGCGTGTGGGCTGATTACCCACGGGTCGAGAGATCTATTTCTTCTTGATGTGACTTCATCTTGGCTTCATGTGCCTCGATGTCGTCTGTTGCCGTGCCGTTGCTGGTGGTTTTCAGTTGTTGGCATTGGCATTTGTAAGTGTTGGGGAATTTGTCGGCATTCCTGCTGACTGAGTACCGTCTACTCTGCATTTTTTCTCTTGGGTGTTGTGCTCTCGAGGCGTGTTCGTAGTCCTTGAGTTGCGTTCCCCGAGATTATTGTCGTTTCTCGTTATCGTGGATCTTTTCTTGGTGAGCGGTCTGATGCATAACCCGTCCCTTGTGGTCGTGTGCTCAGCTGTTCCTGTGCCTTGATGTGACCCTGCTTGCAGTTGTGTTCCATGGTTTTATGTTCAGAATGGAACCGAAAATTCTGCAAGTGCTGCTGTTGCTGTTGGTGTTTTGGCGCTGTTTCTCTATGATTTTGTCTATTGATTTTGTGTCTCTGTTTTGGACCAGGTCTTGTCGGTTAGCCTTGATGTACTCTTTCTCCTTAGAGTTAGCTTGCCACTCGATCAGATATGATATCTGAGTGAGGACTGACTTGATTGTGTTTACGGTCCAGCAGTGCTGTTGTCGTTGGCGTCCTGTGCGCCAGGTGTTCCCTGTTGCCTTTGGCACTGGAGCCGATGATGTGGTCGAGCTGTCAGCTGAGAGGATTGTGTCCCCTTGTTTGAGCTGATACTCGCCATGTCTGTCGTTTCATTTCTTCAGTTGTCGGTTGTTGTGGCAGTCGTGTCTCCATTTTTGGGGAGACGTAAGCGACGTTGCCTTTGTTTCGGAGGTGTTGGACTTGTGTTCACTTGGGTGCCGTGCTCGATCCAGAGCGTGTGCCGGTGATTATGGTCTGACTATGTTCCTCTGAGCTGTGTTCTCTCGAGATTTGTGTCGCTTCCGTGGTTGTGCTATTGGGTTATTCTTCCCTATTTCTCCTTTGTTAGTCCTTAAATTTCGAGGATGAAATTTCTTAAAGGAGGGGAGGATGTAATGCCCTGGATCCTTGGTAGATCTTTATTGGATCTTTCGGATTTATTTCGGTGAGTTTCGGTTCGCTTTTGTGGCTTCCGAGTTGAGCTTTACGAGCCGTGTGGGTTTTTCTCTCGTACTAGTTACGGAACCCTACGGTGAGTTTATTTGTCAGTTCATCGACTCGTGAATGCTGCAGCGATGATGTACTCTCCGAGCCAGTCGTTTTGACTATTTTTGCATATTTTTCGGAGATAGGGCCTAAAAACGGATTTTTCAGAAATTAGGAAAATTTCTAATTTCTTTTCCTATTTCTTTTCCTTCCTCTCTCTTCCCTTCTCATTTCGCCGCCGCCCTCTCTCACTTCCGTTTTCTCTCCTCTCGAGCTTCCTCGGCTCCGGCTGCAGACGGAGGACCTAGGAGCGAGTGTTGGGGATGCTGTGGAGCTGACTGGGTGCGCGACGGGGTGAGGATGGAGTGGTTTTGGCGCGATCCCGAACGGTGGATTCAAAGCCGGTGTTTGAGCTCGCGGCGTGGTTTTCAGCGCGGTTTAGTCCCTTCGGGGCACGGTTTCTTCGGTGGAGGTAGGGAGACGGATCGCCACTTCCTCCTGCACATTTTCCCTGCTTCTGTGCGTTGTTTGGTGCTCGATCGGGGGAGATCGGGCCGGTTTAGTGAATACCGTAGTTTTTGGGATTTTCAGGGTTCGCCGAAAAACGGAAACCATTCGTGGTGTGATTAGTGTCAAACTGACCGTTGGGATGTCTGGATCCCATTCACGTAAGTTTCGTGTCGATCGGTGGTCATTCGAGGCCGGTAGGAGTCCGGGAACCTCAGTGACTCGTTTAGGGTCGATTTGTTCAAATCACCCTGATCTTGCGTTTTAGCGCGTGCATGTGGGCTTTTTAGCCTCCCGATGTTGTTTTTCATCGTCTATCTTTGTTTCCCCTGCGCTTCGGCGTGAATGGGGCGTGGAACGGGCCAATTTGGCGTTTCCACTATTTTCCAGCCGTGACCG
The DNA here is from genome assembly GCA_022559845.1 of Amorphophallus konjac. Taxonomy (NCBI): domain Eukaryota; kingdom Viridiplantae; phylum Streptophyta; class Magnoliopsida; order Alismatales; family Araceae; genus Amorphophallus; species Amorphophallus konjac. The sequence continues at coordinate 99,917,650 of CM040128.1, forward strand.
GTGTAGCGGTCGTTCCAGGGACCGTCACAGTCCCTGACGGCCCTACGATAGACCGTCACAGCGTCTGGGCGTTTTTAAATTGTTCGTGACTGAGTGAGCGTGACGGTCATGTCCCTGACCGTTACACTCCCCTGACGCGTCCCGGCTGGTGCGTCACAGCCATTGTGCCTTTTGTGTTGTGTTTGAGGCGGTTGCTCTGACGGGACTCCCCCAGTGCGTCAGAGTGGTGTAATGCGCCAGCCCCAGGCTGTTACACTCTGTTTGACCTGGTTTGACCGTTTAAGGTGGTTTTTGTAACGGGTTCGCCCCCGTGCGTTACAGTGTTGTAACGCGTCCGTCGTGGACCGTCACACGTTGTTTGTTTGAGTTTTCCTTGGGTTGTGCTTGTTGGCCCTGACGGCCCTGGATGAGTGCGTCAGAGCCGTGTAACGCGCCTGGGTCAGGCCGTTACGTGCCCTGTGTGTCTTAGGCTTTGGTTAGGGTGGTGTCTGTGACGGCTCCTCCTGTGACTGTCACATTTCTGTAGCGCATCTGTTCTAGACCGCCACAGTCTTGTTCCTCTAGAGTGTAATGGCCTAGCGTTAGACCGTCACGTTCGAGTAACAGTATAGGAGTGGTGCGTTACAGTCTTTGAGTTCCGATTTCCGTTGTTTCGGTTTCTGATTGTCTTGGCTTGTCCTTGTAGCCTGCCCGTTTTCCCGTGGATGTCTCTGGACGTCCTATGAGGGCTAAGACTACGTTATAAGGTAGCCAGGAGTCTTCTTGCTTGAGGTAGGATTTTCTATCCTACTATTGAGTGTGTCTTTGTCGGGTTCCGGTCAACCCGGGGTGACCCAGTGGTTGACAGGTGACCTTGTGTGGGTGTCTCAGCGGTTTTGTCCAGTCTGAGACACTGGTTCTGGATGCTTCGAGGTATCGTCTTACCTTGGTTTATGTGTCCATGCGTGTCTGAGGGTCCTCGGTGTTTCCTCAGGTCTCCATGAGTTATTTTCTGCGGAGCGTCGTTTCTCGTGGCTTAGGATTAGACCGATTGGCGGCTTGTTCCGCTGTCTGTGACGATCTTGCCTTTGAGTCGTCCGACTCAAGGATCGTTACGTGGTAGGTCTAGTTGCCTTGCCCAGAGTCTGTCGGCAGTGGCTGTGCTGCTATTGGTGCTTCGAAGTACGTGTCGTGATGCGTTCTTGCCTGCTTGTACTTCAGCACTTGTGTTTTGAGTCTCTATGTCTTGTGAGCCTCCTTTTATTGTAGCCCTAAGGCCTTTGAGTTACCGACCCGCCTGCGGATGGCGGAGGGGTGTTCCCGACATACGGTTTGCAAGCTAGTTTCCGTGGGCTCCTGTGTGGTAGTAGAGTCCGCTACAGGGAGAAAACTAGCTAGAGGGCCTGGCTTGGGCACAAAGCTTGTGTATGCACACGTGGTCAGGGGCGGTTGGACTGGCGCCGACGGGCTTGACCCTGACTAGTTACTCGTTACTGTGGTACCACGGTTCTACTTTCCGTGGGTACTGTTGTTCTTCCTCGGACTCGGAACGGTGGTTCCTTGGACCTGGTTCTGAGAGTGTCTTAGTCTCTGTCAGCCCTTGTGACGACAGCATTGACGAGACACTTGTGGCGCAGCATAAGACGTCAGTGGATGCAGCTGGCTGTTCTTTTTGTGAGGGGGTGCTTCCGTCACGTGACGCGTGACTCTCGGCGCTTCTTGTGCGTCGTGACCTTCCCGAGTTAGCCTTTCTGTGGCCCTACTCAAGGTCAGTGTGACGTTGCGTGCACGACGTTCTAAGTCATGTGTGCCGTCGTGTCTGTTGTGTCTGTCTTTTGTCCATCCGTGCAGGTCTTCGTCTTAAGCCTGGCGTCGTGTCGGCAGATCGGTAACTCCTGACTTTGTCAGATCAGAGTCGCCCTTCTGTTGCTGTTTGGAGTAGCTTAGGGTGCCGAGTTCTTCTCGGTGGCCGTGTTCTGGGTTTTACGGCCTCGCCTTTCCCTTGCTTTTGGCTTCCCTTGCTCTTAGCCTGTTCCCTACTCCTGCTGTTCCTGTTCTTTTTACAGCTTTGTAGTGTAGTTTTCCTGCTTTACTACACATGCTGTTTTCGTTGTTGTTGTTCTGTGTTACTGCGTATTTTTCAGTGGGGATCCGCGTGACCCCTACTGAGCCAGTGACATGAGGCTCACCCCTGCTTTTCAGGTGGGGTGACGTCGTTTGTTCTGCTTCCATGTGGTTCCTGGTGCGCGTGCTCGTAGCGTGTCGTTGTGGCCAGCTGGTACCTGCGTCGGGCTTCCCCCGACTTCTCGGTACGTCTTTTCTTTTCTGTCGACTGTACTTGCTAGACTTGCAGTCTTTAACTTTGGACTCGACTCTGGTGTATAATTGTTAAAATGAAACTGTTAATTAAAAAGTAATTTTATTTCTGCTACTTTAGCAAACCAATCTAATGAAATTTAATTACTTACTGTTATATCTCTGTGGCTTCAATGTACTCTACACATACCTTTCATCCCTTCGGAGCTTTACCGCTCTTGGGAGGCCTCGCGGGTTCCTTGTGGTATCACGTGTATTCGGTAGTCCTACCAGGTATGCCTGGTATCCGGAATCCGGGTCGCTACACAAGATCCTCGATGGCATCCCTCAAGTTGATGCAGTCGGCGGTGTAGTGGCCATGGTCGCGATGGTATTGGCAGAACTTCTTCTTGCTCCTCGTGCTCGGATCTGACTTCATCCGGGGAGGCCACTTGAGGAAGGGCTCCTCGTGGATCTCCATCAGGATCTGGTCAGGTGGAGCTGTCAGGGGCGTGTAGTGACGATAAGCGCCCCTTTCCTTCTCGAAACGGTCGCGGCGGTCCCCGTCGCGTCGCTCTTGTTTGTTTCGACCCTCTCGTGGCGGGTCGGCGGACCTCTTGTGATCGGACTGATCGGATCCGACCGCGTGGCCTAGGGCCGCAGTGTTCTCCTCGCAATGCGCATGCTTCTGCGCTAGCGCGAGGAGGTCGGGGAGTGTCGTTGGGGCTTCAACCCCAAGGGCGCGCCGGAGGATGTGGTCTTGCGTCCCCTGGGTGAGCGCCGTGGTCGCTATGCCGACGTCGAGGTGGGGGATGTGGAGCGCCTCCGAGCGAAAGCGGGAGACGAAGTCCCATAGTGTCTCTTCTTTCCCCTGCCTGAGGGCGAGCAGGGTCACCGTGGACTTGGCCACCTTTCTACAGCCGATAAAGTTCTCCTTGAATAGCTTCTTGAGCTGCTGGAAGGAGGAGATGGTCCCGGCCGGTAGGGACTCGAACCAGGCCCGGGTGTTCTCTCGGAGGGTCGTCACGAACGCCAGGCACTTCACAGTGTCTGAGGCCCGGTGAAACACCAAGTGGGACTTGAAGCTGTGCATGTGGTCGGCCGGGTCGGTGTTACCGTCGTAGGGGGTGAACGATGGCAGCTGAAGCTTTGGCGGGATGGGGGCTTCCATGATCTCCCTAGAGAAGGGAGCGTGGAAGTTCATGTCATCGTCGATCAGGCGGTGATTCTTAGCGGCTAAGAGGACGTCGTCCAGGTATAGGGCTTTGTCCTCTATCTCGTCGAAGCGCTGGAGCCGACGATCCATCTCCGGATTGGAATGCAGTGGGCTGCGTACCCTTGGTGCGGGCTGGCTGCGCGATCGTCGGGTCCTGGCCACCGAGGCGTGGGATGCCTCGCGTGCTTGGCTGGGGGTTCTCCCGGTGTATCCCCTCTCGCCCTCCCGTCGTTCGGGTAGGGCGCGTTGGGGCTCGACCCGCTGGTTCCGAAGCTCCTGGCAGAACTCTGTCAGGGCTTGGATCTGTTGGCGGATTTCATCTAGGTCACCTGGGGTGACCTCTCGTTGGGGATGAGCGGAGGAAGCTTCCTGCGATCCCCGATGGGAGCTGGGTCCCTGGTGGGAGCCACGTCCCCGGTTGCTGGCGTTGCAGAGGCTTCCACGGGGTGCCATAGCTTTCTGCTCGATTCCCACAGACGGCGCCAAGAAGTGTAGAGGCTGGAAAATGGTTCCTATGTCACGTACCACCTTCTCTATTTATTTGTTGGGGAAGTCATCTCGCACCCGTGGAAGCCTGCAAACACTAGAAGCCAGAAAAGGCGTCAGAAGGAGTCCCGGGTGTTACCACATTGGACAACCCTCCGATGCTTAAGTCAACAACAGTTTAATGGAAATCAGAGAAGAGCAAGTTAAGAGAGAGAGGGAAATCGTAGATGAGGGCTGAAGGGTCGTGTAGATCCTCGGAGCGAGTGCTCGCCGCTCCCAGTGCTCACTCGGAGAGTGTTCACTGGGTGGTAAGGTCGCCGGAGGAGAGTTTCCCTTTCAACGTTGGTCATGGCTGCTTCCTTCTCGTCGTCCCGTAGGATCAGTAGCTCTATTATCTTGCGTAGTAGTGTAGGGGTTCAATAGAAGAATCTATCGTGTCTGCCTTCTCTGTCGTCCTTCTCTTTATAGGGGTTGTCCTAGAGCGAGGGGTCTCATCCCTTGATAGGGAAGGGCGTTCGTAGTAGAGTAACCTTCTCCGCTATAGCGGCGGAAGTTTTCCGTTGGAGGGCGATTACCCCGGCGTTGGCTGGTCCCGGGGCGAGTCTTACGGCACTCGTGGGGTGTGCTCGCTCGTTATGGGGTTAAGGCCGACGTCATGGGGGCAACGGTCGGTCGCCAGAGAGTCCTCCGACGATAACTGTGCTTGGGCCGTAACCCTTACGCCTTGTAGAATCCGATGCTCTTTTGGGCTAGGCCTCCCCTTAGTGGGCCTCATCCGTATGCCCGCCGCTTGGACGCGCTCCCTTGAGAGCTATCTGTCGTGGGCTCGTCATTACTGGGCTATTTTTGAGCCAAACCGGATTTACCCTCCTCAAGACCCATTCGTCAACAGACTAAACTTTGATTAACCAACCTTTCTGATCCATTCCATTAACCAACCATTCTATTGCATTGCAAATGAACAAGTTCTTTTGCGACCATAGGAGCCTAGAAAATATTATTTTACCAGTTGAAAAAAAATTCACGTACAATGTTACCGTCGAAAGATGCTCTACAAATATTCATCCCACCCCTAGTCCTTACATTGGTAGTTTCACACTGTGATGGCCTACGGTAAAATAGCCCTTTCTTGCGATTACCTTTCTCTTCCTGTACTCGTAGCTCATAACCGAGTCACTATAAAAAAAATATCTCTTCTAAATAAGAGTTAAATAATACTTTTCGCATTGGACATTTTCCCATCTTCCATACAAAAGGAAATTATTTTCTTGGTAGTATACAGGTCTCCATTCCCCCAGTTGTCCTCTAGCTTCCCCCTTCTCTCTATTCTTCTCCCTCCTCTCCCTCTCCTCCACCACTTCCTCCTTGTATCAATCTCCAATTTTCTTAAGTGAAGCAAGGAACTGTAAACTTGAAGAGCAGCGCCATTTAATATACCGATCGTATCAATCACACCCAACTAAATGACAAAGGTTACGAGGGCATTGCGTTTGTTCGTCATCTTTTTTTAATAGCGTAGAATTTAATACAATGACACTCGAGGATATACGGAGTGGGAGAGATTTGAGTTCAACGACGCTCTACTCACATTTAACAAATTTTGAACTCACGAAATCTCTAGGAAATTAATCACTCTCTCACTAATGAAATTAAGACATGTGCATGTAAGCCTTTCAACAATCAAATACAGCGTTGAGCGTTAGGAATGACACAAGATTAGTAAGTCACAAGGGGCGGACACGTAAGAGGGGATTGTCGTCAATTCTCGGGGGCAAGGAGGCGATGGGCATGACTAGCAACAAGGGATGATGGTATCTTCTAAAGGCAAGAAGATGTTTATTGTCCCTGTCAACAGAAAGAACATGGATAGGTTATGGGGCCACTAGTATGGGTCAGGGGGATGGCCAATTGGTGAGAACAGGTGAGGGTGGTGAATAAGAGAAACCGTGAGTTTCGAGGGGCAAATTCCATGGACACATTTCCGAAGGCAATAGCATAAACTTGAAGCCTTCCCTCATCAATCACCTTCTCTGTACGTAGACTTCGATCGTGCTAAAGATGGTGGCATTAGACCGGTCATTTTAACGTGCATGCGTTGTGACGTAGGGGAGGCTATTACGAAGAAAGTGCTCGTGAAACACCTTGGGAGAAATGAAGCCGTTTTCTTCTGGTTCCAAGTTGCAACATACTTTTTCTACAATTCCTTCCTCGCCGAGCAACTTGTCACACGAGTCACTTCCACATGGGAAGTGGAAGTGGCAGCTTAGAAGTGGCTTTCAAAGAGAAAGTTCCACGAGCACATCCCCGCCAATTTCCAACCAGGTATCATCACAGACCCAACGTGGACTCCACCGGACGCCAGCGGCATGCACCCGTGACACCTCCCTTCGATGGGTGAACCAAGTGAAACTCAAACCTACCAATCCGGGGGACCCAGAGTCAAACATCCCCCAGCGGGGTAACCTTTCGGCCCATCAACACCCTCCCACACCCACCCGGCCACCCGGCCGCCACGCCCTCAACAGTAGTCGGTGCCCGGTGGGACGCCGAGATCTGCAATTTTTCTGCTTATCGATCGGTCGCAGCCGATATCGGACGGCCAAAATCTCCGCGATGTGGAGCGGATCGGGTCTTCGGCGGCGCCCTTTTCTCGAAGATGGCGCGTGCCTTGGCCATGATGCAGCAGCAGGAGTCCAAAAAAAAGATTCGCATCCAGGAGTCCTCACATTCTCCCCACGGCAACTCCATCGAAATCTTTCTTTTCTTCCCCCCTTTGTTTCTTTTCTCAATTAGGAGCACGTTTTCCCTATTTTTCATCCCCCCCTCCCATTCACAGTAGCGCGACGGGGAGGGCGGTGGGGGGGGGGGAGCAGAAGGAGGTGCTCGGATTGTTCTTCCCCGCCAACCAGTCCGCCGATTCAGGTGTTTCCCTCTCTTCTTGGGTTTCCGGTTACAATCGAGCAATCGAAGATTCGAAGAATATGTGAGGGGGGAGTGATTTGTTGCCGGTGTTAGGTTATTATTCCGCTCTTTTTTGATTCTATTTGGGGTTTTTCTTTTTCCTTTTTTTGGGATGTGGATCCGATGGTACGATTCTCCTGGGTATCTGTGAACTTGGGTATCCGCTCGAATTCGGCTGTTGGTTTGTCTGTCTCTCTCATGAATGAGTGAAATTTGAAATCGCTCGATTCTTTTTGTTGCAGATACTCGTTGTTGATTAATTAGTGCAAGGGGTCTGGAACTCGGCCTCATTCCGCATCACTCTCCGTTGTTGGCAGGAGGTCCTGCGCCAGCCGAGCACAGTTCGAACCGCTTGTACTAAACGTTTCGTGTTAACCTTGTGCGTTTTGATTTGGTTTTAGAAATAAATGCACTAAATTCCAAGATCCAGAATTTACACCTTTTTTTTTCTGTTGGGATTAGCTTATCATTCATATTCCTTGTTTACAGATTTTTAGGTTACTGGGGGTCTGAGAAGTTATAACCGGAACACAGGTCTTTCTTAATTGGGATCTCCAACATAACCAGATCAATCATTCATTAGACGTGTTAGAGATGTCCTTGGAGAGACATGTGAGGTCCTGCTTTTGGGGGAAACAGCGGCCTCTGTTCTGTTGAGAACACATGGGACCCTAGGAAAAGACCAAATGAAGATACCGGGGACTTTATATCATCTTTTATCATCTTCTTCTTTCCCACCAACCTGGGCAGCAGTCTTTGCTGGCGTATTTGTACTTGTCACCTTGTCACTTTCGGCATTCCTTATGTTTGAGCATCTCTCAGCTTACAAGAATCCTGAGGTAGGCCTCCTCCTCATATATCTCTAAATGTTTCAATAGACCTGTGGTTTATCTCTCCCTTCTCTTGTTTTGTGGTTTGTTCTTTATTTTTTTTCTTATGTCAGGAACAAAAGTTTCTAATTGGTGTGATTTTGATGGTTCCTTGCTATGCGGTAGAGTCGGTAAGTATTTCTCAGTTCCAATAAATATTTTTTCATTTAAACCAATGATTTTGTTTTTAAATCCATGGAAATGATAGAATGGCACCATTTTTTGATGTCTCAGTGATGGCATGTCGTTCAGTGAATTGCATCATCTTTCTTATGTGAATCATGGCATGTGGCTCATTTTTTTGTGGCATCAACATGCTTGAACATATGCTTTCATGGATAGTAATTGTCAGTCTAAATTGCTTCCTAGGTTGTCCTCATAACTAAGATATGGTGATGAAACATTAACATGCAAAATATATTTGTAGTAGATGGTACATTAGTTATTGGGCATTCTCCAAACGACTGCTTGCACTTTTGAGTTAGTGATTCAAGTATAACCTAGTTCCACATATCTTTTAAGTGTACAATGTTGATAAAGTGTTATATCTTTCTTTATCTTATGAAAACCATGAGTGACGGTCATTCAATATCAGAAATGATGGTCTATGCTAGTTGCAACATCTTTTGAGGAAATTATTGTCTCACAATTTTTTTAAATATAAAGATAGATAAGATAGCGCAGGTTTAAATATTAGAGGACTGTGATATCTCTGATGAATATTACTTGCTCAATTCGTTCATCTGTTTTCCATAATTTCATTCAATCTCTGTTCATCTTGATTTTTGTTTTTGCCCAACTGTTTGCACTCCATTAGGCAACTTTGGACCCCTTAAGTTTGAAAGATTAATTTCTATAGTAGGAATTTGGAATTTTCTATTTCGGTAATCCATTATTTTGAACTCATTTGTCTTATTACTTGTGTCACATGTACTTATCATCTACCAATTGACTGAAAGATTGTGCAATAGTTGAATTTCAGTTACAAGCACTATTTTAAAAACACCCGTGGAAACAATGTGTTGGACTTCTTTACTGTCTAGGTGGGCTGCCAAAGTGGCAATGCAGACACCTTACATTTGATGTGGGTCATACCTTTTAAAACTCTTACTTTTCCTTTAATGTTATCTTGTGTTTGATCTAACAATATATGTCACTACTGCCACAAGGATCTTAAAATCTGACTGTCCATGCATCACAAAATAACACAAGAACATTCAAAATATTTTCCTAGATAAAATGTAGAACATAAGAAATTCAGAACTATATATGCCAAGATGAAACACTATAATATGATGTCATTAAATAATACTTACCTGTTTATACTCTATAGCTTAGACTCATAGTATGCAAAAATGATGAGAATTATATTTTCTATTACATATATGATGGCATAAATTGTGGCCTCTTTGGTTTTTTGGAAGAGGTTGGTACCACAAGATTGTACTAAAATAAAAGTATGAGGAATATACAAATATGTTCATACTGCTCCCAAAAACTCCCTATACAAAAAATTCCCCACACCAAGATGGTTTGTCACCCACTAACCTCCCAACAACATCAAAAAGGAAGAGTTGTGAGAGCTCACATTACATATAACCGAAGCCCACTCTCTCACTTGCTCCAAAATAAAAGAGACAGTCCTATCTGAGACTTTAGCTTCCCTTTTGAAGACTCTATTGTTCCTTTTGTCCCATAAGGTCCAAACGGTATCATGGAGGATGAGCCACCAAATGTGTCTATCGCTCTTGAGAGTCCATCATTTGTGCCACTTTCCTATCGATAGTTGCACTTTGTCTGCTAAGCAAATATTGTCTGGGAACTTGCTCAAAAGCTATGTCCACACTTCCTTGGAGAAGGAGCATCCTACAAAAGATGATCTAGGGTCTCCTCCTCCTCACCACATAGAGAGCACGGTGTTGGAATACTCTCTAGGAAATGCACCAACTTATCGTATGTCGGCAGGTGCCTGTGTGAAATCCTCCATATAAGCAATTTTACTTTTAGGGGGCTCTAGGGGTCTAAATGTGCGATGCCAAAACATGCCTCACTTTTCTGTCTGTAGTCAGATTATATGTTGATCAGGCTGAGAACCTTCCTTCTTTGTTCCACCTCCACCACCACCTATCAACACTACTTACATTTGATGCAAAATCTATGAGCAAGGATAGGAGTTTCTCTTTCTCTAGTTGATCAATCTTCTCTGCCCTAAGGTTTCTTCTAAAGAATGGAGTCCAAGTGCCTCCTGATAGTTGTGCCTCAAAAAATTGGGAGACGGATGCCGCCGATGTAGAGGTAATTGCAAAGATCTGCGGAAAGGTGTCCTCTAGTGTAAAGTCATCACACCACCTGTTTTTCTAGGACAAACACTTTCTCCTGCTCTCCACTTGGACCCGTACACTAGTCATAATGATATCCCTATAGCTTAAGATACCCCTTTAGATGGTAGCGATATTGTGCTAAGAAGATGGGTCATGTCCCAATCCCTTAACCTCCCTTGGTACTCTGTCGGATCACCTCCAACCATAATCCGTTATCTTCAGAGCCAAGCTTCGACAACCATTTACATAGGAAGGCCTGATTGAAGTCCATGACATTTTTTGAGCCCCACTCCTCCCATTTCCTTGCTCTTGCAAACTCTGCCCAATTCACCATCATGCCAGCCCTTGCTTTTGCTACCACTACCATGCTAGGAAAATCTTGATTGAATAGACTCCAACTTCTTTCCCACTGTCTTCGGAATATGGAAGACGGATAGATAATAGATCGTAGGCTATTTAACACTGACTTGCAAAGCACCATTCTTTCCCCATAAGAGAGAAGTCTCACCTTCCAACTTGTCAATTTAGATTCATACCTTTGTATCACACTGTGCCAATCATTGCAATATAGCACTCTTGGAGACAACGGTAGGCCCAAGTAAGAGGTAGGGAATTCTCCTATTTGGCAACCTAGAATGAATGCTGCTCTCCATAGAGCTTGCTCTTCGAAATTAATCCCCGCTATCTAGCTCTTGCTAAAATGCACTTTCAGCCCACTGACTTCTTGTAGCAGCTCCAACATAAGCCTCTTGACATATAACTGTCTCTCATCCTCTACTAGGAACAGAATGGTAAGTGAGTAATTGGCACATTACCTAGCCTAACTTGGAAGCCTTTGATCAGTCCCTGTGCTTTAGCTCTCATCCACTCATACTAAGAACATTTGCCACCAAAACAAAAAGTAGTGGTGACGTGGGGTCCCCCTACCGGAGCCCCCTTCCATCGTGAAAGTAGGTAGAAGGCTGCCCATTAATTAAGATTGCAAAGCTAGTTGATGTGACACAAGCCCGGATCCATCAATCCACTGCTCATCAAATCCTATCTTCCCAAGCATTTCAAATATACAATTCTAGTTGACATTATCATAGGCTTTCTCAAAATCAAGCTTAAGTACCACTTTCTTTTTCCTCAGCATCTTCATGGCATGTAAGCATTCGTGAGCTACCAAGAAATTCTCCTATATGTGGCGGCCCTCGATAAAAGTCTCTTGATAGCCACTAACCATCTTGTCAAGCACCGTGTCAAGCCTCATGGCCATAAGCTTAGGAGTTATTTTGTAAGTTCCATTCAAGAGGCTAATGGGTCTAAAGTTCCTAAGGCTCTGTGCACCTGGCTTCTTAGGGATTAGAACTAAGAAAGTGTTATTGATATCCCTCAAATCCCCCTTACGTTCCATGAAACAATCCTCGTGGGGACGAGGAAATATTCCTACCCCCTTACTCTTCCTTCACCCGCCTTTTTTCCTCCCCTCCCTCCCTCTCCATCACCACCTTTTTATGAGATTTTCTCCTCTTTGCATCCCTCGCCATGTTCATCAGCCATCACTTCTGAACTTTGGTGAATACACCTTTTAGATCTCTCTTCAACTCCACAAATGATATACCCACTCTTTTGGCCAGCTGTTTCACTTGGACTTTTGTCATCCTTTCCACTACCCCGACCATCTTCTTTATCTCCTCTCTACCCAATCTAACTGTTTTCGAGCTGTCCTCCATTCCATTGCCTCCTCTGACTGTCTGGTCACAGGGATTTCCAACGTGATACTATCCCTGTAACGACCCGGGATCCGAGTACCGGAAAGGAACCGGCACGACTCGAACCCCGGCCCGCGACCCACGAGCCCGAAGACTCGGAAGGGTTAAAGGATGGTGTGGGGATACAAGAGCAGCTGAAATAACCGCAGAGGTAGCACAATAATAAGATAATAATGCAGGAAATTAAATAAATAACTAAATTGCTACAAGGTCCAGTGTATCACATGTCCAAAATTAAGTACAGTCAACAGAAAGAAAAGTACAAGTACACGGGGCATACCCCGGCTCTGGCAGACTGGCGACTAACCCTGACTACTAGAATCACGTTGAAACTCCGCCGCGTCTCTCGACGACCCCGCCTCACGTGAAAACACAGGGGTGAGCCTCATTTCATTGGCCCAGTAGGGATCCCTCGGACCCCCACCGCACAATGAGGAAAACGAGACAACAAGGTGCGGACAACCTCGGAAAGTAACGCTACCTAGCAGGAGTACGGTAGAAGCAGCAAGCAATAATAAATAAATGGAAAAGCTCCCTACAACTAACCGTACCAAGCCAACTGACCTCAAACCGGCAGAAAGACAAGTCCGTACCTGCTAGGAGACAGGAGCACCACCCACTAGAAGCAAAGCCGGATGCGTCCCTTGACGTCTTACACTGCGCCTCAGTGTCTCCCTACAATGCCCCAGGCGGAGACTGAGACACAACAGTAACCAGCACCACGAACAAAGACAAGCTGGGGTCGCACTCATCAGCGTGGGTCCGACGTCCCCAACCCAGTGTGCACACACAGACCATGCGCCCTAGCTCAGATCCTCTAGCTAGTTCTTCCCTAAAGCCCGGACTCAGGCTGTGCGAAGGGGCCCTACGGTAACCAGCTGTTGCAACCAAAAATATCCCTACAATAATCGGGATGAAAAAAAAATATATCTCATTCTCAACCCAACGCGGATAATTATTTCCGTGCGATGCAAGGTTGTGAAATCGGCGTAACGACGCTCCGTGGAGAATATCCACTCTATTAGGGCTCCATAGCCCGACTATTGGTTCAGCCCAATGCGCTTTGCAGTAAGGGAGTGAAGATAACCCAGAGTAAATCCATGGAGATCGTCAGGGTCGTATGGTTTCGGGTTCCAACACACACAAAAAACAAGTCTTGCGGCAAGGAAGGAAGAAATTGTGCTATGCACACCTTTCTCGTAGTCCCAACGGCGCGTACCGCGTCTTTCGGGATCGAAGAAGTCTTTTTCCTTCGATTGGCGACGTAAAAAAGACAACGAACAAGTGTGGAGAAGTTCCTTTCTCTTCCACGTGGCTGCAGCGGAGTCCGAAGGAATAAAAAATCCTCTTTGCAAGGTTATAAGAAGGCGGAAGGACCCACCCGGGGTGGAGGGACCCGCCCGGGGCCAGCCTTCCCCGGGCAGGCCCCCCTCGCGGCCGCGCGGACCGGCACGGGCGGGGGCGGACCCGCCCGAGGCCGGCCCACCCCGGGCAGGTCCGCCCGGGGTCGGCCCACCCCGGGCAGGTCCGCCCGGGGTCGGCCCACCCCGGGCAGACACGCCCGGGCTCCCGTGACCCCGGGCAGGCCTGCCCGGGCCTGCCCGAGACCCCCCGACCTCGGGCAGGTCCGCGCGGACCTGCCCGGGGCGGGGCAGTCCCGGGCTGGTCCCGGGGCCTACGCAGGTCTATTTTTTTAAAAAAAAAAAAGGAAAAAAGGGGGAAAAGAGACCCGCCCGGGGTGGCTTAGACCCGCCCGGGTTCCACTTACCCCGGGCCGGTCCCTCACCTTTTATAAATACCCCCTACGGGGCTCATTTGAAGAGGAGGGTGTTTTGGAAAGAGAGAGAGAAAGAGAGACTTAGATTTTAAAGGCTCTTGTTCGTAGTTGGGACTTGTTTGGGTACGTAACACCCCGAGTCTTGTATTTTGGCCCCTATGTGGGTTTTTACGTTTGTACCCCTATGTGGTCTTTTTTTTGTATTTTGGCCCCTACGGTGTTTTTTTTTGTAATGTCCAGGTAGCCAACGGCAAGCATATGAAGCTCTACCATGCGCCACCGTAAGAGTTTCTCCAGCAGTCCTCATAGGACATTATCCCTCCTCAGTGAAGGTTTTGAAAAAAAAAATACTGATACCCCGGCGGACTCAGTCGGCTTTCAACGGTTGGCTGAGGGCAAAAATGCCATAAACCCGGTCGAGGTGAAAATCCGAAAGGGTGTCTCGGGCAAAAATGGGCAACCCCTCGGTGTGAAAACCCGAAAGGGCGCACCGGAAAAAGCTAAAGGGGGCCAGTCTCGGCGAAAACCCGAAAGGACGGTGAGGTTGGTAATGTGAAATATATATATATATATACATAAATATATATTTATCGGTCTCCTAATCCATCCAGCCTATCGGTCTCCTAATCCCACCGGCGTTCCGACGTTGTCTTCTTCTGACCCATCGGGATTGCCCATGTCTTGAAATTCCTGAGTTTGGATCCCGTGTTGCTCCAAGTTATCCAATCTGTCCTTCATATGTTCCATTGGGATCGGCCTGTGCATGCCCCTTTCGGGCTGTTGACCCACTTCGCCTATCGGCTTCTGGGTTAGCTCATGTGTCTCTTTCAGGCAGTTAAACCCACTTATCTCTTCTGTCCCACTTGGTTTGGTCTCAGTATGCTCCCTCGGGCTACCAACCCATTTCGCCTTTCGGCACATCCTGTCCCACTGGGATTGGTCTCAATATGCTCTCTCGAGCTACCAACCCACTTCGCCTTTTGGCACATCCTATCTTCTTGGGATTGGTCTCAGTATGCTCTCTCGGGCTACCAACCCACTTCGCCTTTTGGCACATCATATCTTCTTGAGATTGGTCTCAGTATGCTCTCTCGGGCTACTAACCCATTTCGCCTTTTGGCACATCTTATCTTTTTGGGATTGGTCTCAATATGCTCTCTCGGGCTACCAACCCACTTCGCCTTTTGGCACATTCTATCTTCTTGGGATTGGTCTCAGTATGCTCTCTTGGGCTACCAACCCACTTCGCCTTTTGGCACATCTTATCTTCTTGGGATTGGTCTCAGTATGCTCTCTCGGGCTTCCAACCCACTTCGCCTTTTGGCACATCCTATCTTCTTGGGATTGGTCTCAGTATGCTCTCTTCAACCCACTTCGCCTTTTGGCACATCTTATCTTCTTGATATTAGTCTCAGTATGCTCTCTCGGGCTACCAACCCACTTCGTCTTTTGGCACATCTTATCTTCTTGGGATTGGTCTTAGTATGTTCTCTCGGGCTACCAACCCACTTCGCCTTTTGGCACATCTTATCTTCTTGGGATTAGTCTCAGTATGCTCTCTCGGGCTACCAACCCACTTCGCCTTTCGGCACATCCTACCACCTAGGGATTGGTCTCAGTATGCTCTCTCGGGCTACCAATCCCCTTCGCCTGTCGGCAATATCCTGTCTCCTAAGGGTTGGCCTTAGTCTGCCCTTGTGGGTGGCCAACCCATTTCACCCTCCGATTCCCCAGCTTGACATCCATGTCCCTCTGGGAATGTCACACTTCCTCTGCCTTTTGGCACCAAAAAAAAAAGAAAAGAAAGATGGGGTTAAAAATATTGATACCCCGACGGACTTGGTTGTTTCCATCAAGGGAGCAATCAAGGGTAAAAAGGCTTTAACTCGGTTAAGGTGAAAACTCGAAAGGGCGCCTTAGGCAAAAATGGGTACCCCTCAGTGTGAAAACCCGAAAGGGTGCACTGGAAAAAACTAAAGGGGGCCAGTCCTGGCGAAAATCCGAAAGGGCGGTAGGGCTGGTAAGGTGAAAAAAAAAGAGAAAAAAAAGGGGAGATACATGCAGGAGAAGAGAGGCCAAGTCAATGAACTCTGTTCTCTATTTATTTAACATCAAGCAGAAGAACCCTGAGACAAGCCCTCAAGGAAGCTGTACAAGGTTGGGCTGAACAAATAGCCCCATAAAAATAAAACTCAGAGTCAAATCAGAGGCCGGGCTCAGCTCGCAACTCAGTAACATGAGCCTCCCGCTGCAATATCACTTCCTGTAGCCCAGTGAGCTCGCGTTGGATCCCTTCCACTTCAGCTCGTACGTGATCCCTGGCCTCCTCGGCCTCTCGTGCCCGCTGTAGAAGGGTCTCTACTTCTCGCGCCAGCTTAGCTACCCGCTCAGAAGCCACTTGAAGGCGCCCCTGTGCAGCTGCCACCTGTGCTGACATTTGCTCTTGTTGAGCACGAAGTCTAGATAGCTCCTCCTCCTCCTGCTGAATCATAGTCTGTATGCGCAATTTCCTCGCCTCAGTAACATGACGACGAGCAAACTCAGTCCACAAGGTTTCTAGTCGAGGCATCCAGGTGGTTCGAGGAAAGCCGAATGCATGATACCCTCTCGTGCAAGTCGCTAGGTGTTCCCTCATAGCCTCAACAGAGGGGAGGGGATCTATCTGCAATAGAAGCTGAAGATTCTCCAGGAGTTTTGCCTCCACAACACTATCTCCAGGAGCCACCAGGAACTGCGGGTCCCCTGGCCAGTCCCACTCCCAGGGCCGGAAAATCTGCAAGCGCTGATGGGGCCTCCTCTCCGACACCTGGAAGTAAAGCATGGAGAAAGGGCACATAAGCACTCGGACAAGGAAAATAAATATGGCTGAAAAAGACTTGCCCTTTGCCAAAGCTGAAGCGACCCTGGGGGTGACGTGATCGCGAGAGGGGTGAACATCCTCTGTCCTTAGGGATGAATCACTTGCCTGGGGCGTAGGCAGTCCCGTCATTTGTGGAGTTGCATCCGCGCCCTTAGAGGCCTCTTTAGACCTCTCTTCCTCAGCTAGGAGAGATGGGACTGTCGCGCCTGTGTCTACACAAAAGGAGGAATATGAAGCTTGTCAACATGGCGGAACTACAAGAGGCCAAATGAAAAATTAGGGTCTACACTCTAAATAATACTTAATGGTGTCGGCTCAGTGGTGTCTGCTCCCATTGGCTCGGCGGTATTTGCTCTCGTTCCTTGCTCAGCACCTTCGTCTAAGGGAGTCGGCAGCGCCTCTCGAGGAGAAATCATATCCTGCCTGGAGTGATCGGTGGGCGAAGGCATTGGGACATCCACGGTTGCAAAGTCAAAATTGTGGTCAGTGCCATGAGCCGAGCCAATCAAATAAAAGACAAAATGCAGGAATACAAAGGGGTAGAGGTATACCCGGAGTGTGTTCTTCATTTCCCTCCATTAAATTACTACTGGGAGGCAATGAGCTTGGAGCAAACTCGGGCACACCCGTATGATAAACCCCGAAAGTAGGGAGAGCCCTCCCAGAAGCTCCAGTGGTAACCCCTGGGTCGATGTCATAGGCGGGCAGCTCAGGACCGGTACCGGAAGCAATTAGCTTGCCTAATTCAGCAGTGGAGGCGGCCAACTGGGCGACTGCAGAAACAATTGATATTAGAGGAAGAGCAGGCAAAAACATCCACCAGTCATATGAAAAGTTTGAGGGATTCTCCAGCTACCTGAGATCGCTCCAACACCTGCACCGTCAGAGGGGCTCAATAAAGGTGTAGATAAGTCGGCACCAGAAGTCGTATCTGAGCTACTACTGTCCAGGGAGGCGGTGGAACCTCCTTTGCTCGAGGACTTTAAGGCAGGAATATCGCCCTGGCGAGGCTGAAACTCGCCCTCTTCTATATCTAAAGAGGCGGGCTGAACCCCAAGGTGACCTGCTCAAAAAAGGGGTATATGATCAGTATAACTATTGCCTTCAATTGGCCTGGTAAATAAGCAAGAAATGGTTATCAATGATGTCTACCCGGAGCTGAAAAAGGTGGAACCTCTCCCATCGTTGGAGGTGGAAGAGGTATGTCATTGGAGAAGAAGTTCTCCAGTGGTTGATCCAAGTCCTCCAAATTCAATTCAAAGTCAGAAGGTATGTCCACTCCTGGCGTGTCTGCGGGGGAGGCACCCCTAAGGCTAGGCGAGAAATGCATCTGAGCCCTCGCTTCAGGAGGAGCTATACATGAGAATACTCTGCAAGTGAGCTAAGATGCACAGACAGAGATGCAATAAGAAAAATCTTCTTCTTGTGGGTTTCCAACTCACTCGGGGGAATCTCGCCGCAAGAGGGTATAGTGTCGACCCGAGGACGAGATGAAGGCCGGGTGTCATCACCTGAATCGCCACCGAGGCGCCTCTTGACTGCAGTATTAATGATAGCAGTAACTGCAACAGGAGATGCCCCTTGTAAAGGGGGGCTGTCATTAGCACCAACCACTCCTGCAATCAAGATAGGCTCACAAATGGTTAGCCGCCTCATAAAGAAAATGGAGAACAATAAATAGAAAGAGGCAAGAAGCCCATACCAGTCTCCCCTACAGGCATGTGAAGCCTTGTGACTAGCTGACTGGAGTCTATCCGGAGGCTCCGGGCCGCCCGCTCCACGGTATCCCTAAGGGCTTGAGGGGTAGTGTTGGGTTCGGTGCTATGGATTCAGAGGGGGGGTGAATGAATCTCCCTTTAAAAACTTCGCTCAAATTAAATCTAATGCAATCAGAGATGCGGAATTAAAAATTATTGCAGATATGTAGAGCGATCCTAAGTAAACATCTAATGTGCACAGCAATGAGGTCCTCCAGACCTACGTCCACTCCACACTCAACCCGAGTGTGGATTACTGCTGACTCACAGCTTGAACCGCTGGGCATCACAGCTTGCCTACAAATCGCTGAGCCTCACAGCTTGCTGTCTGAGGTATCCACCTCGCCCCGCTGAGCCTCACAGCTTGCTGTCCAGAGGAGTCCACCTCTGCAAACCGCTGGGCAATACAGCTTAGCCGTCCAGTGGAATCCTCCACTGCAAACGCTGACTAACAGCTTGATAAAAGGTTCAAAAAAAAACAAGAAAGGAAATCACAGCGACAGAAAGCTGTAAACAATGAAAGCACAAATGTGGCTCCAATAGAGCTGACTGGAGTGGATCTGATCCAACTTCCAGTAGGAACGATCTTCAGGTAAGCTCCTCTTCCTCTCTCTATCTGTCTTTCTCTTTCTTCTTCTCAACTCACGCTCTCTCCGTCTTTCTTTTTCTTCTTCTTCTCTGCTCTCGATCTCTCACTCTCTTTTTCTTTCTCTTTCTTCTTCTTCTCTGCTCTCTGGATCGTTCAGGCTATCTTCTCTATGTTTCTGTCCCTTCTATTTCGATCAGTCTTCTTCTCAGGAATAAGGCTTCCTTTTATAGCAGCAGCAGAGGATAGGGCGTGTCTTCCACATCTCCCGCCCAAAGGCCTTGACCACGTGGCAGCATCTCAGCCTGTTGCTGTACATGTGTCACGATCTGGGCACCTCGTCCATCCTTGGATCACGTGCCTTCTTAATCTCCTCGAGACAGTACCTGTCAGTCAGTCGAAGAGAATCATCAGCTTAAGACAACAAACCTTGTACAGACTCTCTAGGGAGTAATGCAGTGTGTAGACTTTGCAATGCAACAGCAATGTATGGACTTTGCAATGCGACAGCAATGTAAAGACTTTGCATGAGACACTGCATGAGACGCTGAACAGCCATGAAGCACACGATGTAATGGCTAAGGTTATGAGTGTATAGACTCTGCATGCGTGCTACATCAGTGTGTAGACTTGCTGACAATGAGTGTGCAGACTCTGCTTTGAGCGATGCACAATGTATAGACTTACTAATCCACTATGTGCAGACTCTGCATGGGATGTATAAGCAATGTGCAGACTTAGAATGCAACAATGTGCAGACTTGTTTTGAACCATGCACAATGTATAGACTTTATGTCGAAGGGATGCATAGGCTGTACAGACATTCTATGCTTAACACTTAAGCCTGAATGCATGATGTGTAGACTTGAGTGCATGTGTGCAAAACAGATTGTGTGTGTACTGTGTAGACTTGCTATGTGTCATGTATGCAGTATGCAAACGATGCACAGCCGTAGCAGCATTGTACAGACTTGGACATTTATGTGCATGATAAAACCAATGTACAGACTTGAATGCTCAAGACACACAATGTATAGACTTGAAAGACAATGCATGAGACGATGCATGCACACACTTGGTCTTACAATGTATAGACTTGAAGGTATGCACAGAGACGCTAAGTAAGACGGTGGTGAACAGACTTAGTCTCAAGACGATGCAATGTATAGACTTCAATGTATGTGCAATGCAAAGGCTGCAGTGTATAGACTTGAGTGAGACGGTGGATGTATAGACTTGGCCACTGTACAGACTTACCACCAAGACGATGCATGAGCAGGCTGACGATGTGTAGACTTGGCAATGCATGGACTATGCACATAGACGCTAAGAAAGACGGTCCAATGTATAGACTTCAAGTCCACTTGTGACGCTGAGTGAGACGGACCTCAGCGGCTGTACAGACTTGAATGCGTGCTTGCAACACGATGTATAGACTTAGCATGAGACGCTAAGTGAGACGGTGCACACAAACAGACTGCAATGTGTAGACTTGTGACAATGTGCAGACTTCCTATATGCTCAAGTCCAATGTATAGGCTTGCTGAGATGATGCACCTGAAGAATGTGTAGACTTGTGCACAAACAATGTATGGACTTGATGCAATGCATGAACAGAATACGATGTACAGACTTTGCTAATGCATGAAGCACATGATGCAACAATGTATAGACTTGTGCACAAACAATGTATGGACTTGATGCAATGTATGAACAAGAAGACGATGTACAGACTTTGGACCTAACAGAAGAATGTGCAGACTTGAAGTGAATGCAAGCTACAGTGCAATGTATAGACTTTGACGATGTAGTATGCACAGTATAGACTTTAAATGAGACTGTACAGACTTGGAGACAATGATGCATGCACAAGACAAAGATGTATAGACTTACAGTTATGCAGCCAGACAAATGAATGCACAAACAATGTATGGACTTGCTCATGAACAATGCACAGTGAATGTATAGACTTGAGTAACGAATGTGCAGACTTGGTGCATGAAGCAAGGCAATGAGGAATGTATAGACTTTCACAATGTATGGACTTGTGTTATGCAGCCAGACAATGTATGGACTTGTGCAGACATGCTAGCAAACGGATGTATAGACTTGCTCAGCCTGAAGCATGGCAATGTACAGACTTCTTAACAGACGCATGCAGCAACTATATGGACTTGTGTTATGCAGCCAGACAATGTATGGACTTGTGCAGACATGCTAGCAAACGGATGTATAGACTTGCTCAGCCTGAAGCATGGCAATGTACAGACTTCTTAACAGAAGCATGCAGCAACTGTTATTGCACTGATGCAGTGTATGCTAAACACAAAGACTATAGCAATGAATGCACGATGTATAGACTTACGAGTGCAGCACAATATATGCAATGTATAAACTTATGCATTCTCCACAGAACAAATCAGACATAGCACACTCATGCATTCTCCACAGAACAGATCAGTCATATGCAATCATGTGAGCAAAACAATATGGTGACTCATTCATGTTGCTATCATTAAAACACCACACTATCATCAAAGCACAAGGGGCACAACAATCTCCCCTTTTTTGATGATGACAACATGATGAGTCACACTGACTCGACAAACTATTCTCCGCCTTTGACATAAGCAAAAAGGAGATGGTTTGAGAGACAAAATACAGCACACAAATACAGAGAATGAAAGAAGGTTCACTGAAATGGAGTTCCCCCTTATGACAATAAAACAGCTCTCCCCCTATCAACATGCATGATTGACTACTCTCCCCTTAAAAGCAGATGACCCATAACTCCCCCTGAACAGAATGAAACATGTGGAAAATCCACAAAACCAGAACTGGTTGTAAAATAAGATGGAAGATTCCAACAGAGTGGAGAGGAGTACATCTCAGGAAGCAATCTGAAATCCACCACCATAAGGATTCTGAAGTTCAGAAGGCTGCAAGTGAACAAGGTAATAATGGGAGTGGCACCTCACATTTGTATGGTCAGAAAAATGCAGATGGAATCAGTCAACTGATAAGAGAGGAGATGACAATACAGTTTCTGTTGATCATGAATGAATTTGATCATGAGGGATTTTAATGCTTGCACCACTACAATAAGTCTTAAGAAGAATAGACTCTTCTATCGTAAAGGGTTATGAAGTGGCAACTTAAGGACATATTTAAACTTGCTAAATTAAGAGAAAGGAAAACTAGAGATTTAGATCATGTTCGGTGCATTAAAGGTGAATATCAAAGGGTTTTAACTAAGGATCTTGAGATTAAAGGGAGGTGGCATAGCTATTTTCAGAAGTTACTTAATGGAGATTCCGTCAAGGATTTATCTCTAGAAGGTACCCAAGAGTCCACAATATTTGATAAATATCAAATTTATCTCTAGAGGCGTATTAAGATGTCAAAAGTGGAGGATGCTTTAAGGAAAATGAAAGTGGGCAAGGCCTTAGGATTAGATGGCTTACCTATTGAAGTATGGAAAGGCCTAGGAGATATTGGTATTCAGTGGCTAACTAAATTTTTTAATAAAATTTTAAAGGAACGGAGAATGCCAGAAGTTTGGAGAAAAAATGTTGTAGTTCCTTTCTATAAAAACAAAGGAGATATTCAAAGTTGTAATAATTATCGTGGAATTAAGCTTATGAGTCATACTATGAAACTTTGGGAAAGAGTAATTGAAAAACGCCTCCGATGTATGACTACTGTATCGGAAAATCAGTTTGGTTTTATGCCAAATAGATCTACTACAGAAGCTATTTTCTTACTACGGCAGCTAATGGAGAAGTATAGAGAGATGAGAAAAGATTTGTATATAGTTTTTCTTGATTTAGATAAGGCGTACGATCGAGTACCGAGAGAATTGATTTGGTGGACATTAAGAAAGAAAGGAATCTCTCAAGGATATGTTGATTTGATTAAAGATATGTACGGCGGTGCTATTACTAGTGTTCGAACTATTGCTGGGGAGACTAGTGAATTTCCCGTTTCTATAGGTTTGCATCAAGGTTCTGCACTAAGTCCGTATCTCTTTGCCTTAGTTATGGATGAAGTAACTAAACAATTGCATGAGGATATCCCTTGGTGTATGTTATTTGCAGACGATATTGTTTTAATTGATGAGAGTATTGATGCTCTAAATGCTAAGTTAGAGCGTTGGAGACTTGCCTTGGAGTCTAAAGGTTTTAAAATTAGTAGGAGTAAGTCAGAGTTTATGCACTGTAATTTTAGTAATGGGAGAGTGATTCAGGAAGACATGGTTCTAATTGATGGACATAACATTCCGAAGAGTAGTAGCTTTCGATATTTAGGGTCTATCATACAAGAGAATGGGGAGATTTATGATGACGTTACGCATAGGATTAAGGCAGGCTGGTTAAGATGGAGAAGTGCATCAGGTGTCCTTTGTGATCGTCGTATGCCTGTGAAACTCAAAGGGAGGTTTTATAGAACGGCTGTGAGACCTGCTTTGTTATATGGTACCGAGTGTTGGGCAGTACGAAAGGAACACATCCACAAAATGTGTGTAGCAGAGATGAGGATGTTGAGATGGATGTGTGGCAAGACTAAGAAAGACAAGATTAGGAATGAGCGCATCCGTAAGGACTTAGGGATAGCTCCAATTGATAGCAAAATGAGAGAAAATAGACTCAGGTGGTTTGAACATGTGTTTCGTCGCCCTAACTCAGCGCCGGTTAAAAGATGTGATCAAATCTTAGTGGATGCTAGTAAAAGAGCTCGAGGAAGACCTAAAATGAGATGGTGCGATGTTATTAGGAAGGACATTAGTTCCTTGAGTTTAAATATGAATATTGCACTTGGTAGAAATCTTTGGCGGAACAGGATTCATGTAGCCGACCCCAATTAATTGGGATAAGGCTCTGATGATGATGATGATGATGACTCATATCTGAATCCAAGTTTTAATAAAGGTGAACCAAATAGTCAGATAGTACTAAAAAATAATCATCTTTATCTTACACATATGATCTCAATAGCTCCTTTGAAAAATACACAGATTGGCACTGAGGTTAAACACTTTTCTAAGAGCATGAGTTGACAGAATTTTTAAAATATTTTCATTTGAAACACATTATATTTTTCCTGAGCAATTTAGGTTGATCATCACCTTTTTACATGAGGCACAACACGTCTCAGGTGAAGTGACTCAGTTACTCAGTGTGATAACTGTCATTGCCTCTCAACTTCGAGAACAGAGTTAGCAATATAAGTGTCTTTTTACATGAGAAGACACCTTGATTAGAGGTCAGACTCCCCAGTTACTCTACACAGATATGACATTGCTCTGTCAGGTTCTCAATGAATTTTCATTTTAAGTGACTATGACACTTCATGACTTGGGTTCACTCCATTTCTTTGATGGAAAACCCAGTTTCTCAGTGAACAAAGTCATTTCAATACTCACTGATTTTATTTCCTGTCAAATTTTTCAAAGTTAATGTTTAACAACAATACTCACTCTATGCATCTTAACCAAAGTAGCCCTGATTTTAAATTTTCAGATTTCTGATGAGTGAGTCTAAGGTTTTTATGACACAGATGGTTAAAATTTATTAAAACTTATCATTCAGATATTTTCAATTCATTTAATTACAAATCTGAGAATACATTAATCTTATATCAGTCTGATTCAGTGGTAATTCTTAAACCTATATGATAGGAATTTCTACACAGTTCTCAGACTGAAATGCATGACATGCAGCTTAAGTTCCTCAGATCAAATCAATAAATTTAGCTGACCAACTAATCAACAGTAGAATCAAATCAGTCACACCAGCTAAGAGATATGTGAAGGATGAGTGTCAGCTGGTGGTGCAACAAATAGCAAGAGAAGAGCATCAAGGTTGTTCCTCAGATTGAATCCAGTAGTTGAGTCTGGAATGCGAACTGATCAGCCATTTCAGTAATGACTGCAAGGAATTTTAGATGAACCACTCAAGTGTAGCGAATGGATCAGATACCTAGACATAGAGAGTTCAAGAAATGAAGAGATGAGACAGAAAAAGCTCCCCATGTCTAGATGCATCATATATGCAACAAAGTATG
This sequence comes from Amorphophallus konjac, assembly GCA_022559845.1. NCBI lineage: Eukaryota > Viridiplantae > Streptophyta > Magnoliopsida > Alismatales > Araceae > Amorphophallus > Amorphophallus konjac. The sequence continues at coordinate 99,942,574 of CM040128.1, forward strand.
AGCAACAGTATGATTAATCAAGAATGATTTAACTCCCCCTGACTAGGTGCATGATGTATGATAAAAGCACATCACATGATTTCAAGTTTGACATTCAATTATAATCCATGCACTTCAGACATAAGTGAGTTACTATGAACATGATTGGGCAGTTCTATTTCAGAAATTTTCAATTTAACAAATCAACATGATATGCAATCATTTCAAGTTCACAATTTCATATGATGGAATTTAAGATGAGTATTCAGAACAAACCTGAAAAGCAGAACCCTGGGGTCTTCCTGTTGAGTGCCTTGGTTTATTTACCCCTCTTTTTCATTCCAAGGCACACCTGTAACATGTTAATCAATTTGATCCTGCAGGGACCCAAGCAGTCTTGGGTCCTGCGTTAACTCTGACAGGTGTTCTGAACAATCTTTTAGCCATGTTATCATCATGATCCATTAGGTAACAACTATCTATGGAATGACCAAATTTCTACAGTATCTGCATGATGTAACAACCCTTGAATTCTTTTTGTGAACATTGTTATAATTATGGAATCTATATGAGTTAGCATGAAGATTTCTGTTACTTGCATGAAATTTTGATTTACCATTACCTGTCCACCAGCATTCAGAAGCTCGGTGGCCAGGTTTTCCACATTCAGAACATACAAGTGTCTTTTCTTTAACAGCAGCTTTATTTCTACCCAAAAAATTTCTATTTGCAGGGAATTTGACAAATTTGGAATTAAAGTGATTTCCCTGAGCATACCAGCAGTCCTTGACTGCATGCCCATGCTTACCACATTCAAAACACCTAAGGTGCTTGCCTTTTGAGTTATTGTTACCCCAATAGTTTTCAGTCCAGCACTCATTTGTCTTGTGTCCTGGCTTGTTGCAGGTGAAACAAATAGTATGCTGGCTTGAAATAGATCTGTATCTATATGGGCCATGAGCATGTGTGAAAAATCTAGAATTCAGATTGTTGTCTTCTTTATTATAAAACATGCATTCATTTGATGACCACGCCTTCCACAGTAATAACAGGATGCATCATATTTCTTAGTGGCATAGTTTCTATCAATAGGATTCCTAGAATGCATTTCTTTACTAGCATGCTCATCTTCAAGCAACAGTCTGCAATCATCCATTACATGCCCTATCTTGCCACAATAGTGACATGACACTTGTGATTTCCTGGCAACATGATTACTAACAGACTGATTAGATGCATGTGAATGAGTACATGAGCATTGTGCATTGACCCATCAATTTCAACTGAGTTTGCAGATCTTAGGGTGTAACCAGAAATATTCTTTACCTTCTTTGTTTGACCCTTCCTTTTCAATTTCTGATTATTCTCAACAATTTTTGTTTGCTTTTCATTCTCTGGGCTTTGAACTGAAAAACAGATGTTGAAGGTGATTTCTGATTTTTATTTTGTTTTGGGGATTGATTTGAGGTACCAGCTACATCAGAGCTTTGCACAAAAGTGGTGTATAGCTGGTTTTTAGTGATTTCCTTAACATCAGAACTGCAACTTATCCCCTCTCTTGAATTGTCATTTTTATCTTTCATGACAGCTTTCATTTTTCTTTCATTCTTAGTAGACTTGGATGTTGAGTTTTCCAGATCATTAATTTTATTTTCCAAGCTAGCAAGGTGAAGTTCATAACTGGCTATCTCCTGTTCACTGCAATTGACACATTCACTTAGAACTTTGTTTGCAGTTTTATACTTCTCAATTTCTTGTTCAAGTTGCTCAACTTTTCTGATTCTTTATCACAGACAGCTTTTCCTTTTTCTGTGGTGAGAAGTCTTTCAGACAAGCCAGTGTTTAACCGCTTTAGTTTTTCAACTTCAGCCTTCAGTTCAGTGTTTTCTTTGGTCAGCTTCTTAACTTCTTCATCACAATTTTCATTACTGGACATCAACTCCAGTTTCTCAATTAGTTCCTCTTCTCTTTCCTCCACTTTAATTTTCTCAGCAACCAAGTTTTTGTGATCCTCTTTAAATGAGGCAATTTGTTTATTCAGCCATTCATTCTCACTAAAAAGATCTTCATTACGTTCTCTTAGAGTCGAGCACATATTACAGTTTGATTTTAGAGAGGAAACATGCACACTTTCCTTGTTGACTTTCTTCAGACTAGCCTTGAGATCTTCATTATCTTTTTGAACTTCAGCATGTTCAAGCTTTAGTTTTTCCATTACAGAATTAATTTCAGTCAGCTCTTGCATGCTTTTTAGATGCTCATTTTTCTTCTCATTCAACTGATTCTCAAGTTCTGATATCTTGTCCAAGCATGTTTGGTTTTCAATTTTTAGAGAACCATTTTGCTCCTTAAAGTTCTGAACATCTAGCATACATGTATCATAAGATTGTTTCAAATTTGGACAGTTTTCACAGGGAGCTTTCAAATTTATCTGATCACATTTCTTTTTCAATCTTTTATTCTCAGATTTTAATTTTTCACATTTATCATTAAGTTCCTCATTTATATTCCATAGATCATCAATCGAAAGTTCTTCGGATCCAGAGCTTACCTGAGATGATGATTCTTCATCATCCTTTCTCCGATCAACCATCGAGCATTTGTTGTGATTCCTGATAACTTTAGTTTTTCCAAAATTTCTTTGGCAGACCGGCAAGAAGAAATACATTCGATTAGAGCTCTGTCAATTGATTCTTTCATTAAAACTAATGCTCTAGTGTTGACAGTGTCTTTCAATTTATCCTTCTCAGTCCATCTAGATTTATCTTTTGATAATTTGTGTGGACCATGAGTTATTACCTTCCAAAGATTAGGATCAGTAGATTTTACATACCGATGAAAATTTTCTAACCAAGAATCAAAATTATAACCTCTGAATATCGGAGGATTAGCCATCGAGATATGAATGCACCGAAATCAGACGAGCAAATCAAGACACTAAACCGGTGAAACAAATCATAGAACACAAGAGACCCACTCTGAAATGCACCAAAACCTAGCAGGATCCTCTGCAGATTGTTAGATCTGTTAGGTCAGAGACCCGCTCTGATACCAAATGTTGGGTTCGGTGCTATGGATTCAGAGGGGGGGTGAATGAATCTCCCCTTTAAAAACTTCGCTCAAATTAAATCTAATGCAATCAGAGATGCGGAATTAAAAACTATTGCAGATATGTAGAGCGATCCTAAGCAAACATCTAATGTGCACAGCAATGAGATGAATACAATCCTCATGCCTATGCATGCATCTAGCGCCAGTCAGATAGAAGAAATCAAACCACAGTGCACAAGGGGTTTTTAGGTGGTTCGGTCCTCCAGACCTACGTCCACCCCACACTCAACCCGAGTGTGGATTACTACTGACTCACAGCTTGAACCGCTGGGCATCACAGCTTGCCTACAAACCGCTGAGCCTCACAGCTTGCTGTCCGAGGTATCCACCTCGTCCCGCTGAGCCTTACAGCTTGCTGTCCAGAGGAGTCCACCTCTGCAAACCGCTGGGCAATACAGCTTAGCCGTCTAGTGGAATCCTCCACTGCAAACGCTGACTAACAGCTTGATAAAAGGTTCAAAAGAAAACAAGAAAGGAAATCACAGCGACAGAAAGCTGTAAACAATGAAAGCACAAATGTGGCTCCAATAGAGCTGACTGGAGTGGATCTGATCCAACTTCCAGTAGGAACGATCTTCAGGTAAGCTCCTCTTCCTCTCTCTATCTGTCTTTCTCTTTCTTCTTCTCAACTCACGCACTCTCCGTCTTTCTTTTTCTTCTTCTTCTCTGCTCTCGATCTCTCACTCTCTTTTTCTTTCTCTTTCTTCTTCTTCTCTGCTCTCTGGATCGTTCAGGCTATCTTCTCTCTGTTTCTGCCCCTTCTATTTCGATCAGCTTTCTTCTCAGGAACAAGGCTTCCTTTTATAGCAGCAGCAGAGGATAGGGCGTGTGTCTTCCACATCTTCCGCCCAAAGGCCTTGACCACGTGGCAGCATCTCAGCCTGTTGCTGTACACGTGTCACGATCCTGGGCACCTCGTCCATCCTTGGATCACGTGCCTTCTTAATCTCCTCGAGACAGTACCTGTCAGTCAGTCGAAGAGAATCATCAGCTTAAGACAACAAACCTTGTACAGACTCTCTAGGGAGTAATGCAGTGTGTAGACTTTGCAATGCAACAGCAATGTATGGACTTTGCAATGCGACAGCAATGTAAAGACTTTGCATGAGACACTGCATGAGACGCTGAACAGCCATGAAGCACACGATGTAATGGCTAAGGTTATGAGTGTATAGACTCTGCATGCGTGCTACATCAGTGTGTAGACTTGCTGACAATGAGTGTGCAGACTCTGCTTTGAGCGATGCACAATGTATAGACTTACTAATCCACTATGTGCAGACTCTGCATGGGATGTATAAGCAATGTGCAGACTTAGAATGCAACAATGTGCAGACTTGTTTTGAACCATGCACAATGTATAGACTTTATGTCGAAGGGATGCATAGGCTGTACAGACATTCTATGCTTAACACTTAAGCCTGAATGCATGATGTGTAGACTTGAGTGCATGTGTGCAAAACAGATTGTGTGTGTACTGTGTAGACTTGCTATGTGTCATGTATGCAGTATGCAAACGATGCACAGCCGTAGCAGCATTGTACAGACTTGGACATTTATGTGCATGACAAAACCAATGTACAGACTTGAATGCTCGAGGCACACAATGTATAGACTTGAAAGACAATGTATGAGACGATGCATGCACACACTTGGTCTTACAATGTATAGACTTGAAGGTATGCACAAAGACGCTAAGTAAGACGGTGGTGAACAGACTTAGTCTCAAGACGATGCAATGTATAGACTTCAATGTATGTGCAATGCAAAGGCTGCAGTGTATAGACTTGAGTGAGACGGTGGATGTATAGACTTGGCCACTGTACAGACTTACCACCAAGACGATGCATGAGCAGGCTGACGATGTGTAGACTTGGCAATGCATGGACTATGCACATAGACGCTAAGAAAGACGGTCCAATGTATAGACTTCAAGTCCACTTGTGACGCTGAGTGAGACGGACCTCAGCGGCTGTACAGACTTGAATGCGTGCTTGCAACACGATGTATAGACTTAGCATGAGACGCTAAGTGAGACGGTGCACACAAACAGACTGCAATGTGTAGACTTGTGACAATGTGCAGACTTCCTATATGCTCAAGTCCAATGTATAGGCTTGCTGAGATGATGCACCTGAAGAATGTGTAGACTTGTGTACAAACAATGTATGGACTTGATGCAATGCATGAACAGAATACGATGTACAGACTTTGCTAATGCATGAAGCACATGATGCAACAATGTATAGACTTGTGCACAAACAATGTATGGACTTGATGCAATGCATGGACAAGAAGACGATGTACAGACTTTGGACATAACAGAAGAATGTGCAGACTTGAAGTGAATGCAAGCTACAGTGCAATGTATAGACTTTGACGATGTAGTATGCACAGTATAGACTTTAAATGAGACTGTACAGACTTGGAGACAATGATGCATGCACAAGACAAAGATGTATAGACTTACAGTTATGCAGCCAGACAAATGAATGCACAAACAATGTATGGACTTGCTCATGAACAATGCACAGTGAATGTATAGACTTGAGTAACGAATGTGCAGACTTGGTGCATGAAGCAAGGCAATGAGGAATGTATAGACTTTCACAATGTATGGACTTGTGTTATGCAGTCAGACAATGTATGGACTTGTGCAGACATGCTAGCAAACGGATGTATAGACTTGCTCAGCCTGAAGCATGGCAATGTACAGACTTCTTAACAGACGCATGCAGCAACTGTATGGACTTGTGTTATGCAGCCAGACAATGTATGGACTTGTGCAGACATGCTAGCAAACGGATGTATAGACTTGCTCAGTCTGAAGCATGGCAATGTACAGACTTCTTAACAGACGCATGCAGCAACTGTTATTGCACTGATGCAGTGTATGCTAAACACAAAGACTATAGTAATGAATGCACGATGTATAGACTTACGAGTGCAGCACAAATATATGCAATGTATAAACTTATGCATTCTCCACAGAACAAATCAGACATAGCACATTCATGCATTCTCCACAGAACAGATCAGTCATATGCAATCATGTGAGCAAAACAATATGGTGACTCATTCATGTTGCTATCATTAAAACACCACACTATCATCAAAGCACAAGGGGTACAACAGGTAGAAGCTACCTCCAACTCTGGAACGTGGTCTAATAGACCCGCACAACCCACTGCATTGATCAGATGTGTCTTCCAGGCAGCAAAAGCTCCTCCAATAAGTGCTCCCTCTGGGACAGGCTGAGACAACTGCGAATCGTGGCTCAATCCACAAGAAACCCTCAGGTCTTCCCACCAAGAGTAAGGCAATGTGGAACCAGAAGCACCCTTACGGCGTGATCCTGAGGAAGAAGTCTTTCCACCAGACATTGGCTTTAAAGGTTTCAAGGCCCCGGTGTACTGGCTTCTATCAATGGGCACTGACTGCCCCTGTTTCCTCCATCGGGCTTCAATACTTCGAATCATCTAAGCTAGCCTGGAGAAATGAGATTTGATGAAGCCAGAGTCTAGAGAAAGGGGAGGTAAATCCTCCCTCTTGAGGCGCCTTTCCGCTCGCTCTCTGAAGACGTTGCTGACTTTAAACCACCAACGAGCATAATGCACATCGAAGTGGCCCACGCGCGTCTGCACTGGAATGGGAAAATCTTCTCTCACACTCCTGTATAGAAAATCCTGCCAGGAAGCCGTGACTAGATGCACATCTTTTTGTCTATACTGCCTTGAAGCCAAAGGGAAGTCTGCATTGGGCGGAATAGCTTGATCATACCCAAAGTTGCGGGCAAACCTGTGTGGGTAATATGGTTTGAGGACCACTGTACCCGAGCGGCGATAGACTAAAACACTGGGCCGTATGCAAATAAGCCAGTCGCCCAAGGCGTGGGAAGAAGCTATGCCCTCAGAAGATACCTTGCAAACTGCAGACTCCCCCTGCCCTTCCACAAAAGGGCGATAAAAGCGAGAGCTGTGATCAAACTCCAGGCTCTCACCCTGCCCAATGTGAAGAAAAGAAAGTTCCCGCCTGGCACTTGCAAGCTGCAGGACAGCATCCTGGTCTGGGTGACCAGCAAATGTAAATATAAGTGGCGCTCTTATATTAGCAACTGGAGATCGTTGAGAAAGCTCTGGCAGCAGCAGTCCAGCCCAAGCACTCAAGTAATGTGTGGGCAGCAAGATCTTCTTGTCTCTAGGGCTAGAATATGAACTCAACGCTCCCAAAGAATGATAAATATTGGCCAGAGCAGCTGGTGCAAGGGCTAGTTGGCGTCCACAAGCTAATAGGCAGGCTGGATAAATCACTTCAGCTCTCAAGAGTTCTTCTTCACCATGCGGGAAGACAAAAGTAGCCAACCAGTATGCAAGATATGCCGCTAAATAAGTCAGGGCAGACAGTCTTTTGGAATTCCAACCTTGCTCAGGAGCCGGTAAATGACGAGGATTGGAGGCAAACTTTATAATCACTTCTTTACATTGTTCCCATGTGGTGCCAAATGAGGGAAACTCCTCATAAAAGTAGTACGGGCCGCTGTAGAAATACATCACCCAGGCATTAAGTGTTACTCTGGGTGTTCTTGCAGTCTTTTCCTTGCCCACCAGGGCCAGATCTCTCCAAGTCTTCATGAGGTATCTGAAGCAATAAGGTAGAAGATATTGGCCCCCTCCATTTGAGGCATACAGGTGGATGTCATCAAGGCATAGCTTAGATAGGCCTGACCGTTGATGGGCAAGACCGAGATTCTGTGGAAAGACCATAAGTCTAGGGAGGTCTCTCCCTCAGCAGTAACGACGGTATTTCAGCGCCGGTTCCATCTTAACACCAATGCCTGGAGTAGTCCTATATGGCATGGATAGGAATACAGAGCCGCAGTGACTGCATGACGGATACCTATCTTATCCAAAGTGGCGCTGTGCACGGTCAATATTCCCCATAGCCACTCAGTGGCACCTCGGTGAAAACAATGAGAAGAAATAACAGACCATCTCCCATACCAGCTGGGAGTCTTCAGTGAGAGAATCCCCTCTAACATACAGAGGTGATCATATCCGTCGTGGGCAAAATTGGCCCCTGAAGGGGTCAGGTACATTCCGTCCACCACGATGTCTGCGGCCTTGTGATGACCGGACAGATGCCAAATGGCAGGAGAAGAGGGTCTCACTCGCACTACAGGACCGTCCAAATTCTCGAAGAACCCCAGGCTTTTAGCATCGGAAATTGAGGTCGTCGAACAAACCCCTCGGTAAGGCTGGGGTGCGAGAAGAAACAAGTTCCCTTCATGCTGTCCCTGCCTGACAAGACAGCCCATTCCACCCGTCGTCGCTCTTCTGGCAGCGAAGGGTCGTCATTGTCCATCCCCAATGGGATAAAGCTCTGAATGAAGGCAATAAGATGTCGATCCAGCGGATGATGAAGTGGGTAGCCTCCAGAACGGTCGTACTTGTAAAGTCCATCTCTGCGACTGATCCGAGTGGCATCAACTTCACCCCCTTCGCGGGTGACATCCTCAGTTGGGCCTTCAGCGACCCAGGAGAAGCCTCGATCAATCGTGTCAGAGCTGCCCGAAGCAATGCGACGGGGAGGCAGAGGAGGCATAGGCCATTCGGTCCTCTGTACATAATGATCGTTCGCCCCGACCACTGTGGGTCCTCGCGCAGCGCCCTTACTCCGGCTTGGACGGGCCATATCTGTGAGAACAAAGTGGCGGGAGAAGCGACATAAAAAAAAAAAAAGCAACAACAACAACACACAAAAGGAGGGAGAAGCGTGATTCGCATAATGAAACCCGCAATTAAAATGCAGGAGCTACGTCTCAAGTATGAGTCCCTCAGCGGACATAGCACAAAGGCGCATGTTAAAGCGCACGGGCCATCCGCCCCCGCCTCGGGCAGCCACAGATATTCCGTGGGGGGCACTCATTGCAACCAAAAATATCCCTACAATAATCGGGATGAAAAAAAAAAATATATATCTCATTCTCAACCCAACGCGGATAATTATTTCCGTGCGATGCAAGGTTGTGAAATTGGCGTAACGTCGCTCTGTGGAGAATATCCACTCTATTAGGGCTCCATAGCCCGACTATTGGTTCAGCCCAATGCACTTTGCAGCAAGGGAGTGAAGATAACCCAGAGTAAATCCATGGAGACCGTCAAGGTCATATGGTTTCGGGTTCCAACACACACAAAAAACAAGTCTTGCGGCAAGGAAGGAAGAAATTGTGCTATGCACACCTTTCCCGCAGTCTCAACGGCGCGTACCGCGTCTTTCGGGATCGAAGAAGTCTTTTTCCTTCGATTGGCGACGCAAAAAAGACAACGAACAAGTGTGGAGAAGTTCCTTTCTCTTCCACGTGGCTGTAGCGGAGTCCGAAGGAATAAAAAATCCTCTTTGCAGGGTTATAAGAAGGCGGAAGGACCCACCCGGGGTGGAGGGACCCGCCCGGGGCCAGCCTTCCCCGGGCAGGCCCCCCTCGAGGCTGCGCAGGCCGGCACGGGCGGGGGCGGACCCGCCCGGGGCCGACTGACCTCGGGCAGGCTTGCCCGGGGCCGGCCCACCCCGAGCAGGTCTGCCCGGGGCCGGCCCACCCCGGGCAGGTCCGCCCGGGGTCGGCCCACCTCGGGCAGACCCTCCCGGGACCCCCCGACCCCGGGCAGGTCCGCGCGGACCTGCCCGGGGTGAACCAGTCCCGGGGCCTGTGCAGGTCTATTTTTTCTAAAAAAAAGGAAAAAAGGGGGGAAAAGAGACCCGCCCGGGGTGGCTTAGACCCGCCCGGGTTCCACTCACCCCGGGCCGGTCCCTCACCTTCTATAAATACCCCCTACGGGGCTCATTTGAAGAGGAGGGTTTTTGGAAAGAGAGAGAGAAAGAGAGACTTGGATTTTAAAGGCTCTTGTTCGTAGTTGGGACTTGTTTGGGTACGTAACACCCCGAGTCTTGTATTTTGGCCCCTATGTGGATTTTTACGTCTGTACCCCTATGTGGTCTTTTTTTTTGTATTTACGCCCCTATGTGGGCTTCGTTGTTGACCCTCTGCGGGGAATTTGTACTTATTTCCCTATGTGGACCTTGTAATAACAATCCTCCGGGTCTTGTTCTTCTTATGTTGCTCGAGTAACATGGGGAGTTCAAATAGTCATAAAAATGAAATGACTATAGTACCCCTCTCGAGGATATTAGAATTGAACATACTCCCGTCGAGCATGGCAACGATATGTACAGTTGATAACTCGTCGACAATGTCTGTAATGAAAATTATAAAAATTAGCAAAGTTGTGCTATGTTGCCCCCGGTGCACGCCAATTTAAGAAAATTGCAAATACACCCCTCTTTTAGGAAAAATTGTGCATATGTCCTTTCCTTAAGAGTGAAGGGTGCGTGTATGGGTTCTAAAGGCTCCATGGGCCCTCCATACTTGGGAATGCCTACGATTTATCTTTTGGCCCCAGTGCCTCACACAGCCCCATACAGGTGACCATACCAAATTACCAAAATGCCCTTCTGGACCTGATATGCCTTCATAATTCTCCGCGGCTCCTCAAATAGCCCCGAAACCCGCCAAAGCTGCTCCTTGCTTGGTCAGTCACCCTCAAACTATGATGCAATCTTCGACGAGGTAATATTACCTTAATACTCCCGGGTATGATAATTACCAAAATACCCCTGGTGTCCAGGTAGCCAACGGGGCGCCGTAGGGCATTGTTATGTTCCCCGAGCTCGCCATCATCTCCAGATACGACTAGGTATCACCCAGTTCAGCCTGGTCCTGGTCAAATCCTATTCTTCATACGCGGTATGATCACCCAGTGGGAGTCAAAAATGCGATGTGAGCTACCTACGCTGAAGTATCCTTAATGAGAACTTTGGAGGGAAACTATAGGCCTTTTTGTTGACAATTAAACAAGGGTGTTCGGACGTTATGCCGATGTAAATCAACACTGACTGCAGTCAGTGGGGAAAGGTCCATCACTCGAACCCTCATCGTCTGATATGATGCGCACCCCATGGAATGGACATTGCACTAGCGGTTCATATATCCCCCGTATGTGCATTTTCGTCTCCTCAGAGAGAGTCAATTCCATGATCAGAGGGAAAACCCTCAAGCCCCAAACAAAATATAAGACTTCTCACAAGTCACCCGGGTAAAAAGGGGACGTCAACCTCGTCTCGTTAAAACAGACTGGCACGCCCGGTGGGACCTTTCCCGCCTTTCTTCTTCTTGTCAACAGAAGGCCTAAAACCTCTTCGAGGTTCGCATTACCCCTCTTCCTCTTACAGGACGAGAAGAAGAGAACACTTTGCGTTCGTTGCTTCCAGCATTTACTGACATCAAGATGGCGACGATGTCGGCAGTGACTTATGGACCGCTGGTTGTTGCTAACCACGCCAGGTTTGTCTACTTGGCGACTGCCATTGCTTTTGGCGACTTCCCTCCGGTCGTTGGCTCCCCCTTCTTCCTAGGGGTAGTTCCGGTCGCCGGGGGCAACACAGTCGCCCCTGCTGCTGGTCGGGTCTCCCCGGCCAAGAAGGCCTCCGTGGAGGGTGCCAGGCCCTATGCTCCTGCTGTTAGCCGGGTCCACCCGGTTGAGAAGACTTCCACTGAGGGCGTCAGGCCCTCGATTTCTACAAGTGGCCGAGTCAGGTCGGCCGCAATGAAGACAGTGTCGGAGGGTGCTAGGCCCTCTGCTCTTGCTGCTAGCCGGGTCTCCCCGGCCAAGAAGACCTCCGTGGAGGGTGCCAGGCCCTCTGCTCCTGCTGCTAGCCGGGTCCGCCCTGTTAAGAAGGCTTCCACCGAGGGTGTCAGGCCCTCGATTCCTGTAAGTGGCCGAGTCAGATCGGCCGCCATGAAGACATCTGTCGAGGGTGCTGAGCCCTCCGCTACTGCTGCTAGCCGGGTCCGCCCGGTTCAAAAGACTGAGGGTGTCAGACCCTCTACTTTTGCCACAGGCCGAGTCAAATCGGCCACATACCACAATATGTCTGAGGAGGTCAGGCCCTCGACGTCAATTACAGGCCTGGGTAGGCAGGCCATCATGAAGCCCAAGGCTGGAGGTGTCAAGCCTTCAGCCCACTCAGTTGGCCGGGTGTTCTCGGTTATGGAGGTGGCCAACAGGAGGCAGCGATTTATGGGTCGTGGGGTTATGAACCATCATTCCAGTTCCATTCGGCCAGTTCCTCTTCTCTTCCTCAAGATTCTTATACCGATACTGGATTCGGCTCAAGCCAACCAAACACTCCAAGAGGGATCCAAAGAGGGATGCAGGACTTGGCTACCTCATTATTCGGTTATAGTGAATATAGACCATACATGCATCCTTCTTACCCAGACGATGAGGGAGAAGGTTCTAGTTATTACCCATATTAGTGCCTCTTCATTTAGGTAAAGATCATTTAATTGCCGTAACATTTACTGTGCCTAATTAGGTTTATTGTAATGTTTGAATCTACTTTATGTTTAGTATGTACTCAAGAATATTAGTTTAACATGTTCAATGTTTGAATTTCAATGTCTACTTCATGTTTATTGCACTTAATCTAATTTCTTTACAATCAAATGCATGTCTAATGAATTTTCTGATTTTTATGTGATTATTCATATTTTTCTGAATTATTTCTTATTTTGTAGACTTATTTTGATTTTTTTTTGAAGCTTTTCAATGGGTTTCGGCCGAAACCAAAACCGAACGGTTTGGGTATCGGACTCGGCCGAAACCGATACCGCCATCCTTGCTCACTTAATGGGGAAACTTTACCAAAATACTTCTATGTGAGTCTATGATGTATTTTGTGAAATCAAATGAATCCAAGCTATGGAATAGATCAATTTTGATCATGCAAATATCAAGATTGAATCTTTTGTGCTCAAGATCATGTGGGAGGTCCCAACATGTATAAAATTATATTTTTACCCCCACATTTTGGAGAATTGCACAAATATCTTCAAGAAACCTTGAGAAAATTATGGAATGCAAGCATTCCTCGGAGATGACATAAGTTTCTTCAAATGGTTGCAAAGTTGGCAAGATATCATGTCCGAGTCATTAAAAATCCGAGAGTTTGTAATTATACCCTCGAAGTTCACAAAATTACCTAAACGTTTGAAAAATTTATGCAAAACTCCAAAATTTCCGATAAGGGCCTGTTCCTCACATATAAGTCCTGGTTAAAGGGAAATTACATATAAACCTTGGTTTGAGGGAGAAATTGCATGAAAACCTTAATTTGAGAGAGAAATTGCAAATAAGTCCCTCGAAAGAGGAAAATTACAAACAAGTCCTCTAAAGGGGAAAATTACAAATAAGCTCTCAAGTTAAGGAAAAATTACAATAATGCTCCTACCCTAAGGCAAGGGAATTCTTCCCTGGGGCTAAAATTTCCATCGTAGCTAGTACTGTAAAGGCAAAGGAGATTTTAGGCAGTTAATCAAAGGTATTCAGACTCAGTTCGATGTTCGATGTAAATTAACACCTACTCTGGTCGGTGGGAAAAGGTCCTGTACATGAATCTTAAATCGTTTAAGTCACGCGCTTGAAGATTATAATATGCATACTAATCAGTCTAAACATATGCATATTCTTCCCTACTTATTTTTTGCAAGTGTTAAACAGCATCATACCACATAATTGGCATCAATTCCCTCATAGTTTGGGTTTTTAAAATCATGGCGAAAAACCTCTATTGTCAGAGTCTATTAATATAGAGGATGTGAGGGCCTCTTTGTCTGCACTTGCGGCCGCAATCCCTTCTAAAAATGAGGGTGTTGCGCACCCTGGTAATTTTACCTTTGCCCTTTCCTCGGCATGTGAATGTAGTCCAAGTTCATCCCATCGGGTGTGCCAGTCTATTTAACACGCAAAAAACTTCGGTTTAAAAATATCCATTTGTCGGATGATTATGCGTATATTTTGACATATTGGTAATTCCGTGCGGTTAATTTATTAGGCGATTAGGGTTTATCCACTGAACTTTTTCTCACCGACCAGAATCGATGTTAATTTACATTGGAGTAAGTTCGAATACCTTTGATTAACTGTCAAAGATCCCCTTGATCTCTACAATATTTGCTGTGATATTGAGGGTTTAATGCAGGAAATATCCCATGCCCTAGGTCGGGGGTATATTTGTAATTTTCTCATATGTAAGGGTTTATTTGTAATTTCCCCTTGGGTAAGGGTTTATTTGTGATTTTCCCTTAGGTGAAGGTTTATTTGTGATTTTCCCTTAGGTGAGGATTTATTTGCAATTTTCTCTTAGATGAGGGTTCATTTGCGATTCTCGCACAACCAGGACATCCTTGTACAACTCTTTGAGTTTTTTGAATTTTCTTATATTTTTCTAGGTATTCGTGCAATTTTGCAAAAGTTCAGGGTAACACTACAATCTTCTATTCTTCTGAACAAAATGGGGACATTTCTCCAATTTTGAAGAATATTTCTGCGAAGTCAAACATTTTTCTTGAATTTCAGAATTTTCATAATTTTTCCTGAATTACATTGACTTTGCAATTTTATGAAACTTTTGGGTAAGGATGCACTTTTTGGATTTCTGGGCAAAGTAAGGGGTTTTTCTTTAATTCGAGAAGATATTTCTGCCAACTGGAACATTTTCCTTGAATTTAGGAATTTTTAAGATTTTTTCCTGAATTATATGGACTTTTGTGCAATTTTACGAAACTTCCAAGTAAAATTACGATTTTGGATTCTACACGGTTTATCCCTGTAATTTGACATCAGAAAATCTCAGAACTAAGAGTTCATATGTTTTACATAGTTCTTTCTTCATTCATAACAAATGCAAGTTCGCCTCATGTCGAGGGTATTTTTGTAAACATACCCTTGTATAAGGGTTTGTACACAAATTTTCAAAAAAACTTGGATCTTGAGTAGGGCCACCTCCAACAACTTGCGCAGGTTGCAAAGGCTTCAAGGGCTTTGGGAGAGAAACACAACTCAAAGGCTTCCAACTCTTTTCCTCTTCTACAAGGCTTGTTACTCCCGAGTGAGGTCTCTTCTCGTCCAAAAAATCCTTCTCCAAGTGTTGGACTTGGCTGCCTTTTATAGGAGCTAGTTGAAGTGTAGTGAGAGTGCATCTTCTGGTGGATTGCACATTTGCATTGATTGCTAGGAGGATAACCCCTGGTGGATTGCCGTGGAGGTATGACTTCTCCTTCTTGTCTTTTTTTCTCCCCTCCTTTTTTTTGTTTTTCTTGTCACTGCCCAGAGGAGCAAGGGCTGATAGCCCCCACCCCCGACGGTACTGGTCGGGTGCCCCTGGTCTGTGCATGCAGCAGGCCCCCCCCCGGTGGTGCACACCCGGGGGGGGGGGGTGGAACACCCCTAGTGGGGTGTCGCTGGGGAGGCTCACCCCTGATGGATGTCATCGGGGGGGCTCACCCTTGGTGGTGCATAGCCAGGGCGCCCCCCTAGTGGATACCACTGTAGAGAAGAGAAAGAGGAGGGAGAAGGCAGTCCCCCCCGGACTCCAATCTAAAGGGCTATAAAAGCCCATCGACTCCGAGATTTTTTTTATGCTTTTCTAGTTTCCTGTCAACGCAACGGCATGTGGAGGTCTCCTTTGTTATTTTTTTCTTCTTCTTTGGCACCACCCCACTGTCCCTTGACTCCGGAGTGAGGGGACCTTGTTACGGTGCGGCACATTGGGAATGCTCTCGGAGAGCGAGAGGCTTTGACTTTTTGTCAATTTATTGCATGGGTATGTGGTTTTGGCCGCCCACCAAGTGTTTGACGGAATTCCCGTGGATCACAACATGTTGATTTTGTGTGAATACCCCCCCCCCCCCCCCAAACAAAATCTCGGGGACGTTTACATTATCCAAACGTACAATAACAATAGTTTTATACCGCTTTATGCCGTCTCACGATGGATTTGATTTGATTAATTCTCTCTCTCTCTCTCATGAGAATATCATAAAAATAGCATGAAAATTATGGGGTTCAACAAATGTCCCTCATGAGGTGTCCGTCGGAGCCGGAGGTGATGACAGGTTGCCCTTGCCCCTTAATAATTATATCTGATTTTCACGGCTTGGTGCCGTGACAAAGCTTGCTGCCTTCATTTATTTTGTTGCTTAGACATTCATGTCGATTAACGTCATCTTTTTTTTTCTTCGTTTTGCAGGAATTCAGGATGTCTCGTGTCAAGGAGGACTGTTCTCTGAGAGGTGCTAGTAGGGACATGGAGAGGGACAAGGCCCTAAGATTGTCCAACCAATTGATGTCTCCATTGGGTCCCTCGAGAGTTACGAAAGAAAATATGTTTTCTCTCGATCGCGGATTTGTTATCTTTGCTAGAGGTCCGCTTTCAGAAGGCCCCTCAGGGGCAGGAGAAGTCGACTCGACTTTGATCATCAAACAGGAGGCTTTTAATTACCCAAGGCACTTTCCTTTAGATGAGCACTTATTTCCGTTTATTCAGAATTTTGTTCCGGAGAACATGGACGAGGATGATCCAATTTGCCAATTGGGCAGGTCCAATTCAAAAGAGCTATTTTGGTGGGATGAGATAGCATGCTTAGGACTTGTGCCACCTGTTACCCCAGCTTCCTGCTGGGTTACCCGCACCAGGTTTAGTTTCTGGCAGCTAGCCAATTAGGCTTCTTCAGCACCGACCTCACTTGTCACACCAAGGCACATGCAATGACACCGGCGATGTGGGAATTATTTGGCCTGCATAAACTTGGGCCGTCTTCAGTTGGGACTATTTCTGACGCCATTTGGCACGCAACACGCTGCAAAATGTTACGATAAATTATGCTTCCTGGACAGGATGGTCAGTGGCTCGACACCCAGTTGGTGGTGGGGACACCACCGGACCAGTCACACGTAGCCGACGTCGCACCGCCTTGACCCCATCGAGCTTATGGCTCGGAGACTCGACTTCTTGAAGACTTGGCGTCCTGAGTATTTATTTGTGTATATTGAGTATGTATTTTATTTGTGTATTGTGTGTATAATACATGTATTGCTACATGTATTATTTGATTTTATTTTATTAGGTCAAATATTCTATTATTTTATATTTTATTTGGCCAAGTCAAAAGTTGGTTGTCGTAGTTTGTTTTATTAGGCTAGGACATGGATGTCTTTAGTTGAAAAGACTAGGGGTATTCTTGTCTAGTGGGATATGGCCTTTCCTATATAAAGGGGGCTAGTGTAAGGTTTTCATATGATAGATTGAATGAAAGAAAGGTTTATACGTGAGAGAGTTTCCCCCTCTTGCTTCCCCTTCCCTCCTAGCTCCTTTGTGAGAAGAGAGTGATTGTCCGGTGAGAGACCGTTTGGTGTGAGACCGAGCTGCGCGAGACAGTGGTTATCCTGTCCCGTTCGCCCCTTCGGAGTGCCGTCGATCCTTCCTCCGACGCCGCCGCGTCAAATTTGGTATCAGAGCCCAACAACGGCGTCTCGTCAACCCCGACGCCCGCGTCATTTCCCCTCCCCAACATCGGTACGTGAAAAAAAGAAAAAAGAAGAAGAAAAGAAAGAGAAGAGTTCTTTCTCTCGGTTGAGAAAAAAAATAGTAGAAGAGACCTCTCTCGGTTGGGAGAGAAGTTGAAAAAAAAAGAGAGGAGAGAAGCAGAAGAGTTACTTCTTTCGGGAGAGAGAGAAGATAAAAAAATAAAAAAAAGCGTTCGCAAAGGGGCATCGTCGCCCCTGCCAAAGTTTAAAATTTTTTTTGGCCACAACGTCCATCACCCACCGCCGCGCCCACCGGCAGTAGCCGCCCGCCGCGCGCCTTCGCCCGCCCGGCCGTGCGCTCACGCCGCGCCCGCGCTCGCCGTCGCCCGCGCCCATTGTGCCCGCGCGTGCCCGGTCCGCCCGCCAGCGTTCGCTTGCCCGCCTGCTCCTCCTAGCCGCCTGTGCACCCGCACGGCCGTGCCCGCCAGCGCGCCTGCGCCCACCCCGCGTGCGCCTGCCGTCGTGCCCGCCAGCGCCCGCGCCTCCCGCGTGGCCTGCGTGGCCTCCCGCCCACGCCTGCGTGGGCGGTCGCGCTTGAGTGCATTGACCGCCTGCCATGCCCGCCTTCTGGCCGCGTGATTTGCGCAGGAAAAGTTTGAAAATTGGGAAAAAAAGAGTGTTAAATATATATATAATATATATATATCAGGGATATATATATAATATTATATATATATCTATATATGTATCTATATATATCTATATATCATCATCAGAGTCTTGTCCCAATTAATTGGGGTCGACTACATGAATCCTGTTCCGCCAAAGATTTCTATCAAGTGCAATATTCATATTTAAACTCAAGGAATTAATGTCCTTCCTAATAACATCGCACCATCTCATTTTAGGCCTTCCTCGAGCTCTTCTACTAGCATCCACTAAGATTTGATCACATCTATATATATATCTATATAAATCATTTGATTTAATTATTGATTGTGGCACCCGAGTCCGCAACGACGTCTCGACCGGCGCTCGAGTCGCCCGATCGCTGACAGACCGTCCACAATTTATGGAGTGACAGTGTCCGTAAGTCTCCCTGCGCGGAGAAAGTCTGAATCAATTTGTTCCCCTGCGCTGGAAAATTTTAAATTACACGCTTTTGTAATAATTGCACCCTCCCTGTGTGGAGTGAATTTTTGTAACCGCTCCAAGCTTCGTCGACGCCGTGCGGGCACGCACGTCTCCGCTCGCCTTCGTCTCCGGTCGGAGCTAGACTTTTTCAGTCTAGCTAGGTACGTGCTCCAATCACTTGCTCATTTAGTATCTTTTTTCAATTGCCGCGCGACGAAGTGAGAGAGCCTTATCCATGCAGATTGTCTCCTGAGTGCATCGCTGCGGACGGAGAGAGAGAGCTTGCACGATCCCATCCTTAAGCCCTAGAGCTGTCACATTAGGGCACCATAATTATCGGGAGGTAGTTCCACAACTACTTTGCCTACATGCGAGCAACTCTCCCTGACCGGTCCCTTCGCAAAAGGAATTGACCCTTGCACATTAGCCAACAAATTGGGTCTACACCTTGCTAATTTTCGGTCCCAGGATTGCATCATTTAGGTCCAAGCTCGTGCATGCCACGTTAGTCTAGGAATTCATCGGGCCGTCTAGAGCGCAGTTTAACTTTACAATCACCCATGAATCAGGATAGCATGAATGCCATGCTAGCCCAGCTCGAACAACATCTTATGGCCCAAATTGAAAGATCTATAGGCCAATTGCGAGCGGAGCTAGGTGAGAGTATCCGAGCCTTAGAGGATCACGTGAAGAAAGAGGAAGGGAGGTTGAATGGTCGCGGAGATCCCGTAGCCAACCCTAGGGAAGAGAGAGACCAAGCCCGCCAGAATCAGGCTCCTCAAGGTAGAGAGCAAAAGGATCGTGCGCCTCGAGGGAGAGACCACGACGATGAGGAGATCATCCTATGGAACGTCAAAATAGACGCTCCTAGTTTTGATGGGTCCCTAAATCCCGCCACATACCTTAATTGGGAGACCGGGATGGATCAATACTTTGATTGGCATCACCGCATGACCCCTGCTACAAGGGTGAGATTTACCAAAATGAAACTCCTAGGTCAAGCCAAGACCTACTGGTGCAATGTTGAGAATCTCCTAGCAAGGAGACGAGAGGAGCGCATCAGCACGTGAGAAGAAATGAAGGAGAAACTTAGGGAGAAGTATCTGCCACCCTCCTACCATCAGCGTCTTTTAGACCAATGGCAGAAACTTACCTAAGATGGGAAGTCGGTAGATGAATACATCGCCAAGTTCGATGAATTCTTCCTATGGAGTCATGTCGTGGAGGATGCCTCCGTCACCCTCTCGCGATTTAGGGCTGGCCTACACGAGAGCATACAACGGGAGCTGTTCCTACGAGAGGTTAACACCCTTGAGCATGTCTATCAGGTTGCTCGAGATGTCGAGTGGTTTCAAAGGGTGGTCCCACTTCGGGTTCCCACCTACCGTCAACCTGAATCCCGAAATCCCATGGTCCGCTACCCTGAGAGGCCTGGCCCCTCCACTTCCTATGTCTCTACTGCTATCCCACTCCGGGCCATTGCCCCTACTGTTCCTTTCATAAGGAACCCCTTACCTGCACCCGCTGCTGTGCCCAGGCTGGAGTACACTCCGCCAACTGATAGGAGGGATGACAAGGGAAATGGAGCCATCCCTAGCACCTCCCAGCCAGTCCCTGTCTCGGGAATTCGCTGCTTTAGGTGCCATAACCTAGGGCATGTTGCCACTAACTGTCTCACCCGAGCCTTAGTCATCACCGACCCCCAACTTGTGGAGATTCCACCTCAGGAAGAAGAATCCATTGAGAGGTATGAGGCCGATCTTGACCTCATCGCCCAGTTTGAGGAGTTAGACGCAGGATTTGATGGCACGCGTGTCGAGTACATGCAAGTTGGAGATAGTGCCGAGAGTTCTAGCCATGGACGATTGGGTGTAGTTCGCTGCATCCTAACACACCCCCAGGAGGACGACTGGCGTCGAACCTCCATCTTCTAAACCTACATCATGGTGAAATCCCAACCCTGCAAGGTGATCTTTGACAACGGGAGCTGTATCAATGCAGTCTCTTCAGACTTTGTTTCCTGTCTAGTCTACCTTCGCACCCTCATCCTAGGCCATACAACGTGGCTTGGGTTGACGATACGTCTATCCCAGTAACTACTACATGTGTCATTCCCATCCCATTCCAGTCCTACCAAGGACAAATCTTATGCGATGTAGTGCCTATGAAGGTCGGTAGCATCATCCTAGGACGACTGTGGATCTATGATATAGACTTTACTACATTCGGTCGATCCAACTAGTGTTCCTTCTCCCACAATGGGAAGAAGATTCAGTTGTACCCGGCACCCCCAAAGGTGACCCTGGGAAAGAGCTCCACCTCCACCCTCACTGGAACCCCCAAGGTTCAGGAGAGTCCCCGAACTCCCAATGAAGGGAAACTTCCCATTCCCTCTTCTCCTGCATCTATCACACTCGTTCCTATGGCCCCCAAGGTTGGTCACGACCTAGTTAGGCGCCTTAACTTCATAAGTGTTCGAGAGTTAAACAGAGAGGTTGTTGAGGGTGCCCCTGTTTGGGCTGTTGTCGTCACTATCACACCCGAGGAGTCCCAAGTCTCAGTCCCACCTGAAGTCCAGGCAATTCTGCAGGACTTCCAAGACATCTTCTCTGAAGACTTGCCCTCTAGGCTCCCTCCCATGCGTGATATACAACACGCCATTGATCTTGTCTCCGGGTCCACCCTACCCAACCTTCTCCATTACCGATTGAACCCCAAGGAGCATGCTGAGCTCCAAAGAATTGTCGAGGACCTTATTCAAAAGGGTTTCCTCAGGGTGAGCAAGAGTCCATGTGCTGTTCCTGTCTTGCTCACACCAAAGAAAGATGGCACATGGCGGATGTGTGTTGACAGTCGCGCGATCAACAAAATCACTGTTAAGTATAGATTTCCCATTCCCCGTCTTGATGACATGCTTGACATGATGAGTGGAGCCATCATCTTTTCCAAGATTGACTTGAAAAGTGGCTACCACCAGGTCCGAATCCGACTAGGGGATGAGTGGAAGATAGTCTTCAAAACAAAGAAGGACTGTATGAATGGCTTGTCATGCCGTTTGGGCTATCCAATGCCCCCAGCACTTTCATGAGACTTATGACGGAAGTCCTTCGCCCTCTCATTGGTGGATTTGTTGTCGTCTACTTTGACGACATTCTGATCTATAGCCACAACCCTCAGGACCACATCCAACATTTGAGGGAAGTACGAGACTTTGAGGAGAGAAATCTTGTATGCCAATCTCAAGAAGTGTGAATTCATGACAGACCGTGTCACTTTCCTCGGATTTGTGGTTTCGAGTCATGGAGTGTCTGTGGACCAATCCAAGGTCCAAGCCTTAGTCGACTGGCCAGAGCCCCCGAACGTCCATGACGTTCGTAGTTTCCATGGGCTAGCCACTTTCTACATACGCTTCATTAAGAGTTTTAACACCATTATGGCACCTATTACGGATTGCATCTGTAAGGGAAATTTTGAGTGGACCAAAGTCGCCTCTCAAGATTTTTTTTGTCGTAATGGAGCTCATGACCAAAGCCCCTGTCCTCCGCCTGTCAGACTTTTCCAAAGTCTTTGAGATATCCTGTGATGCATCTGGCGTAGGTATAGGAGGAGTGCTTAGTCAGGAAAGTCACCCTGTGACTTATTTCAGTGAGAAGCTTTCTGATGCAAAGCTTCGATACTCTACATATGATAAGGAGTTTTATGCCGTGGTCCAAGCTCTCAAACACTGGAGACACTATCTCTTACCACAAGAGTTTGTCTTTTACTCGGACCACGAGGCTTTGAAATTCCTTAGCTCTCAGAAGGGCTTAAACCCTAGGCACGGTCGATGGGTAGAATTCTTCCAGTCCTTCACCTTTGTCCTAAAACATTAGGCCGGAAAAGAGAATAAAGTGGCCGACGCCTTGAGTCGAAGGGTCTCCTTTCTTTCCACTGTTCGGGTAGAGGTCACTGGATTTGATCGCATGAAGGAACTCTATGGAGAGTGTCCCGACTTTAGCCCTGCCTACTCTGCCTTGTCTGTTGGATCCTCGACAACATTTGATGACTATCTACTCTAAGATGGTTTTCTCTTTCGAGGACAACAACTCTGTGTCCCAAGGACTTCTGTACGGGACTTCCTGATTTGAGAAATGCACGCTGGAGGTCTTGCTGGTCACTTTGGACGAAACAAGACCATCCATTCTCTGGAGGAGCATTTTTATTGGCCTGACCTGAAGAAAGATGTGGCCAAAATTGTAGCCCAGTGTAGGACATGCACAATGGCCAAACAAGTCAAACAGAACACTGGTCTCTACACTCCTCTCCCTATTCCTGATAGACCGTGGGTTGATGTGAGCATGGACTTCATCCTTGGATTACCTCGTACTGCTCACAAACACGACTCCATCTTCGTGGTCGTTGATAGGTTCTCTAAGATGGCCCACTTCATTGCATGTTCCAAAACATCTGATGCATCTAGAGTAGCCCGCCTGTTCTTTGATAAAGTCGTGCGTCTGCATGGTCTCCCCCAAACCATAGTGTCTGACCGAGATGTCCGGTTCACTAGTTACTTTTGGAAGACACTTTGCCACCTAGTTTGCACTAAGCTCAAATTCTCCACTGCCTATCACCCACAAACTGATGGACAAACAGAGGTCGTCAATAGGAGTTTAGGGAATCTTTTGAGGTGTCTTGTAGGGGATCATTTTGGCACTTGGGATCTTCTTTTGTCCAAAGTCGAATTTGCATATAACAACTTTGTCAATAGGTCCATAGGTATGAGTCCGTTTGAGGTTGTGCATGGATACAAACTTAGGAAACCTGTGGATCTCATTCCCCTTTCCCTCGAGTCTAGAACGTCCAAGTCAGCTGAAGAGTTTGCACAGCATGTCAAGAGTCTGCGTGAGTCAATTAGCAAGCAAATAAACCACAGTAATGAGACTTACAAACGATTGGCTGATTCGCATAGGCGTCACCACGAATTTCAAGTGGGTGACTTGGTCATGGTACGGGTTCGACCCGAACGACTCCCCTCGGGAGCTGTTAAAAAGTTGCAAACCCGTAGTGATGGTCCTTTCCAAATACTGCGGAAGATTGGTTCCAATGCTTATGTTGTAGACTTACCTCCCGAATATAGGATTAGCTCTACTTTTAATGTGGCAGACCTAGTGGCCTACAAGGAACCCACAGCGATTCCTAGTTACCCTTTCGAGCCTTCTCCTCTCATTCGGAGTGAGCCCACCCCTGTGCGTCCAACAGCCTTGAGAGCACCGCGCGAGCAAATTGAGAGGATACTGGATGAGCAGGTGACAGCTACACGCAACAGGGTGTACTAGCGCTACCTTGTCCGCTGGTGGGACCGTCCACCATTTGATGACTCTTGGATCATTCGGGAAGATCTCCAGCGCCTCGATCCAGACCTGCTGGAGTACTACCAGAGCGGTGTCCCACCTTACTCGACGGAGTCGACTTCCAGCCGTCCCGAGAGGGTTGGTGGGGACACCACCGGACCAGTCACACGTAGCCGACGCCGCACCGCCCTGACCCCACCGAGCTTATGGCTCGGAGACTCGACTTCTTGAAGACTCGACGTCCTGAGTATTTATTTGTGTGTATTGAGTATGTATTTTATTTGTATATTGTGTATATAATACATGTATTGCTACATGTATTATTTACTTTTGTTTTATTAGGCTAAATATTCTATTGTTTTATATTTTATTTGGTCAAGTCAAAAGTTGGTTGTTGTAGTTTGTTTTATTAAGCTAGGACATGGATGTCTTTAGTTGAAAAGACTAGGGGTATTCTTGTTCTAGTGGGATATGGCCTTTCCTATATAAAGGGGGCTAGTGTAAGGTTTTCATATGATAGATTGAATGAAAGAAAGGTTTGTACGTGAGAGAGTTTCCCCCTTTTGCTTCCCCTTCCCTCCTAGCTCTTTTGTGAGAAGAGAGTGATTGCCCGGTGAGAGACCGTCCGGTGTGAGATTGAGCTGCGCGAGGCAGTGGTTATCCCGTCCCATTCGCCTCTTCGGAGTGCCGTCGATCATTCCTCCGACGCCGCCACGTCAGTTGGTATGGGAAATAGTCAGTGATCGCTTCACATCGGTTTCACCTGGGTGCATCAGAATGACTGATGGGAGTTCTTCACCACTATTGTGAGATTTTAGATCATCTTTGTATCTGGCATGCAGTTACAACTGCCCTTGTTACATTGGCCTTCTTCAGGGTTTGGCGGAGTGGTTCAACCGACGCTTCAACACTATTGCCACCGCTGAGGGTGAAACATCGATTGATCCGTGGAGTTTTCACAGAATTTCAAGTCTCCCCATCTCAGGGAGTATGTATGAGGAGGTTTCCTTGGATGATCTGCACAGGGATTATTCCACCGGTGCAGGATCATATGGGTTGCCTTTCAGCTTTCGTTATTTGATGAAGGTCCCCATCTGTTTCCACAAGTACTATGAGGGTCAGCCTCAATGCCTGGGTTCACTATTTCTATAATGGGCCCTTTTGTTTCCATGAGAATTTTGTTGAGGATGATAGACCTCTAGATCATTATTATCAGCTGCTTTTGAGCCTGCTAAAGAACAAGCGGTATTTGTCTATGCCTAAGAATGAGGGGTGGAATCCCCACAGATTACCATACAAGACTTAGCGACGTATCTTGTGTACTGGCTTGTGGCATTTGTTGTGCCGTATGGTGAGGAAGGCGTTGTGTGATCTGAGTTGATATATCCGGCCTGCCCCCTTGTTGATGGTCGGAAGCTTGCCATTGCGCCTGCTGCCCTAGTGAATATATACTATGGATTAGGCAATTTGACAGTTTGTAGTTCTCCGTGGAACCGGAGCGTATAGATGGCCACTCATTACTTGAGTGCATGGACGGGTTTGTTGCTTCCCGGGTTATGTCATAGTGTTGGTTTAAAGAACCCTGCAGCCCCAGTGTGATGATTCCCTCTTGTTGTGTGTGGTCATTGCATCAACTACTAAGGAAAATAAGTTCTGCCCATTTCCAAATCTCTGCTATTCCATTGCTCCAACAGATTACCTAGTCTCTGTAAGTGTAAAATATTTGCTCGTCTTTACTCTTCCATACATGTTTGTTGAGATGAAATGAATATGTAATTGTTTTGGCACTGCTCTAGACATCTTACATTCCTTGGTACTCCATCACAGCATTATCCAATCAATAAATTCCATATGAATGTTTTGTCTATGTTCCTGGGCTTGATGTGTATGGCCTGTCAAGTTGACCACCCATGTACAAGTCCAAATTGTCAGTCCATCATAGTGTTAAACATTATTGATTTCTTTCCAATGTCTCTCCTATTTCTATATGTTTTGGACAAGCTTGATTTCTCTTATAGATGACTAATTCACTGTCCATCTGTCTCTCATATGCTTCCTCCATCATCTGGGGCATACTCCACAGATGTCTTTAAATGCTTCTGTACTTTCATTGAAGTCTCATCATTAACTTTCAAGTTTTGGGACTTGGATATAATTTTGCACAGCTCTGATTGTAAATTGTGTTGCAATGAACTTGCTAAATAGGAAGATGGCCATCAGAAGGGGAAATAGTGGTAAAAGGAAAAGTAAAGGGAGGCAAAAGGAGATAACTGACACAAGGAAGAAAATGATAATGAAATTGAAAAAAATATTATCACACAGATAAAATATAATGACATATAGCAGGAATGCTAGATGGAGTCACGTTTGCAAAGAGGTCTATTGGCATCAGGTTGTCAGCTTAAAGAGGTCTGATTGATTGTGAGAGACTCATAGTCAATACTTTATGGATAGTTTGCTGTATCCTATTCAGGTTACTGCCTTTTTGTATCTTCTTAGATACCATTGGAGAACTGATTGTGTTTCCTAACATTATCCTTTACCTCTTACATCCCAAATGAGACTAATGTTGCAGTTTGTGCAAGAGGTTCTGTTGCTCAATATATTGTCTTCTGTACTTCTTGTACTAATTAGTTGTACTTGCAAATGCCACACAGAGATGCTGCTGGTAGTATTTGGTTACCCTGAATATTTGTTTGCATTATCACAATACACAAAATATTGGAGATATGATGGTGCATTATACTTTATTTTACTGAAAGTCTCCATTTGTAGTTTTCTTTTTCTTTTTTTCCCCTCGGGGAAAAGGTATGTATTGTACCACCAATTTTATTACCTAAAGTCTCCATTTGTAGTTCTCTAGCACATGCAAAGACAATTTTAAGGTTAGATGCAGTCATACGCATAACGTTCATGTCTCCTATAAAAGTGTTAGTATAGTTATTATATAACCTTAGTTCTGACTTCTGAATGAGGCAGCCTCTTTTTAGATAATGTTGTATTTGGACTATAGTTCTCTGAATTGTGTCTGAAAAAATTGTAAATGCCTTATGCTCCTTTTTATTGCCTTGTCTTTGGTTATCCTTGATTTCTGTGGCAGAAGCCTCCAGCTATTGGAAGGATTCATTTGGGCTTATTGCTATCTATCACTTTAATTGTTGGGAAAGTAGTTACTGTTAACTATGAAGGAAAAAAACAAGATGTCTGTGGAAAATTGTCATGGCATTCATAATATTTTTCAGTGATACAAGAATTTTTGCCAAAAGCTTTTCTTTCAAATTGCAGTATATATCTTTGGCAAATCCATCAATTAGTGTTGATTGTGAGATCCTACGTGACTGCTACGAGGCCTTTGCCATGTACTGTTTTGGGAGATACCTCATTGCTTGCTTGGGTATGCTTCTCTCAAGTGCTCATGCATTTTTTTCCCTTTTAGTTCTTGCATGCTTATTGTCATGGAAATTGTTGCTTTTTTCATTATTAATTTCACTGTTACATCATTATTGGTATCATTTAGCTTCTGGGAAGATATCCTTAAAAAATTCCCTCACTGGAGAAAATGCATTATATAACCTATGGTTTTTTTTTGAAAGTGGGTTATACGACTAATGTATTAAATGAAAAAAGGGGGTGTACAAGTATAGACAATCAAACCCCAAAAAATCCCTATACAGGAGAAGGCCACACTAAGACAGTGTGGAACACTCTAGCCCTCCAACAGGCAACAAGCCAAAAAGAGAAGAGGTAAGGGAATTCACATTACAAAGGATAGCAGCCCATTCCCTCGCTCTATCATAAACAAAAGAGACAATTGTGTCCTCGGCTCGAGCCTCTCTCCTGAAAATCTAGTTGTTCTGCTCACCCCACAACGTCCACAGTGTGGCATGAAGGACAAGCCACCACACCATCCTGTCACCCCTAAGGGGCCAACTTCTACCCCAATCTATGTTACAAAGGAGATATTAGCAATTGCTAATCATGTTAGATGTCTAAATTCTTGTTGCATACAAGGCTCTAAATATCTAGATAGGATCACTTTCCAGGGAAAAAGACAAAGAAGAGGAGGAAGAACATCTGGATCCGCTCGGGTGTTGTCTTGGTTTGAATTTGTCCAGACTGTCATACATGTGCCATCATGAAGCCTGCCTATT
The DNA here is from genome assembly GCA_022559845.1 of Amorphophallus konjac. Classification (NCBI taxonomy): domain Eukaryota; kingdom Viridiplantae; phylum Streptophyta; class Magnoliopsida; order Alismatales; family Araceae; genus Amorphophallus; species Amorphophallus konjac. The sequence continues at coordinate 99,970,699 of CM040128.1, forward strand.
CCTTTTATTACCAACAAGTGGATTGATTTTTGATACCTACTCGGATGCAAGTTCTTTGAAAAAGTAATCCAGTCTTTTATCGGAAATGTAAACCTACAGTATTTAGCTTCTTTTTCTTGTTTTGCTCAAAGCCAAATATTGGCAAAGGTTTAGAAATATGTTTGACTCTGCACAATATGGTAATGTTATAAAGAAAAATTCCCGAGTATCCAGCTCAAGCCAATGCAACTAGGTGTGAACTTGAAAACTGCTGATTTTCATGCCTCTATCACATCATCTAGTAATTTGAAATTTCCCATGCTCCTAACAAATGATAGAATGCAGTTCTTAATTTCAGTAACATTTGACCAAGTTCTTGAACGTGTGACTTCCAACTGGCTGCCGAAGATCACCTTTAGCTTGTGTCTGTGCAGAGAATGAAAATGAATAGGTCCCCCCATTCCCCAAGAGGGGGTGGGGGACAGGTGAATGCACAGTCAAAGTTGTTTTAAACTTTTACAAATATGATCTCAGACTGCAATGTCGACATACAAACAGGTAGTGGGAGGAAACTGCTGATTTGTAGCTGGGGAATGGAGCGCCATCATGTTGAGTCAACGACTCTGTACAAAAGTGTCTGATTTTGGAATGCAACTTAACTGTCACGTCTCGAGATTATGCAGCGGAAACTAGTCGGGAACGTGAACAGTCGGCAAGATAAGCCTCAAGCGAGCAATATAATCAGAGCCCTAACACATCCACACATAAGAATGAATGCACAAGGATTGGACAAAACCTTTACTTTTATTGCATAATAATCAAAGACTCTTGACTCTTTACATCACTAGACTCAATAAAAGAAAATTACATAATGACTCATGACACTCTAACGCTCTAGGCTTCACTCGTGTATCATTCGCTCTCGGATCCGCCACTTGAATAGTCCGAATCCGATCTGCTAGAATTTCTTGAAAAGGATTGAAAAAGTAGGGAATGGGCACACTTGCCTAGTAGGTATTTTCGTATCAACATGAAGGCAATGTTTAAGTAATTAGCATTTTTACCTCTAGAAAGTAAGATAAAAGAAATGCGGTAAACCATACTAATGAAACCAAAATAACAACGTAAGTATCAAGATAAGAGAGTTCATGTAGAGTTTCCGCTAGCCTATATGTTGGAATGAAGTTGGAGAAAAATAATTTCTAGGCTCCGAAATCATCAGGGATACTACCGAGAAGATAAAACTCATTCGGGAGAGACTCTATATGGCTCAAGATAGGCAAAAATCATATGCTGATAATCGGAGATGCGACCTGGAATTTCAAGTAGGAGACCATGTATTTCTCCAAGTATCTCCAGGATGAGGTATCCGAAGGTTCGACATTATAGGCAAGCTTATTCCGAGATTCATCGACCCTTTTGAGATTCTTGAAAGTTTTGGCGAGGCCGCTTATCGCATTGTCTTACCTCCGCAATTAGCTGGAGTCCATGATGTGTTCCATGTTTCAATGCTCTAAAAGTATGTTTATGACCCGTTCCATGTCATAACTTGTGACAATCTGGAGATTCCAAAGGATTTGACATTTGAACAAAGGCCAATCAAAATCATTGATCGAGAGGTACGTCAGCTTCGGAATAAAACTATTCCCATGGTAAAAATCTGGTGGAATAAAGGATCGGACCAGGATGCAACATGGGAAACGGAGGAAACTATGCGCAAGAGATTCCCGGAATTGTTCGATTGTAAGTATACTCTTCACAAAATCTATGCAATGAATTTGGGGACCAAATTCTTTTAAGTAATCATTCAATAAAAGTAAAGGATTTTGTCCAATTATTGAGCATTCATTCTTATGTGTGGATGTGTTAGCGCTCTGATTATCTTTCTCGCTTGGGGTTTTATTTGCCGCCTGTTCACATTCCCGACTGGTTTCCGCTACATAATCTCGGGACGTGACAGTTAAAGTGATGCTCTGGACATCAATATCATCAATAGAGGTTGTCAAACTGAGATCAAACATGAATAGGAAGACCAGTGCTTATCTACATTCTCCATCGGCAGATTCACATGCCAAAAGGTGTTTCCCTAGCTGTAGTAAGAACACATGTTTTTAGGCATGTCAGTCACAAACTGTGATGCGATTCCTGTGTATTTGTTAAAGATATCTTTCTGTGTGAGGCCTAAGTGCAACAGTCATGTTATTCCGTTGTGACCTGGAGGTCATGGATCCAAAACTCGATACAGTCTCTGCAAGATGCGGGGGGGCTGCAATGCTGCATGCATCTGTTCCTTCCCGGCGTTGGCAAGAAGCTTGTGGCACTGGGCTACCATTAGATATTTCCTTCTCTTTTAATTTAACTGAGTTCTACATTTTTTTCACACACTGCCTGTTTTGTATTTTAGCTTATTATCGTCTGTTAAAATTTCAGTTTTTGTACGTTTGTTAAGGTACTTTTCCTGACAGTAATTGTTGACTATCTTTTCATTTTGTCTCACTTGTCTTTGTATAGGAGGAGAAGAAAGAACAATTGAGTTCATGAAGAGGCAAGGTGGATCTGGTTCTATGGATCCATTGCTAGCTCCTGCATCTGAAAAGGGGATTGTAAAGCATCCCTTTCCAATGAATTATATCCTGAAACCATGGAGGCTTGGCGAGTGGTTCTATCAGATCATCAAGTTTGGAATAGTCCAATATGTATGTTACATTTTAGTTTGTTTGGAGTCTGTTTGACATTTTTGTTGCCATCATTTCTTTGCTCATTCCTTTGTAAGTTTGTATGTATGACTCTATTAAAAGGAAATTCTATAAAATACATACTTTCTTTGCTGGTTCCTTTGTATTTGTGACTTTTTAAAAAGAAAGTATAGTCTATAAAGCTGATATATCTATCTTCGTTTTTTTTTCTGCAGATGATAATAAAGACTTTTTCTGCCCTCTTAGCAGTGTTTCTGGAAGCCTTTGGGGTCTATTGTGAAGGAGAGTTTAAATGGACATGCGGGTAACTAATACTTGTTACCTGATTCAAAAAATGCACTGGTCTCATATCCATGAGTCTAACAAAATCTTTATATCCTGTTGGTTATGGAACTATCTCCCTTTACCTGTTCTTTCAGACAGTATGTAACCACTATCTTCTTTTGTCAGCATGCTTGCACATGCCTGTTTTTCAACGACCTTTGATATGCTGCCATGCTGATGGTATTGAAACTTTGCTGCCAAGTAGCCATAACTCTTTTGGGGTCAAAAAATGGATTAATGGGATCCAGCTCTGTATTGTTCATAAATAATCATAATGACAGTTTTTTTTTTTGGCTGCCATAACACATGGATTACTTTGATTCAATGAGCTTTGAAGCTGCAGGTTATGGACTAAGCATGTTTTTGAAAATTTTGTAGGTACCCATACATGGCTGTTGTTCTCAATTTCAGTCAATCTTGGGCTTTATACTGTTTGGTTCAGTTCTATGCAGCTACGAAGGATGAACTGGAACATATAAAACCATTGGCCAAGTTTATTATGTTTAAATCAATTGTATTCTTAACTTGGTGGCAGGGGGTAGCTATTGCCATCTTATATTCTTTCGGTCTGTTCAAAAGTCCTATAGCTCAAGGCTTACAATTCAAATCAAGTGTTCAGGACTTCATTATTTGTATAGAGGTATTTTAATTTTTTAGTCCTATTTACTTTCATAGGCCACTCAGTCAATTCTGTGTATTTTCATTATATTGCTCTTTGCTTTATTTAACATGATTAAGTGCATGTGTTTTAACTGAAAACCAAATAGATCAGCTGGAGGTAGATGTTAATGCTGTTTATTCTGTCCATCTTCTCACCCTGTTCACATATGATATCTCAAAAATACGTGAAGATTCATATCATAATTCAGCTATCTTCTCTAGACTTACATATGTTTAGGATACTGTGAAATATCTGCCATATTTTTCAATGGAGCTGTCAATCTATGAATCTAATTATTGTATTGACACAATGGTCCATAGCATGATAGGTTGTTGCTCTTTTTTCAGATATTCTGTTCCACTAATTCTGTTCTGTCACTAGGCTTGTCTTCTACATATAATCCTGACATATGCAACTCTGTCTCTTTACTTCATTTTAAAAGTTTGTAACACATTGTCTTTGGTCATGCATATGCTGGCCACGTGGATATCTTGCTTTATGTTATATGGCACTTTGTATGGTCCCTGGGAGGTATGCTTGTTCCAAGTCATCCCCTGAGTCTCTGGCCTATTCAGATTAACAAATTCGAGGATTATTTTGTCAGCTGGCTATAACTTAGGTTCTTGGGAAGTGTTATGTGACATCCTCTATATTTGGAGGTCAGGATTCAAGTCTCATCTGAAGGGAATGGGTAATCTCTCTACAGGGTTGTGTTCTGATGTGAGGTTTTGGGGAAGCAGCATGTCTACCTCTGGCCCAAAAATTCAGGTTTGCACCCCATCCCTCTTTTCTTGAAAGAGGTTTGGGGGTGTTAGCTGAAAATCTGAGGAACCGTGACACGGGGCCTTCTCAGGGATTTTCTCCAAGGTGATGTGAAATTAGAAAACCAGCTGGGCCATACTGTTATTCTCAGCCAGTTGTCATGACCATAAACCATGACCCTGTTTACATTTACCGTATTCCAGGGGGGAGTTCATGGACCTGGGGCTGGGTTGATGCTGCTTTCCGATGTCAATGGCAATGGTGCTGTGACAGCAGCATCCCAAAATCAGACACATCTCTGTGTGTGTCTGTGTGTGTGTTTTAATGGCAATAATGACATTTCCTGTATATTCATGTTCAATATTAACGTCTATTGCGAGAATATTCTCCAAACCTCATAAACGGTTATTAACTAGAAGGACTAATTAAGAAGTGGTATTCACTTTTGAACGATTAAAATCTGAATATGTAAGGTGCAGGGACTTATTTCAAATACAGTAAATTTATAGGAATCGAAATCTAAAAAGACCTTATTTGTAAATGATGACTGTGTTATTATGTCTAGTCTAGGAGCTGAGTACTTTTATGAAGATATTCTCATTTTAATCTTTCCGGGCTTGTGTGGCTTGCTTACTTTCCTTTTAAAAAGAGGGAATTGATCATGTAGCAGGAGACTTCTTACCAAATGAAATGATGTGCAGTTAATTTTTTTTCATATCTTTCTTCATTTTTGTTTGATAAGGTTTGCAAGGTAGGTTTCTCTTGTTGCCGATCTTTTAGTGACCATGCATACTCCGATCATGGGTGAGATGGGATGAAATATATATATATATATATATTGATCATGCATCTATGTTTAGGCAGCATGCATTCATGTGTACAATTTGCATATGCCTCTGAAAAATTATGGTTCTGTGGAAGTGTTGAGATGTTTCTCCTTTCCCTCCTTTCAACAAAATTTGTGAGAGACATTTGTATTATCTGGTTTGAGCTTGCACTCGCATTGGCATCAAGTTTTGTCCCCCTCCCCTTTGAAAATGTTCACGTATCTGATGACTAACGAAGTGAGCAATTGGTTTTCTTAGGAGTGCATTAAATTTCTATGAACAAACTTGATGCACAAGATCAAAGTCTGACAGGCTTATATATTCTTCCAGCACAGATGGGCATTGCTTCTGTAGTTCACCTCTACGTGTTCCCTGCCTGGCCATATGCACTAATGGGTGATCGTGTTCCTGGAACTGTTTCGGTGCTTGGAGATTATGTATCTGTTGACTGCCCTGTAGACCCCGACGAGGTTAGGGACAGTGAACGCCCTACAAAACTGCGACTTCCCCAGGTGGATGTTAGTACCAAGGGTGGAATGACACTCAAAGACAGTGTTCGTGATGTTTTTGTTGGCGGTGGAGAATTTGTAAGCTCTTCTGCATATTTCCCTAGCCTTTTCCTTAAGCTCCATGTTTCATCAAGTATGGCGCTTCTCTCGTCTGAAATTTCCAATTTCTGAGGGGATTCTTGTGGGTTCCTGCAAGGTAGGTCTTCCAACTGCCAACTGCTTGGCAAGGATTTATAATAGGCGTCTGCATTCCCAGTTTAGTTGAGTGACTTCTGTACCAAATGCTTGATGCCTGATGTCAGATTGATTACTTTCTTTTCATTTTTTCCTCTGAAATCTTAGATGAATATCTGTGTGGCCATATTGAAATGAGGATAGATGGCTCTGCTTGGATTGGGCAACTTACAAGATGGCATAGGTTTCTCGAAGTCGAGTTGTCTATTCCAGAGTCTGTCCATGATAACCATAAGTGAGAGCTCTCTCATCTAGTACCTCAGAATATCAGGCCAATGCACTTGAAAGTTACCTGCTGCTAGGGTGAGGACCCCTTTATGCTCTGTCCAATCAGATGCAGCACAGAGTAGATTGCAATCTGAGGAAGCTTTATGATCGTACCTGTTCTGTTTACCATCCCTCATGTTTGATATGTTTGTTCACCCTCACTTTTGATACTACTGCAAAAACCCTTATTATGGATGACACTAGATGTTTTGGGATGAACATATCTGAAAGGAGATGTATTGATGCCAAACATCCACTGATGATTTCATTGTTGATACTGTGTGAAGAGGTTGTTTGACAGTCCAGAGACAAATTATCTACTTGCTAATGTATCATCCAGAGCAATCAACATTCGCATGAATGGTGGACTCGTTAAATTATGAAACATGTTCAGTTGTACTTATCGTTATTCCCACAATCAAATAAAAAAATCCAAAAATGTTTAAATTCATTCCTGATGTTAATTTTCTTTTGTAGATTGTCAATGATGTAAAGTTTACGGTCACCCATGCTGTGGAGCCTATGGAGAAAGGATTCACACGATTCAACGAGAAGCTGCACAAGATCTCTCAAAATATTAAGAAACATGACAAGGAAAGGAAGAGAACAAAGGATGACAGTTGCATTTCATCATCATCATCATCATCTCCAACAAGGCGAGTAATTCGTGGAATTGATGATCCCCTACTGAATGGAAGTTTTAGTGACAGTGGATTCTCAAGAGGGAAAAGACATCGACGGAAATCAGGCTATGCAAGTGCAGAGAGTGGCGGTGAGAGTAGCGATCAAGGTTATGGTGGTGGGTATGAAATTCGTGGCTGTAGATGGGTCACAAAGGAATAGTTACTGCAGAAAGGGATATGATCTTACCTGTTTTCTAGAAACAAATGCGGGTACCTGGCTTAATCTGAGAAGAAAGCATATGTGCGCAAGCAGCAGCACTAGAAGGCCGTTTCCTCCTTCCAGCAACATTTAGTTGTTGGCTGCTGTAGATACATTGGTTAGCTTGTGGCCTCTCGACTAAATAAACACTCGATTCCCATACACAAGGATGTGAAGTTCGTTCTTGGTTCCTTGGATTCTTGTGGTTCGTCTCTAATGTGGGTGCATGCTCCATAAGGTGGCTCTTAGGGACATGTAATCCATTACATGATGTCATCATTATGCCAGGCATTTTTCTCATGGCTATTACCTTGGAACAATATCTCGCCAATGGAGTAATTCTCATTGCACTCCAGTCACTGGCTACAGCTTATTGAAAGTATGCTCCAGACACCTGTTACCATCTTTAGAAATCCTCCACCTGTTATGAAGTCAGTATCATGTTTATTGGTCCTGATTATTTGAACCAATATTCTAGATGGTGTTCGGATGTAATCGAGGGATCGTTCATGCGTGCCTTCTTTTTTCCGTTTTGCCTCATTTCTCTCCACCGTTAGCCTGTATTCCTCCCTTGTGTACAGTTATATTTGTAAGCTAATTTTTTCATAGGCTGGTGTTGGATCCGGTAATTTTCTGATTTAATTCAGAGAAAATAAATATATTACTATCTTGCTGTCGCACAGGATGATATAAAATCATCGTCGTTTAATCATATATATATTTTTAATTTATTTCAGGAGAAATAAATTAAATCATGCCTAATGACGGTGTGGGATGACAAAATCATCACCGTTTAGTTATACATGTCTCGAGTATCTATCAGACAAAGAAGTCTATGAGGTCTTGGCGTGTTTTGTGCCCGTAATTCTTTCAAATATCTTGGGGTGGTGTAAAATCATGAATCCGTGTGAAGAACTCACAGACACCGCTATCGGGAGCCATATGTAGTATCTTGAAGTGTGATCTTGGCAGTGTAAGAAGTTTGGCAGCAATTCGGTGTTGAGATGAATATAAAATCACATAAAAGAATCTCCATGTGTCGCTCTCTCCTCTTACTCTGGAGTTGTAAGTAATAAAGAAAGAGGAAAAATGACAAGTTAAGCCTTTTATAGGTTTTTCCCAAAACCACCAAAGAAGCGGGGGAGGTTGGTCGCCTTTTCTTCTGTCTCTTACTATTTATGCAAGGAAGAGGGTGGGGGGTTAAATGTGAGAGTTAATGGGGGGATCCCTTGGTTCTCCTTGGGCTACTAATCAGGGGAGCTCCCTCGGTTCAGTTAACTTCTCCCGATCTAGTTAACCGGGGGCTACCCCGGTTATGTCTGGGTTGCTAATCGAGGGAACCCCTTGATTTCCTCCTCGTCGCTACTAGGTAGACTGGGGGAAGCCCCCTTGGTTCCCTCCTCACCGTTGCTAGTCTGGATCGAGGGAAGCCCCCCCCTCGGTTTCCCCCTCCTCATCGTTGCCAGCTTGTACTGGGGAAGTCCCTCTTATTCACTCTTCCTCTCCCCTACCAGCATGGACCGGGGGAAGCCCCCTGATTCCCTCTTCATAGCTGCTAGTTGGATGGGGGGAATCCCCCTGGTTCCATGCCACCTCAAATTGGGAGGACCTCCCCACCCCCCGTTCCTCCCTTCTCTGCCTGCAAACTTGGACCGAGGGAGGCTCCCTCTGGTCTCCACCTCCATTCTAAATTGGGGGAATTCCCCCGTCTCACTCATTTAATTCTTAAATCGGGGGTGCTCCCTCCCTCTTTCTCAAATCAAATATCAACCGGGGGAATCGCCCTTGGGTCTCTTTATCTTCCTCATATATTAAATGTTCATCCAAAGGTCTCCCAGGTGTAGACGTCTAATTTTAGACATCCTGCGGATCTTATTTTAACCATCATAAGAGTGACTTTTTTCAGGATGATTGAACCTTTGAGTGCCCATTTTCAGTCCAAAAACTTATCCGTGCCGAAAACCATCGAAATAATGAGCTAAATCCACTTTCCGAGCGTCCGAATCGACGATCGACAAACTCCTAGAAGAAGGTCAGATAGCTGGCCTCCTATGTCTTCTAGGGGTAAGATACTTGGTTACACAGCTGCCTAGTGCCTTGGGCGGCCAGATTTGTGGCCTCCTATGTCTTCTGAGCAGGCCACCCAGGTCACCCTGAACTGCCATCAACATGGCCACCATCTCGTAACCACCCATCAACCCACATTTTCATGATTCTTCCCACTCCAGCACGTGTCCTCTGCAACCATCTCCACTCCAGGGAGTTAAGGCACGCGTAGCCACACACATTCTCACTCCAGGAGTGGTGTAAAACTCCTCCACGAGGATTCTAGCCGGATTTTGAATGGTTTTCGAGGGAGGAAAACCTGTCCACTTTTAAAAGTCGTCTCTAGGGTTCCATCACCGGGGGGTTGGAAGTTTTGGGAGGCGAGAGCCTTGGAGATTCCGAGCGAGAGAACCTCTTTAGCGCTGCATGAGCTCCGAGAGTCCTTTCCCACCTCCGTCACACTATTCCAGGATGTAAATCGAAGCCGAGAGTTTTGAGCTCCACCCACCGGAGAAGGATTTGCATCCATCGTCGGAGGAGACAACCTTTGCAGAAAATGGCCATCGATCTGGCCACCCATCATCCTTGAATGGCCACGAATCTGGCCGCCCGCTGTTGGTCAATGGGCAAACCCCATCTTTCTTCCCTTTGTTCTCTTTCTGTTACATTTTAGTTTGTTTGCACACACCCCTTTCTTTTCTATCACATTACATGCACGATAGCTTTTCCTAAATTCCTATGTCAAAGAGGTTTTACCCCCAAAATATAGGGAAGGCATGTGGTTGAAAGTCTCGACCATCCCCCCTTCCCACCCCCCTTCCCGGTAAGTGTGGACGACGAAATCGTACCAAGGTCAGTCCCAAGAGATGTGGACGACGAAATCGTACCAAGGGGAGAGAATGAGGGGGGGGGGGAGGATGAATTACAGGGTGGTATGAGAAAGGTGGTGGGAAGTATAACTTGAAAGAAACATTCTAGTGGAACACGGAGAAAGTAGACTTACCCAACCTCCGGTACGGGGCGGAGATAGGGATCAGAAGATCATCTCACGCAAGCTAACTACCTCCTCAACATGTGTGGCCTGTTGTTTCGGGAGTAGTTTTAAAGATACCGGATGTTAGGATAAGATATGATGGGACTCTAGGTAATGAGGGAATGTAAGGTGTTGACCCGAACAACGACGATGATGAAAGTAGTGACACAAGAACGGGGAATAGGGGGGGTACCAATTGGATAGTGAACGTTGGAGAATACCCGGCGAGAGTTGTCTCCACTGGATTCAGGAACGGGGGACCAACAAAATAAGAATACGAAACTACAGCAGAATGTCACTCATCATGAAATCATAATAGTAATATGAACAAGGCGAACCAGAATTATAGCAAGATATCACTTAACATGAGATCATAACAGTAATATAAACAGAGCGAACCACCACAAGACATTGATCTTTGTGGGGGTTTTTTTTATAGCAATATATATATAGCAGTAAATATATACACGTTCAGCAAACCACCACTAGACGTTGGTCTTTGTGGGATTTTTATAGCAAAGATAAAGACAATGGGAATGAATGACAGAATGAAAATTACGGAAGGAAGCCTCCGCGAGGAACTTATTCCATCCAGTGGGGTTTGAACAGGAATAAAAATAATAGAAATGAAATGACAGAACGAAGATTGTAAAATAAAACCTTCGCGAGGAACTAGTTCCGTCAATGGGGTTTGAATAAAGATCACAAAATAAAATCACCGCGAGGAACTAGTTCCGTCAACGGAGTTTGAATGAAGATTACAAAATAAAGCTTTCGCGAGGAACTAGTTCCGTCAACGGAGTTTGAATGAAGATTACAAAATAAAATCGCCGCGAGGAACTAGTTCCGTCAACGGGGTTTGAATAAAGATGACAAAATGAAACCTCCGCGAGAAACTAGTTCCGTCAATGGGGTTTGAACGAAGATTACAAAATAAAATCACCGCGAGGAACTAGTTTCGTCAACGGGGTTTGAATGAAGATCACAAAATAAAACCTCCGCGAGGAACTAGTTCCGTCAACGGGGTTTGAATGAAGGTTACAAAATAAAACCTCCGCGGGGAACTAGTTTCGTCCACGGGATTTGAATGAAGATCACAAAAACCTCTGCGAGGAACTAGTTCCGTCAACGGGGTTTGAATGATGATTACAAAAATAAAACCGCCGCGAGGAACTAGTTCCGTCAACGGAGTTCGAATGAAGATTGTAAAATAAAACCGCCGCGAGGAACTAGTTCCGTCAACAGAGTTTGAATGAAGATTGTAAAATAAAACCGCCGCGAGGAACTAGTTCCGTCAACAGAGTTTGAATGAAGATTGCAAAATAAAACTGCCGCGAGGAACTAGTTCCGTCAACGGGGTTTGAATGAAGATTATAAAAATGAAACCGCCGTAAGGAACTAGTTCCGTCAACGGGGTTTGAACAGAAATTAAATAGGGAGGGGAACCGTCACGGGGAATGATCCTCCGCACGGGTGAGGATAAAACAAAGAACTAAAAAAATGAAAGTAAAGGGGGTGTGTGATCGCCAGAGGTAGTGTACCTCGAAATGGAAGGGAATGATCACGTCTTGTCTCTGAGCTGAGGGATTACGTGTGTTTCTTCTTCCTTTTCCGTCGGCCGGCCGACGAAAAGGGCTTCCTTTGATTACCTTTGCAAAACGAGAGAAGACGATGCGAATGACAAACAGATTAGAGTGGGAAGAGCATAGTATCAGTCCCTTGAAATAAAAGCGATACAATCATCTTCAAACACGCACCTGATTGGTGTGGTTTGAAACCCTTTTGGACACAAAGAGTATGAAATGAAATGATGATGAGACGAACAAGGTTCTCTCAGAGAGAGAAATGCAATATGGACGACAAATGATGTATGCAATACGTTTAAAAATCAAACAGGACAAGGGAGATGAGAAAGCTTATTGAGGATGTTGTTGACGGGTTTCGGACGAGCTTCTCCAAGATGAGAATGGCACGAGCGTATGGTGAGACGTGACAGCTTCTCGTATACTCCGACGCCCGAAAACTCAACAGGACCTTCCCGGTGTCGGTGCCACCCTGAAAAGGAGAAATAGAGAGAGAGAGAACGAGGGAGAGATCCTTTTTTTATCTTTTTTTAAAGAGTAAAATAAAGTACTAGAATAAAAGAATTAAAATAGAATAGAATGGATAATAAGATTATATATATATATATATATATATATATATATATATATATATATACAAAGGAGGGAAAGATAGAAAAATGGAAAGAGAAAGGGTGGAGAGAATAAAAAATGAAATAATAATAAAAAAAGGAAAGAGGGGTGAGAGATCGAGAGAGGGAGAAAAATGAAGAGAGAGGGAGAGGGTGAGAGAGAGAAGATAAATAAAATAAAAAAGAGAGATGGAGAGAGAGAAATGAGATCGAGTGAGGGAGAAATAGAAAGAGAGAGGGAGAGGGTGAGAGGGAGAAGATAAAAAAAGAGAGATGGAGAGAGAGAAATGAGATCGAGAGAGGGAGAAATAGAAAGAGAGAGGGAGGGGGTGAGAGGCACGTGAGAGAGGGAAAAAGAGGGAGAGAAAAAGAGAGAAAAGAGAGGGAGATCGCCGGGGGGAAGAGAGAGATCGAAGGGGGAGAGAGTAGAGAGAGAAAGAAATAGCGAGAGAGAGGGAGGCGAGCACGGGGGAGGTGAACGGCGCGAGTGAGGGGGATGCTCGACGGACGGCGACCGGCGGCAAGGCGGACGGCGGAGGCGACGGCGGCCGGCGGGGTGGCGGACAACGGCGGCGTCGGTGGTCGCAGTGGAGCGTGTAGGTTGCACCGGCGGGGAGCTCACGCAGGCGGTGGTGAAGGGCTACGGCAGTCGAAGGTGGGGGTTGTCGAGGGGCAACGGCGGCGTGGGGAGGCTCAGGCGGAGGTGCTGCGGTGTTGGTGGATAGCTCGTGGGCGACCGACGGGGAAGAGGATGGTGGCAGTGGACTGGAGCTCGCCGGAGGGGAGAGCGACGTGGAGGGGTGGGCAGCCGACGGCGGCAACGAAGTGGGAGAGAAAAGAAAGACGACGTGAGGCGGAGGGGGGGTCTGTGGCTGAGAGAGGAGAAAGGTGGTTCAATTCGGAGGTTGCAGTGGCGAGAGTCGCAGCGGCGATGGAGGCAGGTCGGCCGACGGGTTTGCGGTGGTCGGAGGAGGGCCTAAAGGGGGGGGGGTTCACGGTGGTGGTGACTGGGTGTTAGCAGAGGAAGGGTGAGAGGAGTGGGAGGGTTGGTTGCGATGGGATGGGAAGTGGGGAGTGAGGGGGAGTTGGGTTCTGGAGGATTGGGCTCTGCCGTGGGTGCCTGGGTTTTTGGTTGGGAGAGAATGAGAGTCCGAGGGGGGGGTGGAGATGGAAGAGGTGGGGGAGGACGGGGTCGCGGCCAATGGTTGTCGTTGTTGTGGGTTCACGGGAGAGAAAAGAGAGGGAGAGGAGAGACGTTAGATGTGTTAGTGTGAGAGGGAGAGAGAGGGAACGAGAGAGAGGTTAGCCTGATGGGGAGAGGGAGGCCCGGCTCGGTCTGGGGGTGCATGTGTGCGTGGGCATATGACTGTGAGGAAGAGAGAGAGCGGGTGTGAGAGGTGGCTGGCGGTGTGAAGGGTGGCGAGATCTACGGCGGGGATGCGGCGGCGAGAGAGCTCTCGTGGTGCATGGGTTGCGGCCAGAGAGAGAGAGAGAGAGAGAGAGAGAGAGAGAGAGAGAGAGAGAGAGAGAGAGATAGAGAGAGAGCGATGGAGAGAGGGGCGTGCGATGGAGAAAGAGAGGGGGCGTGGAAGGGAGTTCAGAGTGAGAGGGACGCAGCGGTCGGTGGCGAAGGGTGGTCGACGGCGTGCGGCTCGGAGGTGGTCGTGGTTGTCGCGTATGGGTGACAGAGAGAAGGTTAGGGGGAGGGATCAGAGTGAGAGAAGGAGTGAGTGAGAGTCCGGAGGAGAGGAGGAATCACTATCGTGGTTAGTGAGGGGGAGATGAGAGTGGTCTGCCGCCGGGGAGAGAAAATGGAGTGAGATGGAGAGATGGCCGTCGGTGAGGGAGTGGCTTTCGTGGGTGAATGGGAGAGAGTGTCGGGGGAGAGGTTGGGACGTGGGATGGCTTGACAGAGGAGAATCGGAGCTGGGTTCTCGTCGTCAGTTAGGAAGAAAGGGAGGGGGGTTGTTGTGATGTGAAGAGAAGAGAGAGGGATCCGGTCCAAAGGGGCTGCCGTCCGTCTGAGAAGAGATGGGAGGAGGACAGGTTGCGATGGAGGCCACGTGAATATGCTGTCCGTGTGTGCCAGAGAATATCCAGAGAGCCAGAGATAGAGAGAAGTATTAGAGAGATTAAGGGAGAGAGGGTCTCGGGCTAGCGGTGGGACACCGGTGGAGGGGGGCAGCTGGCGTGAATGGGCCATGCAACGCCCTTGTGGAGGCTGTCCGAAGGGCAGAGGAGAGAGGGAGTGGGAGACCATGTGTAGTGTTGCTACTGGAAGAGAAGCAGGGGAGTTCGCTGCCACCATATGACAAGAGGAGGGACACGGGATCGAATGGGTTCTCTGCCTCTGTCAGGAAAACTAACAATGAGGGACGGTGGATTAAAGAGGGAGAGAGGGTAAGATCCTATGAAGGGGGGAGAAATTACGGTGAGTTAAGGGATGGGGGCCAAGAGAATTAAGAGATGAGGGCCAAGGGTTTTAATTAGAGGAGTTATGTTTTATATGTATATTATAGTTTTTGAATTAAAGGGGGGCCAAGGGATTTAATTATTATTATTATTATTATTATTATTATTTTTGTTATGGGAAATTTTTTATTTTTTATTTTTTTTATTTTTTAGGAGCCAAATAATAGAATGTCATAGATTTCATTTTTTTATTTTAATAAAATTTTTATTTTTAATTTTAAGATTTGTTTGGTGAAATTGAGACTTATCGTATAAAATTTTATTAAAGCTTAAGAAACACACAAAAAATGGGAAGACTATCGGAAACATGAAAATTTGTTGTGCCCCTTGTGCTTTGTTGATGATGTGGTGTTTTAATGATAGCAACATAATTGAGTCACCACTTTGTCTTGAATATGTCTGATCTATTCTGTGGGAGATTGCATGAGTGTGCCATGTCTGAATTGTGAAGAATGCATGCGTATGCTTGAGTCATGCTGTGATAAATTGGTTTGTGCTTGATTTCTGTTCTGTGCATTGCTTCTCTGCTGATTGTAGTTCATCAAGTCTATACATCCGTCTCACTGTTCACATGCATCAAGTATGTACAGCGTCCGTCTCATGTCATATGTGTTTACTTCATTCAGAACTTGGTACACAAAATAGTTTAACTGTGAGCATGGCATAGATTATACACTCACCATGTCTGCATGTCTGCATGTCTGCATGTCTGTCTTTCATTAATATGGGTTCTGTGCAATGAGTGCGTTGACGCAGTGGATCAGCTGGGTTGACGCCATGCTGCTTTGTCTACTTTTTGTTGCTCATTAAGTCTTAAAGTCTGTACAGGGTAGTTCATGCATCACTCTCTTTGCCAAGTGTATACATCGGTCAGCATTGCATCTTGTTCGCGAAGTCCATACATTGGGCCATTCATCAAAGTCCATACATTGCATAATGTCTGTCAAGCCAATACATTGCACTGTAGATGCATCGAAGGGAAGTATGCACATTGGTCTGTTCATATGAAGTCTGTACATTGGAAGTGTGTACAGTGTTCAGTTGCCTTCTCATAAAGTCTGTACATCGCCTTCAGACTTTCAATTGTTGAGTCTTTACATGTTTTGAGGTTGACAACACTATGAGCCTTAGTGCCGTTATTTGTTCCATCGCGTGCTGAACACTGCAGCACCTCATGCTGCTTTCTGTGCCACCTCGTGTCGCTCCATCTGTGTCACCCCTATGTCTTCGAGTCTTCTGTATTCGTGTTGTTTCTTCCAAGACCCCGTGTCTTTCTTGCTTTGTGATTACACTTCGTGTCGGTTTCTGTTTTCGTCTTCGAGTTGTTTTCAGCCCGTGTCGTCCTCGTGTTCGAGTCGTTTTCCTGTATCTTCGTGTTATCTTTTGTTTTTGTGTCTTCGTATTATTTTTATGTCTTCGTGTTAATCTTGTGTTTGAGTCTTCATGTTACTTCTATGTTTGTGTCTTAGTGTTGTATTTGTGTCTTCGTGTTGCTTCTTTCTATCTTCGTCCAAGGTTCCTCTGATCGTGTGTCTTTCTACCGTTTTACTCCGTGTTATTTCCTTCTTTACCTCGTGTCGTTTTCCTTTTATCTCGTGCTGTAGTCATTTTATGTACCTCGTGTCGTTCTCAGTATAGTGCACCTTTTATTGTTCCTACACACTTCGTGCAGCTTTAGCTTGAGTGTCAACCGACTTATTTCAGGTATATATATATATATATATATATATATATATATATATATATATATAGAACCCTGAGTATTAATGTTTTTAATCTCTTTGCAGGAGAAGAAGAAAAAAAAAGAAGAAGAAGGATTCTGGGTTCAGGATCAAATCCGAACAAGTTTGCTCTATTCTACTGTTCGTGGAGCCTATGCAGAGTGGGCACGTGATACGAGGCTGGCATCTGACACGTGATCCAAGATGCAGAGGAGCCTCCACGTGGACTGAAGCATTTGGGCGAAAATCGTGGAGAGCACACGCCGCCCAAATCTGCTGCTGCTATATATATGTGTCTTCTTCCTCTGAAAAAGTGTAAGAGGGCAGAGAGTGACTGAAGTAGAAGCAGCCAGAGCTAAGAGAAGAAGTGCAGAAGAGAAAGAAGAGATAGAGAAAGCTGAGAGCTAGATCGAGAGAGCAGAAGAAGAAAAAGAAAGAGAGGCAGTGAGATAGAGAGAGTGAGAAGAAGGAGAAGGCAGAAGCAGTAAGAAGAAGAAGAAGTAAAGAGAGTTCGTGCTGGGAGAAAGAGAGAAGCAGTAGAAGAAGTTCCTGCTGGACCGTGGATCAAATCCAGGCCAGCCAGCTCCTGCGAGAGCCACATTTGATTTTATCTTTTCAGCTTTCTGTTGCTGGGTTTTGTTTTTCTTTTGAACTATTCACCTGCTGTATTTTCGATTCTCTGTAGAGAGGTCGGGGTCTCTCCTGTTGGTTCAGGAGAAGGGAGATTGCTATCTCCGGTTGCAAGTAGCTGGGTGCTACTTGTGGGTTCCCTCTGGTTAGAGGAAGGGAGGCTCGTCCTCCGGTTCTGGGCTTGTAGGTTTCAAGTCCAGGGGTCCCTCCGGTTGGGAGGAAGAGAGGTCCGAGACCTCTGGTTTGCATGTGACTTAATGTCACTTGTGTTTCCCTCTGGGGTTCAGAGGAAGAGAGACTTGGGTCTCTAGGTTCCCCTCCGATTTGGAGGAAGGGAGGTTTGGTCCTCCGGTTCTGGGCTTGTGGGTAGTAAGTCCAGGGGTTCCCTCCGGGTCTGGAGGAAGAGAGACCGTGTGTCTCTGGTTTCCAAGTGGCTGGGAGTCACTTGTGGTGTCCCTCCGGTTGGGAGGAAGAGGGGAGGTTGTTCCCCTGGTCAAGCTGTTTGGCAGCATTTGCAGACTGAGTCTGCTGTGCTAGTGTTACTAGTGGAAGTCTCACTCCGGTTGAGAGTGAGGGGTGGACGTAGGTCTTTGGACCGAACCACCTAAAATCATTGTGCAGTGGTTTGTTTGATTGCCTGCTTCCGCTAGATGCATGCTAGGACCATGATTTATTTGATTATCTATATCCTAGAGTTTAATTAAGTTTGCATATCTTGTTTGATCAATTGTCCACTGATCTAGTTGTTATCATCTCATGCGATTTTTAAATTGGGTAGAATTCTTTGAAAGATCCATTCACCCCCCTCTGGATCAGTGTATATCAATCGCACCTAGTTAACAATTGGTATCAGAGCCGTGTCTGCATACAAGGTCCAACGACCTGCAGATTCGATCTTGCTGTCTTAGGTGCTAATTTGTTTTTAGTGCATAATTATTCATGTTGCCTTGAACTTACTCGCTATTTGGTTTTCAATGGCTTTACCATCCGTCTTTAGTGGTTCTGGTTTCAGTCAGTGGTACACTGCTTTACATGCTTATGTAAATTCTGCTAATCCTGATTTGTGGAAATTAATTTCACAAGGTCCTCACACCTTACCAACGAAAGTGTCCAAATGGACCGACAGACACAGATCAAAGGATGGAGAAAATCAGAAAGCCTTTAACCTACTGAAAGTAGCTACTGACAGAGCCTTATGGTCTTGTCTTCATAATTGCAACTCAGCAAAGGACATCCTGGATAGGCTGAAACAATTTCACAGGGTAAACGAGGACAATTGCATGATGGCTAACAGAAGTAATCCAATTGGCAGCAATCAAGGCAACAGTCAGACTGAAGATGATGATGATGAGGTAAATCTCTTCTAGAATTTTTCTCTAGAAGATTGGGAGAATGCATATGCTGAATTATTTGAATCTCATGAACTGTTAAGAAAACAGTATAAAAAATTGAAGAAGAGTACTAGTTTAGATAGTTCAAGTTCTCCTTGTAGAAATTGTGTTGAATTGAAAAATATTCATGATGCCTGTATGTCTGATCTTCTAATGTTGAAGAAACAAAATTCTTTATTGAAAACTGAGAATCAAGATCATGTGAAAGAAATCTCTGAACTTGAAAAGAAGCTTAGTCTAGCTAGTCATGATTCTGTTCAGAGCAAGGATTTGCTGAAAGAAATTGAATGTGTTAAGTCTGAACTAAACAAGCTGAAATCTGAAAATGATTATCTTAAAGAGTTCTCCAATAAAAATGATGAAAAATCAGAGAAACTTAGACAGGAGAATAAATTGCTGATTGAAAAGCTTAATGCCATAAAATCTGTAAACATAGAATTACAGAAAGATTCTAAAAAACAACAGGAAATGTTTCATGAATGTCAGTCTCTCTCAGATGAATGGGTGCTTGATGCTGATCTCCTAGAGCAGAACAGTAAACTGGAAGAGGAAATCAATGAGTTGAAACATCTAAACACCCAGCTGACAGATAGGCTAATGACAATGAAAAAAGGCAAGTGTGTGAGTGTGGATAATTCTGATAGGTTGATGAATGCTGAACAAGAAATTGAGAGTCTGAAAACCATCAACGTAATGTTAAATGAAAATGTCAGTTGTAGTGAACGGAAAATAGCTGGATATGAGCTTACTATCACATCTCTTCAACAAGAAGTTGATGATCTTTATAAGTCCCTATCTGAAGCTGACAATGAAACAAAACTAAAACAGGAAGTTGAAAAACTCAAGAGTCTGAATGATGCCTTGCATCAACAAGTCATTTCCTGTGAAACAGATTTGTCCAAATATGAAGCTAAAATTGCTGATTTGAATTCTGAGATTAAAGATTTGAAAAATTCTCTATCAAAATTTGTCAAGGGAAAGGACAATCTGAATAAGCTTCTGGGAAAGACTGATAACTCTTAGAGAGAAGGGCTGGGTTACAGTTCAACAAACAAAAGGATCAATAGCAATGAAACATCTACTGTTTTTGTCAAAGCCACCAATCAGAACACAACCTCTGCTCCTTCTGTCTTCAAATTCACTGCACAAAAATCCACTGTGAAACCCAAAACTGTGGAACAAAATCAAAAACTGAAAAAGGGTGAAACTTCACAGAAGAAGGATAAAGACACTCCTGTTACTATAAAGAAGGCTACACACAATTCACATGATCTCTCACACACTCACATTAAAAAGGGTTCATGTTATTATTGTGGGAAAGGAGGTCACATAATGGAGGATTGTGGATTGATGTTAAAGGATGAGCATGCTAGTGGAACTGTACATTCTAGAAACTCTTTTGATAGAAACCATGTTGCTAGGAAGCCTGATGCCTCATGTTATTATTGTGGGAAGCATGGTCATCTCATGAGTGAATGTTTTATCATGAAAGAAGACAATAAACAGCATGCCAAGTCCCCCATTCATGTTCATGGTCCATATGGATCTAACCATAATTCTAGTCAGCACATTGTGTGCTTCAACTGCAATAAGTCTGGGCACAAGGCTGCTGAGTGCTGGTTTAGATCTACTTGGGGTAAAAATGTTTTTCATAGAAGAAATTCTTTTGCTTGCTCCCACTGTGGGAAAAAGGGGCATACAGTCAAGGACTGTTGGTATGTTCAAAAGAACTATGTTAAACCCCATTTTATCAAATTCCCTGCAAAACCTTTTGTGAAAATTTCATGCTATAACTGTGGGAAGCCAGGTCATAAATCTGCCGAATGTTGGATGGTTAAGAACAAGCATCAAACTGCTCATGCATATAACAGAAAATCTTATGAACATGTTTATAAACATCATCCTGCTGTTAATATGCATCATAAGAATCAAACACCAGCCATTTCATGTAGATACTGTGGAAAATTTGGACATTCTATGGATGACTGTTCACTGATGAAATTTGATGATAATGTTGCTATGAAAATGTTTAGAAAACCTGTCAGGGCTAACGCATGACCCAAAGCTGCTTGGGTCCCTGCAGGATCAAGATGATCAAATACTTTGCAGGTGTGCCTTGGAGGGAGAAATAAAAAGGGTTAACCAAGGCACTCAAAAAGAAAACCCCAGGACTCAATTCAGGTCAGTTCTGAAATCTGTTTCAATTTCATTATCTGAAATTATTGTTTTGCTTGGTTGATTTTTGATGTTCTTCTCATGCTGTTGTTTGCACTAAATAAATGAGATTGCTTTGCACTGCATATGTCATTTGCATGACCATCATGGTATATGAAATGGAACAATGCTGGAGGGTAGTTGGAGTATGTCTGGATGCTACTGCCATGTGTGAGGTGGTCCTTGGACCAAGTCCTCCGCTCAGTACCATGGGTCAAGTCATATAGAGCAGTGTATTGCATATCATGTTGATCTGTTGGTGCTAAACTGAAGTTTTCTGAAATATGAATTGAACAATCATGCTTATAGTAATTCTCTTCTGTCTAACTTGCATAAACTGCATCAATTCAGGGGGAGCTTGTTGAGTCTTATGTGAGTTACTGCATATAGACAAGGGGGAGCATTATTATATTGTTGTCACTATTTGAAATTCACATTCTACACTCTTTCAAATCATCAATTGACTATTTTGAGTTCTTACCTTCTTGAATCTAAAAATTTGGCTGCTAATCCTCAATCTATTGAAGAAGGAGTGTCTCATTTTGTCTGACTGAAATGACTTTAAACCTGTATTGAGTGATTGACTCTGCTAGTGTTTTTAAACCTTATTCTCTCTTGATGATTGACTCTTCCACCAGCTTGTACTCTTTCTTCATATACCTCTTAGCTGGTGTGACTATTTTGGCTGCATTATTGAGTTGTTGGTCAGCTAAATTTATTGTTCTGATATGAGGAACTTAAGCTGCATATCATGCAATTCAGTCTGAGATTTTGGTAGAAACTCCTGTCATATGGGTTTAAGAATTATCACTGAATCAGACTGATATAAGATTAATGTATTCTCAGCCTTGTAATTAAACGAATTGAAAATATCTGTTGATAAGGTTTAATAAACTTTAACCTCTTGTGTCATGAAATCCTTAAAGTCTCTCATCTGATATCTAAAGATTTGAAATCTAGGCTACTTTGGTAGAGATACATAGAGTGAGTGTTGTGGTTAAACATTAACTTGAAAAAGTTGACTAAATGAAAAATTATGAATTCAGAGCAATGACTCGGTCACTGAGAAACTGAGTTCTTTATCAATGAAATAAAGTAACTCATGTCATGAGGTGCCACAGTTATCTCTGATAAAAATTTAGTGAAACAAAACCTGACAGAGCAATAGCTTATTTGTGTTGAGTAGCTGGGGAGTCTGGCCTCTGATAAATGTGTCTTCTCATGTAAAAAGACACTCATATTGCTAACTCTGCTCTCAAAGTGAGAGGCAATGCCAGTTATCACACTGAGTAACTGGGTCACTTCAACTAAGACTTGTTGTGCCTCATGTAAAAAGGTGTTGATCAACTTAAATTGCTCAGGAAAAATATAATGTGCTTCAAATAAAATTATCTTGAAAAAATCTGTCAACTCATGTTCTTGAAAAAGTGTTTAACTTCAGTACTAACCTGTGTATCTTTCAAAGGTGCAATTGAGATCATATGTGTAAGATAAAAGATGATTATTTTTGAGTGTTTTTCTGACTATTTGGTTCACTTTTATTAAAACTTGGATTCAGATATGAGCATTGAGTTTAATTTGGCAAAGTTGGTATACATCAAAATTAAATCAGATTGGTTAAGTTGCCACTTCATAACTCCTTATGATAGAAGAGTCTACATCTTTTAAGACTTATTGAAGTGATGTATGCATTCAAATCCCTCATGATCAGATTCATGCATGATCAACAAAGTGAACTCCTCTCTTATCAGTTGACTGATTCCATCTGCATTTTTCTGACCATACAAATGTGAGGTGCCACTCCCATTATTACCTTGTTCACTTGCAGCCCTCTGAACTTCAGAATCCTTATGGTGGTGGATTTCAGATTGATTCCAGAGATGCATTTCTCTCCACACTGTTGGAATCTTCCATCTTGTTCTGCAATAAGTTCTGATTCTGTGGTATTTTCACCAGAATTCAGATTCTTTGTAATGGCTGATTTCAGATTGATTTATTGGATAACCAGAGTCCATTCCCGTGCTTCAGGGGGAGTTATGGTTTATTTACATCTAAGGAGAAAGTAGTCAATCATGCATGTTGATAGGGGGAGAGCTGTTTCATTGTCATAAGGGAGATCTTCATTTTTAAGAACCATGACTCATTCTCTACATTTATATGCTGTCTTTGTGTGCTGCATTTATGTGCTACATTTGACTATCAAACCATTTCCCTTCTTTTTGATTATGTCAAAGGGGGGGAATAGTTTGATGAGTCAGTGTGACTCATTATGTTGCCATCATCAAAAAGGGGGAGATTGTTGTGCCCCTTGTGCTTTGTTGATGATGTGGTGTTTTAATGATAGCAACATAATTGAGTCACCACTTTGTCTTGAATATGTCTGATCTATTCTGTGGGAGATTGCATGAGTGTGCCATGTCTGAATTGTGAAGAATGCATGCCTATGCTTGAGTCATGCTGTGATAAATTGGTTTGTGCTTGATTTCTGTTCTGTGCATTGCTTCTCTGCTGATTGTAGTTCATCAAGTCTATACATCCGTCTCACTGTTCACATGCATCAAGTATGTACAGCGTCCGTCTCATGTCATATGTGTTTACTTCATTCAGAACTTGGTACGCAAAACAGTTTAACTGTGAGCATGGCATAGATTATACACTCACCATGTCTGCATGTCTGCATGTCTGTCTTTCATTAATGTGGGTTCTGTGCAATGAGTGCGTTGACGCAGTGGATCAGCTGGGTTGACGCCATGCTGCTTTGTCTACTTTTTGTTGCTCATTAAGTCTTAAAGTCTGTACAGGGTAGTTCATGCATCACTCTCTTTGCCAAGTGTATACATCGGTCAGCATTGCATCTTGTTCGCGAAGTCCATACATTGGGCCATTCATCAAAGTCCATACATTGCATAATGTCTGTCAAGCCAATACATTGCACTGTAGATGCATTGAAGGGAAGTATGCACATTGGTCTGTTCATATGAAGTATGTACATTGGAAGTGTGTACAGTGTTCAGTTGCCTTCTAATAAAGTCTGTACATCGCCTTCAGACTTTCAATTGTTGAGTCTTTACATGTTTTGAGGTTGACAACACTATGAGCCTTAGTGTCGTTATTTGTTCCATCGCGTGCTGAACACTGCAGCACCTCGTGCTGCTTTCTGTGCCACCTCGTGTCTCTCCATCTGTGTCACCCCTATGTCTTCGAGTCTTCTGTATTCGTGTTGTTTCTTCCAAGACCCCGTGTCTTTCTTGCTTTGTGATTACACTTCGTGTCGGTTTCTGTTTTCATCTTCGAGTTGTTTTCAGCCCGTGTCGTCCTCGTGTTCGAGTCGTTTTCCTGTATCTTCGTGTTATCTTTTGTTTTTGTGTCTTCGTATTATTTTTATGTCTTCGTGTTAATCTTGTGTTTGAGTCTTCATGTTACTTCTGTGTTTGTGTCTTAGTGTTGTATTTGTGTCTTCGTGTTGCTTCTTTCTATCTTCGTCCAAGGTTCCTCTGATCGTGTGTCTTTCTACCGTTTTACTCCGTGTTATTTCCTTCTTTACCTCGTGTCGTTTTCTTTTTATCTCGTGCTGTAGTCATTTTATGTACCTCGTGTCGTTCTCAGTATAGTGCACCTTTTGTTGTTCCTACACACTTCGTGCAGCTTTAGCTTGAGTGTCAACCGACTTATTTCAGGTATATATATATATATATAGAGAACCCTGAGTATTAGTGTTTTTAATCTCTTTGCAGGAGAAGAAGAAAAAAAAAGAAGAAGAAGGATTCTGGGTTCAGGATCAAATCCGAACCAGTTTGCTCTATTCTACTGTTCGTGGAGCCTATGCAGAGTGGGCACGTGATACGAGGCTGGCATATGGCACGTGATCCAAGATGCAGAGGAGCCTCCACGTGGACTGAAGCATTTGGGCGGGAATCGTGGAGAGCACACGCCGCCTTAATCTGCTACTGCTATATATATGTGTCTTCTTCCTCTGAAAAAGTGTAAGAGGGCAGAGAGTGACTGAAGTAGAAGCAGCCAGAGCTAAGAGAAGAAGTGCAGAAGAGAAAGAAGAGATAGAGAAAGCTGAGAGCTAGATCGAGAGAGCAGAAGAAGAAAAAGAAAGAGAGACAGTGAGATAGAGAGAGTGAGAAGAAGGAGAAGGCAGAAGCAGTAAGAAGAAGAAGAAGTAAAGAGAGTTCGTGCTGGGAGAAAGAGAGAAGAAGTAGAAGAAGTTCCTGCTGGACCGTGGATCAAATCCAGGCCAGCCAGCTCCTGCGAGAGCCACATTTGATTTTATCTTTTCAGCTTTCTGTTGCTGGGTTTTGTTTTTCTTTTGAACTATTCACCTGCTGTATTTCTGATTCTCTGTAGAGAGGTCGGAGTCTCTCCTGTTGGTTCAGGAGAAGGGAGATTGCTATCTCCGGTTGCAAGTAGCTGGGTGCTACTTGTGGGTTCCCTCTGGTTAGAGGAAGGGAGGCTCGTCCTCCGGTTCTGGGCTTGTAGGTTTCAAGTCCAGGGGTCCCTCCGGTTGGGAGGAAGAGAGGTCCGAGACCTCTGGTTTGCAGGTGACTTAATGTCACTTGTGTTTCCCTTTGGGGTTCAGAGGAAGAGAGACTTGGGTCTCTAGGTTCCCCTCTGGTTTGGAGGAAGGGAGGTGTGGTCCTCCGGTTCTGGGCTTGTGGGTAGCAAGTCCAGGGGTTCCCTCCGGGTCTGGAGGAAGAGAGACCGTGTGTCTCTGGTTTCCAAGTGGCTGGGAGTCACTTGGGGTGTCCCTCCGGTTGGGAGGAAGAGGGGAGGTTGTTCCCCTGGTCAAGCTGTTTGGCAGCATTTGTTGCAAACTGAGTCTGCTGTGCTAGTGTTACTAGTGGAAGCCTCACTCCGGTTGGGAGTGAGGGGTGGACGTAGGTCTTTGGACTGAACCACCTAAAATCATTGTGCAGTGGTTTGTTTGATTGCCTGCTTCCGCTAGATGCATGCTAGGACCATGATTTATTTGATTATCTATATCCTAGAGTTTAATTAAGTTTGCATATCTTGTTTGATCAATTGTCCACTGATCTAGTTGTTATCATCTCATGCGATTTTTAAATTGGGTAGAATTCTTTGAAAGATCCATTCACCCCCCTCTGGATCAGTGTATATAATTCGCACCTAGTTAACAAAATTCACCCAAATAATTCAATCGGGAGAGCCGCTTTGGAGCGTCATAATATAATATGAGATCTACTCACAATAATGTCGAAAATGGCGTGTCTACAGCTGCTCTGCCTTGGCGTCCACTTTGTAGGGGAGGGACACGTAGTGGAATGAAACGAAGTGTAGTGAAACGCAGTGGAGTGGACCGAAAAGTGGATGCCAAGGTGTTATGAGACACGCTTTCAACATTACGTGATTGGAATCTTTCCCAGGTTCTAACGAAATTACTCTGAAGAGGGTCCTCCGGAATCAACGATTGTTTGGATGGAAATAAGGAAGGAGACAATGTGCACTTCGGCACGAATAAAAAAGGGGGGCAACTTCTCTGCGCGGAAGTACCTAGGTCGTAGACCTGCAGGTTTCACCTTAGGGAGCGGTTACCAGCCAATGTGGAAGTACTGCAGCCAAGGTGGGTCCAATGGAACAAAAGAAAAAGGATAATGGATAAATCTAAACAAAGGTCTCTTTCAGGAAAACTAACCCAAGATAGTCTCGAGGAAACTGAGTACTCGACTCAGAATGGAATATATCGTACTATTTACAAATTTAAGCACAACGACTCTCACAATCAAGCTAAGTGAATGATCTTCCACAATGACATCAAAGTCCTACATGAATGCATGCTGGGTTTAAAAGAAAAATTAAAACAAACTAAAAGTAGAAAATAGCCAAGGACAATATTGTTAAGTTGCTAAGGATGGGTCAGGATATCAATCCTGTGAGCCGATACTGAGCCGGGGCCCGTTTATCTACCTACCAACACACCGAACGGAACCGTCATCCCCAAGCTATCACAACCTAACGGCCTATCCGTATGTCCTGAACTCCTCTGAAGTTATCACTGTTTTTGTTGAAGGGGAACTCAAACTCCAGATTCATCCAAAACATAAGGTCCTTGACATGCTCTAGTAGCGTAGATATTATATACTAGGATGCATGACACAATGAGGTCAGTCACCGAGGTGACTAGGGGTGGGATAGTGATATCCCATTATTATTATTATTATTATTATTATTTTATTATTATTTTTTACCTTTTTGATACCTGCACTCAACAGTTAGCACACAATTACTGCATAAGAAACGGAATTGCATTCCACTGTATAAAGAAATCTACACACCAAGGTGATTCACAGAAGCCAGCAAAAACACAATGCAAACCAAACAAGATTCCTCCAGTCAAAGTCCGTAACGGTAACTCATCATTAACACTTTACAGTCACCTTTTTACCCCCTCCCCTCCTATAAGTATCCCGCTACCCCTTAGCCAAATGTCATCCAAGGGTGGTTTTGGTGAGTTGAATTCTGTTGAGATGAGAGGGGAGAAATCCTGGCCTTTGGAGATGGAGGGTGAACCTTCCCGCCCTACCAAGAGGGGCAGGTTTGACCGCGAACTCAAGAAATTGACCGATATTGAAGGTCATCTGAGCGAAAGGATTCGCTCACGGATGGTGAGTTGGCTCTTTCCTCTATGTTTCCTATATGAGTTCGTTCTTACCCCTTCATTCTTTTCTTTTCTTTCCTTCCAGCCGTATCCTCTCTTTCCAGGCCCAAGGAAATTCTCCAAGCTGCCCTGGCTGTCGAAGCTCACATCCAACATAACTATCGACATGAGGGTTATTATTTCAAAGTGGCACCTTCAAGGCCGGGTCATCCACGCCAAGCATTATAACAAGATTTGCATGGACTGGGCGGCCATGGGTGCACTGGTAGAGGTTTGGCACCCTGAAACTCACACCTTCATCTTCCCTACTTTTGAATCAATGATCCTTCTAGAGGAGGCAGAACTCCTGCTTGGCTTAAAAAGATTCAGGAAGGATGGCAAAATAAAAATCTTGCCCATGGGGAAGAAGGTATCCTCTGAGGAAATTCTAGGAAGTTTCATGCCCTGCGGAGCCATTAAAGGCGTTCAGACCCAGAGGGGAATCAATTTACAAAAGCTCACAAACTGGACCACGAGCGCTTTAGAAAGATTGACAGGTGATGAACACTTAGAAGGACTCATGAAAGGGTTCATGATCTGTTTGGATGGAGCTCTTCTTTTCCCCTGTACCGATGACATCGTGGAGGGAGATCAGTTGGGTGCGATTTGCGGACTCTGGGAGGGCAAGAGAGTGGGGCCCGCCATCCTTGCGTACCTCTACAGTGGTCTCACGGCTTCCAGCCTAGGCAGGCCTCCTTACAGGTGCATGCTTCTCCTCAATTGCTGGATCGATCTTCATTTCAAATTTGATCAGCAAGAGGGGGTACAGACCGCCTCTAGGATCTTCGAGCAAAGCCCTCTTCATTACATGGCTGATGTGTTGGGTTTTAGCGGCAAGGTGGTCAATCGCATGCCCCGGCTGAAGACACGCGGAGACTGGCGTGCTCATTTCAACACCTTGGCGCGGAATATGTTCACTTGCACGCCAGCATGTCTACTTTCGCGTGAGCTTCTCACGAGATCTCATCCTGATGTGGAACTCCAGCTTATAGGTGCAACCGAATTTGTTCTTTATAGCTCGCACCGATGTTGTCTGTAAATCGGTCTTCCTCGGCATTCTTTTCCTACACTATCCAACCTTCCTTTGATTAAAGAAAGGGAGATAGGCACAGAGGGTGATGCGACAGACGTGAAGGCGATCAAGGCGTCGTGGAAGGCAAGCGTTCCACGGAAGGCGATGCTATCTGTGAGTGAGGACAGGGAGCTGTGGAAGGCTTATGTAATTGAGCTCAGGAAATTGAGGCCTGAGGTGTCCAAACCCTAATGTATCTTATTTGTGAAATAAACATGAAGCCTTAATGCCATTGCATGCTCTTTGAGTCTCGCCCCTCCCTTTTTCCTTTTA
The DNA here is from genome assembly GCA_022559845.1 of Amorphophallus konjac. Classification (NCBI taxonomy): domain Eukaryota; kingdom Viridiplantae; phylum Streptophyta; class Magnoliopsida; order Alismatales; family Araceae; genus Amorphophallus; species Amorphophallus konjac. Next base: position 99,999,547 of record CM040128.1, read on the forward strand.
TAGAGGTGGCTAAAGTGGCGAACGCCGGGCAGCAGATGGCTATCCCAGACAGGAGCTAGAGGATCGTAGCAACTACAGTATGAGGAGTTGCCCTGAGATGTCCTAGAGCTAAAGGTTTCTCTCCAGGTGCCGAGGAGAGAGGTAAAGCGAGAGAGAATGAAGAAGGAGGCAAGGATAGAGCGGCATCGAGGTTGGTACGAGAGGAGGGCACTGGAGGCCCGGGAGAAGCAGCGATCGGGCATGTCACTCCCTCGGAGTCACTACAGATCGGAGGAGAGTTGGAGCTTACGGTGGAGGGGCTCCTGGAGCTAGTGCAGTCTTCACCAGCAAAGCAGAGGGTAGCTTCGCCAACGACCTCGGGTGCGAGAGCTTCACGACCATCGGGGTTGCGAGAGAGCTGGAGGGCGGCGAGGAGCACTGCCAGAGAGGGTGGGCACGCATGACGCGACAAAGCAATTACTGCGTCACAGAGCTCTAGGAGACCTCCCTGCAGGGACCTCCGCCTTAGGAGGGAGAAGAGAGATGACCAGGAGGGTGATGTAAGTTGCTTGTACACCCACCGCTCTGCTGTATGGTGTACATAGCACCTTATATAGACTCACGAATGAAATGGGTCGTGTTCGAATGATTTGTCTGCCCTTTGCGCATTCCTTCTCCTTTACGCCTCTTTTCTTCCACGTTATTCCCACGTGGTGTGTTTGACAAGATTTTGCCCCGAAATGGGGGAATATTGTCTCGCCACGGGCCATGCTTTTTAATGAGGATCTCGCATCGGGGTTGGCAGTGATGACTTTTTAACTCCATTCTTATGCGGAATTTCAAATCTCTCGACAGATACACCCCTTTTTCTGCGGGAATCTTCAACAATGATGACTTTGAGCTCCATTCTCGCGCGACATTTCAAACCTCCCGACAGATACATCCCTCCTTTTCTGTGGGAATCGCCCATCGGAGTCAGCAATGGCGACTTTTTAACTCCATTCCTTTGCGACAATTCAAATCTCCCAACAAATGCATCTCCTTTTCTACGGGAATCGTCAGCAACGATGACTTTGAGCTCGTGACATTTCAAATCTCCCGACAGATGCATTCCTTCTTTTCTGCGGGAATCGTCCGTCGGAGTCGACAATGGCGACTTTTTAACTCCATTCCTTTGTGACAATTCAAACCTCTCGACAGATGCACATCAATGATGACCCTTAGTTCCATCCTCGTGTGACAATTCAAACCTCCCGACATATGCATCCCTTTCCTTCTTCTTTTTGTTACACTCAATCACGTGCCTGCCAAGAATCAGACCACCCCTCAGTGAGCGGGGAGCAGGTGGACATGTCATTTCGCCGCTCATATGAGATTGAAGAGAATGATGCCCTATTATGAGGGTCATCAACAGAGATAATGGCGATTACCGCCTCAGACGTCTTCCAATCCTATAAATATCTCCCCTTTCACTCGACTTGGGAACACCAGAGTCGTGAGAGCTGAGTTGAAGAGTGAAAATTTGTAAAAGGGGGGGGGTAGTGAGAGTTGCCCAATTTTTAGGATGGAGGGTGAATCTAGCTTCAGGACAGGAGGTGAGTCTTCCCGCTCCTCAAAGAGGAGCAGATCCGACAGCAGTTCCCGGAGACTTTCAGAGGTTGAAGGGTAATTCAGTGAGAGGACCCAATCACAGCTCGTAAGTGAATCCTTTCCTTTCTTCCTTCATCCTTCCTCTCCTCTTCTTAGCATTGTACCTCTTCCTAACTTCTTTCATTTTTGTAGAGTATGATGAGGTCACACATCTCCTGGGAGCTGGTGGTGGCTGCATACCAGGGTATCCCGGACTTCCAGAAGGCCCGACTAGACGTGATGGGGTTCGGAGCCTTTCTACGAATCGAGCCGATCAAGCTCGACATCGCCCTTATCCAAGCACTGCGTGAAAGATGGGACCCAGTGAGTCGGGCATTCCTGATGTCGTGGGGGCACATGGTGCCCAGTCTCAAAGATATGGTCCGAATCACGGGCCTCAAAGTAGATGGCGAGACAGTGACTGATGTCACCTATGCGGACTACCGAGAAGGTGCCTAAAGGCTACTGGGGTTGGACCTAGATGGTCGGAAGAATAGGTCAGTATCCAGGACGTCCGTCATGGAGGCGTTAGGGCTTACTGACACTCGTCCACGGGATAACGAGTCCCTAGAGGAATTCATGGAGAGGGCTGAAAGGGGTGCCCATGCTGTATACTGCGTGGATGCTAGCAACTGGGAGAGGACCAATATGGACTTGAGGAGGTTTCTCCTCTTTCTATTGGGAAAATTACTACTGGGCTCTAAGGGGGACAACATCCACTGTCGTTTCCTAGAGCTGCTAGTAGACTTGGAGAGAGTAGGACAGTACGTCTGGGGAGCTGCCGTGTTGGCACATCTATTTACAGGTCTGTCCCAAAGGACAGACCAGGAGGTGACAGTAAGTGGTTTTACACCCTTCATCCAGGTAATAGATTTTCTTTTCTCTTTTTCTTTTTTTTGTGTTTTATTTTATATATATTTTTTTGTGTTTGTTGATGCCAATAACGCATGATGGTGTAGCTATGGAGCTACTATTATCTTCCAATGGGGAGAGCTCGGCACTGGCGACCAGTGATGGTCCCGCTGGCTAGACGGTGGCAACCCATCATGAGCACAACACCTCTATCCTACCAACTGATGGTGTTAAGACGGGAGCTACAAGAGTTCCCTGCAGCGATGGTAGGATTCTTTTTCTCTCTTTTTTTGTATTTTTTTTTGTTTATTAGTTTTTTTTGTCATCATTTGTTTTTTGTATTTTTGGCCAACTAAGAAGATATGTGCAACCTAACATAGGTGAACTAGAGGCCTTACTCAAACATGGTCAACGTCGACCAGCCGTGGGTAATAGGAAGCCGTGCCCGATTTGGACGGGACCTCTGGCTCCATTGCTTGAATGAAATTGAACCCCTCAGACTACGGTTAGCCATGAGGACCTTAGGGCTTGCCCAGGAATGGGTAGACATGACTACATCACCCCGCGTTGGAAAGAAGACACGTGGGCCGGTGACCTACGTTGATTGGCGGGTACGCTTCCCCGAACAGTACGAGGACTGGCAGCGGGGTGGCACGCTCGTGGAATCACAGGCGCAAGACAGTGAGGATTACCTGCGCCTCTACAGGGCAATGTATGCGGAATGGCTCCAGCCAGTGGGGCTTGTGGAGGTAACATAAAACACCATTTTTTTCTTTTTTTATCTCTACATTTATTATTATTATTATTATTATTATTATTATTTTTTGTGAACTCATGAGTCATAACTGTAGGATGCCCGTGACACCATAATAACGAACTTACGAGCTCGCTTGGCGGACACGGAGTAAGAATTGAGTGACACCCGTGCAGCTCTGAGTTCATCAGTAAGTGTATATGTACATGCTCCTAGCATGATTTGAGAGTCCTGGCGCTAACCACTTAATGCCACCTCATGTATGTCGCAGCGTGCCCAACTTGATGTAGTTTCATTGGCAATGGGGGCAGATGGCGTTTCTTCCTGTCTATGGATTCCTACCTCAGAACTGGATCTATTTCACGAGCAGCTTGCTCATGCCACGCAGCGTGCCACGGAGGCAGAAGGAATACTTTCTGCATAGGTGAGGGTTTTACTATTGAATTTCCCTTATTCAAGTATTGCCACATATCTGAGACGATATACATGGCAGACGGGAGAAACGCGGGAGGCACTCGCACATGCCGCGCAAAGGGAAGCCAGAATAACGGAGCTAGAAGCTGAATTGCCGCGTCGTCCAGACGATGACTGCTCTCGTGATGCCACCGAGCTGAGGATCACCCTCCAACTAGAGAGAGAAGACCGAGAGAGAGAACGGGCCGAGAGGGAAAAGGACAGGGAAAGAGAGAGGGCCGCGAGATTGGCCGAGAAAGAAGAGAAGAGGGCCCTGGAAGCCCACTTATTTGAATTGCGGACCGATCTCGGTCTCGCCGAGCAGTGGCTGAAGGATGGTGAGGAACGCTACCGAAGAGCACGAGAGCGCGGCTTTCGTGTTAGTAGCTTCTTTGCTACCCCCGTAGATCGACGCCGGGGTGTGGAGATGGAAAGAGGACACCAGAGCGGTAGGAATACCGCTTCTCATGGTTTGACGACACCCTCTAGAGCATCTTGCCCAGAGAGGGGCAAGACGAGTAATGCGGAGAGAGGGGGTGGAACTTGATGTAAAATTTTTTATTTTGGAATAAAATATTTGTTTCTTGGTTTTTACCTCTTTCTTGCTTTCTCGAGTTCCTACACACATCACTTAAGCAAACAAGTTAGAATATCTATTCTGACTTGGCCCCTTGCTCACTAAGCGAGGTTTGTTTTGAGCCATCATTGATAATGGGTCAAGGGGCCAAGCCTTTATCGATAAAGGCAATGGTAAAGATATGATAATGAATGCGGCACACAAGCACACAAATGCAAGCGAAATTTAAAAGTGGAATGATGCATACAAATGCAATCATGCGAAATGTAATTTTTTTATGTTTTTATTTTTCTTACATTTTTTTGTTATTTGTTTGTTTTTTTATCTCTTTTTTGTTTTGCATATATCTACATTTTCCTCTTTTTTCCTTTTTTTGTTATTTTTATTTTTTGTTTTATTTTATTGCTAACACCTGGTAAGCACCCATATGGCACCTAACTTACATGAGAATTAGGGTTTCTTACTAACCTCCCAGGTATCCTAAGTGTACATCTATGTTGATTTGGGCCTTTAGACTCCTCGAATGACAATCCCGCCGGTTAAGACTTACCCTGATGACAATACCGTCATGCCATGCTTAGGCTCCCAGTTGCTTCCGACCACATGGATACACCCAAAAAGTGTTCAAGGTAAATAATTTGCCCGACCCGAGTCTATTTCCTCACAACTCTAGATGGTATATAATGGAACACCCTGGAACCCTAACGACCAACCGCGCAACGCTGACCCGGAATCAGACGCCGTCGCACCCATAGGTGACGCGCTTGCATTGGCCTAAGCCCGAGGTTAGAAAAGAAGACATCAAGGTGTTAAACAAGGGTCTTGACTAGCCAGAAACACAGAGACTCTTTCGCAATAATAGCTTTTGCTTTTCAAAGTAGGCCACCATATGTGTGTGTTAAAATAAGGTCGCAGGCCTTGGCGGGTTTCACCCTTCAGATACTCCATCGAGCTTTCATCTTCGGGGAAGAAAGAAGAGTGTAGGGGGTAAACCTCCTGAGAGGACCGGCAAAACCATTAACCCGATGAGCCAATAAGGACCTACTCAATTCTCTCCTTTCGGGCAACTTCGGACCAAATCTCGAGCATTTACATTCATTGACCACTTTTATGGATTTGGGTTTTTGCTTAGAGGGTTTTCATTTATCAGAATCAGGCACGGTTACGACCATGCTTTTCTTTTGAATTTGATTTATCCTTTTTTTGAGGAAAATATAGTCATTTGACATTGTAGAATCCCTTTTGCATGCCTGCAGGGACACTGCCCTCTTATCGTGCTCTGACCGATGCTCGAGAAAACGGATCCTACTCTTGCCTTAAGGGGTTTGAGTTTCTGTTTCTTATGCTCAGAATTTTAAGGGCGCCGACTGTCTCATTTAGTCGAAGAGGAAAAGAATAAAGATTACAGCCTCTGAAGACCTTCTGGGCGAGGCCCCACCGTAGGTGATGCTACTGATTTTGGATAAAACATGTAAGTGTATATATGTTGGCTTCCTTTGAGTGGGCATAGGCCGACGTGGCCGGACAGGGATCTCCACGGTTCTAGCAGATCAAGACCCGGAACCTACCAAATCTTAATAGGCCCTGTCCTAACATGGAGGTTGAATGCAATGGCTTAACTATATGGTGGTCTCCAGGCATTAGCATTTTGAATTTTCTATTTTTCTTTCTTCTTTTCTCTTTTCTCCTTTTTCTCTTTTGTGGTTGTATATACATATTTTTGTTGTTTTCATTATTTTCTATTTTTTTGTTGTTTTTCATTTTATTATTATTTTTTTGACACTATGTACACCTATCTAAGGGTAGTACTTCTTAAGATAAAGCCCATTTCAAGGGTGAGATAACTCAATCCCCTCAGCATTTACTAGTCTATAGGCGTTGCTAGGATGCATAGCCTGAACCACGTATGGTCCTTCCCAATTGGGTTGGAGTTTAGAACGCGGCCCACTAGGTTTTAGAAAAATTCTTTTAACTACCATTTCACCGACTTGAAATTTCCTTTCAATGACCTTCTTTTGATAAAAACGTGTGAGTCTGTTCTGATATACACGTGCATGCTCGGCAGCGGCCAATCGCTTCTCATCTAAGAGTTCCAATTGGGCAAGGAGTGAATCACGATGTTCGTCGAGAGGAAGCTCCTTGTCCAACTGTACCCTGAGAGAAGGAACAAAGATCTCGTACGGAACTACCGCTTCCATCCCGTAGGTAACGACGAACGGAGTTGCCCCTGTGGGAGTACGGATTGAAGTGCGATAGGCCCATAGAGCTTCAATCAGCTTTTCTGGCCAATCCGAGAACTTGTTAGACTCACAAATCTTTTTTATGATTTTAATCAATATTTTATTAGTGGCCTATGCTTGGCCATTTCCTTGTGGATAATAAGGTGATGAATGATGCAATGCAATTTTATACCTTTTGCAGAGGTCCAGAAGGTCCCGAGAAATGAATTGCGGCCCATTGTCGGTGATGATAGTGTTTGGAATGCCGAACCTGGCGATGATGTTCTTCATGATGAATTTGCAGACTGTTGATACTTTGACCTCTGCGTATGCTTCGGCTTCGGCCCATTTGGTGAAGTACTCCGTTGCAGTAAGGATGAATGATTTTTGCTTAGTGAGGGAGTTAGGATTACCAAGAGGACCAATGACATCGAAAGCCCACATGGAGAAAGGCCATGGGGAGGACACTGGATGGAGTGAAGAAGATGGGGAATGAATTTTGTCAGCTTGAAGTTGAGACTTAACACACCTGCGGACATAGACGGCACAATCCTCTTCCATGGTGGGTCAGTAAAAGCCTTGCCGAAGGATTTTCTTGGCAAGCATTTGGCTATTCACATGACCACCGCATACACCAGAGTGTGCTTCCTCGATGCATTTCCAGACCTCCTCTTCGTCGAGACATTTTAGAAGAACACCAGTAAGACTTCTCTTGTACAGCACACCTCCGACCAGCATGTATCTCTGCGCCACTCTCCTTATGGCTTTTCTATCTTCCGATGTGGCTTCTCCAGGGTAGAACTAATATTTGCAATACTTGGCGATTTCGTAAAACCATGGCTTCTCCTCATCAGCCAATTCTTCTTCTAGTTCTGCCAACATGATTTCCTTCTTCTCAAGGATTTCTTCATGTAGGACTTTTCTTGCTATCCTGCCCTTGATATCTACGTAGGAAGCATCATCGATTGCAGGGGCATGCCACTTGTAGATGAAAATGGAATCAAACTATCTTCTAGAGGGAACCTTAAAGATGATGCCAACGAGGCGAGGGCATCGGCCAAAATATTCTGATAACGAGGGACATGGACAAAAATCAGTTTGGTGAACAGTTTGGCAAAGGCTGCAGTGAGTTCTTGGTATGGCTTGAGCTTAGGATCGCGAGTGCGATATTTGGTGAGCACCTGGCGAGGATGAATTACAAGGTGGTATGAGAAAAATGGTGGGAAGTATTACTTGAAAGAAACATTCTAGTGGAACACGGAGAAAGTAGATTTACCCAACCTCCGGTACGGGGTGGAGATAGGGATCTGAAGATCCTCTCACGCAAGCTAACTACCTCCTCAACATGCGTGGCCTGTTGTTTCGGGAGTAGCATTAAAGATACCGGATGTTAGGATAGGATATGATGGGACTCTAGGTAATGAGGGAATGCAAGGTGTTGACCCGAACAACGTCGATGATGAAAGTAGTGACACAAGAACGGGGAATAGGGGGGTACCAATTGGATAGTGAATGCTGGAGAATACCCGGCGAGAGTTGTCTCCACTGGATTCAGGAACGGGGGACAAACAAAATAAGAATACGAAACTACAGCAGAATGTCACTCATCATGAAATCATAACAGTAATATGAACAAGGCGAACCAGAATTATAGCAAGATATCACTTAACAGGAGATCATAACAGTAATATAAACAGAGCAAACCACCATAAGATATTGATCTTTGCGGGGTTTTTTTTATAGCAATATATATATAGCAGTAAATATATACATGTTCAGCAAACCACCACTAGACGTTGGTCTTTGTGGGATTTTTATAGCAAAGATAAAGACAATGGGAATGAATGACAAAATGAAAATTACGGAAGGAAACCTCCGCGAGGAACTTATTCCATCGAGTGGGGTTTGAACAGGAATAAAAATAATAGAAATGAAATGACAGAACAAAGATTGTAAAATAAAACCTCCGCGAGGAACTAGTTCTGTCAACGGGGTTTGAATAAAGATCACAAAATAAAACCGCCGCGAGGAACTAGTTCCGTCAACGGGGTTTGAATGAAGATTACAAAATAAAACCTCCGCGAGGAACTAGTTCCGTCAACGGGGTTTGAATGAAGATTACAAAATAAAACCGCCGAAAGGAACTAGTTCCGTCAACGGGGTTTGAATAAAGATGACAAAATGAAACCTCTGCGAGAAACTAGTTCCGTCAATGGGGTTTGAATGAAGATTACAAAATAAAATCACCGCGAGGAACTAGTTCCGTCAACGGGGTTTGAATGAAGATCACAAAATAAAACTCCGCGAGGAACTAGTTCCGTCAACGGGGTTTGAATGAAGGTTACAAAATAAAACCTCCGCGGGGAACTAGTTTCGTCCACGAGATTTGAATGAAGATCACAAAAACCTCTGCGAGGAACTAGTTCCGTCAACGGGGTTTGAATGATGATTACAAAAATAAAACCGCCGCGAGGAACTAGTTCCGTCAACGGAGTTCGAATGAAGATTGTAAAATAAAACCGCCGCGAGGAACTAGTTCCGTCAACAGAGTTTGAATGAAGATTGTAAAATAAAACCGCCGCGAGGAACTAGTTCCGTCAACAGAGTTTGAATGAAGATTGTAAAATAAAACTGCCGCGAGGAACTAGTTCCGTCAACGGGGTTTGAATGAAGATTATAAAAATGAAACCGCCGTAAGGAACTAGTTCCGTCAACGGGGTTTGAACAGAAATTAAATGGGGAGGGGAACCGTCACGGGGAATGATCCTCCGCACGGGTGAGGATAAAACAAAGAACTAAAAAAATGAAAGTAAAGGGGTGTGTGATCGCCAGAGGTAGTGTACCTCGAAATGGAAGGGAATGATCACGTCTTGTCTCTGAGCTGAGGGATTACGTGTGTTTCTTCTTCCTTTTCTGTCGGCCGACTGACGAAAAGGGCTTCCTTTGATTACCTTTGCAAAACGAGAGAAGACGATGCGAATGACAAACGGATTAGAGTGGGAAGAGCAAAGTATCAGTCCCTTGAAATAAAAGCGATACAATCATCTTCAAACACGCACCTGATTGGTGTGGTTTGAAACCCTTTTGGACACAAAGGGTATGAAATGAAATGATGATGAGACGAACAAGGTTCTCTCAGAGAGAGAAATGCAATATGGACGACAAATGATGTATGCAATACGTTTAAAAATCAAACAGGACAAGGGAGATGAGAAAGCTTATTGAGGATGTTGTTGACGGGTTTCGGACGAGCTTCTCCAAGATGAGAATGGCACGAGCGTATGGTGAGACGTGACAGCTTCTCGTATACTCCGACGCCCGAAAACTCAACAGGACCTTCCCTGTGTCGGTGCCACCCTGAAAAGGAGAAATAAAGAGAGAGAGAACGAGGGAGAGATCCTTTTTTTATCTTTTTTTAAAGAGTAAAATAAAGTACAAGAATAAAAGAAATAAAATAGAATAGAATGGATAATAAGATTATATATATATATATATATATATATATATATATATATACAAAGGAGGGAAAGATAGAAAAATGGAAAGAGAAAGGGTGGAGAGAATAAAAAATGAAATAATAATAAAAAAAGGAAAGAGGGGTGAGAGATCGAGAGAGGGAGAAAAATGAAGAGAGAGGGAGAGGGTGAGAGAGAGAAGATAAATAAAATAAAAAAGAGAGATGGAGAGAGAGAAATGAGATCGAGTGAGGGAGAAATAGAAAGAGAGAGGGAGAGGGTGAGAGGGAGAAGATAAAAAAAGAGAGATGGAGAGAGAGAAATGAGATCGAGAGAGGGAGAAATAGAAAGAGAGAGGGAAGGGGTGAGAGGCACGTGAGAGAGGGAAAAAGAGGGAGAGAAAAAGAGAGAAAAGAGAGGGAGATCGTCGGGGGGAAGAGAGAGATCGAAGGGGGAGAGAGTAGAGAGAGAAAGAAATAGTGAGAGAGAGGGAGGCGAGCACGGGGGAGGTGAACGGCGCGAGTGAGGGGGATGCTCGACGGACGGCGACCGGTGGCAAGGCGGACGACGGAGGCGACGGCGGCCGGCGGGGTGGCGGACGACGGCGGCGTCGGTGGTCGCAGTGGAGCGTGTAGGTTGCACCGGCGGGGAGCTCACGCAGGCGGTGGTGAAGGGCTACGGCAGTCGAAGGTGGGGGTTGTCGAGGGGCAACGGCGGCGTGGGGAGGCTCAGGCGGAGGTGCTGCGGTGTTGGTGGATAGCTCGTGGGCGACCGACGGGGAAGAGGATGGTGGCAGTGGACTGGAGCTCGTCGGAGGGGAGAGCGACGTGGAGGGGTGGGCAGCCGACGGCGGCAACGAAGTGGGAGAGAAAAGAAAGACGACGTGAGGCGGAGGGGGGGTCTGTGGCTGAGAGAGGAGAAAGGTGGTTCAATTCGGAGGTTGCAGTGGCGAGAGTCGCAGCGGCGGTGGAGGCAGGTCGGCCGACGGGTTTGCGGTGGTCGGAGGAGGGCCTAAAGGGGGGGGGGGGGTTTGAACTAGTTCCGTCAACAGAGTTTGAATGAAGATTGCAAAATAAAACCGCTGCGAGGAACTAGTTCCATCAACGGGGTTTGAATGAAGATTATAAAAATAAAACCGCCGCGAGGAACTAGTTCCGTCAACGGGGTTTGAATGAAGATTACAAAAACGAAACTGCCGCAAGGAACTAGTTCCGTCAACGGGTTTGAACAGAAATTAAATGGGGAGGGGAACCGTCACGGGGAATGATCCTCCGCACGGGTGAGGATAAAACAAAGAACTAAAAAAATGAAAGTAAAGGGGGTGTGTGATCGCCAGAGGTAGTGTACCTCAAAATGGAAGGGAATGATCACGTCTTGTCTCCGACCTGAGGGATTACATGGGTTTCTTCTTCCTTTTCCGTCTGCCGGCAGACGAAAAGGGCTTCCTTTGATTACCCTTGCAAAACGAGAGAAGACGATGCGAATGACAAATGGATTAGAGTGGGAAGAGCATAGTATCAGTCCCTTGAAATAAAAGTGATACAATCATCTTCAAACACGCACCTGATTGGTGTGGTTTGAAACCCCTTTTGGACACAAAGGGTATGAAATGAAATGATGACGAGACGAACAAGGTTCTCTCAGAGAGAGAAATGTAATATGGATGATAAATGATGTATACAAAACGTTTAAAAATCAAACAGGACAAGGGAGATGAGAAAGCTTATTGAGGATGTTGTTGACGGGTTTCGGACGAGCTTCTCCAAGATGAGAATGGCACGAGCGTATGGTGAGACGTGACAGCTTCTCGTATACTCCGATGCCCGAAAACTCAGCAGGACCTTCCCGGTGTCGGTGCCACCCTGAAAATGAGAAATAGAGAGAGAGAGAACGAGGGAGAGATCCTTTTTTAATCTTTTTTTAAGAGTAAAAGAACGTACAAGAATAAAAGAAATAAAATAGAATAGAATGGATAATAAGATTATATATATATATATGTACAAAGGAGGGAAAGATAGAAAAATGGAAAGAGAAAGGGTGGAGAGAATAAAAAATGAAATAAAAAAAAGAAAGAGGGGTGAGAGATCGAGAGAGGGAGAAAAATGAAGAGAGAGGGAGAGGGTGAGAGAGAGAAGATAAATAAAATAAAAAAGAGAGATGGAGAGAGAGAAATGAGATCGAGTGAGGGAGAAATAGAAAGAGAGAGGGAGAGGGTGTGAGGGAGAAGATAAATAAAATAAAAAAAAGAGAGAGGGAGAGAGAGAAATGAGATTTATAGAGGGAGAAATAGAAAGAGAGAGGGAGGGGGTGAGAGGCACGTGAGAGAGGGAAAAAGAGGGAGAGAAAAAGAGAGAAAAGAGAGGGAGATCGCCGGGGGGAAGAGAGAGATCGAAGGGGGAGAGAGAAGAGAGAGAAAGAGATAGCGAGAGAGAGGGAGGTGAGCACGGGGGAGGTGAACGGCGCGAGTGAGGGGGATGCTCGACGGACGGCGACCGGCTGCAAGACGTACGGTGGTGGCGATGGCGGCCGGCGGGGTGGCGGACGACGGCGGCGTCGGTGGTCGCAGTGGAGCGTGTAGGTTGCACCGGCGGGGAGCTCACGTAGGCGGTGGTGAAGGGCTACGGCAGTCGGAGGTGGGGGTTGTCGAGGGGCAACGACGGCGTGGGGAGGCTCAAGCAGAGGTGCTACGATGTTGGTGGATAGCTCGTGGGTGACCGATGGGGAAGAGGATGGTGGCAGTGGACTGGAGCTCGCCGGAGGGGAGAGCGACGTGAAGGGGTGGGCAGCCGACGGTGGCAACGAAGTGGGAGAGAAAAGAAAGACGACGTGAGGCAGAGGGGGGGTCTGTGGCTGAGAGGAGAAAGGTGGTTCGGAGGTTGCAGTGGTGAGAGTCGCAGCGGCGGTGGAGGCAGGTCGGCCGACGGGTTTGCGGTGGTTGGAGGAGGGCCTAAAGGGGGGGTTCTCGTGGTTAGTGAGGGGGAGATGAGAGTGGTCTGCCACCGGGGAGAGAAAATGGAGTGAGATGGAGAGATGGCCGTCTGTGAGGGAGTGGCTTTCGTGGGTGAATGGGAGAGAGTGTCGGGGGAGAGGTTGGGACGTGGGATGGCTTGACAGAGGAGAATCGGAGCTGGGTTCTCGTCGTCGGTTAGGAAGAAAGGGAGGGGGGTTGTTGTGATGTGAAGAGAAGAGAGAGGGATCCGGTCCAAAGGGGCTGCCGTCCGTCTGAGAAGAGATGGGAGGGGGACAGGTTGCGGTGGAGGCCATGTGAATATGCTGTCCGTGTGTGCCAGAGAATATCTAGAGAGCCAGAGATAGAGAGAAGTATTAGAGAGATTAAGTGAGAGAGGGTCTCGGGCTAGCGGTGGGACACCGGTGGAGGGGGGCAGCTGGCGTGCATGGGCCATGCAATGCCCTTGTGGAGGCTGTCTGAAGGGCAGAGGAGAGAGGGAGTGGGAGACCATGTGTAGTGTTGCGACCGGAAGAGAAGTGGGGGAGTTCGCTGCCACCATATGACAAGAGGAGGGACACGGGATCGAATGGGTTCTCTGCCTCTGTCCGGAAAACTAACAATGAGGGACGGTGGATTAAAGAGGGAGAGGGTAAGATCCTACGAAGGGGGGAGAAATTACGGTGAGTTAAGGGATGGGGGCCAAGAGAATTAAGAGATGAGGGCCAAGGGTTTTAATTAGAGGTGTTAAGTTTTATATGTATATTATAGTATATGAATTAAAGGGGGGCCAATGGATTTAATTATTTTTTTAATTATTTTTTATTTTTGTTATGGGAAGGTTTTTATTTTAAGTTTTTTTTTATTTTTTAGGAGCCAAATAATAGAATGTCTTAGATTTCATTTTTTTATTTTAATAAAATTTTTATTTTTAATTTTAAGATTTTTTTGGTGAAATTGAGACTTATCGTATAAAATTTTATTAAAGCTTAAGAAACACACAAAAAATGGGAAGACTATCGAAAACATGAAAATTCACCCAAATAATTCTATCAGGAGAGCCGCTTTGGAGCGTCATAATATAATATAAGATATACTCACAATAATGTCAAAAATGGCGTGTCTACAGTAAGATTGACTGCCGATTGTGCGAATTTCATTTATTGTCGAGCATATACTACCTTTGCATAGTCTAATGGGTTTCTTTTCTTTGTTTACTAGTTGATTTTCAGGGACTTCACTGTGAGCTCCCTGCTCTTGGTCAGCCGAGAGTGAGGATAGGCAGGATCCACAATCCCCCGTTTGGAAGGCGTTTGCGATCACCTTCATCCTGTGAGACCCAAGTAAAGTCTCTGGTAATCACCCTAATTCGTTCATTCTAATCTGTGCACTGTAGCGTTGGACCTAGTTTGGAGTCGCGTCTACCCGAGTGTCCACTTGGGAAGCTCGGTACAAATCCGGCACCTGCAGCCCTCTGGCGATCACGCTTGGACCCTCTCGCTCACTGTGAGTCATTTAGATTGAAGTCTACTAAATTCCTTTTCCAGTAATCTACATTTTCATTTTTTCATTGTCATTTTCTATTGCTTACTGCGCCTGTTGGGCGACTAGTTCACCGCCGGAACCAAAATAGGAGGCAGCTATGTTTCTAGCCACCCAGACCTATGGCGGCAAGGAACTTGGCCGCCCAACACACCTAGGTGGCTAGGAACCTGGCTGCCCAAACCCTGTGAATGGCTGTCGACCCGGTCGTCTTTTGTTCGCGTTCTAGTTTAAAGTACTGCTTTTGTTTGCTTCCAGTTTCATACTTTTGCTTCTATTTTGTATATTCTTGGATTATCTATGTTCTAACAGTACGAGTCTGAGTAGGGGTGGGCTTAGGAAGAGTCGACATCACATTGATTAGGAACACCCTACCTTTGGATTGGACTCTTCACCTGGGGATTCCTACTCGGGTGTAACTAGTCCCCTCCATTTGGGAACCTCTATAAGTCCCCGCGAACCGTGGATTCCCACACAGTCATCGAGCAGGTTGTACCCATGAAATCCTATTAGATTTCCCAAGGGTTTGAGTGGGATTCATCTTAGGATTATCCCGGAGTTTTGCCTCAATTCCTCTAGAAAATTCTACTTTCATCTAGAGGGAACAAGCTCAAATTTGACTAGTATCGGGACTAACCTAATTAAAATTGTTGGGGCGCTTTGTTTGAATACTTGCTTGCTATTAGATGCTATCAATTTAATCTTAATTGGCCTTAAAGTTTTGCTTGAATACTTAAAATTGATTAGGTTGAATTACAATGGATCTATGCTATTCTAATATGCATATTGACGAGGATGATGAATTTGAATTCTATGATGCTCAAACTATACTTGATGCAGAAGAAGATACACCCAATGCCTTCATTGGGATGTGTCAAAATTCACTAAATGATGAGAATCGAAGCACAAGTAGTGAAGAGTCATCCTTCCAAAGTGAAGAATCAATCAAACCCCCATCAATCTCTCCAAAGGAAGACCAAGAGCTAGCTAATGTGCTATCTCAATATTCCCCTAACCACTTGATTGCTCAGCTTCTCAAGGAAAATCAATCCTCAATACTCAACCCATTCGTAGGAGATCTCCAATTCCAATGCAAATATCATTCAATAGGACTCCCTCCCATGTTGCTAGTCAATTCAACCATCCTTTTTGCCATCAAGGGGTTGCTCCATCACAAACAACTCATGCTTTCCCTAACACCAACACACCCCTTGAGCAATCCAATCTCATATCCAAACAAGAGGGGGAAAAATATGTCCGGCAAATGGTTGCCAAAAGTCTCCTCACATGTTGACCTCACTTCTTAGCTAGCTATTGTAAACTTCTGAATGCTTACTTTCTCTCGAGTTTCAAAGCCCCCAATTACCTGAAGTATGATGGTTCCACTGATCCACAATAACATCTCTTCTGCTTCTTAATGCACTCTTACCAATGACTTTACGACCGGGTCATCCTCCTTCACCTCTTTCAAAAATCCCTTAAAGGAGAGGCCCATAGGTGGTTCTCTTCACTCTCGGCCATTGATCTTGTTGGGTCCCGTAGTGTAGGAAGACGGATCTAGAGGGGGGGGGGGTGAATAGATCCCTCTATATAAATTTAAAAACACAAATGCCACACAACGGAAACTTAGCAAACACTTAATATATGATGATGTATATTCAGATTAACATGAGATGTTCACTCAAACGGTAGATAGATGAACTGAACTAAACGGTGCGTGTGTGTGTGAAACTAAAATCGATGTGAAGCACAATAATCAAACCATCCTGTGAATGGAGGTAGAAGATATGGAACAATCATACATGCATTCACAAGGACAATGATTTTTAAGGTAGTTTGGGATCACGACGGGCTCCCTACGTCCACCCCTCACTCAACTGAGTGAGGCTTCCTCAACACGCTGCGAATGCAGCAAACACATGTATTTCTCCCCACACACACGGGGTAAAAATCTAAACACACACGCTGTGAAGGGAGCACACACAAGGGGACGTGCCCCAACACACACGCTGATATCCACCGCATAAAACGACGCACAAGTGTCAACACAAACACTCAGAGAATCCACTCTCCGAACCCCCACACAAGATAATCATTCAAAAATTTATGGAAATGTTCACAGATGTATACAATATGCCCAAGATATACTCTAAAGACTGAAACAAAGAAAAAAACTCTCAAGTATAATGCTCCCCTTTCAGTAGAAGATCCGGTTCTCCTCGGTTCATTGATGGATGATCACGAAGTCACCATCATCTTGCTCCTCTCCTCGATCCGCTCATCTTTTTCTTCTACCACGAGCTTCAAAGATGCATGGATGTAGATGATATCCCCTTCCCAAGTTCTTCTTTTCTCCTCCTTGGTCTTCTTCTCCTGCAAGATAAAAGATAAGCTCATTAGGGTTCTCTATTTCTCAAATTTGGAGTTAACATATATATACTACAAAGAGTGGACAAAAGACCCATAAACCCCTTCTAAAGTGTGTTAAAAACACCCTCACATGTCTAGGAAATAATAGGGGGTAGTATGGTAAAGTTTCAATGGCCAAAAGGATGAGATCCAACAAGTTTCGAAAGTCCAGGGTCGACCCTGCATGATTCTGCACACAAAACAGCCCAGACATAAGTCTGGCTGAGGGGGGTCGACCCCTGGGGTCGACCCCTTCAGCTACCTGTTCTGTCTACAATGCAGACAACCCAGGCCACAGGGGGGGTCGACCCCTCTGCTGAGGGTTATGAAAAGTGCATATTCAGCCCCTTTAAGACATATAAACCCAATGGTATAAATGTGACCAAAGTCCCTTGATTCCGGAAGAATTATTTTTATGGTTTGAACCTGCAAAATCATAGAAAAACCAAATTAGTATGGATTTGAAATTCATATTACCTCCTCCTTTGTAACTAGCATTCCTTGAATGAGAATGAACAATATAGCGTGCATATCAAGTTGGAACACTACCATCTCAAATGTTGTGATCTCAAGAGTGAAAATGTGAGTTCAAAACATAAAAACTTGCACGTTCACACGTCTACCAAATTGGCAAGTCAAACACACCACCCACATTAGTATAGCATTAAACTCAATAACTTCAATTCTTATACAACACGAGTTTTCATCTTAAAATAACCAACCTATTAAATCTCCACAACCATGTATCAATTTCAAACATCATAGCAAGAAGATAAGGAGATTCAAGCACATGAAAACCTAAAGAACCATTCAAGCACAAGGCCAAGTGACAAAGTCATTTTGTAATCATCAAAATCACACACTCGACAATCTCCCCTATTTTGATGATGATAAAATGTTATGCATTATTGCTCTCACCCCCTTTGACATAATCAGAAATGGGGATCATTATGGGGAATTCATGATGGGAGCAAAAGAGGCAAGACTAAGAGGAAAATCACAAACACAAGAGCAAAGCATATCAAAATCAGACTTGCAAACCTCAACAATGTAGATCCAATAGTCATGAATTGAACTTTACAAGAGTCAAGGCAATTTAGGCAGCATAATTTCAAAGCTATTCGCAAAAACTATGCACATGGTTGTAGTTCAAGCAAAATGCTATGATAATGAAATATGCACAGAATTACTACTTCTCCCCCTTTGTAATTGTCACGCCCCGATGTGGAAAGTTAGAACGCAGCAGTTATATTCAATCATGTCAATCAGAGCATACATTGCCACAAGAGACCAAACATCAAATTCCAACAATTAATGCAAATAACTGCAATAAAATTTTATTACTAACAAGAGTAGAAAGAGTTTACTATAACCAACATCTTGTGGACTTTCTAACCATTACATCAACAAAAGAAAATGAACGTAAGTCTTGCTACAACCAACACATTGACTACAACTTGACCATGACTAAACATCTCAAGACGCAACTATGTTGACTCGCTCCGAAGCTTCACTCTCGCCCCTCCCCATCGGTCTGTATTTCCTCATCCGAGCTACTTGGAAAGGTTGGGAAAAACTGAGTGAGCGAGAGCTTAATAGGATTTTATATCTCTATCACCATGCATAGTTTAAGTGATTAACCAATTAATATGCATAAAAGAAAATATGATAATATGGACAAAATAACAGCAAAAATAGATGATGATTGCCAGATAGAGGAATGGAATAATAGATGGCAATAAAAGGGATAACAAGAACTCCCACTACGGTATCATGTGAATATTCATGTGAATGGCCATATCGAGCACGCATATCCAAGTCATGCAAGTAATTTCATGTAATTGAGGATAATGGAATGTCATAGACCATCACGCTAGTCATGCACTTCGGTGCAATGCCACACCTTGTCATTACAAACTCCCCGGGGCACAAGTTGTTGTATTCCTGTGATTTTGATGATGTCAAACACTATAAGTCATCATGAGTCTGTGTGTGAATGTGATTTTGATGAAGTCATAGATGAAGTCATATGTGTTGATGTTGCATTGGTTTTGATGCATTTGTTGAAGTCATCATGAACTAATCATATATAGAAGTATGTGTGTTGATCTCTGTAAGAACAGGTTCTAAAGACAAATCAAAAAAACTAGTGAAGTCAATTAAAGCATTAATAGAACCAGTCAAAAAGAGAAGCCAGGTTACCACTGGAAGAAAAGTAGTCAGGTCGATGTAGCTGAAGAGGTTCATGCTGATCAGGTCAGTGCAGCGGCCACTGTTAAAGTAATCAGGTCAGTGCAGCGACCATGGTAATTAAAGCAATCAGGTCGATGCATCATTGGTCTTTATGGTAGTCAGGTAGATGCATATAATTACCCTAGTTCAGAAGGTCAATGCATGTTTGCAGTCTGATCTAGAAGGTCGACGCACATATGCAATTTGCATCAGAAGGTCGATGCACATATGCATTTTAGACTAGTAAGGTCGATGCAGAAGAAGCACTTCTTGCAAGTAAGGTCGGTGCACCAGTGTTAGCTAATGACACTAAGGTCGATGCACATCAGCATTTCAAGACCAACAGGTCGATGCACATCTGCACTTCAAGATCGACAGGTCGATGCATTAAGGTGCCTCATGGTTATCAAGTTGATGTTTATAAGTACCTTAAGGTTAACAGGTCGGTGCACTCAATAACCATGTCAAAGCAAAAGAACAACTCAAGTGCTACATCTGTGAGGAGGTCGGTGCACCTAAGAGGAAGGTCGAGGCAGAAGAACAAAGTTCCAACCAGCAAGGTCTAAGCACTCAAGAGTTAGGTCGATGCAGCAATTGGGAACTGGATGCTGCAGATCAACTAAGGTCGATGCAGCTCTGTTAAGACAAGTCAAGGCAATAGAGCAAAGTCATAGCCAAAAAGATCTTAGTAATAAAGAAAGGTCAACGCACCTAGAATTGGTAGAGCTATTAGATCAATGCTTCAGTAGACCAGATTAAGTCTGTCTTCAACTGGATCTAGAACTATTCTACCCCAGTAATCAAGCATGTATCTGGAGTCTTTACAAGTTTTAAGTAATCCTGGTAAACCAGATTCTTTTGCAGTTAAGGTTGGCAAACTAGTGAACACAAGGTAGACAGCAGCAGCAACAAGCTCATATAGTCCACAGCAGCTCAACAAAGCAGCAGCAGCAAAAGAAGGATGAAGCAGCAGAAGTGCACACTGAAACACTGCCTTACGCCAGAAGGTCAGAGCATCAGAATAGTGCCTAGATGCACTAAGTCAAAGGTCGATGCAATTGTATTAAAGGTTGAAAGTGAGGTGGATGCTTCAGATAATTCAACTCCGAATCCCTTAACTTAAATCCAGATCCGATAAGGGAACTCAAGCCTGCTGTTAGTAAATTACTGGCTTGTGATCTCAGGAAGGGAAAATAAGTGGCACGTATCCCATGAAGCAATGATTGGCACGTGATCCAAGATGAAGCTTAGCATATCATCATGCCAAGTAGATTAACCAATCTACGTCCATCTAACACGCGGTCAAGGATTCTCCAGAAAGAGTTTGGGCAGGAGTGTTCCCTCCACACGCCCTCGATGGAATCTTGTAGGGACCATAAGATTTGCGCCAATGAAAAGGAAATGGAATCAAATCACCGGAGCCCCTGTTCTTGTATAAATAGGAAGCATCCTCCTCCTAGCTTGGTGCTGCGACTGAAGGAAGCTATTACAGAAGGTGCTGTGAAGAAGAGAGCTACGGTGAGAAGAATAGAATTAGAGCTGCCAAGAAGAGTGCGTAGCTATCTAAGAAAGAGAGACCTTCAGAGAAGTGAAAGAGTAGATGGCAAAAGAGATCGTGAGAAGAAAAAGAGAGAGAGTGAGAGAGATCGAGATAGAAGTGATTGAGAAGCAGCCAGAGTATCTTGAAGATCTGCTCATTGTTGGCCTCTGGATCAGATCCAAGATAATTTGCTCCTGCGAGAGCTATATCTTTCCTACTTTCATTTCTTATTTTTCTGTGCTATGTTTTTCTTGTTTCTTGTTCGTATATCAAGCTGTGTGTCAGCGTTGTAGAGGATTAGTTCTTTTGGACAGCAAGCTGTGTTGCTCAGTGGTAGGGAATTGATTCTTGGACAGCAAGCTGTGAGGCTCAACAGTGAGGACGTGTTCCTCAGGTTAAGCAAGCTGTGATGCTTAGCGGTGTAAGCAAGCTGTGATGCTCATCGGTTCAAGCTGTGAGTCAGTAGAAGCCTGACTCAGGTTTGAGTGGGGATGGATGTAGGTCTGTGAGTAGCAGACCGAACCATCTAAAAAACCTTGTCCACCGTGGTTTGTCTTGCGTTCTATTCCATATCCTCTACCCCCTTTCGCAGGTTGCTTGTGTGGTTTATTTTTTAAGTTCATCGGTTGTTATCCTTCCATAAACACATCAGCTGCGAATTGTTTGTCTGTGTGCTTAGTAGAATCACAGGTTGTGTGTGCGATTAAGTATTTCAGTTCATTGTTGTGATATCTTGTCACGCCCCGAGCACGGAAGATACCCGGAGACGCATGACGAGTTTATATCAATCATGTCAATCAGAGTGGTCGTGTATTCGACACAAAGACAGAGATGTGCAAAAATAGCAAGATAACCCAATCCTTTATTTCATAATGGATAGACTATTACAAATCCAATACTTTGTTTAATAAAAAGGAAAAGAATACATATTTGACTCAAGAAACTATAGAAAAGACTAGATGACACTTGAGCAGCTCTATCACTTTCACTCTTGATCATTCCCATCCGATTGACTTCCATCGTCGTCGGACTTACCTGAAAAGTAAAAAGGGACAAACGGAATGAGCGAACGCTCAGTAGGAAATTATATCTCAAGTACTAGCAAGGGGTTTAAGTAATTACATCTTTCATGAATGCAATAAAGTTATGCATGCTCGCATAAAACGACAAGATAGAGAGAATGTAATATCAAAGAATAAGATGAACTAATCATGAACTTCCAACAAGATGACAAGTTTATTCAAGATATTCAAGCAAGTACATTTAACAAGTCATGTCAAGAACTTTTGGCTATCATGTATCAAGCAAGTAAATTACCCTTTTTCGGGCCACGCATTTCATGTCAAGTCAAGCACGATTCAAGTACAAGATGTGTATGGAATGTCCAATCAAGCAAGTCAAGTACTCGGTATAATGCCAGATACCTTATCATTTTAACTCCCATGGGCACAAGTACTTTCGGGTGCTCCTCCCAGGACCAGATCGGGCCCTATATGCGCAGGTATTTATCATGTGTTTTGACATCCACTCTTGTTTATAGCCAACATAGAATTTCAATAATCAAGCTTGTAGACATGTATGACAACTTTGATAGAATAGAGTCCAAAATATGACAAGGACATAGATTGGCGATAATAACGGTATAATCACGATATCGATAAAACTAGGTAGAATATGGTTCCCTTAACTTGGGTACCATGATAAATCAAGATGGACATTCTTTATATAGAATTGAGGTCCACATGAACAGTATATCAAAGGTAAGATACCCTCATTCCTATCATAGAATTGAGGTTTTTACAAGAACGACATGATATGGCATGATATCATCATCCCATTAAGAATTTTCTTATGATATACTCTTTGTATAATCATAAGGGCCGGTATACCATGTTTCTTTAGATTGACATGGCAAAGATCGTGTAATGGGTTTTTTTTTTTTAGGGTACAACCAGCTCAGTCGACCTTGAGAGAATCCAAGGTACGAGGAGTCTTACGGAGGTCTCTATGACTAACTCGCTAGTCCAAAGGAACGGAATGTCCAATGGAGAGCTTGTATGTCAATGAGAGTTGAGTGTGATCGTTAAAACAACGTGAAAAGTGGGACTATACTCACGGAGTGGAGAATAGTGCCGATATATACGTATATGTATAATATGAAACCATCGGTTAACAGAATCAGGATAAAAATCAGTTTACAGAAAATAACGACTTAGGTCAAGTCGTTTCTCAAGTAATTAACACCTAACATAAGGGCGTTTACACATGTTTCCATTTTGCAGAATTTTCATTAATTCAGTAATTTATCTAAAACGCGCCCTGGGCAGGGGCGTTTCTTCACGATTTGACGACTATACCAGAAGGCATCCTTTTTATTCACAATATTGGACAGGATATAATTAATTTCAGGAATTATCAAAAACGCGCCCTGGGCAGGGGCGTTACTATTTAATTCTATTTTTCAGAATATATAAATTTTAGGATTTTAACCGATACACGCCCTAGGAAGGGGCGTTACCTTTCAGATTCACGCCCTGTTCTGGGGCGTTAACATATGGAAAACGACTTTGTCCAAGTCGTTAATTCAAGTTTCTTCAGAAATTTTAAGGACAGTAATAATTCCAGGATAACAGAGGAACAAATATAATATCATGACAGTAAAGTTAGCAGGTTGAAGACAGGGGATCATGCATTATTTTATAATCATGATTTCATAGATAATCAGTTCTTAAGATGGGTGATTAACGGTTTTAAGAAATTAACGCCTGAGTACAGGGCGTTAAATATAAAATTAACGACCTGGGAAGGGTCATTTCATATGAATTAGCGCCCTTGACAGGGGCGTCTCTTTCAAAATATTTCAGAAAACGCATGGAAACTATAATAACCGTATGCATGACATGCTTATATATATATATATATCTTGCATTAATTTCATTTGGGCTACAGTAACTTGAGAAAACCTACCTTAATATGATTGAACTGACGAAGGGTTTGAAAGATCTGAAACTTCTACTGCAACCAATCAACCGCAGTAGCAGCAGGAGGAAGAAAATCTTTTTAAGAAGGAGTTCGTTTTCGATGAAGAACACCTGTTCTTGGTTTTGTCAATTTTGCTGTAGATCCTACAGGAAAGAAGAAACATATATTAGTTTCTTCAACTACCTAACGAGAGGATAAGGAAGAAAGAACATTACCTGGTTCTTTCGTAGGAGTTTCCCGACCTGTAAGAAGGAACATAAGATGAAGAATCATTAGTTCTTCATGTAACCGAAGCAGAAAACAAAAGGAATTAGAAGAACATATGTTCTTCACGTACCGTGCAGCAGTCGTCCGTCCAAATAGATTTAGGGTTGGATCGAACAGTTTATTTATAGGATTTTGGAAATCCTATTAGGGTTAGTGATTGTGTGGAAGTAATACTTCCATGATAGAGTCATTACCACCTTTTAACTCTTTCTAATACTTATCCATTACCCTGGATAAGTTCCTATGTAGAACGGAACTCGAATGGAATTAACGACTTTGGTCAGGGCGTCGATTCTTGAATTGACGACCTAGTGCAGGTCGTTTCTTAAGAAGCGCCTTGTATAAGGGCGTTCCTTGTTTTAAAACACGCCCAAGAAAAGGGCGTTTCTTGTCCTTGCCCTTTTTGGCGTTTGGAATTTGACGTCTTGTGGTGAGGGCGTCCTTTCTTGAATAATGCCTTAGGTAGAGGCGTTTATTATTAAATTAACGCCTTAATGAGAGGCGTTATTTGCATCTTGGGTTTTATTCCTCCATTTAACCCTCTTCTTATTATCTGTATTATATATATATATTTTAATTCATTTCAAATATTCATTTATCAGGGTTGCTACACCCTCCCCCACTTAAAAAGAATTTGGTCCCCAAATTCAATTGCATATCATGTATACACGCGGAGAGTGTAGAGTATATACCTCTTAGAACAACTCGGGAAATCGTTTCTTCATAGATTCCTCGGTCTCCCATGTCGCTTCGTGTTCAGGATTCTTATTCCATTGCACCTTGAGCATGGGAATAACCTTATTCCTTAGAGCTCGTATTTCTCGATCTAAGATCTTCATAGGCTTCTGTTCATAGGTGAGATCTTTCTGGATCACCAGATCTCCATGTTCAATAATATGAGATGGATCGTGCACATACTTCTTCAACATAGATATATGAAATACATTATGTACCTCGGATAATTGAGGAGGCAATGCGATGCGATAAACAACCTCGCCAACTCTTTCGAGTATCTCAAATGGTCCGATGAATCTTGGTGTAAGCTTGCCCTTAACACTAAATCTTCGTATGCCACGTCCAGGTGATATCTTGAGAAATACATGATCTCCGATTTGGAATTCAAGATCTCTCCTTCTTGTATCTGCATAAGCCTTTTACCTGGTCTGAGCAACTTGCAATCTTTCTCTGATTACTTGTATCTTCTCAGTTGTATCCCTTACCATGTCTGGACCTAATAGTTATTTCTCTCCAACTTCGTTCCAACATAAGGGTGATCGGCAACTCCTTCCATATAAAGCTTCGAAAGGTGCCATTTGGATACTAGCTTGGTAGCTATTATTATATGCAAATTCCACAAGTGGCAAATATTCATGCCAGCTTCCACCAAAGTCAATGATGCAAGCTCTTAGCATATCCTCAACAACTTGATTAACTCTCTCGGTCTGACCATCCGTTTGTGGGTGAAAAGTAGTACTAAAGTTGAGCCTTGTTCCCAACGAATGTTGTAATCCCTTCCAAAAATGAGAAGTGAAACGGGGATCTCTGTCAGACACGATCGAGACAGGTATACCATGTATCCTGACTATTTCCTTGATGTATAGTGCAGCTAGCACATCAATTGACCATCGACTTTTTATTGGCAAGAAATGCGCCGATTTAGTTAATCGGTCAATAATAACCCATATTCCATCATGTCCTCCTTTTGATTTAGATAATCCCATGATGAAGTCCATACCAATATCCTCCCACTTCCACTTAGGAATATCTAGAGGATGTAGTTTTCCAGCAGGCTTTTGGTGTTCCGCCTTGACCTGTTGGCATGTGAGACAGCGAGATACATAGTCCGCTATTTCTCTTTTCATATTAGGCCACCAAAAGTTCTTCTTTACATCTTGATCCATTTTGGTTGATCCTGGATGAATAGTGTACCTTGATCGGTGAGCTTCATCTAAGATCTTCTTCTTTAATTCCGGACAGTCGGGTATACAAGTTCTACCTTTGAATAATAATCTTCCATCAGAAGTTAGTTGAAAATCAGATTGTCCTTCTAATCTGCCTTTGATTTCCACTAATATAGGATCATCATCCTGAAGCGCTTGTATCTCAGATAATAAATCTGACTGTATGCTTACATGAGATAATGTGACAAATTTGGCTTCCTTGTCCAAGCTTATATTGAGCTCGGAGAATTGTTCTAGCAACCTCTATTCTTGTATCATACAATTGGCTATCATTGCTTTCGGCTTTCGACTAAGGGCATCAGCAACATAATTACCCTTTCCGGGATGGTATTGTATATTGAAGTCGAAGTCCTTGAGATATTCTAGCCAGCATCTTTGTCTCATGTTTAGCTCCTTTTGTGAAAATAGATATTTGAGACTTTTGTGATCGGAGTATACAGTAAACTACACTCCATATAAGTAGTGTCTCCATATCTTTAGGGCAAATACCACCGCGGCCAGTTCTAAGTCATGGACGGGGTAATTCTCCTCATGCTTCTTCAGTTGACGTGAAGAGTATGCTATGACCTTTCCTTGTTGCATTAGGACACATCCGAGGCCAATGCCAGAAGCATCTGTGTAGACCTCAAATTTCTCTCCTTCTATTGGTAGAGCTAACACCGGAGCTGTAGTGAGATGATCCTTGAGAGTTTGGAAACTTCTTTCACATTCCTCACTCCATTCATATCGGATCTCCTTACGAGTTAATCTTGTAAGTGGTACGACGATCTTAGAGAAATCTTTGATGAATCGCCGATAATAGCCTGCAAGACCTAAGAAACTTCTGATCTCGCTAGCATTGGTTGGTCTTCCCCAGTTTCTAACAGCTTCAACCTTTGATGGATCAACAGATAGACCATCCTTGGATATCACATGTCCGAGGAAAGTCACTTCTTCAAGCCAGAATTCACATTTGCTGAGCTTTGCATATAATTGATTTTCCCTCAATACTTGCAATGCGATCCTTAAATGCTCCTCATGTTCTTCCTTAGTTTTGGAATATATCAATATATCATCAATGAAAACCACCACAAATTGATCTAGATAAGGCCTGAATATGCTATTCATTAACTGCATAAAGGCAGCATGGGCATTTGTTAGTCCAAAAGGCATAACAACAAATTCGTAATGGCCATACCTGCTTCTGAATGCAGTCTTATGAATGTCATCATCTTTGATTCTTAATTGATGATATCCCGACCTGAGATCAATCTTGGAAAAATATTTGGATCCTGAAATCTGATCAAATAACTCATCGATTCTCGGCAGTGGATACTTGTTCTTGATAGTGAGATGATTCAATTGTCGATAGTCGATGCACAATCTCATGGATCCGTCCTTCTTCTTCACAAATAAGACTGGTGCTCCCCACGGGGAAGTACTTGGTCTAATAAACCATTTTCGAATTAGTTCCATCAACTGCTCCTTCAACTCTTTGAGTTCCGCAGGGGACATTCTATAGGGTGCCTTTGAAACTGGACCAGCACCAGGGACTAAGTCAATGGTGAAGGCCACTTCTCTTTGAGGGGGTAATCCGGGCAAATCTTCCGGAAATACGTCTGGAAATTCTTGCACTACCTGAATGTCTTCTATCTTAGTGTCCTTTGTTTCCTTAACTGTGACAAATGCAAGGAAGGATACACATCCTTTCCTGACGAGCTTGCTTGCTCGAAGAGCCGAAATAAGAGGGGATTCATGTTCTTAAAGGCTTGGTGTAAGCTTCCAGCTCGTGGAGTACCACCTTGTGCTACCTGTTGTAGCACTTGAGTCATCCCTTGGAGGGTACGCTGCATGTTGCGCCATTGAGCACGTTCGGCAGCCATTATCCTACAATTATAATAGCTACATTAGTATTATATCACTGTGATCTTATTAAAAGACTCATTGACTCTTAACCCTTGGTTCTACCCAATCTCACTTGGTTACACGTTCAACTTATCCTTGGACTTGGGTTTTTCCTAGGAATTGAATACCTTAGGCTCTGATACCACAAAAACTGTCACGCCCCGAGCGCGGAAGATACCCGGAGACGCGTGACGAGTTTATATCAATCATGTCAATCAGAGTGGTCGTGTATTCGACACAAAGACAGAGATGCGCAAAAATAGCAAGATAACCGAATCCTTTATTTCATAATGGATAGACTATTACAAATCCAATACTCTGTTTAATAAAAAGGAAAAGAATACATATTTGACTCAAGAAACTATAGAAAAGACTAGATGACACTTGAGCAGCTCTATCACTTTCACTCTTGACCATTCCCATCCGATTGACTTCCATCGTCGTCGGACTTACCTGAAAAGTAAAAAGGGACAAACGGAATGAGCGAACGCTCAGTAGGAAATTATATCTCAAGTACTAGCAAGGGGTTTAAGTAATTACATCTTTCATGAATGCAATAAAGCTATGCATGCTCGCATAAAACGACAAGATAGAGAGAATGTAATATCAAAGAATAAGATGAACTAATCATGAACTTCCAACAAGATGACAAGTTTATTCAAGATATTCAAGCAAGTACATTTAACAAGTCATGTCAAGAACTTTTGGCTATCATGTATCAAGCAAGTAAATTACCCTTTTTCGGGCCACGCATTTCATGTCAAGTCAAGCACGATTCAAGTACAAGATGTGTATGGAATGTCCAATCAAGCAAGTCAAGTACTCGGTATAATGCCAGATACCTTATCATTTTAACTCCCATGGGCACAAGTACTTTCGGGTGCTCCTCCCAGGACCAGATCGGGCCCTATATGCGCAGGCATTTATCATGTGTTTTGACATCCACTCTTGTTTATAGCCAACATAGAATTTCAATAATCAAGCTTGTAGACATGTATGACAACTTTGATAGAATAGAGTCCAAAATATGACAAGGACATAGATTGGCGATAATAACGGTATAATCACGATATCGATAAAACTAGGTAGAATATGGTTCCCTTAACTTGGGTACCATGATAAATCAAGATGGACATTCTTTATATAGAATTGAGGTCCACATGAACAGTATATCAAAGGTAAGATACCCTCATTCCTATCATAGAATTGAGGTTTTTACAAGAACGACATGATATGGCATGATATCATCATCCCATTAAGAATTTTCTTATGATATACTCTTTGTATAATCATAAGGGCCGGTATACCATGTTTCTTTAGATTGACATGGCAAAGATCGTGTAATGGGTTTTTTTTTTTTAGGGTACAACCAGCTCAGTCGACCTTGAGAGAATCCAAGGTACGAGGAGTCTTACGGAGGTCTCTATGACTAACTCGCTAGTCCAAAGGAACGGAATATCCAATGGAGAGCTTTTATGTCAATGAGAGTTGAGTGTGATCGATAAAACAACGTGAAAAGTGGGACTATACTCACGGAGTGGAGAATAGTGCCGATATATACGTATATGTATAATATGAAACCATCGGTTAACAGAATCAGGATAAAAATCAGTTTACAGAAAATAACGACTTAGGTCAAGTCGTTTCTCAAGTAATTAACGCCTAACATAAGGGCGTTTACACATGTTTCCATTTTGCAGAATTTTCATTAATTCAGTAATTTATCTAAAACGCGCCCTGGGCAGGGGCGTTTCTTCACGATTTGATGACTATACCAGAAGGCATCCTTTTTATTCACAATATTGGACAGGATATAATTAATTTCAGGAATTATCAAAAACGCGCCCTGGGCAGGGGCGTTACTATTTAATTCTATTTTTCAGAATATATAAATTTTAGGATTTTAACCGATACACGCTCTAGGAAGGGGCGTTACCTTTCAGATTCACGCCCTGTTCTGGGGCGTTAACATATGGAAAACGACTTTGTCCAAGTCGTTAATTCAAGTTTCTTCAGAAATTTTAAGGACAGTAATAATTCCAGGATAACAGAGGAACGAATATAATATCATGACAGTAAAGTTAGCAGGTTGAAGACAGGGGATCATGCATTATTTTATAATCATGATTTCATAGATAATCAGTTCTTAAGATGGGTGATTAACGGTTTTAAGAAATTAACGCCTGAGTACAGGGCGTTAAATATGAAATTAACGACCTGGGAAGGGTCGTTTCATATGAATTAGCGCCCTTGATAGAGGCGTCTCTTTCAAAATATTTCAGAAAACGCATGGAAACTATAATAACCGTATGCATGACATGCTTATATATATATATATATATATATATATATATATATATATATATATATATATATATCTTGCATTAATTTCATTTGGGCTACAGTAACTTGAGAAAACCTACCTTAATATGATTGAACTGACGAAGGGTTTGAAAGATCTGAAACTTCTACTGCAACCAATCAACCGCAGTAGCAGCAGGAGGAAGAAAATCTTTTTAAGAAGGAGTTCGTTTTCGATGAAGAACACCTGTTCTTGGTTTTGTCAATTTTGCTGTAGATCCTACAGGAAAGAAGAAACATATATTAGTTTCTTCAACTACCTAACGAGAGGATAAGGAAGAAAGAACATTACCTGGTTCTTTCGTAGGAGTTTCCCGACCTGTAAGAAGGAACATAAGATGAAGAATCATTAGTTCTTCATGTAACCGAAGCAGAAAACAAAAGGAATTAGAAGAACATATGTTCTTCACGTACCGTGCAGCAGTCGTCCGTCCAAATAGATTTAGGGTTGGATCGAACAGTTTATTTATAGGATTTTGGAAATCCTATTAGGGTTAGTGATTGTGTGGAAGTAATACTTCCATGATAGAGTCATTACCACCTTTTAACTCTTTCTAATACTTATCCATTACCCTGGATAAGTTTCTATGTAGAACGGAACTCGAATGGAATTAACGACTTTGGTCAGGGCGTCGATTCTTGAATTGACGACCTGGTGCAGGTCGTTTCTTAAGAAGCGTCTTGTATAAGGGCGTTCCTTGTTTTAAAACACGCCCAAGAAAAGGGCGTTTCTTGTCCTTGCCCTTTTTGGCGTTTGGAATTTGACGTCTTGTGGTGAGGGCGTCCTTTCTTGAATAACGCCTTAGGTAGAGGCGTTTATTATTAAATTAACGCCTTAATGAGAGGCGTTATTTGCATCTTGGGTTTTATTCCTCCATTTAACCCTCTTCTTATTATTTGTATTATATATATATATTTTTAATTCATTTCAAATATTCATTTATCAGGGTTGCTACATATCTGCTTAGTACCAGTCTGGTATCTAAGTGTCCAACGTTATTTCTGTTTGGGGAAATATTTTGGTAAGTGTGTTCAGCACCTCTACCTCGCTGTTCAGTTACTCATCCAATTCTAGTGTAGTTTAAGCTTTGTGGGTGAGAGTTTTGTATTCGAGCCATTTTAAAAAGGGGATCTATTCACCCTCCCTCTAGATCACGCTCCTGCATCCTAACAATTGGTATCAGAGCAGGCTCTGATCCATCAGATCCAATGATCTGCAGAGGATCCTGCTGGTTTTAGGTGCATTTCTGATTGTGCTGAGTCTATTGCTTGAATTGTGCTTGAATTGCCTCGATGGCTCATCCACCGATTTTCAATGGTTCTAATTTTGATTCCTGGCTCAGTAGCATGTGCAGGTATGTTAGATCGATTGATTTTGAGTTATGGAAGCTAATTTCACATGGTCCACACAGATTACCTTAGGATAAATCTAAATGGACTGATAATCATAGATCTAAGAATATTGATAATCTTAGGGCTTTAAACTTGATAAAAGCTGCAGTTGACACTAATGTCTTTCCATCTATCTTAAACTGCAGAACAGCCAAAAGCATACTGGATGAATTGACCCGTATCTACAAAGAAAAGGAGAACAAATGTCTTATGGCAGATAAAGATGATCACAACAGTGATCAAAATGAAGACGAAGAAGAGGTAAGTTATATCTTTGAAAACTATTCCATAGATGACTGGGTGAATGCATATAGTGAGCTGCTAGAGTCTCATGAACAAATAAGAAAATAAAACAGAAAGTTGAAAAAGAAACTGAATGATAGCATGAACACTTGTTTAGAGAATAATGACTTAGAAACTTGGAAAACAGAAATAAATGTCTAAGAAAAAAATTGGAAGATTTTGAGAGTGTTAACTTAGAATTGAATAAAACTAAGTTTGAAAATGAAGTTCTCAGAAATTGCAGTGAAGAAAATGAAGAAAAGTTTAAAAAACTTGAAGAAGAAAATAAACTAATTTCTGAGAAATTTGATGCTATTAGGGCAGTAAACAAGGAGTTTCAGAAAAATATTGAAAAATTGCAAAAAAACCTGAAGGAATCTGAAACAAAAAGGGAACATGAGATCACTTCTGATGATCAACTGTTAATAAATGAGTTAGTTCAAAATGACAAACTCAAGGAAGAGATTGAAAAATTAAATCATCTAAACACCACCTTGTCGGACAGATTGATTGCTTTTGAAACGGGTAAGTGTGTAATGTCAGATAGTTCAGACGATTTGGAAAGTTCTAAAACTGAAATTGAAACTCTCAAATCTGTCAATGCATCATTGAATAAAAGACTGGCTGAGAGTGAAGAGGAAAATGCAAATTCTGAACTATTGATTGTTTCTTTAGAAAATGAAATTCAAGATTTAAAAAATTCATTGTCTAGATTTGTTGATGGTCAAGAAAATCTGGACAAACTATTGGGAACAAGGGTTAACTTCAGAAAAGAGGGGTTGGGCTACAATCCAGTTAATAAAAAATCTTTTGAAAATAAATTGAAGACATTGTTTGTCAAAGCATCCAATGTAGCCATCACCTCAAAGGTTAAACAGTCCAATGTTCAGAAAAGTTAGAAACAACCTGATAAAGTGTTAAAGAATGATCATTTGCAGAGAAAGCCAAGAAACACTCATGCTAGAACTGTGCATGCTGTACAGAACTTGAACACACATACACATGCATAAAAAAATAAAATGTCATGTCATTATTGTCATAAAATTGGTCATTTAATGCATGAGTGTAGATTGATGAAACAAGATGATCTGAATGCAAGTGAAATGCATGCTGGTAAATCTCATGTTAGAAACCATGCATTTCAGAAAAAGTGAATTCACTATTTTTGTTGTGGCAAATTAGGCCACCTGGCTGCTCACTGTTGGCTTACTCAGTGGAGAAGATTTAATACTAAACTTGTCAATTTCCTTGCAAATCAAAATGCTTTTGATAGGAATAAATTTGTTTTTAAAGGAAAATCACTTGCATGTTTTGAGTGTGGGAAGCAAGGCCACCGAGCCTATGACTCTTGACTGGCGGGTAATAAAAGAAAAAATTTCCATGTTAAAAATAGAAACACTCATGCTGGTGCACATAAGTTCCATGCTAATGCTAACGTGCAAAAAAAGAACAAAAAACATTATGCTTCATGCAATTATTATGGTAAGGTTGGACATTCTATGAATGACTGTCATTTAATGAAATATGATGATTTGAAGGCTCAAAGGTTATGGAAAGGATCCTTCAATAATGTTACAAACACTTCAGGACCCAAGGAGGCTTGGGTACCTAAATATGTAAAATGAGAAGTTGTTTTGCAGGTGTGCCTTGTGGCTGAGGAATAAAATGGGTTCAATAAACCAAGGCACCTGAGTATGGTGAAACCCCATTTCTGCACGTTTACAGGTTTGGTTATTTGAGCTTTCTATAATCTCCTTTAGTTAGCTGCATATCATGGTTGATTTGCTAGTCAGAATCTCATGCATACATGTTTATATTTGCATCTGATATTTGCATTACTTTTCATAACTCTCCAAATGCATACACTGAGTTATCTGTGCATACATTAGATTGAGAATGAATTGCATATCATAGTCTAAAAATCTGAATTGCACTTGGTTGATACTTGCTTGAATCATAATGCATATCTTACATTTTCATTAAAGATCTGTTACATATATTTTTTCACTTGCATACAAATGTGCTTGATAGACTATCATAAAAATTGAGATGCACATAGAACTGCATTCGTAATACATTGTCTTGCATGACCTCTATGGTATATAAATGGTGAGTTACTAAAGGGCAACTGCAATCTGTTTGGAAGTTCTTACTATGTGTGAGGTGGTCTTTAGACTAAGTCCTCTGCCTGGTACCATAGGTCAACATTGCACATGGAGCAGTCTAGACTCTCATGAGCATAATTCATTAAAATCTCTGCATAATTTTTATTGCAAATGCTGCATTCAAATGTCAGTCTTGCATATGCATGTGTTTAATTCATTCAACTCCCTACAGTCATGTCATATTTGATGTTTATGGTGTATTCAGAAAAGGGGAGTCCCTGCATTTTATAGGTTGCTCATGTGCATGATTCTGCCTGACTCATTTGCACATAATCATCAACGAAAATTCAAAAAGATTGCTTGACAAGCATGCATATACACAGGGAGAGTTCATGCTTTATAGAGTTTGTTTCTATGCATTAGGATGCTCATATGCACAATAATGCTTGATCATTGCTTGGATTAATTCTTCATGAATATCACATTTTGACTATGATACTTTTGCTTGATAGCATATGCAAACATTCAGGGGGAGCATTTGTCTAGTTTTGAATTGCTTGCATGAACATTTGCTTTTCTATCTCATAATCCCTTCACTGTCTAGTTCGGTCGACCAAACTTGTTCATTTCGGTCAACCGTTGTCTCAATCTTTTGTTTGATCTGCTTTCATGACTATGCTCTCTATTGACTGATACTCTATGTTGCAAGTGAAGTTGATTTCACTTCATCTTTGAAATCTGAGGAGAACCCCAGGTCAATCTTCTAATAAATCAGGTCGACCTTGCTGTGTAAGAAATCCATCAAATTTCTTCATCTACTTTGTTAAAATCTCAAAGTCGACTTCTCTCTCAGCTCAAGTCGACTCTTCCTTCAAAATTTATCTAATTTCCAATTCCTATCTGTTTTGAGATCAATTGAGCTCACCATTCTTATATTCTGGGATCTACTGTGTGTTGCTCCTGCGCTTGCTAAGGGGGAGCTTCACTTGAACTTTCTGAGTTGCATTGTAACAACTAGATAGTATATCAAAAGGCGTAGTTGGAAAGACAGGTCAAACCTATCTGAAAAGTTGTTCCTTGCATGAGGAGATCCTTGGGTCCAACATCCGCCTAGTACTGATCTAAGTTGTCAGTTGATTTCTAGCTTACCTTGTTATTCACATTCTTTGCTATCTGTGATTGATTTGTCTGTCGATGCATCCTTGAGCTGGTCTGACTGAAATCATTTCACATATACTGTACCTTGAATATACCATTCAAATTCTTAGCTAAAATGTCTTCAAAATGCTATCATACAACCTGCATGTCCATTATTGCACATTCTTGTGAAAATATCTGTCAACTTGACACTCATTCTTCTGCACACTAATCATATCTTCTTGAACATGATCTTATTATTGCTTGCTCTTGAAAGTCACCATCTTGTGTGCTAGAAATTGACTGTTCTTGAACTTCCCTGTCTTGAAACTTTAGGAAGATTTCAATTTGCATACCTTGATAATAAATATGAAATTCATTTTATTAAGAAATCTTCTATTATACAGGATTATGAATGTCTAAAAGACTCAGTTGGTTTAAGTTTAATATATTCTTTGAGTTTGGATATGAATAACTTGAAAATATCTGAGTCAATGTTTTACTAACCCTTAACCAGCTGCTTCATGTTATGTCATGTAAAACCTTCTGAAATCTGAAAATTTTGGAATCATGACTTTCTTTAGTTGAGATACATGAAGTAAGTATTGTTTTTAAACATATGAGAATTTGTAAATGTCTAAGGATGAATTTTTTCAGAGCAATGACTTTGGCTACTGAGAAACCATGTCTAAAAATAGACTGTCATGAAGTGCCATAGTTATCTCTGTTGAAAATTATTACAAATCAATAAAAAATATGGTAGAATAATGACGTGGTGAGTGGTGAGTAACTGGGTCACTTCACCTAAGACGTGTTGTGCCTCACGTCAAAAGCCATTCTATTGTTATCTCTGTTCAATTTGAAGTATGACAGTTAGTCATACTAAGTACTTAAGGATACTGGCGTCTAAACAATGTGTCTCCTCTAGTTACAAGGTGTGTACTAAACTCAATTGCTCTTGAAGGTGGATATGAAAAATGTTGTTGATCAAAAAGAAAAATATGTGAAATGATTACAAAAGATAAATTTGAAGAATTCCTGGACAAAATCAAATGTATTCATGTTGTTTAACCTTAATACTGCTAAGTATAACTCCTAAAGGAGTCTTTGAAATTGAGTGAGTAAGATGGAAAAAGGTTAAACAAGATTTTAAATATGAGGGCTTGGTTCATTTTTATTAAAATCAGATTTCAGATATGAGTACAGAATTTTATTGACAAACTTTGTATACATTATAGTTAAACCATGTTGTTCGATAAGATTTAATTCATAAGCCCATATAATGGAAGACTCTGAAACATATGTATTCTTAGACTTATGAAAATGGTATCTCATTGAAAACCTTCTTGAATTGCTCAATCATTTGAAACTTTAGTTGGAATCACGGTGTTCAGTTTTCATTTTTGCTGAAACTCTCTTGCCTGTTCACATCATATTCAATGTGTCACTGCATTCATCTTAATGCTAGCTGCTGATTTTTGTGGTTCACCTCTTCTTGATTCAATGACCTGAAACTGTCCATAACTGTCCCTATGCTTTTGCTGATATTCTTATCTTCATCCCTTATACATCCACTCCAATAGCTCTACTCTGTCAAAAGGGGAGAGTGTTTCTGATTTCAAAGGGGGAGAATTGTCTGGACCGAGTACATCACTCTTTGGTCTATCTTTCTGATGACGTCAAAGGGAGAGATTATCTGATCTGGGTTAAGTGTTCTTTTATTCAGGGGGAGAATACTTGAAAGAGAATCATTTTACATCTCTTGTCCTATACTTCAATTCCACACCTTTGGCTTTGCCAAATGGGGAGATCTTTTCAATTTTTCGGGTCTAGAGGGAGAATATGCTTCATTTGTAGCTTACACAATTCATGACTAAGCATTTAACTCCACTGAGTATATCAAACTATCTTCCCTTCTTTTGATGATGTCAAAGGGGGAGATGAGTTTGATATGAGTCATCTGTGACATGAGTCTGAGCATAACATAATGATTGGAGTCTGAGCATAATGATTGATGACTCATAGTGTTGCCATCATCAAAAAGGGGGAGAATGTTGTATTATTGTGGTTTTGATGATGTCAAACACTATAAGTCATCATGAGTCTGTGTGTGAATGTGATTTTGATGAAGTCATAGATGAAGTCATATGTGTTGATGTTGCATTGGTTTTGATGCATTTGTTGAAGTCATCATGAACTCATCATATATAGAAGTATGTGTGTTGAACTCTGTAAGAACAGGTCCGGAAGACAAATCAAAAGAACTAGTGAAGTCAATTAAAGCTTTAACAGAACCAGTCAAAAAGAGAAGCCAAGTTACCACTGGAAGAAAAGTAGTCAGGTCGATGTAGCTGAAGAGGTTCATGCTGATCAGGTCAGTGCAGCGGCCACGGTTAAAGCAACCAGGTCAGTGCAGCGACCACGGTTAAAGTAATCAGGTCGATGCATCATTGGTCTTTATGGTAGTCAGGTCGATGCATATATTTACCCCAATTCAGAAGGTTGATGTATGTTTGCAGTCTGATCTAGAAGGTCGATGTACATATGCATTTTGCATTAGAAGGTCGATGCACATATGCATTTTGGACTAGTAAGGTCGATACAGAAGAAGCACTTCCTGCAAGTAAGGTCGGTGCACCAGTGTTAGCTAATGACACTAAGGTCAATGCACATCATCATTTCAAGACCAACAGGTCGATGCACATCTGCACTTCAAGATTGACATGTCGATGCATTAAGGTGCCTCATGGTTATCAGGTCGATGTTTATAAGTACCTTAAGGTTAACAGGTCGGTGCACTCAATAACCATGTCAAAGCAAAAGAACAACTCAAGTGTTACATCTGTGAGGAGGTCGGTGCACCTAAGAGGAAGGTCGAGGCAGAAGAACAAAGTTCCAACCAGCAAGGTCTGAGCACTCAAGAGTTAGGTCGATGTAGTAATTGGGAACTGGATGCTGCAGATCAACTAAGGTCAATGTAGCTCTGTTAAGACAAGTCAAGGCAATAGAGAAAAGTCATAACCAAAAATATCTGAGCAATAAAGAACGGTTGATGCACCTAGAATTGGCAGAGCTATCAGATCAATGCTTTAGTAGACCAGATTGAGTCTGTCTTCAACTGGATCCAGAACTGTTCTGCCCCAACAATCAAGCATGGATATGGAGTCTTTATAAGTCTTAAGCAATCCTGGTAAGCCAGATTCTTTTGTAGCTAAGGTTGGCAAACCAGTGAACACAAGGTAGACAGCAGTAGCAACAAGCCCATATAGTCCATAGCAGCTCAACAAAGCAGCAGTAGCAAAAGAAGGGCGAAGCAGTAGAAGTGCACACTGAAACACTGCCTTAAGCCAGAAGGTCAGAGCATCCGAATAGTGCCAAGATGCACTAAGTCAAAGGTCGATGCAACTGTATTAAAGGTTGAAAGTGAGGTGGATGCTTCAGACAATTCAACTCTGAATCCCTTAACTTAAATCCAAATCCGATAAGGGAACTCAAACATGCTGTTAGTAAATTACTGGCACGTGATCTCAAGAAGGGAAAATAAGTGGCACGCATCCCAGGAAGTAATGATTGACACGTGATCCAAGATGAAGCTTAGCACATCATCATGCCACGTGGATTAACCAATCTACGTCCATCTGACACGTGGTCAAGGATTCTCTAAAAAGAGTTTGGGCGGGAGTGTTCCCTGCACACGCCCTCGATGGAATCTTGTGGGGACCACAAGATTTGTGCCAATGAAAAGGAAATGGAATCAAATCACCGGAGCCCCTGTTCTTGTATAAATAGGAAGCATCCTCCTCCTAGCTTGGTGCTGCGACTGAAGGAAGCTATTACATAAGGTGCTGTGAAGAAGAGAGATACGGTGAGAAGAATAGAATTAGAGTTGTCGAGAAGAGTGCGTAGCTATCTAAGAAAGAGAGACCTTCAGAGAAGTGAAAGAGTAGATGGCAAAAGAGATCGTGAGATCGTGAGAAGAAAAAGAGAGAGAGCTCGAGAGCTCGAGAGAGAAGTGATTGAGAAGGAGCCGGAGTATCTTGAAGATATGCTCGTTGTTTGCCTCTGGATCAGATCCAAGCCAATTTGCTCCTGCGAGAGCTTTATCTTTTCTGCTTTCATTTCTTATTTTTCTGTGCTACGTTTTCTTGTTTCTTGTTCGTATATCAAGCTGTGTGTCAGCGTTGCAGAGGATTAGTTCCTCTGGACAGCAAGCTGTTGATAAGTGTGTAATTTTACATGTTAATTAATATTATAACACACTTTTATGAACTTTAATATACATCACTATGCATTTATCACACTTAATTTTAATTTCAGATCAAAATATTTAATTATCTGATTTAATTAAATTTTAATTCTATTTTGCAGGCACAAAGAAGTTCACAATAAAAAGAAAATAAATAAGAAGACAAATGGGCCAAAGCCCATTCACATATCCCAAAGTCCAAGCCGACCAAGCCCAATCTTAGTTCAAATAAAATAAAAGAAAAAAAGAGAAAAAAATAGAATAATTATATATATATATATATATTAGATATATATATGATATATATGTATAGATATATATCATATATATATATTTGATATATATATATATATATATATAGATATATATATATATATATAGATATATATGCTATATATATTTGATATATATATAGATATATAATAAGGCTTCACGTCGGCATAACATGCAGGCTTTATATATATAACATGCTTCCTATATAACAAATAAAGAATGCATGTAGCCTTCACGTGAAGGCTCCTCAAGTCAAGCAGCTTCTTCACAAGCCAACAACACATGCAAAGGCTCTTCAACATGGTATTCAACGTGCGCACAGTGAAGCGGCTGGAGCCTTTGCACAAAGGATTCACGTGTTGGCTAGCAATTCAACACACGCGGCAGTTGGCAGAACAAACCAACCAAGGTGGCAAGGCTTCACATGGCTCCACCAACGTGTTGAAGGCTTCACAGGCGAACAGGTCGGCAGGCTTCACACCATTGCGGCCTTCACACAGCATCAATCTTTGGACGTGAGCGGCTGGCATGTTTCAACGTGGCAGGAGGCTTCATAGCGCAAGGGCCAGCCATGCAACGTGGAGCAAGGGAAGTTGGCACTCTCACATGGGATCCACAACTTCACAGGTGCTAGGTAGCTCTTCAAACAAAGTGGCTCTTCAACGCACTGGGCGCGGCCGACAGGAAGCTTTAACGC
The DNA here is from genome assembly GCA_022559845.1 of Amorphophallus konjac. Lineage (NCBI taxonomy): Eukaryota > Viridiplantae > Streptophyta > Magnoliopsida > Alismatales > Araceae > Amorphophallus > Amorphophallus konjac. Next base: position 100,039,722 of record CM040128.1, read on the forward strand.
GAGCTCAGCAGGGCGTTCAAAGGCGTCAAGGTGACTTCGGTCTCCACATGGCAGGCGGCTTTGCCGCAGCGCATCACACGGCCAACCGGTATTCACACAGTCGACAAGGCCAAAAGGAGCAGGGCAAAGGCGGCTTTCACACAGCCGACAGAGAAAAGGAGAGAGAATGGCAGGCAACGGACTTGGTTGGCAGGTTTCACGGAGCAGAAATAGGAGACGAAAAGCTTGAGTTCACATGGAATTGTTCATATTAGAGAAATGCCTTGTTTTGGAACCTATATAAGGAAGGCATGGGGAAGGCTTTTGCTCTCCCTTAAGAGACATATACGTAGATAGTGTAGCTCTCATTGTTTCCTCCTCCTCTCTTAGTCCGTAGTGTAGGATTAGTCTTTTCCATTTTATTTTCCTTTGTTTTTGTTCAGCTTTATTGTAATTTATTTTGTTACAATTTATATGTATTTGTGATTCGGTTTAATTTACGTGCATTCTAGTGTTAGTTTTGTTTAATTTTGTTGCATAATCTTTTCACATCTCTCTAATATTCTCCCAAAATTCTTTCTCGATCATTATCTAAAATTCTTCCAAAGACGGTCAAGAGAAGCGGTTCCGATCCAGTCGAGTGTACGTGGTTGTTCCCGATAACTCGTAAATCAAAGGCTCGAGGAGAGGACGCCGTTATCACACCACGGCCACAAATCTATCTCACTTTGTCTATTTTATTTCGCATTTAATTTTGTCAGATTAATATTCTCCCTCTAGCTTTCCATATTTCTATTTCTAAACCCTCTCATATTCTTTAGATTCATTTATTTTCATGCAAGTTTATTTTTCTCTAGTTTAAACTCACTCAAAAACTCGCTTTTCAAAACATAAGAATTTTTCAACTCATGCTCAAATAAAAATATTCCTTCTCGTGGGATCGACCCGTTCTTACCACTTTACTTGTGTTTTCAAATCCATTTAAGTGAGTAAGTGCGGTTTTATAAATATTGAAATTGTGTGGCACTGCATTTTTAAACGACGGGTGCCGAGTGCATCAATTTTTGGCACCGTTATCGGGGAGGAAATTATTTTTCATACTTAGATATTCTTGTGTTTGATGTGTATATTTGTATATTAATTTTTTATTTTTATTTTATAGGAAAAAAATCAAAAAATTATAGAAAGAGAAAAATCGGACCTGAAATTCCCAGAAAATGAAGTGTTGCTGAAAGCATGGAACTGTAGCAGTCAAACCTCGCTAAAGGGCTGAAACGTAGGAACATGTTCTATTTTTCCGATTTCTGAAAAATCTTTAAAAAAATATAAAAAATTCCTGAAAATCAGAAAAAATCAGAACATATAAAAACATCATTTTAGGCTTCATTTTGTAATAAATTTACATGTCTTTGTCATTTTATTATTTATAGTTTCTTGCATTCATCTCTTATTTAAAATTTTAAAAAATCAAAACAAAAAAAATAAAATTGTGCTGACTAGATAGTTTCATTAACCAAAAAAAAAAAATAACACTTGCACAAAAAAAATTTCATTCAAGAGTATAAACCACACCATCCATGTTCTGGGCCATGCATCATTTAGCATATGATTTTTCCTTGTTATTTAATTTCTGCATTATATTTTGGAGATTACAAGGGACAATGTACGTTCTACTTATCCTATTCTGGCATGCATATTGCATAAGAACCCCTTGTTTGAAATTATGGTGTGCATTTCATTTCAAAACACTTTAAGGGCGATACCCCTACATAACATAAGGTGGAGATTTCATCACCCTTCCTTAACCCACAAATCAAATTTCCCTTGCATCTTTGCATGACCTAAGTCATAAATAAAAGCCAGTAGATATTGGCCCTAGGATCACACTGTGATTTTAGTACGATTTGAGTTTACCCTCTTGTGGAAACCGGTGCCTAAGGCAAGACGGTCGGACGATAAACGCCTTAAGCGGGACTGTGGTTTGACATAATTAGGTCCCTACGAAAGTAGGGGGAGCCTCCCACTACCCCACCCCTTACCTGGCCGGTGAAAATATTGAGGGTGAATTTAAGTTGCACTTTAGTCATTTTGTGAAACCCTATTTGTAGGTTTAGGTCACATCTAGGTCATTAGGTAATTGTGTGTCAACTTGTTTGTGTATGTAAAATTTTTTTTTTCCCTACAAAATACAACAAGAAAATCAAAATATAAAAACATCACTCTTTTTTTGAGCCTTTTGCATTGCCACATCTACTTTTGTTCATGTCCATTAATGGATTCATTCATGTCCAACAACGAGGGCAATCTGAATTCAAATCCTCTATTTGTCCATTGTCATCAAACTCCTTCACTCTTCCAGACTAGGGTTAATAATTCATGTTTCACCCAAGAACCATATCAATTGTCATCGGATTTTTCCACATCTTTCTGTCACACAAATCTTATCCTAGGTGGGAAAACTAACAATCATCTTCTTGGGCACCCTATCAAGACCCCATTCAAAGTCTTTCAAACTCACACTTTTCAGATCGGGCTTCTTAATCAAATGCTCCTTACAACCAAGCCCAACATGAAGGACAACCCATCTACTCCCTATCACCTCTGTACCAGACTGATTTCTATTCTAATTACCCATCACAGTCTGAGTGTCACCCAACCTATCCAGCTCCTCTAAAGTTTAATTTCGAGGACATGTTTAATCAAATTACTCAACTCATCCTGGCCAATGAACAAACCATTCAAGCTCAGAGCCAAATTATTCAAGCCCAGCTTGACCAACATGATATAGTGCTTGAAATGGACCAACATGCTAGCCTCCCCACGGAAAACCTTGAAAATCCATTTCCTGATTATAATATCACATTGAATGATCCATCCATCAATCCTCAATTCACCAACTCTCAAATAATTTTTGCAGATGAGGATAATATGGAGCAGCCATATCAGAAAAATTGGGGAGAAGCTAATGAATCTTAATTTGTAATGGCCAAGGAAAATAATGAGGAGTCTAAGTTGGGGGGAGAAGACGAGAATGATGAAAATCAAATTTGGACCTCAAATTCTAATGATTATTATGATCAAGCCCAGCATAAAGAGGGATGGCCCATGTCCTCATCACCACCTTCTACTGATTACTCTTCACATTATTCCATTGAATCACAGCCTCCCTATTCATTTCCTCTGCCCTCAAATCCCAATTCAGAGATGACACTCAATCAACACTGTCAATCAATGATGCTTCAAAGTCCATCTCGCCAAACACGAATTGATAGGATGATTGAGACGATCAAGAGGATTGAGGTAGAGCAAGTGCTTAGCCATTCTGGTCCCATTTCTACTGATCAAATTCCTTATGATGACTACGATCAATCTATGATTCCCCAAGAGCATAACACTCCAATTAATCTTAATGAAGGAATTATGGAGAGATCTTATCAGAAAAATTTGAATGAGGAACCTAGAAAATTTGAGGAGATTGAGGAATGTGTTGAAAAAGAAATAGATGAAGGTGATGATTTAATGAATGATCAGCTTGTGGTTGATGATCCTTGTGAGGAGAGTGCTAGAGAGGTGGATGATCTCCAGTTAGGGGGAGAGGAAGAGTATACTGACCCTCAAATCTTTAATCACATGTCTTTCCCTGAATTTGATGAAATTCTCTTTGAAGATGGGAAGGAAGAGGTAATGATGGGACAATAATTGAACATGTATTTGAACAATGAAGTTAGGGTTAATGAGGAATTGAATGAATTGAGTGTTCCGCATGATACTTTCAATCTAGAGGAGAGGGTAGAGCTTATGCCAATTCTTGACCACGGTGATTCTTTTAAAACTCTTCCAGCCGATTGGTCCAACCTTGCTCTACATGTTGATTTATCTGATCTCATAGACTCTCAAGAGGAATATTTCATAATTGATGACATGATTTTTCCCAATGTTCCTCTTCTATTCTTTAATTGGGGTGGTCCTTTTGCGATGTCTCCACCCTGATATATACTTTGCCCTTATACTCACCAGTTACAGTTATATCTGTCAGGGCATGAGAAAGAAAATTTTGGCAAGAACAAAATTCTTTGGTGGCTCATTCTAAAATCAACTCGTTGGTTATCGAGCTTCCATGCGTCTAATTGAAGACGTAAAACTTAGCGCTTCTGGGAGACAACCCATAGTTTTCTTGATTTTTGTGTGCTAATAAATGGCTTCCTGGGAGGCAACCCGAGTTTTTCGTGTGTTTGTATTTTTATTTTACAGGTGTGAATAAAAGATAAGTTGGGGAGAGAGAGATGATTGTTTGCATTGTTGCCTTGATTTTCAAAGCCAAGTACCACCTTTGGTCAGCAAAGATGCACGTCAAACGTTCACTTCCGTCAGGTTGTCCCATTCCTTCATAAATTTCCTGTTTACATTGTTCTATTATTCTATATTATTCATGCCATTGAGGACAATGCCATTTAAGTTGGGAGGACGAAAATCATGCCATTTCACATGTTACATTCACATACAATCTCATTTTTTAAAAAAATGAAAAAAATTAGAAAATAAACAAAATAAAACCCATTTTGAGTTTCATGATTCATGCTTCAATTGAAAGTAAATTCTGGAATAGAAATGACTGGATAAGGATGATGGAAAATTTATTTAATCTAGCCATGGAAAACTGATATAAGAATCTTGTTAAAGTTCATGTGCACTATTAGAAAAAAAAATCACGTCGTACGCTAATGAAACAAGTAGGACAAGCCTTCTGCTATTTTGGATATATTATCTGATATTCAGCACTTCTTGAAGAAGAGATCTTTTATAAACTTTCTGCCAAGTATTTATCGAAATTAGTGTAAAAGTATAATTGAAAAAAAATTAAAAAAGAAAAAGGTACCATGAAAAATGCCCCAAATCTGAGTAATCGGGCCTACTTCACCTAAGACGTGTTGAGGTTCGCGTCAAAAGGAAAATGGAATCTTAATCTGTGAAACCGGGCCTGCTTCTCCTAAGACAAGAGTCGAGGTTCGTGTTAAACAGTGAAGGGTAGTGCAGCATCATGTGTGTAGAAAAATAAAAAGATCCCAAAAGGGACAAGTCAATAAGGCAAACAAGAAGCTAGTATTCTTAATGCTCTGATTAAGAAGTGTAGGATTGAAAGGCACTTGTTCGGAATAGCGAATGGGGGATGCAATTGTCTTCACTGTTGACTTAGCACTTCACATGCACAAGTGCTGCTGAATTTTGATTAGAATTCTTGATCATGTGCCTTAATTTCCTACATAAGGCTAGTATGCGTTAATGCTTCCAGATTCCTAATCCTTAGTTAATTCTGTGAAGGAAGAACTGTATATGAAAGTATGGACTTTGTAAACTCTTGTTGGTCCTAAATTTTTAATTGTTTACATTGCTAAGGGACTAGCAATGAGTAAGTTGGGGGGTGTGATAAGTGTGTAATTTTACATATTAATTAATATTATAACACACTTTTATGAGCTTTAATATACATCACTATGCATTTATCACACTTAATTTTAATTTCAGATCAAAATGTTTAATTGCCTGATTTAATTAAATTTTGATTCTATTTTGCAGGCACAAAGAAGTTCACAATAAAAAGAAAACAAATAAGAAGATGAATGGGCCAAAGCCCATTCACACATCCAAAAGCCCATGCCGACCAAGCCCAATCTTAGTTCAAATAAAACAAAAGAAAAAAAAAGAGAAAAAAGAAAAAACAGAATAATTTTTTATATATATATTAGATATATATATGATATATATGTATAGATATATATGATCTATATATTTGATATATATATATATGATATATATATGGATATATATGCTATATATATTTGATATATATATATATATATATATATATATATATATATATATATATATATATAAATAAGGCTTCACGTCGACATAACATGCATGCTTTATATATATAACATGCTTCCTATATAACAAATAAAGAATGCATGTAGCCTTCACGTGAAGGCTCCTCAAGTCAAGCAGCTTCTTCACAAGCCAACAACACATGCAAAGGCTCTTCAACATGGTATTCAACGTGCGCACAGTGAAGCGGCTAGAGCCTTTGCATAAAGGATTCACGTGTTGGTTGGCAATTCAACATACGCGGCAGTTGGCAGAACAAACCAACCAAGGTGGCAAGGCTTCACATGACTCCACCAACGCACTGAAGGCTTCACAGGCGAACAGGTCGGCAGGCTTCACATTGTTAATGTTGAGAACATGGCATATGAATGGCAGACTCTCGGCTTAATGTTTTCTGAGTCGTGCCTTTCTCTTTTATATAATGAATATAAATAAGTTGGATTACAACAGAGGGATGGATCCTCGCAGGATGTTACAACAAACTGGGAGGTTATCTGCTAGAGAGAACCTCGAAGATGGATTACAGCAGATTTGCTAAGAGTCCTTAGTTAGTTGGGAAGGCTGTTCCGCCAATACCCGCCCGCAAGTTGAAGATTCCAAGGATTGAAGATTCCGCTTGGCTCGAAGTCCTTCAAACCTGACAGTGGATAAGGACTTCGTGAAGACATCAACAATCTGATCTTTGGTCGAAATGAAGCGAACTTGGAGAAGGCCCTTAGATACTTGATCACGCACGAAATGAAAATCAATTTCAATATGTTTTGTGCGAGCATGAAAGATGGGGTTGGCTGGCAGGTTAGTTGCACCGAGATTATCGCACCAAAGGATGGGCGGTGCTTCAGACAAGTCTGAAAGCTCTTGAAGAAGAGAACGCAGCCAAATGACCTCTGCAGTTGCATTTGCAAGAGCCCTGTATTCCGCTTCTGTGGATGACCGAGCAACAGTGTGTTGTTTGCGAGTTGTCCAAGAGATGAGATTGGAACCCATATAAACGGCATGACCACCAGTGGACCGTCGATCATCAGGACAGCCTGCCCAATCGGCATCCGAGTATGCTTGGAGCTACTGGGATGAGCTTGGCTTGATAAGAAGGCCAACAGTGGCAGTGTGCTTTAGGTAGCGCAGAGGCAGGCTTTGTTAACTACAAATGTGATATCCGGACGAGTCATGGTAAGGTATTGAAGTGCACCAACCGTACTGCGGTAGAGATGGGGATATACATCGGGCTGGCCGGAGAACACTAACAAGGAAATAGAGGTGCTCATTGGAGTCTTGACGGGTTTGGCATCCAGCATGGAAGTGCGCTTAAGAAGCTATGTAATGTAGCGCCGTTGAGAAAGCAAAAGGCCACCTGAGGTGGAAGTAGCTTCAATGCCGAGAAAATAGTGTAAGGGACCAAGATCTTTCAAGGCAAACTCAGAACTGAGCTGATTTGTCAAAGAGGAGATAGCATGACTATGTGTGCCGGTGATGAGGATGTCATCGACATATACCAAGACAAAAAGAAGCATTTGGGCACGCCAATAATAAAAGAGAGAAGCATCTGTTTTTGACGCTGAGAAGCCCACCTGAACTAGGAAGGAGCTGAGGCGCTCAAACCAAGCCCGGGGGGCTTGTTTAAGCCCATAAAGAGATTTTTGTAGCCGACATACGTGATGAGGATATCTCTCATCAATAAACCCAGGGGGCTGAGACATGTGAATAGTCTCATGCAGCTGACCATGAAGAAATGCATTGGACACATCCAGCTGTCGAATAGGCTAGTGATGAGAAACGACAAGAGATAGCACTACCCGGATAGTTGTGGGCTTCACGACGGGACTGAAGGTCACAAGATAGTCGATCCCTACCTGCTGGGTGTAGCCTTTAGCAACCAGTCGTGTTGTGTAATGATCAATAGTGCCATCAGGATGCCGCTTGATACGAAAAACCTATTTACAACCAACTACATTTGCCCGAGGTGGGGAAGGAACAAGTTCCCAAGTACCATTACAAATAAGAGCATTGAACTCATCTGCCATATCCGCACGCCAGTGTGGGAACTTGGGTGCAATGGAAAAACAAGTGGGTTCGACCTCAGTCAATGCCTCTGCAAGAAGTGCAGCTGGTGGCGGGTGCCTTGTAGATGCCCGACGCAGCGTCATGGGATGAGTGCGCTGTGGAGCGAGTTGCAATGCTGTATTTGTCTGTGGAAGCAATGGTAAGGAGATTACAGGATGAATGGAACCTGCATTGGACATGGGAATGGTCTGCGGCTGCTCACTGCTGCTAGGCAGCGTTGGGGAAACTGTGGGCATATTGGAAGGGAACTATGGTGTTGGCAGAGGAGGAAGTGGCAGAGGAGGATCCCATGGTTGGAGCTTGGTGCTCTGACACCATGTTAATGTTGAGAACATGGCATATGAATGGTAGACTCTTAGCTTAATGTTTTCTGAGTCGTGCCTTTCTCTTTATATAATGAATATGAATAAGTTGGATTACAACATAGGGATGGATCCTCGCAGGATGTTACAACAAACTGAGAGGTTATCTGCTAGAGAGAACCTCGGAGATGGATTACTGCAGGTTTGCTAAGAGTCCTTAGTTAGTTGGGAAGGCTGTTCTGCCAATACACACCATTGCGGCTTTCACACAGCATCAATCTTTGGACGTGAGCGGATGGCATGTTTCAACGTGGCAGGAGGCTTCATAGCGCAAGGGCCAGCCATGCAACGTGGAGCAAGGGAAGTTGGAACTCTCACATGGGGTCCACAACTTCACAGGTGCTGGGTAGCACTTCAAACAAAGTGGCTCTTCAATGCACAGGGCGAGCCAATAGGAAGCTTTAACGCGAGCTCAGCAGGGCGTTCAAAGGCGGCAAGGTGACTTCAGTCTCCACATGGCAGGCGGCTTTGCCGCAGCGCATCACACGGCCAACCAGTATTCACACAGTCGACAAGGCCAAAAGGAGTAGGGCAAAGGTGGCTTTCACGCGGCCGACAGAGAAAAGGAGAGAGAATGGCAGGCAACGAACTTGGTTGGCAGGTTTCACGGAGCAGAAATAGGAGACGAAAAGCTTGAGTTCACATGGAATTGTTCATATTAGAGAAAGGCCTTGTTTTGGAGGGAAGGCATGGGGAAGACTTTTTCTCTCCCTAAGAGGCATATACGTAGATAGTGTAGCTCTCGTTATTTCCTCCTCCTCTCTTAGTCCTTAGTGTAGGATTAGTCTTTTCCATTTTATTTTCCTTTGTTTTTGTTCAACTTTGTTGTAATTTATTTTGTTACAGTTCATATGCATTTATGATTCGGTTTAATTTACGTTGCATTCTAGTGTTAGTTTTGTTTAATTTTGTTGCATAATCTTTTCACATCTCTCTAATATTCTTCCAAAATTCTTTCTCGATCATTTTCTAAAATTCTTCCAAAGACGGTCAAGAGAAGCGGTTCCGATCCACTCGAGTGTACGTGGTTGTTCCCGACAACTCGTAAATCAAAGGCTCGAGGAGACGACGCCGTTATCACACCACGGCCGCAAATCTATCTCACTTCGTCTATTTTATTTCGCATTTAATTTTGTCAGATTAATATTCTCTCTCTAGCTTTCCATATTTCAATTTCTAAACCCTCTCATATTCTTTAGATTCATTTATTTTCATGCAAGTTTATTTTTCTCTAGTTTAAACTCACTCAAAAACTCGCTTTTCAAAACATAGGAATTTTTCAACTCATGCACAAATGAAAATATTCCTTCTCGTGGGATCGACCCGTTCTTACCACTTTACTCATGTTTTCATATCCATTTAAGTGAGTGAGTGCGATTTTATAAATATTGAAATTGTGTGGCACGATATTTTTAAACGACGGGTGTCGAGTGCATCAATTTTTGGCGCCGTTGTCGGGGAGGAAATTATTTTTCAGAGTTGGATATTCTTGTGTTTGATGTGTATATTTGTATATTAATTTTTCTATTTTTATTTTACAGGAAAAAGAAAAAAAAAATCAAAAAATCAAAGAAAGAGGAAAATCGGACCTGAAATTCTCAGAAAATGAAGCGTCACTGAAAGCCTAAAACTGTAGCAGTCAAGCGTCGCTAAAGGGCTGAAACGTAAGAACATGATCTATTTTTCCGATTTCTGAAAAATCTTCCAAAAAAATTTAAAAAATTCCTGAAAAATCTATAAAAATCAGAAAAAATCAGAACATATAAAAACATCATTTTAGACTTCATTTTGTAATAAATTTGCATGTTTTTATCATTTTATTATTTATAGTTTCTTGCATTCATCTCTTATTGAAAAATTCAAAAATTCAAAACAAAAAAAATAAAATTGTGTTGGCTAGAAAGTTTCGTTAACTAAAAAAATAACAACACTTGTACAAAAAAAAGAGATTTCATTCAAGAGTAGAAACCACACCATCCATGTTCTAGGCCATGCATCATTTAACATAGGATTTTCCCTTATTATTTAATTTCTGCATTGCATTTTGGAGATTATAGGGGGCAATGTACATTCTACTTATCCTATTCTGGCATGCATATTGCATAAGAACCCCTTATTTGAAATTGTGGTGTGTATTTCATTTCAAAACACTTTAAGGGTGATACCCCTAAATAGTATAAGGTTGGGATTTCATCACCCTTCCTTAGCCCACAAACCACATTTCCCTTACATCTTTGCATGACCTAAGCCATAAATAAAAGTCAGTAGACATTGGTCCCAGGATCATACTGTGATTTTAGTACGACTTGAGTTTACCCTCTTGTGGAAACCGGTGCCTAAGGTAAAATGGTCGGACGGTAAACGCCTTAAGCGGGACTGTGGTTTGACATAATTAGGTCCCTACGAAAGTAGGGGGAGCCTCCCACTACCTGGCCGGAGAAAATATTGAGGGTGAACTTAAGTTACACTTTAGTAATTTTATGAAACCCTATTTGTAGGTCTAGGTCACATCTAGGTCATTAGGTAATTGTGTGTCAACTTATTTGTGTATGTAAAAAAATAAAAAAAATAAAAAAATAAAAAGATTTTCCTACAAAACACAACAGAAAAATCAAAATAAAAAAACATCATTCTTTTTTTGGGCCTTTTGCATTGCCACATCTACTTTTGTTCAGGCCCATTAATAGATTCGTTCATGCCCAACTACGCGGGCTATCTGAATTCAAATCCTCTATTTGTCCATTGTCATCAAACTCCTTCACTCTTCCAGAATGGGGTTAATAATTCATGTTTCACCCAAGAACCATATCAATTATCATCGAATTTTTTCACCTCTTTCTCTCACACAAATATATATCCTAGGTGGGAAAACTAACAATCATCTTCCTGGGCACCCTATCAAGACCCCATTTAAAGTCTTTCGAACTCACACTTTTCAGATCGGACTTCTTACTCAAATGCTCCTTACAACCAAGCCCAACATGAAGGACAACCCATCTACTCCCCATCACCTCAGTACCAGACTGATTTCTATTCTAATTACCCATCACAGTCTGAGTGTCACCCAACCTATCCAGCTCCTCTAAAGTCTAATTTCGAGGACAAGTTTAATCAAATGATTCAACTCATCCTGGCCAATGAACAAACCATTCAAGCTCAGAGCCAAATTATTCAAGCACAGCTTGACCAATATGATAGAGTGCTTGAAATGGACCAACATGCTAGCCTCCCCACGGAAAATCTTGAAAATCTATTTCCTGATTATAATATCACATTGAATGAACCATCCATCAATCCTCAATTCACCAACTCTCAAATAATTTTTACAGATGAGGATAATATGGAGCAGCCATATCAGGAAAATTGGGGGGAAGCTAATGAATCTCAATTTGTAATGGCCAAGGAAAATAATGAGGAGTCTAAGTTGGGGGGAGAAGACGAGAATGATGAAAATCAAATTTGGGCCTCAAATTCTAATAATTATTATGATCAAGCCCATCATAAAGAGGGATGGCCCATGTCCTCGTCACCACCTTCTACTGATTACTCTTCACATTATTCCATTGAACCATAACCTCCCTATTCATTTCCTCTACTCTCAAATCCCAATTCAGAGATGACACTCAATCAACACTATCAATCAATGATGCTTCAAAGTCAATCTCTCCAAACACGAATTGATAGGATGATTGAGACGATCAAGAGGATTGAGGAAGAGCAAGTGCTTAGCTATTCTGGTCCCATTTCTACTGATCAAATTCCTTATGATGACTACGATCAATCTATGATTCCCCAAGAGCATAACACTCCAATTAATCTTAATGAAGGAATTATGGAGAGATCTTGTAAGAAAAATTTGAATGAGGAACCTAGAAAATTTGAGGAGATTGAGGAATGTGTTGAAAAAGAAATAGATGAAGGTGATGATTTAATGAATGATCAGCTTGTGGTTGATGATCCTTGTGAGGAGAGTGCTAGAGAGGTGGATGATCTCCAGTTAGGGGGAGAGGAAGAGTATACTGACCCTCAAATCTTTAATCACATGTCTTTCCCTGAATTCGATGAAATTCTCTTTGAAGATGGGAAGGAAGCGGCAATGATGGGACAATAATTGAACATGTATTTGAACAATGAAATTGGGGTTAATGAGGAATTGAATGAATTGAGTGTTCCGCATGATACTTTCAATCTAGAGGAGAGGGTAGAGCTTATGCCAATTATTGACCACAGTGATTCTTTTAAAACTCTTCCAGCCGATTGGTCCAACCTTGCTCTACATGCTGATTTATCTGATCCCATGGACTCTCAAGAGGTATATTTCATAATTGATGACATGATTTTTCCCAATGTTCCTCCTCTATTCTCTGATTGGGGTGGTCCTTTTGCGATGTCTCCACCCCAATATATGGTTTGCCCTTATACTCACTAGTTACAGTTATATCTCTCAGGGCATGAGAAAGAAAATTTTGGCAAAAACAAAATTCTTTGGTGGCTCATTTTAAAATCAACTCGTTGGTTATCGAGCTTCCATGCGTCTAACTGAAGACGTAAAACTTAGCACTTCTGGGAGGCAACCCATAGTTTTCTTGATTTTTGTGTGCTAATAAATGGCTTCTTGAGAGGCAACCCAAGTTTTTCGTGTGTTTATGTTTTTATTTTACAGGTGTGAATAAAAGATAAGTTGGGGGGAGAGTGAGATGATTGTTTGCATTGTTGCCCTGATTTTTAAAGCCAAGTACTACCTATTGTCAGCAAACATGCTCGTCAAACGTTCACTTCCATCAGGTTGTCTCGTTCCTTCATAAATTTCCTATTTGCATTGTTCTATTATTCTATATTGTTCATGCCATTGAGGACAATGCCATTTAAGTTGGGGGGACGAAAATTATGCCATTGCACATGTTGCATTCACATACAACCTCATTTTTTCAAAAAAATGAAAAAAATTAGAAAACAAACAAAATAAAATCCATTTTGAGTTTCATGATTCATGCTTCAATTGAAAGTAAATTCTGGAATAGAAATGACTGGATAAGGATGATGAAAAATTTATTTAATATAGCCATGGAAAACTGATATAAGAATCTTGTTAAAGTTCATGTGCACTATTTGAAAAAAAAATCACGTCGCACGCTAATGAAACACGTAGGACAAGCCTTATACTATTTTGGGTATGTTGTCTGATATTCAGCACTTCTTGAAGAAGAGATCTTTTATAAGCTTTCTGCCAAGTATCTATCGAAATTAGTGCAAAAGCACAATTGAAAAAAAAATTAAAAAGAAAAAGGTACCATGAAAAATGCCCCAAATCTGAGTAATCGGGCCTACTTCACCTAAGACGTGTTGAGATTCGCGTTAAAAGGAAAAGGGAACCTTGATCTGTGAAACCGGGCCTGCTTAAGAGTCGAGGTTCGTGTTATGCAGTGAAGGGTAGTGCATCATCATGTGTGTAGAAAAATAAAAAGATCCCAAAAGGGATAAATCAATAAGGCAAACAAAAAGCTAGTATTCTTAATGCTCTGATTAAGAAGTGCAGGATTGAAAGGCACTTGTTCGGAATAGCGAATGGGGGATGTAATTATCTTCACTGTGGACTTAGCATTTCATATGCACAAGTGCTACTGAATTTTGATTAGAATTCTTGATCATGTGCCTTAATTTCCTACGTAAGGCTAGTTTGCGTTAATGCTTCCAGATTCATAATCCTTAGTTAATTCTGCGAAGGAAGAACTGTATATGAAAGTATGGACTTTGTAAACTCTTGTTGGTCCTAAATTTTTAATTGTTTACATTGCTAAGAGACTAGCAATGAGTAAGTTGGGGGGTGTGATAAGTGTTTAATTTTACATGTTACTTAATATTATAACATACTTTTATGAGCTTTAATATACATCACTATGCATTTATCACACTTAATTTTAATTTCAGATCAAAATGTTTAATTGCCTGATTTAATTAAATTTTGATTCTATTTTGCAGGCACAAAGAAGTTCACAATAAAAAGAAAACAAATAAGAAGACAAATGGGTAAAAGCCCATTCACACATCCAAAAGCCCATGCCGACCAAGCCCAATCTTAGTTCAAATAAAACAAAAGAAAAAAAAGGGAAAAAAGAAAAGCAGAATAATTATTTATATATATATTAGATATATATATGATATATATGTATAGATATATATGCTATATATATAGATATATATATGATATATATAGATATATATGCTATATATATTTGATATATATGTAGATCTATAATAAGGCATCACGTCGGCATAACATGCAGGCTTTATATATATAACATGCTTCCTATATAACAAATAAAGAATACATGTAGCCTTCACGTGAAGGCTCCTCAAGTCAAGCAACTTCTTCACAGGCAAACAACACATGCAAAGGCTCTTCAACATGGTATTCAACGTGCACACAGTGAAGCGGCTGGAGCCTTTGCACAAAGGATTCACGTGTTGGCTGGCAATTCAACACACGCGGCAGTTGGTAGAATAAACCAACCAAGGTGGCAAGGCTTCACATGGCTCCACCAACGCGCTGAAGGCTTCACAGGTCGGCAGGCTTCACACCATTGCGGCCTTCACACAGCATCAATCTTTGGACGTGAGTGGCTGGCATGTTTCAACGTGGCAGGAGGCTTCCTTGCGCAAGGGCCAGCCATGCAACGTGGAGCAAGGGAAGTTGGCACTCTCACATGCGGTCCACAACTTCACAGGTGCTGGGTAGCTCTTCAAACAAAGTGGCTCTTTAATTTAACGCACAGGGTGCGGCTGACATGAAGCTTTAACGCGAGCTCAGCAGGGCGTTCAAGGCGGCAAGGTGACTTTGGTCTCCACATGGCAGGCGGCTTTGTCGCAGCTCATCACACGGCCAACCGGTATTCACACAGTCGACAAGGCCAAAAGGAGCAAGGCAAAGGCGGCTTTCACATGGCCGACATAGAAAAGGAGAGAGAATGGCAGGCATCGGACTTGGTTGGCAGGTTTCACGGAGCAGAAATAGGAGACGAAAAGCTTGAGTTCACATGGAATTGTTCATATTAGAGAAAAGTCTTGTTTTGGAGCCTATATAAGGAAGGCATGGGGAAGGCTTTTGCTCTCCCTAGGAGGCATATACGTAGATAGTGTAGCTCTCATTGTTTCCTCCTCCTCTCTTAGTCCTTAGTGTAGGATTAGTCTTTTCCATTTTATTTTCCTTCATTTTTTTCAGCTTTGTTGTAATTTATTTTGTTACAATTTATATGCATTTGTGATTCGGTTTAATTTACGTTGCATTCTAGTGTTAGTTTTGTTTACTTTTGTTGCATAATCATTTCACATCTCTCTAATATTCTTCCAAAATTCTTTCTCGATCATTTTCTAAAATTCTTCTAAAGACGGTCAAGAGAAGCGGTTCCGATCCAGTCGAGTGTACGTGGTTGTTCCCGACAACTCGTAAATCAAAGGCTCGAGGAGACGACGCCGTTATCAAACCACGGCCGCAAATCTATCTCACTTCATCTATTTTATTTCGCACTTAATTTTTTCAGATTAATATTCTCTCTCTAGCTTTCCATATTTCTATTTCTAAACCCTCTCATATTCTTTAGATTCATTTATTTTCATGCAAGTTTATTTTTCTCTAGTTTAAACTCACGCAAAAACTCACTTTTCAAAACATAAGAATTTTCTAACTCATGCTCAAATGAAAATATTTCTTCTCGTGGGATTGATCTGTTCTTACCACTTTACTCGTGTTTTCAAATCCATTTAAGTGAGTGAGTGCGATTTTATAAATATTGAAATTGTGTGGCACGGTATTTTTAAACGACAGGTGCCGAGCGCATCAGCTGTGTTGCTCAGCGGTAGGGAATTGATCCTTGGACAACAAGCTGTGAGGCTCAGTAGTGAGGACGTGTTCCTCGGTTAAGCAAGCTGTGATGCTCAGCGGTTCAAGCTGAGTCAGCAGAAGCCTCACTCAGGTTTGAGTGGGGTATGGACGTAGGTCTATGGGTAGCAGACCGAACCATCTAAAAAACCTTATCCACCGTGGTTTGTCTTGCGTTCTATTCCATATCCTCTACCCCCCTTTGCAGGTTGCTTGTGTGGTTTATTTTTATGTTCATCTGTTGTTATCCTTCCATAAATACATCAGCTACGAAATGTTTGTCTGTGTGCTTAGTAGAATCACAGGTTGTGTGTGCGATTAAGTATTTCAGTTCATTGTTGTGATATCTGCTCAGTACCAGTCTGGTATCTAAGTGTCCAACGTTATTTCTATTTGGGGAAATATTTTGGTAAGTATGTTCAGTACCTCTACCTCGCTGTTCAGTTACTCATCCAATTCTAGTGTAGTTTAAGTTTTGTGGGTGAGAGTTTTGTATTCGAGCCATTTTAAAAAGGAGATCTATTCACCCCCCCTTTAGATCATGCTCCTGCACCCTAACACAAGTACTTTCGGGCGCTCCTCCCCGGACCAGACCGGACCCTTATGATGCGTTGGCATTGAAAAGTTGGATCAAAGATCCCAACATAGACATTCACTTAATAATGGCCAAGAGTTCCAAGGTCAAACTATGTAATCAAGGCAATATGTGAAAGAGATAGATTTCTTGAATGATTTCCAAGAAATAAGCTCTTTGAACTAAGAAAATAAAAGGAATATAAGTCAAAAATGACTTTTAAAGGAAAAGATTGTGACATAGACCCATCAAAGGGCACATTCTTGAGGTAGAATAGCCTGAAGAGGCTATTGGGGTTTACACACAATAAAACCACGAAAGGTTGCAAATTCAAAAATCTAGAGAAGATGCGATCAGTCTGAGGCCGCAACATAAAAAGGCGGTCTCAAAAGAACCACAGTCTAGATGTGACAGGCTACGTCGACTCGAAGGGTCGACGGGTCGATACAACATAAGACTAGGATAGAAACGGTGTCGGGAAGACCGTAAATCGATGAAAATGGTCCATGGGAGACCACAGTTTGGTGAAAACGGTCCACTGGAGACCGTCACTTGGTCATGGATCGGGATGATATTCTATCGGCCTTCCAGGATCGCCCAGTCGACCTAGGTCAAGAATTGATCGGAACAGAGCTCAGTCTATAGGACCAGGGTCAATTGGGGTCATTTTGGTCGACCTGGACAGGATCGAGTCGACCTGAAACTAGGCCAGACAACCGGACCAAAACTGGCTTGTAGTCTAGGAAGACAGACTAATGCGGTCATGGCCAGGCCACTAATTTCAGTAGCGGTCCGATTTAGGCCGCAATCAGGACAAAGTCGGCAGAATTCCGGCTGCCCAAAAATCGAGAATCCGGTCGAATCGATGGGTTCGTGCTTTAAGGTACAACCTGCTCGACGTCCTAGTGGGAATCCCAGGCTCGCGGAGACTTACGGAGGTCTCAAGATAGCGATTCTAGTCCGACGGAAGGAATATCCGGCGGAGAGCCCCAACTATGCCAAGAAATAAGGGGTGAAAAGCACGAAAAACAGGTGCGAGTGGTAAGTCACCTCCACCGGAGTGGCGTGACTTTCAAACAATCCTTTGATAACAGAGATAATGTATTTGGCAATAATAGGCCTACACAATTTAGCTTTAATCTTTTTCAAGCAATCATATGATGACATGAGAATCAAATATTGAGATGTAAGGTCATGAAATAATCAAGTTTTAACATTTACAGTTGCGATAGCCTCAGTTAACATTGTGATTGACCTAATTAACATCGAAATATGATGGTAAACACATAATGGAAGAGCCATAAGTCGCAGGAAATTGCTGATAGAAACACTACTGCAACATGGGTATGACGGTCTAAGGAGCGGCCGCATTCTATAAACACGGTTGTTCAAGGACCGCATTCAAAAAATTCTCCATTTTTTTTAAAACAGGGCCGCCCAGAGGTGATCTATCGCGAGGCCGCCAAAAGAAAGGCGGTTCCTGGTATGGCCACCTTCTGGTTCTGATTCCAGAAAGCCGGTGGCTCTGACATACCTTACATGAAACGTCTAATAAGATCGATACAGTGCATAAAAAATGGGGAAAAATATACCAGTAGAAAGAGCATTCGAAAATGAATATCATGATATGCATTGATTAGGTTTTTGCCTGAGAGCAACCTATGTAAATGAACGTGAACTGAAGACAACATAACTTGACATACCCCGATTTAAAAGACTAAGTCAATCTGTACAGGGAACGAAAATTGGGCAAACGGGTATCAATGGAAAGAGGACAAGATGAAGAACATGATAGCATGATTTATTTAGAGTTTATCCTGAGAGACACCTACTGTAACGACCCGAGAATCTAATTATCGGGAAGGCCCGATAACCCGAGACTCGCACCGCCACCCATGAGTCTGAAGGCTCAGAAGGGTTAAAAGGATGGTGTGGAGGCTACAAAAGTATCACAAATAATTGTAGAAATTAACCAGTTATATAAATAAGCAGAAAATAAATTAACATTTTACATGATGCATGGTCCATAAGATAACAATAAAATAACAACAGTAGTCCACGACTAGTATAGAGACAAGAAAGAAAACTATAGCTACACGGGACATACCCCGGCTCTGACCTCTGGCACTAACGCTGGGCACCTGAACCACACTGAGCCTCAAACGCGCTCCCCTGAAGCCGCGTCTCGCCTGAAACACGGTGAAAACACGCAGGGAATGAGTCTCAGAACAAGACTCAGTAGGGATCACTCGAACCCTACCTCGCAAACGGAGAAACCGCTACGCTAGCAGTAAGTGAGTACCTCAAAAAGGAAAGCCCTGCCATCTACAAAACACCGGTCTCATGGCATGAAAACTGACACACGTGCCACGGTGAAACGACCGGAACACCACGGCCAACACGACAAAAACTCGAAAGTCGAAGTCGCAACGACTGACAGTCTGTCACTCCGAACTAGACAGGAGTACCTCGCACTAGAAGCACAGTCGGTAGCGTCCCCTGACGTCTTATACCGCACCGCAGGTGAACTGCCTCACGTGGTAGCGCCTACCAAAGGCACAGACACCGTACAAGTAACCGCAAAGCAAGTGACTAGTTGGGGTCACGCTCGTCAGCGCGTGTCCACTACCCCCAACCACGTGTGCACACACAGACCATGCGTCCTAGGTCTGGCCTTTGACTGGTTTTCCCCTTAGCCAGACTCTGGCTACAGGCGTGGGGCCTGACGGAAACCAGTCTAAAAACCGTCCTCAGGGTAAGCCCGTACACCTACTCCCAGGTGAGACCAACACACACGTATTGGTGGGCTACGACTAGTGGAGGGTCACTAAAGGAGTAGACTCTCAAGTCAACAAAAAATCACATCCGCATCTGACGACGTACGGGGACCATCCCACGTACCAGCACTTTCGCACGGCGACCACGGTCGGAAAAGAAACGGGACTACAAACCACCCGGTGCAGCCTTGAGCCTGGCGGTCTACTCTAGACGCGCCACAGGTTCTAACGGTCTAAGGCTGGACCGTCACAGCCATCTGACGGCCCAACACAGGGGCGCCAGACCCTCAGTGCAAAACGGCGTGTGACACACCTACCCTAGTGCGTCACAGTCTGTGACGCGCCCGCCCTGGTGCGTCACAAGACAAGAAGAAACAGATTGTGACGCGTGCCACTTGGAGCGTCACAGCCTGTAACGGACCAACCCTGGTGCGTTATAGTGTGGGAGAACGTCAGCTCTGACGCTCCCACATAGGGGCGTCACAAGGGTGTGACGCGCCAGGTCTGGTGCATCACACGCCTTGACCCCCAACGGTCAAAAACCAACGGTCATGCCAACGGTTAGATCGTCCCTGACGGTCCAACCCAGGCGCGTCACAGCGCCGTGGCGGTATATCATGGGACCGTCACCGCCTACAGACCCCCAGTTGGCTAAAACAGGTCTGTGATGCACTCACCCAGGTGCGCCACACTGTGTGACGGTCACTGGAAGGACCGTCACACCGACCCGACGGTGAAACGGCGTGAAACACCCAAAAATTCCAACCACGCCCTCATGCCTTCATAGGAGAGGGGGAAATCAAAGGGAAAGACCCCTGGGGTCCCCTAGCATGCTTCTAAGCCATCAAGACGTGAAATCATGGCCTAAAATCATATATCGGGTGAACTCTCCCAAAATCATGGTTTTACCCTCCCGGCATGGAATCGATCCCTCTCGGCCTCACACCGGACTAGAAACCACGGAAATGAAACGCGTAGAGCCAGGGAACGTCACCCTACCTCAATTTCGCCCCGATCGAGACACTCGGATCACCCACGAATCACGATGAAAGCTTTTAGAAACCCCGCTCCTTTACGCTTCCCATGAGCACTGCACGCCCATGAGATCGCCTCACCGCCACCCACGTCGCCGCGCCGTCTCCCCGCCGCCATCTGCAGCCGGAGAGAGGCCCGCCGTGCCAAAATGGGAGAGAGAGGGGAAGAGGGGCGCTCATGGTTGGGGGACGAAGAAAGAGGACGAAGAAGAAGAAGGGTGGGGGAGAGAGAGAAATAATAATATTTATAGAAAATCCAGAAATTCCAAAAAATACCAAAAAAATAAAAATTATATTTCCGCGATCCTTGGAACGCACCGATCGAAATGGTACCACTCTCGCCTAGGTGAACGACCTGGTTCACCCGCAACGAGGTTCCGAAGGAATTGACGAAACACACACCGAAAATCAGAAAACACGTGCGGAAAAGCCGCGGATACACTCCGGGCCTCCGAAACAACTCCGGATCACGCCGACCCGAATATAAAAGATGTCCGAAATAAAATTTTAGACACAACGGACCCGGACACTCCGAGAAACCAGATCCGAGACCCACGAAGAAGTATCCGAAAGGTCCGAGATATTACAGCCCTCCCCCCTTAAAGGAATTTCATCCTCGAAATTGAGAACAACCCAAGGGGAAAGAAGAGGAAGACTCACTCAAACAAGTAAGGGAACTGCTGACGCATCTTGTCCTCATGCTCCCAAGAAGCCTCACCACCAGAGTGCCGCTGCCACACCACCTTAACCAAGGGGATGACCTTGTTCCGCAGGCGCTGCTCTCGCCTATCCTCAACGCGGACGGGAAACTCTGGGAGAGAAAGATCTGGAGTCACCTCGGGCCAAACAGAATCCTCAAGCACATGAGAGTCATCGGGCATATACTTTTGCAACATCGAGACGTGAAACACGTCATGCACCGACGCCAACTCAGGGGGCAACTGCAACAGATAAGCTACCTCACCGATGCGCTCTACAATGGAAAATTGACCAACATAGCGGGAAGTCAACTTCCCACGCCGTCCAAAGTGCATCACCCCTTTCATCGGAGAAACTCTCAAGAACACACGATCGCCAACGGTGAACATGAGGGGCTGCCTCCTCCGGTCAGTATAGCTCTTCTGCCGACTCTGGGCTGCCAATATGTTCTGACGAACCAAGTGCACAACATTCACACACTGCTGCACCAACTCCGGTCTCATCAAAATACGCTCACCAACCTCGAACCAATCAAGTGGAGTCCGACACGGACGCCCATACAACGCCTCATAAGGAGCCATGCCGATGCTCAAATGATAGCTGTTGTTGTAGGCAAACTCCACCAATGGCAGATGGTGAATCCAACTCCCTTGCCATTCCAGGTAACAGGATCTCAACATATCCTCCAAGGTCTAGATGGTCCTCTCTGACTGACCATCTGACTGAGGATGGTACGCTAAGCTAAATGCTAAATCCGTGCCAAGATCTCGCTGGAAACTCCTCCAGAATCTAGACGTGAAGTGCGGATCCCGATCCGACACAATGGAGATGGGAATCCCATGCAACGGAACGATCTGCTCCACATAAAGACGAGCCAACTTAGCCACGCTCCAGCTGACTTTGATCGGTAATAACCGCGTCACTTTCGTCAGCCTATCCACCAGTAGCCAAATACTATCCTGCCCACTCAGAGTCCTCGATAATCCCACCACGAAATCCATCATCACGTGGTCCCATTTCTACGCAGGAACATCCAAGGGCTGGAGAGTACCTCCCGGTCGCTGATGCTCCGCCTTCACCTGCTGACATGTCAGTCACCTGGTGTAAGGCCCGTGCCTTAATGGATCCTTGTTGGTTTTTGTTCTATTGTTTATTCTGGAATTTCTGGTGATTTTCCTGGATTTTTAGGAATTTGTCTGGTATTTTTCCGGATTTATTTGGAGTTGTTTGAGGGTTATTTGATATTAATAAGATTTTTATATATATAATGATTATATTATATATATATTAATTTTATTTTTATTTTTATAATCCCTCACCCCCTCTCTCTCCCCGTCGATC
This sequence comes from Amorphophallus konjac, assembly GCA_022559845.1. Lineage (NCBI taxonomy): Eukaryota > Viridiplantae > Streptophyta > Magnoliopsida > Alismatales > Araceae > Amorphophallus > Amorphophallus konjac. The sequence goes on from CM040128.1 coordinate 100,062,308, forward strand.
TCTCATTCTCACCCTCACTCTCTCTCTCCTCCGTGCGATCGTCCCCTCTCCTCTCTAGGGATTTCGGGCGAGACGAGGTTGGATTAAGGCGAGGTTGGCGCCGTTGGATTCCTCGCGTCGAGAGGAGCGCGTAGGTGTCCACTTCGGCATGGTTTGGCGATCGTGGGAGCGGGGTGGAGCTTGAAGGCTCCGTGACTCTTCCTCCTTGCATGCGGCCCGTTCGTTGGTTTCGGCTTGCGAAAGGTAGGGGGATGGAATCCCGATCTTGCTAGGATCGTTTTCCCTTAGCTGTTTGTTGATTAGCACCCCGTAGCATGCATGATGTCCATGTTTTCATTTTTGGGGTTTAGCTTAAATCTTTGAGCTTAATGCGTTTTAGGCCTTGCATGTGCTAGATTAAGTTGTTAAATTGTTGTTTAGCATGCGTGGTTTGGCAGGATATCAAGTTTTTCGATGATACCCGGTGATTTCTGTCGTCCGGGAGGGCTTCGATTTTCAAACCGTACCCGCCCATAACCCAGGTGAAGTGACGGTCCTGCCAGGAACCGTCACTTGCCCGACGGTCCATAGTGGACGCGTCGCTTCCAATTAACGGCCCATCGGGGGTGCGTCATTTGGAGAGTAACGGTGGGAGTCCCATCCGTTACTCGCCCGTTGTTTTCCGTTAGCCAGGTGAGGTGGTGAGCCCGGCGGTCTGTCGGCCGACCGTCGCTCACTTCTGACGCGCTTAGACCGGAGCGTCGCTTCGCCTGCTGTGGCTTTCAACGCTGTTAGTTGTTTTGGTGGCCTCGGGTGGATGTGACGGCGGTTACCCACCGCGTTGCTTGGAAGTAACGCATAGGGCCCCTACCGTTACATTCCCTCTTGCACCTTTGAGCTGGAACTCAGGTGGAAGTAACGGCTGGAGACCAGTGCGTCACTTCTGATGTAACGCGCCAGTCCCCGACCGCCACTTCCAAGTAGCGCGTAGGTCTTCGACCGCTGCTTCCCTGATGATTGAAATATGTTCCCAACCCTTTTCGTTATGCGTTCCCTTTTATACTCATGCCATATTTGTATTGTTTTAATGTATAGTGGCGTGTTTTATTACCATTAGAGTAGCCTTTCTTTCCAAGCAATGGAGCCACTGTTGTAGCCCTAAGGTCTGTTGAGTGCCGACCCGCTTGAGGATAGCGGAGGGGTGTTTCCCATACACGGTTTGTAAGCTAGTTCCGTGGGCTCCCGGCCAATGGTAGCGTCCTACCAAGGGGGAAAACTAGCTAGAGGGCCTGGCTCGGGGCTAGAGTCAGTGTGTGCACACGTGGTCGGAGACTGAGGACTGACACCGACGGGTGCCACTCCGACTGGTCACTTGGTCTGGTACTGTTTACGCGCTCAGCTTGTCGTTTGCCGACTGCGAGTGCTTGAGACGCAGTGTAAGTCGTCAGTGGACGCATCTGGTTTCTGCTCCCAGTGGTTGTCCGTCCTTGTTGCTTGGATTAGTCGCAGCTTACTCTATTTGGTAGTTTTAGTTTCAGTCGCTTGCATTTAATTATTATTGGCATGTGTTAGCTGTTATACCTGCTTAGTTAGAGTTACAGCTTTCTTGTGATTAGTTAATCATGCCATTGCCTGTTATTTATTTAAATGCATGCTCTTATTGCTGTTATTTATGCGTGTATGCTTGTTTAGTGCGAAGTAGGGATCCGCGTGACCCCTACTGAGTCTGGCTGTGACTCACCCTTCTCCTTTCAGGTGAGCCGCGCCCGCCATCTCCCGGAGTTTAGTGTGCTGTTTCGGGACCGTCCTTAGCTGCCAGCTGTGCACGAGCTGCCTTTTTGAGGCTTGTGTAGTACTTTTGCCGGGGTATGCCCCGTGTAGTTGTACTTTTGAGGACTAGTGCTTTGTGACTCTGGACTAGCTTATGTATATATCACTCTGGTTATTTTGAATTGCTTCCGCACTTGTATTAATTTTAATACTTAATTGTATTGCGCACCTCAAATTTGCAATTCGTTATGCTTATTCCTCAGCTCACCCCCACTAACCCTTCAGGGGCCTCATCAGCCTCTTGGGTGGCCTCCCCAGTTCGTGGTATTGGTGTATCGATGTTATCGGTATATCAGTATCCTGAACTCTGGGTCGTCACAGTTGGTATCAGAGCGCTAGTTGAGGATTTGTATAAGGAATTGAAATTTGCGCTTTGTCCAGAGCTAGTCCATTGCGTCGTCCATTGCTGGCATAGGATGTTTTCCGTATGATTGATTAATTACGATTGATTTGTGTTTTGGCAGCGTAATTATGCCTCCTCGTCGAGGAAGACCCCCTCGAGCTCCTCGTGTACCTCGAGATGCGCCCAGGGAAGATAGTGGTTCTGCACCTCCTCCTGCAGTTCCTGCTGTTCCTGTTGTTCCTCCTCCAGCGCCGATTGTTGCTCCTCCTGTTGAAGCGCCTGGCAGTCGAGGCAAGGCATTGAAAGAATTTCTTATGTTCAATCCGCCTGCTTTCGATGGTCAAGCTGATCCAGAGGTGGCAAGGCAATGGTTGGATGCGATCGAGCGTGTGTTCGTGTCGATGGAGTGTGCTGAAGACGAGAAAGTCATGCTTGCTGCTTTCAACTCCAGGGTACATCCATCACGTGGTGGAAGGCCGAGTGGCAGATGCCTTTCGTTCTAGACCTCTTCGGCAGATCACTTGGGCAGAGTTCGTTGCTGCTTTTGAGCGTGCTTATACTCCTGCCTGCTTGCAGATGGATAAGATGTATCAATTTATGGATTGACTCAGGGCGGTATGACGGTGCTTCAGTATCGGAATAAGTCATGGAATTGGGTCAGTATGCGCCCCATGTGCTGGCCAGTGAAGCTTTGAAAACTCAGCAATTTCTGCGAGGTTTGAGGCCTGAATTGAAGATGCCTCTGATTGCCAGTCGTGTTGCAGATTTGGATAGTGCGTGCCAGACAGCTGTGGCACTTGAGCTGGAGATGACGAGACCGGGTGGGTATCCTCAGGCAGGGTCAGTGCAGCCGGTAGTTCAGTCGTAGCAGACTTACCGACCGCCAGTGCCAGGTGTTCCTTCGGTCCAGTCAGAAATTTCTAGTGCTTCCTCTCCTTCCAAGCCCAAGTTCAAGCGGTTCACGAAGAAGAAGAAGAAGTTTTTCCAGCAGCCGTCCGGTATAGATTCTGTTCAGCAGCCGACAGCACCTTCTTCTCAGACTCGTCAGAGCTCAGCTGAGGGTCAGCCATGGATGTGTCGGAGATGCGGTGGTCATCACAAGGGCCAGCTGTGTTCTCTTCCTGTTGTTTGCTTTCGGTGTGACCAGCCTGGTCATGTGGTTCGGGATTGCCCGCTGAGGCCGAAACAAGTGCAAGTTCCTCAGTTCTCTCAACCTCAGCCGCAGTTCAGACCTCCTGCACCGCAAGCTCAACAATTTTATTCTCAGGCGTCGGCGTCTTCTCAGCAATCTTCAGCTGGTTCTAAGAAGCAGAAAGGCAAAGGTTTCTCATTTGACTTGAGCTGATGCTGTTGCGTCCCATCTTGTGGAAGGTACGATTATGCTTTATGGTCTTTCAGCTCGTGTCTTATTTGATTCTGGTGCTTCTCACTCTTTTATTTCTGAGGATTTCATGGCCTGTATTGACGAGCCGACTTCTGAGATGTCTTGTGAGATGTTTGTTGAATTGCCTTCTGGAGATTTCATGGTTACACCTTTGTGCTGGAAGAATCTCCTGTGATGATTGATAATCACCAGTTGCCGGCAAGGTTGTATGCGTTGCAGCTGGCAGATTATGATGTTATTCTGGGAATGGATTGGTTGGAGCATTATGGAGCTGTGGTTGACTGCAGATCGAAGAAAGTCTATTTTCAGCCACAGGGAAAATCAGCCTTTTATTTTCAAGGTATTCGATCCCGATCTTCTCGTATGATTATTTCTGCTATTCGAGCCTATAGGTTGCTTAGTGCAGGTTGCCAGGGATTCCTTGCTTCAGTGGTTGTTGTTGAAAAACCACGACGGATGTTTGTGATATTCCTGTTGTTTGTGAGTTCCCTGATGTGTTTCTGACGAGTTGCCAGGCTTGCCCCCAGAGCGAGAGATTGAGATGGCAATTGAATTGATTCCAGGTACCGGCCCCTTAGCAAAGCCGCCGTACCGAATGGCTCCAGCTGAATTGAGAGTACTGCGAGCACAGCTACTAGAGTTACTGGAAAAAGGTTATATTCACCCCAGTTTTTCTCCGTGGAGTGCTCCAGTGTTGTTTGTGAAAAAGAAAGACGGAAGCCTGAGGCTTTGTATTGATTACAGGCAGCTGAATCAGGTGACTGTTAAGAATAAGTATCCGCTTCCCAGGATTGATGATTTGTTCGACCAGTTACAGTCTGCTACTGTCTTTTCACGGATTGATCTCCGGTCTGGCTACTTTCAATTGCGAATCCGGGAATCTGATGTGGAGAAGACTGCTTTCAGTACTCGATATGGTCATTTTGAATTCTTAGTCATGCCGTTTGGTTTGACTAATGCCCCAGCAGCTTTCATGGACCTAATGCAGCGTATCTTTCGTCCATTTCTTGACCAGTTTGTGGTGATCTTTGTTGATGACATCTTGATCTATTCTGCCTCTGATGAAGATCATGTGCAGCATTTGAGGATCGTTATGCAGACTCTAAGAGATCACGAGCTTTATGCGAAGCTCAGTAAATGTGAATTCTGGCTTCGGGAAATTTATTTTCTTGGTCATGTGATTTCTGGATATGGAGTGGCAGTGGACCCTGCAAAGATTGATGCTATTTTGAGTTGGCAGAGACCGAGAACTGTAACAGAGATTCGAAGTTTTCTAGGTTTGGCTGGGTACTACCGCAGATTCATTCAGGATTTTGCGAGGATTGCAATCCCGATGACTAGATTGACTCGTAAAGATGTGTCTTTTGTCTGGTCGGATCAGTGTGAGGCTAGCTTTGTTGAATTGAAAAGGCTATTGACTTCTTCTCCTGTGTTGACTTTGCCTTCCGGCTCAGGTGGATTTATGGTCTGTACAGATGCTTCTCGAGTAGGTTTGGGTGCAGTGTTGATGCAACATGGTAAGGTTATTGCATATTCATCCCGGCAGTTGAAACAGCATGAAGAGAATTATCCCACTCACGATCTGGAGCTAGCTGCAGTTGTTTTTGCCTTAAAGATCTGGAGACATTATCTGTATGGTGAGAAATTTTAGATTTTTACTGATCATCAGAGTTTACGGTATATTTTCTCCCAGAAAGATTTGAATCTCAGGCAACGTTGATGGATGGAATTCATGAAAGACTTTGACTTTACACTCTCCTATCAGCCAGGTAAAATGAATGTTGTGGCTGATGCTCTGAGCAAGAAAGTTCAGGTCAGTTATTTGTTACTTCATGAATGGAAATTGTGGGAACAGCTTCCAAGTCAGGCATTCAGTGCAGAGTTTCCTGCTGATCCGAAGATGGCAGTTTGTGCTAGCTTGGTTTTGGGCTCAGCTTTATATCAGCAGATTAAAGATGCTCAGCGAGCTGATTCTGATTTGGCTCGTGTTATATTGAGATATGATGTGGAATTTGATGACGAGCTGGTTGTCAGTTTCCAGGGCAGATGGTATGTCCCCGCTGATGATGATTTGAGGAATGAGATTCTGAGTGAGGCCCATGGTTCCCGTTTTGCTATTCATCCGGGTGTCACCAAGATGTATCAGAATTTGAAGAAGCAGTTCTGGTGGCCAGGTATGAAGAAAGACGTGGCTATGTTTGTTTCTAAGTGCTTGACTTGTCAGTTAGTTAAAGCCGAACATCAAAAGCCAGGTGGTTTGCTTCAGCCATTAGAGATTCCAATGTGGAAATGGGACCATGTTACTACAGATTTTGTGGTGGGTTTGCCTCGGACTTCTCAGGGTTTTGATGGTATCTGGTTGCTTGTCGATAGATTGACTAAAACTGCCAGATTGTTGTCGATTAAAGTTACTTGGAATGTGCAGAGGTTGGCCGAGCTGTATGTGCAGAAGATCGTGCCACTGCATGGAATTCCTGTTTCACTTGTGTCAGATCGTGACCCACGTTTTACCTCTGGCTTCTGGCGTAGTTTCAGAAAGCTTTGGGCACTGAGTTAGCTTTCAGTTCAGCGTATCACCCTCAGTCAGATGGACAGTCAGAGAGGACAATTCAGACTCTGGAAGACATGCTGAGATTGTGTTGCCTTGATTGGCAGGGTTCGTGGAGTCAGCATTTGCCACTTGTTAATTTGCTTATAATAACAGTTTTCACTACCAGTATTGGAATGGCTCCTTATGAAGCACTATATGGTCGTCCTTGTCGAACTCCTCTGAATTGGTTTGATGTTGGTGACAGATTGTTGACAGGACCTGACATGGTGCAGCAATGTTCTGATGTGGTTCATCTGATTAGGCAGAGATTGTTGACGGCTCAGAGTCGACAGAAAAGCTATGCAGATCAGCGCAGACGTCCACTACAATTTGAGCCTGGAGATATGGTGTTTGTTAAAATATCTCCGATGAAAGGTGTTTCCAGATTTGGGAAGCGTGGAAAGCTTAGTCCGCGGTATGTTGGCCCTTTTCCAATTGTTGAAGCTATCGGTCAGGTGGCTTATCGTTTGCAACTTCCTGCGGCTATGCAAGCTATTCATGATGTATTCCACGTGTCTCAGTTGAGGAAATATGTGCCAGATGCTTCTCATGTTCTCGATGATTCAGTATGGCCTGAGGTGACTGCTGATTTGTCCGCGCCAGAGTTTCCTATTAGAATTGAAGACCGTCGTGAGCAGCGGTTGAGAAATAAGGTTATTCCTCTGGTAAGGGCTGCTTGGCAGCGTCACTCTGGTAATGAGTCTACTTGGGAGCGTGAAGATGAGATGCGTCAGCTTTTTCCCTTTTTATTCCAGTGAGGTATATGTCCTTTCTCAGTTTCCTCCTTTGCGGTTGTTATAAATTTCGAGGGTGAAATTTCTATAAGGAGGGAGGGATTGTAAGGCCCGTGTCTTAATGGATCCTTGTTGGTTTTTGTTCTATTGTTTATTTTGGAATTTCTGGTGATTTTCCTGGATTTTTAGGAATTTGTCTGGTATTTTTCCAGATTTATTTGGAGTTGTTTGAGGGTTATTTGATATTAATAAGATTTATATATATATAATGATTATATTATATATATATTAATTTTATTTTTATTTTTATAATCCCTCACCCCCTCTCTCTCCCCGTCGATCTCTCATTCTCACCCTCACTCTCTCTCTCCTCCGTGCGATCGCCCCTCTCTCCTCTTAGGGAACACGGGCGAGACGAGGTCGGATTGAGGCGTGGTTAGCGCCGTTGGATTCCTCGCGTCGAGAGGAGCGCGTAGGTGTCCACTTCGGTGTGGTTCGGTGATCGTGGAGCAGGGTGGAGCGTGAAGGCTCCGTGACTCTTCCTCCTTGCATGCGGCCCGTTCGTTGGTTTCGGCTTGCGAAAGGTAGGGGGATGGAATCCCGATCTTGCTAGGATCGTTTCCCTTAGCCGTTGTTGATTAGCACCCCGTAGCATGCATGATGCCCATGTTTTCATTTTTGGGGTTTTAGCTTAAATCTTTGAGCTTAATGCGTTTTAGGCCTTGCATGTGCTAGATTAAGTTGTTAAATTGTTGTTTAGCATGCGTGGTTTGGCAGGATATCAGGTTTTTCGACGATACCCGGCGATTTCTGTCGTCCGGGAGGGCTTCGGTTTTCAAACCGTACCCGCCCGTAACCCAGGTGAAGTGACGGTCCTGCCAGGAACCGTCACTTGCCCGACGGTCCATAGTGGACGCGTCGCTTCCAATTAACGGCCCATCGGGGGTGCGTCATTTGGAGAGTAACGGTGGGAGTCCCATCTGTTACTCGCCCGTTGTTTTCCGTTAGCCAGGTGAGGCGGTGAGCCCGGCGGTCTGTCGGCCGACCGTCGCTCACTTCTGACGCGCTTAGACCGGAGCGTCGCTTCGCCTGCTGTGGCTTTCAACGCTGTTAGTTGTTTTGGTGGCCTCGGGTGGATGTGACGGTGGTGACCCACCGCGTTGCTTGGAAGTAACGCATAGGGCCCCTACCGTTACATTCCCTCTTGCACCTTTGAGCTGGAACTCAGGTGGAAGTAACGGCTGGAGACCAGCGCGTCACTTCTGATGTAACGCGCCAGTCCCCGATCGCCACTTCCAAGTAGCGCGTAGGTCTTCGACCGCCGCTTCCCTGATGATTGAAATATGTTCCCAACCCTTTTCGTTATGCGTTCCCTTTTATACTCATGCCATATTTGTATTGTTTTAATGTATAGTGGCGTGTTTTATACCATTAGAGTAGCCTTTCTTTCCAAGCAATGGAGCCACTGTTGTAGCCCTAAGGTCTGTTGAGTGCCGACCCGCTTGAGGATAGCGGAGGGGTGTTTCCCATACACGGTTTGTAAGCTAGTTCCGTGGGCTCCCGGCCAATGGTAGCGTCCTACCAAGGGGGAAAACTAGCTAGAGGGCCTGGCTCGGGGCTAGAGTCAGTGTGTGCACACGTGGTCGGAGACTGAGGACTGACACCGACGGGTGCCACTCCGACTGGTCACTTGGTCTGGTACTGTTTACGCGCTCAGCTTGTCGTTTGCCGACTGCGAGTGCTTGAGACGCAGTGTAAGTCGTCAGTGGACGCATCTGGTTTCTGCTCCCAGTGGTTGTCCGTCCTTGTTGCTTGGATTAGTCACAGCTTACTCTATTTGGTAGTTTTAGTTTCAGTCGCTAGCATTTAATTATTATTGGCATGTGTTAGCTGTTATACCTGCTTAGTTAGAGTTACAGCTTTCTTGTGATTAGTTAATCATGCCATTGCCTGTTATTTATTTAAATGCATGCTCTTATTGCTGTTATTTATGCGTGTATGCTTGTTTAGTGCGAAGTAGGGATCCGCGTGACCCCTACTGAGTCTGGCTGTGACTCACCCTTCTCCTTTCAGGTGAGCCGTGCCCGCCGTCTCCCGGAGTTTAGTGTGCTGTTTCGGGACCGTCCTTAGCTGCCAGCTGTGCACGAGCTGCCTTTTTGAGGCTTGTGTAGTACTTTTACCGGGGTATGCCCCGTGTAGTTGTACTTTTGAGGACTAGTGCTTTGTGACTCTGGACTAGCTTATGTATATATCACTCTGGTTATTTTGAATTGCTTCCGCACTTGTATTAATTTTAATACTTAATTGTATTGCGCGCCTCAAATTTGCAATTCGTTATGCTTATTCCTCAGCTCACCCCCACTAACCCTTCAGGGGCCTCATCAGCCTCTTGGGTGGCCTCCCCAGTTCGTGGTATTGGTGTATCGATGTTATCGGTATATCAGTATCCTGAACTCTGGGTCGTCACACCTGGCCACAAATTCGGCAACATATCTCTTCATGCCAGGCCACCAGAACTGCCTCCGTAAGTTCTGATACATCTTCGTCGCACCTGGGTGTACGGTGTACCTGCTCCCATGAGCCTCACGTAACACCACACGATGAACTCGCTCCTCGGCTGGGACGTACAGCCTGGAACCTCACGGCTCCGTCCTCGCCGAGCATCACATTAGCCATGGCCAAAATCTGGGGCAATCCAGGGTCTGCATGCTGAGTCTCTATCACCTGACGGCGGATAGCAGGCGTGACAGTCAGACTAGCAAGAACTTCTAACCCTGGCTCTCGGGGAATCTTGAGCCTGAATGACACTTCAGGCACTTATTCCCAGAGCCTCCACTTCCTCAACATCAAGGCACTGACCGCGACCTTCCGGCTCAAAGCATCGGCGAAGACATTCATCCTGCCTGGCTGATAAGATAGGGTGAAGTCATAATCCTTCATATACTCCATCCAACGCCTCTGCCTGAGGTTAAGGTCCCTCTGCGTGAACATATACCTCAAACTCTGATGGTCAGTGAACACCTCAAACTTCTCACCGTACAGATAATGCCTCCAGATCTTCAGCGCGAAGATCACAGCCGCCAACTCCAGGTCATGGGTAGGGTAGTTCTCCTCGTGGGGCTTCAGCTATCGAGATGCATACGCCACCACTCTACCATGCTGCATCAACACAGCACCCAATCCGACCCCGGAAGCATCTATACACACCACAAAACCTCCCGATCCAGAAGGTAAAACCAACACCGGAGCCGAGGTGAGCAATCTCTTCAGTTCCCTGAAACTCTGTTCACACTCATCGGTCCAGACGAAAGGCACATCCTTCCTCATAAGTCTGGTCATCGGGGCCGCAATGCGAGAAAAATCTTGGATAAACCTTCGATAATAGCCCGCAAGCCCCAAGAAACTCCGGATCTCCGTCATAGACCTCGGCCTCGGCCACTGCATTACTGCCTCTACCTTGGCAGGGCCCACAGAAATACCATCACCAGAGATCACGTGCCCTTAAAAGTGCACCTCACGAAGCCAGAACTCGCACTTACTGAGCTTCGCATAGAACTGGTGATATCGCAGCGTCTGCAGCACCACACCCAAATGGTACGCGTGCTCCTCGGCAGACCGCGAATAGATAATGATGTCGTCCACAAATACGACCACGAACTGGTCCAAGTACAGACGAAACACCCTCTGCATCAAGTCCATGAAGGCTGCGGGGGCATTGGTGAGCCCGAACAGCATCACCAAGAACTCATAATGCCCATACCTCGTACTGAACGCAGTCTTCTCCACATCGGACTTGTGAATCCTCAGCTGATAGTAACCGGACCTCAAATCAATCCGTGAGAACACTCGAGCAGACTGAAGCTGGACGAACAAATCATCAATCTGTGGCAACAGATACTTGTTCTTAATGGTCACCTCATTCAGCTGCCGGTAGTTAATACACAACCGCAAGCTGCCGTCCTTCTTCTTCATGAACAACACTGGCGCACCCCAAGGGGAAAAGCTAGGAAGAACGTACCCCTTGGCCAGCAACTCCTACAACTGCGCCCTCAACTCCCTTAACTCAGCTGGGGCCATACGGTAGGGAGCCTTCGTCAAAGGTCCCGTACCAGGCACAACCTCGATAACGAAATCGATCTTCCGCTAGGGAGGCAATCCAGGTAAGTCCTCTGAAAAAATATCAGGAAACTCGCACACCATTGGAATGTCCTTGACATCCGGACACGGCTGATCTACCAAGACCACAGAAGCGAGAAAACCCTGACAACCCACATCAAGCAAACAACGAGCTCGAATCACAGAAATAAGAAAGCGGGAAGAGGAACCTGATACATTGGAAATAGAAGGTGGGTCCACGAAGTCACCGAAAGTAAACTCTCTTCGAGCCATAATCCGCCAAAGCATGATGTGCCTCGAGCCAGTCCATGCCCAAAATCACATCAAAGTCCTGAAGCGACAACGCATAGAGCCTAGCCGGCAAACTCCCCCCTTCCACCCACACAAGAACCTCATCGAAACAATACTGAGTGATCATAAAATCACCCGAAGGTAACTCCACTGTCAAATGACAGGACAACTGGGTCACCGGCTCCTCGATACTCAGCGCGAAATCTTTCGAAATAAACGAATGAGATGCGCTAGAAACAAATAAAACCTGAGCCGCACAACCCAAAATCTGAATGGTACCTTCCACGAGCTGCGACGCCACTGCCTCTGCCCTGGTCATGTGTGTAATCTGGCCTCGAGCTCTCTGTCTGCCTCCCACACTAGCTGGCCTGGGTAGCGGCGGATACTGTCCCTGCTGCTGTGGCCTCTACTGCTGGGGAAACTGCTGCGACTGAGGAAACTGCTACTGCTGCTGCCTCTGAGGATAGTCACGAGTCATATGCCCTGGCTGGTCACACCGGAAACAAACGATCGGCGCCATGCACTGCCTGCCTAGATGGGACTCGCCACACCAGGGACACACCGAACGAGACCCACCGACTGATCCCTGACGCTGAAAAGGAATCGGCTGCTGTACACTACCCGATGATGCCTGCCTCTGATCATTGCGCTTCTTAGAGAAACCCTTCTTAATGAACTTCTTGACCTTCGAGCCAAAAGACACAGATCCTGTCACTGACGCTGCTGGTGCCGGCGCTCCTGAACCACCCGACGCATGCTGAAAAGAACCATGCTGCTGGGTAGTCGACTGCTGGCTGCGACCCGACAAAGACTGCCCCTTGCTAATCGGTCCTCGAGTCCTCTGCATATCCATCTCCAAAGAAGCCACCACGCAAGACGCTGTCTCCAAATCAGTGGCCGCATTCGCGATCAAATGGTGCCTCAATTCCTGTCTCAAGCCCTGTACGAACTGTGCGGTCTTCACCCTCTCATGCTCCATGATATGAGGTGCATAACGACCCAGCTCAATAAATCGGGCCCTGTACTGCAACACGGATATGTCACCCTGGACCAGCTCCAAAAACTGACGCATCCGCTGCGTAGCAATATACTCTCGACAGTAGGCACGCTCGAAAGCACTTACAAAGTCACTCCACCCAACCTGCTCAAGGGGACGTGACTGAAAGGACGTCATCCACTCGAAAGACCACCACTCCCGAGCCGTGCCCTGCAACTGGTTATAGGCCAACATCACCTTATTCTCCGCAGTACACTGCATGAAACTGAACACCCGCTCCATCTCATCGAGCCAACTCCGAGCCATATCAGGGTCTGGCTGACCGCCGTAGTAAGGTGGATGGAACTACATGAAATCCCTCACTACTCGGCCTGGCCCACCCCTGGTCGATGAGCCCTCACCAGCCTCTCCGCCGAACTGCTACGACATAAGCTGGTACATGCCACGGAAGAAATCCCCGGCCCTCAAAAACCTCGCAGTATCCATTGCCTCGGTGGCCGCTGGTGGCACTCTACTCTGCTCCTCCTGCTCCTACTGAACCTTCTGCTGGATCTCCTGACCTCTAGCTGACTGCCCCTGCTGAGAGAGAGTGCTCCGCCTCGACGCCATGCTCGCTCCTGAAGCAAAAGATAGGAAATACAGAACAACAAGGTTAAGAAAAACACACGATGCCCGATGATAGCGTCAACTGTACATCATCGCTGTGGACTAGTGGACCACCATAATTACTTATGATTCTCGTATAATCCCACAACCGTGCTCTGATACCAGCTGTAACGACCCGAGAATCCGATTACCGGGAAGGCCCGATAACCCGAGACTCGCACCGCCACCCACGAGTCCGAAGGCTCAAAAGGGTTAAAAGGATGGTGTGGAGACTACACAAGTATCACATATAATTACAGAAATTAACCAGTTATATAAATAAGTAGGAAATAAATTAACATTTTACATGATCCATGGTCCACAAGATAACAATAAAATAACAACAATAGTCCACGACTAGTACAGAGACAAGAAAGAAAAGTACAGCTACACGGGGTATACCCTGGCTCTGACCTCTGGCACTAACGCTGGGCACCTGAACCACGCTGAGCCTTAGACGCGCTCCCCTGAAGCTGCGCCTCACCTGAAACACTTTGAAAATACGTAGGGAATGAGTCTCAGAATAAAACTCAGTAGGGATCACTCGAACCCTACCTCGCAAACGGAGAAACCGCTACGCTAGCAGTAACCGAGTACCTCAGAAAGGGAAGCCCTGCCATCTACAAAACACCGGTCTCATGGCACGAAAACCGACACACGTGCCACGGTGAAATGACCGGAACACCACGGCCAACACGATAAAAACCCGAAAGTCGAAGTCGTAATTGTAGATCTATTTAAAATCCACTTAAGGAAAATATTAAGAATAAGCAATAATCAATAATGTGGAGAAAAACATATGCACGAGGTGCACAAGGGGAGTGTGTGATCGCCAGAGACGCGAGGGTCTCAAAGAGGAAATAAATAAGGGAAAGGATCGCAAAATACCTCAAACGTGCGGTTGATTGTGAGTACTCCTTTTCTCTTCAAATCGGCCGGCCGACGAAGAGAGTCTTTCAACTTTGGTTACCCTTGCAAACAAAGACACACACAATAAAAAGATGGATTAGAAAAAACATGTGTGTGTAGCATCAATCCAATAATAAAATATGTGAGCATGATAACATATGAAAGACACACCTTAAGGGTGTTGGCCCTTAAACCCCTATGCAAAGTGGGTGTGGGAGAATGATATGAGGAATGATAAGAGGAAAGAGTGCAAGAGTTGCACTTAGGGGGAGATCTCAATATGATTGAGCATAAAAAAAAAGAATTGAAAGAATGATGAATGCATGTGAATGTATTAACACAAATAAAGCAAAAGAGGATATAAGAAAAATAAGAAAAATCTGCCCGTATTGGCTCCTTTGGCTTGCATGCTCAATAGGAAGAAGCCTTCAAAAGGATGAAGAGGTTTATGTGAAGAAGAAACCTTCCTTAGCCAAGCCCTTCCGTCGGTTCCTGTAAAAGAAGAGAACACAAAACAAGAGAAACAGAAGAAGAAGAAAGCAGAAGAGGAGGAAGATAGAAGAAGAGGAAATAGAAGAAGATGAAACGGACAGAAAAGGGAAAAGAACAGAAAAAGAAAAAAAAATAAAAATAGCAGAAGATAAAGAAGAACAAGAACAAACGGGGAAGAAAATAGAAGAAAGCAGAAGAAAGATAAAAGAAAAAACAGAAGAAGGGAGAGGAGGAGAGGAAGATCGAAGGAAAAGGAAAAAAAAAAAAAACAAACAGAAGAAACAGAAGACAGAAAAAAGAGTAGAACGGGGGAGAAGAAGAATAGAAGAAAGAAGAAAAACAGAACAGAACAGAAGAAAACGAAGAAGGAGAGAATCAGAAGAAGAAGACAGAACCTCCGGAACCTTGGAACCTCATCACAGAACCGACTGGGCTCTTTAAATAGGGTTCAAATCAAGAGATAGAGGGATAAGAACGGGTAAGAGCCCAAAGAGAGAAGGATTAGAATGAGGAAAGTGACCAAACGAAGCAGGGACTCCTCGGGGAAAGGCTGCGTTCGTTTAGAACATGGAAGTTGAAACACGACTTGAACAAGGGCGTCAATTCAAGAATTAACGACCTTCAAGAGGGCGTCTCTTAAAAACACGTCTTATATGAGGGCGTTAATTTAAAAATCAATTTTTAGAATTTATTTGAAAAATTGTGAAACACGTCTGATTAAAAGGCGTTAATTAAAACACGCCCTAGCAAAGGACGTTAATTCAAAATATTCAAAATAGGGCCATTTTTCAATTCTCAATATTATTTTCCCATTTTTTAGGTGAAGGTGCATCTCGTCGCCCTGATTCCAACGACTATTTTTGCGAATTTTTCTGACACCCGGAAGGCCACCAAATCACCTCTGGAAGGGGGTTAAAAAAAATAATAATAATAAAATCCATTTGAAAGACACGCCCTCACGTCAGGCGTGAATTCATTTTTTTGATTTTTTATTCAAAATAACGCCTTATGATAAGTCGTTAATTCTCGAAAAATTCCGAAAAATTCCCAGAAAAATCTAGAAAAATGGAAATTTCAAAGAATGGACGCCCTTCCATATAGTCGTCAATTTTTAAGAAAACGCCCATGTATAAGTCGTTATTTAAAAGACGCCCCCAGTTAAGTCGTTATTTCTGAAAAATAGAGAAAAATGCCCAGTAAATCCAGAAAAATTCAGAAAAATCCAAAAAAATCCAGAAAAATAGGGAAAAATAGAAAAAAATAAGAAAAGGGTGAAAAAAAGGAGAAATCCAAGAAAAATGGGGAAAACCACTCAACCAAAGCTAATTTGAGGGTCAAATTGGGGCGTTACAAGGTAATATGAGGTGTACTCAGAGTAACGTCAATTTTGGCGTGTCTACAGCTGCCCCGCCTTGGCGTCTGCTTTGCAAGGGAGCGTAGCAAACTGAAAAGTAGATGCCAAGGTGTGATGAGACACGCAATCGACATCACTTGATGAGAATGAAATCAAAAGCTCGAGATGAAGCAATCTCGGGAAATCCAACGAAATCAACAATGTTTGGACAAAGGGGGAGGTGTGCACGCGGTGCATGAAGGAGATAAAAGAAAATGATCAACTTCCAGCGCGGTGGAAGTACCTCAGGTCACAAACTTGTAGGTTTCACCATTGGGGAGCGGTTACCAGCCAGTGGACGTGCTGCAGCCAAGGTGGATCAAAGGAAAGGAGATAAAATAAGATGATAAAAATCCAAACAGGGAGCTTTCGAGAAAATGACCCAAAATAGCGTCGAAACGAACTGAGGACTCAATTCGGCATGGAATATCTCATATCAAAGATTAAGATCAATTCAACCCACAAAACAAGCTTATCAGAATGATTTTTCAACAATTGTTTCAAATTCCTACATGAATGCATGCTGGGTTTAAATGGAAAAATAAATCAAATAAAAATATAGAATAATCAAGGATAATATTGTTAAACTGCCAAGACTGGGTCAAGAAACCGATTTCGCGAGCTGATACTAAGCCGAAGCCCGTTTATCCGCGCACCAACTCGCAAAAAAGGGAACCATCGTCCCCGGTCTTGGACGGCTCGACGGCCTATCCGTATGACTAAGACTCCTCTGGAATCATCATTGTTTTTGATGAAGGGGAACTCAAATTCCAGATTTACCAAAGCCATAAGGTCCTTGATATAATCTAACAGCGTATTAACATATAGTAAAATGCATACAAGGAGAGATGGTGATAGCAATGGGCACATGGGGGAACTGAGAAATGAGGTGTCAGCACCGTGGGGCTTGGATAATGATGATGCCCAGTCGGCGGGACCATGAGCTTCTTATCCTGCGCTCAAAATTTCATTAGCCAAGATATAAAAGATATAACAAGCAATGAATAAGGCCTTTAAGCATAGCATAGCAAACATAGCCATGAATAACACATAGTAGGGCAAAGCATGGATAACATGAATAGCAAGGTATTGCAAAGCATCATTATTTGTTATGTTGTCATGAGGAGACAATCTGGCGAATCAAAATTGGAGCTGAATGATTGAAAATCGAGAAAATGCCCAGTGGCAAATGATCAGGAAAATTAGCAGGAGTTGATTGAATGATAATGAGATGAATAATCAAGATGATAACCGGGAGATGTAACAATCAAAATGCCCAGGGAGATATGAGGAATTGATAATCAAATGCCCAGCGGCAAGTCATGAAAAATGTCGGGAAGAATCAATGGATTGATAACAATGAGTGAAAGGGGACTCATCCCGTGCTCCTGGTCCTTGCAAAGTTTGTTGTTCCTGCAAAACACCATCAGAAAATACAATGCAAAATTTTTAGATTTTGGAAATATGTAAATTTTTTATGAGATTTTGGAAATATTCAAATTTTTATGAGTTTTGAAAAAGATATTCAAATTTTTATGAATTTTGATCAATATGCAAATTTTTGTGAAGTTTTGAGAAAGGTATTCAAATTTTTATGGATTTTGGACAAGAAATATTCAATTTTTTGTTTGATTTTGGTTAGACATTGCTAAAGCAGCATCAAAGGGTGTTTTAAACCACTGGCTAGGGGTCCTCGTTCCTTCCCTTTTTGCTTAAAACTGTCCAAAGCTGGGCGTGCATTGTAAGGTGGCGCCCTATAACCGACCACCTTTGATCAACGGCGCCCCTACCAAGGCCATACCCGAGAAACATTCGGTCTTGGAGGGAGAAGAGAAGAATAATTGGAGATAAGCTTTATACAGGATGGGAGATATCAAGACTTGAATTCCTTCCAAGATGTTAACCCTCAAAGAGGTAGTCTGTTGCGCCGGGGCTTTGTGCCTTTGATTTTTAGACCCTTGACATGCATACGACCAGGGTTTTTCCTGCGGGGACTTTGCCACTCTTGACATGCCATAATTCATACTTTTGCTTTTATCAAAATTTTGACTTGATTTTCATAATAGCCCTTTTGGCGAAATGTATATCATGAAAGCTCATATGAAAACTCATATTAATTTTGGGTCAAGACTGCCCCTATTTGAGACTCCTCTCGTATTGGGATTACCAAGGTTGGTCATCTTATCCGTCAACCTCTTGCACCTGCATTCGGCCGAGTAAAGAAGAGAAAAAGACTTTCAGATATACTCATGGCATGGCCAAGGTAGGAACGGTGTTTAACCAAAGGAGCCGGCTAAGGACGCCGTGAAGTGTGTGGAATGCCCAGCTAAGGGTTACTCTTAACAAGCGGGGAAAGAATGTTGAATTCCCAGCACGGGTTTTTATTAACCAGAGGTGCTGCGAAAGAAAGTCTAAAGACTCTTTCTTTTTTCTTTTTTTTTTTAATGAGAATTCAAAAGTTTAAGATAAAGGTTTAAAACACCACTTTTGAATCTTGTTAAGAAGCACTTCATTTTGAATATCACGCGTGAAGTAATGAGGAAATGATATCATAAAAATGCTTACTTACGCCAATATGTTACCTTGCAACCTTTGTAGAAGCAGCTGTCAGAGGCGAGGTTGATCATCGTGGGATTTGCCCTCTTTGGCAGTCAAAAGGATTGGCAGCAAAGGATTAAAAGTGGCTTAACAAGAAGGAGTGGTGCCAAGACCAGACTCAGACGAATAAGGAGAAAAGAAAAAGAGGCGAGGGCTAGAACTCCCTCACTAAGGTGTGGAGACCCTGATCACATGGAACAGTCTACAGAAGAAGCGGAGAATTAGAAGGAGGAGTGAGGACTAAAGCCTCGAAAGCAGTGGGAGAAAGGGCAGATGCCCAAGGCAGTGGATGTGGAAGAAGTTGGGTCGGACCCATGATTAGGAGGAATCAGATGAAGAAATTGATAGATGGAAAGAGGCGGATCCGGAGGGTCTGGAGGCAGGGGAGGATCGTGAGAAGACCCATCCGGAGGCTCCGGTGGGATAATGGAGGAATCCGGAGGCTCCGGAGGCAGTGGAGGATTATGGTAGGAATCATCCGGAGGCTCCGGAGGGATATCGAAAGAAGGGACGCGATGCCCTGGGGAAAAATAAGGAAAAAGATGATGGAAAAGGAAGAAGAAAATGAAGGATGTGATGTCCCGGAGGATCAAAAAGATGAATTGGAAGAAAGATGGATGGTCCGGAGGTTCCGGAGGAATGAAATCAGGAAGATGATAGAGAAAATAAGACAAAGAATCCGGAGGTTCCGGAGGAAGCAAATGGAAAGGGGCACGATGCCCGGGAAAAAGATGGAGACAATCAGGTGGAGAATCCGGAGGTTCCGGAGGAATACAATCGGGAAGAGTATGAGAGCCCGGAGGTTCCGGAGGAATACAATCAAGGGGGAAAAGGTGGAAAAGGGTGTCGTGCCCGGGGGAGAAGTCCGGAGGTTCCGGAGAAATGAGATGGAAAAGGGCGTCATGCCCGATTAAAGCGGATGAAGATGAACAAGATGAGAATTGCGAAATGTCCGGCGGTGCCGGAAGACGGGGGAGATACGGGTTTGGAAACCCGGGGATTAGGAGGTGCAAATGCCTGCAAAATGATGGATGTGATGAATGCAATGAATGCGTGAATGCAAGGAGATGCAAAGAAGATGAATGATGTGAAGGGTGAGAGGATGAGATCCTCCTCCTAACCCTGGGAATGGCCCATGAAGGAAAAGTGATAGACATGGATGAATAGAAAGTGGAACAAATAAGGATG